>OY882860.1:6057078-7444345 GCA_963693515.1 Pipistrellus nathusii
TGCTCCGGGCCTGGCAGCTCCCAGCCTGGCAGCCGCTGCTCCGGGCCTGACCGCACCCGACCCGCCTGCTCCCCCGGGCCTGGCCGCTCCCAGCCTGGCAGCCACTGCTCCGGGCCTGGCCGCACCCGACCCGCCTGCTCCCCCGGGCCTGGCCGCTCCCAGCCTGGCAGCCGCTGCTCCGGGCCTGGCCGCACCAGCCCCGCCTGCTCCCCCGGGCCTGGCCGCTCCCAGCCTGGCAGCCGCTGCTCCGGGCCTGGCCGCACCCGACCCGCCTGCTCCCCCGGGCCTGGCCGCTCCCAGCCTGGCAGCCGCTGCTCCGGGCCTGGCCGCACCCGACCCGCCTGCTCCCCCGGGCCTGGCCGCTCCCAGCCTGGCAGCCGCTGCTCCGGGCCTGGCCGCACCCGACCCGCCTGCTCCCCTGGGCCTGGCCTCTCCCAGCCTGGCAGCCGCTGCTCCGGGCCTGGCCGCACCCGACCCGCCTGCTCCCCCAGGCCTGGCCGCTCCCAGCCTGGTAGCCGCTGCTCCGGGCCTGGCCACACCTGACCCAGCTGATCTGGGCCCGGCCGCTCCGAGCCTGGCCACTCCCGACCTGGATGCTCTGGGCTTGGCTACTGCTGTTCTGGGTCTGGCTGCTCCCACCCCGGCTGCTCTGGGCCCGGCTTCTCCGGGCCCGGCCACTCCGGGTCTGGGTGTTCCTGGACTGGCCACCCTGGGCTTGGCCGCCTCCGCCTCATGCCTGGCTGCCACTGCCCCAGGTCTGGCTACTCCAGTGCTGGCTGTTGATGCTCTGGTTCTGGCTGCTGTTGTTCTGGAGCCTGGCCGTTGCTGCTCCGGGTCTGGCTGCCACTGCCTTGTGCCTGGCCACTCTAGGCCTGGCTGCCGCTGTTCCAACATTCTGTCCGTTTTTTTTTCTTTTTTCTTTTTAAAACGCATTTATGTTGCAATGTTGGCTGGTGAGTTGAGTTCTGACTTAGTCTTTGATTTTTCAAGATCTTCTTTGTATTCTTTCTTAAGTAATTTTACTATTTTTTGCTCTCACTTGATTTCTTCACATTGAGAACTTCTTTGGTTTCTTCCTCCTTGTCCTGGGAGCTCAGCAGGTTGGCCTGTGGCACCCCTTTGTTCTCCGCGGGCTCCTGCGCTGCTTCAGCCTGTTGCCGGGATGGCGCAGCCCAGGAAGCAGCCCCCGGCCTTGGCTCCATTGCCCGAGCTCAGTGGTCAAAGGCTCAGGGGCACCCACGCCCCCAGGGGCCCCGTGGCCCGCCTCCTTGCTGGTGCCCGGTTGGCTGGAGTCCGGCAGGGGCTTCTGCTCCCCTCCGCGTTCCCCCAGCCTAGAGCTTTTTTTTTCTCCTTCCTGCTAGAGAAGTCCATCATCAGAGTCAACAGACTGTCCTCTGCGCGCAGTTTGCGCGAGTCCCACAGACTGTCCTCTGTGCGCTGTTTGCGCGAATCCCGGGGGCCCGGCCTTTCTCTGCTCTCCCCGGACTCCACCTCACAGCCCCGTCTCCCTCTGCCTGAGCCTGGGTCCCCAGGGATTGGCCCAGAACTGGGGTTCGGAGCAGTCCGGACTGAGGCTCAGCGCCGCCGGAGGCCTTGTTTCTTCCGGCTAGGGTAACCCAGCATCAGAGTCAACATTCAGTCCTCTGCTCGCATTGCGCGCGACTCCCGGGGCCCTGCCTTTCGCCGTTTTTCCGCCTCACGGCCCTGTCTCCTCCCGCCGGAGCCTGGGTCCCCAGGGTCTGGCCCATAACTGGGGCTCAGCGCTGCCGGTTCGGGGGTTCAGCCCAGGCTGGGGGTTTTATTTCCTTCCTGCTAGGGAAGGAAAGGCGGCTCCCCGCCCTCTCCTCCTCTCCGGCTGCGACCTCTCCGTGCGCGCTTGCGGGCGGGCGCGCAGCATGTCTCCGTACCTTAGGCTTTTTTTCAGCTCCTCTGATTTTCCTTCTGGTTTTCTCTTTCCTTCTTGTTGTAGAAATTTCAGTCAGTCGACTACCTGTAGCTCTGGGCAATGTCCACTCTACATTTTAGTTGTATTCCAGTGAAATTGTTGTGTGCTGCCGCGGCTAGATGTCTACCCGAGCAGCCATCTTGGATCCTCTCCATTGGTGATTCTATTCGGATGCATTCTGCTTTCGCTTCACAGCGGTCCTGATGATTAAATCAATCATTTCTGAAATGCACGTAATACAGTCACTTGAAAAAAAAGTTAATGGAACTCGAACAAATGTATAGCAGTCAGCAATGCTAGGTCATCTTGGATTCTTCCTATAAACTTTGGGTTTATACACGAGCCAGATTAAATGGAAAGGAGATTCCCTTTTAACATATAGGATTCTCCAGTATCCTATATATTAAAGAGCTAACGTGCTAAAGGCCGTCACGCTGTAACGACCCATCAGCAGGAGGCTGCGTGCGCAGCGAGGCCGCGAGGGTGGCCCCGATCCTCACAGCCCTGGGAGGCGAGGGGCCTCCTCGGGCGATTTCAGTCCTGCCCTGGGCCCCTCGTATAAAATAATTAATCAGTAAATACAGAAACCAGCAGCAGAGCTGGAGTGGCACCGGGTATCTTCTGTGGCTTCCAAACCTCTTTGACCACAACGCACAGTAAGGAATATATTTAATGTCAAAGCCCACTCACACACAGACATCTTCCCCTGTGGATACACAAGGAACAAATCTCACAGAACCGTGTCTGCGCTCAGTGCCGGTCATGCACTCACTTCCTTTCCTAGGCCCTTATTTCTTAAAAAAAAACAAAAACTAGTCAGGACTAGACTGATCGAGTGCATGGTCGTCACAGGCAGGTTGGAAAATGCTAGTCTTTTCCCTGCACGGATGGAAAAACTGGAAAGACTTACCAGCGTCACTAAGCCATTCCTGGGTTCTTCTCTGTGACATATGATTTGATGTGAGCATTTAAGGTTTATCCCTCTTGTGGACACATTTTGTATCAATCCCTTTGAAAGAAAACGGAGAAAGTTAGGTTAAAAAAAATATATATATATATATATATATATATATATATATATATATATAATCTGATGGTTCTACTTTCTTATGAGGATTTTAAATACCAGATCAAGTCTCAGTTCTTCATGAAGTTGGTAGTTTCTCACCATTTTCACTCATTTTTGGGAGTGTGTTTTGCGTGGTGGCCGTTTAGCGTTGGTTTTTCCTCTTCCAGCCTGTTGCTGGCTCGCACCTCCTGCTCAGGCCTGCCCGTCCGCCACCCCCAATGCTGACCGAGGCTGGTGCCCTGGACTCACTCTCCCACCAAGCGTGTTGCCTCGGCAGTGCCGTGCAGTCCGCACAGGGACCTCTGGGCCTCAGTTTCCCCCTCTCTAATGTCATCCCCCGGGTCTGTCCAGGAGTACAGCGGCTACGTACGCCATTTCCTCGCTGCGTCTCAAGCGAGATTGCATCGAAGGGATCCCGTGCTTCCCTCCTTTCGGCTGGGTGAAGTGTGCAGTTCTTATCAAAAAGAGGCTTCTTCAGAATGGAATTCCAAAAATAAGAAACATCTGAATTAACTATAAAGACACCATTGTCCGCAGGGCAAGGAACTCCCGAAGTGTCTTGGGAAAGTTAAGATATCTCATTTCAGTGTATGTGCAAAATGGTGTTCTGCTCTTATTTTTTCAATAACGTACAGTGCCCGGTACCCACTAAAATGCAGCCATTGTGCCTTCCGTGAAGATCTGTTCTTTGCGTTCACTCCTGCCGTGAAGCGCTGTGCCCTTAGGCGCTGAGCTTACGGAGTCTGTGTCTCCCCAACAGAGCCTGGCCAAGCTGCAGGAGCGGTTCCACCTGGACCAGAGCATCGGCAGGTCGGAGCCCGACCTGAGGGCCAGTCCCGCCAGCTCTCACCTCTCCCTCTCCAGACAGACCCTGGACGCCGGGTCCCAGACCAGCATCTCCGGGGAGGTGAGCCGCGCCCGCCCACCGGGGTGCCGTCCGCAGGGCGGCAGTGCGTCCCCGGGGATGTCTGTTCTCCTGGGGCCTGTGACAGCACAGCAGTTGGAGGGCAGCGGAGGGCCTGCCTGCCTGAGAAATGAGTGTCTGACGTCGTTTACTTCACGTCGTGTGCAGCCGGGAGCTAAGGAAGGAAAACGTGGCTCCGGAGCTAGGGGAGGAAATTAGCTCCGGCCCATAAACTTTCCTGACCCGGGCGCCTTCACCGGCGCTCGGGCGCCAGAAGCACGTACCGGATACTTTTCATCTCCAGTTTGATGTGGGGAGGAACGACGTGAAGGTCTTTGAGAGACTGACACGTGTGAACTACAAGGGCAGCGCCTGCCCCACGGAGGCCGCAGAGCAGTGCCCAGTGTCGGTCCCGGCCCCTGGCGCTCCCAGGACTGGGCTTCCCAGAAGCAGAGCCAGGGACCTTCCTTCTTGAGCAGACTCATGGACTTCTCCCCTCTTGTTTTCCACCAGATCGGAGCGAGAAGCAGGTCGAATCTGGCCGAGAAGGTCAGGCTGAGTCTGCAGTACGAAGAAGCCAAAAGAAGGTGAGGCTGGGCGGGGTGCAGCCTGGTGGCCGGCGGCCGGCGCCGTCAGCGTGCGGCTCCCCAGCGGCGGCTCCCGGCTCACCGCCGCTCCTGCAGCGCCATCTGCTGGGCGTTCCCACACGCTCACTTCCTCGCTCGCTCGCTCCCTGTCTTAGAAGTCAGGCCTCGGAGCCCCTCTCTGCTCCCTGTTTCCCCTTCCCCTCCCTGGGAAGCCGAAGAACATGGAGGGTTCGTGAGAAATGTGGAGGCGAGGAGCTCCCCCTCTGGAAGCGAGGAGGCTTGAGCTCGCACCCTGACCGTTAGGAGCGGCTGGGTACTGGCTGGTAGTGGCGTGCGGGCCCAGGTAGACAGTGGCAGACAACGTCCAGCGTGCTCCTCCGTCTGGGGAGCACCTGCTCACGTCCTCGAAGGTCCGAGGGGACTGTCCAGGGCCAGTTCCCGGCCCGTCACACCCTGTCCTCCTCCCCGTGGCTGCGAGGGGAGCGGAGGGACTCGCCGTTCCTGCCCAGCGGGCAGACAGCTTGTGTCCGCCATACAGGGCACCTGGGTACTCTGAGGGCGAGAGCCGTACTGAAACGTTTGATGTGATTTTCCTTTAAGATTTTAACGATGCTACTGCTGTGCTGTTTAGGCAGACGGGGTGAGCTGCATGATCACCTGCTGGGCGCCCGGTCCGCGGCTGGGAGCCTGGGGGGCGGGGGGCAGAGGAGGTGTACGGCCGTGTAGGCACTGCCGATGGTGGTGGCATCGATAAGCATTACCGGAGTTCTTAGAGGCTGTCTGACGTTAGCGAAGTGATCACTTGATCCACCTACAGCCACTGTTTGCCTCTGCGCAGCCTCTGTTACCAACGCGACTCAGTTTCCCGGGAGCGTCCTTGGCTTTGCACCACGGATTACTAACCACGTGAGCTGGGCAGGTCACCTGGTCTCTCCCTACAACACTTTACCGGCCAGTTCTAACGCCTGTGGCTTTGTGCCGGGAGGCGGTCGCTCCCGAGGCCGGGGAGCCTGCTGCGGGCTTCACCGCCTGCTCCTCAGCGCCCGGTGGAGGCTCGGACGCTCTGGTTTCCGGGCCCTGGTCCTGGAAGCAGCTGGGGAGGGTTGCAGCCTCGGGCTGTGAGCAAGCAGGCCGTCAGCCGTCGGCACCGGGTCTGCGGTGCCCACGCCAGGTCGTTGGCCATTGGCATTGGGTCTGCGGTGCCCACGCCAGGCCGTTAGCATCAGGTCTGCGGTGCCCACGCCGGGCCGTCAGCCGGCGGCACCAGGTCTGCGGTGGCCACGCCGGACCATTAGCCATCAGCACCGGGTCTGCGGTGCCCACGCCGGGCCGTCAGCTGGCGGCACCCGGTCTGCGGTGGTCTGAGCAGCCTCTATATCCGGAGGTCACCGGGCCATCGAGGGAGGGCTGTGCACAGGGAAATGGGGGGTCGGGCGAGATGATGAAACAGCCGTTTCCCTTCGCTGCTTCCCTTCCCCCTCCCCCGCTGCCCCCGCTCACACTCGGCGATGCGGCCACAGGGCCGTGCGCCGGGAGAGCCGGCGCAGGCAGGGGGCCGCGCTGCTCCGTGGGGTGGAGCCGCCCGGCCCAGGGGACGCGGCGAGGCTGGCCCGCGCCAGCGCCGCGGAGCTGGTGGGTGGACTGTCTTGCCCGCCCGCCCGCCCGCCGCGCTCTCCCTCCCGTCCCGGCTCGGCTCGCGTCCCGCACCCCACGCCACCTGGCGACAGTCTTCCCCCCGGGAAGGATCTGTAGGGGGCACCGCAGCTTTATCGGGGCCGGGTCTTCCGCCTCCTGCCAGGGTCCAGAGCCCTGCGTGGCCCTCTGTGTGCTGTGACCGCACCTTTCCCCAGGGAGGGGCGCGCCCTCCACGTCAGGAGGGGCAGGGACCGGTGACAGCTAAGCCCAGAGCCAGGCCCGGAGACTGGCGGGCTCACACCCCTCCCCCGGCGGGCTCACCCCCTTTCGGGCTCACACCCCCTTTCGGGCTCACACCCCCTTCGGGGCTCACCCCCTTCGGGGCCCACAAGACCCCGCGTCCGCCCGCCTTAGCCCGCCCGGTTGCTCCTCTCGCTGCTCCGGCGCACGCTCACTCCCGTCTCCGTTGCAGCATGGCCAACCTGAAGATCGAGCTGTCGAAGCTGGACAGCGAGGCCTGGCCGGGGGCGCTGGACGTGGAGAAGGAGAAGCTGATGCTGATCCACGAGAAGGAGGAGCTGCTGAAGGAGCTGCAGTTCGTCACCCCGCAGAAGCGCTCCCGGGACGAGCTGGGGCGCCTGGAGGCCGACCGGCAGCGGCTGGAGGCCGAGCTGCTGGCCGTGCGCGGCGCGCCCAGCCGGGCGCTGGCCGAGAGGTGGGTGTGCCCGGCCGGGCGCTGGCCGAGAGGTGGGTGTGCCCGGCCGGGCGCTGGCCGGGAGGTGGGTGTGCCCAGCCGGGCGCTGGCCGAGAGGTGGGTGTGCCCGGCCGGGCGCTGGCCGGGAGGTGGGTGTCCCCCAGCCGGGCGCTGGCCGAGAGATGGGTGTGCTCAGCTGGGCGCTGGCCGAGAGGTGGGTGTGCCTGGCCGGGTGCTGGCCGAGAGGTGGGTGTCCCCTGGCCGGTCTGGGGAACCTGGGGTGTGTCCCAGCCGGGCGGGGCCAGGCCCTGGAACGGTGCTCTCGCTCAGCTGCACTGCTGTCCCTCCGAGTCCCGAGTCCGCAGCTCCTCTGGTCCGTGAGGATCGGAAAGAGGCTGAGGCAGGCCTTGGATAGCTCAGGGACGCAGAGGTCACTGACAGTGGCAGATAAACCAAGCGCCTGATAAAGTGATCACCGGGGCCGTGGGAGCAGCCCAGGCTTCCTGTTCTGGGTTTATTACTCTCAAGAATGCACAAGGCTATTACTTCTCATTTCACAAGGAGAGGTCAGCCTGTGCCCTTGACCCCCTCACCAGAATGTCCTCGTGGACTGACTGTGTCCGTTGAAACCCTCCTCGGAAGCGGGAAAGGGGAAGCAGTTTCTCATCTCTGCGGGAAGGCGTAATTTGATCGTTTAATCTTAAAAGCCCGGATCTGCAGTCAGATCAGCAGGACGGTCGGCAGGGGACCCGGGTGCCGGTGTGACAGGCGCACACCTGCACCTGACGACGGACACGGCGACACCGGTGCCAGCCGCGGACCAGGCGGCACCGGAGCCCACACCCCTCAGCCAACAGGGAGGAGCAGGGCCCGGGCCCAGGTGACAGGAAGTCACTTCACCACACCCAGCCGTACCCAATCCCTCTATTTTTTTGTAACTTCTCAGCTTCTTGCTTCTAATTCCTTGTGCTCTGTAAGTGTTGAAGGTCACGTGTCTACGTACTACCAAAACATTCGAGCCGGCCAGCGTGGCTCATGGCTGAGTGTTGACCTATAAATAAGGTGACCAGATGTCCCGCTTTTTAACAATTTGTCTCGCGTAACGTGGCATTTTAAAAAAGTAAGTCCCGATTTTTTGAAAGATTCTTTTAAATCTTTTGGACTTTTTTTAAAACGCCGCGGAACGCGGGACAAATGGTTAAAAATCGGGACTGTACGGCCAAAATTGGGACGTCTGGTCACCTTACCTGTAAACCAAGAAATCACAGCTCGGTTTCTGGCTGCGGGCTCGATCCCCAGTGTGGGGCGTGCAGGAGGCAGCTGACCAATGACTCTCTCTCTCTCTGACCATTGATGTTTCTCTCTCTCATCCCCCTTCCTCTCTGAAGTCAATACGGATGAAAGCAGTGGTGGGGAGGAGGGAGGAAGAGAAAAGGTCTTCCTGGGTTAGGATGCGTCGCTGGTCGTACTTGCCTGCCCTTGGAAGAACTGGCCTTTAAGGGGAAGATGTTGGCCTCACCTGTTAGGGAGCAGGAGACGATGTGCTAGGGAAGCCTCTGCAGATGCTGCCCTGTCCTGTCTCAAAGGACCCAGCTCCTCGCTGGCTCGGCCCGGGCCCTCTCCTTCCCGCTGTTCCTGCACGGGTCAGGAGAAGCTGGTGGAGCTCAGCCCAAGGCAGACGAGCAGTGGGCCGGGAAGGTCCACGTGGCCAGGACGGAAAGGGAGGTGTGAGGAGGAGCCCGCCGTTTCCGAGTTACCGCGGTGGGTGTGTGCGTGTCAGTGACGTGCAGAGCGGGCAGCCCCGTGCAGCCCGTGTACAAAAGGCCAGTGGTGTTTCGAGGCGTGCGTAGCTCTTGCCAAGGTTACGGACCGTCCGCCGGAAGACTGAGCCCTCGGGGCTCTGCCCGGAGACTGTGGGGCTGGGACACAGCCCCCACCCGTGTCCTGGGCGAGAGAAGCTGGCCGTTGGTTTGTCTGCTGTAATCAGCTTCCTATGGGCTGGAGCTTAAAGATCGCTGATGAAGTGGCACTCAATATTTACTTTGTTCTCACCGCTTCAACGTTGGCCGTTAAGCTCTGGTTCGCACGTGTGTGATAACGGTCGGGAATCCGTGCCCGGTGCCCTCCTTCCAGCACTGTCCCTGACTCCCCGACTCCAGCGACGGTGGCGGAGCTCGCCCCCTGGTGGCAGCGAATCATATCGGGAAGAGGCCTGCTCCAGGAGGGACCCTCCTCAGAGACACTGCCCCCCAATGAGAGAAGGATGGGACTTTCCTTATTCTTTCCACGCGGTTTCCGAGACGCCTTAAACTCCGTGCTTGTCTGCAGCTGGCCAGGGCTTCACGTTGCTCCCCACTTTCTCACAAGCCTCAGAGGCTGTATCTCACAGCTTGCCCGCACCAAGGCCCAAGGCGGTACCTGAGCCATGGCCAGCAGAGGGGTTGCCTGTGACTGGGCTGGGGTTCTACCTTTTATTGCTTATTTATTTATAATATACTTTCATTGATTTCCGAGAGGAAGGGAGAGGGAGAGAGAGACATCGATGATGAGAGAGAATCATTGATCAGCTGCTGCCTCCTGCACGCCCCACCCTGGGGATCGAGCCCACATGTGCCCTGACCAGGAATTGAACCCGTGACCTCCTGGTTCATTGGTCGGTGCTCAACCACTGAGCCACACCAGCCAGGCGGATTTTATGTTGTAGCGCGAAGCACGCTACCACGCCCGGGGAGCCTTCGTTCTGTGCGCTGCTGAGATTTAAGGCGTAACGGGGAAGCACTGCTGCTGCTTCCAGACCTCCTTCCTCTCATCTGCTTTGTGTTAATGTTCTTCCTTGTTGGGTTCTGATGTATGTCTAAGAGATTCAAAAAGCACGGACTGTGCTCCTTTTCAAAACCCACCTTCCAACGCCGTGCATTAAGAACTTACCACTCTTTGAAGTCCTACACAAAATGACGAGAATTCGTTTTTTTATTTTAACCTATAATGGAATTGTGTTGGCGGCACATCAAAGGGAAAATGCCTATAAATAAAACATGGGCACGTTTTCTCACTGCATGAAACATACACAATTTCCAAGGAGCTGGAAATGAGGGGAGCTTTCTCCCACGGAGAGGCGGTCGTGTTTACGTCGCCACCTCGCGGGCCGAGGCTCTGAGCGGGCCGGTCTGCCTCCCTCACACTCTCCCCATGTGGCCGCCCCCACGGCCTCCCAGGCAGGCTCGGGGCACTGCGCCCCCATTGCACAGATGGGAAGGCTGAGGCCTGGGCGGGGCGCTCCGGAGGGCGCACAGCCAGCGCGGCACCAGCCTGGGCCCTGGTGCTGCTTGCCCCTGCCGCAGGCCGGGCACCCTCTGAGGGACTCGCTTCCCTGCCCTCTGAGGGCCCGAGGGGACGGGCGGCCTCGCACAGCCCCGGCTTTGTGAGCCCCGGAGCTCCGCGTGTGGTCAGTGTTGGTCCGAGGACACTGCGCCGTGGCTAATTCCCACCAGCCTCCCGCCCGGGGCCGCTGAAGCTGGGTGCACGGAGCTCCGTGATGGCCTGGTGTGGGCGATGGGCGGGCTGCGGACGGACGGAACGTCGTACTCACATCTCTCTGGCGTGAACATGTGGGCTGATGGGTTCCTTAACCGCCAGCGTTCGGCATTGTTGCCACTGAACATCCTGTGGGCACAGTCTCTGCGGGTTCAGTGCCCAGTCCATCTCCTGTGACTGTTCCTGCCATCACACTGCTTCAGGCACGCGAGCCCAGCACGGCCTGCGGGGCCTGTGACCTGGGTCAGTGTCTGTTTTCCTTCTCACTCTCTTCCTGTAATTCACATGAGTGTGAGGTTTTCCCCGCTGAAGAAACCTGTAACAGCCCTGTCTGGTTTGGCTCAGTGGATAGAGCATGGGCCTGTGGACTCAAGGATCCCAGGTTCGATTCCGGTCAAGGGCATGTACCTTGGTTGGGGGCACATCCCTGGTAGAAGGTGTGCAGGAGGCAGCTGATCCATGTTTCTCTCTCATCAGTGTTTCTAGCTCTCTATCCCTCTTCCTCTCTGTAAAAAAAAAAAAAAAAAAAAAAAAAAAAAAAAAAAAAAAAAAAAAAAAAAACACAACAAAATAATTAAGTACATAAAATACTTTCCCCCATTCTATGGGTTATCTTGGAAGGAAGGAAGGAAGGAAGGAAGGAAGGAAGGAAGGAAGGAAGGAAGGAAGGAAGGAAGGAAGGAAGGAAGGAAGGAAGGAAAAACTGTAGCGAACCATGCTCACAGCATCCTCAGGTGTGCTGACGAGGCGGGGCCGTGGGCGCTCTGCCCACTTGGCTTCCTGCCGGGGTTGCTCCCTCTCCGTCAAGTTCACTCCCCCCCACCCCCCATGGCCTGTATGACGATAACCTTCCCTCAGTCACCATGGTCTGTCATCGTCGCTTGAAAGTAAACATTCCTTCCTGTGGCTTTTTCTAGATTGAAACTGGAGGAGCGCAGGAAGGAGCTGCTCCAGAAGCTCGAAGAAACGACCAAACTGACCACTTACCTGCACTCAGAGCTGAAAAGGCAAGTCTCCCGGCCTCCGGGGCCGTCTCCTCCCGGCTCCGCTCAGGAGCGTCTCCGTCCGCCTCTGATTACTGTTCTCCTCCTGCTCCGCCCTTTAGAAGGAAGGAACGTAAGTCATGCTAGCCCCGCGGTCGGCAGACTGCGGCTCGCGAGGCACGTGCGGCTCTTTGGCCCCTTGAGTGTGGCTCTTCCACAAAACACCACGGCCCGGGCGAGTCTGTGTGGAAGAAGTGGCGTTAGAAGTTTAAGTTTAAAAAACTTGGTCCTCAAAAGAACTGTCAGTCGTTATACTGTTGACATTTGGCTCTGCAGACTCATGAGTTTGCCGACCCCTGGGCTAGTCCAGTGGCCGAGCTGAAGGTCGCACAGGCTTCCCTTTCCTGAGCCTCGGGGTTGCCTTTGAAACACATTGGAGACATGGCGTGGGAAGCAGGTGCATTGGCTTCAGCACACACCTGGGGCAATGACGTCTTTTCTCCACGTGAGCCCTTCTTTTAAAAGGACATTTTTAATACACACAGAGGAGGGACTGAGCCCACCTCTGTGAGCTCCATCTTCCTCACCCGCCTCGTCTCTCTCTCAGAAAGCGCCATTGTTCCGCAGAGTGACTGCACTCGCACTGTGCGCTGTTCGCCCGTCCGTATGTAAACCACAGCCGCTCTGGCTACCTGTGCAGGTGGATCACCAACAGGGGTTTGAACCTGCTGCGGAAGGGGGATGGTTTGAATCAGGGTGGGGTTATTGCTTAAAGAGTAGCAAAGAGCCAGCTTGACGTTATTCATGAAGAATCCCATCATGGGCCCTAACCGGTTTGGCTCAGTGGATAGAGCATCGGCCTGCGGACTGAAGGGTCCCAGGTTCGATTCCAGTCAAGGGCATGTACCTTGGTTGCAGGCACATCCCCAGTAGGGGGTGTGCAGGAGGCAGCTGATCGATGTTTCTCTCCCATCGATGTTTCTAACTCTCTATCCCTCTCCCTTCCTCTCTGTAAAAATCAATTTAAAAAAATATTTTTTTTTAATAAAAGAAAAGAATCCCTTCGCGGGAAGTTCTGTCCACCCCGGCCTGCAGCGCCGCGGGCCTGGGCCTGGGCCTGGGCCTTCCGGTGAGCCCGTTTGACAGTCTGCGCCCCTCTCCCCCGCAGCCTCTCCGCCAGCACCCTGTCCATGTCCTCCGGGAGCAGCCTGGGCTCGCTGGCCTCCAGCCGGGGCTCCCTGAACACCTCCAGTCGGGGCTCGCTCACCTCGCTCAGCTCCGGCGAGCTCTACTACGGCGGCCCGGGCGAGCCGCTGGACGCCGACTACCAGTACAGGCTGGACTTCCTGCTGCAGGAGAAGGGCGGCTACGTGCCCGCCGGGCCCATCACCACCATCCACGAGAACGAAGTGGCCAAGTCGCCCGGCCAGGGCGGCCCCGGCGGGCAGGCCGCCCCGGGCCCCGCGCCCCCGCCGGCCGAGGCCCCCAAGTCCGTGACGTCCCTGTCCTCCCGGTCCTCGCTGTCCTCCCTGTCCCCTCCCGGCTCCCCGCTGGTGCTGGACGGCGCCTTCCCCACGTCGCCCCCCGACGCCCCCCTGCACCGCTTCGCCGCCGACTTCGAGGACGGCGACCTGAGCGGCCGCTTGGCGGACATGGGCCTCGGCGACGGCCAGGCGCTGCTGGACGCCGAGGCGGGGGCGGGCCCGGCCCCGGGGGAGGACCGGGACCCGCGGGAAGGCGCCCGGGAGCGGTTCGACGAGGCCATCGCAGGTACGTGGGCGTCGCCGGCCCGGAGGGGGACGGCGGGAGGGCTGCTGTCCCCCTTAGACCAGACCAGGGCGCGGCCCCCCTCTTCCCGCTGCTCTCTGTTTCACTCCGTCTCCGGAGTGGTAGGTGGTATCCCTAGACACTTCTCTCCACCGCATGAGCATCGCCTTCCCTGGCGGTGATCTCTCACCGGCTTCTGTCCTGCCGTCGGACACCCTGTGCGTGGCCGTGACCTGCACGTGTCTGTGCACACGGGACACATGGGGCGGCGTCCGGTTCTGGAAGAACACGGCCCAGCAAGGGCTTTCTGTCCAGAGCGGGCCTGACCGGGAGCCAGGCCATCGGCACTCGGCTCCGCGGTGCAGGGCTCGGTGTGCACGCTGCCCCCTGCCCGGGCGGGCGGGCGGCTGCAGGGCCGGTGCCACCTGCTGGCCTGCGAGCTCCCCGCATCCGCTCCCAGACAGGAGGGGAGATTTCCCTCAGGGCGCTCCTCGGCGGAGCGGACGTGGCCGCGGAGAGGACAGGCGGTGCCGTCGGCACTCGGCACAGCTGTGCCCAGGAGGGCGGGCTGTCGTGGCCCCCCGAGCCCTGTCCGCACCTGCACGCGGGACCGTGTCTGCGACACGCAGGAGCACGGCTCCTCGCCAGCATCTTCTTGTGTCGAGGATCATATTTAACTGGTGTTCGTGGTCCTCGGAGGCGAATAAGTGTCACTGGACTCAGTGTCGAATAAGCGTGCAGATGTTTAAAGAGAGGAGAATCCATCTTGTTGGCGTGGTTTCAGTCCCGGAAGACTGAGCCCCCACCTGCCCGGGCCTGGCGTGGGCAGAGGGGGCACAGCAGACCCTGTGGCTCGGGTGCTGCTGCCTGGTTCCCAGCGGACAGGCGGGAGCCGGCCCGGGAGCCGGCCTGGGCGGGAGGTCTGGAGCCTCGGGCCCCGCACCGTGGCTGCAGTGGTGACCTCCTCCTCCTCCTCCTCCTCGGCGGGGATTGCGGTTCGGAGCTCAGACCCGAACTGTGTGCGTGTGTCATCCCCAGCTGGTCCCGGTAAGAAGCCTCACGCGTGTGTGTCCCCCCCCAGACGCGGAAAAGCCGCCCGCGAGGAGGAGGGGCGCGCCCCTGCTCGGGGAGAGGACGGCCTGCGTGTCGGCGGCCGTGTCTGATGAGTCGGTGGCGGGAGACAGTGGCGTCTACGACGCCTTCGTGAAACAGTAAGGCTCCCGGGCATGGCCATCACCCTCCCCCAGCCCGCGCGTGGGTCCTGGCCAAGGCATCCCTCCGCCAGCAGCACTGGGGAACATGTGCCTGGACTGTGCCTGGTCACTCTGTGTCCAAGATGGTCTGCAGCCAGGGACAGGCACGCGTGTCAGCCAGGGAGGGGCAGCGTGTCACGGGGACAGACACACAAGTTACAGGGACAGACACGCGTGTCAGCCAGGGAGGGGCAACATGTCACAGGGACAGACACATAAGTTACAGGGACAGACACGCATGTCAGCCAGGGAGGGGCAGCGTGTCACGGGGACAGACACACAAGTTACAGGGACAGACACGCATGCCAGCCAGGGAGGGGCAGCATGACATAGGGACAGACACGCATGTCAGCCAGGGAGGGGCAGCATGTCACGGGGACAGACACATATGTCACAGGGACAGGCACGCGTGTCAGCCAGGGAGGGGCAGCATGTCACAGGGACAGACACGCATGTCAGCCAAGGAGGGGCAGCATGTCATGGGGACAGACACACAAGTTACAGGGACAGACACGCATGTCAGCCAGGGAGGGGCAGCGTGTCACTGGGACAGACACACAAGTTACAGGGACAGACACGCATGTCAGCCAGGGAGGGGCAGCATGTCAGCCAGGGATAGACATGCATGTCACAGGGACAGACCCGCATGTCAGCCAGGGAGGGCAGCATGTCAGCCAGGGATAGACATGCATGTCACAGGGACAGACACACATGTTACAGGGAGGGACAGCATGTGAGCCAGGCAGGGACAGACACGCATGTGAGCCAGGGAGGAACATGTCACGGGGGCGAGCAGGGCTGTCCTTCCTTAGACAGCCTCCTGAGCCCTCACTGACGTGGGTGAGAATGCTGGAGGGCTGGCACCTGCGTGGCATCAGCTCCGAGGAGGTGTCGGGAGCAGGGTGAGGGCAGGGGTGCAGTGGACCCCAGGGAGGCACCAGGGAGCCGCTCCCCTAAAGGGTGGGAGACAGCCCCTCCTGACAAGGTGAGGGGGAGCTGAGTGAGCCCCGGGTCAGCGGGGGAGGAGTGCGGGAATTGGGCTCTCACTCAGGTGGCCAGTGGCCGACGGTGACCTCACCACTGAGCTCCCCTTACTGAGCCGCTCTCCTGCGCCCCTGTGTCCGGCTCCAGGCCCAGTGACGTGGGAGACGCTGCCTACGGTGAAGAGGATGCTGGCGTCGTCATGGAGACGGCGCAGGTGCAGATCGGGCTCAGGTAAAGGCTGTGTAGGCGCGGGGGCGGGGTAGCACTCAGTGCAGGACACCCCTGTGACATGTTCCTCCCTGGGCTCCCCCCTCACCAGCTTCTCTGCCCACAGATACGACGGGAAAAGGGCCAGCTTCCTGGTGATGATCGCTCAGCTCCGGAATCTGCACGCCTTCCTGATACCTCATACTTCCAAAGTGTAAGTGAGACCGGCGGAGAGCCAATGGCGGCCATCCCCCCCCACGGCGGCATTCCCACGGTCACCCAGGTCCCTCGGGAGCCGGGCCGGACCTGCCGAGGGGGAGAACGCGGACAGGCCCTGAGCCGTCGCCCTCTGGTGTCTGCAGGTACTTCAGGGTCGCCCTGCTGCCCTCCTCCGCGGACGTCAGCTGCCTGTTCCGGACGAAGGTGCGCCCGGCCGCGGAGCCCCTGGTGTTCGGCGACGTGTTCCGCGTGGCCATCGCACAGGCGGCCCTGCAGCAGAAGACGCTGCGGGTGGACCTGTGCTGCGCCCGCGCGCACCGCTCGGAGGAGTGCCTGGTGGGTGGCCCGCTGCCCGCCCCCTCGCCCGGCCCCGGCATCGTGGTGTTTCTGTGGCTGTGGGCCGGGGGCTGTCGCAGTTTACGTGTGAAGGATGGTCTCAGGTTTCTGTTCTCTTTTTCCACACCTTTGGCCTCTGCCTCTGCGTGGTGACTCTGTAAAGGCTGCTTTCCCTTTTCACCCTTTGACCTCTGTCTGTCTGTCACCGTGGAGCATGTTTGCTCAGTACGAGTCTCGTGCTGGGTGCTCTGTGCGTAACATCTCATGAAATCCTCATCACTTTTATAAAAAAAAAAAGTATGGTCGCCCCAATCTGCCTAATAAAAGAGTAACATGCTATTGACCATATCTTCGCAACGCCCACCAGCCAATCAGGAGTGAGTATGCACATTAACCTAACAAAGAAGGTGGGTTAATTTGCGTACACAGGCGCCCGAGCAGCCAGGGGATGGGGCGGGACACAGGCTTTCCGCACCCTAGCTGCTCCGGGCCTCTGGGCAGCAGGGGACGGCAGACAGGCGGCTCTGGCCAGAGCAGAGGCGGTGCCGGCAGCCAGGGGAAGGAAGGCCCATTCTTGCACAAATCTTCAATTCGTGCATTGGGCCACTAGTTTTCAATAAAGAACTGCAGAGAGGGGTAATGTACAGCCACCACGTAACCCCACACCGATTCACTGTCACAGACTTAAATGGAGCAAGACACTGAGTGTCGCGTCCCTGTGTTGGGCTCACTCTCCAGGCCTGGCAGTGGAGCATCGAGGAAGACAGGCGTGCTGTCAGGGCAATGTGATACTTAAACGCTGACGCGGCAGACTGCGTGCAGCTGACGGCGACTTTAACGCTCTGTGCGCGTCGCGCCAGAAAGCCCTTCCTCACCAGTGAAACGCGGTGCCCCAATGGGCCAGATGAACGGAGGGCCTCACCGAGCCCTTCTCCGCAGGACGCATGGAGGTGGAGTGAAAGAGCCATATTTTGTCTGTCTGTAAAAATACCTGCTGTTGTCTGGCAGTGAAGACAGAAAGAAGCAAAGATGCTCTGGCTCAGGGGATAGAGTGCTGGCCCACAGACTGAAGGATCCAGGGTTCGATTCCGGTCAAGGGCACGTACCTCGGTTGCAGGCTCCATCCCAGTCCTGGTCGGGGTGTGTTCAGGAGGCATCCTATCCATGTGCCTCTCTCACATCCATGTTTCTTTCTCTCTGTCTGTCCCCCTCCCTCTTACTCTCTAAAAAATCAATGAAAAAATATCCTCGGGTGAGGATTAACAAAATATTTTAAAAAGCAAGAAGCAAAGATAGACTAATTAGGCTGTCAGAAAGGCTTAGTATAAATATATGTGTTAGCAGCTCCGTAAGGTTGATAAATATGTTCAGTGTTCTTCTTATAAAATGATACAGTTTAATTTAGATCCTGGTTAATAAGTATGATTTGGTAATATATAAAAGCTTTTAACCCTTTTTTTTTTTTTTTTTTTTACATTCTACTAATTTAGTTAAGAATCTAATTTCTCATTTAAGAACCACAATGGAGTTTTTTTTGTTATTTTTTACATTTTTAGTAGATAATGGAATTTTGTAAATAATAATCAGATCACTCATAATGATGTAAGATGTATTATGGTTTATACGTAGCCATTTGTATTTGTATTTTTATTTTTATTTTATTTTTTTAATATATATTTTATTGATTTTACACAGAGAGGAATTGAGAGGGACAGAGAGTTAGAAACGTCGATGAGAGAGAAACATCGACCAGCTGCCTTTTGCACACCCCCCACTGGGGATGTGCCCGCAACCAAGGTACATGCCCTTGACCAGAATCGAACCCGGGACCTTTCAGTCCGCAGGCCGACGCTCTATCCACTGAGTCAAACCAGTCCCGGCTGTATTTGTATTTTTAAACTTTTTTAAAAATAACGATTTCCCACTTATAAAATGCTGCATGCTTAGTCATTAGGTTGTGGCAAAACAGTATCTCACAAACCAATCCCATAATTGGCTTTTACTTTTTTAATATTTTATAAAAATATTTTTAATTGATGTCAGAGAGGAAGGGAGGGGAAGAGAGAGATAGAAACATTCATGATGAGAGTCAGTCATTGATCGGCTGCCTCCTGCTCGCCCTACACAGGGGATCACGCCACAACCCAGGCCTGTGCCCTGAGAGAGAATCAAACCAGTGGCCTGGCTGATAGGCTGACGCTCACCACTGAGCCACACCGACTGGGTCAGAGTTGGCTTTTAGATTGGGATCATTCCTACTCAGTCACACCTGGAAACATAAGACATCTTCATGTTTTTTAAAAAAGTAATGCTTTATATCACAAATATTGCTCTTTTTTTTTTTAATCCTAAAACAAGCTTGTCCCATAATCTGAGTTATATCAGGAGCAAATATGGATTTAAACACGTTCTCTCCTCTCTTTTTCCTCTCGCCTCCCACAGGCCGGGACTCAGATCAGTCTGGCCGATTTGCCGTTTTCCAGTGAGGTCTTCACCCTGTGGTATAACCTGCTGCCTTCTAAGCAAATGCCTTCCAAAGCGAACGAGGAAGAACATGAGGATTCGGTGTTCCAGCCGAGCCAGCCACCGGTGGAGCCCATAGACCTGGTGAGTCAAAATGAGAGAAGAAAGTCATCGCAGTTTAATAAGCCAACACGGATAGCAGGCTGTGCGCCAGCGTGCTCTATCCCTCTCGCTATCCTTCCTCCCTCCCGCCTCCTGGGAGCAGGAAAGATGGTCTCCAGCTGCTCCACGCTGATAGGGAATGGCTTGTTTCTGCTCACACGTCCTCCCATAGCCACCACCTGCGTGGAGGCGCGTGGCGTTGGGGGACATGGGCAGCCTTTGGATCTCAGTTTATATTTTTACACGTGGTGTTCACTATCAGGCTATCCATTTTTTTGCAAAGGCTAACACATAAGCTTAGTTTCCGTTTGTAACATCGAGCTGCCACACAGCCCACGCCCTTACCATGTGCGGTTCCCCGTCGGGACCACACAGGCCAGTCGTTCTTAGTTGATTCACAGCCTCGTGCAACCCTCACCACGTCTAACATTAGAGGGTTGCATCCTCCCAAAAGGAAGCCGCAGTCACTCCCAGTCCTCACCCTCGCACCCAAGACAAGCATCCATCTTCCTTCCGTCTCCATAGATTAGTTAATTGTGGACACCCGGGATAAATGGAGTAGTTTACAGTGTTTATTCGGATCCCTTGTTTGCTTTTAAAATGGTTATTTCATCTTTTTATTATTGAGTTATGAGTGTTCCTCATATATTCTTGATAGAAGTCTCTTATCCAGTAAATGATTTGCACATATTTTCTCTCATGCTGTGGGTTATCGTTTCATTTTCTTGATGGTTTTACTTGCAGTAAGGTTTTCAATTGTGATAAAAATCAAATTGTGTGTATTTTTTTTTTCTTTTATTACGTATGCTGTTGATGTCATTCTCAAGAAGGCTTTGCCAAACTTAACATAACAAAGATTTACTCCTGTGTTTCCTTCTGAGAGTTTTAAAGTTTAGTTTTAGTTTTAGGCCTCTGATGCATTTGTTTTCTTATGTGTAATGTAATGAATGGGTCCAAGTTCAGTCTTTTTGTATGTGGGCATGCAGTTGTCCTAACACAAAAAAATATACTCTTTCTCCCATTGAGTTATCTTGCCCAAAATCAGTTGAACATAAGTGTGAGTATTTAAATTTCTGGACTCTCAATTCTGTTTCACTCACCTACCTACATGTCTGTACTTAGGCCAGCACCACATTTGATTATATAGTTTATTTAGTAATCATTTTGAAATCAGAAAGTATGAGTCATCAAACTTGGTTTTCCTTTTTCAAGATGGTTTGGGATGTTCAGTGTCCCTTGCATTTCCATATGAATTTTAGCACTAGTTTATCAATTTACACACACACACACACACACACACACAAAGATAGGGTTTTGATAGAGACTACACTGAGTCAGTAGTCATTTGAGGACTTTGTTGCCTTAACAGTGTTCATCTTGCTGAAACTGGTTTGGCTCGGTGGGTAGAGCGTCGGTCTGTGGACTGAAAGGTCCCAGATTCAAGGGCATGTACCTTGGTTGCGGGCACATCCCCAGTAGGGGGTGTGCAAGAGGCAGCTGATGGATAAATCTCCCTCATCGATGTTTTTAACTCTCTATTCCTCTCTCTTCCTCTCTATAAAAAAATCAATAAAATATATTTTTTAAAAAACAACAAAAAAAAACCAGTGTTCATCTTCTGATGTATGAGTGCAGGATGTCTTCCCATTACTTAGGTCTTCCTTAATCTCTTCCAGCACAGTTTCGTATTTATCCGAGACCAGTTTATACGTCTTTTGTTGATTTTGTTCTTTTTTTGACGCTCTTGTAAATAGAACTGTTTTCTTAATTACATATTCAGAATATTCATTGCATAATTAGTTTTTGTCTATTTATCTTGTATCCTTCAATCTTGCTGAACTCACTTATTAGTGCTAATAGTGTTTTGTAGTGGATTCCCTAGGATTTTCTTCGTATAAGATTATATCTTCTGAAAACAGCGTTAGCCTACTTCTTCCTTCCCAGTCTGCTTTGTGTCTCAGCGCCTTGCTTGCCCGTTGGCAGGTGCCCCTGGGGGAACTACAGGAACGGCGCTCACGTTAGAGTCGCTTTCTCCGGTCCCTCGCGTGCCGCCAGCACCGTCTGGTCTGAGTGCCTCCCTCTGGAATTGACATGTACTCCCCCCGTTCTCCCGGCTCCCGGAAAAGATGGCAGTGGTGGTCGGTCCGCCTTTCCCTTCAGCCAGGGCCTTGGCCCTCTGGTCCCCGTAGCCGTGGTGGCTCTCCATCGCTTTAAAACACCTGGCGTTCCTGTGGGTTTCATTCTGTTCATCTTGCATATTCTCAGCAGGAGAATCGGGTCTAGTCCGGCTCCCTCTTCACAACTGGAAGTCCCACCTGGTGCGGGTCCCCCTTCCTTCCTTCCTTCCGGAAGGGCGTCTGCTCACGGCCCTCTGTTCCCTCCCCAGGACGCAGTGTCGGCCTTACTCGCAAGAACGTCGGCGGAGCTGCTGGCCGTGGAGCAGGAATTGGCACAGGAAGACGAAGAGCCGGGGCCAGGCGCAGAGCAGAGGGGTCCGGATGGAGACTGGTAAGGCCTCCCTCCTTGGCTGGTGGGAACCAGGAGGTCACGGCTCCACTCCTGATCAGGCACCGGCCGGGGTTGCAGGCTCGATCCCCAGGAGGGGGCGTGCAAGAGGCAGATGATCAATGATTCTGTCATCGTTGATGTTTCTATCTCTCACTCCCTCTCCCTTTTCTGAAATCAATACAAAAAAAATTTTTTTAAAGAAACTTCCAGGGGCTGAGATCGGTTTGGCTCAGTGGATAGAGCATCTGCTTGGGGACTGAAAGGTCCCGGGTTCAATTCCGGTCAAGGCCATGTACCTTGGTTGCGGGCACATCCCCAGTGGGGGGGGTTGGGGGGGGTGCAAGATGCAGCTAATCGATGACTCTCATCGATGTTTCTAACTCTCTCTCTCCCTTCCTCTCTGTACAAAATCAATAAAATATATTTTTAAAAAAAGAAAGAAAAAGAAACTTCCAGGGAAACCTTCGTGGGATCAGACCTCCTTCTGGAGTCAGGGGCAGCGGTGTAGCTTCAGGGAGTTGTCCCCCGAGGAGCGGCCCCCTCCGTCCCTGGAGGCAGAGGGGTCATGGGGAGATTGTCAGGACAGTTAACACATCAGCAAGACTCGAGTCCTTTGGTAACTTGAACACTATTTCCTGAGCTTTTTTAACTCCAGGTCTACACAATGGATTCTGAGAGGTGTAGTGGGTTACTGTGGAGTTACAGATAAGTTTAAAAACTGGCTCTTTTCCTTAACTGCGGTACCCTTCAGGCTTTGGCGAGTCCAGTCAGGTGTTAGGGGATGGCTTCTGAGCAGCCATTTCACTGTTTGTTACCACTTTCACCTTCCTTTGTTATCTCATTACTCACTCCCCAGCCTTTACAAAAGGTTTGGCGGGATTGGTAATCACAGCTTTTGTCTGGACTCAGGTCTGTATGAAGAATGATATCTCTCTTGGTTTGTACTGTCTTCTCTAAAATCCAATTTTAGTGACTACATCTGTTTTGTAAATACGTGTGTAAAATTACTTGAATTAATTTTTATATATAAATATATATTACTTGAGCTACTGTTAGCACATGTGCTTACACATATATAACATGCGTTTGTGTGCATGTGTGTGTAAAAAACTCTTTCCCAGTTAGAATAACATCATACAAATAAGGTCGTGGGCACGTGGCAGGCGCAGCGAACTGCAGTGATGTCAGAGGTACAGCGAACTGCAGTGATGTCAGAGGCACGTGGTTCTCATCACTAGCCTCACAGGGAATAAAACCGGAGACCGCAAAAGCACACACACCAGGAACGTGAGTGAGGACGTGTTGTATTAAGGTATCGTTAGATATGAGCCTTCCTATGCATGTGAAGTGCAGTTTGTTTCACACGCATTTCAAAAATACACTTTATGAAATACACATAAAGAAATCTGCACCTCACAGTGTTCATTGCTAGCCCCCCGTCTTCACTCCATGACGAGGCGTTTAATGTCTAGGCTGTACCAGTTGGTCCCCCATCACAGTTAAAGCTCTGCTTTTCGTTATCAGTAAGAAGATGTCCGCATTCTAAGAACATGAAACACAGCCCAGCATGAGACGTTCTAAACACGCTGAGCTCCTGCTCACCCGTCAGTAGAGTTTGTACAGAACACGATGTGTGGTAAAGCCCCTGCTTACCACAGCACCCAAGCCCGGGCCATGGCTTTCGTGGACGACAAGGTCACACGGCCTGAAGGTCTTCTGTAATTTCCGCAGTGAAACTCCCTTCTCACCAGGTCCACCCCCACAGACCGTGAGCGCAGGGGAACATGGGTATTTTTACTCCTCATGTCTTTATCCACTCTGAGCAGAGTCACTCTGTTCCATCGTACGATTAACTTTACAGCCCAGCCAGTGCTGCTCAGTGGTTGAGCGTCGACCTAAGAACCTGGAGGTCATGGTTCGATTCCTGGTCAGGGCACATGCCTGGGTTGCAGGTTTCATCCCCAGTGTGGGGCGTGCAGGAGGCAGCCGATCCATGATTCTCCTTCATCAGTGATGTTTCTATCTCTCCCTCACTTTTCCTCTCTGAAATCAGTAAAAATATATTTTTAAAAATCTTTTACAAGACACAGACAACTAACACCAAATTATATCCTAGGGAGTGACAATATTTTTAAATGGTAGGGCTAACTTTAATATTTGATTTTCTATATATTTCTCTTTTAATCTTTAGGGATTAGGTCAAATTCCATTCATGAGTTTGACATTTGAGTACCTAACTATGGTGACGCCGCTGTCGGTTGCTGGAGATAACGTTATTTTTCATGTTCATTTTAGCAGAAAGGGCTTGATCTGTGTCTGCTGTCCCTTGCCCTGGGTGCCAGGTGGACGTCCCAGGTTGCATTGTGCGGGGACATGTCGGCTGGACTTAACATGTGTCTCCTTTTGTTTCTCCAAGGCTGGCGATGCTGAGGGAGGCCTCTGACGAAGTGGTGGCTGAGGAAGAGGCGGACGTGGCCTTGCCAGGGGGCAGCAGGTGTATGGAAGACCTAAGCTCATGCCCGGGTATGCCCGCGACTGCTGGAGGCACGAGGAGGGGAGAGAGCAGCTGTGCCAACGGCCCTGGCAGCCAGCCCCCTCCGGGAATGCCCACCCTGGTGAGTACTTCCGCTGCCCTCCCCCCAGGCCGGCTCTCACCGGCTCCCCTCCGGCTGCGCTTGTCTCTGCCGGTGTAACCACACCGGGCCTTTGCAGAAGCTGATTGATAGCCATAGGCATCATGGAGTCGGCTCTCAGAGGCATCGTAAACGCCTTACAAATCTCAAATGGGCCCAAATATTCACCCCCCACTTAGCTTCTCTGTGAGAAGGTAAATAGCGGTACGTAGATCTGGTCATGGCTCTGTGTTTATTAAAAGCATTTTCAGAGTTTCCTGGGTAACACGGGAAGGTCACCTAATTGTATTGAGTTTCATAAATGTTGCAAGTTTACTTCCACTTCAAACAGGCAGTCGGCGTTCCCAGTTCACGCCCGTAGAGGGTGTTCTGATTGGGGGTGGCAGAGGGCCGTCCGGGCACAGGCGCTCGCTGAGTGGCAGACACGTTGAGCGGACGTTATCTTCAGGCTTTGAGGATGCTGTCGAACGTGGGATGTAACAGCTTAGACAATCCCTTTATCCTGAGAAAGCAGTGCCGCACGTACCCGACTGAAGACTTTGTGTGGGTGGACACGTGTAATTGCAGAGTCTACATAAACCTATGCTTTTGCAGTAGATCTCATTTTCTTGTTTAATCACCTTTATCACTTACTGGAAGCCCGATGCACGAAGATTCCTGCTAGAATGGGCTTTCCTCTCCCTGGCTGCCAGCCCAGCCCCTGTCCACTCCACCCCGCCTTCCCACGCTGCCCAGAGGCCCCGAGAGACTGGGGGTAGGGCAGAACGCCTGTGTCATTGCCAAGCATCACTCAGCGCCTGTGTATGCAAATCAACCACCTCCTTTGTTGGGTTAGCTTGCATATCACTCCTGATTGGCTGGTGGCGTAGTAGTGGAGGTACGGTCAATTTGCATGTGTGTCTATTATTAGGTAAGACTCTGGAGAAAGCACTAATCCGTTGGATGCTATTTAATGATGAGGCGTGCCCAAATAAAACTGTTTATAGCGCCACGTTTACCTTGTGTAAATGGAAACCTTCGTTCTTTAGGCCTAGTCTGTTAGGACAGGTATCACCCTACCCACCGGCCCTGTGGGTTGTCGGTTGGGATCCCCTCAGCAGTCACGAGGCCCTTCCCTCTAAGAGGCCCGAGTGCTAGATGGGTCTGCAGTGTAAGGTCAGGCCTTCCTCTCGTCCTTAGAAGGACGGGGCACGAATGTGTCCACTTGTGCCGCCCCTGACGGAGGCCTTCTGTTGCAGGTCGACAAGGAGACAAACACAGAGGAGGCCGAGGAGGCGGGCCTGGCGGTTCGGCCCAAAGAGCGCAGCGGACTGAGCACGCGGCAGCGCCCCCTGGTGCGGAGCAGCGTGATCGTGCGCTCGCAGACCTTCTCGCCCGGGGAGCGCAGCCAGTACATCTGCCGGGTAAGGAGCGGCCCTGCCCACGGGAACATGGCACACGCCCGGGACATGCCCCTGGGGTGGGCGTCTCAGACTCCGACCACAGACAGGAACCGCTAGGAATGTTTCCATAAGTTACTGGTAACTATCACACTAGTGGTTCGTTTTAGTTTGGTTATGGGGTCCCCCCACCCGCCTTCCTAAATTTAATGTGTCATTGGCTCAGGGCCATGCATTTGGCAACTACGTGAAATTGCAGACCTGGCTACTAAGTAAACCTGGACTTCAGTCTGTGTTTAGAAACGTCAGGTGATCTGAGGGTTATCCTCTGTGGACCTCTGTGTCCATTATACGCCACATCGGTCCTGCTGGACCGGAAACTGTGAACTGGGTTTTAGAACAAAGTCGTCTTTTAGCGATGGGTTCTATTTCCCGTAGAGCTTATGACTTCTGGTAATACAGGCTCAGTGATATACAGTGGGTTAAAGTGTGTTCGTTTGATCCAACAGACGTGTGTGTATCAGCACCTGCTCTTAAGCATGTCTCTAGCTGCCTGGGATGGGTCTGGACCAGAGCCCATGGCACTGCCCTTGCAGAGCTGCGATGAGCAGTGGACACGATGCGTCTGGGATGGGGCCGGGGGCTGTGAGACGAGGGTCTGGGATGCCGAGGGCTAGGGGGCAGGTTTAAGTAGGTTCACGTGGGCTTCACCGACGAGGTGACATTTCACAGCTCCCTGGTGCCGGCGGCGGGGAGAAGATGGGCTGACTGGGCTAAGAGCCATCTCGGTTGTGCAATCTGTGTCTCAGCTCCAACCTGCACACCAGCTTTTCTTTTAAAGATAAATGTTGTGGGCCCTGGCCAGTTCGGCTCAGGGGATAGAGCGTGGGCGTGCAGGCTGAAGGGTCCCAGGCTCAATTCTGGCCAAGGGCACATGCCCGGGTTGTGGAGTTAATTCGCAGCAGGAGGTGTGCAAGAGGCAACCGATCAGTGATTCTCTCTCATCATTGATGTTTCTATCTCTTCCTCTCCCTTCCTTCAGAAATCAATTTTTAAAAATAAAATTAAATAAATGTTTCAAGGGGGGGGGGGGAAATAAGTAAAAATAAATAAATGTTGTGTATTAGCTGAAAACAAAAAGGATATTTTATGTCAGAGTCTGTGCGGTTATCTTGGCCATGACTTCTGATAACTGCCACCGACAGGCACTTGTTTAACTTATTCCTGGAGAGCACGTCGTGTAAGGAACAACGGGGCAGGGCAGAGCCTGTTGGGAGGGTTTTCTGTACGAGATGGACTGTTATCGCCACCCCTTTCCCTGCCCCTTGGTCGGCAGTCTGTCAGGCAGTGACTTTCTCTTCTTATCCTTTTTGCCAGTTAAATCGGAGTGACAGCGACAGCTCAACCCTGGCTAAAAAGTCTCTGTTTGTGAGAAACTCCACTGAGCGGCGCAGTTTGAGGGTCAAAAGGGTACGTATTCGGTCAGCACGGCCCGGTCCTGCCCACCGGCGTCCTGGCCGCCGGCGTCCGCTGGGCTCCTGCGTGGAGCCCCTGTGATGACAGGGAGGCCGATGTCCAGAGCTTCGCACGGAATAGTCACGTTTCAGTCCCTTCTCTCTTCCGTCAGCTGGCCCAGCTTCTATTCGGAGTCTCCTATTTTCCATTAATTGGAAATGTAACCAGGAAGTGCCCTCCTGTTCCCTGCGTATGTCTCACCGGCCTGTCCCCAAGCCAGTCCGGCCCAGGCTCAGTGACCTCCCCTCCGCGAGTCCTGTGCACAGCTGTCCCCCCCTCACAGTCTCCCTCATCCTCTAACTCCTCCCCAAGGTCACTCTCTGACCTCCCTCCCCTGAGTCCTGTGCAAAGTGGTCCCCTCCTCAGTCTCCCACGTCCTCTCACTCCTCTTCAAGGTCACACACTGTCCTCTCTCTAGGGTTTTACCTGCAGACCCCAGCAGACATTCATTCGTACATACTCGGGTTATTTCTTGATAAACCACTAAGCCTGGCTGCAGGAAGCACAGCCAACATGCGGGGCTGAGAGCTGGTGTCAGACGATGGGAACCGAGGAGGGGCCAGGCTGGGCACGTCACTTAGAGGAGGGGTCAGTCTGAGCCCCTCCGGCCGGCGTCACAGGCGTGAGAGCAGGTGTGAGCACAGGGGGAGTGCCTGTCCTGAAACAAAGGGCGTGAGCTCCTGCACGTGTGTGTGTGTGTGTGTGTGTGTGTGTGTGTGTTTGTGTGCGTGTGTGTGTGTGCGCTCAGAGGGCGGCCTTCGTGCCGTTGAGTGGGGGCTGAGCAGGCTCCCCGCGGTGACAACGGGAGAGTGCAGAGGGAGCAGGGAAGGTCTGCTTCTTGCTCAGCCCGCGCTCGCTGCCGTCTGGTTGGGTGCCTGCTGCTGGGGGCCCCACTCGGGACCCGTCTCTGGACGCAGCAGGAGCAAGAGGTGTGCAGGCTGGACACTGGCACTGGAGAGCTTCCACTGGCAGTGACACACGCCCTCCGCTGACCGGCACTGGAGGGGGAGCCGCCAGCCAGTGCCAGGAGCAGGGGTGGTACCAGGAGCCGCCAGCCTGGGGCCAGGAGCCGCCAGCCTGGGACCAGGGGCTGCCAGCCAGGACCAGGAGCAGGGCAGCGGGGATGGGGGCGGCGGGGATGAGGGCAGCTGGAGATGAGGGCGGCGGGGATGCGGGCGGGCGGGTGGGCGGGCGCTCAGGGCGTTGGTGGCTGTTCCCACCCCGCAGGCGATGTGCCAGCCCGCGCTCCGGAGGGCGGCCCAGGAGTGCCCGGTGCGCACGTCCCTGGACCTGGAGCTGGACCTGCAGGCCTCGCTCACGCGCCAGAGCCGCCTCAACGACGAGCTGCAGGCGCTGCGGGACCTGCGGCAGCGGCTGGAGGAGCTGAAGGCCCAGGGCCAGACGGACCTGCCGCCGGGCGTGCTGGAGGACGACCGCTTCCAGCGGCTGCTGCGCGAGGCGGAGAAGCAGGTGCAGCCCGGGCGCGAGTGCAGCGGGGCGCGTGTGCAGGGGGGGTGTGCGGGGGGGGGGGGCGCGTGTGCAGCCCGGGGCGCGTGTGCAGGGGGGGTGTGCGGGGGGGGGGGGGGGCGCGTGTGCAGCCCGGGGCGCGTGTGCAGGGGGGGTGTGCAGGGGTGCGCGTGTGCAGCCCGGGCGCGTGTGCGGGGTGGGGGGGGTGTGTGCAGCCCGGTGCGTGTGCAGGGGGGCGCGTGTGCAGGGGGGCGCGTGTGCAGGGGGGGTGTGCGGGGGGGGGCGCGTGTGCAGCCCGGGGCGCGTGTGCAGCCCGGGCGCGTGTGCGGGGGGGGGGGGGGGTGTGTGCAGCCCGGGTGCGTGTGCAGGGGGGCGCGTGTGCAGGGGGGCGCGTGTGCAGCCCGGGGCGCGTGTGCAGCCTGGGGCGCATGTGCAGGGGGGTGGTGCGGAGCCATCCCTCCAAGGCCGCCGTGGGGAGGTGCCAGCTCCCTCCTCAGCTTGCTCGGCTCCTCAGATCCCTTTGCAACATCTCGGAGCATCTTTCTGCCGTGGCCTTCTTAACCCAGGAGGTGGCTGAGAGAGAGGGGTCCCGCCACCCGGTGCAGTCAGGGCCCTGCCCACCGCTCCACACCCCGTCCTCCTGACCCAGGGGGCGTGGCAGCGAGGGCAGCAGTCGTCACTTCTTTTTTTAAAAAATATATTTTATTGATTTTTTTACATAGAGGAAGGGAGAGGGACAGAGAGTTAGAAACATCAATGAGAGAGAAACATCGATCAGCTGCCTCCTGCACACCCCGCTACTGGGGATGTGCCCGCAACATGCCCTCGACCGGAATCGAACGTGGGACACTTCAGTCCATAGGCTGATGCTCTATCCACTGAGCCAAACCAGTTAGGGCCATCACTTCTGCTCAGCGCCTTCCTTCGTCTCTACATGAGACTTGACAAATAAACACAGTGAAACTTTTAACACACGAGGTCACTTGCCACATCACTGAGGATGTACCACTAATGTTAACGCTCCTGAGTTTTCGCATTCTGTGACCTTCAAAGAAGGTCATGCTGCACACATTCTCCCTCAACACATTCACCCTCCACACAACTGTATACAACAGCACAGAAAATCACCGATTTAAAAATAGGGTATTTTAAAGGAATATTTCTATTAGTCTCACTCCTAAGTGAGAAGTTCAAGAGCCTTCATATTGGTGATATTGGTTTATTCTCTCAAGATTTAAGAGTTTATATTTTAGTATAAGAGCATATGTTTATATCTATAACAATGAAAGTGTAAAATGCTGATTAGATTGGAAGTCCTTCCAGACGAAGCCGCAGCACAAATTTCATACATTGAGCCTCTAGTCAATATATAACATACAAATAGAATTTCCACGTAGCTGAAATACTACAAATGCCAGAACGTTTTCTTTCAACTCTTTTGGATGGAAATCTGAAATAGATTCGTTGCCTCCTTACATGTAATAGAAGCTTCTGTCCATAATTTCTTAATCATACAGATGGAACTCAGAAACTTAACGTATGGATTTCAGAGATCAAACTGATACCGATGACTTTTTAAAGAAAGTTTAAGCAACCAAACCCATTACACATCTGAGAGAAAGGGCCCTCATACGCAATAGGATCTCAGGGAATGCCTGTTCAGCGAGGAGTTGAAAGGCAGGTCTCCTATTTGATGCCATAGGCGGGTAACAGGGTAATCAGACACTGCCGTGCCCTTAGAGGGCTTGTGGTTTGCTACAGGAGAGGAGCCAGGAAGGCTTCCTGGAGGAAGTGGCACTTCCCTGGTCTGGAGAGTGGGTGGTGGAATTTGGTCCCAGGCGAGGGTGCAGAGGCCGGCAGGCGGGACCCAGCACAGCAGCACAGGCCCCAGAGTGCTCCTAGCAGGGAAGAGCCAGATAGGACCCCGCAGGACAGCAAAGCCTTTCAGCAAAACGGGATGTGGAGTTGAAGGCTGAAATGACCTCGTCCTGTGTGCGTGTGTGACCTTAGGAACCATCATCCGCTTCACTCTCCTGAGTCTTCTAGCTCCGCGTTAGCACTAATTCCAAACCGCTGGTTGACATGACCCACATTAATATCCTGCAGAAGCTCTGCAGTCTCTAACCCTCATGGCCCAAAGGTTTGCACGGCCGGGTTCGAGTTTTCGACTGTAGACCTGAGCAGGACCTCACAGCTTTGCATTTCTGTGAACAACCTGCTTTGGTGTGCAAACTGTCCTGCTGTTCGAAGTTCGTGCTAGTGGCCTCCGGCGGGTCCCTGAGCGGGTGTAGGGCCTGGGAATTGGGGTGTTCCGTTTCCCCCTCCGGTGGGGTGGCCTGGGGGCGTCCAGACTGTAGAACGTTCTCTGAGCTGAACGCTTATGTCACCTTTTGGGAGGATGAATTCCACTTCCATTAACAGCTTTTAAACGGCTGAGGCAGAGAGAAGGGTTTGAAGACGAATAAGGGGTTGCAAGTATGCTTCCCAAAACGTGAGCCGTCGGCATTCCGTGGACACGGTGCTGTGGCAGCTTCTCACGTCCTCTCTGCGGGCTCAGGTTCTCCGGGCGCGTGGGCAGTCACCCCGCTGTGACAGGGTGTTTCTAACGCGCCGCCCCGAACAAGCCGAACCGTGAGGGAGAAAGCCGCTCCCCCCGCCGGCGGCTGCGGTGCCCGCTGGCTTCAGTTCGCACCGAGAAGCCTGCGCGGTCTCCGGGCATCTCTGATGGGGTTTGTGTTTATTTCCTGCCCAGGCCGAGCAGTCCAAGGAGGAGCAGAAGCAAGACCTGAACGCGGAGAAGCTGCTGAGGCAGGCCTCCAAGGACGTGTGCCGGCTGCGGGAGCAGAGCCGCAAGGTGCCGCGGCAGGTGCAGTCCTTCAGGTAACGCCCGGGCACGGGCGAGGGCACCGGGGAGGGCGCGTGACAGAGGCCCCCCTCCGAGTGCCCTGGGCCTCAGGCTCAGTGTGCGGGACGCCCCACCTCTCCTCCCGGTGGGACTGGGACGGATGCGTTTCCCTCCGCTCCCCCCTCGCCCAGAGGGGGACGAGGCCATGCCACACGCTCCACGGTGAGGAGCCGGGCTCCTCCGGACACACCCGTAACGGGGAACCGGCTCTCCGGCGTTCCGCTATGCTGAGAGAGGGTCTGTCTATCCACCCTCGGCGCTGTGGGCCCAGGAGGCAGCCCATCGGGGAAATCACACGACCTGCTGCTGCTGAACCCACAGCAGAGGCTTATAAGCTCTCCCTGCCCCTGCCCGGACAAGCCCCCTCCTGCCCCCACAGGGGCTGAAGATGCTGAGGGGCCGGCCTAGGCGGGCGGTGGGGGCGGGCGGGTGCTCCTCCCGCAGGCTGCTGACTGCACCCTGGCCGCCATGTCACTTGGAGCCAGGAGCCAGCAGTGCCCCTGATCCTGGGTCTGTCAGGAAGTGAGGGGTCGGGAGTCTGTGGTGAGGACGAGGGTGAGGGCGCGGTCTGAGGGTGAGGACGCGGGTGAGGACGCAGTCAGTGGGTGAGGACGCGGTCTGAGGGTGAGGACGCGGTCTGAGGGTGAGGACGCGGTCTGAGGGTGAGGACGGTCTGAGGGTGAGGACGGTCTGAGGGTGAGGGCGCAGTCTGAGGGTGAGGACACGGTCTGAGGGTGAGGACGGGGGTGAGGACGCGGTCTGTGGGTGAGGACGCGGGTGAGGGTGAGGGCGCAGGTGAGGGTGAGGACGCGGTCTGAGGGTGAGGACGGTCTGAGGGTGAGGACGGTCCGAGGGTGAGGACGGGGTCTGAGGGTGAGGACGCGGGTGAGGACGCGGTCTGAGGGTGAGGACGCGGTCTGAGGGTGAGGACGCGGGTGAGGACGCGGTCTGAGGGTGAGGACGCGGTCTGTGGGTGAGGACGCAGTCTGAGGGTGAGGACGCGGTCTGAGGGTGAGGACGCGGGTGAGGGTGAGGGCGCGGGTGAGGGTGAGGACGCGGTCTGAGGGTGAGGACGGTCTGAGGGTGAGGACGGGGTCTGAGGGTGAGGACGCGGGTGAGGACGCGGTCTGAGGGTGAGGACACGGTCTGAGGGTGAGGGTGCGGGTGAGGACGCGGTCTGAGGGTGAGGACGCAGTCTGAGGGTGAGGACGGTCTGAGGGTGAGGACGGTCTGTGGGTGAGGACGTGGGTGAGGATGGTCTGTGGGTGACGGGTGTGATCTGCGGTGATGGGCTGGAGCCAGAGCTGGTGTCCGTCGCCCCGCCGAGCCGGGCAGAGGCCCTGGGCTTGAAGCAGAGTCTTCCTGGGACGAGGGGGGGCCTCCGAGGCCGGGCGGTGTCTGCGGCCGCCCTGGGTGCAGCCGCACTGAGGGTGTTCCTCCGGCTCCAGGGAGAAGATCGCCTACTTCACCCGAGCCAGGATCAGCATCCCGGCGCTGCCGGCCGACGACGTGTGAGGCGGCCTGAGGAGCGCCCGGCCCTCGGGAGGAAGGACTGAGCGGTGTCTGGGGGTCTGTCCGGGAGGGGGTCACTGTCAGCGCCTACGGAGCTGTTACTTCTCCTCAGCATCTCGACGTGCTAATTTGTAAAGTTTGGGATATAATTCTTATATAACAAAGGCAAGGAGAGCCAGGTATCCAAAGCGGGCGGATCTGTACCCGGAGGCCCAGCAGGAGCGGGCTGTAGCCATGGAGTCGGGCAGGGCCCAGGGCTGTCCTGTCGAACCCGCAGAGCGGCGCGGCTCTTGCTTTTCCTGGTTTCCCCGCGAAGGCGGGGGGCCGGCCCGAGCCCGCGGGTCTTGTACGCAGAGCGGCGAGTCCGCCATGAGCGAGCTTTGGCGGGAGCTCGGGGCCAGGAAGCAGGTGCTGTGCTCCTCTCCGTCACCTTTGTGCGAACACCGGTCTCCGTAAAGCAAAGCAGCGTCTTCTCTGTCTCTTTCTGTTCGTTTGTCTAAAGAAAACAAAACGCTGAGTTCAAGCACATCCGTGCGGACCGGGAGCGGGCTCCTGGCTGCAGGAGGAGCCTGAGGGCAGGGAGGAGGGTGCCCTGCAGCCCCGGAAACAGGCTCCCCTGCCCCCCCCCCCCCGGGCGGCGGGGGCGGCAGGTGTGAGCCTGGCTCTCCGAGGTGTGAGGACGGTGGCCCTCGTCCTGAGGACACACACTGCCGCCGGGGAGGGAATCCATGGCATCCGCGTGGTGAAACCAGGAAGAGCAAAGGGTATCCTGATTGCATAAAGGTGCCAAAAAAAAAAAAAAAAATTTAAGTCCTTAATGAAACAGATTTGTGACATTTCACAGCCGCTCCTCGCAGCCCTCGTTGAGGGGTTCCTGTCTGTGTGGGGAGGAGCCGGGAGGCAGAGACTGTGCCTGGAGCATCGGCTGAGCTGTTTGTCTCCAACAGAAGCCATTGCAGGTGGCCCCTGAGAGCTGCCTCAGCGTCCCCACGGCGCCTCCCCGGGCGGAATCCCAGCTGACCCAGCCCAGGCCCTCCCCAACAGCAACCCCCCTGTGTCCCACCAGCGTGAAGGCGTTTAAATACTCCTATGCAATTTAATACTCCGTTTGTAATACTGGAAGAGGCAGTTTTTGGCCAGCCATCTTTTATAGCAAACTAAATCCTTTTTTAAAAAAAGATGCAAAGATCATCTTAAAGGAATAGGTCCCTTTACACACACACACACACACACACACACACACGTTGTTTTTAAGCAAGAATCCTCAATAGCAAGAATTTTTATTTTCTTGAGGGCAATTACACATATTTTAGAAAGTGAGTTTTGTCAGGATCAAAATTCAAATGAAGCCGTTTCTGAGCCTTGAACTTGATCGTTTCCTGAGTGTTCCACCACTTACATACAAACGTCTTTGAAGCTGTAACTGGACGTGACACTACTCTGAGCAAACACCAGCCTTACCAACTGACCACAGGCAGTCCTTCGGGGTCTGCCCAGTTCACTCTCTCAGCCGATGGAGGAAAACGAGGAAAGAATACCATTCATCCTTGTCAAGGTCAAATGTGAAAGAGAAGTTTATTTAATGTAGAGATAAATGAAGGTCAGCTGTTGTCAGCTTCTTCGTTTGACCGTGGAAATGTTTATAGAATTATGTGTAGTGTTACCGTACGATTTTATTTTCTTCATTTATTTATTTACGGTCTTATTTATGTTCTGTTTAATATATAGTTCGGTTCTGGCCATTTTAAATGTTTGACATAGAAGAAGCTATATTGGAATATTTACAGCTTTATAAATCATCAAGACGAGTATAAAAGAATAAAATCTGTCTCAGGCTGGTAGTTAACAGCTGTGACCAAGAAGCTTTCAGTTTTATTTTACAAAATTTGCTCATTTCTAACATGAGAGATGAACTTATTTTAATATAATCCTTTTCCACACTTTAAAAATCGGCAATAGTGTTATGCATTTATAGGAAGCTTTTAACAGCCCTATCATATTTGTACTAACCCAAATGATTCACAGTGACACATTTTAATAACTTGATCACAAAACCGTATGGACAATATGAATTTTAATATTATAAATGCTATTTTTTAAAAGTAGAATTTATTCTGCACAGGGTAAAAAGAATGTAATATTTAGTTCTCAAGTTTGAATTATCAACATGTTACTACAATTTTGTATATCAGAATCTAAGTGTTACAGGTACAACAAGCATACTGCTAGCCAAATGAACAACGTTTAGCTGAATCTCTGTTGCATGCAAATCAAATAAATTTAAATTTTTTTTTTTTTTGCTATTACTTTATATTGTATTAAATATCAAAAGCTCAGGACTGAACTAAATATTTAATCAGGTTAAATTCTGAATATGTTTCTGTTTTAATTTGTCTTACTTGTAAACGTGTGCAAATACATCACATAGACTAACTGGTTTCTGTACTTTTCATGTGTTTGTGGGTGGGAAATATTCAGTGGGTTTTTTGGGGGTTGGTTTTTTTTGTTTGTTTTTTTTTTTTTTTGCTTTTGTTTTTTTCAACAAAGATACATATTCCCTAAGACTTCATTTGTGTCGTTTGTTGTTCCGGTAATTTCCCTGATTGGCTCAAACACAAGAATTGACTTGGCCTGTGTACAGAACAAATACAGAATCTTTCATGAAGAATCTCCCACGCCAGCAGTTTGTTGTGAATACCTCTTGGTTGGACGATATGCATTGCTGATTTTTAAAAAAAAGGGGGGGAGGGAGACGGCGGGGGGGGGGGGGGGGAGAGTATTTTCATTGTGCCAGTACAACAAGGACTCCACATGAGCTCTGCCCACACACCCAGACCGGGCTGGCCTGCAGCGCCCCCTGCAGGGGGTGGGTGAGCATCCACCATCTGCTGTAGGGCCCAGGTGCAAAAGCGGGCTTGTGGGTGGGTTTTAGTGACCCTTCCGATACACAAGGCTGCCCCCCTCGGTCCCTGGCCTGGGGCGGAGGCATCAGTGAGTGGCCAGGAGCCCTGAGGTCTCTGGGCAAAGACATGATGTGTCCACGTCTCTCCCCTCTCCAGCTTTCAGAGAACAGCATAATAAGCAGATGTCACACATTGCAACTAAACATGCCGGGAGCCTGTTTCTGTACAGAGGTCATCTTAAACACTTGAGAGAAGAGATTGTTAGCAGTCACATTTCCCACGGCCAGAATGCCCCGTCTCTCTGAGTAGTAACACCTTCAGGGGCGTAAGTCCCGGTGGAATGTTTTATTTACCAGTTCTGTGCAATCACTGGATCCGTTTGAAAACCGAGGAGACGCCTCCACAGAAACGAGCAGGATTACCATTGAGTCTTGATTGGCTTTGGCCTCAGAGTGGCTTAGCGTCTTAGAAACCACAGTTGGAGGAGCCAGTCCCCATGGCGGGGGGTACATGTTAGAAAGTTGCCAGCCTGGTGCCTGGGTGACCAGGCAGCAGGGAATCCTACCCGGTCTGGGCTGAGCCGGCGTCCTCTGAGGCGTGGGCGCCGGGTCCTCGGGCTCAGACTGCCAGGCGGGTGTTTTTCATCTCCAGCGGGGGACGGAGATGCTGTGTCTCTGCCGCCGGGTCCTGGCCCGCAGCCCGGGGGGCCCGGGGCCAGCAGGCCGCCCCGGTGACCAGGCAGCCCCCGAGGAGCAGGGAGAACCCGGCGAACCAGCCCAGGAAGAGGGCCTCCCCGAAGTCCCAGCGGGGCACCACCTCGGGGACCGTGTCGTCCCAGAACTCCTGCACCGTCACGTGGGCCACCCAGGACACGGGCACCAGGGCCGCGGCCCCCGCCGCCCCCGACAGCGCCCCCCCCAGCACCAGCAGCCGCCGCTTGCGCCCTCGCCGCCCCTCTCCGACCCGCGAGCAGTCCAGCCCGCAGCCCGAGGCCAGCAGGCCCAGCAGCCCCAGCCCGTGGGACAGGAACATGAGCGCCCGGGACACCCGCAGCTCCACGGGCAGGGCCAGGAAGGAGTCGAAGTCCTTGCACTGCATGCCCACCTCTTCCTGGACGACGCAGGCTTGCCACAGGCCCAGGGTCCAGCTCTCCATCTCGTTCAGCTCCAGGTTCAGGCTCTTCCACTGGGGCAGGTAGTTGGTGAGACAGGCCAACACCCACCCCAGCAACGAGGAGGACACTCCGGCCACCTGGGCCGCCGTTCTGGGTGCGAAAGCCATCGTTGGGAGGTCCCGTGCTGTCAGCCCCGGGAGCTGCTGCCTCCCGGCTGCCGTGGAAAGTGCGGAGGGCTCTGGCGGTCGCCTGCAGAGCTCAGAAATCTTTTCTTCGCTGTGTGTACAAGAGGATTCTTGCCAGGGAGGCTATTGTTTGACTCCATGCTGAATGGGTTTCAGGAAAGGGAAGGGAACTAATTCTGCAAGCCAGCCAGCCATGTCAAGGAGGGGCCAAGATCAATTTTCTAGTAAGCAGTGCGTCCCTGAAATAACACGGAGCGCTGAGAACCCTCCTCTCATTGTTCGCGTCTCAATGGCTCGCCTCCGGTTCCCAGCCTCCCCGGCAGGTCGGAGAACAGAAGGAGCCTGAATGCGGAACGTGTAATTGACAGTTCGGGTTCAGCGCCCGCCGCTTTCTCTCCAGCTAATCGCACCTGCCGGGGCCTCCGCCGTGGCGGCGCTCACAATTCAGGACATGGGTTGTGGCTGCACCGAGTGTTATTGTTAAAAAAAAAAAAAAAAAAGATTCAAGAAAAGTATTTCTTACCCAAATCTCTCTCCCCAGAAATTTCTCTAGATCGTAAATCAGGCCTACTTTTTTTTTTTTTTTTTTAATAAATTTTATTGATTTTTTTACAGAGAGGAAGAGAGAGGGGTAGAGAGTTAGAAACATCAATGAGAGAGAGTCATCGATCAGCTGCCTCTTGCACACCCCGCTACTGGGGATGTGCCCGCATCCAAGGTACATGCCCTTGACAGGAATCGAACCCGGGACCTTTCAATCCGCAGGCCGACGCTCTATCCACTGAGCCACACCGGTGTCAGCAAGGCCTACGTTTTAAAGATTCCTCAGGCCACATACACCCCCTAACATCTGAAACGATACTAAGAACAAAGCCACTGCGTGGGAATTACTCTCGGGAGTGAGTTGAACCTGGGCTCGGCCACATTCCTCTCTGCCGGAGCACGCCAGGTGCGCGAACACGCGTGTCTTCTGGGCTGACGTGCTCACCACGCTGAGGCAGCGGGGAGCAAAGGGACTGTAGATTAGCACCAGCATCTCTTGTTGCAAAGCTGAAGTATAAAGCTTGTAATTTGTTTTGTTGTTAATCCTCACCTGGAGGTGTTTTTCCATTGATTTTCAGAGAGCGTGGGAGGAAGGAGGGGAGACGGAGAGAGAAACATCCGTGTGAGAGAGACACATCGATTGGTTGCCTCCCACAGGCTCTCTACCCCTGACCTCCTGACCGGGGGTGGGGGTCCAGCCTGCCACCGAGGTACGTGTGCTTGACCAGAATGGAACCCATGACCCTTCCGTCTGCTGGCCAACACTTACCTCCTGAGCCAAGCCCGCTGTCATTTTTGATTGAACAGAGGAAAGGTTTTCTCAGGACAAATAAACGGTCAATATCCCAATATCAAGCAAAAGTGTTTCACTGTCTATCTTGTTAATAGGAGGCTTTCCAGGAAAGAGACGGGAGAGGAAGTTGGCCAGGATGAGAGCACCCTGATGCAAACGCCTTTGAGCCTCATAAACCTTGTCACTCAGTTCGTAGACACAAACCACCTCTGATCACAGAACAAAGACACTGAGTGGAGATTACCCTCGGAATTAGTTTAACCTGTGGCTGTGCCAGTTGCAGACTCTCTGCTTTTCCCTTTTAGGAAACGAAGTAATTAACAACTTCCAGGGACCAACACAAACAAACAGAAGCAGTTTTAATGTAAAACAGACACACTAAAGCTTCATGCGACCGTATTGGACAACCCCTGCCACTCGTTTTATTTCCATCACCAGGTCAATGACAGTTTCTTTTTCTCAGACCTATGTCATGTTTAACGCAGCCATTTTAAGATATGAGACTGGCCTCTTCTCCAGGTTTTCGGGGGGAGGCGATCTAGGGTAAAAAAGTAGTGAGTGAGACAATGGGAGCAGCACAGACGTAGTCACACGCACAGCCAGCCAGCCGCCTTTCCCGTGCGGACCTGGGCCGTGCTGGTGCGGAAAACGGCTCTCTCCCTGGTCGGGTCCAGGTCACGCTCTGGGAGCCGCAGTCCCGTTTTCCAGGCAGGGACACTGAGCCTGTGCTTCTGCCGCCGGGTCCTGGCCCGCAGCCCGGGGGGCCCGGGGCCAGCAGGCCGCCCCGGTGACCAGGCAGCCCCCGAGGAGCAGGGAGAACCCGGCGAACCAGCCCAGGAAGAGGGCCTCCCCGAAGTCCCAGCGGGGCACCACCTCGGGGACCGTGTCGTCCCAGAACTCCTGCACCGTCACGTGGGCCACCCAGGACACGGGCACCAGGGCCGCGGCCCCCGCCGCCCCCGACAGCGCCCCCCCCAGCACCAGCAGCCGCCGCTTGCGCCCTCGCCGCCCCTCTCCGACCCGCGAGCAGTCCAGCCCGCAGCCCGAGGCCAGCAGGCCCAGCAGCCCCAGCCCGTGGGACAGGAACATGAGCGCCCGGGACACCCGCAGCTCCACGGGCAGGGCCAGGAAGGAGTCGAAGTCCTTGCACTGCCTCCCCACCTCGTCCCGGACGACGCAGGCTTGCCACAGGCCCAGGGTCCAGCTCTCCATCTCGTTCAGCTCCAGGTTCAGGCTCTTCCAGTGCGGCAGGTAGGCGGTGATCACGGAGAAGACCCATCCCAGCGCCGACAGCAGGAGTCCAGCGAGCTGCGTGACCCCCCTCGCAGCCAGAGCCATCGCCGCCGACCCCGCGCCTCCCGTGGGAACCGCTGGCTGGCGGTGTTGGCGGGCGGCGTGTGCCGGGGCCGGGGCCGGGCCGCCCGGGATATAAGCTCGGGCCTCGCCGCCAGGGTCACGGCTCCCTGGCCACGCTGAAGCGCGTGTTTGTTCTGGAATATAGGGTTTCACGTATGGGGCGAGGGGCTCTGGGCCTTCCGATAAGGAGCTGACCCGCGGCCGCCTTCCGATGTGCGGGTGAAACGATACCCCCGACACTGCGATACGCAGGCTGCGGACGAACAAAGGGGCCTCTGTGACCCTCACCCTAAAGGACAACGGAAATCTTTGTGCCTCGATATGGATTCCGTAGATTTAAGGGGCGATAAGGGGCCAGCGCTCCGGGTAACAGGACCTCATTGTGGCGGCTGAGTCTGAGGTTCAGGATGGGAAGGCGGGCTTCCCTCTGACCTCCGCTCTGCGCGGGCCTCCTCAGCCTCCGCCGGCCGGGGACTCGGTCAGGACTTGGCAGGCGGTGCCCCCGGATTTCTTCGAATCCCGGGTCCCCTGGGTTAATGAGAACAGCAGGCTGGAGGCTGGTGCCCAGAGGTGCCCGGCGAGGAAGGGAGCGTCCGGGAGGCCTGGGTGTCCCTGGGCAATGCCTGGTCCTCATTAGGGATGTTAACAAAAACAAACAAACATTGAAACCCGTAAAGAATTTTAGTGAGTTTATTTGAGCCAAACACATGCCGGGAAGCAGAACCTCAACGGATTGAGATCAGGCTCCGGAGAATGGCGGGTTACATTTGTATTTATACATTGCAATCAAAGGAGGAACATGGGTAGGTGACATGAAATTCATTGGTGATGGAGTAAGGAGGCGGGAGAAAGCAAAGCGGTGGGAAACCCCTGGGATTGGATAAAAAGTAAAATGATGAACGTGAGTGCAGGAACAATTAACATGATAACAAAGGAATTTGAGGCATCTGTGGCACCGACCACATTTGGTTGTGCCCCAGGGGCTCCAGAAAAAGGGAAGTTACATGTTACCCAAACATCTCATAGATTTGTTATCTTAGAGGCAAAATGGCAAATGGGCTCAGTAAAGAAGATCTAAGTTGATCTTTGTCAGGGAAAATATCGGCCTAGGACATGACTACCCACTATAACCTGTTTGTAGTTAGATATTTATTTTCAAACCATCTTCTGTGGTTATCTTAGGTCTCTGAGTTTGTAAGACTGCCACACAGGCCTCCTCTGAGTTTGTCAGGTTAGCGTGTGGCTCTTTTCCTTCACAGGGACTTGGGGACAGCCTGGTTTTTACCCTCCCACAGATGTTTCCTGCCCAGAGCTGAGCCGTCTGTGCGGCCCCTTGGGAGACGAAGCCGTTCAGGGCACGAGACTCTGAAAACAAGGGCCACCTGGCTGCCCTGTGAGGTTCCGCCTTGTCTGGTTTTTTATTGGTTTTTGATGGAGACCACGCCTTGGGCGCACACTGCAGATCTGGCACACTGCAGATCCGGCAGGACCGAGGCAGGCCAGGTCCCAGGGCGGCTGCAGGGCCTGCAGGGTGTCGCTCCTCTCCAGGGCGGGGGCGTCTGGCACCCCCAGCCAGGAGGTGGGGGTCGATGGGCCTGGGAGACCTGCAGAGCCCCTGCCTGGACCCACCCTTGGGGCCAGATTCACCGCAGCTCTGTGTGAAGTTCCTCAGGCGATCAGACAGACCGCTGTCCTGCGTCTCCAAACTCAGCAGAAGGTCTTGTCCTGCCGTGTGGTATGGTCACTATCAATACCGTGAGCTCAGTGATGAACTAGCCACGCTGCCCTCAGCCTCCATGGCCCCACGCCCTGTCTCCTGTGTAGTCACCAAACAGGATCCATAGTAAAGGGCTGAGGAGGGCCCGCAGGTGGTGGTGAGTGTGAATCCCACACGGAAGTGGGTTCCCGTGGCCTCGGGTGGCCATCCTAGTGAGTGTGAGTCCGGCCAAGGGACCTCAAAGAATGAACGCACTCAACCCCCGAAAACATCTCCAGGTGGCAAACACGCGCGTCCTGTCCCAGCAGGTGGACGGGTGGCAGGCCCGGGGAGGGGGGCCGCTGGCACATGTCTGGGTTATGGGCTCAATCTCTGTAGGGAGTGTGCAGGAGGCAGCCGATCAATGATATTCTCGGGGTGCCAGATGACACCCCCTCCCTCCCATTTTCACTAGGGTGTCTAAACGTCCTACAAAGCATGAGGGATCCTCATAAGAAGAAACAGAAAATGTCGTGAAAGAAGAAAAGGTAGCTTGCTTCAGTCCGTTCTCCCCAGAACGTCCGAACGAGACGGGCCGGGTCAGCGGGAATCACTCGGGGAGTGACGTCCCAGGTCCCCACTCAGAAGCCATGGCCGCATTGGCAGGGCAGCGTCTGTCCTTGTATTTGCTGACGTGTCTCCTTCGTCTCATGATGCCCCTCCCCACCCTCCGCCCCCTTTTCCTTGCTTACTCCAGTGGCCCCTCTCCCCAACACCCTTTGACCGAAGTCTCGGGGGCACTCAGCTAACGGACGGCTCGCACTCACATCACACCCGGCGGTGCCAGTCGTTGGTAAGGGCTGTGGGTTTTGAAACGCCAACGTCCTACGTGTTTGGGGACTGGAACAGAGGCGCAAGGGACCACGTCCACATTTCAGAAAGGTCCCCTTGAGCAACGCAGCCAAGATGCAGAGGAGAGAAGGGGGTGGGGGAAGCTGGCAGAGCATCTGGGGTGCATCGAGGAGTCTGCGGACCTTCCCGGGGGCCTCCTGACTGCTGCCCCCCAGCCCCAGGCCAGAGGGCTGCGTGCACACAGGTGCCTCTCCCCCGTCACTGGTGCAGGAGCCCCCGGGTGCCCTCGCCGGTTTCAGGGGAAGGAGGGAGCCCAGGCCAGTGTGGACTGGCAGTGGCCCGCGTGGGCTGGTGTGGGAACGGCTGCTCGAAAGCCCCTTGCCCGGCTGGGGGTGGCAGGGAGAGGGATCTGACGTTCCATCTCCTGCAGCCCCAGCTGCGAGTCCGCTCAAGCCTCCAAAGGGCTGAGGCCTGAAGAACCAGGCGAGGTCCCTGCTCCAGATGGTGGAGGGAGCGCCTGTCCTGTGTCCACCCATGGGCCCAGGAGGTGGAGTAAAGAATGACGGCCTGGCCAGCTGGCTCAGTGGTGGAGCTCCAACCAGGTCAAGGTTCCATTCCCAAGCAGGGCACATGCCCGGGCGGTGGGCTCGATCCCCAGTAGGGGGCGTGCAGGAGGCAGCCGGTCCATCATTGATGTTTCTCTCTCCCTCTCCCTTCCTCTCTGAAATCAATTTTTAAAAAAAGAAAAATGGCCAGTACTTTTTAAAATATATTTTATTGAGTTTTTACAGAGAGGAAGAGAGAGGGCCAGAAAGCTAGAAACATCGATGAGAGAGAAACATCGATCAGCTGCCTCTTGCACACCCCCCACTGGGGATGTGCCCGCAACCAAGGTACATGCTCTTGATCGGAATCAAACCCTGACCTTTTAGGCCTCAGGCCGACGCTCTATCCACTGAGCCAAACCGGTTTCGGCTAGACACTAGTCTTACCTCCAGGTATCAGGTAGGGAGTCTGAGGCTTGCATAAGCCAGCCAGCTGCCACCCACAGAGCGGAGAGCTGAGCGCTGCCCGCGGACATGCCGGGCCCGGGTGCGATCGCTTAGGCTGTAGGAATCCATCTTTGGTCATGGCCCCGCCGCCCCTCCGGCTTATCTCCAGGTCACCTGCTGACCTCGGTGTCACCACGCATCCGCCTTGGACCACAGTCGTCCCCCGCGGTGGGCTGCCCCGCGAGGCCTGGCAGTGGGCAGGCAAACCCGGCAGCGCTTACAGGAAGGAGCGCGGGCGGTGCCAGCCAGGCCGTGGCCTCCGCCCCCTGCACAAACAGACGTGAAAGCCCTCTCTCTCCCGGGATTAACTGACTTCTTTTCTTCGTAAATCCTCTCTAAATATTAATCTAGGCGCACCCCCTGCCGCTCCGTCAATTTCCAGGTAACAGGAGGGAAAGCCACTGTAAATCAGTGACAGCCCTGGCACCTGCTGGGATGCCAGGCAGCCAGCGCCTCGGACACCCCCGACGTGGCTTCTTTGCACTCGGAGCTGAGCCCTGACACTGCTGCTGACACCTATGTTCGGCAAGACAACTCCCTTCACGCCTCTGGGCCCCACGTTCCGGCCCGTAGAGCAGCAGCAATAGCAGCTGCAGCCAGCACGCCGGGTGCCCGGGAGGAGAGGGATGCAGCCGGAGAGCTGGGCGCACGTGGGAAACCCTCCATAAATGAGCTACTACTGTTTTGTCTTTGGATGGCGTGGATCTGGGCTATCGGTTACGGCTCCCTGGCCGGAACAGGTGACTTCCCCGGAGTCTTTATGCACCTGGATTCTCCTGAGCCCGGTGTGTGCCATCGAGAAAGGCTTGGCAGGCGGCCTTGGCTCGGCTTGGCTGCCTGGAAACCCGTCCTTTCTCCTCGGAACGAGCGGATGGCTCCCTCGCCGCCTGCCCTCCCCTCTCTCACGCCGAGCCCCGGGGCTGTTTTGTGGGACGGTCTCACTTGCCTTGAGATGAAGGGGATCGGATACCCCGGTCATCAGCTGTGGTTCCTGTGGCCGCCGGCCCACCTGCTCCATCGGGGCTGAGGCGGGAGGCTGATCCAGAGCCGGTGCTTCTTGCCAAGTTTCCCTGGCGTCCTGCTGTGGGGGAAGGGCTATAGACATTGTCCACAGAGATTTCCATCAGTCTCAGCTGGAAGGAAAACTTTATTCCTAAGAAGAGAAAACTAGGTTTAAGAAATTGTAAGCCCTAACAGGTTGGCTCAGTAGATAGAGCATGGGCCTTCAGGCTGAAGAGCATTCCGGTCAAGGGCATGCACCTTGGTTGCGGGCACATCCACAGTAGGGGGTGTGCAGGAGGCAGCTGATCGATGTTTCTCTCTCATCGATGTTTCTAGCTCTCTGTTCCTCTCCCTTCCTCTCTGTAAAAAAAATCAATAAAATGTATATTTTAAAAAATTGTAAATGTGAAAAACTTTGCATCTGCCCCGAATCTTTTCATCCATCCATCCATCCATCCTTTCATCCTTTCATCCATTCTTTCATCCACCCACCATCCATCCCACAAACCAGTATTAAGAATTCTTGGAGTGCCCTGTCCAGTGTGGCTCAGTTGGTTGAATGTCCACCCATACATGGAGAGGTCGCCAGTTCAGTTCCAGGTCAGGGCACATGCCCAGGTTGCAGGCTTGATCCCCAGTAGGGGGCGTGCAGGAGGCAGTTGATGGGTATTTCTCGTTGATGTTTCTCCCAGTCCTTTCCTTTCTCTCTAAAATCAATAAAAACACACTTAGAGGAAAAGAATCCTTGGACTCTCCCACCCTCGACAAAAATGCATGGAGTCCTCGTTGACGAAGCTCCAACTGAGAGCCTCACACAGGGATATGATGACACTGGGCCTGGGCGGGGCTGCCTCCAAGGAGACCCCGCCTCTCCCAGTGCAGCTCGCTGCGTTCTTTCCTGCGGGGATCCTTACACGGACCGTGGGCATCTGGCCCCACGTCAAACTGATAGCTGCCAACCCGCCAGCAATGACAGAAATGCCACATAACCTCCCAGCTATTAAGCCAGCACACTTTTTTTTTTTTAAAGAGTAGAGCACAGAACTGTGTGACCCAGAAATTCCACTCTGGGGAATACACTACAAGAAAATGATTCCAGAGGGAAAAGATAAACACCTAACATGTGAGATACACAGGCAGCAGCTGCAATCTACAGACTAAAACTGGCCGCGGACCAGACACACACAGTAAGGGGGGGGGGGGAGCTACGGGAACTGTGCCGTGACACGAACTCCTCCAGAGATTAACAAGCACAAGTAGGGGCCCCGTGGAGGCGTCCACAGCTGGACCCTTCAGCCATGAGGGTCTGGAAAAGCAACATGCGCTCTGAGTGTGAGCACGGCTCTAAACGTGGACACCATCTACCGACAAGACAGCCCAGAAGGAAGGAAGGACGGAGGCTGTGTGTGTGTGTGAATCGCTTGGCCTCTGACCCCACGGGTCCTGGCACCGTGCCTCCCACAGGACGCCCCGCGGACCGGCCAGCCCTAGGCTCGTGGCACTTCTGCCTCACACAGAGCCCGGCGGGAACTGACAGGGAGGCAGGAGGGTGGGTTCCTGCTTGATTTAGAATGCCAGCACGTCCCCCTCCCCCAGGGCAGCCGGGGCAAACGGAGCTGGCATCTGCTGTGCTGGATAAGAAGCCCTCACGCACAGGGGAGTGAGTGAGCAGCACCCTGACATTTAGGATATATCGGGGCCACCCACTCAGAAGCTCGTGGGCACCAATCCTGGTTGCACACCTGGGCCTTCAGAAAACAGCCAACACCCGTTAGATTCCAATCCAAAGACTTTCACTGTTAACCGCTTTATTAAGCTACTGGAGGCCGGTGCATGAATTTGTGCACGGGTGGGGTCCCTAGGCCTGGCCGGCGATTGGGGCCAATGGGGGTGGGGGGGTGCCAGCCGGCTGCGGGGAGGGACCATGAGAGGTTGGCTGTGGGAGCGCACTGACCACCAGGGGGCAGCTCCTGCATTGAGTATCTGCCCCCTGGTGGTCAGTACACTGGTCATAGCCAGTTGACTGGTCATTTGGTCACAGGCTTTTATATAGAGAGATAATGCATATGCCATATACAATTCACCTGTACATTGTTAATACCCTATGTATAGGGTCCCCAAATATACGCATACACTGAATAATCATGGAGGCAGTGTTTATTAGAATACATTTCATACTCGAAATTTAGCTATCAGCTGTTAAAGTGTGTATACATTTTTGGGGCACACACACACAGGTTTTTCCTTGTTTGTTTTTATCTGAGAGGGTTTTTTTTCAATCGGAAATTTCTTCATGACGTCTACGTTTTCCTCTTTGCTGGGTAGGATTAAAATTTCAAACCATCCAGCTTCCCCCTGAGGCTGTGGAAGTAAGTGGAGAACAGGCGAGGGACTGGGCGCTGTGACGGGTGCTGTAGCGGGACCACCAGCCGCAGAGGAGGGCAGGAGGTCTCTCAGGGGGAGCAGCCGCTCCGCTCCGGGCCTGAGTGGAGGCGTAGGTGAGAGGCGCAGGCGGGCTAACTGGAAGCGGGTGTGAGATGGGTGCGGGGGGTGATGAGTGCGGGCGGGTGATAGGTGCGGGTGGGGGTGATGGGTACGGGCGGGTGATGGGTGTGGGTGGGTGATGGGTGCAGTGGGTGATGGGTGTGGGTGCACACAGGGCTTCCCCTGGCAGGTCCTCAGTCTGGATCAGAGAGGACCTGTCAGTGGCGTGGAGCCCCGCCTGGGGCTGCCTGCCCGGTTACGGGGTTATCGTGGGCTCCTGGGCCGGTCTGACTCAGGGAGCAGCAGCTTTCTGGCTGGCTGCCGCGGGCCAGGCATCGATATTACCTGTGGTCCGGCCACTGCTGTCTGCCTATTCACGTCTGACCGGGAGAGGACCCCGTGCCCCAGCCCCGTCCGCAGCTCTGCCTGTCCCCCCCCCGCCTCGGTCGGCAGAGCGTGGAGGTGTTACCTCTGGCCCAGGTGGTTGTGGATCAGATGAAATAACATCGCAGGCACCTGTCACCAAGGGCCTTAGGTAATGCAGCCTATTGTGTGCTGGGTGGGCTGCCCCACCTCCAGCCATTCAGACTCTCAGTGATCCCTGGGGAAGAACTGCAGGCTGTGGGCGCCTCCCACGTGATGAGACCATGGGGTTCACCAGGACTCATGGCCACGCGCCTGAGAATTTGCCCAGCGGGAGCCCAGAGACACTCCTGCTGTGCTCTCTGCCTAGTCTAGCATTTCGTTCCGAGGCAGCTTTTATATGTATATTATTGGTTTTTTACACAGAGGACTGGAGAGGGAGAGGGATAGAGTCAGAAACATCAATGAAGCCACCTCCTGCACACTCCCCACTGGGTATGTGCCCGCAACCAATTCACGTCTGACCTGGACGCAGGACCCTGTGTCTCCAGCCCTTGATCAGAATCAAACCCACAACCCTTTGGTCCCCAAGCCAACGCTCTATCCACTGAGCCAAATCGGCTAGGGCAAAAGCTGCTGCTTTCCAATGGAACAGTGCCCTCTGGAATGACGGGCAGGAGTCAGAGCCCTGCCTGCAGGGCCACCGGGCGTCAGAGGCACCTAGGTCCTAGCACCAGCTCTAAGCAGCCTGTCGGGTAAACACAGAGCGGTCCCGGGGCTTGCTGCTAAATTCAAAGCCGGCCGTTGTGACGTGAGGGCAGAGGGAATCGCGTTGTGCTGGGTGACTGAGCTTCCCCGAGCGGAAAAGCACCTCCAGCGAGAGGCCAGGGACCGCCTCTCGGGTTCTCGGGAGCTGGCTGAGACGGTTGGTAATGAACGTGTAGGTCAGTGAGGGGTGATGAGGGGATTTCAGAGGCGGGAGAAGGGGGTGAGGCGGGGCGGTGAATGCTGTTATTGTCTGGGGTTGAGGCGGCAAATAGAGAGGCATTGTTTGGACAGAACATGTCTGGAAAGGGATGGCCACCCCCGCAGGAGGGCGGTCCTCACTGCAGAGTTGGTGATTTTCCTCCTGACGTTGACCTGGTGGCGAGTGAGGGATGGCATTTCCTGGGCCTCGGCCCCGGGACCTCTCTCCGAACTGACCTCACGGTGATAAAATCTCCAGGTCTGGATCGTCATCGCTGGCTATCTGGGCAAATCAGGAAAAGATTAAAAACAAAACAGGAGCACCTCAGTAATGCTAAGACACCGCCTGGTTAGGAGGCCCGTGGGGGAGGGGGAGTTGTGGGAATTGCATTGCAGTAGCTGCATTCCGTACCCTTCGCTGAACTCGGGCATTGCCGGCTGCTGAGAACACAATTATGTCAGAAAGGAAAGCTCGCTGTCAGAAACGCACTGCCCACGGCAAGCTTCGCGAGCGGGTCTGACCCCTGGGACGCGGGGCGCGTACAGGAAAGGGCTGGGCCTGCGGGGTCTCCCCGTGGCCCCCCGTGGGGCCTCCCAGGACTGTTTAACACCCCGAGGTATGGCATGGCAGTGATGCCTCGGAAATGTGCTCATTCACCAAAACCCAAGTCCTGCAGACAGGCAGATAAACGTGCACCCAAGACCGAAAGGAGATTGGGCTACAGGGAATGGATGTTGAAAATAGCCCCAGCCAGTTTGGGTCCCGGGTTCGATTCCAGTCAAGGGCACGTTTGTTCCTCGGTTGCAGGCTCCTCCCCAGCCCAGGCCTTGGTCAGGGCGTGTGCAGGAGGCAGCCCATCGACGTGTTTCTCTCACAAGGATGTTTCGGTCTTTCCCTCTCTCTTCCCCTCGCTCTAAAAATCAATGGAAAATATCCTCAGGTGAGGATTAACAACAACAAAAAAAAAGTTGAAAATAAACCCAGCTGGTCTGACTCAGTGGTTGAGCATCGACCTATGAACCAGGAGGCAGAGGTTCAATTCCCAGTCAACGGCACATGCCTGGGTTGCAGGCTCGAACCCTAGGAAGGGTGTGCAGGAGGCTGCTGGTCAATGCTTCTCTCACATCGATGATGTTTCTATCTCCCCCTCACCCTTCCTCTCTGAAATCAATAAAATATATATATATTTTAAAGTTGAAAATACAGCCCTCCATCCTAAAGACCGTAGTTCCGAAGGCGTCCAGGCTGCTGGCTGGACCATGAAGGCTCACTCCTGCGACATTTCCACCGGTTCTTTCCCTGATCTGTGCAGTCATTTCCAAACAGGGCCACAGCTGTGCTTCTTCCCCGAGGCCCTGATGTGGTGGGACCACGGCGGCCGCGGCAGCATCCAGGCCCAGCCCTGGCTGAGCGTCCAGGCCGCGCCAGGCAGTGGGCAGACTTACTGAGGAAATGCACTCACGGGAGTAAGTGGCTGCGCTGGAGGGGCCATGGCCTGGCCTTCTCCTGTCACCAGAAACGTCCCTCCAGAGCACGGATGCCCCAATGCGTCCGCCATGCCTCCCGGGCGTGACTTCGAGACAGTGTGTATGCTGCTTCCAGTCAACGCTCATGCTAGTGCTTTTTTTTTTTTTTTTTTTTTTGGTGGGGGGGGAGATACAGGAACGTTCCCTGAATGCTGAGGCACAAACCCAACGCCAAAGACTCTATTAGACATTTCCAGGGCACAATGAGGGGAAGCAGAGCTGCGTCAAATAGTCCATGGGGAGCAGGGGTTCAGATGCACCCCTAAATTATCTTAGGACGTGAGGAGATGACAGGTGGCCCAGGCAGTAAAGCAGGAATCCGTAGTAAGAAACATCGGTAGGAAGAGAAGCTGTACCCCCACCCCCAAATCTGGGCGGCCATCGAAAATCTTGGTGAGGCCACAAATGTTCTATAGCCAGGTCATGGCCTAGGGGCTCAAGCGAGTTTGTTTGGTTATGAAAGGAGATTGCTTAGGCTGGAAGATGGGGTGACAATTAGGCGTGGTGTGTGTATGGGGGGGTGAAAAGGGAGGGACCCCTCGTTCACCCCAGATCTGCGGTTCTGAGTCCTCAATGGGCACCAAGTCAGCTGATGGCCCACGAGGCATTCTTACTTCTTTGTCTCTGAAAAAATGCCTTTTCTGTTTCTCCACTGGAGAGAGCCGCTAGTGGAACTCGGTTCCTTCTTTTTAATTCCTTCGATTAATGAGGAGCTAGTTTCTTCTGTTCTCTAATTAAATCCATTTTCCTCCTTTCACAAAGGAGGAAACACCTAAGGAGAAAGGCCGCATGCGAGTGAACCATTGCATTGTTTTCAAATGGAAGTGGTTTCATTGGCCCGTCACACTATAAAAGGAATTTTTCAACGGAATTTCTTTTCATGCCAGACAATACAGAAACCTAGAGAAAAATAAAAAGAATACCTCACTTCCTACCACACAGGTGTTTTCTCTTTTATAAAAATTCTATAATGGTGTGCGGTTGTGTAATTGGTTTTTTGTGTGGTTTTTTTTTTCTTTTTTTTTTTTTCAATAGCTCTGCATGGTGAATACTTTTCATGTCCATAAATACAGGTCATGATTTTAAGGAGTTGCCTAGTATTCTATTGGGTAGGTTCCCTTCATTTATTTAACCAAGCTATCATTTCAAGACATGGTAGAAGCCATAAAGAGATAAAAGGCCTTGTACCAACATTTTTGCACACTCACTCGATTGTTTCCTGGGGATTCACACTAGAAGTGGGAGGTATTCACTAATTCATTAACACATGTATTGAGTGCTTAGAAATGCACATCTGGTTTAAAAAAAAATTATATAGATAGATAGATATGTAGATATATAGATATATAGATATTTTACTTTAGAGAGGATGGGGGAGAGAAACATCAATGATGAGAATCATTGATCCGATTCCTCCTGCACACCCCCCACTGGGGACCGAGCCTGCAACCTGAGCATAGGCCCATACACAACCACATCTCTGTTGCTGGGGGGAACACGGCCATGATCAAGATGGTCCTGCCCTCAGAGCTGTCAATCTGGTAGAGAACTTGGGTAGTAGACAAGAACTCAAATAAAGTGGGGTGAGCGGTTTCACGGGGGAGAACCAAGTAACTTGGTTCAAAGGGGATTACTTTCCACAAGGCTCTGCTACACCCCCACCAGCTGTTTCCCCGTGTGCCTGTCGCCTTCTGCCAGCAGGTGTGCAAGCACCTGCGTCCATCCTCCCTTCCCCGCACTCTGTGAGCCCACATGCGTCTCGGCCACCCGCCAACCGCAAAGCTGGAGCTGTGGTCGTGGTCATGGCAAGCCTGTGTACAGGCTTCTGCTTACCTCTTTGTTGTCCTGTCTTTTTGTAAAAAGACACTTAGCAACCTTATCTTCACATGTCTGTGGTTTCAGAACGCTAACTGCTCATTTCCCGGAGAAATGCTTCCATTTCATTCCTCAAGCAAACTGCTCAGAAGTTGAAGATGGCCCCTGTTAGCATCCTTGGCCCGAGCTCCCTGCCTTCGCCGTGGTCCGTGGCCGGCAGCCCCTGTGTTTCCATCCCTGCAGGGGCTGCTCTGAGCCCTCCTCAGCCTGTCACCCATCATGGTTTTGGACAGCTGTTCTTCACTCTTTCTGCACAAGATGCATCCATGCAGAAGGCTTTGGGTGGATAGAAAGGAGGAATAAAAAGGGTAAAGGACTTGGGTAAGGATCCAGTCGAGAAGAACCTGGGCATTGTTGGTAAATCCCACAACAGGCTTATTTAACCACTAGAGGCCTGTTGCTCAAAATTCGTGCACGGTTTATGATCAGGGCCTATTTGGGCCATCTCACCCAGTCTGAATCAGGGATGGGCCGAACGGGAATGCATAGCTGCCAGATGGGGATGGGGGAAGTGGGGAGGAGCCACAGAAGGTTTACTGTCCAAAGGGAGGGACTGGGGGAGGTTGGCTGGCCATGGGAGGTTGGCTGTGGGAGCACACTGACCACCAGAGGGCAGCTCCTGCATTGAGCATCTGCCCCCTGGTGGTCAGTGTGTGCCATAGCAACTGGTTGACTGGTCGTTCCATTCAGTTGTAATGGTCACTTAAGTAGATAGATAGATAGATAGATAGATAGATAGATAGATGTGCTGAACTACAGGCATGTCAATCATTTCTGTTTTGTAAATAATCTGGGAAATAAAGTGCTATTTGTTCATTTGCTCAGCTAATATATATTGAGCTCCTCCTCTGTGCAAGGCCTGGTGTCTGAGGGTGCAATGTGTCTGTAGAATTCTAATTGTATGAAGATCAGTTTTTATCTGTTTCAGCCATGGGTACCTCAATGGACCCGCAGACTCAGAAAGTCATTTTCCAGTAACGGGGGTTAGCAGGTCCCACCAAGAGGTGACTAGGTCATGATACCCATCTTCAAAGTCTCTACGGCGCGTCCCTCCCCGGAAGCCCAGACCTCCGCGGCAGGGCACGGCAGGGGCTTTCCTCCCTACCTGGGGGCCCGAATGAAGAGTCTAAAAGGACAGCTGGTGCCCATGGGGAGGCACTGCCCTGCGAGGGGGCAGCAGTCTGTCCTGGGGAAGGTGGCTTTCGCAGACTCTGGTGTTTCCTGCAGCTCCTTCCTTCGAAAATGCCGGCCTGTCTCCTCTGGACTGAGAGGCACCTCGGAAAGGAACTGTGGGTGCTCGGGCTGTAGGAGCTCCCCCCAGCTCAGTGCGGTTTGGAAGAGGAATCAAAGCCCCGTGACTCAGTTGATTTCCATAATATTCTTATTCTCCTTCCTCTTGCTCCTTCTCCTTTATTTATCATTTTTTAAAAATATATTTTATTGATTTTTTACAGAGAGGAGGACCGGAGAGAGATAGAGAGCTAGAAACGTCGATGAGAGAGAAACATCGACCAGCTACCTCTTGCACACCCCCTATTGGGGATGTGCCCGCAACCAATGTACATGCCCTTGACAGGAATCGAACCTGGGACTTTTCAGTCCGCAGACCAATGCTCTACCACTGAGCCAAACCGGTTTCGGCTATTTATCATTTTTTAAAATATATTTTTATTGACTTTTTTTTTAAATATATTTTATTGAATTTTCACAGAGGGGAAGAGAGAGGGATAGAGAGTTAGAAACATCGATGAGAGAGAATCATTGATCAGCTGCCTCTTGCACACCCTCTACTGGGGATGTGCCCGCAACCAAGGTACATGCCCTTGCCCGGAATTGAACCCGGGACCTTTCAGTCCGCAGGCCAACGCTCTATCCACTGAGCCAAACTGGTCCTGGCTATTTTTATTGACTTTTTTACAGAGAGGGATAGAGAGTTAGAAACATCGATGAGAGAGAGAAACATCGATCAGCTGCCTCCTGCACACCCCTCACTGGGGATGTGCCTGCAACTAAGGTACATGCCCTTGACCGGAATCGAACCTGGGACCCTTGAGTCCACAGGCCGACGCTTTATCCACTGAGCCAAACCGGTTTCGGCCTCCTTTATTTTTTTATTATTATTATTTTTAGCTCTCCCCACCCTGTTACAACCCATAGCATAGTAACAAGCTGAGAAGTGGCCAGACCTCTTGACCCCACTGAGACACTCCGAGGAACAGGAAACTTGACCCTGACCCCAGGGCTGCCACCCCACGGAGCCAGCTCTTTCCGAGGGTTTTCACTTCCGTGGGAGGACGGTGCCGCCATGATGTCATCACAGGAGGGCTCTGTTCTTCCCACACAAGACGCCCTGGGCTTCGGGGCCCGGGAGACGACCGAGAGGCTGTCCCAGGCAGAGCTGCGCACCGGAGCCAGGGCCACGTCCGAGAGGCAGGGCCTCTGTGTTTAATTCATTTCGGTGCAGTTCCTGGGCCGTCGGTTTTCTCCTTGTGATTTCGTAAATGAGCATCTCACGGAGGACCGGCGGTGGGTGCTCTCGCTCTGACAGGGAGATCCGGGCCTTTGTCTGCCCGGAGCCGCCCGGCTGGCCGAAGGGAGGAAATCCATACAGAGACGGGCCCAAGCCCAGCCCGGCCCAAGCCCAGCCCGCGGTTGGCATGGCTCTGCCGACGCCGGGCAGCAGGCGCGGGGCGTGGGAGGGGGCCGGGGCAGTCTGAACCGTGGCTCCGTGTGTGTGGCCAGCGTTGGAAACTGCCGGATTCTGAAAAAGATCCGATTGTGTGGGAGTTACTGAAGCTTGACAACCCCCATTATTCGTTGGTTGGCATTTATTTTTAGACGTTAGCATGCCCCTTTGTTCACCCCTCCGGCACACACTGGCAGCAGCCCAGCCCAGCTCCGCCATCGGTGAGAGCCGATCTCGCCCCGTCACCGCAGGAGGCGGGACCCTGCTCTCTGCTGTCACTCCAGGCCCGACACCACCCCAGGCCCGAGGTCACCAGCACAGGCGCAGCTCGGACCTGACACGGCTTGTCTCTAGCAGGAACCGGAGAACAAGCCCTCGTACAGGCATGCTCATGGGTGTCCACGGGCCCACGGGTGGCATCCTGGCCCCCAGGCCCGGCGGGGAATGAAGGCGAGAAACGGCGGGTGGGGGCCCGGTGGGAGCCTGCGCCTCACTGTCCATGCGGCCGTGGGCATGACGGCCTTGACCACCCATCCGGAGGGAAGAGGAGGGCGGGGCTTCGTGGCTGGGGGGGGGGCATCTCACCCTCCAGCAGCTCCGTGGTGGGGTCCATGTGTGTGTGGGGAGTTGTTCTGAGCACTGGGTACAGCTGCCAGCCATGGGCATAGAGGCCATGCCCTCGTGGTCAGGCTGGCACCGCAGAGAAGTGGACAGACAGTAACAGTACGATAACCACGAGAGGATGGGAGAAACTCAGGGTGCCAGGGCCCTCCCCCCCCACACACATACCATTCGATAATATGGTAATTTCTCTTTTGTAAAACTGCCGTTTGACATTCTCTGCTGTGTGAGATGGTCCCTTGTTCTATGAGTCAACTTTGCTATTCCTGGGCAGTCCCTCATTCTGTGAATTAACTCTGCTTAGTAGCTTCTGTAAACATATGGGTTTTAGCTTGCTTCAATAATAGGGAAAATGAACTTAGCTGTCTGGCCTTGTAGGCTAGGGACCAATACTCCCAGACTCTCAGGCCAGGTGTTTTCGTGATCTGAACAGACCTGTGTCGTACTCAAGGTTACAGGCTTCCTGCGAGATGTCTACTACGCACACATGGGGCTCTTTGAAAACTTACAAAGGTCTGGAAACTCTGAATTTGGGAGACCAAGGGACTGGGGGCGGTATAAAGGAGAGGACGTGCCCTGTTTCACCATCAAGTATGATGTTAGCTCCAGGCTTGTTACATATTCTCTTTATCAGTTTGACAGAGTTCCCTTCTCTCCCTATTGGGCATGTAGCTTTTGGTTTTTATCACAAGTGTTGAATTTGTCCTAAATACTATTTTTGCATCTATTAAAATAATCACATGGTACCTGTCTTCTAGTCCATAAATATAGTTAATGATTTTTGAGTGTTAAATCAACTTTGCACTCCTGAGACAAAAATCTACCTGGTCATGATATTTATTCTGTTTATGTGTTGCTTGATTTGATAAGCTAATATCATGTCCAGGATTTTTCTGTATATATTTATGAGAGATATTGGCCTTTAATTTTTTGGTAATGTTTGTTAAGTTTTCTAATTAAGGCTATGCTAATCTCATAAAAAAAAAAAAAGTTAGAAGTGTTCCTCCAACTTTTTTTCAAAAATAATTATTATTTTTTTCTTACCTATTTGATAGAATTCACCAGTGAAACAAGATGAGCCTGGAGTTTTCTTTCTGAAACTTTTAATAACAAATTTAAATTTCCTTCATATTTATAGGGCTATTCAAGCTTTCTGTTTTATCCTGTGTCAGTTTTTATACGTTTTTCAAGGAGTTTGTCCAATTTCATCTAAACTGTTGACTCTGTTGGCATAACATTGTTCATAATATCACCTTGTTATTCTTTTAATGTCTTGTGGGATCTATAATGATAGATCCTGGTCATGGTGATCCATCCACGTAGTAGCATATATCAGCACTTCATTCCCTTTTACTACTGAGTGAGATTTCAGTGTGCATTTATATATCTATCTATCTAGATAGATAGATAGATAGATATTTATATATATTGATAAATAGGTAGATACCAAATGTTATTTATCCATTTGAGTAGTTAACAGGTTTTGGCTCTTAGGAACAGTGATGCTATAAACATTCATGTACGTGTTCTGGTGTGCACGCCTCTAGCCTTTAATTCTGGCTTGCTACTTTGAACCTAACAGGCCCACCCACTTACCCACTTTCATCTCCTGGTCGCAGTGTAATTGAGATCTTCTTTGTTCTTGTGGCTGAGTGTGTCTCACCAGCACAGCCAGGTTCAGGGAGCCTGAGAGGGGCAAGTGAAGGATTAAGCAAAGACAGGCAAGAGAAAAAAAAAACAAGTTTGAGTGGGATGCTGTCCTCTCTGATGGAGAGCTAGCGACAGTGTCACAGACGACAAGCCGAGTCTTTATCTTATAGCCAGTTTCCACGAGGCAAACGAAGGAAGGGCGTGGTTACAATGTTCTCTCAGGTTTTGAATCTACTCAATTACATGCACCTGGTCAAGCTTTGTTCCCTTGCTGCACCTTCCGCAGCCCCTATCACTCAGCCACGTGGGACCACGGGTTCGGACCGTAGGTTCAAGCTTACAACCACAGCCTTTGGCTATAATTATGCTGGGACTTGCACGTGGCTTTGCCATGAGAGGATCGTGCCCTCTCATTAGTCCCAGGCTTGAACCTGTCTGAACGCCGCAGCCACACTCCACAGCTGAGAGGTAAGCGGATCATGCCTCCTGAGCTGGATGAAGCTGGGGTGCAATCTTGAGGCTCCCCAGTCACCGGGACACTGGGGTAACTGCAGGAGGTGCTGGATCTTATGGCTTGTTGAGAACTCTTGCTTAAGAATCCTAGAGCATGGCCGAACCAGTGCAGAAGGCAGCTGATTGATGTTTCTAGCTCTCTATTCCTTTCCCTTCTTCTCTGCGAAAAATCAATAAGATATATATTTTTTTATTTTTTTAAATATATTTTATTGATTTTGTACAAAGAGGAAGGGAGAGAGTTAGAAACATCGATGAGAGTCATCAATCAACTGCCTCTTGCTCACCCCCTACTGGAGATGTGCCCGCAACCAAGGTACATGCCCTTGACCGGAATCGAACCCGGGACCTTTCAGTCCCCAAGCCGACGCTCTATCCATTGAGCCAAACCGGTTTCGGCAAGATATATATTTTAAAAAAAAAATTAAAAAAAAAAAGAATTCTAGAGCTGCCGAAACCGGTGTGGCTCAGTGGATAGAGCATCAGCGGACTAAAAGGTCCCGGGTTCGATTCCGGTCAAGAGCAAGTACCTTGGTTGCAGCCACATCCCCAGTAGGGGGTGTGCAGGAGGCAGCTGATCGATGATTCTCTCTCATCGATGTTTCTAACTCTCCATCCCTCTCTGTTCCTCTCTGTAAAAAAAAAAAAATCAATAAAAATATATTTTAAAAAATAATAATTCTAGAGCCATACGGAATTATGCGATGTATGCACAGTCCGTTAAGCAATACGTGGGCCTTGTGGATGAGCTTTGTTTGTGTGCGCGCACACACACACGCTCACGCGTGTCTCCTAGAATTCCTTAGCCAGGCCCGGAACTTTCTAGGGAAAGAGCTCAGGTCTCGAAACCCCTCCCCTCCCACTCAATTGGCATGAACTCCAGAGGACAAATGGGCACCACCTCGGAGTCTGCCAAGGCTCCTCTTAGTGGATGAGAATTGGGCGAGTCCTTTCTGGTTTTCGTTTTCCTTTTACGGGGCTTGTGGGTAAATCATGGGAAGGACGTTCCATGTGACAGTACACCAGGTTTTGAACTGACTTGGTAAGAAAAGGAAGGAAGGAGCGGAAGGAGGTTAACTGCGTGTGAATTTATAGAGTCTTGGTGTCTGGAGTCCACGAAAATAACAGATGGCCTCCCTGTGGCCATGAACTCCGCAGAGCCGAGGTCTGTGAACACCAACTGCCAGGCACTCCGGGGAGCCGAGGGCTGCTCTGCTCGTAATGGTCTCTCCCACACCCGCTCCCGGTACTCCGCACCCTGCAGGGAATTCCCAGAATGTGTTGCCCTTAAGACCCTGGTTCTTCGTGTCAGACAGTTTGTAAAGGAGAGAGAGAGAGAGAGAGAGAGAGAGAGAGAGAGAGAGAGAGAGAGAGAGAGAGAGAGAGAGAGAGAGAGAGAGAGAGAGAGAGAGAGAGGAGAAAGAGAGAGAGAGAGGAAAAGAGAGAGAGAGGAGAGAGAGGGGAGAGAGAGAGGGAGAGAGAGAGAGAGAGAGAAGAGAGAGAGAAGAGAGAGAGAGAGAAGAGAGAGAGAGAGAGAGAGAGAGAGAGAGAGAGAGAGAGAGAGAGAGAGAGAGAGAGAGAGAGAGAGAGAGAGAGAGAGAGAGAGAGAGAGAGAGAGAGAGAGAGAGATTTCTACGGAGAATCCTCTCCATAGAAAACAAAAGCTAAAACACTAGAGCAATTACAGTCATGGCTCCTGACCTGCAGGCTCCAGGCTTTTAGTCGGTCAGCAGGTCCTATATTTTAAGGTCCTAAAAGTGGATCCTTTGACCAAGGTTGTTAGGACGAGAGGCAGGCTTGTCCGGGGACACAGGACTCACGTGTCCCGCTGCTGTGAGTGTGAGCGCAGCCCCGTCTGCTTATCTCTGTGGCCCCTCAGGAAACCACCCGCTGTGGCACTGCCCACCGGGCTGCCACGGGGCTACCGGGCCCGGTGCCCGCCTGTGGTCGCTGGTCCGACGGCTCCTCGCCAGCACTGTCGCTGATGTCCCGAACGCACACAGCTCCCGACCGATGGGGCAGCGCCCTGCCCGACGGGGGACACCTCAGCCGGCACTGCTGCTCCGCCAGGCCCCCGAGGCGTGAATTGAACAGGTCTCCCCGTTCTCCCTGACACGCGTGTGTGAAGGAGACAGGGGACAGCTGGGGGACAGCCCCCGCCATGGCGTGTGGAACCCCCTCAGGTTCTGCTTCCTGTGGCGAGTCTCTCCCCTGGAAGCTCCCGGCTTTTTTAATTTTATTTTCTTTTTTAGATTTTTTTTATTGATTTTTATTTATTTTTTAAAATACATTTTATTAATTTTTACAGAGAGGAAGAGAGAGGAATAGAGAGTTAGAAACATCGATGAGAGAGAAACATCGATCACCTGCCTCCTGCATACCTCACACTGGGGGTGTGCCCACAACCAAGGTACATGCCCTTGACTGGAATCGAACCCAGGACCCTTCAGTCCACAGGCCGACGCCAAACCAGTTTTTTTTGTTGTTGTTTTTTGTTTTTTTTATTGATTTTTAGAGAGAGGGAGAAAGAGTTAGAAGATCGGTCAGAGGAAAACAGCGATCGGCTGCCTCCTGCACGCCCTCCACTGGGGAGCAAGCCCACAACCTGGGCTTGTGCCCTGACTGGGTATCGAACTGGCAGCCTCTTGGCACACGGATCAATGTTCAACCTCCTCCGAGCCGCACAGGCCGGAGCCTGGCTCTTGCAGACGGAGTTCTGCGGGGTCACCTCCAGCACCCCGGTAGGAGGCCAGGCCGAGCCCCGTTCTGGCTGGCTCCTCGGCTCCCCATGTCCACCTCCGCCCACTCTGTGGAGGCCACACGGGGCCCTCGTTCACGTGCAGGCTCCCCATGTGTCTTACAAGCAGCTATTTCTAGTAAACGGGCTTAGAAGCTTCTGTTTTCTTTTCTTTTTTAAAATATATTTTCACAGAGAGGAAGGGAGAGGGATAGAGAGCTAGAAACATCGATGAGAGAGAAACATCGATCAGCTGCCTCTTACACACCCCCTACTGGGGATGTGCACGCAACCAAGGTACATGCCCTTCATATTTTCAAAAATTAAGGAGCCATTACCCAACCTGTGTAATGGCTCCTTAAGGAAGGCGTGTGCTATCAGAAGGAATTATTTAAAATGAGTTAGGCGGCCGACTGGCATGGCTCAGTGGTTGAGTGTTGACCTGTGAACCAGGAGGTCATGGTTTGATTCCAGGTCGGGGTTTACGCCCGGGTTGTGGGCTCGATCCCTAGTGTGGGGCGTGCAGGAGGCGGCCCATCAATGATTCTTTTTCATCATTGATGTTTCTCTCTCTCTCTCTTCCTCTCCCTTCCTCTCTGAAATCAATAAATATATATTTAAAAATATACAAGTTAGGCAGTCACTTAGAATCTGACTGTTGCACTAGCCCTGTCTTCAAGCAGAGCCTTCCTTAAATGCTGCTGTAGCTTTACCACGGCTTTGGATGAGTCTAAGAACATAAAACAGAATCCGGGCTTTTCGTTGGTAACAGGGAACCACTGCATCAGGGTCTTGAAACCAAGGCTCCCAACAAGCCAGCCTCCCACCAACAGGAAGAGAGGACAGAGCTGGCAGAGGGTCCAGGACAGAGAAGCTGGCTGTCGGGGGTGGTTTGGGATTCTGGAAGTTTGCAGGTCATCCTCATGCCTTAGGTCAGCAAACTGCAGCTCGGGAGCCATAGGCAGCTCTTTGCCCCTTGAGTGTGGCTCTTCCACAAAATACCACGGCCTTGCCGAAACCGGTTTGGCTCAGTGGTAGAGCCTCGGTCTGTGGACTGAAAGGTCCCAGGTTCGATTCCAGTCAAGGGCATGTACATTGGCTGCGGGCACATCCCTGGTAGGGGGTGTGCAAGAGGCAGCTGGTCAGTGTTTCTCGCTCATGGATGTTTCTAGCTCTCTATCTCTCTCCCTTCCTCTCTGTAAAAAATCAATAAAATATATATTTTTTAAAAAATACCACGGCCTGAGTGAGTCTATGTTGAAGAAGTGGCAGTAGAAGTTTAAGTTTAAAAGTTAAGTTTAAAAATCTCTTTGGCTCTCCAAAGAGATTCTAATCATTGTGCTGTTGATATTTGGCGCTGTTGACTAATGAGTTTGCTGACCACAGCCTGAGGGAAACCACTCTTTAATTTCACATGAAAAGACTCAGAAAAGCTTTCTGCTGCATTAAACCTTGTCCTGGGGACGCCCACCCTCACGCTAGCACCTGGGTGACTTCGAAAGGGTTGCAGGCAGCACCTCAGAAGCACACAATCGGGCCTTAGCTGGTGTTGCCCAGTGGACAGAGCGTTGGCCTGTGCACTGAGGAGTCCCAGGTTCGATTCCAGTCAGGGGGCACATGCCCAGGTTGCGGGCTCGATTCCTGGTGTGGGGCATGCAGGAGGCAGCTGATCAGTGATTCTCTCTCGTCATTGATGTCTCTATCTTTCTCTCCATCTCCCTTCCTCCCTGAAATCAATAAAAATATATTTTTAAAAAAATAAAAAAGAGCCGGGACCGGTTTGGCTCAATGGATAGAGCGTCGGCTTGGGGACTGAAGGGTCCCGGGTTCGATTCCAGTCAAGGGCATGTACCTTGGTTGCGGACATATCCCCGGTAGAGGGTGTGCAAGAGGCAGCTGTTCGATGACTCTCTCTCATCGATGTTTCTGGCTCTCTATCTCTCTCCCTTCCTCTCTGTATAAAATCAATAAAATATATTTTAAAAAAAGAAAAAAAGAAAAAAGAAACACACTCGGGGACCTCACTCAGGGAAGTTGGCGCCCTGTAAAATACCCAGTGCTTCTCAGAGGCCAGGGGAATGCTGAGGAGGGTCCTGGGGAGGCTGGGAGAGTCATGCATTCTGTCCATTAGTGACCCACAGCAGAGGGCCAGCACTGGCCCATGGGGGAGGGGGAAATCGTGATGTAGGCTATGGTGGTGCACCGTCAGAGGGGTGGTGGGAGATCATTTTCCTGGCACCTCCTTCTTCTCTCTTTTTTAAAAATATGTATTTATTGATTTCAGAGAGGAAGAGGGGGAGAAAGAGATAGAAATATCAATGATGAGAGAGAATCATCGATTGGCTGCCTCTTGCTTGCCTCCTACTGGGGATCAAGCTGCAACTGTGCATGTGCCCTTGGCTGGAATCGAACCTGGGACCCTTCAGTCTGCAAGCTGACGCTATATCCACTGAGCCACAGCAGCTAGGACCCTCTTCCTCCCTTTGGCACGCTTCCTGCCCGGCTGTCTTCAGGGCATTGTCTCCTGGCTCCACTCCCAGCTCCCAGCTCCTGAGCAGATGCCAGTGATCCATGAAGCAGCAGGAACCTGCTCCTTCCTGTGTCCCCGTCACAATGCCACCCTTTGAGATGTGCCCTCGGGGCCCCTGGAGCAGCAGCATTTGCTGGAGGTTGAGGCCAGGGGACAAAGAGCCCACTCGCTGCCAGTTTTGAGCCTCTGCTAGGTACTAAGACTCTTTGACCGGTTTGGCTCAGTGGATAGAACATCGGCCTGTGGACTGAAGGGTCCCAGGTTTGATTCCAGTCAAGGGCATGTGCCTTGGTTGCACCAGTAGGGGGAGTGCAGGAGGCAGCTGATCGATGTTTCTCTCTCATCGATGTTTCTAACTCTCTATCCCTCTCCTTTCCTCTCTGTAAAAAAATCAATAAAATATAATTTATTTTTTTTTTAAAAAGACTCTTTGCCCGGTGCTTTACGCACAGGAGCCTTTAGCTGACCTAAGCTGATGAGGGAGAGATTAACACCCCTCATTTTACACATGAGAAGTTGGCCGTTTACAACATTTCCCCCCAAGATTCCATAATAAATACATTGCGGAGCCAAGACTCAAAGCCAAGCCTATTTCATTCAAAGGAAGAAACGAAGGCGAGAATGGCCTGTGACCTGGGAAGACATACAAACTGATCTTCACACACGATGCGTGTTCCTTTTCCTACAAACATGTGGGCAATCCTGACTGTCCCACCCACCTAGCTGACACCCCCAGGGGCCAGCGAGGGGCGCCCAATCCACGCGGCCAGAGAAGAGGGCAGGCGTCTAGGGCAGGCGCCCTCTCCTCCTCGGCAGTGGCACGCTGGCTCCACACGGCATTCCCAGGAATCCCCGAGGCGCTGACATTCGCCTATCCCTGCAGCCAGGACGTCACTCGGCGCTGGTGTGAGCTTTCACTGCCACGGGCTGTCTTTGAAACACCCTCTCCCCCCTTCCCACCACCTCTAGCAAAGCCACTGACACCCAGGCAGGCCTCCACCGTGGGTCCTCTCACTCCGTCCCCGGAGAGAGGAGCGGCCAGCATGGACCGATTCCCATCCGCGCGCCCAGAAAGAAGGGAAAAGGCCGCTTTCTGTCATTGAACACCCCTGGCTCATTACGAAGGGATTGCCGTTTGGGCTCGGGAGAAGGAGAACCTTGTACTGAACACACATCCCTCCACGCCGTTTACGTGTTTATTTTTAGAACACACGGGGCTTCCCTGTGCGGAGATTTGAGGAGTGTCGGGCCAGGGCGTGGAAGGCACTGGCACACGCTCCTGTCTTTGTCAGGAAGCTGGACAAAATGAGAGTGTAATCTGAGTCCGCCGGGACCCCGGGCGCCCGGGGAAACCTCACCGCTCCCGACAGTCAGAGCGGGTTTCTGATTCAAACTCAGGGTGGCGTTGATTCTCGAAAGAGCCGTAGTCCTGCCCGGCCGGCCTGGCTCCGTGGTTGAGCATCAATGTATGAGCCAGGAGGTCATGGTTCGATTCCCAGTCAGGGCACAGGCCCAGGTTGTGGGCTCGATCCCCAGTAGGGGGCATGCAGGAGGCAGCGGACCGATGATTCTCTCTCATCATTGATGTTTCTCTCTCTATCCCTTCCTCTCTGACATCAATAAAAATATAAAAGTAAAATGCTGTCGTCTGGCCTGGGGCTTTTTTCTGTGTAAGAATCACTGTGCACTTAGCAACATACCTCAGTGACCACCCAGGAAGGGAAACTCTCACGACTTCCCCATGGGCAGGGAGCAGAACCCCGGGTCCTGGCTCACTAAGAGGGAGGGACGTTCGGATGCCGGCGACAGGTGGCATCTGCCTGCACTCGGCAAGACAATGATCACATCTGCAGGTGGAACGGGAGCTCCAGGGAGTCCGGGCCGGGAAGGGACACACCGTGCCTACCCCAGCCCTGCCCGGAGCCCTCCGCCAGCTCCGGTGACTCCCAGCCTCTGGTGTGGGCAGCCTGGCCTACCCGGGTGGCTCCCGGCTCCTCCTGGGGCACAGTTACCAAGATGCCCATGCCTTCCAGTCCAGCCCCGCTGCAGGTGCCAGGAAAGGCCGCCATCCACCTACACACCTGCTCGGCGGCCGAGTGCCCGAGGCTTCGGTGCCAGAGACAGAAGGACAGTGGTTGGTGGTAAGGCCGTATCCACTGGTCTCACCCAGTGCCACCAAGACCGCAGCCGAGGGTGTGCCGTCCTTCCTGACGGTGTGCGTCTGCGTTAAAGAAGCCACTGCTCTCATCTGCAGTGATTACTGTTTCCCGGGCGCGTATCTGCAGCCTGGCCTGACAGTAAGCCCACGGCGGGCTGTCACACACAGAGGATGTGAGATGTCTGCTTCCAAGGAGCGAATGAAAAGAAGCCAGATGTGGCAGTCAGTTAGCAGCGGTGTGTGGAGTGCCCGCTGAGCACCGGCATTTCGCTGGACCCTCGTAGACCTCAGCTCAGCCACCGTGGGAGAGACCTGACCGTCAGAGGCCCCTCCGCAGCCCGAGCCTGGCCTTGGGGCCTCCCGGAAAGGTGGGGAGTCTGCTGCACCCCCTCCCGCCGGGCAGAGTCTGCTACCAGCTCTCCACAGCACATGCCCGAGGGCTGTTAGCCAATGTCCAGTGGCTGGAGCTCCTCGTGTTGGCTTTGGTTGTTACAGGTGGCATTGGATGTCTGGAGGCAGGGGTGCCAATCGCCTGCCATGGGTTAGTCAGCTCTCCCTCCCTCCTTCCCCCTCCTCCATCCCCTCCTCCACCCCTCCCTCCACCCCTCCCTCCCAGGATGCCCCTGGAAGGCCTGCAGAAGAGAACACAGCTGTGGAAACACCCCAAGGTTGAGGAGTCCTCTTTCCTTCCCCAGGGAAGCCCTCGGGGAGGGACGGCGTGGGAGGGGCCGAGGTCAGGGGAGCCTGGAGCCTGGGCCTTTGAGTGACACCTGGGTGGTCTGTCCTGATAAGTCCCGAGGGCCATGCCCTTTGTTGCTATGGTTACCTGGTCTTTGGAGGAGAAGGTGAGCAAGACTCAACGTTTATAGTGTTGTTTGGCCTCTGTCTTTAACGCGATAGTCATATGACAATGTACCTTTCAGAACAGTTTTCCTTTATATATATTTATATATACTTTTTATTGATTTCGGAGAGGGGGAGAGAGAGAGAGAGAGAGAGAGAGAGAGAGAGAGAGAGAGAGAGAGAGAGAGAGATATCAATGATGAGAGAGAATCATGGATCGGCTGCCTCCTGCACGCCCCACACTGGGGATGGAGCCCACAACCCGAGCATGTGCCCCGACCGGGAATCAAATTGTGACCTCCTGGTTCCTAGGTCGATGCTCAGCCACTGAGCCACGCCGGCTGGGCCAGATAATTGTTCTCAATGACTGTGAACAAGTGACCGTAGAGGGACGTAGCGTGTACAAGGATGGCAGAGCGAACCCGGGAAAGGGTCAGCAGACGGAGGTCGCCCCGAGCGCCGGGAGTCCTCCAGGTCGGCGGAGCCCTCATCCCCTCCGACATCCGTCGGAGCCACCCCACTGCCCTCTGCCCTTCTCTGCACGGAGAGGAGACCCCTGTGGGAGGGCCCGGTCACGCAAGGTCACGGGCTCAGCGTCGGTCTGGGACGGGGGAGACTGGCCGCCCGCAGGGGCTTGGCGGCGTCCGTGGGGAGATTAGCGGTCTCGGCGGGAGACGGATGTTCCCCGGAGCTGGCACCTCTCACTTCCTAGTCCCCAGCCTCCGAGGGGGGAGCTGGCCGGGCCGGACGTGGCTGCTCATTTCTATTGGAAACATAACAACAGAACCAGACACAGGCACTCCCGCTCATTCCAACGCTAACAGCCCACCTCGGACAGCCACCTGCTCGGCCTGTCGCAGGCCCCGGGCGAGGCCTCAGAAACACTAACCCTCAGCCAGCTCCTCTGGCCCCGCTCCCCCACCCAGATAACCCTCTGCCCCGAACTCAGCCTGGACTGCTCTCCTGGGCTCCAGCTGTTCACCGGCCTCTTCCCCGCCCTCCCAGTGGCCCTGCAAACCATGCAGCCCCCTCCCCCTGCAGGCTGGCCCCCACCGCAGCGGAGGGTCCTAACGTGAGGGTGGGAGAGAAAGGGGGTGTGAGGCCATAGCCTCTGACTCGAGCCTAGCGACGGTCCCCACGCGGCCCCAACTTTAAAGGATGGAGACAGAGTTGGGGGGGGGGGGGATAAGGGAATTAAGGGGGGGCACGGGGACAAGGACAGGGGCAAGACAGTGGTAAAGCCAGTGTCCCAGCCCGGCTGTGCTGTTTGAAAACTTGCTCCCCAGTTCTTTGATGCTCCTATCAAGACGTGGGGTCTTGCCCCAGCCGGTTTGGCTCCGTGGATAGACCGTCAGCCTGGGGTCTGCATGCAGGGTCTCAGGTTCGATTCTAGCCAAGGGCATATTCCCAGTTTGTGGGCTTGATCCTCAGGAGGGGATATGCAGCAGGTCATTGATGTTTCTCTCTCTCTCTCCCTCCCTCTCCCTTCTTCTCTGAAATCAATACAAATATATGTGTGTTTTTTTAAAGAGGAGAGGAGTCTCTGCCCTCTGCTCTTGACCTTAAGCTCGGCAACTATCTAACCCAGTGGTCAGCAAACCGTGGCTCACGAGCCACATGCGGCTCTTTGGCCCCTTGAGTGTTCTAACGCCACTTCTTCAAAATGGACTCGCCCAGGCCGAAAACCGACCTCTACGCATGGGCCACGAAGTTCAATCGCACTGTCCGTGCGCGCCCGCACATGGTATTTTGTGGGAGAGCCACACTCGAGAGCCAGGGTTTGCCAACCACCGGTCTAACCCAAGGAGCACAGTGCTCGCAGCACTGACATCAGTGAAGGGGTGATTTGTGCTGCAGCCCTGGCCCCGCAGGCCTGGAGGATCCCAGAGGCAGGTGCACTCCCCCAGCTGCACCCACCTCACCCCCACCCCACCCCCGCCAAGGCTGTGTCTGCTCACCCCCAGGCTCTTTCACAGACCAATAAAAGTAGCATTTTCAAGGACAAGCAGCTTTCCTGAATAGCCTCCTATTTCTTCTCTCTCCAGGAGGGAGAACGCGATTGTCCACATTAATAGAGGCGTTGGGAGGGCCATGGCTCACCTGTGGGCACTGCCCCCGGGGCTGGCGTGGCCAGTTTGTACCCCACAGAAGCAGGAAGCTGGGACCTCGCCATCCCGGCTCCCGCAGCGCCACCCAGTGGCACCCGGGAGGCACACCACGCGCCCTCACCTATCCGGGGAAATCACCCCAATCTCAGGTGATCTCCCTGCCAAAGCAGACCACCCTGGGACAGCCAGGGGAGGAGATTCCTTCCTGCAGGAGCAGCCCCCGGTGCTGCTGGGGTGCCAGCTCGGTGCAGGGCTGACCTCGGCCACCCATACTCGGGGAGAGCGGGGACACATTTAAGCTCCCCTGGGGGTGGGTCAAAGGTGGTTCTGTTCGGGTCTCGAACTGTCAGAGGCCTCGCCTGCAGGTGTTTCTCTTCTCCTTTAAAGGAAGTCTTTTACTGTCGCTGGGCCTGACTTTCCCTTTCCTGCACGGTGGAGAGCAGGGAGCCTGGGGCGTGCAGTGAGTGACACCTTCACTGCCCCGCGCCCTCCCGCTGGGGAACAGCACCCGCTGTCCACAGCGACCGGATGGATCCCTGCAGCGGGCGCCGGATGACCAGTTCCATGTCTCAGGAAGGGACTCAGGAGAAACTACTCCAAAATAAAAGGTCCACCAGCTTCAAAGAGGAAAACTCCATGACCAAGGGCGCATCGTATTATAGAAGGCAGCGGGGAGGGGTTCGTCCCAGCACCTCTTGCACAGCTGTCGTGTGGGGGAAGGGATTACAGAAAATGAATTCAGCCATAGAAAAATAGTACCTCTCTTTGCACACCTTGAGTTGTGGACTGAGATCTGCACATGCTAAAACACAGTTCGTTTGTAAAGGCATTATTTTCATAAACCAAAGAACTAATCATCACAACTGCATCCTCTATAATAATAAGAGCATAATATGCTAATTAGACCAGATAAAGCCCAGGTCCCAGGTGCCAAAGGGAAGCTGGTGCCGCCCGGCAGTTAGGGGAAGGAAGGTCTATTCTTGCACGAATTTCGTGCATTGGGCCTCTAGTTACCAAATACAACCTAAAACAGGTTTCTAAAGTTCACCTATTGAATGTAAGCTATGTACCAGGTAGTAACCTATTCTGTTTAATATTATACAGGACCTATTTTTCCCCTTACAGATCATTTCCCCTTGCAAGGACCCCCATTTTCCAATTAAGACAATGAAGACTTAGAGAAGTTAAATAATTTGCCCAAGGCCACCGTGGTGGTACAGAAGGGAGCCGAAATTCAAACCCAGGAAGGTCTGCCTCCTAAATCAATGCTATTAACTAATGTAAGCAACATATGTCCACTCACTTGGCTTCCCAGATCGCTTCTATTTCCTCTGCTGTTCATACTTTGAAAGCATCTGTTACCAAACCCAAGTTTGTGTGCCCAATTCTTCAAAGGCCAAAATAAAAAAATGTCAGAGTTTGGAGTAAGGAAAGGTTTATTGGCCGAGAAGGTGCCAACTGAGAAGATGGGAGACTCAATGGTACCTCAAATCTCTCTTGCTGTTGGACTAGACTGAGGAATTTTGAGGGGTTGGGAGGAACAGGTATGGGGAAGTGCTGTGGGGCAAGTTTTAGCTGGAGGACCTTGGAACTTGGCTGTTTATGATCAAGGGGCATCAACACCAGAGCTTCCTGGGCAGTGGACTCTGCTTCTGAAGGTGATGTCCTGGTCTGTTAGCCTATGACCTGGTTGGGTAGGGATGGGAAGGGGAGGGGCAAGGTTTGGTTGTGGGTGCAGCTGGAGGTCAAAGTTCTTTGATCTGTGAAATCTCTGGCTGCCTGACATGAGGTTGTGGTCCGTTCTCTCTTAAAAGCAGCTCAGTCTCGCCAAGACCGGTTTGGCTCAATGGATAGAGCGTCGGCTTGGGGACTGAAGGGTCCCGGGTTCGATTCCGGTCAAGGGCATGTACCTTGGTTGCGGGCATATCCCCAGTAGGGGGTGTGCAAGAGGCAGCTGATCGATGACTCTCTCTCATCGATGTTTCTAACTCTCTATCTCTCTCCCTTCCTCTCTGTACAAAATCAATAAAATATATTTAAAAAAAAAAAAAAAAAAAAAAAAAAAAAGCAGCTCAGTCTCTTGTTAAACAGGATAGGGCCATTCTGAGCTGGTCCTGTGGTTGCATAATCACACATTCGTGTACAGAGCCCTAGTGAAAACAAACACAAATTCCCTATCCTTCCTACTCCTCGTTTCCAGATTGCCCAATCATTAAGTGGATTATTACTGTTGTGATTTTAGTGCCTGGACTAAAAAAATTTTTAAATTGGTTTTTAGAGAGAGAAGGAGGCAGTGGAAGACAGGGAGGGGGAGAGAGAGAAACACTGATGCAAGAGACCAACACCCATAGGCTGCCTCCTGTACGGTCCCCATTGGGAATCAAACCATCAACCTTTTAGTGCACTGGACGATGCCCAACCGAGCCACACCAGTCAGGGAGCCTAGAGTTAACTCAGTTCCTATTTCTTTTGCAGCCACTTCATCTTGTTAGTTAGTCGAAATTCATTAAACTTCACCAAGGAGCAAAATGTGTCAGGAGACAACATTCTAGACCAGAAGTCAGTAGACTACACTCCTTGGTTCCTCATTCTTCACTTCCAATCACGTAGCTGCTCTGATCTCAGTTTCCTCATCTATAAAATAAACAGTCCTAAGGTCCTGACCAGTTCTAACTTCCCACGATTCTGAAAGAACCAGGATGAAGCTGTTATTTTATGGGAACTTAAACTGTAATTCTTCAACTAGTAACTCCTCTCTGATCTCCAACTGTATCTTTCTCCCAGGTTTAAATCTCCCATCTTCTGGGATCAGGCACAGGTGAAGGGTTTCACAAAGGGATGGATGGAAAGCACATAGAATAATAGCTCATCTTGTTGGCATTAGGAGGAACATGAAGACTAAAAGGAAAAAATCATTTTCAGGAAGGCTCTTCATATCCTATATAATAAAAGCCTAATATATAAGTGTCCAGTCATCTGTTGACTGGGTCAACTGTTCAACCAATCAAAATGTAATATGCTTATGATATGCTAAGACCATTCAACCACTTGCTACGATGTGCACTGACCACCAAGGGGCAGATGCTCTGACCCGTAGGTTAGCTTGCTGCTGGGGTCTGGCCTGTGGAGACTGAGCGAGATGGGCGGGACATGCCCTGGAGCCTTCTCAGGGTCCCTCCCTGGTCCCTCCTTGGCCTCAATCATGCACTGGTGGGGTCCCTCCGCCTGGCCTGCACCCTCTCACAATCTCACCCTCTCACAATCCCCTGGGGGGATGTCAGAGAGCCGGTTTCATCCTGATCCCACAGGCCACTCCCCCAGACACAGGGCTCACGTCTGGAGAGCGCTGCTGTGGCAGCGCCATCCTCTCTGAACGAGGACTGGTTGGGCCTGAGCCCGAGGCAGATGCTGTGAGGCCCGGATGAGTGGGAGCAGCAGGTAGAAGCTGCAGGTGGCATTGGGCTGCAGGTTTCAGCCCGATCCCCACAGGCCAACTTGAGGGACCCCACCTGTGCACAAATGTGTGCACCGGGTCTCTAGTGACTATATAAAGAAACATAGTGCTATAAAAAGATTTTATAGCCACATTGTGGCTAAAATGTGAAGAAAAATAAGTCATCCCAATAACAGACCCTCCCACAGGAGAACTGCCTTAGTCATTTGAAACTGCTTTCTACCATCTGTTTTTGAATTTTTTTCTGGTATTTGGTGACTTTTCTGTTCACATGGCTGTTATCTCCATTTCCTTGAGTGCAAATTCTTTGGTTTATTGAGTTTGTTATTTTCCTTGCATGATATTGACCGTACTCAGATGTTTTATTATCCTTAGGGTGTACCCATGACTTAGATCTATACAATCAGAATATTTCATACCCTTGGTGTGAGTGTTTATTTAAGGGACACACGTATGACCCAACAAAACCAATGGATTGTTAACAGAACCTCAGGACCATGTAGGAAGAGCTCGCCCAGGATTGAAGCTAACACAAAGAAAGCCACGTCTAGAGATGAGGAGAGACAGACCACCTGATTACAATATGTTGTGTACCTGGAGCCCACAGTCCACGCCCTGGACTGTCAGTCACAGCCAATAAATACCCTTTTGATTTAAACAAAAGCCACGTTAAATAATAATTGGTCACTTATAACTGAAATCAGTCAAACTAGAATTTGTGAACCTGTAGAGAAAGCCCACAGTTCTCCATTTCTTTACATCAGTAGGTACCCAAGGAGCCTCCTAAAATTGAGGTAATCGCAATGCCGCAGAAAAGGAAGGTTCCAGCATATCGCTGAGACATTGCCAGTTTGGCTCCAGACCACGACAATCAAATATCACAATGAAGTGAATCGTATGACTATTTTGGTTTCGCAGGGCACATAATAGTTCTGTTTACACTATGCTATCTATAGGCTATTAAGTGTGCAACAGAATCATGTCTAAAAAACACTGTACAAACCTTAAAAAATACTTTAGCCCTGACCAGTTTGGCTAAGTGGATAGAGTGTCAGCCTGTGTGGATTGAGCGTCCTAGGATCGATTCCAGTCAAGGGTATATACCTTGCTTACAGGCACATCCCCATATTTTCCATCTTTAAACTATATCTTAAATTAAAGGGTTTCCTCATCCTTTCACCCCTCCAAAGTTTCAGCAATTTTCCCTGAAAAGAAGAGCAAAATCCCAAATTAAAAAAAAATTTTTTTGTTTTGCCTGTTTCTATGCAGTTTCTTTTGGCCTGGCAGCAAAGGGGGCAATATGATGTTCATTTAATAGTTGAATTTTAATTATCCCAGCATGTATATAGGGTGGGGCAAAAGTCTAATAGAAAGTTTATTCTTGTATATGGGGTATTCTTTTTAATTTTTTTTATTGATTTTTTACAGAGAGGAAGGGAGAGAGATAGAGAGCCAGAAACATCGATGAGAGAGAAACATCGACCAGCCGCCTCCTGCACACCCCCCCACCGGGGATGTGCCCGCAACCAAGGTACATGCCCTTGAATGGAATCGAACCTGGGACCTTTCAGTCCACAGACCGATGCTCTGCCACTGAACCAAACCGGTTTCTGCTCTTAATGATTGTATTATTTTCCAAAAAAACAACTGTAAACTTACTTTTGTCCCGCCCTGAATAAATTACATGGCTTTTAAAAATGGTTATCTAAGTGACCATTTTTTTCTTATTCTGATTCAAGCACTTTCCAAAATTTAGTAAAAGGAGATTTTTCATTTCATAGTTTAAGCTTATTATATAGCACCTATTGTAGCTTATTGTTAACCTTACATTATACGTATACCTGAAATAGTTAACAGAGAATAACCGAGCGGGCGGTACATGTTAGGTGGGGGCATCTAGGAGAGGGGGAAGGAGCTCTAAGAGGGCGGGTGTGGGCAGTGGAGACCCCAGCCCCTTTCCCCCCATGCCGTTCCCCGCCGCTGTGCAGCTGCAGTCACTGTTTCAGAAAACAGATGTGGGGAGAGAGAGGATCCAAGATGGCTGCTCGGGTAGACATCTAGCCGCGGCAGCACACAACAATTTCAATGGAATACATCTAAAATGTAGAGTGGACATTGCCCAGAGCTACAGGTAGTCGACTGACTGAAATTTCTACAACAAGAAGGAAAGAGAAAACCAGAAAGAAAATCAGAGGAGCTGAAAAAAAGCCTAAGGTACGGAGACATGCTGCGCGCGCGTCTGCCCGCACGCACGCTTGGAGAGGTCGCAGCCAGAGAGGAGGAGAGGGCGGGGAGCTGCCTTTCCTTCCCTAGCAGGAAGGAAATAAAACCCCCAGCCTGGGCTGAACCCCCGAACCGGCAGTGCTGAACCCCCCCGAACCCAGCAGCGCTGAGCCCCAGTTATGGGCCAGACCCTGGGGACCCAGGCTCCGGCGGGAGGAGACGGGGCTGTGGGGCGGAAAAACGGCGAAAAGCAGGGCCCCGGGAGTCGCGCGCAATGCGCGCAGAGGACTGAATGTTGACTCTGATGCTGGGTTGCCCTAGCCGGAAGAAACAAGGCCTCCGGCGGCGCTGAGCCTCAGTCTGGACTGCTCCGAACCCCAGTTCTGGGCTAATCCCTGGGGACCCAGGCTCAGGCAGAGGGAGACTGGGCTGTGAGGTGGAGTCTGGGGAGAGCGCGAAAGGCCGGGCCCCCGGGACTCGCGCAAACTGCGCGCAGAGGACAGTCTGTGGGACTCGAGCAAACTGCAAACTGCGCGCAGAGGACAGTCTGTTGACTCTGATGCTGGATTTCTCTAGCGGGAAGGAGAAAAAAAAAGCTCTAGGCTGGGGGAACACGGAGGGGAGCGGAAGCCCCTGCCGGACTCCAGCCAACCGGGCACCAGCAAGGAGGCGGGCCACGGGGCCCCTGGTGGCGTGGGTGCCCCTGAGCCTTTGACCACTGAGCTCAGGCAATGGAGCCAAGGCCTGGGGCTGCTTCCTGGGCGGCGCCTTCCCCGGCAACAGGCTGCCCGCGGAGAACAAAGGGGTGCCACAGGCCAACCTGCTGAGCTCCCAGGACAAGGAGGAAGAAACCAAAGAAGTTCTCAATGTGAAGAAATCAAGTGAGAGCAAAAAATAGTAAAATTACTTAAGAAAGAATACAAAGAAGATCTTGAAAAATCAAAGACTAAGTCAGAACTCAACTCACCAGCCAACATTGTAACATAAATGCGTTTTAAAAAGAAAAAAGAAAAAAAAAAAGGGACAGAATGTTGGAACAGCGGTGGCCAGGCCTAGAGTGGCCAGGCACAAGGCAGTGGCAGCCAGACCCGGAGCAGCAACGGCCAGGCACCAGAACAACAGCAGCCAGAACCAGAGCATCAACAGCCAGCACTGGAGTAGCCAGACCTGGGGCAGTGGCAGCCAGGCATGAGGTGGAGGCGGCCAAGCCCAGGGTGGCCAGTCCAGGAACACCCAGACCCGGAGTGGCCGGGCCCGGAGAAGCCGGGCCCAGAGCAGCCGGGGTGGGAGCAGCCAGACCCAGAACAGCAGTAGCCAAGCCCAGAGCATCCAGGTCGGGAGTGGCCAGGCTCGGAGCGGCCGGGCCCGGGGAAGCCGGGCCCAGAGCAGCCGGGTCAGGTGCGGCCAGGCCCAGAGCAGCGGCTGCCAGGCTGGGAGCAGCCAGGCCCGGGGGAGCAGCCGGGTCAGGTGCGGCCAGGCCCGGAGCAGCGGCTGCCAGGCTGGGAGCGGCCAGGCCCGGGGGAGCAGCCGGGTCAGGTGCGGCCAGGCCCGGAGCAGCGGCTGCCAGGCTGGGAGCGGCCAGGCCCGGGGGAGCAGCCGGGTCAGGTGCGGCCAGGCCCGGAGCAGCGGCTGCCAGGCTGGGAGCGGCCAGGCCCGGGGGAGCAGCCAGGGCAGGTGCGGCCAGGCCCGGAGCAGCGGCTGCCAGGCTGGGAGCGGCCAGGCCCGGGGGAGCAGGCGGGGCTGGTGCGGCCAGGCCCGGAGCAGCGGCTGCCAGGCTGGGAGCGGCCAGGCCCGGAGCAGCAGCAGCCAAGTCCAGAGCAACTAGGTCGGGAGCTGCAGTGACCAGACCCGGAGCAGCTGGTTGTGGAATGAACCAGAGCAACAGAGGCCAGGCCCTGAGCAGCCAGGCCCAGAACAGCTCGCTCCTTGCCTGCCCCTGCCCCACAGCTGCTTCTCAGACATGGCTGGAAACTTTTGTGGAAACTTGAGGGTCTGCTGAATCAAGTGATGAAGGCTTAGATCTGGATGTGTTGAGTTAGTTTAGGACTGGGGTGTTGATCTGTGAGTGCCTTGGGTGGGGCCTGGATGAGGCTGGTGGACCTATTGGGAAATGTCTTTTGTGTGAAGTGTATCATTGGGCATGTGGAGGTATTATTGATATGAGAAAATGCTAAGTAACTGATTTACTATCTGAAAAGGGATTTACTATTGGGGAAATTGAGGGAAGAAGAGACTGAACATAAACTGCACCTATGGATGAGGACAATGGGGGATGGGGAGGGGGCAGAGGGTGGGATGGGAACCTGGTGGAGGGAGGAAGAAATGAGGAACCTTTGTAATAATATGAACAATAAAGATTGATTTAAAAAAAAAAAAAAAAGAAAACAGATGTGGGACGTCCTGTCCTCTGCGCGGCGTGGGCACCGCCAGCATCGCCCCGGGGGCGGCGTGGGCACCGCCAGCATCGCCCCGGGGGCGGCGGGGATCGCGGGCGACCTGCGGAGCCACCCGGAGCCCACCCTGCGGGGAAGGACGGGTGTCAGCCCGGCCCCGCAGGCCGCCGGCGCCAGGCTAGGCGTTAGCCGCGTTATGCCCGTCTGTGTCCGTGTCCACGGACCCCGCAGGATCCGAAGGCGGAGGCGATTATCCCCCTGCGCCCGGGGAGGTCACTGGGGGGGGGGGGTAAGAGTCACATGTAAAACTTCAAACAATAAGAATTTAAAGTAAAACGAAAACAGGAGGCGGGCTTTGGGGTGGGCTCCGCTCTACACCAGCGTCCCTGGCGGAGGCGCACGCCGAGCGGGGCCTGGCTGAGGTGAGCAGAGCGTCCCGCTTTGGGCGGGACAGCCCCGATTTCTATCAATTTCCCCCGCGTCCCGCGGCATTTAAAAAAAAAAAAATCCCCATTTCTGGGAAGATTGGAAAGATTCTTTCCAAAAATCGGGACTTTTTAAAAACGCCGCGGTACACGGGGGAAATTGTTAGAAAGCGGGACTGTCCCGCCCAAAGCGGGACGGCCTGGTCACCTGACGCTGGGCCCGCGGGCCGCTGCCGGGAGCCCGCGGGCGCCGGGGCGGCCTGGGGGAGGGCGGAGGGCGGCGTCACAAAGCCGCCGAACGCTCGGGTCCGAGCGGGTCCCGGGGCCAGGCACCCGCGGGCGGAGCACGAGCCCGGCCGCCCCGCCCCGCGCCGCGCCCCGGGAGCGCCCCCGCGGCCCGCGGAGTCTGAGCGTCGCGGCGGCTCGCGCGCCGCAAAGCGCCCTGGGAGGGAGAGCGGCGCCGGAAGGACGCGCGCGTGCGCGGCGGCGGCGAGGTGATAAAGGGCGCAGCGGGCGGCGGGCGGAAGTGGGCGGGCCGCGGCGCGGGCGCTGTTGTTTGGGCCGCGACCTCCGGAGGGGCGTTCTCCCGCCGCAGCCGCCGTGACAGGGCCGCCCGCCGCCCGCCCGGCGCCCCCGCCGCTCCCCGGGCGCAGCGTCCGCTCGCGGCCTCCTCCGCGACCCGCAGGCCCGAAACATGGCGCAGGACGTGCCGGAGTTCCTGAGCCAGAACCCGCGGGCGGCCGCCTGGGTGGAGGCGCTGCGCGGCGACGGCGAGACCGACAAGCACTGGCGCCACCGCCGGGAGTTCCTGCTCCGCAACGCGGGCGACCTGGCCGCCGCGGAGGAGGAGGAGGAGGCGGCGGCGGCGGCCGGCAGCGGCGCCCGCCGGCGGCAGCTGCAGCAGCTCGTCTCCTTCTCCATGGCCTGGGCCAACCACGTCTTCCTCGGGTGCCGGTGAGTGCGCGCCCGCCGCTCCGGCCGTCTCAGCCGGCGCCGCGGGAATGGCGGAGCGGCCTGGGCCCGAGGGCGCTGCGGCGGAGTGGGCGGCGGGCGGCCTCCGTGTGAGGCGGCCAGGCGTCCCGGTTCTTAAATTCATTTTTCCACTTTATTGTTAAGGTTTTATATGTGTGCATGTCTCAGCATTGCCCGCCCCCAACACACACACACACACTCACACACACACTCACACACACTCACACACACACACTCACACTCACACACACACACTCACACACTCACACACACACACACTCACACACACACACACTCACACACACACTCACACACACTCACACACACACACACTCACACACTCACACACACACACTCACACACAGACACTCACACACACTCACACACACACTCACACACACACACTCCCGATTTTTAACAATTTGTCCCGCGGTGTTTTGTTTTGTTTTTTTTTTTAAGTCCAAAAGGTTCTTTCCAAAAATCGGGACTTTGTTTTTAAAGGGACGCGGGGCAAATTGTTAAAAACCGGGGCGTCTGGTCCCCTTGCTCTTGTGGCCGGCGCTGAGGTGAAGGGGGACCCGGAGGGGCCCGCCGCCCCCCAGGCGCCGGCGCCCTGTTTCCGAGCTTCCGGGAAAGTGCCGGGCGGTTGGTGCACTTGCTCCATTGCAACCAGGAAGCGCCGTTCCTCCTGTGGCGTGGTTGGCAGCCCCAGAGGTAGTAGCTTAGAGAGAGAGAAAGAAAGAAAAGAAAAAAAAAACAAAACAAAAAACACCTCTTAAAAGTGGCTTTTCCTTCTTTTTCAGGTACCCCCAAAAAGTTATGGATAAAATACTTAGTATGGCTGAAGGCATCAAAGTGACCGATGCTCCAATCCATACCACACGAGACGAACTGGTTGCCAAGGTGAAGAAAAGAGGGATATCAAGTAGCAATGGTTAGCAGATCATAGATGTGAACATACATAGGAGTTTAGAATATAAGTTTGATGTCAATTAGTAATAGTTACTGCTTTTTAACGGCCTGGAATTTCTGTGATGTTAAATGAAATGTCAAAACTGAATTGTGGTGTCTGTGTTTTTAGGCTCTGATTTTGATAGTGTTCCTTTAACTGCTTTGAGGTTTTGAAGTGCCAAATGTCTTTGTTGTTGATTTTTTTGATACTAGAAATGAATGATGCTCTTTAAGAAATTAATGAAATTATTTAACATGTATTGTTTCTTTTTAAATTAAGGGATCAGGGAAGACTGTCCTTTTTTTCTTTCTCTTTTTTACTTTTCTTTCTTTTTTTTTTTATTATTATTGATTGTAGAGGGAGAAAGGGGAGAGAGAGAGAGAAACATCCATTGGTTGCTATTCAGATCACAGCACCCTGACTGGGATTGGACCTGCAGCTTGAGATGTGCCCAGACCGGGAATCAAACCAGCCATCTTTTGATGTCCTGGATGAAGCTCCACCAACTAAACTACACTGGCCAAGGCTGTTCCACCCGTTTTAGAGAAACTACTGGTTCTAAAATATATTTGCCTTGTGCCTTCATTTTAATGAGTTTCTGTCTTCTGTATTTTTAGCTGATGTATATGAGGTGGACTAGTCACATATCTGTTTTTCTTTCTTTCTTTTTTTTATTTTTAGAAGGGGTAGAAGAGCCAACGAAAAAACGAGTTCTGGAAGGAAACACCAGTTCTGCAGTTGAGCAAGATAATGCAAAGATTTCTGCCAAAACAGAACATGCATCAGCTCAGCAGGAAAACAACTCGGTGTGTGCAGGGTCATCTACCGAACCAGAGAGCGGCGGGACGTCCGCCCGGAGCTTCGGCACCTCCGATCAGAGCAGCTCTACCAGTGATGGCGATCAGCCTGCGTCCAGCCCGAGCAGCGCCTCCTCTCAGGTCACCGCAGCAGGGGCTGGCAAGGCTTCTGAGGCAGAAGCCCCAGATAAACACAGTTCAGCAGCATCCATCGTTTCTTCGTTGTTGAGATCCAGTGTGAATAGTCACGGGACCCAGTCCACTGATTCCAGTCAACAAAGTGGATCCCCTAAAAAGAGTGCTTTGGAAGGCTCTTCGGTCTCGGCCTCCCCAAGCCTCTCAGAGGTTGAGGTGCCACTGTTGGGCTCCTCAGGAAGCGCAGAAATAGAGTTGCCACTGTTGTCTTCTAAGCCTAGTCCAGAGACAGCTTCAAGTGGGTCAACTTCCAAAGCCAGTTCAGAGGCGAATGTTTCACCACCGGTTTCTAAGAACAGTTCTTCCTCGGGCACATCCTTACTGACGCCCAAGAACAGCACCCCAGTAAATACATCAATGCTCACTTCCAAAAGCACTTCGCAGGTAGCTGCATCGATACTAGCGTCTAAGAGCAGCCCACAGGCCAGCGGATCTCTGGTTTCCAAAAGCACTTCCTTAGCAGGTGTGTCCCAACTGGCTTCCAAGGGTAGTTCTCAGACTAGCACATCCCAGTTGCCTTCTAAAAGTGCTTCCCAGTCAAGTGAGAGTGCTGTCAGATTCTCTTACTGCAAGTTAACCAATGAAGATGTGAAACAGAAGCAGCCCTTTTTCAACAGACTGTACAAAACGGTGGCGTGGAAGTTGGTGGCCGTTGGTGGCTTTAGTCCCAGTGTGAATCACGGTGAGCTCTTAAACGCGGCTATTGAGGCCCTGAAAGCAACCCTGGATGTGTTTTTCGTCCCGCTGAAAGAACTGGCAGATCTGCCGCAAAGTAAGAGCTCCCAAGAAAGCATTGTTTGTGAGTTGAGATGCAAGTCTGTGTATTTGGGCACTGGCTGTGGAAAAAGCAAGGAAAATGCAAAAGCGGTTGCATCAAGAGAAGCACTAAAGGTATTTCTCAAGAAAAAGGTGGTAGTCAAAATATGCAAAAGGAAGTACAAAGGCAGTGAAATAGAAGACCTGGTGCTCCTTGATGAAGAATCAAGGCCTGTGAACTTACCTCCAGCATTAAAACACCCTCAAGAATTACTATAATATGTGCAACGTGTCACCGCATACAGTATCTGGTATTGGAAGAGAAAAACTGACTTTTGTATCATAAACAGGCTTTCACAAATTTTGTATTGCTTTTTTCCAGTTTTGCAGAAAATTTACATTCTAGTTCTCTTCACACAGAAGTTGTAAATAACTTATGGATGACAGTACACATTAAAAGATATGCATTAACAGCATACCCGTATGCTGTTTTATTTGCTGAGGGAAATACTGTCTTCTATTTTTAATGATGCATTAGGTACGGTGTGTAGTTCTGTAGTGTCTTAAAGCTTTTGTACTGCTTTTGATTTGGTGAAATTACATTAAGTTGTCTACCATGCTTTTTTTTTTTTTTTTTTCCCTAGTCGACATCAAGAAAAGGGGACCATAGTATTTGAAAGTCTGAAGCTTAAGGTTTTAAGAATGTTGCCCAGAATGTTGAATGTGTCTGTTAAATAATAAAAGAAAAAATAGTTGCCTCAGACTATTTTTATGAGAAGTTGTAAGCATTTTTAGATATAAAGCAGTATAAAGTACTTAAGGTTATTTTATTCTGAGGTTGTTTAAAATTCATGATTTTGACCACTGCAGATTCTTTAAGTGGGTTAATTTATGTTTTGAGGTAAAAATACAATTTACACTTTTTCTTAAGACAAATGTGGGTTTCTATATTAAACATATTTTGTGACTACTGCTATTAACAGATTGATTTGTTTAGATATTAAATGCTTTAAGCTATTTTACCTTTTCAAGAAGTTGTGTTTTTTTTCCCCTTAAGTCAGAGCTAATTCCTACAAATAAGCTTCCTGCTATTAGTCATTGTAAATTACAACCAAGTAGTTTTTCAAGTTGATATGCAACTTTATGAATAGAGAAGGTACAGTTGGCAAATCTAGAAATGGATGACCTTTTGTTTACAAATCTTAATACTGGAAGAATAGAGAGCCTTGCTCAGCTCTTTAATGAGCTTGTTCAATTGACATACCTTTGTTAGTAATGAAATGGAAACCTGTTTTTGTGTCTTGGGTGATTCTAATTGTGTTATTCCATTGTGATGTTTCATTTTTCTTCAGTGGCCCAAGATGTCTTAATCATCTTTGTGGCTTTTCTTCTGGCTTTTGAGATACTGCAAGTTGAGCAGTAATAGTGATAATGTAAGAGAAAAATCAAGAAATGACCTTGCTCATGCCAGTAATATTAGAATAGGTAAACAGAACATTAGCACAAGTTAAATATGTGGAAGTTATTTCTATTTTATATTCTAGAAATAATAGGTAAGGACACTTTATGTACTTGAAGTAATCATGGGTTGAGAGAAGCAATAACATGAATGAGTGGAAGCACTTCTAATTACCTCGCTTTCCTTAGTCTTGGAATGTGTATCTTATGGGACGACGATTGTCAGAAAAATGAGCCAAATATTACAAAGAATACATTTCTATAATGTATCTAGGTAGTTCGGTAAATTCCTAAATTGGCTTGTTTCAAGTTAACATAAAGGTTATTGAAAATATTTTAAATTCTAGTAACCTATTGATATGGCAGAATTGGAGGGAGCTGCTCAGTGTAAAAACAAAATGCTGTTTAATTTTTAAACATTTACTTGCTATAAACTTAGTAAAGCTTCAATCCCTTGAAATTTTTAAAGAATTCGTGATTTAAGAAAAATGCATAATTTATAATTCTTTAATAGTATAGTGCAGAAGAAAGCAAACTTGGGAATCTCTTAATGAAAATCTGGGCTCCCTCTGGGACCTAAGCCTTTAAACGTCATCTGTAAAGTAGGACTAATAGCTGCCACAGAGAGCATGGAAGGTTAAGCAAGATAATATATTGAAAGTGCCCACTGTAATGCAGTATTCCTTAGTTTATTAACTGCTTAGACATGTGTTCTGATTTCCTCATAGCCTTATAAGTAGCTGTGCTCATTTAGCCCATTTTTCAGATGAAGAGACTGAAAAAAGTAATTTGGTCAAAGATTGATTTCATACCCCTATCTGATTCCAGAATCCAAGCTTTTACATGATGTGGTCTCCTACAGATATTGTCCCTCAATTACACCGTTTGCTTCTATACATTTTATGTACACCTATTGTCTCTTGCTCAGTTTCCCTTTCGTCTTTTTCTTGGCTCCATTAATTTTTTTTTTTTGTCACCTTTTGCTGATGTAAGCTAATGTCAGTGCCTAAACATTTTAAGATTTTTACTGTCCGCAACCACAGGAGATAACTTCAGAAGTCAGATGCCCTATAAATTTCAATGTGATGTTGGTTCTGGGGTAATTCGTGGAAAAAAAAAATTGCTGACCCCTTTTGATCTCAGTATAAAACAAGACAGGAAGCTTTACATAAATAATAAAAGGTCAGGTCAATTCTGTTCCCAAGAAACAGGTTTGTGAAATTTTTGTAGACTTTGGTGGTTTTTTAGAGGTTAAAAATCTATCCCTTTTTATTGTAAGGGAATCCATGCCTCCATATATCAAAGCCAAGTTTTCCAACTGAGCCTTGGCCTACAGTAAACAAACTAAAGTAACATGAACAACATATTGAGTTGCTATTGTTGCTTAACAAATCACCACAAATTCTGGGACTTAACCAACACAGACTTGTAGGTTTGATCCAACTTCGGTGTCCTGGGCCTAAATCAAGGTATTGGCAGCTATGGCTTCCCTCTGGAGACTGATGGAGAGTCTGCTTCTCCCATCTCCAGCCTCCGGAGGCTGCTTGCATTCGGGTGCTCACGGTCCTCTCCCTGTCCGCATTAACAAATAACTTTAGCATAGTACGCAAACTGGCAGTGGTGGGTTGAGGCCTCAACTGGCAACACACTGATCTTCCTGCTGCTGTCCCACCTTTTTCTGACCCTGACCTGCCTGCCTCTCTCCCACTTTGGTTGCCTCCCTTTTCTGCTTACACGGACCCCTGTGATTGGTTATATTGGGGTCACACAGTTAACCTCCATATTTTAAGGTTATCTAACCAGCGTGATTAATTGCAACATTAATTCTCCTTTGCCATGGAACAAACAGCATATTCACAGGTTCTAGGGATCAGGACATGGGTCTCTTTGGGGGTCTGTTATTCTGCCTGCCACATAGAGGTCTGAATTTACCACCACCGCTATTCATCTTTAAAATGTTGGCTTTCTAACTTCACAAATAACTGTTGACTATCTTGCTCCTGAAAAAGATGTATGGAAAGTGGCACAGCTTAAAAATGAGTTCTGGCCAAAGCCGGTTTGGCTTAGTGGATAGAGCATCGGCCTGCCAACTGAAGGTCCGAGGTTCAATTCCGGTCAAGGGCATGTACCTTGGTTGTGGACACATCCCCAGTGGGGGGTGTGCAAGAGGCAGCTGGTCAATGTTTCTCTCTCATTGATGTTTCTAACTATCTCTCCCTTTCTCTCTGTGAAAAATCAATAAACTATATTAAAAAAAAAAAAAAAAAGTTTCAGCTCTCGGTAATTGCTGAAAGACCGGTCTACTTCCTGTAAATGATGTCTGATCACAAGTAGTCGCTGCCAGGGAACCCTAATGGTCTGATAAGGGAGCCTCCGGGGCCAGGTGTCCTTAAGGAAGAAAGACTTTCTCTTAAGAGTCAGCAATGGAAGTAACATCTCAGCTGCGGTGGCAAACAAGTTGAGTGTTTCAAGACGACTTCTGGGGCACAGTGGACGGGACAGAATTGCAACTCTGCCACAATGAAGCTACAGCGTGTGGGAAGAGCTATGAAATGAGTGCTCCATGGCTAACTTCGTTTACTTACTGCCTCACTGACCTCTAAAGGTTAAATATCAACTTCTCACTGCTGAGCAAAATACATCTTAAGCCAAAACCGGTTTGGCTCAGTGGATAGAGCGTCAACCTGCGGACTGAAGGGTCCCGGGTTCGATTCCGGTCAAGGGCATGTATTTTGGTTGTGGGCACATCCCCAGTAGGAGGTATGCAAGAGGTAGCTGATCGATGATTCTCTCTTATCAATGTTTCTAACTATCCCTCTCCCTTCCTCTCTGTAAAATAATCAATAAAATAAATTTAAAAAAAATACATCTTAAATTTATAGCTCTCAAGTATAGTTGGACAAATAGCCAAAAGCCACATTTAATTATTAAAACACTTGATTATACATTCTTCATTTTACATAACAGTAAAATCTATCCCAGGCATTTAAAAATCACATTAAAACCTAACATTTCATTGCAAGTATCCTAGAGGTCACAGGGAGTGTTCATAACAGCATGATTCCCTCCAGAGAATATGGAACATAACAGCATGTTTCACTCAGATTATCAGAGATTGTTTAAAAATTTTACAAGCCCCAATTTTATGTGTTCAAAGAAAGACTTTATTTGGAAAGAATACCTTTATTTCATTGTTCTATCACTTTCAAAACATTTTTAAGTGTTCAAAGGTAAACACAGAATACAATCAACTATAATAACTGATGAATTTGGGAATAGTACGCATAATCAATCTTCCAGAAATAGTATACATAATTGTGTTGTGAAGGTTAATTTTATCAACTTGCTTGGGCCACGGAGGCACCACAGATATTTGGTTAAACATTATCCTGGGCGTGTCTGTGAGGGAAGAGATTAACATTAGAATCTGTGGACTTTGAAAGCCATTGTTGCGTCTCATCCAATCCACTGAAGGCCTGAGGAGAACAAAAAGGTGGAGTAGAAAGAATTTGCTCTTTGCCTGAGTGTTTGGGCTGGGACATCAATCTTGCTTTCAGACTCGCACTTGGATTGGACTTTATACCATCTGCTCTCCTGGTTCTCAGATCTTCAGAAGCGGACTGGTACCATGGGCTATGCTGGGTCTCCAGCCTGCAGGCTGCAGATCCTGGGATGTCTCAACCTCTAAAACCACATGAGCGCACGTGTATACACACACACACACACATACTCACAGAGAGTCATGTTATATATACATATGTGTATATGTACCACAGTGTGGTGATTGATGCAGCACCACCACTCTTACACATAAAAAAAGCACCTACAAAAAACAAGTAATGGCTCCTTAAGGCTCCCCTGCCTTCAGAAAGAAAAGCAACAAAGAGGAAGCCTGCTTTTGTACACTGAGTGGTCAGATTACTATGATCTCTGAACACATAATTATCTGGCCACTCACTGTATATCCTATATAATAAAAGGCTAATGTACAAATTGTCCCCCCCGACCAGGAGTTTGACCAGCAGGCAGGAAGGCCAAATGCCCATGTCTCCTCCCCCTGTCCGGGCTGCCTGGACCCCACCCATGCATGAATTCATGCACCAGGCCTCTAACACACACACACACACACACACACACACACACACACACACTGAGTGGCCAGATTATTATGCACTCAGAGATCATAATAATCTGGCCACTCAGTGTATATCCAAATTCATTTCAACCCACACCCAAATGTTTCCCATTACCAAAAATAATGAGGAGAATTAATAAAACAAACTTTGAAAGAAACTGGAATCTTAAGATTAAGATCCTGATTGATGAAAGGCCTGGTAGCTCACATCCTTCAAGTCTCAATTCAGAAGGCACTTCCTGCCTTTGACCACATCAATAAGCTAGTCCCTACCCTGGCCGGTTGCTCAGTGGTTAGAGCGTCAGCCTGTGGAGGGAAGGTTCACAGGTTTGATTCCTGGCCGAGGGCACATACCTTGGTTGCAGGTTCCCCAGCCCCAGTGGGGCATGAGTGGGAGGTAGCCAGTCAATGTGTCTCACATCAGTGTTTCCTCTCTCTCTCCTTCCTCCCTTCCACTCTCTAGAAATCAATGGAAAGAATAACCTCATGAGGATTAAAAATAAATAAAGTAGTTCCCATCCAACTGCACTGTCTTTGAGTAGGTTCTCAACTGGAATTCCAAGGAATCCTGGGTTCTGCAAGATGTTATTAGGGGTTCCACAAGAGCCTGTGATTGGAAACAAATCATTCTTTAAAAGGCTTTGCACTGTGCAATGCTAGCACTCCCCATGACCAGCTATCTTTCAGGCCAGTGTTCACGTGAGCCCTTCTCATTGGGTTTTGGGCACCATGGAAGGGAGTCCACCTGATCACTGGCCAGCACTGCTCAGGGGGCAGTGGAGAGGGGAAGGAGGTATCAGCTTGCCCAATCTCCCCACGCCAGGACTGACAGCAGTAAGGAAGCTCCTCCAGTGAGAACGCTGGAGAGACCTTCCTTTCTAAAGAAGGGCATGTTTGAATGCACTGTGACTCAGCTGCCCATCCCTGCTGCTTTGATGACTAAAGGAAGAAAAACGTGGATTGTGAAGAGAAATACATTGTTAGCTTTTTTTTTTTTTTTTTTTTGCTTGCGTTTCTCATTTTATTTTTTAAATTATGCTCCTGTTTTGTATTTGTGTTTGATTTTTTAAAATGGCTGCTGGTCCAATATGGCTATTTTTTTTTAAAAGAAAAATATAGGATTGAAGAGGAACATTCTGGACCTACACCTATGAACAATTCTGTAATTAAGACCAATTACAACTTTCGGAGTCTTTGCACTAACAAGACCAAGAATACAGAAAGTTACTATCAAGGAGTTTTAGGCTGGCTGGTAATCCAAGCTGCCTATTCCATTGTGTGTTGTCGAACAACTTAAAATGTACAGCGCCGCCAAAAAATTTGAAAAGACCCTAAATGCAAATCACAGCTGTTTGATAATAAAGGCACTGATTCTCAAGTAAATACTGGAAACTCAAAGGGAGTCAAGTGTTTTTGTTTTTTTATTGTTTCAAAATATATTTTATTGATTTTTTACAGAGAGGAAGGGAGAAGGATAGAGAGTTAGAAACATTGATGAAAGAGAAACATCGATCAGCTGCCTCCTGCACACCCTCCACTGGGGATATGGCCGAAACCAAGATACATGCCCTTGACCGGAATCGAACCTGCGACCTTCAGTCCACAGGCTGATGCTCTATCCACTGAACCTAACCGGTCTCGGCTGTTTTTGTTTTTTTAAAGTTACATTCAGTAGAAAGGCTCAAGGAGCTCTTTAGTAGCCAAACTTATTACACAGAAGAGGAAAAGTCAGAGTTAGTGAAAATATCCTAAGACCACCGTGTAAAATGCTAGGAAAAGATTCAATATCAGAAACGGAAAAGATTCCACTTTCAATAGAATGATCAGTTGACGTAATGATGACATGCCCCATGATGCTGAAAAGTTTGTATCATGAACTAAAAACCAATAGTTTCTCTATTCAGGTTGATGAGTCAACAGATTTCGCCAATAACTAATCACAGGGTAGCGCTGATAAGATTTGTAAAATGGTGATAAATCTTTACTCGCCTGCGGTCAAGATCCCCCTAGAGCAAGCAAAGAGCAAGATCCCTTTAGTATTTTCATTTCTGGGAACAAAAGTTCTGTCTGGAAGGAACTGTGTTCACAGTCTTTGTCGAGGGTGGCCCAGCCATGGGTGGCTCCATAAGAAGTTTCAAATCCCCTCGAAGGAAACCTGTCAATGTCACAACACTAACCCAAAGGAGAACCCTCGTGGGGATGAAGGGCACTCTGCACGTAGACAAAGGTCAGCGCACCTCAGGGTGCTCGGAAACCTGTGGACACCTGGGTAAGGGCACATCCGTCTCCTGATTCACAGGGAAATCTGGGGGCTTAGCAGCGGAAGAGTTCTCAACCTGGTGTTTGAGCTGTGACTTGCCTCCTGTTGAGACAACAATAAGCCGGATTTTTTGGGAGATAAAGAAGGTCAGCAGAAACTATGTAGCAAACACTTTATCACACGATCTAGTTGAACAGGTATCTGAGCCCTGGGAGAAATGTTTTGACTCCAAAGTAACAAGATTCTTGCGTTTTGGAAAAATCACATTGATAATATCTTGAAATGTTTGCACTGCTGTTGGACCTGAGAGTGAGGAAAGGGCTCAGTCTCATGTCACCGGAAGCTGCCTGGAAGAACTGCAAGCAAGTGGCACAGGGTTTTCCATCCCAACACCTTCTGCGCAGCTTGAGAACTTAACATTGAGGGGAGAGAAGAACTTTGTCAACTGCAGTCTGCTACGACACTCAATGGAAGATTCCTGATCTCTCCCCAGGCAAGTTCTGGATGTCTGCACAAGGAGAGTATTCTGCTACTCCTAGGCAAAGCAATGGAAATTGTGCTGCAATGTTCAACTTCTTACTGACTAGCTTAACAAGAACCAGGAGGGCAATAGCCTCGATTCAATTGAAAATGAAATCTGTGGGTGCACATTTCAAATTCATTCCAGAATCAGGTATTTGTGCAACCCAAAATAAGCACAGGTTTCCTTCCTTTTCAGGTATTTTTAAATTATTATTTTTAATTGACTTATTGGGGTGACATTGATTAATAAAATCATGTTTCAGGGGTACAGGTTTCTTTTCAAGAGTAAATTTTACTTTTTTAGTTTCAAACATGATACTTTAATGCACAAATAGGTATATAAAAGATTAAGAAACCAATACATGTTCAACGATTATTATTTTATTCTACCACTTCTGCTTTTATTGCGAATTTTTTTAAAACATATTTTATTGATTTTTTACAGAGAGGAAGGGAGAGAGATAGAGAGCTAGAAACATCGATGAGAGAGAAACATCGACCAGCTGCCTCCTGCACACCTCCCCACTGGGGATATGCCCGCAACTAATGTACATGCCCCTGACCGGAATCGAACCCGGGACCTTTCAGTCCACAGACCGACGCTCTACCGTTGAGCCAAACCGGTTTCGGCTTATTGCGAATTTTTATTTTTTATTTATACTTAAGCCTGTAAGCATTTCCCCAACAATTTACATGTCTATAGATGATTGTATCCCTAAAGAGACTATAAATGTTTTCGGGACATGGACCAAAGATTTGATTTAGTTTAAATCCGCACACAGCAGATGTTTACAGAGGTTGACCATTCTTCTTTTCAGTGAATTTTATCAAGATTTCGATGGACAAATTGGGTTTTAAATGTATTCAGCCCTTTGTCTGTGGCTGTTTTCTTTGGTGATGCCAGGAAGAATGACAAGACTTAACAGCAGGCTATACACACGGCCAAGGTTTAGTCCAGCCAAGGACAGAGGACAAAAGCAACAGGGAAAAGCTGCCCTGAAGTCCAGAGAGGTTCAGCACAGGCTTCCCGTGTCCTCTGTCGGAAGCCACACAGGAATTCTCTCTAGCAGCAAACTACCACCCATTAGAGTCTTGGGGTCCAAGACTTCTTAGGGGGCTGTTACCATAAGCATATTCTGCTCTGCAACCAGCCACGGCTACTGGAACTCAGCATCCCAACAGTGGCACACGTCTGTGCAGAGCAGCCTGACAATCCAAGGCGCATGACCCGCTGCCCCAGGTGTACAGAACAAAATCCTCCCCAGCACAGGGAACAGTCCAAGAGCCAAAGTCCCAGGGTTGGCCACGGGTCAGTCCTGGTTCCCGGGAGACATGCAAGGAACAAGCAGCCAGACCCGCTGGGGTAACTTCTTCCTCACAAGGTCTGCACATCCTTGCTGCCACCGTTGGCCAATCCCTGGCTCGCTAAGAAAAACAGCTCAAAGCTAATGAGTCCCGTCATGTGGGAAGATACTTTTAAGACCATTACATCTCTAAATCATTTCCTCTAGGCTAACCTCCCCAACAAATACATCCCTGTCACCAATTGCTATGGTTGGCTGTTCAGATGTTCTTGACGAACGTGCTGGAACCAGTACTTGGTGTTGTTCGAAGTAAGAGGTCTAAGATCGATAAAGCCCAAAGATGCCAAAACTATAGGGCCATCATCCTCAAAGGATTTAAAGTGGCGCCGCTCCCCCAAACCTGGATGCTCTGTCACACAGCCTTGCCATGACTTACGTGTGGCTCAAGCCGAAACCCTAGGTCAGTGTTTCCCAAACTTTTGACATAGGTGCGCCCCTTCTATAATTTCCATAACGCTGAGTACCCCTCGTACTCATGAGAACGTACAATTAGGCGCAGCTAAGCACGGTGCGGTGCATATCCCCACCGAACTCCGGTGCAACGCGTACCCCCACCAAACTCTTCCCGTGCCCCTGGGGGTATGAGTACCGCACTTTGGGAAACACTGCAGATGACTTCTCTTCTCCCCCACCCCTCACACGCAGTCACTAAATCCACTTATTACCTCCCAGAAAGTTCCCGAATCTTTCTCCTTGTTTCCATGTGACCTCATTTCCGTTAACAACTCTTTCCTTGCTTCTTTCTTTCTCCCCACAGGCCATTGTTCACTACAGCAGAGTCCTCACCCCCATTCTTTCCTAGAAAGTGACACCAACACGGAAGAATCATTTTCTAAGAAAGATCTTAGAGGAAGTATTGTAATCACTCAGGCCACTGTGTCCAAGGGTCCTCCTGAATGGTATTTATCTACTAATATCTATTTTATTGGGAAAATAAATCAGTTTCTATCCCAAATGAGGAAAATATGCTCGAGGGGACAGAACTAATTTCTTGGAGTTCCCTGAGCCACACAACAGCTGCTTCCTGTACCGCAGCCTCTTTGCTGCAAGCCATCTGGGCCCTCCACCCAATCGTCTTCCTTTCTCAACCACTATCTGTGCCCAAGGTCCTCTTCATTAGACACGTCTGCTCAATCCCAGTCCGGTAGAGAAGACCACCTTTCAACAGGAGACTTGCGGGAAACACTCTTTCTTGAGTGAATACATTTCACATTTCATGTGACCTTCAGAGGTTCACAGGCAGAAGTTAGAGATGCATTAACTAACATCAGCCTTATTATGAATTTTCAACACCCGATTCACAAAAATGATACAAGTTATTCCACCTTTATTTAAAATACTCAAGTAAAATGACATAAAAATTAAGAGAGCTCTGAACACGTTGAAAACTATACTGAATGAGAGAAAGGCTACCCTGAGGCTTCTAAACTGCTGAAATCTTCACACAAAAATGTGTCTCTGTGTCCAAACTGCCTAGATTAGTTCCGAAAGTGGGAGTCCCAAAAGCCTCAAGCTTACCAAGTGTGGTATTTCTTGATTTTAATTTTGTATAATAATATGTGTGCCATTGGTATACCAGTATGCAAAGTATACAATTCTCATAAATCTGCATCTTTAGTGCATCTGCTTCTGTGTTCCTTTCCTAGAAGACAATACACATATGCATTTTGTTACATCAGAAGGTACAGAAAGTATTTTTTGCTTCTTTTACATTTAAAGTAACATATATAGCAATAAAACCAAATAGGTGAAATGGCATTTATAAAACGAAGTCTCCCTCCACCTCCAGATTCTCAGACCCTAAATCAGAGGCAATTACTTACTATCGGCAGATATCTCGGTCTCTTCTTCCAGAGATACTTTGCCTGAATGCTAAAAGTTAGGGATATTTTAAAGATAACATCAAGTACTGAAGTCACTAGGCTCTTGGAATTATTATTATTTTAGAATCAACATCCAGTTTTCAAAGATAAGGTCAGATAGGCTATTAGTCCAGCCCTCCAGAATTATAACTGTATTTTTTATTATAATAAAAGTAATAACAAGTAGTTTCCATAAGTAGAATTTATATATTATGGTCCCTAAATTTTCATTCTAATATTGTACCACCAACATTAATGGCTCAAATAATCACTTCTTTCTCTGATTCTTCTATTTTTCCCACAACAAAAAGCTTCTCAGCATCTATTACTCTCCATATACATTTCTCCCTGAGTCTTTTATGTCTTTAAAAACAATCTCTCTAATTCTAGTACTTACTACAGAGTCTTGTAGATGGCCTTTCTATGGAGTCTTCTCCCTGGGTGTGTGACAAAGGGGGTTATGCTAAAGGATCTGGAATGAACACCAGTTAGAAGGACGAGCAGAGGTAACCACACCTGGGCAATTCGCTAGTGAAAACAGAAGACACAGCCCCCATGTTCTCCAGCAGAACAAAGCAGTCTAGAAAATGAGAGAAAGTCAGACCAGTCATTTGTATTAAATAAATATTTTCATTTTCAGAACTTGAGTGTCTTATTTTATTGAACTGGCACATTTAAAATCGCTTGTCGAAAAATAAGGTTTAAACACCATTTTCCAGAAACACATATAGAAGGTGAAATATGCTGGTTTCCATATATAAACGAGCTAGAGAACCTCAATTTATAAAAGTAAATTAGATAAGCAATTTAAAAAAAAAAATGTGTTACCCCTCAGAAGATAAATTAACGGTCAACAAAATGCCGGACTAAATTCACCATGGCAAGAGTAATTAATGTAACAACAGCTCCAATAATCTTCATTAAATAATCAATTAGAATCATTTGAAAGGAAAAAAAAAGTTTAGCAAAAAACGCCTGGCCAGTTGAATTAGTTTATTTTTATTTATTTAAATATATCTTTATTGATTTCAGAGAGGAAGGGAGAGGGAGAGAGATAGAAACATGATGAGAGAGAATCATGGACCAGCTGCCTCCTGCACACCCTCCACTGGGGACCGAGCCCACAACTCAGGCATGTGCCCTTGGCCGGAATCGAACCTGGGACCCTTCAGTCCGCAGGCTGATGCTCTATCCACTGAGCTAAACCGGCCAGGGCAGATTAGTTTATTTTTAAAAGACCATTCTTTCTTCAGCCGGAGCTGATGGTATAAGGCATTTGCTGTTGGAATGAAACAAGTCTAAAACACAGGTGGTTTCTAGTACTTCTACTTTGGGATATTCTGAATATATTATTGTTCAGGAAATCCTAATTTCCCTTTAGAGGTAAATTTGCTGCAAGACTTCTCTGCAAAGTTTTATAATATCCCAGGTTCTTAATTTTTTTTTTCTTTTTTCCTTTCCAATCAATATCAGTCAGAAAATATGGTTAACTAATATTTGTTTGACTCCTAAATTTTTCGGAATACACTTATTTCAGGAATTGCTATGAGACCCTCTGCAAGTTACTTAACTGCTTTGGGTCCTCATATCATCACCTACATTGCTGGGATTTGTTAAGGAGAGTTGGTCTAGAGATGATCTGTAAGAGGGAGCCTCAGCCTCCTCTCCTCCCCATCCTACGGACACGATGGACATGATCAGCTGCGGCGGCTCACCCGCTCAGTGAGGCTGCCCGCCTGCTTTCTCCTCCTCCGGGGAAACCACCGCTCTAAGATCGCTTTTAGCTCTAACACACCTGCGCCCATAGTGATCACGAGAAGACAATGAACCATCGGAAACTGTGCCACCTTGAAATGCACTTCTCTCCCTCTTCCTTTCCCTCATCCAGCCTTGCCACTGAGCACGGTGGAGGGTTCCTGGATAAAACCATCTTCTTGTGAGATTCTTAGTAAAATAAAAAAAAAAACAGAACAGTAACTTTAAGAAAGTGGGAAGCCTACGCTAACACGGCTTTCAATATCTTTCCTCCCCACCGCTCTGCTGTGTCCATTTGATGACATTAATAGGAAAATCTCCAAAATTGAGAGTAGCATCTGACGGGCATTGTATTAAACTTTAATCTCAAGCTTTCCAAGTTGGTAAGAGGTCAAAGCTTCAGTTTATAGTGGCTTGGCAACTTTAAAATGCTAGGCTATTGTTGGATTTGTGGGTAATCAAAGGCTCAGCTTTGATTATCTACAAAAACACTTTAAGATAGCTCACTAATGCCGAAACTGGTTTGGCTCAGTGGATAGAGCGTCGGCCTGCAGACTGAAAGGTCCCAGGTTCAATTCCGGTCAAGGGCATGTACCTTGGTTGCGGGCACATCCCCAATGCGGGTGTGCAAGAGGCAGCTGGTCGATGATTCTCTCTCATCGATGTTTCTAACTCTGTCCCTCTCTCTTCCTCTCTGTAAGAAATCAATAAAATATATACTTTTTAAAAAAAGATAGCTCACTAAGATAATGACAGAATGCTATTTCATTACATATACATTATTTGTATAGGTTGAACAATTTATTTCTAATTAATTTTGGACAAATTTTTAAGTTTCACCATCAAAATTAGACAGAAGTTTGAATTTGGAACATATGTTTCTTCCCTAAATTTTAAACCCTTTCCCCTGTTTAGGAAACATAATTGCACAATTTAAACTCCCTCAATATTGTGGCCTACTTCCCCATCTTGATGTTATAAACAGTTCAAGTAACTATGGTAACCATCTAAGAAAATGTTTAAATGTTTTTTCTGGTCAGCAATATGCAAAGTGTACCATATGTTTATTTTTTTCTCTCTGGGATTAGTAGATAATATGTTTTTCTTCTTGGTTAAGGGATATTATACTGAATGTTCTCTTGACTACAGTTGCAGTCTGAATTCAGTTCCTTCATTAAAATGTTTTAGGACCATCCTTTGCTATTAGCATTCTAAATACTGAACAATACTATAACCCAAAGTAGGATTGATTGTAGGAACCAATTTTAACTCTGTGCTGTCTATCTCATAAATTGAATGTACAGGCTGACATTGCTCAGATTTGTAATATTCTATTTCGGGAAGCTGGTGTTTTTTAACTATGTCCTTTACTCCTAGCTAGTATTTTCTTAAAGCAAAATACTAAAATGGAACTGCATCTCAGGGGTAATATTTACTGAGAAGAGTTATCTGCAGTTTGTGGTTTTTAAAAGCTTCATTTTAACTCTATTTTTTATTTGTTTTTTCCACCCTATAATTAATGTGTACTACTTATGCAATAACACAATTAAACACGCTTTAAAACTGAGCTCACTGAAAACGCAGTTTTTTTAGTTGCCTGCTATACTCATGAACTGACTTAAAAGTTTTAGGTTTTTTCCAGTACAATTAAAAATGCGTCACTGGACTTGTATAACACATTATACAATAACTAGAGGCCTGATGCATGAAGATTCGTGCAAGAATGAGCCATCTTCCCCTGGCTGCCGGCACCGCCTTCACTCCTGTCAGAGCTGCCTTTCTGCCTTCCCATGCTGCCCAGAGGCCTGCAGCCATGCAGAATGCCTGCACTGTCACCATGGCAAGTATCCCGCCTCCAGCCACATGGTGCCTGCATATGCAAATTAACCCATCTTTGCTGGGTTAATTTGCATACTCTCTCCTGATTGGCTGGTGGACATCACAAAGGTATGGTCAATTTGCACCTTTCTCCTTTATTAGTATAAATGTGTTAAATTAACAAATGCCTAGAATTTTAAGTATTTATTTAGTTGCATTAGGTACAATTTCATTTCTACGGTAAGCTATCAACTGGTAACCTTTTAACATGAAGATTTTGTTTTCTTGAATTTCCCTATATATAATTTTTAAAATTTATCTTTATTGTTTAAAGTATTACAGATGCCCCATTTTCCCCCCCATTGACCTCCTCCTCCTCTTGGCTCCTGTCCCCTCCCCAGGCCTTCACCCTGCTATGGTCAATGTCCATGGGTTATGCATATAAGTTCTTTGATCGCTTTCCTCCTGAATTCCCCTACATTTTTATTTTTTTTTAAATTATTGATTTTTTACAGAGAGGAAGGAAGAGAGAGCTAGAAATGTCGATGAGAGAGAAACATCGACCAGCTGTCTCTTGCACACCCCCACTGGGGATGTGCCCGCAACCAAGGTACATGCCCGTGACCAGAATCGAACCTGGGACCTTTCAGTCCGCAGACCACTCTACCACTGAGCCAAATCGGTTTCAGCTCCTTACATTTTTAATAGTGCTTTTCAGCCATCTAAATCTCTTCCTTAGAGAAACACTGCAATCTGCTTCCCTAAATTAAATAGGAATTAACTGCCTCTTAGTAGTTTAGAAAGGACCTCACTAACCAAATGCAAAGTGTGTAACTTGATTGGATGCTACTGAACAAACAAGTGTGAAAAGGTATTGAGACAATAGGGAAATTCAAACTGTCTAATGTTCAATGATGGTAATATGATGTTCAGTAATGGGTCAATGGTATTGTAGATGTTTTTGAAAATTATCTCATTTCAGATTTAAAGTAGAGATAAAATGGTAATAAATCTAGCAAGGGTAAGGGGGTCATAGATTAAATAATATTAGCCATATGTCAATAAATGTTCAAGCGAGGTGAATAGTATATTAGGGTTGATTGTACTAGTACCTCTACTTTTGTGTGTTTGAAATTTCCATAATAAAGTTTTTTAAATTAGAAAGTTGAAAAAATAAAAGATTCCAAATTTGATTGGCCTGACTCACACAATAGCTGAATTTTCTCAGGAGGCGTCTTGAGGAATTCTTCAGGGCTATTTGCTACTAGTTTTCCATCAGAGTCTGAAGTTGTTGCTTTGCCCTCTCAGTATAAGTAAGGGCTGCAAGACATGGGTTTAGAGGCATAAACATTTTCTCCCAGGTACTTCCCAAAGTAGCTGATTTAGAAATTAACGGTGATCCCAGAAACTTCTTCTAATTGGGGGATTTCAGTTGCTATTTTTTTTTTTTAGGATTATTTTATGGTAGAAAATATATTGAAGAACAAATCAGATAACTTTTTGTTTTATTCACAGGATTAAATATCACCAATTAACTTCTTGATGCAGAGAAATGGGAACTGTATGTATTTACTTTATTTGAAATAGGGAGAGGGGGAGAGGAGAAACAATGACTTGTTATTCTACTTACGTGTGCATTCATTGGTTGCTTCTTATATGTGCCCCGGTCAGGCTGAAATCTTGGCATAGGTAGACAATGCTCTAACCCACTGCACAGCTTGGCCAGGGCAAGAATTGGGAACTTTTAAACATTGCATTTAACAGAATAAGGGAACCCAATCTGAAAAAGCCTAAAACTCCCAGTTAACTAGTTACTGAGGAGAAAAGGACAGGGTAAATAATCAAGGTCACAAGCTGAGTTTGCTGAGTGGGGTGATGTCTTCCCCATGTGGGTACATCCCTCCACAGTATGCTTTCACGAGTAAGGTAGGAATAAGCCACGCCTTTGATTTAACGTTTATAAATTGATATAGCAAGAAAAGTGCATCTGAAATAATTCACATACGCACACATATTACAATCTTAGAGTGTTCTTTATAGGTGTAGACCAACACAAGCTGGAAAAAAAAAATCATTATTGCTTTTTTTTTTTTTTTTTTGCTTCTTTTCTGCCTGTTCCACTGAATTACGGAAGGTAAAAATAACGCTGGAAAAGGCCTCCACCCTACACTCATCCATCCTTCCTTCCTCGCACCTCGATCTAGGTTCTGAGGGAGTGATCTCAGCATTCTGCGCCACTGCCTGCCTCACTCCTGGTTTCCCTGCCTGCAGATCCCTTCCCAGGCTGGATAAAATCCACCGGTGGGTTCAGAGTCTACCCCAGTCCATGGAAAACAAGGCATCTTGCAGTATTTGGGGCCTCCAACGAAGACCCGATTCAAATCTATGCGTAAACAAAAACAGCAGGGCTCAGATAAAAAGCAATCCATTTCTGTTCTTAACTGGGACTGTGTGTGTGTGTGTGTGTGTGTGTGTTACAAGACCCATCTGCTTAATCTGAACGATGCGAAGAACGACAATAAAATCCCTCCCGGGTTCCCAGGAATACAGTACACCGTACTGCCTAGGTTGACTAATATCCAAGCGCTCAGAACCTCCAGGATCACAGGATATAACGCGAGACAATCTCCACGTCCTTGTGCAATAGAAACATATATGTTAGTACATAAATATAAACAATATATAGTTTAGTTTATGTATATAGTTCCCAAGACGTCGAGTTCCCTGGAGTGCTTTGTGGGGAGGTGCAATTTAAACCTTTCTCTAGATCAGTGTGTCCCAAACTTCTCTCACGGTGAGAATCACCTGGTGGAGTTAAACTACAGATTCCTGAGTCCCAACTAAGTGCTCAACTAGAACTTTTGGGAACATAAGCATACAATTTTACCTGTACGTTCCCAAAAGTTCTAGTTGAGCGCTTGTTAGTTGGGATTCGGGAATCTGTAGTTTAACAGCTCCACCAGGTGATTCTCACCGTGAGAGAAGTTCGGGACACACTGATCCAGAGAAAGGTCTGCGTTCTCCTTCCTCGCCGATGCTTCCTTACTATTAACACCTGCTCGCCAGGCGCTCAGGAGGTCCCCGTCCAGATGGTGCCACCGCTGCGGAGCCCCACGGACCTCGCCCCCACGTGTTCCCGTCGCCCTCGGCGGCCCTGCTCCCGGGAGGGGCGGCCAGGGCACAGACTCCCCCTGCGGGCACCGGCCGCGCCGCCGGCCCCGCGGCCACCCGCGGGCGTCCCTCCGGGGAGGAGACGCGCTTTGCGATGCACAGAAGCCGAACGCTGGCCGCGCCGCGCGTGGGTCCGCTTCCTGGCGAGGTGCCCCCGCGCCCGCCGCTCCGGGTGAAGACTCAGGAGAAGATAACATGTAAGGCCGCCTGTGGTCAGGCCCGCTCCTGGGCAGAGGCAGCCGGGCTGCGCGGCACCCGCAGGGCACACGGGCGCCGGCGGACGCAGGCGCGCGGAGGCCGGAGGGAGATTTAAAAGGTGCGCGGCCCGGAAGTGCAGGGCCGCTCCGGGGAGCCCGTGGGCGCGCCGCCGACCTCCGCGGCCGGAGGCGTCCCGCTGCCCCGCGAGCCGGGGCCGGTGGAGGCGCGGAGACCAGCGCCCGGCCGGCGGCGGCGGCGGCGGCGCAGCAGCCCCGGAGGGAGAGCACCGTCGCGGCGCATGCCGGGAGCGCGCGCGCTGCACGCCGGGGCGCGTAGTCCCCTCGGCCTCACTCCCTCCAGGTTGCAGCGAAACGCGGCCGCCTGCTGCTCCTTTTAAGGCTCGCTCGGGGCCGCGCTAGACCCGCCGACGGGGAAGAAGTCGGTAATGGCGGGCCGAGGGACCCGGGCCGTGTTTTCCCCCCGCGCCCTGTGGGAAGGAGGCGAGGCTGGGGTGTCCCCCCCCGCCCCCCCTACCTTTGCCCGCAAGTTCCTTTCCGAGCCGGGGCGGAAAGGTGGACCGGCCCGGCGTCGTTCCCCTTTAAGAGGGGGCGGGGCGAGGCCTGCCGTTTGGCCGGGCCGAGAGCTGACGGGCCAATGGGCGGGCCGGCGGCGGGAAGGCGGGAGAATGCGAACCCTCGGGTTGGGCGGTAGAGGCGGGCCCCCGGCCTTATGAGGAGGGAGCCCTGCGCAGGCGCAGTGGCGGCCGCCGCGGAGGGGCGGGGACAGGGCCAGCGAGGGACGCTCCGACAGGCTCCGAGGGCGATTGGGGAGGAGAAGGGGCAGCGGAGGGCTTGTCATGGGGATCCGAGCCGCGGGACGGCATTGGTAGCAGCCGGGGACGCCGAGGGGGAGGGGGGCAGGAAGTGTCACCGCCGGAGACCCCTGCGCCCGCCCGCCCGCCCGCCCCGCTGCGGGGATCCCCGCTGCTCGGGTCCCGCGGAGGGCGGGCGGACAAAAAAGGAGGGAGCCCTCCCTGATCGCCCCGCCCCTGGGCTGGTTACCGCGGGGGCGGGGAGTGAGGGCTGCTGTTGGGGGGAGTGGAGATCGGGGGACTCGGCGGTGCCCTCCGAGCGGCCGGCGGCCGGGGTCCCCGCGGCGCGGGCTGCGGAGCAGGGTGGCCGCGGCGGCCGCGGCTGTTGCATGCGCGGCTGCTGGATGCGGAGGCGGCGGCGGCGGCGGCGAGCGGCGGCGGCGGCGGCGGCGGCGGCGGCAGGATGTTAGGGCAGCAGCAGCAGCAGCAGCCGCTCTACTCGTCGGCGGCGATCCTGAGCGGGGAGCGCAGCCGGCTGCTCACCTGCTACGTGCAGGACTACCTGGAGTGCGTGGAGTCGCTGCCCCACGACATGCAGCGGAACGTGTCGGTGCTGCGGGAGCTGGACAACAAATATCAAGGTAGGTAGGGGCCCGCGGGCTGCCTGTGCGGGTCCCCCCGCCCTCGGGCCCGCGGGGCCAGCCCGAGGAAGTGACACTTTCCTTTCCCCCGTGACAGTCTCCTCGGGCGCACGGCGGGGGTCTGAAGTGTGCGGCCGGGGGACCGGGGAGAGGGGCGGGCGGGCGGGAGGCCGGGCTCGCGGCCCTCCCTCCCTGCCTTCCCCTCCCGCGATCGGCGAGCACTTCGGTGGGGGCTCCGGGGTGGGGGTGGGGGCTGCTCGTCGCCCACGCTGCAGACCCGGCGGCTGCAGCTGGCGTGGAGAGGGGATCAGCCATTTTAAGTAGCGAGCATTTGTTCTGGCTCCGGCTAGCCCCGCGCCGCGCCGCCAGCCTCCTGCCGGGCCAGGGAGCGTGCAGCCGGCCTGGCGGCGGCGGGGCTGCAGGGGGTGAGTGGCCCGGCTCCCCCGCTGGTCTCCGGGCCTGGCTTCCCCCAGCCCCTGGGAGCAGATGCATTGGAACGTGCGGGGGGAGGGGGCGAGAGGGGGCCCCGGCGAAGGCGGACGGACTCGGGGGAAGTCCCTCCCTTCTACCCTCCGCTCCCCGCGCCGGGCTCGGCCATCGGGGCGCCCGCCCTCCCCGGCCGCCGCGGGGAGAGCCCCGGGCAGCGGCCCGGCCCGGGCCCCATGGCTGGAAGGGGAGGGGTCCCCGCGCCGGGGAAGGAGGAAGAGGGGTGTGTGTGGCGGGGAGGGCCCGGCGCCGGGGGCGTGGCCTGGTGACGTAGGCAGGGGCGGGGCGCACGCGCACTCCCGCCCGCCCCGAAGATGGCCGGCTGCTGGGCGGCCGGGGCGGGCGTGCGGGGCGTCCGCTCGCCCCCGGGAGAGCCATGGTCGGTGTGCAGGACGGGTCTGTGGCCGTTTTCCGACTCCTCCCCGCTGCCCTTCGGCTGTGACGGGGCCGGTCAGCCGCGGGGAGCGCCGCTGACCCCGGCTCTGCGTAGGTTCCGGTCCTCGTCCCACTTCCGGGTCTCGGGAGGAAGTGGGTGGTTGACCCGGCAACCGCCCGGCGTCCCTTAGCCCCGCCCTCCTCCGCGGGGTGTAAGTGAGGAGGCTGAGGCCGCCCCGTGTGCTCAGCCCGCCGGGCGCTAGCACAGGGGTCCGGCCGCACAGGAGGATCGTAGCGGTCCGCGTTTGTTAACCGCCCCTGTTTGATTGTTAGATAGTCTGTCTCTGGGAGGCGGGACGCTCCACGGGGCCGCTGTGCTCCTGGCCCCGGTCAGGGAGCAGACCGGGGACGTAGCGCGGAAACAGCCAAGCGGACATTAGAGAGGGAACTTGTGGGACCCAGTCCCTGTTTTTCTAAATCTAAGGATTTGGTCTCACAGGAACCCTCTTCCGGGCCGGCGTTTTCAGGCCCTTAGCATGTTAACATCCTGAAGTGCCTCTGTTTCAGAAACTGTCATTTATTTCCGTCTTCTGAGCCCGCAGTTGATCGGTGCATGTCAGGGGGAAGGGAATTGATGCTGATTGCTGACTGTGTGTCTGTCCTACGCTGTGTCAAGTCTAGAAGGTTATCTCATTTAATCCTCACAATAACCTTATGAAGTAAAAATGTACGGATGAATTAAGAAGTGCAGGGAGTTTAAGTAACTTGTTCGATTGGGTGGGGAGTGTTTTGACTCCATAGCCTGGCTCCTTTGGGTGCCAGGCTTGCTTTGAACTATTTTAACTTTTTGTTCTTTTTTAAAAGAAAAACTCTCCAGAGGTGTTTTTGACAGACTCGGAGCACACATACACAGTACATACATTGTAACCTAAAAATGATACATACCTGCTTAAGGGTTGTATGTTCAGCGTTTTTAATTTTTCTGATAACACCGTAATAAAGGTTTTCACATCGCTATAAAAACGCATCACCTACATTTGCCTTCACAAAAGTGAAGCTATTTCTTTTCATTGTGTTTGGGGAGGGACAATTGTTACAGGGAAATCTTCCATCTTGGCCATCTGGAATTGTCCTAAGTAGCTCTGTTAACATGAGAAACAGTATTAGGCCTTAAGTGATTGAGAGATCTTAAAAATTCTCAGCTGTTATTAGTTTCAAGATTAATAAAAAAACGATCTAGTTTTGACCTAGCCCAGTGGTCGGCAAACTCATTAGTCAACAGAGCCAAATATCGACAGCACAACGATTGAAATTTCTTTTGGGAGCCAAATATTTTAAACTTAAACTATAGGTAGGTACGTTGTTATTAACTTAATTAGGGTGCTCCTAAGCTGGCCTTTGCTAAAAACTCAAGGGGCCAAAGAGCCACTTGTGGCTCTTGAGCTGCAGTTTGCTGACCACTGCCCTAGCCAGTTTGGTTCGGAGGATGGAGTGTGGGCCTGAGGACTGAAGCGTCTCAGGTTGATTCTGGTCAAAGGCACATGCCTGGGTTGCAGGCTCAGAGCCCAGTGAGGGCATGCAGGAGGCAGCCAATCAATGGTTATCTTTAATCATTTGTGTTTCTCGCTCTCCCTCTCTGAAATCAATAAAAATATTTTTTAAATAAATAAAAATGATTAAGTTTTCACTTACATATGCCTATTGAGTTCAGCTTTCTGTTTTACATTTATTAGCCTTAAATACTTGTGTTTATTTTTTTTAGTTTATTTGCTAGTTTTCAAGTATTTTCTGATTCTGGATCTAATACTGTAATATTTAGTGATATGAATTATGAAAGCAGTCAAAGAAATTTCCTAGCTGAGACACTTTATTAGAAATTACTCATGAACCTTAAAAGTAACCTAAGAAAGTTAAAAATAGAGAAATGAAGAAAATATTATGATAATGAAATATTTATTATGGGATTTGATTGTTAGAGAACCTCAATTTTTGTTCCAGTATTTTTGTTCATAATTTCCTGGGTAAATAAAATTTAATACTTAATTTCAAGTGTCTTCCTTTTAGTGTAGTAGAAAATGCTGACGTGGGGAAGCCAGACATACAGATTTAGAAAGTTGAAAGTCTGCAGTTGTTGCCCTACTGGGTTTGGCTCAGTGGATAGAGCATTGGCCTATGGACCAAAGGGTCCCAGGTTCAATTCAGTCAAGGGCACATACCTTGATTGCAGGCTCCTCTCTGCCATGGAACCACAGTCACGGCTCATGCTGGAGGCAATCAATCGATGTATTTCTCTCACATCGATGTTTCTCTCTGTCTCTCCCTCTCTTCCACTCTCCCTAACAGTCAATGAATATCCTCAGGTGAGGTTTGACCAAAAACAAAGTCTGGGGTTGTTGTCTCTTGAGCTTCATTTTCTGTACGTATGGAAGTGATGGCTTCCTCGTGGGGTTGCTGTGGGGATTAAATGAGAAATTTTTTATCACATAGACATGTCTCAGTATTAGTTTCTTTCATTTCATAATTAAGGTGTCTTAAAAATGAGAATTTTTATCTCATGTATAGTTCTATGTGTTGGTATGCTATAATTAGCTTCCAAGTCCTGATTATTAGATTATTGGATAAATATTTGAAATAAGGTTACCTTTTATTTTATTTATTTTTTAGTATATTTTTATTGATTTCAAATAGGAAGGAAGAGGAAGAGAAAAATAGAAACATAAATGATGAGAGAGAATCATTGATCAGCTGCCTCTTGCACACCCCCTACTGGGGATCAAGCCCACAACCGGTCATGTGCCCTTGACCAGAATCAACCCCAGGACCCTTTGGCCCCACACCTCCGCTCTATCTGCTGAACCAAACCGGTCAGGGCTCCTCTTTATTTTTTAACCTTCAAAGTTTGTGTGTGTGTTTTTTGGGAGGGAATATATACCTTATTTTTCCTGGAGGAAAATTAAGTTCTTAAGAAACCAGCTTACATACCTACCTGGGTAAATGGGCTAGATAAGACCTTTGTTTCGAAGTATGCTGTGCAGCTGTGAGTACCTCAGATGTGTAGAGTCACGTTGTCAAGTATGTAGGTTAGCACTGTCCCTCCATTGTGAGTGCCTACCGTTTCCAGGGAGGAGTTCCTTGCTGTGGATCACGTTGCTTGCAGACAGCCCCACTGTGTGTATTTCACTCCTCTGACATTTCTGTTCTTATCAGTAGAATAATAATATTGGGATCTAAAACAGTGATCTGCTATGTGGTGTGATAAATTAGTTAATTTTTTGTTGCTCCATCTTTACAAAGACAGAACTCTTTCAAATAGTGTTAAATCTCAGAAGGATTAAAAAAACAAATGAATAAAAACTAATCTGCAAATTTTGGTGATATCTGGAGCTATATTTTTAGTTTTCGTGTACCTTCTAGTGACTCAGCTATTTTCAATTGATTTGAATGTCTTCCAGGCGCTATTCAATAACTAAATCAGCAATTCAAAAAGCTTACATAGAACCAACTGCTGAGTTATCTACAAAAACATAGTGACCCAATGCTGACTTGACTGTAATTCTCTTAATAGCTTGTCAGTTGATGCTAGAACATGCACCTAAACCTACTCTGGAAATAGTTTAGGTTTCAGAATTATCTCTGTGGCAAAATGAACGAGTCATTAAAACTAATACGATGGGAAGCCAAGAGCTACTCCTGTCTGCTTTAAGGGAGTCCAGGGGTGTGATAGGAAATTAAAGGTATAGTGTGTCTCTGGAGTCATGCAAGTCAGTGATAGAACTGTAAATCTTGCAGATGCAATTGGACAGTAATCTGCAGCATAGTTTTGAATTTCTTTAAGTTTTACAGCTAGAGCCTGGCCTGTAAATTTCATATACAGGATTTTTTTTTTTTTGAGATTCAAATTAAGTGTAGACAATATGGCAGTAGGTAAACTGTAAAGTGGTATATAGTGAACTTGACCACACAAAATACTTTTTTTTTTTTAAGTTCTTCTTCGTGGATATTTTTTCCATTGATTCCTAGAGAGTGTGGAAGGGAGAAGAGAGAGATTGAGAGAGAGAGAAACTGGTGTTAGAAAAACATTGATGAGAGAGAGACACGTGGATTGATTGCCTCCCACTTTGTCCCCTACTGGTGCTGGGGAACCTGCAACCGAGGTACCCTAGACTGGGAATCGAACCTGTGATCCTTGGGCTCTCAGGCTGACACATAAAATACTTTTTTTTAAAAATATATATTTTATTGATTTTGTACAGAGAGGAAGGGAGAGAGATAGAGTTAGAAACATCGATGAGAGAGTCATCGATCAGCTGCCTCTTGCACACCCCTTACTGGGGATATGCCCGCAACCAAGGTACATGCTCTTGATTGGAATCGAACCCTGGACCTTTCAGTCCCCAAGCCGACGCTCTATCCATTGAGCCAAACCGGTTTCGGCATAAAATACTTTTAATTATTAGGTAGCCACACATTTAAAAAAAAAATACCTTTTATTGATTTCTGAGAGGAAGGGAGAGGGAGAGAGAGATAGAAACAACAATGATGAGAGAGAATCACTGATTGCTGCCTTCTGCACTCCCCCCCCACTGGGGATCAAGCTCGCAACCTGGGCATGTGCCCTTGACCAGAATCGAACCTGGGACCCTACAGTCCTCAGGACAATGCTCTATCCACTGAACCAGACTGGCTAAGGCATGTTTTGTTTTTAATATTGATTAATGGATATTAGAGTTTTGTGTTCTCTTTTTTATTAGTTTATTTCTAAATATATTTTTGTATTTGATAACACATGGTCTTTGTATGGGAAATAATGTATTTTTTAATGTACACATACTAAAGAGCATGGTCTTATGGTTTGAGTTCATTCTAACTTTTCCAATTCTGTGAAAGATAACTAACTTGAAAAATGCTAATACACAGTAACCTTGTGATTTTTCCTTTTCTTTAGAAACGTTGAAGGAAATTGATGATGTCTATGAAAAATATAAGAAAGAAGATGATTCAAACCAGAAAAAACGCCTACAGCAGCATCTCCAAAGAGCATTAATCAATAGCCAAGAATTGGGAGATGAGAAAATTCAGATTGTCACGCAAATGCTCGAATTGGTGGAAAATCGGGCGAGGCAAATGGAGCTACATTCACAGTGTTTCCAAGATCCTGCTGAAGGTGAACGCGTCTCAGATAAAGCAAAGATGGATGCCAGCCAACCAGAAAGATCTTCACGGAGACCCAGAAGGCAGCGAACCAGTGAGAGCCGTGACTTATGTCACATGACTAACGGCATTGAAGACTGTGATGACCAGCCACCGAAGGAAAAGAAATCCAAGTCCGCCAAGAAAAAGAAACGCTCCAAGGCCAAGCAGGAAAGGGAGACGTCGCCCGTGGAGTTTGCGATCGATCCCAATGAACCTACATACTGTCTGTGTAACCAAGTGTCTTACGGGGAGATGATCGGCTGTGACAATGACCAGTGTCCCATTGAGTGGTTCCACTTCTCGTGTGTGTCACTTACCTATAAACCAAAGGGGAAATGGTATTGCCCAAAGTGCAGGGGGGATAATGAGAAAACCATGGACAAAAGTACTGAAAAGACAAAAAAGGACAGAAGATCGAGGTAGTACAGGCCATCCACATTTTAAAGGGTTATTTGTCTTTTATATAATTCTTGGAGAATTTACTTTCAGAAAATGTTTTAGGGTAAATGCATAAGACTATGCAATAATTTTTAATCATTAGTATTAATGATGTATTAAAAGTTGTTGTACTTTGTCTGTGACCTTAATTTTCTGCACTGTATTACCAAATGTTTTAAACCAGGTGGTCTGTAGGTCACCTGGTGAGAGGAACAGGGCAAGACGGGGAGAGGGTGAGGTGAACATTAGGAAAACTTCACAAGCCATGCCTATTGCATTTTCACTTCAAATGGGATTCTTTTTTTTTTTTTTTAATTGATTTTTTTTTACAGAGAGGAAGGAAGATGGATAGAGAGCTAGAAACATCAATGAGAGAGAAACATTGACCAGCTGCCTCCTGCACACTCCCCACCGGGGATGTGCCTGCAACCAGTGTACATGCCCCTGACCGGATTGAAACCGGGACCTTTCAGTCCACAGACCGATGCTCTATCCACTGAACCAAACCGGTTTTGGCTAAAATGGGATTCTTTGTTCTAGGTTAACGTCAAAGTGTTGCTGGCATTTTTTAAATTCTCCGTGCTTAAAAAATTTTAGATAACAGTTGGAGTTCTCTGCAAGCATTACAGTTATCGTGGGTGATTTAAAATATGAACACTGTATACCATTTAGAGCTTTTCCCGGCTCCACTTATACACACACTTGTTTATCTCTAGTCTTCCTGGAATTTAAGGAATAGAGATAATAACTTGGGATTCCATGTGGAATAATGTGCTCTTTCAGGGGTATTTGCTGCTGTCTTTTCATTTTGATGCACTGTTGGAGGCCCATTTGTAAATGCCTTGCTGCTGCTTCTTAGACACATGCAATCTAATGCTTAATAAGGGATTTAGGTTTTGTTTTCATTGGGATAGGTAAGAGTGAGTGGTTAGAATGCCAAAAATTCTGTCGTTATATTGGTAAAATTGGGGTTATGGAATATGGTTCAAGGTGAGCAATGAAAAAAAAAATCCATCCTATTTAATATTTTCTACGCTGACTCACTGCTGGAATGCCTAGACCCAGGCCTCTCGCTGGGCAAAGGGCATCTACTAGTCTTTAAATATTGCCTTCATGTCAAACAGTCGCTTAAATAGTTTTGCTAGTAGCTGTAGTTCATTGATGTCCCAATCAGTGATTATATATTATTTTAAGTAACTGTGCATTTACTTTCTTAACTTTCTGGTATTGGTGCTGTTTGATGTCTTTGCATTTAATTAGCTAATTATAACAATGCAATTAATAATGCGTTTGTAAACAGTTTTCCAAAATCCTAATATTTGAAGGGTAAGGGATGTATGTTCATATACTCGGGGATTATTTTTGGGGGGAGTTGGGGGGGGTGGGGCAGCAGATTGACTAGTCCTTAAATTTATGTTTAATATACTTTTTATTTCTCATTTCTTCCTAATCTAATTATCTTGATTCTTTTTGATTAACGTGAAAAATTCTGTCCGCTTGTTTGGGAAAAAATTGTTTTCTTCTCTTCTAGCTCTCCTGGGTGACTTTTAGGCCTGTCACTCCACCCAGCTGGTTATTCGTGTGCACGTAATGTGAGGTTGGCTTAAACACCCCCAAGGTTCTTTGGGAATCTTCAGTGTTTTCACTGTAGTGAGGATTTTAAAAATCACATGACTTGGTTTTCTCTTTCATTAATTTTGTCTTTCATTTTGAAGTATGAAGACACTTTATTATTTTTCTTTTAATCTTTATTGTTGAAAGTAATACATAGATCCTCCTTTTTCTGAAGACACTTTATTTTATTATTTTTATTCTCTGAAGACACTTTAAAAGCAAGCTTAGAGACAGGTAAATGCACAATATTTGATGACTAGAGTTTATTATATTACTTCTTGAACAAGGAATATTAGCATGATTAAGATTTTATTTTATTATAGCTTGTTGAGTTTTAAAATCCCTTTCTCTCTTGAGAATATAGCATTTGGTCTTAATAATTACATCCTGTTACCAGTATAGAGCTATTTACCTGATGCCATTAAAAATATGAGTGTGTGCAAAAGCCTTTAACTGTGACTTACACAGGATTCAATACTTTTTCTTTCTTTTTAAAAGAAATACAGTTTTATTGATTTCAGAGAGGGAGAGAAAGAGAGAAACATCAATGATGAGAAAGAATCACTCATTGATCGGCTGCCTCCTGCATGTCCCCTACTGGATACGTGCCCTTGGCCAGAATTGAACCCAGGACCCTTCAGTTCACAGGCTGATGCTCTAGCCACTGTGCCAAACTGGCTAGGCGAGTCAAACACTTTTTAATACATAAATTTGACTCAGCATATCAGCATATAATAAGCTTCCAAAGAGAAGTGCCCAAATTTGGATTTGTCTTGACAGGAAAACAAGTGTAGGAAATCCTGAAAGATATGCTCTCTTGAAGACCTAACGTTTGAAACAGTTTTATTTTCATGAATTTCTTTTTGTTTTCTATACCAAAAAGGATTTGCATAACATTATGACTAGGATTTTTTTTTTAATGTATTATATATTTCATATCTTTTTTAAAAACATGATTTATATTGATTTCAGAGAGAGGAAGGGAGAGGGAGAAAGAGACAGAAACATCAATGAGAGAATAATTGATTGGCTGCCTCCTGCAGGCCCCACACTGGGGATCTAGCCCACAACCGGGGACTGTGCCCTGACCGGGAATCAAACCGGTCCTCCTGGATCATAGGTCTACGCTCAACTACTGAGCCACACCGACCGGGCTAGGTTTTATAACATGTCATGCTTATCAGTGGTTCCCAAACTTAACTCACAATGGAATTACCTTGAGAGCTTAAAAACATACTTGTACCTGTGTCCCACTCCCAGCAATTGTGATTTAATTCGTTTAAAATGTAACGTAAGTATTGGAATTTTTATAATGTTGTAGAACCAGCTGTTATATTTTGGAAATTTGAACCTATTAAAGACTGCTGGTGGGTTCTCTACATCCAGATTTTTGTGTGACCAGCTTAAGTGCTGGTACATACAAAAAATTGTCCCTGCCGGGACCGGTTTGGCTCAGTGGATAGAGTGTCGGCTTCGATTCCAGTCAAGGGCATGTACTGTGGTTGCGGACATGTCCCCAGTGGGTGGTGTGCAAGAGGCAGCTGATCCATGATTCTCTCTCATCGATGTTTCTAACTATCCCTCTCTCTTCCTCTCTGTGAAAAAATCAATAAAATATATATATTTTTAAAATTTGTCCCTGCCCCACAACCTTTCCACCAACAACACCTGAAGTCTCAATCCTTGAGTGCTTCCTGTGTGCTAGACGCTGAGAGGTGGTGTAGGAGGAAAAGGTCCCTGTTCGTGGGCCGAACGTTCTGGTGGGAGAGCCAGGCGTCTGTCGTGTCGGGGAGGGAAGCCCAGCACAGAGGGGACTGGGAAGTGAGGCAGATACAGGGGAGGGAGGAGGAGGACGAGCCCCTGGGTTTGAGTTGAGTAGAGCATTTGACTGGAAGGGGCTGGGAAATGTGGGCTGTTGGAAGCCAGGGTAGGAAATTTGGAAAGCATTCACATTCTTTAAAGATCACTCTGGATACAACACAGACAATTTATTGCAGGGAGCCTGCTGATGGGGGATTCTGGGGACTCGAGCCTTGCACCAAAAATATTGCTGACTTAGGGTAGAGGGAGTGCTGAGTGGTGGGGTTTGGCCTGTGTGCCAAGGTACAGCCATCAGGAGGCCTCTGGCCCGTGGAGCTGGGGGCTGATGTCGGGGCAGGGACAGAAGATAAAACATTTCTGAGTTAGCCTGTGAAATCACTCCTGTAAGTAGAGTAGTGCTGCTCAAATTTTAACCCGCCTCTGAGTCACCTGTGTTTTTAGCTGCAGACTGATTCTGGAGGTCTGGCGTGGGGCCTGAGATGCTACACGTCTCCCAGCCCCTGTGGGAGCTGATGCTGCTGGTGCAGAGACCCAGATTTGGGGCAGCAACCATGTAGATCCAGAAAGCGGGGGAAGGGAGCTTGTGGTACCACAGCATTTAATATGGGGAGGAGCCCGCCAGCGTGGCTCTGGTTGAGCATCCACCTATGAACTAGAAGGTCATGGTTAAATTCTTGCTTATGGCCCATGCCTGGGTTGCAGGCTCAATCCCCAGTGTGGGGCATACAGGAGGCAGCCAATCAATAACATTCTCATCATTGATGTTTCCATCTCCCCCCTCTCCCTTCTTGAAATCAATAAAACTATATTTAAAAATAAAACAGGGAGGAGCCAGCCAAGGAGACTGAGATCTCTCAGGGAGGCAAGCCAGAAAAATATAGCACATCAGAAACAAAAGTGAGCCCAGCCGGTGTGGCTCAGTGGTTGAGTATTGACCTATGAACCAGGAGGTCACAGGTTCAATTCCTGGTCCTGGCACATGCCCAGGTTGTGGGCTTGATCCCTGAGGCAGCCAATCAATGATTCTCATAACTGATGTTTCCCTCTCTCTGAAATCAATAAAAAAAATATATTTTTAAAAGAAACAAAAACGAAGGAAATTTCAAGAAGCGTGATTTCAGGTTTTGTCCAGTAAGAAGAGGATTGCGAATTAACCATGAGATTGGCGGATTGTTACGTTTAACAGAATGCAAGTTTAGGGGATGAAGGACTGCACTGGAGAGAAAGGGAGTGAAGTAGAGTCAGCACATGGACAACTCAAGTTTTCATGTACAGGGAGGGAGGGATACATGGATAGCTGAGCTAAGGGAAGGCTTTAATTTGTAAGGAGATGAGACAGACCACATGAGCATATGCGGACTGGAATATTGCCTCAGAAGGGGACAGGTGCGTGTAGTAGGGAGGAGTGGATTATTGTAGGAATGAAATCTGAGAGGCAGACCAGAAGTGAGAAGTAGGACTCAGCAGTCTCACTAGGCACAGGGTCACTTCCAGTTCATGTGTCAAAAAGGAAGGCGGCGCTTTTGCTCACTTATTTAAATATTTATTACGTAGGTATCATTACAAAGCTTCCTTTTAAGTACTGGCGATAAAGCAGTGACCAAAACAAGACCGGGGGAAATGAGATCACTCCCTTCTAATAGCTTCCCTTTCCCGGGAAGGCTGGGCGGGACGCCTGTCTCCCGGAGGTGAGAGGCCTGTGTGACTCAGAGCAGCGAGGTGAATGGGCCAGGAGTGCCCGGCAGCACTGGAGACCAGCTGGAGTCTTTGCTCCTAACTTCAGATGAACAGATAACTCGTCCTGTGGCCTGGATGCAGGCATGACAAAAGAGTACAAATCCTCTCAACGTTTCAAAACCTGCACCGTGAGCCGGGAAAGCCACAGCTCCCAGCCCTTCTTCTTTTTTTTTTTTAAATATGTATTTTATTGATTTTTTACAGAGAGGAAGGAAGAGGAACAGAGAACTAGAAACATTGATGAGAGAGAAACATCCACCAGCTGCCTCCTGCACACCCCCACCAGGGATGTGCCCGCAACCAATGTACATGCCCTTGACCGGAATAGAACCAGGGACCCTTCAGTCCACAGACCAATGCTCTAACCACTGAGCCAAACTGGTTTCAGCATCCCCGGCCTTTCTCTATACCCGGCAGGTGGTTCCCTGAGAGAGGCATCCTCGTGGCTCCAGTGAGAGGAGAGAAGCCTGTCCCAGGAGCAGGTGGGATAAACGCGCCAGACAGCTCTCCGTCCCTTCCCGAGTCACGTCCTCAGAGACTGGAGTCATCCTACTCCATTGTAAGTCAAGTACAAGTTATCTCGCCATTACCTTGACTGTGTTCCTCGTCTCTAGAAGGACCAACGCCCCTTTATCATATCCCACACCCACCCGAGGGCTGTGCTCTGGACTTCTCGGCTGCACTGGTCCCTGGTCCTGGCCCTGCCGCTGGGTCAGCTGTGAAATGGATGGTTTAATAGACGGTTCTCCTGAGTCTTATTATTCACCTTCCTTCACATCCGTCCGAGGAAGGGGTTCTTGTCACAGAGCTAATGGGATAGTTTATAGAGGAGCAGTGCTTAATGCACGTGGGAGTAATGACTTCAAAGCAGTGCTTTCTAAACTTCGGACAGAGCGATCTGGATGGATTCTGACATTGCCACATGCCATTCTAATTTTATATTTAAAAGAGTTGTTTAATGAGTTCTTTTTAAAAAATATATTTTATTGCCGAGATCGGTTTGGCTCAATGGATAGAGCGTCGGCTTGGGGACTGAAAGGTCCCGGGTTCGATTCCGGTCAAGGGCATGTACCTTGGTTGCGGGCATATCCCCAGTAGGGGGTGTGCAAGAGGCAGCTGATCGATGACTCTCTCTCATCGATGTTTCTAACTATCTTTCTCCCTTCCTCTCTGTACAAAAATCAATAAAATATATAAAAAAAGAATAAACTCTCTATAAAAAAAATAAATAAAAAATATATTTTATTGATTTTTTTTTTTTTTTTTTTTTTTTTTTTTTTTTTTTTACAGAGAGGAAGGGAGAGGGATAGTGAATTTGAAACATCCATGAGAGAGAAGCATCGATCAGCTGCCTCCTGCACACCCCCTCCTGGGGATGTGCCTACAACCAAGGTACATGCCCTTGACCGGAATCGAACCTAAAATCCTTCAGTCTGGAGGCCAACGCTCTATCCACTGAGCCAAAAACAGTTAAGGCATAATAATTTTCTAAGAACAACTCACTCTGATGTCAATTTATTTGGAAAAGGAAGCATATCGCATTGATAAATGGAAAATAGGTATCCCTTTCTGTGAATAGGAGATTACGTAAACACATAATGATACCAAAGCAGTTATTAAATTCTAGCTAGTGTAGTATGCCTATGAAGACTCGACCCCAACTCTACCCTTCTTTTATGTTTAAAAAATATTTTGATGGAACTGGGACCTCCTGGTTCATAGGTTGACTCTCAATCACTGAACCCCGCCAGCTGGGCTGCCCTCCCTGTATGAGAAGGTGTGGCTAGTCAGTAACACCAGGTGAGGGTAAAAAGCATGAACAGCAAATCTAATCTTTCTGCATGAGGTAATCAGAAGGATTGGAGAGAATTTTGAGCACTACTGTCATCTTGGTCCGGGAAGCACTCTTAGCACCAAAAGGCTAATCGATGTAGTTTTTTGCTTATTATCCTCAAACAGAAATATTAACATGTCTTCATTTAGAGGCATTTGCCTAGCTATGTGCCTCTTAGTGAAGGTTTCTGCAACCCCCCTGAGGCATCACGGGCATGTCTGTGTAGGTATAAGAGGAACTGACATCCCGACTCCTCAGGAGTCTCTGACCTCAGATCAGCACCTTGGCCTTCTAGTGTGATTCTTTGGGGTTGAGCGAGAGTTCCGGGTAGACCTGTCCACAGCTGCTTCCGGGCCTGCCTTCCAGCCCTGAAAACCCCCTTCGGATCTGCAGGCCACTTCCGCCACTACCCGCTTGCTGGCAGGTTATTGATTTAGCAGTCTCCGGTAATTTAAAAATCCCAGTTTCCTTAGGAGCTGGGTGGTGTCACGCCCATGCCTGTCCTAAGCACTGAAGAGATGGGATTTGTGGTGTAGAGTGTGTTTTGGGATGTGGGGGAGCTGTGCATGTGTAATCACTAATGTAGGCTTTCACGTTTTGTCATATTGAATAAAAATGGTCCTGTCTTACTCATGTCCTTCCATCCCTTTGGGCACATGGGGTCTTCATCCTTGGACTCCGCTGCGAGTTAATGTATGGCGATACCCTGTCCTCTAGCCCCAGGCTGGCGGTTAACACAATCTGGCTGCTTTGAGTGGGTGTCGTTCTCCTCGGCTACTAAAATGTCTGCCCAGGAGCCTGTCTCCCACTTTCGGCCCTCTGTGTGCTGGAAAACCATTTAGTCAGACGTGTGTCCAGCTTCACAATAAGTAGATTCCAGTGCTTGCGCGTCAATGTATGGTTTGGGTTTTGTAATATGTGGGCTTTTCCTTCCCTGCTCGTGACTGTGTCCAAAATAGCACTGTTTTTGCTGTAGACTCGCTTTGAACAGCAAGTTCCAATCCCTTTATTTGCCCAGAGCCCTGACCGTATTTATACAGCTCACTGACTTCCCACCTGGACACCGCGGCGGCAGGCCAGCTGGCCAGCTCTCCCTGCAGGTGTGAGGCGGAGGCCGGGCTCATGCCTGCCGCGGGCGGCCGTGGCCTCGGTGCCCAGAGAAGGACCTGCTGCTGTGCTTCTCTGGAACCTGAACGGCAGCAAACAGCAACCCCAGGCTCCACGGCGGACTGTCATTGCACTTCTGTGCCTTCCTGAGGCCCGATAGCACCCCCACGTGCCAGTTTTCCTCTGCGATCTATGGAGTAGCTATTACTTTTTGGTTAAAAGCTTTAATTTCTCATCAACTTTTTAAAAAAGTAAACCCTCACAGCTTAAGAAAAGTGATCACAGACGGTAGCGAAATAGTGACTGGAAAGGCATTCCCTTTTGACTCAGAACGTTTGCAGTAGCCTTGGCTTTGGGTGTCTGGTGCTTGAGTGTCGCCCTGGGTATTTTCCAGGCCAGTTTAAGTCATGTTGGGATAATTCCGACTAATGTTAAGGTCTGACTTAGAGAAGCTGGCAATCTAGACCTTTTCTAACCGCATGGTGAAAAATAAAGGAACGCCCATGACTAGTTAAGAAAAGAGAAATAGCCCTAACTGGTTTGGCTCAGTGGATAGAGCATCAGCCTGGGGGCTGAAAGGTCCCGGGTTCGATTCTGGTCAAGGGCATGTACGGTAGTTACGGGCACATCCCCAGTGGGGGGGGGGGGGAGATGCAGGAGGCAGCTGATTGAGTTTCTAACTCTGTAACCCTTTCTCTTCCTCTCTGTAAAACAAAAAATCAATAAAATATATATTTAAAAAAGCAAAGAAAAGAAATAAGAAGGCTCTCTATTATTTTCTTTCTATTTAAGTCTTCACAGATTTCAAATACATCTCAGATCAATTAGGTTTATCTTTCCAAGAGCAGATTAAATGAAGCTGATGGGACGAGTAACAGTACTGTTCAAATAGGAATTGTCTGTCAAATATAACGGTTCTACAGCCTATCCGCTAAGTCTTGGAAATACTTTAATTTGTTCAATTATTTCTTGACTAGAATTGGCCTAGATTTCCTATGCACACGGGGCCTGTGACCTTTGTATTTGATCAGAGAGACTCTATAAGAGACCATTGTTCATAATCTTGTACCTGTTTCTCAGAAAGCATGGACCACAAAGGGCAAGCAATAATGAGGATCCAAATGCAAGCCGCGTTTTATTATTAGCAAACGGGTCAAGTAGGCGTGAGGACCGACCTCAGGATAATAATCTTGTACTCCCACTGGGCTCTGAAATTTATCAGAATTTAATATCATGGTGCTCCTTTGGCTCTAGAGCCTGTAAAGATCAACTCATTGTTTTCCTTGGAGATTTTCATTGTTATTTCAAAGTAATATAATTTGTTTCTGTAACATGCATCTACTGAAAAGGCAGAATTGTCTGTAGAGAGAAGCAAAACCTGAATTGGGTGGGGGTGAGGGGGGGGACCTCTAGAGAAAAAGGGTGGCCAGCTGCCCAAGACGCCCAGTCCAGACAGTTGCTGGCAGAACCCATGCCCAGCAGTTTAGTGAGAAAGAGGGAAATCTCGTAGTTTGTTTCATCCTGAAATTAGTTGGGGTGGTCAGGATGAACAATAGCTGAAGAATGAGGCAATCCAATTGTTCTTGAAACCAGAAAATGACAGCAAGGTGGTGTTTGATGTGCTGATGGCGTCTCTACGGAGAAGTCACAGGCTCCTGGTCAGTCTCTGTGGGCGTGCTTGGTAAAACTAGTTTGAGAACGGTTTGATGGTTATTCTGAAGAGAATAAAGTGTCAAGTGCAAGTGAGGATGATGGGCAAGGGGGAATGTCCCTTTTCACCGTCATGCTCAGTTCACTAAAAAAAGGGGCAGAGCTCTCCTCCACCATCTTACGGTGACCGCTGCCTCTAAAACAGCGAAGAACCGGTCTTCCTCCCGTGGCCTCCTCAGCCTCTTGATCTCCGAGCTGGATTGGACCACAACCCACTTTGGTGCCTTGAATGCGAAGGTTCCGGGGCGCCATCGGGAACAGTTGAAATACTGATCTTGGGAAACCTCCTCTTCTCGGAGCATCATACTGTGCACTCGCAAATACTAACCATGTTTAATACATTTTTACTTATTTTTAATAAATGACCAATTTTATAAAGTTTTAATCAATTGGGAACTAGTCATTGTAATAGTCCATTTGGGCAAAAGTTTTTATTTAGATACATATTTTTGTGGCAAAGAATTATAATAGGGTAAGCAAATGACACCTAAGGATAAAACGACAACATTAGGACACTATTTTGTCAGGGAAGTGGAATAAAAATGTAATTTCGGGGGGGGGGGGGGAATAATGTTAAATTTTAATTTGTTGGTATATTTAAAATGTATGGTATGGCGTTTCTATTCCTTCACATGTAATTGAGTGATATACTAATTTTATTTTTAAATGTCAGTATAGAAAAGGTGCCAGGATATATGTTCTTTGCAGTCATGTAAGCTTATGATGAAATATTTTAGAGGCCAGCTTATATGTGTGAGCAAAGACACGGTGGTTGTTTTTTTAGGTTAGTAGAGCAAAAGCAGTGGAAATCATTGACAGAAAGAATCTGTTCAATACGTTGGCCTTGACCACCTCACCTCACATAGTTTATGCCACTACGGTGTTACCTTAGACTCTGCAAAATCTTGTACCTCCCACCCAAAAGTGAATTTTCCATTTCCAGCATCCTGCCCTCTGACCTCCACCTCCTGTGGTTCTAGCTCACTCCCTCTGTGCTCTGACTTGAGCCAGGATATCCAAAAGAGTCCCACTACCCCCTGGATGCCCCTCCAGGTGATGGGGTGTTCCGGTCCTTCTGGTGTGGGAGGACATCTTGCACCTGGCGCTGCACTGCCCGGCTTCGGGGAGGGAAAGGAAGGCCCAGCACCCTCTGCCAATTGCCCTTTATTTAAGTGCCTTTAACTCAAAATAATCCTTAGCCAAAGTGGCATATTTGGGGTGCACTCCACCCTTCAGTGGTACATCGATTTAATTACAGAAACCCTCTTGGCTTCTTGTGCTGCTTCGTGTTAGTACTAAGGGGGTGGGAGGCAGGGAGAGGGCTACGGGGCAAATGTTCTTTCAGAGCTTATAACATGAGAGGGAGATACACACACGCGCACACATCTGCAGAGAAGCAATCAGGTGCACCCTCATCTTCCCATCATCACAGCCACCGAAGTACTGGGCCTCCAGCCACACTCCCTGCTTCCTTCCTGTTTGCTCATATCTTAACCCAACCCCTCCACTATGTCCCATCGCTTGTCTTGTTAGGGTTAATGAGTCTTGTTAATGACTTATTTCTTCCAACGTCCTTCTTCATCCCCTGCCTCATCACTTTATTTCTACTGTACCACTCCTCTCAGTCTAAGAGCATACATCCTTAAAAATAACTGTGGCCCAGTTGGTGTGGCTCAGTAGTTGAGCGTTGACTTTTGAACTAGGAGGTCATGGTTTGAGTCCTAGTCAGGGCACATGCCCAGGCTGTGGGCTCAATCCCCATTGGGGGTGTGTGCAGGAATCAACAATTTTCTCTCATCATTGATGTTTCTCTCTCTCTCTCTCTTTCTCTCCCTAATCCTAACCCTCTCTGAAAACAATAAAGATATATTTTTTAAAAAGTAAGGCCTATGTAATATGATTTGTACTTACACTAAAAAGTTATTTGCTATTACTCTACTTTAACTGGGTGTCCTTTATTTTATCTGGTGACCCTAGTTTTGGAGGGAAGTTCGAGTTGTCTGTTAGAGATGCTGAGAAGGCAGTTGGATCAATGGGCCTGCATTTGAAGGGTGAGTTTTGACCTGGAGATTAGCACGTGGGAGACATCAGCCTCTAAAGCAATGAGACGAGAGGGAGTCGATGAGTGAGTGAGCGTGGACAGAGAACAGGTCTAAGGAAGAAGCTTGGGGCCCTCCAGTGGGAAGAGATGGGAGAGACGAGAAAGACCCAGAGAGAAGACTGGGAGAAGGAGCCAGTGAGGTGGCATGGAAGTGAGTATGCCCACTAGGTCCCTAAGGGTTTTTTTATTTATTTTATTTATTTATTTTTTTTGGTCCCTAAGGTTTAAGATGGCTCCAGCACAACTTTCCATCCTTCCCAAATTCTGTTTCCTCCCATATCCCACCCCAATTCAAGATACAACTGCATCGATCCAGTAGCAGAGGTCAAATATCTAGGCAATTATCTTTAATTTCTCTTTCCTTCGCCCCCATCCATGCTTAGTCCAACAGCAAATTCTGTCTCTTTTGCTTCTAAGACATCCTCTGAATCCATGCAGGTCTCCCCATCTCCTCTACTCCTACCATAGGCCCCTTCATGAACAACGTATGTATATGTTATACGTATATATATGTATATACATATATCTCTCTTCTGGGTCAAATCTTGCAATGGTATCTTGGTGTCAGTATCAGCACAATAAAATCTAAATTCATGTGCAGCCGAAACCTGTTTGCCTCAGTGGTAGAGCGTCGGTCTGCGGACTGAAAGGTCCCGGGTTCGATTCCGGTCAAGGGCATGTACCTTGGTTGCGGGCACATCCCCGGTGGGGGATGTGCAAGAGGCAGCCGGTCGATGTTTCTCTCTCAGCGACGTTTCTCTCTTCCTCTCTGTAAAAAATCAATAAAATATATATATTTTTAAAATTCATGTGCAGTCCCTGTTACTACCTCTGACTTCACTTAGTAACGCTCCCCTGATTGCCCAGAAGGATTCAGCCTGGATTATGCAGGGGTAACAAAGGGAATCTATTTTAATAATCCCAGCCAAGAAAAAGGGTGTGAGCTGGAGCAGCTGGGGTTTGGGGTAAGAAGTGTTTGTACAGGTGCTCAAATATTTGCGACGTTTCAAACAGAGCTGCAGCAGGGCTGGTCCTTGATTTCTGCCTTTAACTGAATTCTTTATGGGCTCTTGATTGTAGGTCACCCACCGTGAAGAGTTATCTGAAGAGACAAGGCTGTGAACGTTCATCTCTCAGAAATAAAAACATTGGCTTTCTGTTGGTCATTCTAAAGGTTGGTGGTAGAAAGCTGCACATTCTCGGCAGCCACGTTGTGAAGGCTTCATCCTGTGTGTGCATTTGTGTGTGGACGCAGAAAGCCGAGGAGAAAAGTGTAGAGGTTAGGCACAAAATATCGAAAGAACACAGCAACTTTCAAATCCTCGGGGTTGGCACTGCTTTAGCCTTCCTGAGAAATTACCCAGACAGCTGCTATATGTATTATTGGATCAGAGTGTCCCTAGAGGAGGTCTGATCGCAAGAAAAAAGTGACAAAAGTGAATTTTAAATTCTTTCAAGAGATTGGGGGATGGGTGAAAAAGGTGAAGGGACTAAGAAGTACAAATTGGCAGTCACAGAATAATCGTGGGATGTAAAGTACAGCATAGGGGACACAGCCAATAATATTCCAACAGCTGTGTCTGGTGTCGATGGGTACGAGATCATCCAGATGATCATTTGGTAAGTTATATGTCTAACCACTGGAGGGTACACCTGAGGCTAACTAACATAATTAGCCCTCACTCTCTACTGTATGTCTACTGTAATTTAAAAAATGATTAAAAAAGAAAAGATTGCTATTCACATTGTCTGAAAGGGTTCACAAGAAACAGTGTTGCTGCTTGCCACGAGAGAAGGGAACAGAGGCCTGGAGGTCGGGTGTGGGGGAAGATGGGTTTTTACTGTGTGCCCGTCCCTACATTGTGAGCCTTGTAGTGTGTGTATGTGGTAACTACTCACGCAGAACTAATTTTTGTAAAATGACAGCTTAAAAGGGCCAGGAAAATGAAATCTTACTTATTTCCTCCTCTATAATTTCGTATGTAAATTTTAAATATTTGTTCCCGAAATGGCACATATTTTGCAGATTGTGGGATGACCCTGGACGTAGAATTGGGAGCCTGAGGACCACGGTCAGCGATGGAACCCTTGGAGCTGTCTGGACACGGGTGCCACCGTGAGCTCCTCTCTCTCTCTCTCTCTCTCTCTCTCTCTCTCTCTCTCTCTCTCTCTCCTCTCTCTCTGTCAAATGTGGGACCCCGTGGGAGAGCTGGGTGACCCGTCAGCGTGGACAGTCGGAATGTGTCTACTCATCTCGAGTGAACCAGTATCTCCTGACCTTCCTCTCAGAGGAGATGTTCCACCAGCATTGCTGAGATTCCATCTCAGAGAGGCTGAGGGCTTGATGTCAGAGCTCCCCTCACTGTCCCCGCCCACACACTTCACACCGGGAAGCTGGTGGATTGGCAGGGGGGAGGAGTATGAGGGGTGGGGGGGTCGATAAGAACTCACAGGTAGAAATGACCTTTCATTTCTCTTTCCTTCACCCCCATCTATACTTAGTCCAACAGCAAATTCGGTCTCTTTTGCTTCCAAGACGCACATCCAGGTTTCCCCATCTCCACTGCTCCACCTTCATGAATGGTTTAAGTATGTGTTATACGTGTGTATGTGTATATACACGTGTATCTGCTGTGTATCAAATCTTGCAGTAACATCTGGGTCAGTAACAGCACAATGAGATCTAACTCATGATGTGCGATTCCGGTTCCTCTGACTTCACTCCGCACCCTCTCCCAGTCACCGAGGATTCAGCCCTGGCCTGCAGGCCTGCCTGGCCCACCCCTGGGATCAAATCTGAATCTGAATGCTAATCCTACCCTCAGGAGCCAACACCTCCGGGAAATGTTAATACTTCCTTCAAATGGAGATCTTTCTTTTAAAAAAATAAAATAAAATAAGGATCTAGTTACTGTTCTACCAGAAAAAAATAAAATTGTTTCCAAATGCCCATGGCGTCCTGTTATCAGAAGTAAAGAAAACAAGTAAAGGAAACAAATGGAAGGGGCTGTCCTGGGGTGTCAGTGCCCCCTGTGGTCTCAGCCAGGCTCAGCCTTGGGGGCCTCGCTCCCCCTCAGGGCTCTGATTGCATCTGGAGCCGGGCCTGCTGGCTCTCAGGGGTTTGCTGTTTTCTCGGTGACTGATGCGGGCTCCCGGAAGTCCTCAGCGCAGTTGCTGACGTGAGTGCGGGATGGGCCTGAGGGAGAGTGCGCCAAGAGGCCTCTCCTGCCTCCAAAGGCATTTCCTTGTGGAATCTCATGCCCGTGAAGTCCCATCTCATGGGTCCGTTCCTCGCTGAGTGAGGCAGAAGCAGGGACCTCTCCCAGGGACCCGGCCTGTGTCCTCCCTCTGGGGGGGCTGGTCCTGCTGGAGACTCCTGTGGGACGGGAGGAGTGGTGAGGAGGGAAGGGGTCAGCAGGGTTTCCTCCAGGGAGGCGAGCTGCTAGCATGAACCTCTGGGCTGCCCTGGAGAGGATCTCCAGGAGGCAAACAACTTCAAGAAACGCATTCGGTCTCCGTCCACCCTGCCTGCCCCAGGCCCGCGGGAGAACCTGCGGCCCCTTAGATGGGGGTCCCGGAGGGTGGCTCAGTGCTGCGCTGGCTCCAGTCACAGCCACAGGCCAGGCCTGCTGGCTCAGAGGGCCAGGAGCAGAGGGAACAGGGAGTCTGGGAGGAGCCTATTCAAAGGGAAAATACACTGAGTGGCCAGATTATGATGATCTCTGAACGCATAATAATCTGGCCACTCAGTGTATATCCTATATAATAAACGCGTAACATGCAAATTGACCATCACTCCCACGTACAAGATGGCTGCCCCCATGTGGATACAAGATGGCCAGCAGGGAAGGGCAGTTGGGAGGGACCAGGACTGCAAGGGAGATCAGAATGGAAAGGGTGCAGGCTGGACTGAGGGACATTGCCCCCCTGCATAAATTTTGTGCACGGGGCCACGTGTGTGTGTGTGTGTGTGTGTGTGTGTGTGTGTGTGTGTGTAAAATATATATATTTTAGAGGCCCGGTGCATGAATTCGTGTATGGTTGGGGGTCTGGTCAGCCTGGCCAGGGGGAGGGACATGGACGGTTGACCGGCCTGCCTGCTGGTTGAACTCCTGGTCGAGGGAATAATTTGCATATTAGCCTTTTATTAGTGGCCAGATGATGATGCATTCAGAGATCACAGTAATCTGGCCACTCAGTGTATATTTGTATGAAACACGCACTCCAGCGATGGCTGGTGCTTTCTCCCTGCCCTTCACATGGAGACCCACCCCCTTGGAAGCAGTGGGCCTTGGGCCACTAGTTGAATAGCTCCCCCCACCAGCTGTTCCCCAATTCCTCTCCTAAAGTAAGTGTAGACAAGAATGGATAAATGAAGTTCCAGTTCTCCCAGTCCCTGGAAACCACATTCGCTGTAGAAGGGACTCCAGAAACCTGGGTTTGGGTGGTTTCTTTCCATTTCTTCCTCCATGCCATGGCGGGGGGCCCTGTGCTCTCGGAGCAGGCGAGCAGGTTGGTGTCCCTGCAGTCCGGGTCGCTGTGGCCCCCCATGTCATTCTGCTGCCGCACTCACTGACAGTGCTCCCCGGGAGCACCACGTGTTTTTTTTTTTTAAAAAGCCACTGGTCTGGATGTGCCCATCAGAGCCTCCATCTTCCTGCTTCATGGGTCTAGTCCACGCCCGGTGCTGCCTCAGACCCGGTCCCCTGAGCTCCCCTTCACGGACACATTTCCAGTTGTGCCTTTGCTCTCCTCGCTCCTGGTGATCTGATTCCTAAATCAGAGACAGGATGGAAAAGGCGTGGGTTTCAGAGCCAGCGGACCTGGTTCCAAACCCAGGCTCTGCCGTTCAGACGGGTTTAGAGGGAGTATGCGTGTCTCCTAGCCATTCTGAGTCTGTATCTGCAACAGTGGAAAACGGGTATTCACATCCACATACCGGGGTTCTGGGGGAGATAGAGATAAATCTGATTCTTCCTAGCTGGTGGACAACTACTGTAAGGTTCCCTCGCTTTCTCCTTCTGTGAAAGCATCGTGCTTCACAGGTGACAACAGCAGTGTTTATTAAGCCTTACTATGTCTCCCGTGCTGGCTGGAAGCTTCAGTCTTTTAATAAAATTATCATGGGATACCCCTTTCCCTCTTTCTGTTGTGCTAGGTCTTAGTTTTCTGTAAAGGTTCCTGCAGCTCAGACAGCTCTGGGCGCTGATGAAGCTGTCCTACCCTGTTCCTGTCTCAAAGTTCCAGTTACAAAGCCTCTTTGCTCCCCAGTTCGCTTCTTTCTGAAGCATCCTTTCCTTTGGCTCACCGCCCTGGTCTAGAGTTTGGATGGCTCTTCAGCATCAATCGGTGAAGAGATGAACGCCCAGCTCCCAGCCCCGCGGGCAGTCTCCGGCCAGCCTTTGTGGGGAAAGTCCTCCTTCTCTAACTCTTCTCTCTAGCTGTCCACCTGGCCCACTCTGGGCACAAACACACCACGTCTCACTCCCGATTTCCTTCATGTAAACTTTGCTCATGCTCTTCCTTCGCCTAGCCCAGTGGTCGGCAAACTCATCAGTCAACAGAGCCAAATATCAACAGCACAATGATTGAAATTTCTTTGGAGAGCCACATTTTATAAACTTAAGCTTCTTCTAACGCCACTTCTTCAAAATGGACTCACCCAGGCTGTGGTATCTTGTGGAAGAGCCGCACTCAAGGGGCCAAAGAGCCGCGTGTGGCTTTGTGAGCCGCAGTTTGCCGACCACGGGACTAGACCAAGAATTCTTTTCTTATTTCTCTTCATCTAAATCCAAGATCAACCAAAATGCAAACCTATATAATTAATATTTGTTTTGCTTTGAAAGAAAAAAAAAAAAAGCTTTCAGGTAGACAGGTTCCATCTCCTTAACCTGCAAAGACTATAATCCTTCAAGGAAAAGAAAATTCTGTTCTATTACTTTAATGTTTCTCTCCACCTCTGAGCCTAGTCAGACCTACAGGAAACACGAGGGTCGTTAAGAAGTACAGATCAATCGCTGTTGAAATGACTAGTAAGTCACAGACCCATCCACCACAAAAGCTTTACCACCCAAAGATTGCAGAAGAAACGCTGGTTTAATTGACACGTGCTATATACAGGGTTAATTTTGTTTTCCATTCATGCGACTGTTAAGCCAGACCACTCAAGAAGATTCCAAGAATTTGCAATCAAAGCTACACAAAGAATGATTAAAACGTGGACAGTTTCATAAGAGCCATGTGGTGACGGAGGGAGATAATTGTACAGCTTAGTTTCCGGATTGGTGAAGGGTGACTTTTCCTGGAATGAGACCTTCTTGTCTGTTGGAACCTAATGGAATTGTGTGCATGGAAACACACTTACACGAGGTAAGAGAATGCCATCCAACCAAGATGCTTGTCAGTAACCACTACCGTTGTATAAAAAGCATGCATACGTTTGTTGTTGCTGTTGTTTTTTAAATATATTTTATTGATTTTTTACAGAGAGAAAGAGAGAGGGATAGAGAGTTAGAAACATTGATGAGAGAGAAACATCGATCAGTCGCCTCCTGTACAACCCCTACTGGGGATGTGCCTGCAACCAAGGTACATGCCCTTGACCGGAATCGAACCAGGTACCCTTCAGTCCGCAGGCTGATGCCAAACCGGTCACGGCCATGCATACGTTTAAGTTAAATAAATTGTATCGTTTAGCTTTAAAATGCAGCTACAAAGCACAGCGTCCCACAGCATGTCTTCCCAGGGGTGGTACGGTAATAAGTCAACCTCCATGCGAGACGGAGGAAAAGGAAATCGGTGTGGACTGCGTTCCCCTGTAGCTCATCGTGGGGCCGAGGGGCGGGAGAAAAGCACTCTGTGCGCCCATCTGTGATCACAGCTCGGAAGTTCCAGACGCTCAGGCCCTCGGTCTGAACGCTTCTAATCCAGGCCTTCCTGGGCCAGGGGCTAAGCCAAGGGTGGTTTCCACCGAGCCTAACGTTTAGCTCCGCGCTTCTGGGCAGCCACGGACAGCTGGTGACGCGTGTGCCTTTTGTTCGTTGACATTTAAAATGTCGCCGGGGCTTTCTAGTCTCCAACCGCGGGCATCTGGTCCCGGGCCTGCACAGCGACGGCAGGGACTTCCGTGGAAATGCCAGACCAGGCCCTGGCCTTTCCGGTCAGGAGACCAGGAGAGATTGACGTACCAGGACGTGTTAGAGACAAGAAGAGATTAATGTACCAGGACCCCGCCGTGCAGCATTCTGACCGGGCGCTCCAGTGATGCCATCTTCAGAGCCTTCCGATGGCACCACACACAGGAGGGCGCTGAGAAGATGGAAGTGGCCCATGGGGTCTGTAAAGGTGAACACAGGGTTCCGGAGCAACTCAAAAGTAAGCTTCCAGAGGTCAAACTGTAAAAGCCTTCGGAAAAAGGAGAAGCACCCACCGCAGAAGGTGACCGACCGGATCAGAGGGCTGAGGAGCAGGAGAGAGCTCAGAAATGGTCACTGAGCAGCGGGGTACATGAGGAAGGAGGAACCAATGAGGACCTCCCTCCCGGTGGCGGAGTCCTCCTAAGACGGGTGATGGCTCATTTACGAATGCCCCTCACACAGGCCTCGGGGGAAGACTGCCAAACGTTTATTCAATTATGTTCGTATCTGTCTTGATAATCACTGTAAGGAGGACATCATGGCAATTGTCTTCTCCTGCATATCTTGTATCGTGTATCTTTTCATCAAACCCAAGTCCATGAGGAAGAGATAAGGTGACTGAATCTAATTCTTTTTTTTCTTTAGTTAAAAAAAAAAAAAAAAAAGTTCCAGAGTGGCTGAGAAACTAATCCTTGAAAACCCCCCAAAATACTCACCTCAGAATTTATATTTGAATGCCAACCAGGGCACACGGGCAAAAAGTCTGTTCTCGAGGGGTGGGCTGGGGAGGGATTAGCTGAGCGTGCGCAGAATTCATGATTCCTAAGAAATGAAGGAATCAGTAAAATGTGGTTAAGGAGGAAGTATGCAGAGCCAAGCTCAGAAAATTAAATAAACCCAGGAATTTGAGTGTCCAAAGCACAGTAGCTTTGTGGCCTGGAAAAGGACTGTATGAGACCACCGCTGGCCAAGATGGAAATAAAGACAATGAAATAGGTGAGGAAGAGGAAGGTGGATGTTGAAGGATGGGAAGAAGACGAATATAAAGAGGAATAAGGCAGGATTTACAGTAAATGTACCAGCATGCACTGTGCTCTCACCGTTAGGAAGTCTCTGTCTCCTGGAGCCCTGAGGAGAGAGGCAGCGGGGGAGTCTGGGATCGTGGTCCAGAGGCCCAGGCAGGTGCCCTTAGGTGTGAGCCCAGCACTGGGCGCCGGTGCCCCCAGGGCCACCGCCGACCCGCCTGGGAAGACTCAGCACTAACACTGCTTTCCTCCTCGGCTGAAGACAATGAGCACACATCAAAACACAAGGTCTAGGCAAAAGTCATGAGGACTGGCCTGAGCAGCCTTGGGCCCAATGAACTAAGGCCAATGGGGAGCTCTGACTGGAAGCCCAGGCTGCTGTGGGGAGCGGTGGGGCCTCTTCCTGCAGCTCAGTGAGCAGGATGCCAGGCCTCGAGCTGAGCTGGTAAAACACGCTCATTGGAAACCAGGGAGATGGACACACGTTGGGCAGACACTGGGGCGGAGGGGAGGGAGGCTGTGAATTTAATGTAACCACCAGCGAGAGGATGGAGCCTGGGGGGTCTGTGTGGACATTGTAACTTCCCAGCCAGAGCTTGGTTCTCAGCCAGAGCTGGGCTCTGCAAATGTGTTGTTGTCTGTTTTTAAGAAAATATATTTTGTTGATTTTAGAGAGGAAGGGAGAGGGAGAGAGAGATGGAAACATCCATGATGAGAGAGAATCATTGATTGGTTGCCTCCTGCACGCCCCCTACTGGGTATGGAGCCCAACACCCACGCATGTGCCTTGAGTGGGAATCAAACCTGGGACCCTTCAGCCTGCAGGCTGACGCTCTATCCATTGAGCCAAACCAGCCAGGGCTGTAAATGTTATTAAACCTTAAAACGTGGGGGGTAGCTTTGGTTGAGTTCTCTCAGTGATTCTCTAGTTGTTACGAATTCCTTCTCCTCTCAGGACTTACGAACTGTGCTCACCACAACCCAGGCTGAGAAGCCTGCGGGGACCGGGTGTGCCAGCCCGTGATTCTTTGCACACCACACATGTCTTCTGACCAGGGCGGGGAAGGCGGAGCTCCCCTCTAATGCTGGCTGGTCCCCCACCACCTCACCACTCACAGGACGGAAGGGAACATGAAAGAACTTAATATTTTCCCCCTGCTAATAAAAATATTTAATTTGTACTTGCACGCTGCTGCTGCTGGTTTTCTAGTTATGACCTGAGCAATTTTCCCATCCATCGTTTAACACTGAGCTGTCCAATGCAGTGCCCACTGAGCAATTTGGATGCGGCTCATGCACATTGACAGGTGCCTAGAGCATATGTGCACACCAGATTCGGAAGGCTTAGTATACAAATTGATAGATCCTCCCTTCCTCAAACTGATGGACGGACATAAACTCCACCTGCAGCCGGACATTCCCGAGCACTGAACCACCCATCAGCACCTTCCAAACACCCTAAGCCCCCGATTCCTAAGTCCCTAGGTCCCTCATCATAGGCCTTACTTGGAACCACCAGTCAGCGTGTGCTGAGTGCCCTAAGCCCCGTCCCCTATCCTCCCCTTAAAAAGTGCTTGTACCCCGGCCCTCTCTCTCTCTGGAAGCAGCCGGCAGGGGTACCCTTCTCTCCAATAAGGCCTGTGTCCTGGCCTCCCGGTCCCCGGCCCTCTCTGTTTCATCTTTCACAAATAATATAAAATGACTCCATAGTACTTTTTAAAAAAACATCGATTACATATAGAAGGGATCATGTTTTGGAGATGTCGGATTACATACAAATCTTATTCAAATCCATCTTACCTGTGGCTGATAGAGCGTTGAAAACTCCATGTGCAGCCCGCACATGTCTGTTAGACAGTCTGACCCAGAAGCCGGCTCGGGGCCTCCCAGCACCAGGGCCTGGCCCGGGGACTCGAGCTAGGACACTTGATCTCCTCCGTCCTGGTGTGAGTTCTGCCCCGTGGTCCAACCACCCCCTCCAACACCATCCCAGAAAGCAACTGGGCGTCCGTAGGGATGGGAGCCGGAGACTGGCTTCCGATGACCGCCTACCCCAGCACGGGACGCCGGCTGCCTAAGGGGTTACTGGACGTGTTGCCAGTGACCTTCCTGCCAGGGTAACAGAATAAACCCAGGACCTGTGCGTGCCGAAGGCCAAAGCCACGCATTCTGCTCAACTGAAGCGATAAGTCTAGCCTCAAGCAGACAATGCGGCTTTCAGAAGTAACAGGTTTAGCCGAAACCGGTTTGGCTCAGTGGATGGAGCGTCAGCCTGCGGACTGAAGGGTCCCAGGTTCGATTCTGGTCAAGGGCATGTACCTTGGTTGCGAGCACATCCCCAGTAGGGGGTGTGCAAGAGGCAGCTGATTAATGTTTCTCTCTCATCCATGTTTCTAGTTCTCTATCCCTCTCCCTTCCTCTCTGCAAAAAATTAATAAAATATATATTTTATATATATATATGAAGTAACAGGTTCAGGGGATCAAGTGGGGGAGGGGGAGCATGTTACCTAGCAACCTTTGGGCTTTATGGCTCCGGGGTTGACATTGTATTCCCCCTGTGCCAACCTGGCTGTCCCCATTGGCTACAGAGTCACTGAGAAATCTCCCTTTCCTGCTTGGTCACTGGGAGGCTTTCTGTAATTTGCCTTCTGTTTAGTCAAAGGTGAATTGTTTTTATTTTATTTCTATTTTTTTTAAAAGATATTTTTATTGATTCAGACAGGAAGGAAGAGGGAGAGAGAGGGCACCTGCACGCCCCACCCCGGGGACTGAACCTACAACCTGGGCCTGTGTCCTGACTGGGAATCGAACCCTGACCTTATGGTTCTTAGGTGGGCGCTCAACCACTGAGCCACGCCAGCCGGGCTGTTTTACTTCATTTTGATTTTGACTTAGAGAAACATTGACTTGTGCTTCACTTATGTGTGTTCACTGGTTGGTTCTGGTATGTGGCCTGCCTGGGGGTCAGACCAACCGCCTTGGCGTATGCGGACAGCGCTCTGACCGACTGAGCTACGGGGCCAGGCTGGCATTTATTTTATTTTATTAATTTATCTATTAAGGTATTATATATGTACATATCTTACCATTGCCCTCCCCCCACTCCTATACCTGCCCTCACCACCCCCAGAGTTTTGCGTCCGTTGGTTGTACTTATATGCATACATACAAGTCCTTCGGTTGATCTCTTATCTCCCCCACCTCTCCCTAACCCGCCCTGACCATTGCTCCATATAAATTGATGTCCAGAGCATATTTGGAATGCCCCACTTCATCTTTTGTTGTTTGTTGTTCATCCTCCCCTGAGGGTATGTTTCCATTGGTTTTTAGGGAGAGTGGGAGAGAGAGGGGAAGAAAAATCAGAACCCTCAGACACCGCTGGTGGGAACGTGAAATGGTGTGGCCACTTGGGCAAACAGTTGTGTAATTCCCAAAGGGGGAACACCGAGTTTCCAGAAACCCAGCAATTCCATTCCTAGGCACTTGCCCAAGCGAACCGAAAACATGCGTTCACACAAAAGTGTGTGTGCACAAATGTTCACAGCAGCATTTCACTGGGAGCCAAAAAATTGCAGCAACTCAATGTCTATCGGTTGATAAACAGATGAATACAATGTGGAATATCCCTGCAGTGGATGATTATTTGGTAATAATAAAAAAAAACACACGAAGTATTGATACATGCCACAACATGGATGATCCATGAAAATATGCTCAGTGAAAGAAGCCAGTCACACAGGATCACCTATTGTAGGTTCCGTTTACATAAATCAAATCTATGGGTAGGTTGGTGGTGTCCATAGCGGGGTGGAGACTGACCGCTAATATAGATGGGGCTTCTTTGAGGGATGGAACGCTCTATAGTTATCTAGTGATGGCTGTACAGCCCTGTGCATATATTAAAACCACTACATTATATGCCGTAAGTGGGTGAATGGGATGGTATGTGAAATGCGTTTTAATAAAGCTTTTATAGAAACAAATAACAGCCGGCCTTTTGAGTAAGCATGGCTTTGAAGACATGGAATGTCCCATACAGAAACGCGGGGCGTAGCGAGCCTCCGTGAGAAGGGGTTTGAGTCATCTTGTCTTTTTATTCCGTTACCGCCCTTCTCACTTTCTGTCTCCATTGTCTCCATTTCATTCACAGGAACAAGACTGCTCATGTATTAACTAACGATGAAAGACTGATCCCCTAATGGAGCAGGTATGAGTCAACTCACTTAAAAGATCACATTTAGATTAGAAGGTTAATGAATAAGAGTTTAGAATATAGGACGTTAGATCAACTCATTTCCTGAATTAAGAATCTATATAATAAGCCGAGACCCGTTTGGCTCAATGGATAGAGCGTCGGCTTGGGGACTGAAGGGTCCCGGGTTTGATTCCGGTCAAGGGCATGTACCTTGGTTGCGGGCACATCCCCAGTAGGGGGTGTGCAAGAGGCAGCTGATCGATGACTCTCTCTCATCGATGTTTCTAACTCTCTCTCCTTCCTCTCTGTACAAAATAAATAAAATATATTTTTTTTAAAAAAAGAATCTATATAATAAAAACCTAAGTGATTGTTACAGCGGAATGACCAGAACGATGGGTCGCTATGATGCGCACTGACCACCAGGGGGCAGATGCTCAACACAGGAGCTGCCCCATGGTGGTCCGTGTGCTCCCACAGGGGCAGCGCCGCTCAGCCAGAAGCCGGGCTCAGGGCTGGTGAGAGCAGCAGTGCCGGCACTGCAGAGCAGCGAGCAGTGGGCAGTGAGGATCAAGGCTCCTGGGCTGAGAGGGCGCAGGCTGGGCTGAGGGACAATTTCCCCCCTCACCCCCCAGGGCACGAGTTTTGTGCATCGGGCCTCTAGTAGGGACATAACGTCTCCTGGGGCGTAGCTACAGCAGCGGGTGAAGCTTTTATTTATTTATTTATTTATTTATTTTTTTAAATATATATATTTTATTGATTTTGTACAGAGAGGAAGGGAGAGAGACAGAGAGTTAGAAACATCGATGAGAGAGAGTCCTCGATCAGCTGCCTCTGGCACACCCCCTACTGGGGATATGCCTGCAACCAAGGTACATGCCCTTGACCGGAATCGAACCTGGGACCCTTCAGTCCCCAAGCCGACGCTCTATCCATTGAGCCAAACCGGTCTCGGCGCGAGTGAAGCTTTTACATTGTCTGACCAGTTTTAGAAATGGGTGCAGGAGGATGAGAGCTGTGGGCAGGAGGGGGAACGGAGGAAAACCCAGGGCTCCGAGTCTCGGAGCCCTCGGTGTTCACCAGGCCTGAACTCACCCTTAAAACATAAGGAAGTCGGGGGAGCAGGGACCTGAGCCCGTGAGACACCAGCTCTCAAGCTTCAGGCAGAGGCAGCAGGGAGGAAAGCGGGCTGTCCTACGGCTGCCTCCGTCCAGCGATGGGTCGCAGGAGCCCAGGCGCACTGGAGGCTACCAGAGGCAGGGATTTGGAGTGCAGGCCATCACACGCCAAGTCCCATGCCGGGAATGCACGCACACACATGGGCTCAGGTCGTTATGCAGAACCCCGGACGTCCGGAGGGTCACTCGGCCAGGCCGCAGGCTCCCTCTCTATGTGACTCTGCACTGTCGGAGGGGCGGCCGGCCGCGGGCCAGCTACAGGGCACTCCGTAGGGAGAACAGAAGTCCCGCAGAAGCAAAGACCAGAGCGGGCTGGCTCCTGGCCGGTCCCCCTTGGCTCGTCCCAGAGAGCTCATGCCCTACGGACCGGGTTAGGGGCCACGCCACCCCAATGGGGATTCCGAAGAGAGGCTGGAGCTCCGGATGCCTGTCAGATTTTCAGAGAGGAAGGGAGAGGGACAGAGAGCTAGAAACATCGATGAGAGAGAGTCATCGATCAGCTGCCTCCTGCACGCCCCCCACTGGGGATGTGCCCGCAACCAAGGTACATGCCCTTGACCGGAATCGAACCCGGGACCCTTCAGTCCGCAGGCCGACGCTCTGTCCACTGAGCCAAACCGGTTTTGGCCCCGGGTTTGCTTTCATCGGGAAGGCCTTCGTACTTGTCCAAAGCATCAAATGGAGGTCCCGCTGCTCTTCTGTGGACCCCACCGTTAGTGGTCCCCTCTCCCGCTGTTCTGGCCCAAGGCAGGTGTCAGAGCACCTCTCCCTCCTCCTTCCTGTTCCTCCCTGCTCCCTCCTCCTCCTCCTTCTCCTCCTCCTCCTCCTCCTTCTCCTCGTGCTTCCTCCTCCTCCTCCTCCTCCTGCCTCCAGAGGGCTGGGTCCCTGGAGGCTCCAGGTAAATGTGACCCAGCCGTTCCTGCCCCCAGAGGCTGTGGCCCTAGAGGCTGTGCCTGGCAGTTGAGCCGGCTGTGTGAGAAGATGGAGCTCAGGTTTCCAGTGTCCATGTGCGGTTGGTCAGCAGATTTTCTCAGCATCCGTGAGTCCTGCGCACTCACCAGCTCCCAGCCTTACTCAGCAGCTTCCATTCCCGGCGCACACGCCCGCTGTCAGCCCTCCCGGCGCTGTGACAGGCGCTGTGACAGCTGTCGTGCTGTCCTGGTTCGGAAGGTGACAGGGAGCGGGGGTGGGGGTGGGGGTGGGGGGACAGGAGTAGCCTTACGGAGCCCGGGGGGAGTGGGAGGTGTTAGGAGAACAGGCTATTTATAACTCTGCCCTTTAAGTTGTCATGTTCGGTACTACGGACGGGGCCTACTCACACAGCGAGCCATGTACATGAAGATCCAAGTGAGGCTGTTGTGATTTTTAGGGTCCAATTATCTTTTGAAGCAATCCGTTGATACTTTAAAACCCAAATAAATTTTTATGGCTTTAAGGAGATAGCATCCACTTATTATACAATCCAATTAAATATATATGTGTGGCCGAAGCCGGTTTGGCTCAGTGGTAGAGCGTCGGTCTGCGGACTGAAAGGTCCCGGGTTCGATTCCGGTTAGGGGCATGTACGATGGCTGCGGGCACATCCCCAGTAGGGGGTGTGCAAGAGGCAGCTGGTCGATGTTTCTCTCTCATCGACGTTTCTAGCTCTCTCTCTCCCTCTCTCTCTCCCTTACTCTCTGTAAAATATCAATAAAATATATTTAAAAAAAAAAAAAAAAAAAATAAATATATATGTGTGTATATATATATATATATATATATATATATATATATATTTACTTAGAGACATCAACATAAAAGCAAAACATTGATCGGCTGCCTTCTGCACACCCTCTTCCTGGGCATGTGGCCTGACCCGGAATCGAACCAGGGACCTCTAGGTGAATGGAATGGCACCCAGCCAACTGAGCCACACCAGCAGGCACACCCATCCATGTAAAGTCTACAACTCACCATCCTTTCATACACTCGCCAGGTTGTGCAAGCGTCATCATAATTGGCTCCAGGTGTTTTTGTCCCTTCCAGATGTCATTCCCATTCTCCACCCCCCCCCCCCACTCCCACCCCAGTCTCAGGTGACCATCCATCGCCTTCCTGTCTGTCCAGATTGCCCAGTTCTGGACATTTCATAGAAATTGAATCATACACTGTGGTCTTTGGTGTCTGGCTTCTTTCACTGAGCATGTGTGCAAGATCCACCATGCAGTGGGACGTAGCAATACGTCATTTATTTTTATTGCTGAATGAATGACATTCCTCTCTGTGGACCTACATATTATATTTATCCACTCCTCAGCTGCTGGGCATCTTATACAGAAAGTTCACATACAAAAAGGTAGTGGCTCGTGTATAGCATTTATCTTGGTTGTCTGTGATATGTGTTCGGCAAGAATTTCTAGATTCTTGCCTGGCCAATGTGGCTCAGTGCTTGAGCTTGGACCTATGAAGGAGGCCAAGGGGACGGCGCCCCTGAATCCGACGATGGTTGCCTGATTCCTGTTGGGCTGATGCCAAATTCCATACCTGTGTTGCCAGATTTGGTCTCTTTGGATGCTGTGTGCTCTCCTCCCTTCCAGACACTGCCACCCCTGGGGAGGCTGGAGGGGCCACAGGTAGGCGTACGTGGGACTGAGCTCGGGCTAGCCTGAATAAAGGCTCTTTGCTTTTGCATCAGACTCGGCTCCCTGGTGGTCTTTAGGGATTACAAAATCTGGGCATAACAGGAAGAGCGTGTGTTCCCATTGATGCCAGGAACGGCAGTCCTTTGTCTGACCGGCAGGCAGCATGTTGACTGGGAGCCAGAGAGGGCGCCATCAGAAGGTCGGATGGACTGCAAGGGTTCATGGAGAGAGAGTCTCAAAAGCCAGGGAGGTGGTAGGCACAGCCACGTGGTAGGCACAGCCTGACATGTGCTGGGCAGGGGCCTCCAGAGCAGGTGGAGCGACTGCCCAGGTGACAGTGGGTGAGGGTGAGGACCACGGGGTAAAGGAAGCCTGCCATCCCCTGAAGGGACCCGTAGGGGCTGCTAATGGGAGGTGGCATCCATGGGGGAGGGACTGGGGAAAGCCAGGCCGGCTTCCTGAGTGTGAGATGGGGCTTCGTGGACTCGGAACCACATGCTGTGTGGCCTTTCTGACGAGCTCCTGACCTGTAGCATGTGGTTTGAGGCTCTGCTGTTGCCATCTTGAAATTCTTCATAATTTCGTCTTTGCATTTGTGTTTTGTAAGTGAAGTCCCAGGGGACAAGGGAATGTGCCTGTGGGCAGTAGGGAGCTGCCAGCAGCCCTGGCACGGAGCAACCTGCTAGGGGGCCAGGCACACAGATATGCCCAAGGACAGTCTGGCAGGTGGAATCCCACAGTGGCCAGGCCAGGACCTGGGCCTCGTGGGTGGCAATGCCAGTGGCAGCAGCTGCCATCCAGGAGAAGAGAGGGCTCCAAATGGGGCAGTGCCAGGCCCCTGAGGGTGTGTGTTGGGGGAGTGAGACAGGCACTGCGGGCTCAGGCAGTGAGGAAAGCAGGCACAAGGTGTGACGGCAGAGCATAGAGGAGGCTAGCGGCATTCTCAGAGGTTAGGGTCTCCAGTTAGATCTGCTGGGATGATGCAAAGCAAATCTCCACAGCCTTGCACGTTCCATTGAAAGGTCGTTGCATTCAACAGGAAAGAGCGCTATTTTCATAAGAAGCTTCCAATGAGCCAATTACTAATGAGGAAGAGAACTTGTCAATTAGATTCTCCTTGTAATTGAAGATGCAATTGCAGAGTACATAAATGAGTGCCCTACGTTATACAAAAGTTGACAAGCCAGTTTCAAAAACTTCCACACACGTTAGAGGAGATGTCAGAGAAACCTCAAAACACCAGTGTGGAGATTTTAACTGTTAAATTTAATTCAGATTTACATAAAAATTGGTTGATATGAAGAATTAAATCTATCTTAGGAAATTTATTCTGAGAATCATCATCTCTAGGTTGGTTGGACGTTATATTTCAAAATAATTTATCCACATTTATTCCGATGTTGTCACAGAACAAAAGTTCTCTTAACCACTTCAGGAGCGGTTACATCCTTCTCAAAATTAAAAATTCACCATAGTTATTTGTGATCTTGTGCCTGTCAAGAGTGACTGATGTTGCTTTCAATGATATTGATTGAAAAGGAAATTGCTAAAATTATAATTTTTTAAAGAAGTTCTCCCTCATTTTGTTTGGATTTTTCAGGAAAACATATGAGGGGGGTCATCATTGATCAAAATGATCATTTTTGGTGATCTAATAAATGAATTTGCAGCAAAGAAGCCAGAAAAATCTCATGTGCAATCAAGATATCATACTTTTAAAGTAGTGTTATTCATCATCTACCTAATAAAAGGATAACATGCTAGTTGACTGTACCTTTGCAATACCCACCAGCCAACCAGGTGTGAATATGTAAATTAATCCAATGAAGATGGCAGGTTAATTTGCATACATAGGCGCCCAGTGGCCAGGGGCAGGGTGGGAAGGCAGAAAGGCGGCTCTGGGCTGGATCAGAAAGGTGGCTCTGGCCAAAGTGAAGGCAGTGCTGGCAGCCAGGGGAAGGAAGGCCCATTCTTACACGAATCTTCCTGCATCGGGCCTCTACTATTATATAAAATGATGACAGACAATAAAGTGTGATCCAGCACTAAAAACAAATGAGCTATGGAGCCACGAAAAGACACGAAGGAACCTTAAATGTATATTTCCTAAGTAAGGGAAGCCAATCTGAAAAGGCTATGTGCATACTGTGAACATAAAACTGCTTTTACAAAAAAGTCTAGCCCCGCTGGTGTGGCTCAGTGGTTGAGCACTGACCCAAGAAACGAGAGGTCACCCATTCGATTTCTAGTCAGGGTATAGGCCCAGGTGGCAGGCTCGACCCCAGGAGGGGCTGTGCAGGAGGCAGCCAAGTAATGATTCTCTCTGATCATTGATGTTTCTCTCTCTAGCCCTCTCCCTTTCTCTCTCTCTAAAAATCAATAAACACACACACACACACACACACACACACACACACACACACATTTTGAAAGTCTATTTAAAAGAGGAAAACATGGGCAGAGGATCTGAACACTTCCCCAAAGAAGATCAGATGGAAAGACACAGCCTCATAGGCCCTCAGGGGACCGCCGATAAAACAGCAAAGAGTGTTCACGCCACCCCTCTCGGGATGGTGGAAATCCCTGACACTGACAACACCACAAGCATCGCTGTTTCAATTTGCAGGTCCCAGATGACACGTGATGAGGAGCATCTTCTGATAAAGGGTCTTTGGCTATTTATTTATTTATTTATTTATTTATTTATTTATTTATTATTTTATTTTTTTTTATATTTGTAGCAAGAATTACTATCAAACTCTACTCAAAAATCTTGCCTCTCATGTAGCATACTACCTACACTTGAGAGTCAAAGGCCACCAGTGACCGCAACTCCAAGCTCAACCAATGTGCAGTCTTGGCCCATTTTAATTGGTGTTTATGTATTCCTATGATTGAGTTTTAAGAGTACTTTCCATATTTCGAATAACAGTCATTTAGCAGGTATGTCCCTGCAAATAATTTTCCCATGGAGTGTGGCTTGTCTTCTCGTCCTTTTGACATGTTCTTTCATAGAGATAAGTTTTAAAGTCAGTGAAGGCCAGTGCATCATTTCTTTCGTGGACGGTGCCTTTGGTGTTGTGTCCAAAACGTTGCAGCCATACCCAAGGTCATCTAAGCTCCCTCTTGTTTTAGAAGTTTCATATTTTCACATTGTGCCTGCACGCCTTGGGTCCATTCTGAATGAATTTTTGGGAAGGGTGTAAGGCCTGCATCTAGATTCTTTTTTTTTTTTTTTCCTTCTTGTGCAAGTGGATGTCCAAGTTGTATTCAGCACCATTTGCTGAAAAGACACGTGCTCTGAAAACGAGTTTTCTCATCGTTTTTATCAAAGAAACAGTTCTCAGAGATCTTATTTTGTTACTTTTCTGACATCATCGCCCTGACAGGAAGCACGGGTATAGACGTCATCATATTCTTCGCCGCTGCTTCCTGTTCCTGTGAGCAGAGTGTACGTTTTGCGTTAGGCTGGCTCTGTTTTTCTGGGGTTCTGATACGACCGGAAGCCATCCGCCACTGGCCAAAAACTCCACATCTTCGCTGAGTTCTTCAAGTTCTTTCGGAATCTTCCTTCTCAGTGCTATAAAGCAGCTTGAGACAGCCTGTCCCTCCAAGACCAAAACAGATAAATAAAAAGCACACCATCTCTCCGCAGCTCGAATTCACTTCGTTTCATCAGTCCTGCGTTTTCGTGCTCCTGTGACATAATTAGTTGGAAATTATGCTCAAATTTCTTAATTTGCAGTAATTTTATCAAGCAGAGGATAATTGTTTGTTTTGCCCTGGGATGATCACGGGAGGGAAACAAGGCTTAAAAAACAAACAAACAAACAAAAAACTGTGAAATTAAATCGGAAGGGAAATGCAGTCACAGTCCCCTTTGCTCTGACATCCCAGATGGTGGCTGTGATTTGCATTCATAGTTATGCAAGATGACAGCTGTCGGAAGCAAATATTTTCCGCATGTTACTAGGAGCAGCGCCGTGGCCTGTGCTGTGCCAGCGGGTCTGACACAGATGGGGGATACCGAGGCCTCGCTCATTGGTAGAGTTTGGGCCAAGACTGCACATTGGTAGAGCTTGGAGTTGCGGTCACTGGTGGCCATTGACTCTCAAGTGTAGGTAGTAGGCTACATGAGAGGCAAGATTTTTGAGTAGAGTAATTCTTGCTACAAATATTTTGCTTTTTATTTATCTGTTTTGATGCAGCGAGAGGAGAGGCCTGTGCAGGAACTGCAGTTAGCTCGGTGTCTGGACCAATCAATAGAGAATCAGTAAACTGAGGCTTACTCCCTAGTCACCGAGGCTTCCTGGGTGGCTGTGGCCATCTTCCTTCTGGGAGGAGGCGGGATATGAACCAGTAAGCAGCCTAGGAAGACTAGCAGGTGGGTAGCTAACAGCTCGTGCGTTCAACACCAAAACCAGGGAATGGTATTTCTTAAACATCGGGGGCTTATTCCATTAAGTTCTGAAATGTTAGTTTTGTCAGGGACGAAGGCTGAGGGAACAGCCAGCCTCTGGAATGTTGGCTCCACTTTTTAGAACAGCTGGTGGCCAGGGCAGGAAGAAAAGAAAACGGCAAAAATGCAGACCCCTAAAAAGCGACACAGGTTACTAAGGCTCACATCTCATTGGCCAGAGCAAGTCACATGATCACATCCAATTTCAGAGGGCGGGGAAGAGCAAGTTTACCATGTTTCCGGAAGCAGTGACATCAGATTTTCATTGGGAAAAGCCAAATGAAAATTACTTGGGAAGTAAAAAAACAACAACAGAGAACTAAAACACAAAATCTAATAATGTAAGTAGACTGGGGACAAATAAAGTCCTAACATTTAAACCATTAAAGTGTATTGTCTGGAAGATGTCCTAACCAATTTGGCTCAGCGGATAGAGCGTCGGCCTGTAGACTAAAAGGTTTGATTCCGGTCAAGGGCATGTACCTTGGTTGCAGGCACATCCCCAGAAGGAGGTGTGCAGGAGGCAGCTGATGCAGAAAAGAGAGAAAATAGTTTCAAGAATGAAAAACAGCTACTATTCTCTTTACTTCTTCCCTTTCATCATGACTAAAAATCATGTTATCATCAATAAACATTACCAATCTGATCATAATCATTCAAAGTTTGGAGGTACTCATTTATTCTTCTTTTAAATGTTTTTTATTGGTTTCAGAGAAGAAGGGAAAGGGAGAAAGATAAAAACATCAATGATGAGAGAGAATCATTGATCGGCTGCCTCCTATAATATATACCCCACACTGGGTATTGAGCCTGCAACCCAGGCATGTGCCCTGACCCGGGAATTGAACTGTGACCTTGTGGTTCAGAGGTTGACTTGCAACCAATGAGCCGTGTCATCTGGGCCTCATTTATTCCCTAACAAATACTTATGGGCTGCCCATGTCGCCCATGGTGCTGGGTGCTGAGGGGACAGTGGGCAGGAAGAGCTCTTGCATCTTATACATCTGCCAGGCTTTCTCCCCCGTGCCTCTCCTTGTCATACTCACTCCCTGGGTATTGGATGAAATCATGAATGAAGATGAATGTAATTTACTACAGATTTACATGTTAAGACCCTCTGACAGTCTTACCGCCATCTGACCTTCACATCATCATGGCGGCCGTGTGCGCAGCCGAAGAGCACAGACCTGGACAGGTGGCAGCCTCTCTGGGCCCGTGTCCTCGTGTGCAATTGGGATGGGGGTCATCACAACAGGACTTCCTGTAGTGTGGTTGGAAATTATAAATGAGCCAATGCACATGACGTGCTTAGGAAATAGTGCCTGACAAATGGAAAGCACAAAATAAGCGGGAGCTATTATTTCCACTTGTTTGTGAATTAACTGAGCACCTACTATATCTTTCTTTCTTTTTTAATGGAATATATTGGGATGACAAAAATAGAGGCTTCAAGTGTGTAACTCAACAAAAGCGAGCATGCAAACGGAGATTTTATGCTGTGCTCAGAGCTTGACTCCATTCCACTTTCTCTTTATGTTCAGCAGCAAGGTTTCTGACCCACGCCTCCTCCTGTAACTGCCATCTCTCCCTCCTCGCCCTGGGCCGCCCCAGCCCTCTGCACCGGGCATCCTGACGCTGGTCCTCCTCGGGGCCTGTGGTTCTGGAAGTCACCCAATCCCCAAGCCCAGGAAGGAGTTCCTGGGCCTCCTCCCTCTTGACATCTGGGAGGCACCTGAGCCCTGAGGCGGACTGCACTTGGGTTTCTCTGACTCCGCGGTGCAGGCTCTCCATTTGCTGGGCCATTTTCCTGTCTCTTTGCCTTTTCTTTTGTCCCTAAAACAACTTTTTGTACTTAGCTAACTTTTCCTCTTCCTTCTCTGGGAGATATCATCCATGTCACAGGGTCCCCCTTTCCCTCCCGCCCCCCACCCCCACACACATACACTGGGAGAGGGGCGAGGGTAGAAGCTGAGAGCCCAACAGCCCATTCTCCAGGCACCAACTGGGTGTCCCAGGATGGACACCAACGACCTGGGGTTGGTATCAGAGTCCACAAATTAAGGATTTAGTCCCACAAGACTGCTCCCACGGTGGATGCCAGTTGAGAGTCCTTCCCGCTTGTGCTTCTGACCGACCAGCTATAAGTCAGGGGACCTAGCACCCCCCTTCCTCAGGTTCAGTATTTGGTAGATCACGTCTCAGAACTCAGAGACGCTTCACTTAGGTTTACTGGTTTATTATAAAGGGTTCAACTCAGGCCGGGCGGGTGTGGCTCACTGGCTGAGTGTCAAGCCACGAACCAGGAGGTCACGGTTCAGTTCTCTGTCAGGGCACATGCCCAGGTTGCATGCTCCATCCTCAGTAGGGGGAGAGCAGGAGACAGCTGATCAATGATTCTCTTTCATCATTGATGTTTCTATTTCTCCCCCTCCCTCTCCCTTCCTCTCTGAAATCAACACACACACACACACACACACACACACACACACACACATACACACACACACAGGATTCAACTCAGAAACGGGCAAGTGGGAGAGATGCCTGGGGCTAGGGGTGGGGTGGGCCCTGAGTTTCAACGCCCTCTCCGGGGTGCACCTCCCCCAGCACCTGGGTGTGCTCACTAAGCGGGAAGCTCATCCAGTCTGTAATTCAAGCAGCTTTACAGAGCGCCATCTCCACCGCTCCCCGCCCTTCCCAGAGGTGGGCATGCGGAGCCGGAGTTCCGGGTGTCTCATAGCTTGGCCTCCCCAGGGACCAGCCCCATCCTGAGGCCATGGAGGCCCACCCCGCTGACATCCTCGGACACCCAGAGGTGGCAGCGTGATGAATAACAGGAGACATTCCTGCCGCTCAGCATCGTCCAGCCATCTCCCTCGGAGGCAGGAACCAGGGGCAGAGACAGGGCAGATTTCTCCTCATACCCCAGGCCCGGAGCAGACTGCTGGGTTTGAACCCAGGCACGGCGACCTCTGGGCTGTGAGACGTGGGTTCGTTAAGTCATCTCCATTATTCCCGTTGTCTCACGTGTTCAGCGGTGATGATAATACCAGAGCCCAGCTGCTAGAGTGTGGCGAAGCTCACACGAGTGAACAGAAGCACTCAGAACAGTGCCCCCACTCCGCCAGTCTCACCCCCCGGTGACATACAACGTTCACCGCTCCGCGCTGCCTGCGGGTAAGATTCCCAAGGGCACGCAGAGCTAGCTATGTTGCCAAAGCCTCAGTCTGTATTCTTCACAACAAGCAGTTAGTAAAAGTGTTGGGTAGAGGTGAGTGTGGTTAGAGGTGTCCTTTATTCTAAATGAGGACTCAGGGAGGGTTGGCTGTGTGTGTGTGTGTGTGTGTGTGTGTGTAAGTGAGAGAGTGAGTGTATGTGTGAGTGTGTGTGTGTGTGAGTGTGTGTGTGTGTGTGTGAGTGAGTGTGTGTGTGAGAGAGAGTGTGTGTGTGTGTGAGTGTGTATGTATGTGTGTGTGTGTGTGTGTGTATGAAGTGAGAGAGTGAGTGTGTGTGTGTGAAGTGAGAGAATGAGTGTGTGTGTGTGTGTGAGAGTGTGTGTGTGTGTGTGTGTGTGTGTGTGAGTGTGTGTGTGTGTAAAATGCAAGAGTGACATTTTGGAATGCCATGCTCTAGAATGCAGACATATCGAAAGAGCACACCTGGTTTTTCAGTCATACTCATCAGCATAGTAATATGTACAGGTAAGCTTCAAATAAAGACAGAATCTTTCAAGTCAGGAATTGATAAGTGTTTAGGCCACGATACGTAAATAAATCATGTTCCTGGTTGCTGGCAGAGGGTCAGTATTTTTATTATAAAATGTCCATTCACATCTGGATGCTGCAGGCAGAGTTGTCTGAGTTGTAAAAAGCCTTTGGAGTCAGAGGTGCCTGCGCCCTGTCCCTCCGGGGTTATGCCGCAGTCCCCATCGACACAGGGACAAAGGCTGTCGATTCATTGAAGGAATCATAATACCTCAGCTCGCCACAAATTCACAGACAGACCCAGACCTGAAAGTCAGGTCGCAGACACTGACCCGCCGCACACACCCACTTGTCTGTCCTGTGAGCTATTTCTGGGCATACACAGCCATTTAATTTATGAGGCTCGGAGGCTGTTTAAGGATCTGCTTGGAGTTCGCTCCTTTATGCCAGTGGAGTCCTGTGCACGCCCAGGCCCACGCCATGTCACACCCATCAGGGATCTTCTCCAGCAAACTCATTGAACCCCAGCCCTGCCCTCATGCGGCCCTGCTCCCTGCCTCCTCAGGGGATGGGTCTGGGCCTCCCACCTCAGGGGATGGGTCAGGGCCTCCCACCTCAGGGGATGGGGTCCGGGCCTCCCACCTCAGGGGATGGGTCCGGGCCTCCCACCTCAGGGGATGGGTCCGGGCCTCCCACCTCAGGGGATGGGTCCGGGCCTCCCACCTCAGGGGATGGGGTCCGGGCCTCCCACCTCAGGGGATGGGTCCGGGCCTCCCACCTCAGGGGATGGGTCTGGGCCTCCCTCCTCAGGGGATGGGTCTGGGCCTCCCTCCTCAGGGGATGGGTCTGGGCCTCCCACCTTAGGCGATGGGTGCTGTATCTCCTCACCCCGGTGCAGGCTGGTCCTGCTGGACAGACTCCCGTGTGAGGGTTCTCACGTTGTCTCCTGCACCTTGCACGAGCTTTCAATCACCTGCCTTAGTTTCATTTTTGATGTTCTAATCTTGATGTTCAAATTCACCAGCATTTAAAGATTTAAGCCTATAGCAGCTCTGGCCTTTCGGAACAAAAGACTTTCATTTCCCCTCTTTCCTGAAAAACCCACCCCTTTCCACTGGCCCCTTGTGGTGTGTGAACTGCTTTCCTCCTGGGGTGACATTCAGTCGCTGACGACATTCCTTGAAAAGTTGCCCTTGACCATGGCCGGCGAGATGGGCCAGTGAGGAGGGAGCATCCTCTTTGCGACACGTCAGTGTGTGTCTTCACCGCTCCTTCCCAGCCCCAGCCATCTGACTCACCTGACACACACCACATTTGTTAAGATAATAAACCCCAGCCCAAACCGGTTTGACTCAGTGGATAGAGCATTGGCCTGTGGACTGAAAGGTCCCAGGTTCAATTCCGGTCAAGGGCATGTACATTGGTTGTGGGCACATCCCCAGTGGGGAGTGTGCAGGAGGCAGCTGGTCGATGTCTCTCTCTCATCGATGTTTCTAGCTCCCTATACCTCTCTCTCCCTCTCTGTAAAAAATCAATAAGATATATTAAAAAAAAAAAAAAAGACAGTAAACCCGTCTAAAGAAAGGGTGTTGTTTGTGGGTCAGAATCTGGGTGGGGAGGAGGTTTCTGGAACATCGAGAGCAAATGGCCTCAGATTCAGGAAGGAACCTCAGGAGAGAGACACACGCAACACGGGCGGGGGAGGGACTGCGGGCGAGGGGGCCGCCCTCCCAGAGGCAGGGAGAGCGGGGCCTCCCTGGCAGCCCGGGGCCTGCAGCTCAGGGCCTGCAGCCGCAAACACGGGCATTAAAGATGGTGCTTGTGCAGCGGAGAAACACGGCCTCTGCACAGTATAGGAAGACCTCCTGCAAATGCATAGGACAAGGCCAAGGACGGACAGTCCCGTAGGCGTGTGCGGCACAGACACTAACCGTCCAGGGAAATACAAGTGGCGGGTAAGTCCCAGGAACGATGCTCAAACCCGCCAGCGGTCAGATGCACGCACGCGAGGAGGACAGTGACGGGCCTGTGGTGCTGGGTTAGCAGCCGGCCCTCTGCTGCTTCAGCCTGTGGTGAGCGAGCTCCGGCTTTGTGGGGAGGAGCTTGTGGGACAGTCCGGGGTGGCAGCTCCGCCAATGTCACATGCACATGGTCTCTCACTCAGCGACCACCCTCCCCGACCTTCCTTCAGAAATTTGATGCGCTCTGACTGGTTTGGCTCAATGGATAGAGTGTCAGCCTGCAGACTCAAGGGTCCCAGGTTCGATTCCGGTCAAGGGCACACACCTTGGTTGTGGGCACATCCCCAGTGGGGGGTGTGCAGGAGGCAGCGAAATGATGTTTCTCTCTCATCGATGTTTCTAGCTCTCTATCCCTCTCCCGTCCTCTTTGTAAAAAAATCAATAAAACATATTAAAAAAAAGTATTGACGCACACGGAAGACACACATCCGAGAAGAGAGCACACAACGTGGCTTGCAATGGCTAATCATCGGGAACCATTGAGAGGGAAGTGGCTTGTGCAAACTCTGCTTAAAGGACGGCTCTAGGGAGAGCCTTCAGGTACACTGTCAGTAAGAAAAGGAACACGCAGGACCATGTGGGTAGTAGGATTGACCCAACTCTATTAAAAATCCACTCGCCTTACATACTAGCAGGCACACTCAGACACACACACACACACACACACACACACACACACACGTGTGTATATCCATACATAGGGTGACCCATGGAGAAGGTGCACCCGTTAGACATGCTTCCGCTGCAAATACCTGGGGACTGACCGCAGCCAAGGAGCAGAGGGGGATGGGTGGCGGGGGGAGCAGTCCAGGCTGGCCCAGCAGCTGTGTGGCCCGCAGGCACCGGCTGCTGCCGCATGGCTCTACCCGCTGGCCTTCAGAGTCCGGCTTCCATTCCCACCCGTGGGGCCTCAGCAGCACCCGGTGAGGGCCGCCTTCAGCCTCACTTCCGTCTCCCGCTACGAGGAAGGGGGTCAGGGCCAAAGCTGTCCCACTGATCCTCAGGCCGGGAGGTGCCCAGCCCGCCTGCTGCAGCTCTGAGTGCGGGGCCTGGGTGAGGGTGGCACTGGGGGTGGTGTGTGTGTGTGTGTGGGGGGTGAGTTGCGCTGATACAGGTCAGACTCAGACTCCGAGAGAAGCCCTGGAACCCACCCCCACTCAGCTGCTCCCCCATTCATAGAGCGGGCACGAGCGTGGCCTTGCCAACTGGGACACGAAGTCTGTGTGGGCACCAGGCCGGCCGAGGTCCGGTGGCAGCTGCTCAGGGGTTCGTCGTCCTCGTTGCCTGGGGCGCCGGCCGCCAGCACCTGCTGACCTTGTGGATAGAGCGGTCAGATGCACGCACTGACCCCTGTGGCCGGGGCGGGGCCTCGGGACCATTCACATTGCTGCACGGGCAACCTAGGTCTTCGACAGCAGACAGCCCGCTTGTCTTTAAGTACAGAGACAATTTCTGAACAAGGGATGCTTAAGGGGAATTTAGATGCGGGCACAGAAAGGAAGACTCTCATTTCTGCCTCCGTCCCTCCCTGACCGGGAGTCGGACCTGAGACACCTGGGTGCAGGTGCCGCTCTGGCCAGGGCCCTGGCTTCTCTTTAAAGCTCTGGTTCTGTTCCCCCTCCTCCCAGGCCGGCAGCAGCACCCATGGCCGGGTGCTTCCCTGGTGCGTGGCGTGGTTCTCCCAAACCCAGGCTGTCTGGGTCACTCTCGGACCGCCTGGCGCCTGCTCAGCCAGACTCTCCTTCGATCCCAGGGGAGAGCAGCAGGTTCCGGCCGGCAGCCTCCGGGCGGGCGCTCAGCAGCATCTCACATTCCCCGCGTCCTCGGGGATGGGATGACTCGAAGGGAGGTGTGATGACGCTGGACTCGCGCTGTCCCAGGCCCCTCGGAGGGCCTTGTTCCTGAGCCGTGTGTTTGGGGAGGCGGAGCTGGGTGACATTTCCCAGCGAGGGGATGTGCCAGGGAGAATGGGCTGCCCCGAACTCCCGCAGGCTTCCCGTGTGTCCCTGCCCCCTCCCTGCCCCTCCTGCAGAAGCCGATGCTGTCTGGGACACGCGTCTTCTGGAAGCCGTCGGCCAGAAGCACTTGCTGAAATCAAGACCATCTGTCCCACTGGCTGAGCGCCAGGCTGCAGGGATCTCCCGAAGAATGCACACAGCAACTCCTTCCGACCAGGAAGGCCTGCTCCGACTCCGGCTTCAGGGGCTGCCAGAAGCCAGGGAGGCTGGAGCCCCTGCCCCCATCCCAGGGTCCCGGCCTCCCAGTGGCGTACAGGCTCTTGGTCCTGCAGGTCCCACTGTGTTAGAATGCGTCCCTTGGATCAGGGAGGATGCTGGTCGGTCAGAGAGCACCCTGTCCGGGGAAACCGCCGGTTCAGAGGTACCAGGGGACCATCCGCTCGCACCCGGACAGCACTGACCGGGCAGTGAGAGGGGACGGGGAGGAATGGGTCCTTTAAGTGGGAGTGATGGCCTGTCCATCGCTCAGCACAGCTCAGGCACGAGCAGAAGCAGCGGTGAGCTGGTGGAGAGGGCCAGGAGGTGGACATGGACAGGTGTCATCGCAGGGGACGCCATAATGGGCTTTCGCTTTCCTTGTCTGGGAGGAGATGCTGACGGGTGATGTTGGCTGAAGGGCACAAGGGCCGATGGCAACTGAAGAGGCAAGCGAGAAAGGGGCACCCGCAGCATCCTCCCTCGAGGGGCAGTGGATTCACAGCCCCGGGGCTGGGGGCACAGGAAGGGCCGGGTGGCCAGGGGACAGCGGTGAAGGAGGCGGGTGGCTGTGAGGGTGGGAAGACAGTTATTTTTAAACAAGTGGCTTCCTTCCAACGGAAGAGAGAGATGTCATCAGTTTGAGTTTTCATGGAGGCAGGGGCCGTGGAACTGGGATAGGGCTGAGGGCATGGGAGTTTTCATGGGGCTCAGTGGAGGTGCCGGCAGGCTTTTCCTGCTAAAACACTGCCACGCCACCTCTTCCAATCGTGAATACAATCACTGCGTGTGGAAAGGGGGACTGTTCAAAGGCGGAACTGAGAAAGATGGAGAGATTGCAAACTGCTTATCCCTGCTGCGGAATGGCATGCTGCCCGAGGAGTCACAGTGTGGGCGCCAACCCAGAGTTCATCTTTGTTCTCAATCATGGATAAAGTAGGTGTCCAGCCACAAAGCACGGCGCGGTGAGCTCAGGTGGGAAACAGTGGGATCAGAATGAATTTTGCATTTCTTTCTTTTTTTATGTTTATATATATATTATTGATTTTTTACAGAGAGGAAGGGAGAGGGATACAGAGTTAGAAACATCAATGAGAGAGAAACATTGATCAGCTGCCTCCTTCACACCCCACACTGGGAATGTGCCCGCAACTAAGGTACATGCCCTTGACCGGAATCGAACCTGGAACCCTTCAATCCATAGGCCAATGCTCTATCCACGGAGCCAAACCAGTTTTGGCAAATTCTGCATTTCTATTAAAGAAACAGGAGGCTTAGATGAAAACACACAATCCTGCCCCTACATTAGAAGATAACTAAAATTGTATTTTATTTCTTAAATATATGTTTTGTTGGTTTCAGAGAGGGAGAGGGAGAGAAAGAAACATCAATGATGAGAGAGGATCATTGATCGTCTGCCTCTTGCACGCCCCCTACTGGGGATGAAGCCTGCAACCTGGACATGTGCCCTGACGGGAATCAAACAAGTGGCCGCCTGGTTCACTGGTCGGCGCTCAACCACTGAGCCACACCCGATGGGCGGCCACTGAAATTTTAAAGCAAGGCTCCACTTGTGGGCAGTGAACGCTTGAATTTGTTTCTTGCAGCCCCTCAAACTGAACTCCCTGGGGCCGTTAGACAGAGGGGTGTCGGGTAAAGCTGCGTGCTCCGGTCGGCGGATGGGTTAACGTTCACTCCTCCTGACCTCCCTCCAGTGTGGGTCCCATCCAAGCACTGTTCTGCTTAGACACAAGATTGCTTGATCTGAGTCTCTTGAAACCCAAATAAATGTTGACGCCAAGCAGCGATTTAGGACTTAGAAAAGTGATTTTGTACTGAAAATACAAAACAGAACTCACAGTACATTTTCCAACCCAGCACACACACACACACACACACACACACACACACACACACACACTGGCTCTGGAACAAGCTGAACGTGTTTCAGAAAACAGCAGCTCTGCCAGAGCATATCTTACTGTGCTCTGATCTCTTCCATTCTGTTCCTTCTGTTCATTAAAACAAATGCTGCTGGAAGCACACAGCATTGATTTATAGCCGCTAATGGCTGGGCGCCCATTGGAAAACACAGGGTCAGCCATGTGTTTGCCTCTTTTCCAGTTATTGGTACAGCCAAGACTGTCACCGGGCAAACACTTGATATTGATCTTCAAGGACATCTGATTTGAGAATCAAAGGTGACAAAGATGTGTGTGTGTGTGTGTGTGTGTGTGTGTATATATATATATATATATATATATATATATATATATATATATATAAAACAGCCTAAGTGACCAGCCTATGATGAGCACTGACCACCAGGGGGCAGATGTTCAATGCAGGAGAAACCATAGGCATGGAAACATGGGACAGATTGATGAATCTCAGAGGAAAGCAGGGAGGGCAGGAAGAGATTAAGATCTTATATGCATACTAGAGGCCCTGTGCACGGATTTGTGCTCTGTGGGGTCCCTCGGCCTGGCCTGCTGGGATCAGGCCAAAACCGGCTCTCCAACACCCTCTGTGGGGTCCCGGATTGTGAGAGGGCACAGGCCAGGCCAAGGGACCCCACCAGTGCACAAATCTGTGCACTGGGCCTCCCATATTTTTATAAAAAACAACTACCACTTATTGCCTCCTCTGCACCCATGACAGCATTGGGCTCTTTCCAAACATCTTCTCTAATCTTCATAACAACCTTGTAATTCAAGGTGCTGTCATTCCTTTCAGGGAGGAATCCCTCCTCCCACACATACAAAGGAAGCAAGGTGACCGTGCCACAGCTCCAATCGCTGGAAACACAAAGAACCCAGCGGACCTGAGAGAGACACTTTACTACTCTCAGCACAACAGATGACAGTTGCTCAGTGTGACAGATTAACATCCCATGGACTGTGCCCATGACCCCTGCTGGAGGCCTCACCTGGCATGCTATATGTTTGCCTACATATCCATACCTATGATAAAGTTTAATTTGTAAGTTAGGCACAGTGAGAGGTTGACAATAACTAATAATATTACAATACATATAATAAAATTACATGCATCTATATATATAAAAGCCTAATACGCAAATTGTCCCCTCTGCCAGGAGACAGGGAGTTCAATTGTTCACTGTGATGTGTGCTGACCACCAGGGGGCAGCACAGAATGAAGGAAGACCCTGCCCGGCAGCCGGCAGCTGGCAGCCAGGGAAGGGAGACCCTGGCCAGTAGCCGAAAGGCCCCGATTGGCCCTGATCGCGGACCAGGCCTACCTGTGCACAAGTGCTCCGGACCTCTAGTTATAATAATAATAATAATAATAATAATAATATTATGTCCTAACTGCCCGTTTGCACTTGATAACTGAGGTGGCTCCTGTGTAACTACTGAGCAGAAGCCACAGGTGGATACGCTGGACAAAGGGGTGGTCACATCCCAGGTGGGACATAGCGCAATGTGAGATTTCATCACACTACGCAGACTCGATGCAATTTAAGACGTATAAGCTGTGTGTAGGGTGCCCCCCAAATGTAGACAGAGTGATCTTTAGAGAAATAGAACAGAGGAGGAAACGGTTTCAACAGTCTTTACTTTTTTGTGTGTGTATGTGTGTTTGAAAAAAAATCATAGGATTGGGTAGAATTTGAAAATAATGATTTTTTAGGAAGACAACGGTCAAAAGAATGTAGATGTTAATAAAGCGTTTGCTTCCAATGAAACTTCAGTGGGATTATTTTCCCAGGATACGAGAGTCCACACGCTTGCACGTCCTGTCACAGCTAGTGTGACAGTCATTCAGAATGCCTCCCGGCTCTGGGAGAGCAGGTGTTCAGCTCACTTCGCAGTAGGAGTGAAGTCTCAGGCCTCACACACTGAGGCTGCCCGCTGGAGGGCCACAGAGTGAGGACTCCTTTCTCCTGGTCTCTTTCTGTGCTCTAAACAGTCCTGCTATTAACCCATTCAAGGTTCATTTCTAAGTGCTTAATCATGAAACACACAGAACCCAGCGGACCTGAGAGAGACACTTTACTACTCTCAGCACGATAGACAGTTGCTCAGTGTGACAGATTAACATCCCATGGACTGTGCCCATGACCCCTGCTGGAGGCCTCACATGGAAACAAAAGTTTCCATCAGCGCTTTTCTCCCTACGTTTCCTCCTTTTGTAAGTTGCATTCTCTTTTGTGGATGGAGAAAATTGGGCAGGGATGGATTGTTCCTTAAAATATGGACATTGTGCCAAAACCGGTTTGGCTCAGTGGATAGAGCATCAGCCTGCGGACTGAATTCCGGTCAAGGGCATGTACCTTGGTTGTGGGCACATCCCCAGTGGGGGATGTGCAGGAGACAGCTGATGTTTCTCTCTCATCGATGTTTCTGACTCTTCCTCTCCCTTTCTCTCTGTAAAAAGTCAATAAAATACATTAAAAAATATTGACAGTGTCCCAACAGGCCAAACATCTGTAGGAGCCGCAGAAAGGGACATATGACAGATCTGGAAGGCTTCACAGAACATGCAAGATCACCTACACCTTCCCAGACACCAGCAGCAAAATAGGGAGAAATGGGCAGTCGGAATGTTTCCCGTTTATTCGCTGCCATCTGACGATTATGACAATTTAATTTGGGAACTGGATTTATATAGGAAACCCAGGAAGAAAGTAAGTATTCCTCTAGAAAGGGTGTGATAATTGAACTAATTTTATAAGTCTTGGTTTGTATCAGTAAGAAATTAGCTGTTAGAATTATTTACTCAGGCATAGCTCTTGGATGTTCTCAGTTCTTCAGTAAGCAGCAACTGTCAGGCAAGGACTTTCATCATTACAAGTGTAGTCGTGGAACGATCCCACTCAAAATCAAGTGTTTTGCTCCTCTCCCATGACCCTGTGCAGGGTAGCTTTATTGCATTGGTCTTTAGGAAAAAATGCAAAATCAACGATTAATGTTCCTGACATGTTGAACAGCACATGTTGCATTTTTAAAAGATAAGATCATCATATAAAGTCTGCTCCATCTTTTGCATACTCTGACAATGGCTTGTTCAAATCCCCTTTTCAACCATTACTCCCTTTAAGAAATCATTTTACATAGTATCCACAGGTACACACAATACCCTTCTGGCTTGCAGGATGCACTGGTGTTTTCTGTTTCTCCTCCTCTTTCCAATCCACCAAAATGCTGCTGGTCAAGTTCCTCAGTGATCCCGTCACTCATGGACCACAAACTGCAGCCTGACACTTAAAAAAAAAAAAAAAAAAAAAAAAAAAAATATATATATATATATATATATATAATTATTGATTTCAGAGAGGGAGGGACAAACATTGATGAGTGGAAATCATTGATTGGCTGCCTCCTGCATGCCCCTTTCCAGCCCACAACCCAGGCATATACCCTAGTGGGGAATTGAACCATGACCTCCTGGTTCATAGGTCGACACTCAACCACTGAGCAACACTGGCCGGGCCTGACTCACACTTTAGATCATACATATATCACTTCCTTGTTATTCTATCACATAATGAAAACATACAAGATCCAGGTGGGACACTTCTGTAGTCGGAGCAGAGCTCTGTGAAGGATCGACCCACCCAGCTAATCTAAATTGTGGGGCCTGTGAGAAAGGATGCAGGAGGCCGGACATGCTGATGCTATGATCAAAATATGAGCAAGTCCAAAACCTGACTTCCTTCCACAGGGATTTATACATTTTGCAAACAATGCTGCATCTGCAGCATGAATGCCAATTTCTTTTTCATTTTGAGAAGTTCTATTTGGTTCTTTCCCAAATCTACTTGATAACTTTAATAGCTCGTTTGTCCTTATTCAATTTCTTCTGAATAATTGAGCATCTGCTCTTGAGGCCCTTAGTCCCCGTTTCTCAGCAGGCTCTCACAGCGCCTGCGTGTGTGCTGCGGGCCATGCCTGCCTGTGAGAACAGGCCCCTCACTCTATGGGCAGGGCTTCTTAGGAAGGTGGCTTCTTTCAGAGGGAAGTTGTGGTTGTTTGTATGGTGTCAGGGCTCTGCCATGTGATGCCACTTTAAACTGAAATCCGGGCTTGAGGTTTTTGTTTGTTTTTTCAGAGGGTCCATACCAGGAGGAGTCTGCTGTAAGCGGTCAGGAGAGCACATGTATGTGCATGTATACTTACACTTTACCCCTCAGTCAGCCAAGTTCAAGGCGGAAACTCTCCTCGGGGGGATAGTGCTCAGCCTCATGGGGGGTGGTGTACGTGTGATCCCTCCCCCAGACTAACCCGGACTTCACCCGCTGCCTCTGGGCCCCTGAAGCTTGAAAACAGTAAGTTGTCCTTAGCCTCCAGCAGCTTTCATGTAATGTTTTAGACCGGGTACTCCTTACCTTCTCGTCAGCTCATTCAAAAAACATTTTTAATCCAACAGCTAGAACAGTTTCTAGGAGGAGGGTACCCTTTGCACTCTAAGACTACGCAAGTTTACAAAATCAACAATTCTCCCTCACGTCATTTGAAATAAAACATAGAAAAACCATCGTGGGTAGTCCAGATTTTATTGCTCATTAATTATGGCATTCTATACAATTTTAAGTAAACAGTTTTGAGAAAATATACTGGGAGTATTGAACAGTGATGGCACTATTGATGAATGTTCAAGTGTCACATAAGGTAGTAAGAGGCACCAGTGCCACCATCGCCTCCCAGAATTTGTACATTTCATATAAAAAAAAAAAAGAGTAAAAATAGTTCATTGGTATTTTACTAGCATTATTCTTTGTAATCTATGAACCGTGATAAGCTTGAACAGTTTCAGACTCTTCGGAGCAAAACAAAGGCTTTTCTTCCACTAGCAGATGTAGTAGCTTCTTTAAAAACAGCAGACAGATCAACACAACAAAAAAGTACAGACACAACCCTAAAACAAAGTCGGCATATTTCAGTGGCCCTGAATTTTAATGTTTCTCTCGGTCATATTATCTATTTATATATAAAAGTCTAATATATATATAAAAGCCTGCTCACTAGGACATGTGCTAACCACCAGGAGGCGATGTGGAACAGGGCGGGGAAGTGGTGCTGGCAGTGGGTGGCAGTGGAGGCTCTGCCGACCCCGATGGGCCCTGACAACAGGCAGCACGGTGGAGCAGGTGATCCGGTAGCACCAGGCCAAGGCGGGTGCAGGCAGGGGCCCAATTGCCTTGCTGATCACCCCGCTGATGGCAGCCAGCAGCAGCAGGCAGGTGGGGAGTCCGACTCCGACCAATCACCCCGCAGATGGTGACCAGTAGTGGCCACAGGGGCGGTGCTGAGGGAGCCGGACAGGGAGCCTGGCCCTGATTGATCGCCCCACAGGCAGGATGGTGGAGCAGGTGAGGGGGCGGTGTAAGGACAAGGTGGGGTACCAGGTGGGGCTGTGGGGCTGTGAGGCTGAGGGCGCGAGCTGAGACCCCATTCCCACAGGACACCCTGAGGGACCTCACCTGTGCAGGAACTCATGCACCAGACGTCTAGTTTCAGGAAATAAAATGCTACTCAGCTTTTAAAGATGAGATTAAATGTCTTTACCATAATTATGATTACTTCATAATTTAAATGACTTAACTAAAGATAGTGTTGGCTCAGTCAAAACCATGGACACAACTCAGACTGCTCTTATGCTAAAGAAACTTTTGGAAACCCCAACTGTTCCTTACAACGCAGACCGACACGGCACAGTGCAGCTGAGGAACCAGCAGCGTCCCTTTGGGACCCCGCAGCAGCAGCCCTACCTATTTTTAAAGCTGGGAGCAGAAGCAGAATCACTGTGAAGCGCACAAAGGCATCTCTAAACCCCTGGCAAAACTGCACTGACGGTTTCCTCTATTAACGATTAAAAAGCAATCAAGCATGTATTACAGTTCGGCGTTTAAAACACTTCTATTATTACAATGATGCTCAGGGAGAGAAATGCATTTGAATACTTGGAACAAAACATGAAACGTAGTTTTATGCTAAGTTATTTACAAGACCTCCGTTACCAAACAACGAAAGATATACGATAGCACGTAAACAGGAATTTATTAGGACCACTGGCTCCACCAATACAAAAATTAAATATTAAGGCATCTTGTACTCCCATGTTGGTAGTGCAGTGAAGAGAAATGTTTAAATAGGAACCAGCACGTCTGTTTAGATGCTGCCTGATGTATTGGATCCGTTTTTATAGTCTCCTCTTCCACACACCATGGAAAGCTCTCATGATCAAACATCATGACCCACACCAAGAGAGAAGCATAAACCATATTCACTTATTAAAGGGAAGCAGTTCACCCTGGGGTGGGGGTGGGGAGGCATTACAAAGAATATTATGTGTAAAGCTCAAATACCAGGATTTAAGTTTCTCTGAAGCAATTTAACCAGTCTTGGCTAGGCTTCTCAGTAATTGATGAGAAGCCTAGCCAAGACTGGTGGTTAGGCTCAGTGGATAGAGTGTCAGCCTGTGGACTGAAAGGTCCCAGGTTCGATTCCGGTCAAGGGCATGCACCTTGGTTGTGGGCACATCCCCAGTAGGGGGTGTGCAGGAGGCAGCTAATCGATGTCTCTCTCTCATCGATGTTTCTAACTCTTCATCCCTCTCTCTTCCTCTCTGTGAAAAATTAATAAAATATATTAAAAAAAAGATGAGAAGTCTATGAATCTGTATCATGCTTTGGAATAATTGTTCACTCAGTACTCTATTCCCTGGGACAGGAGTTTTAGAAAAGTCTTTTAAAAAAATGGTTACATCCACTAGAATAAGATCACATAAGTTAACACTGATTATTTATCATTTCCCTTATTCCACTGACAAAGCTCAAAAGGCTTCCAAAGTATATTAAACAGTAACATTTCACCTTTTATTAAGGCAAGTTTGTGAAAATAATTTAATACAACCAAATCTCTTCAGGAAATTTCAGCTTAGAACATTTTTATGTAAGAAATATACAAAAAAATGGTTTTATAAAAAGCCACCTCAATACCAGAAGAGAGTGACAAAAGTTTGAACCCAGTGTACTTTTTAAGGATGCTCTTTCCTTGTTTCCAATTCCAAGTGCTAGTCATCATCTTTAGTGCCACTTTTGCTTAACTATGGAAAAAGATAAAAGAAATATTCAACAAGTTTAAATTATTATATTGAGTTATTTCCATTTCATAGCAAAGGTAAACATTTATAGCTTCTGGAACCAGAGTCGGCAAGATTTGGGAGGGTAAACCACTTCCAGCTTCCACCCCTATTGTTGTACTAAAAACACAGAGATTATTTTATACTGTTTTTATGGAAAGGGCATCCCACTGCCCAAACATCTGACTTTAAGATAAACTGTAAGAATATACCCATGAGATCCTCACTAAAATGCTAGCCTTTAACTCTCCTTAGATCACATTAGTTACTTCTGACAGGACTGGCACTAAGCAGCATGCAAAACTCATTTCATGAAGTTCTACAAAGAGAATGAACTTACTGTGTTAGGTATCAGTTGAGTATATTTGAAGCTACAATTTGTGCAAGAAAAATACTGAGAGTAGTTGGCAGAAAACCTCAAAATGGAAGTAAACAATTTAAAACAACAAAAACGGAAACTCTTTCTTGGTAATGATGGGAAATTACAACTAGGGTCTGACCTAACTAAAATGCTTAGTTCCTCCTAAGAAATCAAAGCATTTCTCCCCGGGACCTGTTTCCTCAGTTTCCATACCATCACTAACTTAGAGTCACAGTTAAGCATGCCCATCCTAGGGGTACTTACATCAACAGTCACACCTCACTGCAGCTATAAATACTTACATGCTGAGTGTGGAGGAGGAAACGGACGTCCCAGGGGAATCCAGAGGCGGAGGGGAGAAAATGGGAGATAAAGCGTCAGTATTCGATGGCAATGCCATGAGGATGTGTGAAGACTGGAATTAAGTATTGTGTACCTTCACCACATCCACCCAGTTCCAGCCTCGAGGAAGCTCTCCTTTGTGATCTGGAGGAGAAAACACAGGAACGTTATTTTTAAGACCAGTCGGTGACCTTTAAGGTAATATTCGAATAATACATAAGATCTGTATGCCATTCTGCACAGCAAATAAAATCTAAGTCACACAACCCCACGCTGACAAACAGATATTGTCACTGTGCCTGCACATACTGCTCTCCTGGGCACACTCTCCAAGTGTTTCAGATGTGTCCTCTGATGGTCCCCTGACTTCATTCTAGGCAAAACCTGGTGTCCAGGAAAATACGAGGTGAGCTGCTAATGCCGGGAAGAGAAACCCATCCACTTGCTAACTTCAGGTGCATGCACAAAGCATCTGCTGCCTGCACGGGGCTGCTTATCTCAGTGAGAAACTGTATGCTCACTGTTCCCTGTGCTCATGCTCCCCTCTAGCCCAAGACAAGAGGCCTTACATACAAACGTTCGCTCAAGATGAAGAGGAAGCCTGGTCAACTTATCCACTCCTGAGTTCTGATAAGACAGTCATCATTTAATCTGACATTTTTTAAACAGGCTTTCATCTGTTGGGAGTGCTTACAAGCAAGCTGGACTTTTATATAAGAACTTATAAAGTAAAACAATTTCATTCCTATAATAGAATATTCAAATTTAAAGAACAGTTTAATAAATACACTTAAATATTTTCTATTTAAAATTCCTTTATGCTCGATATATTTGTATGTCTCATTTTAGAAAACATATAAAATCTGTATTTGAAACAAGTATATTAATTTTATAGCAAAGGAAACGGAAACCAACTCTTTGATTATTATTATTTTTAAAATATATTTTATTGATTTTTTTACAGAGAGGAAGGGAGAGGGATAGAGAGTCAGAAACACTGATGAGAAACATCGATCAGCTGCCTCCTGCACACGCCCAACTGAGGATGTGCCTGCAACCAAGGCACATGCCCTTGACTAGATTCGAACTTAGGACCTTTCAGTCCGCAGGCTGATGCTCTATCCACTGAGCCAAACCGGTTTCAGCTCTTTGATTATTATAGGAGAGAAGCAGTATTATGGAGCTCAATTTTATTTAAAAAATATATATATATTTTATTGATTTTATACAGAGAGGAAGGGAGAGAGATAGAGAGTTAGAAACATCGATGAGAGTCATCGATCAGCTGCCTCTTGCACACTCCCTACTGGGGATATGCCCGCAACCAAGGTACATGCCCTTGACCGGAATCGAACCCAGGACCCTTCAGTCCCCAAGCCGACGCTCTATCCACTGAGCCAAACCAGGTAGGATCTTGTATGCTATTCTAATGCTCCTGAAAGTCAGGACTGATTTAGTTACTTTGCCGCTCATCTACCTTCTTCTCACGTTTCTTTCTTGTGGTGAAGGAGAAAATATTTTCAATACATGTCTGTGCCCTGACCCAGCCTCTGAGCTAACTGTCCCCAGAATAAACAGTGGAGACTAATTCTCTAAATGGAAACCTAGTTATTAAGCACCCACCGAGCAATAAAAAGCAACACATTTCTCAGTGTTATAAGAGGAAAAACAAACACAAACCTGTTTTATCTGCCAGCTTGCGTTTTTGGGCTTTTGTAAGCTGTTCCTTCTTTTCTTTTTTCTTACTGGATGGAGCTACATTTGCAGTTTCAACTGAGAGGATATTGCTTATGGATGTCTAAGGGGAAAAAATAATTCTTAGACCCATGTCTTAAAGCTTACCGAATTACACAAAATATGGCTACACCCTGAAATGGGTTGATAATTTTTAGACTTGTGAAATAAAAGAACCCTCCCCTGTTATATTTGCTTACTAGTACAGGTGAACTTAGCGACTGGATGCACTGGAATGCGCACTGACGGGCACAATACAAGTGCAACTGCTGCAACAAGGCCCCTCAGCAAGGAGTCCTGACGCCAGCATGATGCAGAAGCTCTGAAGTTCCAAGGTAATTTTACAGTTTAATTTGCTATTATTTGGAAATTTAAATAAGTCTTTAGCAGATTTACAGTTGTGAGTACATGAAAGTTTATTCTTGTATTATCATTTATTAATTAGTTATTTATTTGAATTGCAACTGTAAATCTACTTTTGCCCACCACTGGATTTCAGTTCATGCAGCCAGAGATTATGAGGCAAAATTTTAAATGCTTACGAAGTGCAGGCATTGCAACGAATGTTGTACATTCAGTCATTTACTACAGTTTCATCAGGTGGATGCTGCCTCAACTGCCATTTTACAGATGAAGAAACCGAGCCACCCAGTGAGGGTGCGGTGAGGGTCTGACCCCACGTGGTCCGCCCCCATCCTCGATTTGAGCTCCCACCCTCCCTGCTTCTCCAGCTGCCTCCCAGGGTCCTGTGCTCTGCTGGCCTGTGGAAACCAGAATTGCTCAAGTATGGGATGTGGCCTCTGCTGTCCGTGTACAGCTGGGTTCACAGACAAAACTCAGCACTGACCAGCAACATGTTTTAGTGCAGGTCGTGGTGCAGAGGGGCTAATTCACAGATGCTCATGGTCATCAAAGAGGCTTCTTCTCTAAAATAATCCTAGGAAAAAATGTATACTTTCCCCATTTAATAGCATCTCTGTAAATGGCCATACCTTCAAACTGAGCTGTGGCAAGACCACTTACAATGAAATAATCCCCATTAAAAATGTCATACATATTTTAGCTCCACATAAGAAATCCCCTTTCTGAGTTTTATGAGGAAATAGACTTGAAAGTATGAATTCTACAATATCAGCACATGAAGTAGCCTAGTCTTATAGGAATGGTAAAATATGGAGAATAACATTTTTAAAGTTACATAAAAGCTAAGAAATCTAAAATTCATTGTTCTTATTTAACTCAGATGTAACTCACTTTAAACTAACGATCTCCAATTAAAAAAATAACTAGTTCAAAGTAATTACTAACACTGAAATCGAAACATTAAGAACATCTGGCAAAAGCAAACGGCACACTCACCGCAGAGTTCACGGGATGGTGATTCTCCATGAACTGCTCCTTGTTGTCCTTGGCATACTCAAACAACGTGTAGGTCATGGCGGTGCCGAGGTTGGCTTCCACCGCCTCCTGTAGCTTGGCTAGTATGCTCTCCTTTATGGCTGACGATCTGGAGTGACAAGAAATATATTGCTAGCGGAAAAGCAAGAGTGTGAAACAAAAAAACCCCATGAAAATAAAACACTGCTCACATGGTGTTGTTAAAGAAAGCGTTCATGGAGATGACTGGGGGGGTCTGCGGGTATGTCTCCGTCCAGGAAACCTCGATGAGGAAGGCTTTGGGATCACCACTTTCACCTATCTGAGGAAAAGGGAAATCTCAGGCTTGTAAAAAGTAATACAAGACAGAATATTTCATTATGATCTTTAGAATGAATCCTTTCCAATGCTCATGGTCAGGTCAGTGGTTAGAGCATCAGCCTGCACACCAAAGGTCATGGGTTCGATTCCCGGTCAAAGGCATGTATGTACCTGAGTTGTAGGTTTGACACCTTCCTTTGCGCAACCTCCCCATCCCCCCATTAGGGAGCATGTGGGAGGCAACCAGATGCCTCTCTTTCAGCCCCTCTTCCACTTTCTCTAAAAATCAATGGAAAAATATTCTCAGGTCAGGCTTTACCTAATTAAACAAACAAATAAAAATAATTGATGTCATTTATAATTGATGTGTCTTCATTTAAATGCTTCAGGAAATCCAAAAACATAATAAATCCAAACCACTAAATTTAAAAACAAAATCAGCATTTATTAGCCTTCTCCAGCAAAGCAATTAATTAATGCTCCTACATATGTCAACACTTACCCTATATTGAAATGAAACTGGACTTAATTCCCGGAAACTTTCATCTCCTTCGTATATAGAACGTAATGCTTCCAATTCCATCTGCAAGAAATGAATCCAGTGCATTTTGTTTAGTGCTATAAATGGGCTAGAAGTAGAGGGTCTGATTCAAGCCCACTCAACTACGTAACAGTTGACGAACGTAGCTTAGATGTTTATAACATACAGGGACATACCAACACAGTATGATAATGCCGATACTAATACTTCAAAACCATGTGCCAGGCACTGCAAAGCGTTTTACAGTGTATTATCTCCCTTGATTCTCACATCGGTCCTGGGAAGAAAATCTCACTATCTTCCCCTTCCAAACAGGGGAGATAAGATTAGGATTAAAGCAACCCCAGAGCGCATGCCCTGCATCACTGCCAACGAGTCGCCTGGACAGAAAGAGGAGCCTGGACAGAAAGAGCGTAAAAAAACACTACTTACACATCTTGTACTTGTAACCCTTCCCACAGAATGATACAAAACTGGTAAGAAAACTTAAAAACAGGAAAAAGAGCTGTGAAACAATGGTAGTTAGAAAAAGGTTGACAAGGACCGACCCAAGATAGGAGAAAGGAGAGTAAGAGTGAGGAAGACCCTGCCTGGAAATATGTCTTAGAGGAGACTGGCTGCTGTCGTGATCGCTGGGGACACTGGAGAAGAGAAGCCAGGAGAGGCTGCACTTGGATACGTATTTCAGCTTAAAAAAACCACGTCATGAATTCCACAAACTAAAGATGGGCGGATCTGATCTATGTGGACAACCTTTTAGAACAGATTATTAAACAAAGCATGAGAGTAAGTAGGAGTTTCCTAAGACCTAGTAGGCACATGAGAAACAGCATCTATGTCAACAGCCCTTCTTAGAGAGCCTCCCTAATTACAGGAAGGGCCCACGATTTCTCGTTACTGTTACAGAAATGTAAACTAGATTCAAGAACAACCGAGCAGTACCCTGGCCCGTGCGGCTCCGCTGGCTGGAGCATCGTCCCGGACACCACAAGGCGGTGGTGGGCTCCTTGCCCAGGTTTCAGGTTTGTGCCCAGTCAGGGCGCAAGTGGAAGGCAGCCAATCAATGTTTCTCACATTGATGTTTCTCTCTTTCTCTCGCTCCCTCCCCACTTTTTCTCCCTAAATATCAATAATAATAATAATAATAATAATAAACAAAAAATAACTAAGATTAGATTGGAACAAACTTACTCAAAATATAGTGCTACTCTGTGGATCGCTAATCCTTTCCTGCCTTTTCATTATCAACCTGGACAGGCACGACAGCAGAAGGCAGGCTTGCAGACTTGTGGATGACAATTTGATGGGATAGTGCAGTGGTCCACAAACTGCGGCTCTTTGGCCCCTGGAATGTGGCTCTTCCACAAAATACCACTTGGGGGTGGGGGTATTCAAAATAGATGCGCCCAGGCCAAAAACCGACTTCTGCATGCACACCCGCATGTGGTATTTTGTGGAAGAGCCACACTCAAGGGGCCAAAGGCCACATGTGGCTAGCGAGCCACAGTTTGCCGACCCCTGGGGTAGTGAATCACGCTGGTAGCAGAACGAAAATTCACACAGTCCTTGCCAAACAACCTCACAGGATGACACCGAGAGGCTAAAGTCCTCGGATACCTAAACACACAAGCAGAGGGTGAAAGGCCAATTGCTTTGCATAAAGCGCGTAAAGGGCTTAGTGGACAGTAAGCCTAACTGTGGAGAACGGTGATGCCACCCTTTTAAAACAGGGCGCAGAAACACACGAACCCAGGAGAATTTCAAAAAATGGTCACCGAGCTCTGGCCGGTTTGGCTCAGTGGATGGAGCGGCAGCCTGTGGACTGAAGGGTCCCAGGTTCGATCCCGGTCAAGGGCACGTACCTTGGTTGCGGGCACATCCCCAGTGGAGGATGTGCAGGAGGCAGCTGGTCGATGTTTCTAACTCTCTCCCTTCCTCTCTGTAAAAAAATCAATTAAAAATATATTTAAAAAAAATATATATATATATAGCCAAAGCCGGTTTGGCTCAGTGGATAGAGCGTTGGCCTGTGGGTTGAGGGGTCCCGGGTTCGATTCCCGTCGGGCACATCCCTGGTAGGGGGTGTGCAGGAGCAACCGATTGATGTTTCTCTCATCGATGTTTCTAGCTCTCTATCCCTCTCTCTTCCTCTCTGTAAAAAATCAATAAAGTATGTTAAAAAATATATATATATTTAAAAAAAAGAAAGAAAAAAAGAAACTCCGATCCCAGTGCTGCCTGTGCCCCATGGGCCGATCGCTCATGCCTTCGCAGACCTGCGCCTCGCCCGCCCCCATCACCCCGCCAGGCCCCCTCCGCCCCGATGGCACCCAGCACCCCTCCCACGTGACGTGCGCTCACCGACGGCTGTCAGACGGACAGGACCTCCCCCCGAAGGTCACGGCCAGGGCCGCGGACCCCGCGCCACGCTGTCCTCCGTCGGAGATTTAACCCAATTACCCGCCCGCCGATGCCACATCCGAAGGCGATCCGACCCCATCGGGCACGGCTCCGTGGACACGCGTCCCACGCGCGGCCCGACAGGCGGGCCGAGTCCACCGGGTGGCGGACCGAGGACGCGCGATCCCGCCGCCCAGGCGTCGGGGCGGCCCCGGGCCGACCGGACCGAGCACGGCGGGGCGCGGGGCGGCCGCGGCGGCGCACTCCGGCCGGGCTCGCGGGCACCGGTCCGCCCGGGGCACCGGCCCGGCTCCGGCCGCCGGAGGGGCGAGGGCGGGCACGTGCGGGGAGGCGGCCACCCTCCCTCGGGCCGGGGCGGACTCACCTCCTGGTCCTCGTTGGCGCTCATCGCGGCCGCGAAGAGCACCGCGAGCGGCGGCCCCGAGGCCCTCGGCCGCGGGAGGCGCACCCTCGGCGCCGCAGACGGCGGTCACGCGCACCCGCGGCCCTGGGGCAGCGCGGAGCCGCCCGCGGAAGGGCTGAGGGCGCGGAGCCCGAGGCCGTGGCAGGCGGGGCGCCGGGGCGTGTGGACGGAGACGGCGGAGCCCCGAGGCCGAGGCCCCGCCCCCTCTTTCCGCCCGCTCCTCCTATTGGTTCCGCCTCGCTCCGTCCGCCTCCTGCTCCCGAGCGTCTTCCCTACGTCGTGTGGAGCGGCGTCAAGCTCCCGAGCAGCGATTGGCGCAGAGCGCTGTCACTCAGGCCCAGGAAGCGCTTCCTGGGCATGCGCAGGCGGGCGGAGGGAAGTCCTGCTCGCTGGACCCGGCTGTGAGGCGGCGGCGGCTGCAGGACTCGGCCTGGCTGCCTCGGGCTCCCCCGCCGGCTTCCCCTCGGCCTCCCCGGCTGGAGGCGACCGGCCGCCAGCTGCAGCGGGCCCCGTGCACGCGGCCTGGGTGAGTCCGGGCCGGAGACCTGCGGGCCAGGCGACACCGCCTCGGGAGAGCGTTGGCTCTTCCTGCGGGGGTGAGGGGCCTGCGTTTTGCAGCGGCGCCAGCGGGTGCAATGCCGGCATCGCTCCTTTAGCCCCCGTGCACCTGTTTCCAGGGCCTCCCGGTGCAAGGGGGCTGGGGAGGAGGGTAGAATCTGCTTTTAGGGGTCCAGCGTCGTTTCTCTGCCTTTCCTGAATTCTGTGATCCTGGGACGGTTCCTTTTTCTGAAATCAGTTGTTGGTTCACATCCTCAACATCAGCTTTTTCTTTTTCTTTCCCCCCTCTCCCCCCCAATCATCCCAGCCTCAAACTGTCGTTCCTATTTTGGTCATTTTGTAGTAGAACTTCTTTGAATCTTATCCTCATTCGCCTTGCCCTCCACCCTGAACCTCCATTCATCAAATAGTGACCACATACATTTATCTTCCACTCCGAGCCGGACGCCTTCCTTTGCATTGTACCGTCCTTCTTCCCAGGAGTCTTCCTTATGATCGTGCATGCCAGCTTCCAGATTGTTCCCTTGCACTACGTGGTTCCCGGCCCGGGGTGTTATTCCTTCTGCGCCTCCGTCCACGCCCTTCAGCGAGGCCCATGAACCTCTGTACCTGTCCTTGGCCGCCCCATTCCTTTGCTGCAGAATAAGCGCGTCCCATTTCAGGTGCCAAAGCTTTTAGGATAGAATGTGCAAGAATTTCAGATACAATTTTCATTACCGGGGACAGAATTACAATGATTTAGAGCTGCACTGCCCAGTATAGTAGCCAGTAGCCAGATGTGGCTGCTGAACATTTGAAATAGACTAGACCAATTTGAGATGTGCTTTCAGTGTACAGTACACACCAGATTTTGAAAACTTAGTACAAAAAAGGACAATATCTTGATGATAATTTTTATATTAATTTTGAAAGGATATTATTTTGGATATATTGGTTAGATAGAATATCATTAAAATTAATTCCACCTATTTGTATTTTCTTGTGTGACCGCTAGAGCAGGCGTATAGCTACACAGTAGGGTTGATTAAATCTGCTGATGTGGTATCCGAGATATGGAGGATCGACTAGATGATTAGCATATTATTTTAGTAATATCTCAGGAGTTCAGAAATTAGATGTTAGCAATTACAGGGAAATTATAGATAATTACAGTTTTTATATATCTATGTCAATAATTATTTTTCTTTATAGCTGAAGTAGGTCATGAGACCTTTTAATTGGATGGCGTTCTGCTTTCTTGCTCTGCTCATTCCAAAGTTCTGTGTGCATTTTGAGATGTTACTGAAAACACTGATTAGTCTTAAAGTTGACTACCTTTGTAATATGAAAGATTTTAAAAAAAATACAATACCAATAGTTATCAAATTTCAATAGGTCAATTTAGGAATTAAAGTTTTGAAAATTTTTTGATTTCTTTTGTATTTTGCAGACACTTCAGAGTCTTTTGCCTTTTTGTAACGTTTTCTAAATGGTGGAGATTCACATATTAGGAATGGATTTGGGCTTTTAAGAAATGAGTTACAAATGTATCAACATTCGTATTTAAAATTTTCAGGACGCCGTGAACATGGGTCCCACACAGTGGGACTTCCCTGTGGAATTATGCTGTCGGCCGATGGCCTTTGTCACTCTCACCGGCCTGGATGTGGTGTACAACGCCGTCCATCGAGCCGTCTGGGATGCTTTCTGCGCCAATCGGAGGGCTGATCGGGTACCGATCTCTTTCAAGGTGCTCCCCGGTGACCATGAGTATCCCAAATGCAGACCCAAGGTAACGGCATTGTGATTGCATGGGCCGTCCTCCCTCTCTCCCTCTGTATGTGTGTGTATGTCTTCTTTGTTCCTGTTGTCTGAGCTCGGAAACCCCTGAGTTTATTAAGGGGATGGTTACAGTGATGAGTATAGAAAACCCTGGACTTTGTCAAGTCTGTAATACACTACAGGTATCCTATATAATGAGAGAGGAATATGCTCATTATCTGTTATACAGTGAGGCTTAATGACCAATCGCATAACGACCGGATCACAGATCTGCAGGAGGGTGGGGCAGTGAGCTACAAGCAGGGGGCGATGGAGAGCTACAGGAGGGGCAGGGCAGCAAGCTGTGAGGGAGGTGAGTGGCACAGGAGGCGGCAGCGAGCTACTGGTGCACGGATTCCTGCACAGGACTACTAGTGTTTAATAATAGTTATTTTTCTAAACCTAGCAGAATAATTACTTTATAACTATGAAGCTTTTTATTCAGTGAGCCTAGTTTTTCCTTTAAAAAAAACACACAACAAAACAAAGAAATCTCCATAAAGGCCTCCCTATTTAGAAAGGTTTCGCATTCTCCGTTACCAGTATCGCTGTAGCATCCATGGTCTTCACAGTTTACAAGTAAAGCGAAATGCCATCGTGGCAATATGTTTTGAAACAAATGAAGCTATATTGGGTTTCAGATAACAGTTTATTTGAGCAGCTTTTTACAAGAGCAGAAGCTTGACACGGTGAGGAATCTAAGTCAAATTTACCTAGAAAAGGGCTGTATGCTTCCAGGGTATTTGAGAGCCTTAATATCATGAGAAACTCTTGAGTTTGTTCATTCTTTAACTGAAAATTGCCACAGCTTTGAGGTTGAGATCCTACCTCTACTGCTTTCTAGCTCTTATTTGGTCTCTGTAAACTGGAATTTCCTCATCTTATTAACAACGAGAGGCCCTGTGCAAGACATTCATGCATGGGGGTTACGGGGAGAGGTGTCCTTCAGCCTGGCCTGCACCCTCTTGCAGTCCGGGACCCCTTGGGTAGGGTCCCTAGGCTTGGCCAGCCATCAGGGCCTATTGGGGCGTTGTTTCCCCCCGGCTGCCAGCAGCTGGCCCCGCCCCCGCTGCTGCTTGCCATCTGGGTGGGTGCTGCTCCCCTCGTCCCCTGCCATCGGTTGCCGCCTCCTGCGGGAATGGGGTGCGATCGCTTGGCTGGCCTGGGCCTTCCTCTGTGGGGTGATCACTGGCCAGTGGCCTAGGCCTCCCTCTATGGCATGATTGATCTGGTGGGGCCCCGGATTGGTCGCCCCACCGGCTGGTGGCCTGGATCTCCCTCTTTGGGGCGATCGATCATGGAGCCCCCCATCAATTGCCCTTCAGAGGGTGGCCTGGGCCTCTCTGCGTGGGGCGATTGTGGGGCAATGGCGAGGGCCTCCTACTAATTGCATCACACCCGCCTTGGCTAGCCTGGCACCAGTGCATGTCATAGCATGGTCGTCCGGAAGGTCATCAGGACGGTGGTTCTGCTGTTTGGTCGTCCGGTCGGTTTGCACACTACGCTTTTATTAGTTCAGATGGCTTGGGTGTCTACTGAGTGAGATGAGTGCCCATAAAGTGCCTGGGGCTCAAGAACAGGTGGTTTCTGCTGCTCTTGCCATCGGGTAACTCGACAACTTCTGCCAATGCTCGCAGAGAACCTCCTACGAGTGGTACATCCCGAAGGGGATCCTGAAGACGGGCTGGATGAACAAGCACCTGAACCTGGTGCCGGCCCTGGTGGTGGTGTTCTACGAGCTGGACTGGGACGAGCCGCAGTGGAAGGAGAAGCAGTCCGAGTGCGCGACCCGCGTGGAGATCGTCAGGTCTGTCTGCGCGCCGGCCAGGCCGATGGCGGCGGGCACTGTGCAGGCTGCAGCGGTCGCGGTGGGGGTTGCTGAACTCCAGGGAAATGTGTTCAGTTCCAAACAGGACGCATCCATGTTAACTTAAATAATGCTGAGCTGGAGGAGGAAGACATTAGAAGACAGATTGGTCTGGATTTCCAAATGCTTTTTCTTGCATTTATATTTTTTGAAGATGCAGTGATTTGCTCGTTAGTCTCATAATACTTATGCCCTGGCACCAGTTCACTTTCAAAATAATTCTTTTGAATGGACTACTCTGGCGTGTATCACTATAAGGATATTGTATTATAACTTTTACGTGAAAGTATAAAACTTTTACTTTCAACACAGACTTTTGTAAGGATTCAAAGCTCAATGTGAGATTTTTATTTTTGCAATTGAAATCCTTGCGGTATATACGTTTCTTTGTATGCAGGAAAAGATTTTCCTCTAATCTTGTGAATTTTTTTAGTTGAATTTTCTTTCTTTGAATTATCAGATGTGTTTTATGTACGGTTTTGAATACATGCATATTTTTAAAATATGTTTTAATTGATTTCAGGGAGAGGGAGAGAGCTATGGCTGGAAACATCAGTGATGAGAGAGAAACCTTGGTCGGCTGCCGCCTCGCACGCCCCCTGCTGGGGATGGTGCTCGAACCTGGGCATGTGTCCTGACCTCCTGGTTCATGGGCTACTGCTCAGCCACTGAGAGATACCATCTGGGCTTGAATACCAGTATATTTCTAAAAAGACAATGTAATTATTTAATGCTAACATTTTTCCGTTGCAGGCAGAGTTTGCAAGGGAGAAACACAAAAGTGGCCGTGGTTCTGATTCAGAAGAAAACCCCGTTACCTCCAGGTATCAAAAAGTTAATGGTGAATTGTTTGATGCCTCCAATTCTTATTACCAAGAAGCATAATTGTTAATGTTGAAATCTTTTATGCATTCAGTTATGGGAAAGATAGTGTGTTAACTTAAAAAGTAATAGTAACACATGCATAATGCTTATTGTAAAAATTTAAGAATATTCAAGAGAGCAGGTCTTCTTAAGTCCTGCTCCCTGTCATTTATCTCCTGATGTAGGCATATAGCAACTGACAAAACAGCTCCCACTTGATATTTAAACAACGTTGTTTACTTATCTGAGACCTGTTTAAATATTAAATAAAAATATTCCTCATGTAATTTTTTTTCTTAATTTACAGAACGGCCAAGGAATATGCAATAGTATGTCTGATTTCTCATTAGAAAATGCCTAGGTTTTGCCCAGCCAGAGTGGCTCGGTTGCTGGAGCGTTGTCCCATGCACCGAAAAGGTCGTGGGTTTGATTCCTGGTCCGGCCACAAACCCACTGAGAGGCCAAAATATTTTTTGTTTCGGTGTTGACACCTGTAGCATCCTAAATCCACTTTCATGAATTATTGTTTCCACTTTTAGTTACGGTTTTGGAAACAGTAATGCGGCCTCTGTGTTGGCATTGCTTTGTGTATCTTGGCTCAGGAGGAAAGGACAAGTTTTTTCCTGACAGATCACGGTCTGGGTCACTTCTGAGAACCCACAGCGGTCCCGAGGGCCCAGGGACTCCTGCAGGCATGTGGCAGTGGTTGTTTTTTTAAAAATATATTTTATTGATTTTTTACAGAGAGGAAGAGAGAGGAAAGGGATAGAGAGTTAGAAACAAAGATGAGAGAGAAACATCGATCAGCTGCCTCTTGCACACCCCCTACTGGGGATGTGCCTGCAAGAAGGTATGTGCCTTTGACCAGAATCAAACCTGGGACCCCTCAGTCCGCAGGCCGACGCTCTATCCACTGAGCCACACCGGTTTCAGCGGTTGGGGTTTTTATTCTCTTGCTCAGGTTTGTGGAAACGCTCACTGGGAAGAATGCATTAATTATTTCCTCTCTCTCTTTCGGTGGGCCATGTCTGCAGGAGAGGACGTGATGGCTTCAGAAAGGGCTGCAGCTCTGTGTAATGCCTGTGAACTCTCAGGAAAATCTTTGTTTGTCCTGCCCCACACTGACCACCTGGTGGGGTATATTATAAGGTAAGTGAAGGTCTTTGAAGTATTTTTCTTCAGTAGATAGTTCATTAGGCATTGAGAAGTTGGAGGTGTAGACCCATTTATAAAAACAAACAAACATGTTCACGGGGGAAAAAATTCAAATGGTGTTGAGGAAATGAGATAGAAAGTAAAATCCCCTTAGTCAACTCTTTAACTTTCTCCAGTTCCATCAACATCTTACTACACTTGATCTTTGCCAAAAGGCTGAGAAGCGATTCCATTAGCAAGGACTTAAGTTTCCTTCCTAAAAATGTCTTTTTTTAAAATAAAAATAATATAACCATACAGCATATACTGAACTGCCATGTAACATCACCTCATTGACACCATATGTACCTCTAGGTCAACTTCATTTAAAAAACTCATATTTTAAATTGTACTTCTCGGTAACTACCCTATGGCCTTTTCTGACTTATCCTCTTATATGACAGTGTCTCTATTTCTGGCCCGTGTTTTACTTCGTTTTCAGTATGTTTATGTATGTGTAGGTATGTTCGGTAACTTTTAAGAAGGGTCTGAGTCCCATCATAGTTAGCCTGTCTTTGTAGACTTATCTCACAAATCATGTGACCATTGTCCAGTTCACAGAAGCAACTTTCTATTTTTTTAATAGATTAGAAAATGCCTTTTATGAACATGCACAGACCTATTACTACACAGAAATCAGAAGAGTGAAATCTCATAAAGAATTTTTGAATAAAACAACACACCAGGTACGTGTTTTTTCCCTGAAGAAGGAAATAATAAAGATTCTAGAGCTGATTAATTTGAGGGAGATAGTGAATGTCTTGGATGTTTTTAAAGGGCTTCAGTACTTTAAAGTTTTTTATTTTTAAGCATATATTTACTTATTTTGTTAATCATTACCCGAGGATATTTTTCCCATTGGTTTTTAGAGTGGAAAGGAGAGGGACGGAGGGAGAGAGACAGAGAGAAATATCAATATGAGAGAGATACGTCAATTGTTTGCCTCCCAAATGTGCCCAGACTGGGGCTGGGTATCCAGCTGCAACCTAGGTACATGCCCTTTACCAGAATTGAATCCGTAACCCTTCAGTCTGCAGGCTGATGCTCTAACCATTGAGCGACCCGACCAGGACTTTTTAAAGCATTTAAGAGCTAATTCATTTTTGTACTCTTTGCCCTTACTGTTCTTAAATGTAGATAGACTTTTATAGCCTCCTTAACTATACATATTTGTTGGAATAATTTTTGAACTTTAATTTTGAATATTTTCTTATGCTTTTGTGTCTCAATAAAAATTATTAAAAATTTTATATTTTTAAGAGAATATGTGTAATGATGTTTTTTCTATTATTTTTTCCAGCTTTTATTTGTTAGACATCAGTTTAAAATAGCTTTCTTCAGTGAGTTGAAACAGGATACACAAAATGCGCTGAAGTAAGTTTCTAACAGTTGTCAAACTAAATTTTTCTTATCTTGATGTTAATAATATAATATTAATGGCAACTTCTGAATCACAATCAAACTAATTTTAAAATTTTATGTTGATTTAGATTCAGTTATGTAGTATTTACTTTAGTTTATCTAGAGATGAGTGGAATATAATATTTTTAGATTTTAAAAAAATGCTGTTATTGTAAGTAAATTTCATAGAGTTATAAGGCTTTCTGGTCTACTGCCATTAAATGACATGACCTAAAGAAACAATATTAAAATCTTCCCACTTTCTACTTCTTATTTGTGTATTCAGTAAAATGCTGTGTTAAGATTGCTTTCTTCCAAAGTTAAATATACATATAAACGTTATCTAAGTCGGACTATGAATTTAAGTTGTATAGTGCATTTATTCAGTTAAGCTATGATTTTATTTATTTATTTGTATTTTAATTGATTTTATAGAGAGGAAGGCAGAGAAAGAGGGAAAACATGGATTGGTTGCCTTCTGCAGCTTGCATTTGTGCCCTGACTGGGAATCGAACGGCAGCCTTTGAGGTGTACAGGATAGCGCTCCAGTCGAACCACACTTGCGAGGGCATGATTTTATTTTAACTAAAGTTGGTTTTTAGTTTTTAATGCCTGTTGATAACATCATTTTTCATTCACTTCTCTGCTTAGAGCTTTGATGAGTAGTTGGGGATGTCTTGGCAGAACTTAAGCCTTTTATTCCTTTGCCACAATTTAATAAAACATGATCTCTTTCTAGCTTTGGCAGTGGCAGTGTAACAAAGGGATAAAAACAACTGTATATTCTAAAGTTAAGGACAGGCTAAGTGTACAGGGAGAAAAATCCTCCTATATAATAAAGAGGTAATGTGCAAATTAACCCTCACAAGATGGTTGCCTACAACCAGGCTGGCAGGGGGGTTAGTGAGAGATGACCCAACAACTGAACAAGCAGGCTATGTGGGGCAACCAGGCTGGGAGAGGGGCAGTTGGGAGTGATTAGGCTGGCAGGGGGGTCAGGGAGCGGCGACTAGGCCAGCAGAGCCGGGCATTGGGGGTGACCAGGCCGGCGGGGGGGGCAGTTGGCGGCCACCAGGCTGGCAGGGGGGTAGTAAGGGCAACCAGGCTGGCAGGGGGGCAGTTAGGAGCAACCAGGCCAGTACATAGAGGTAGTGTGGGGTGATTAGGCTGGTCGGTGGGTGGGGGGCTAGTTAGGGGCAACCAAGTAGGCAGACAGGTGAGCAATTAGGAGCCAGCGGTCCAGGATTGTGCAAGGAATGTCTGACTGCGGTTTAGGCCCGATCCTAGTGATTGGGCCTAAACTGGCAGTTGGACACCCCCCAAGGGGTCCCGGATTAGAGAGGGTGCAGGCTGGGCTGAGGGTACCCTGCCTCTGCCCCCGTGCACGAATTTCATGCACCGGGCCTCTAGCAGAGAAATAAATAAAAATAGAGTACGTCTGTTATTCAGAGGAATATTGCAGAAACCTCTTTTTGTGTGTGTTATTATTGAGGTGGTAAGTACCAAATTGTGTTCTCTAAATCTCAACAAATTCTGATAATTATAGCTGGCCTCACTGTAGTGTATTTTGAATCCAGGGTATTAGTTAAAAACCTTCATTCCAATTCTGTCCAAAAACACTCCTGGAAAGAAAGTGCCACCTGAAGCAGTAGGAGCGTTTTCTCTGAAGCAGACCGAGCTTCCTGCTGACGGTCACGTTCAGGGAGGCTCCTTGACCAGGCTCTCCTGTGTCCCACCCGCTCCCTCGGCGCCGCCGCCCTAGAATTCTCATTTCCCGAGACCAGGGATACCCACTTACCTTGTACAGACACTTGGGTTTCAAAGCTATTGACCTGCTCTCTTGGTAACACCTTCTTTCCTAGTACAGTTCTATTTGTTTGAGAAGTTTGTGTGAGGCTTTTAAGAAATAACTTATTATTATTATTTAAAAAAATATATATTTTATTGATTTTTTTACAGAGAGGAAGGAAGAGGGAGAGAGTTAGAAATGTCGATGAAAGAGAAACATCGACCAGCTGCCTCTTGCACCAGGGATGTGCCCACAACCAAGGTACATACCCTTGACCGGAATCGAACCTGGGACCTTTCAGTCCACAGACTGACGCTCTACCTCTGAGTCAAACCGGTTTCGGCAGAAATAACTTATTTTTTAATAATGCTAATTTAAAAGCAAATATTGATTTCAGAGAGGGAGAGAGATTTAGGAACATCAATGATAAGAGAGAATCATTGATTGGCTGCTTCCTGCATGCCGCCTTCTGGGGATGGAGCCCACAACCCAGGCATGAGCCCTGATCAGGAATCAAACTGTGACCTCCTGGTTCATAAGTCAACACTCAACCACTGAGCCACTTCGGCTGGGCAACAATACTAATTTTTAAATGTAGTTTTGGACAATTTTCCACTTTTCTTTAGTTTTTCAACTTTTCCTTTCAGTTATTGACAGGTGTTAATGACAGAGCAAAGGGCAGGTGATGGTACTGTTTTAATGAAAAGTCATTGGAGCTTCTCAGACATTATTGTTATTATTATTATTAAATATATTTTATTGGCTTCAGAGAGGAAGGGAGAGGGAGGAAGAGATAGAAACATCAATGATGAGAGAATCATTGATTGGTTGCCTTCTGCACGTCCCCTACTAGGGAATAAGCCCACAACCTGGGCATGTGCCCTTGACCGGGATTGAACCTGGGACCGTTCAGTCCACAGGCTGACTCTCTATTCCCTGAGCCAAACCAGCTAGGGCTCACACATTGGTGTTTTTTTTTGTTGTTTTTTTTTAATATATTTTATTGATTTTGTACAGAGAGGTAGGGAGAGAGATAGAGAGTCAGAAACATCGATGAGAGAGAGTCATCGATCAGCTGCCTCTTGCACACCCCCTACTGGAGATATGCCCGCAACTAAGGTACATGCCCTTGACCGGAATCGAACCCGGGACCTTTCAGTCCCCAAGCCGACGCTCTATCCATTGAGCTAAACCAGTCCCGGCTAGGGCTCACACATTGTTAATCCATATACCATTTTTTAGGAAATCAGAGCTTAATATGTATATGTCATTGAGCTGTTGTGTGCTAAGAAATGTTGACTCTCCATTCTGTTATTTTTAATAATGTTGTTCTTAGGAATCTTAAAATTAACTTATAGCGTATTTAATCTCTTTCCTCGTGTTTCTCTTAGGAATTATCGGACCGCCTACAATCTTGTACATGAATTGAGAGCCCATGAAACTAATATTCTGGAAATTAAGACTATGGCAGGATTTATAAACTACAAGGTGAGAGTTCTAATTCCATGTAAAGGAAATTTGTTTTTAAGTATCACATTATCTTTTTTAAATTTGCAAACCAAATCAGCTGCTTGTTCTAAAAAGTATTAGGTTAATAATGCACCTCTTTTATGTCCTTATCTCAAGGACACCTAGTGCTTAGCAGCCTAATGGCCATGCTTGGTTTTGAGTTTATGGGTGTCAGAGTTCTAAGGGGGTCCTTTGTCTGTTTTTAAGTGGGAGCAGGAAGGAGAGAGAAGATGCCTATATTATTGAATTTTAAAAGGTTGAACATGTTAGAACCATGTAAGGCTTCCTTGGTTTAATGCATAGCCATAGGAAAAGTGTAACTATTCACCATAGTGGAAACTTTTATTCATATTATTTACGCATTTTAAATTTATGTACGGTAGGAATAGATGCCCCCAGAAGGCAGGTGAGAGCTGTTTGATTTGATTCTTGATCTTCCCACATTCAGTATTTTAAAGATGGCTGGCACTGGGTTGGTGATGTGAGGGCAGATGGTAACTTTATTGTTTCTGGAAGGATAAATTGGCCCAGCTTCCATAGAGAATGTTTTTCAATGACTATAAGTTTAAAGTGGATGTTGTCTTTGATCTTAGCAATTCCATTTCAGGAAATTTATCTGACATGTTTGCTAACGTGCAAATCATACATATGAGGATATTTATTGCATCCTGAAGTAGGAAAAGATTGGAAACAACCCAGAAATAAGTGACTGGTTAATATAAATGATAACCCCAGGCTTTTTTCTAAGGCATAGAATAGACTCAGTATGATACTGAGTAATTTTATTCATTTATCAAATGGTCATAACCTCTGGTTTTAGCATAGCCCTTGTCATAGAGAAAATTGATTCTATCTCCAAGAACTTAAGAGAAGGAAGCTCCACAGTCTTTTAAAGTTAGTCTCTATGTTTACGTCTTTTCATGTAAAATGAATATGCCTTCTGACTTTGATTTTCTCTTTGGGCTGATTTTACATTTTGCAGATCTGTAGACTGTGTTTTCAACACAACACCCCATTGGATGCAATTGCTCAGTTCCGAAAACACATCGACTTGTGTAAGAAAAAAATCGGAAGCGCGGAGTTGGCCTTTGAGCATGCTGCATGGATGTCTAAACAGTATGTTTCCAGTTGTACTCTTAGAATATATATACATATTTTTTTTAAATACTTGGGATGGGGGAAATGGAAGACATTTGTAATACTGTCAACAACTTAAAAAATACGTGTGATATGAGGGCTAGAATTGGCATGGACTTTGATTTAAATTGAACTAAGATTTTTGTCAGGAAGTAGGTTTTTAATGGTCTTGCATAAGTATGTTTCTAGTAATCCTTATATAATAAAAGGGTAATATGCAAGGTGACAGAACAGCGGAAAGACTGTTCACTATGACCACCAGGGGGCAGACGCTCAATGCAGGAGCTTCACCCTGATGGTCAGTGCGTTCCCACAGGGGGAGCCCCACTCAGCCAGAAGCTGGGCTCATGGCTGGGGAGCACAGCGGTGGCGGGAGCCTCTGCCGCCTCTGCGGCAGCACTAAGGACCCCTTGGAGGATGTCCGACTGCCGTCTTAGGCCGGGCTGGCGGACATCCCCTAAGGGGTCCCGGACTGCGAGAGGGCGCAGGCCAGGCTGAGGGAGACACCCTCTCCCCTACCCCCAGTGCATGAATGTCGTGCACCGGACCTTTAGTTTAGTATATATTTATTGAGATTCTAACGTGTCTAGGTACTGAGAATATAGCAGCGAACAAAACAAAATCTCTACTGACATGGAACTTCCTACTTGAGACCCATGTTTAAAAATTGCTGAAATGAAGTTGTTCCCAGAGTCACGGATGTATTTGATGGTGGCAGCTATGCTGGCATCTAGTTTGGGAGGATATTGTAAAGGCTTGCAGCTCAGAAGAGTGGACTTAGGTACAGAATCTGTTACCCATAATTGATTAGTGTGTATTAGTAGTTATGCAGGAAGTCCTACTCACTTATGATTCGTCAGTAGCACTATTTTAATCCAGACTGGTGAGGTGATGGTTCCAGGATGAATAAATTATAAAAGTAAGCTTTTGCTTTTTCATTCTTTTTTTATTTCTTGATTTTTTTTTTTTCTTTAAGATTCCAGGCCTTTGGAGATTTATTTGATGAAGCTATTAAGTTAGGGTTGACAGCTATTCAAACTCAGAATCCCGGTTTCTATTACCAGCAGGCAGCGTACTATGCCCAGGAGCGGAAGCAGCTCGCAAAAACCCTCTGCAGCCACGAAGTAAGTGACTGACCCCAGAGCCATCTGCCATTTAGGAAATTGGTTCCTCTCCTCTTGAAAAAAGATTAACTAAATGGTGTGGGTCATTTTTTCCCAAGCCTTTGAATAGAATCGGCTTTTTATATTTCAGGAATTGTTTTTTTTGTGTGTGTGTTTTTTAAAAATATATTTTATTGATTTTTTTACAGAGAGGAAGAGAGAGAGGGATAGAGAGTTAGAAACATCGATGAGAGAGAAACATCGACTAGCTGCCTCTTGCACACCTCCCACCGGGGATGTGCCTGCAACCAAGGCACATGCCCCTGACCGGAATCGAACCCAGGACTCTTCAGTCCACAGGCTGATGTGCCATCCACTGAGCCAAACCGGTTTTGGCTATTTCAGGAATTGTAATCATTTTCCGTTTTAGCCTGAATACTCCATTTCGCCTGGGAATTAGAAGTTTTTCTTAGAAGAACTGGCTTAGGTGGTCAATAAGCTGGTGATTTAGACAAGAGAAAACTATTCTAAAATAAAAGCCACAGGCAGCCCGGGCCACGCTGTAGGCCAGCGTCCCGTTTCTGTGCGCACGGCTGCGGGAGCTGGAAGGGCCCAGCAGACGTGAGCACCACTGTGCGCCGGAGCAGATGCCTCTGTGCTCCTTTCTCTTTCCGAGGCTCCCCTCGGGAGGACTCCTAAGAATCCGAGACTTCATGTGGATTGCATCGTTTCTTAAACTTGACAGTTCATTTTACCTTTCTCTTGGATGGTTATATTTAAATACCGATTTCCCATAAGCATAAGGTGACCAGATGTCCCACTTTTGGCAGGACAGTCCCGATTTTTAACGATTTGTCCCGCATCTCGTGTTTTAAAAAGAATCTTTCCAAAAATCGGGACTTTTTAAAAACGCTGCAGGACGCGGGACAAATTGTTAAGAATTGCCAAAAGCAGGACGTCTGGTCACCTTACATAAGCACCTTAAAATAAGCACATGGTGTGTGTGTGTGTGTGTGTGTGTGTGCGCGCGCGCGCGCGCGTGTGTGTGCATGCATTTACATTCATGCAGCGGCATCCGTTTATTTTCACCTGAAGTTAGCTTTCTTCTCTGAAGATGGGGGTCTTGTCAGCAGCACCTCACTGGTATTTGAGTGGGCTGGTGTCTGTGTTTGTACACACTCGCTCTGTCACGGAGGGAAAGCTGGTTTGTGTGGTCACAGGGACTCCTGTTCAGGCTGTGTGTTCCCTCGCAGGCTGCGGTGACGTATCCCAGCCCTGACCCGTTGGAAACACAGACAGGCGCTCTGGACTTCTACGGACAGCGGTCCTGGCGGCAAGGAGTACTGAGTGAGCTCCTCCCCTCCTCCCTTTTCAGCCCCGGGAGGCAAAGATCACTCTCATAGCGTTCCTCTTGGCTGCCTTAGGCAGAGCAAATTGTTGAGGTGAAAATGAGTGTTTTTAAAATACTTTTTAAATTTTTTTTCAGTTTTTAGAATGTTTTGTTTGTATTCCTACTTCTGAGAATAATTTAAAATTAAAAATGGGATAGGATTAAAGTATTTGAATATCTGTTGTCTTAACTTTAATGATTTGTTTGATATTTTATTTTATTTATTTATTTTATTTTAATTTTTAAAAAATATATTTTATTGATTTTTGTACAGAGAGTAAGGGAGAGAGAGGGTGAGAAACATCGATGAGAGAGAGTCATCGATCAGCTGCCTCTTGCACACCCCCTACTGGGGATATGCCCGCAACCAAAGTACATGCCCTTGACCAGAATTGAACCCAGGACCCTTTAGTCCCCAAGCCGACGCTCTATCCATTGAGCCAAACCGGTTTCGGCTGATTTGTTTGATATTTTAAAACAGCATTTGTATCACCTCAAAAATAATTTCTCTGCATCTTTTTTGTGTGTGTTTTATGCAAACTTAATTCCATTGGAGCAATTTCTGTGGCAAGTGTAGAAATTATTTACTTCCGTCTCCAGGAAGGAAATTCTGTCTAGAGAATGACGGTGGTGTTCTTCTCCAGGTGGTTGATTCCACTTGGCAGAGAACCCTGAGCTCAGCGATGTTCTCTTTGGAACAGAGGTCACAGCGAAGTTGCCAGGCTAATAGAACTGTCTCTGGCAGTCGTTAAAAGTTCTAGAATGTTTCAGAATTGTAACTAGGTTATATTGAAGTAAGGATTCAGGAGTGTGCACACCCGCCTTCATGTGGAGGAGCCATGTTCGGTGTGCTGACTAAAATGGGTTGGGTCTCACCCAATGCAGGTTTTGACCTTTCGGATCCTGAAAAAGAGAAGGTGGGAATTCTTGCCATTCAGCTGAAGGAGAGAAATGTGGTTCACTCGGTGAGTTTTTCCCAGGGCCAGCTACTTTTTACAGTATTCAAGTTATTTTTGTTAGAAAGTCTCACACTATCTTCTCTAACAGGAAATAATAATAACTCTTCTGAGCAATGCTGTTGCGCAGTTTAAGAAGTACAAGTGTCCGAGAATGAAAAGTCATCTCAGTATGTATCCATGACATGCCACAGTTTCATCAATTGGAATGTTTATGTATTAATACTAAATTATGTACATCAATCTTTCTTCCTGTGCAGTGGTCCAGATGGGAGAGGAATATTACTATGCAAAGGATTACACCAAAGCTTTGAAGTGAGTCATGATCACTGTATATTTTTATTTATCTTTTCCATTTTTATTTTTAATTTATTTATTGATTAAGGTGTTACATATGTGTCCTTATTCCCATATTACTCCCAACCCCCCTTCACTGTATTTTTACAAGTATTATGATTACCTTACAGCACAATTAGAAATTTGTACTGAAGGATTTAAAATTTCCCTATTTATCTCTACTTCTTTTTTTTTTTTTTTTAAATATATTTTATTGATTTTGTACAGAGAGGAAGGGAGAGAGATAGAGAATTAGAAACATCAATGAGAGAGAGAGTCATCGATCAGCTGCCTCTTGCACACCCCCTACTAGGGATATGCCCGCAACCAAGGTACATGCCCTTGACCGGAATCGAACCCGGAACCTTTCAGTTCCCAAGCCGACGCTCTATCCATTGAGCCAAACCGGTTTTGGCTATCTCTACTTCTATTAAACTCCATTTCTGTGATTTTTTTCAAGTACTATCTACTAGTACAAACAATCCTTTTAAAAGTCTTAAGTAGCCTCAGAGTTAGCTAAATATGAGAATACTTGTTAAATTATTTCAGTAAGATTTTCTGAAGTTTGGGCACTTTGTTTTCTCCCAGAACTGTCTCTCCCCTCACTCATCCCCCCCTCCCCCAGCTGCCTTCCCCCTCCTTTGTCCCGTGAAGCTGCTCAGCCTGTCTTTCACTCCATCGTCTCCAGGTTGCTGGACTATGTGATGTGTGATTACCGGACCGAAGGCTGGTGGACTCTGCTCACGTCGATACTGACAACAGCTCTCAAGTGTTCTTACCTGATGGCCCAGTTGAAGGACTACATTACCTATTCCCTAGAACTCCTTGGAAGGGGTAACGTGCTGTGCTTCCTGTTACATTCTGAGTTTTTAAGGTTATTCAGCAACCTGAAGCTGCTGAAAACTGGGAGAATAATTATGCCAGATATTCGGTAGTACTCTTGCTGTGCACAGGTCACTGCAAAGTGAAGGCATTCTTACCTTTTGTGGAACTGAACTAGCTGAGGGACTTGGAATTGAGAAAAACAAAGTCCTTCGGCTTCTTTAAAACTTGTCATAAAATAAGTTTCCCGTGGACTTCAGTGCAAGTATGTAAAGTGTTGGGGTTCACTTTAGGAAGCTGTCTGTCAGTTTTCTGGCAGCGTGCTTAGCAGAGACAGTTACTCAGCAATGTTTTTGTGCCTTCGGTGGGGGCGGTCTTATGTTCTGGTTTTTTTCTTCTCTTTCTTCACATTAGCTTCAACGCTGAAAGATGACCAGAAGTCTCGGATAGAGAAGAACCTCATAAATGTTTTAATGGTGAGCTGGAATTCTTCGTGTGAAGCGAGTTCCGGGGCTGCGTGCTTGGATCTGATGCCGGCACGTGCGTATCTGTAACCAGTTGAGCGAGGGTCTGACTCTGTGTTGTGCAGAACGAAAGCCCCGAGCCTGAGCCGGACTGTGACGGCGCCGCCGTGAAAACCGCGCAGAAGCTGTGGGCGGACCGGATCTCGCTGGCCGGCAGCAACGTGTTCACCATCGGAGTGCAGGACTTTGTGCCGTTTGGTGGGTGGCCAGCGCCTGCAGTTATTATTTCAGGGAAATTATCCTTATTTCTACGATATGAATAGGTGCAGAATAATAATGACAAAAGTCAAAGAATTTTTCAAAGTATAGTCATTTTTATAAATACACTGATTTTATTTATTTTCCCCCATTGATGATCCAAATTTTAAATAGTTTATGTCTTAAATTTACTTTGTTCATTTATCGTTCAGATGTTATTTGAAACACATTTTAAAGTTATCTAAAACACATGTGTTTTACTGTCTAGGGTAGTAGGTATTTTGGACGAAATTAAAAGTAACACAATGGTTCTTTTCCTTTAAAATGCTCCGTTAGTTACATTTCAGGAGCACTGGCGTTTTTAAAATTAGTGCTTGTTTCGGACCTGGAGTTTACTTAAATTTAGTTTGTTTTTAAAACGTGAGTTCCCTTTGTGTGCACGGACGCACTTCCCGTGAGCGGCCGGTGAGGGGTGTGCTGTGGGAGGTCCCCGCCGCGGAGGAGGATGGGCGGGGTGTGCGGGAGTGGACTCGGCCCCTCTGTTTCTTTCCAGTGCAATGCAAAGCCAAGTTCCACGCCCCCAGCTTCCACGTCGATGTTCCCGTGCAGTTTGACATCTACCTGAAGGCTGACTGTCCGCATCCCATCCGGTTCTCCAAGCTCTGCGTCAGCTTCAATAACCAGGTAACGGGGCCTGCTAACGGGCCTCACGGCGTGTGAACCTCACTGCGGCTTCCGTACATCAGAGAACGTGAGCTTAGTGGGCTGTAGGTCTTAATGGTTTTGTAGGAAATTAAACAATGTGTATAGTAGTTCTCAACGTGATTCGGATTTAACATCTTTCCTACTATTGATTTTTGTTTTTCACTCCATGCTTATGACATCTAAGAACGTTGGTCTGTACATTTTTGTAATGTGTAACTTGAATTCCAAATAAGATACCTTCAGAATGAGTGTAATTTTCAAAACCACTCGCTCTGCACATAGCATTGATATAGTTTCTCATGATTAAGCTACTAGGTGCCTGAGTTACAGAAGTTGAGGGGGGGTGGATGCAAATGCAGAGTCAGTGCGTGAGTCGTTGCTCCTCCACGTCCGTCCCCACGCTCACACAAGCTCCTTCTTTTTAAAAAAATATATTTTATTGATTTTCTTTACCGAGAGGAAGGGAGAGAGATAGAAAGCTAGAAAAATCAATGAGAGAGAATCATCAATCAGCTGCCTCCTGCACACCCTCCACTGGGGATGTGCCCACAACCAAGGTACACGCCCCCAACTGGAATCAAACCTGGGACCCCTGAGTCCGCAAGCCGACGTTCTATCCACTGAGCCAAACCGGTCAGGGCACTGTCACCGTCTTGAGTAGTCGAGGCGTTGTCAGCAGCTTCGCTCTGCAGCAGGGGGCCCGCTGTATTTCCCACGGGTGAGCACGTTTGAGGTGGGACGGAGTCAAGTGCTGCGTTCTCACTTTCAGCTAGAAGCTCACTTAGCAGATGATTGCCTCTGGTCACCCAGAGAGTGCCTGGTGCCTCTAACCAGTAAGCACTCACCGAGAATTACAATATTCTTGATATCATGGTGAACCTGTAAAGTTTGAGAATTTTAAAGCAAAAGCTTTAAGACATTTTATTCCAGTAACAAAACAGAGGGAGAGAAATGTTATGGAAACCAACCGGAGGCTGCCGTTATGAAGGCAGGGGCAGAGGCACCTGACCTTCCTGTGAGGACGTGGACAGGATGCCAGTGGTGGGAGGTGAGGGATGCGAGGCATTTCAATAGTCTGGGTTCCCCAGTGTTGATAAAGGACAGAGAATGAGGGCTTGTCACAGCCGTGGCGTCACTGGGGGGTTGTTCAGTAAGGACTTGTTTTCCTTTCTACAACCTGAGCCCACAGGACAGGTAATTGTTTTGCTCACCAGGAAATATTTTAAATCTGGGATTAGAGACAGTTTAGAGACTCGTATTTCACTTTGCTCGTATCCTACTATCCTATTTCTTTCCTTTATTAGGTAACAAACATAGACTATTTCTATAATGAAAAACTAATAAGAATATTAAAATGTAAAGCAATTATTTTTACGTTAGATTATATTCTGAACATGTGTTATTTGAAATTTAAGATACAGATCACAGGAAACATAGTGGCTCGTTCTTAGATTTCATAAGCATGGATTGGAAATGAAAATGAGGGAAGGCAACAACATAGCCTGTAGGAGTTTTCTGAGAAGACACTCCACCTGCTGGGCTGCAGGCAGCTCCTGGGCGCTCTTGGCATCTGAGGACTGGGCGGGAGTGGCGCGTCCCCGAGTTTATATGGGGTGGGTCTGCGTTGGTGCATCGGGAAGAGGAGCCGCTGTGGGAAGACAGATAGGCGGTGGGCGTGCAGCTGGGCGTGCTGAATCTGGATCTCGTGAAACTACCCCGTAGGCCAGTGGTTGGCAAACTGCGGCTCGAGAGCCACATGCGGCTCTTTGGCCCCTTGAGTGTGGCTCTTCCACGTGCGGGCGCACACATACAGAGCGATTGAAACTTCGTGGCCCATGCACAGAAGTCGGTTTTTGGCTCTCAAAAGAAATTTCAATGGTTGTACTGTTGTATTTGGCTCTGTTGACAAATGAGCTTGCCGACCACTGCCCTAGGGTGTGGATGTGAGCTTCTGGTGAGGGAAACGGACAGAACTAGAAGCCTCTGTGTGGGAAATAGCAGAGGTGCGAGCAGGTAGACGGGAGGCTGCAGTGCAGTGAGCGCAGAGAGGAGAGTGAAAGCCCGCACGGACGCTGCAGCCTGGTCTCGGTGTGGGGGTAGGCGCCTGCTCTGCATAAATCTCCCTTCCCCAGAAGCCCTGCGTCCTGCTTCCGTGCAGCGGAGCAGCCCCAGCAAGCAGGCGCCAGCTCACAGCGTGACGTGTGGTGTTTGTGAACAGTGGCTCTCGCTGTCCTCTTTTTCAGGAATACAACCAGTTCTGTGTGATCCAGGAAGCATCCAAAGCAAGTGAAGTTTTAGAAAACTTGACTCAGGGGAAGATGTGCTTAGTTCCTGGTAAAACAAGGAAGTTTGTATTCAAATTTATTGCAAAAACTGAAGATGTGGGAAAGAAAATTGAGGTTAGTTATGAAATTTATTTGAAAGATTTTAAATGATAGAAGTATATGTGTATGCCGGAGAAAATTGAAGTGATGAAGATGTTTATTAAGGAAGAAAGTCTGCCACTTGGACTTTCTAAGGGAAAACCATTCATACTGGTTGGGGGTTTCCTTTCACTGAGATACATGCCTGGTTTTCAGTGGTTGGCTTTTCTACCTCATAGTGTATGTTAGACGTCATTTCCTGTTAGCACATGAGACCAACCTTATTTTTTAATGGTGACAAATCCCTTAAGGAATTATACACAAAATATATATAATATAGAATTGTATTTTGTATAATGTGACAATTCAGTCATTTTGATGTTTAAACATTGCTGATTGCATATTTTAAAGATAAAAAAAAATATGTGTGTGTGTATATATATATATATATATATTTTTTTTTTTTTTTTTAAAGGATTCTTTCAGTATAGATAATTCAAATGCCTTTCAGGCATATACAATGAAAGTAATGTTTTATTGAGCATAAACTCTGAAGCCAAACTATATGGGTTTAAATTTCAACTCTCCAGCTTATTCAACTCTCCAGCTTATTAGCTTGTGGCCCTGGGCAGTTTCTTGACTTGTTTGTGTCAATTTATTCACATGTAAAATGGGGGTAATAATAGGACCTACTTCTTAGTGTTTCGTGGGCATTAAATGAGTTAGCTAATGTAAATTGCTTGTAGCAGTTATTGGTATGCAGTAAGCACTCATTAAGTGCATGCTTTCCAAGGCTTGAATGAGAATAGTCGGCTAATGTCAACTTGGGACCCTTTCCAAGATGGAAGCTTTAGACTGTACTACCAATACTCACATAATAATTCCTATGAGTCTTTTGAATTTATTATTATTTAATATCCAGAGATTTTGTGTATTCATTTAAAAGAAATCTTCATGATTTTGACTAAATCCCTAATTACATATTTTTTACAAGGTACCTAAGGAAGCCTACTAGACGTAAATCATAATGAATAATATTATGTTGAGTATATTGTTGGTGGATTTAGTTGAAAGGAGCATTTGTTCAATTAGTAAAGAATATCATTGCTAATACCAGAGATGTCTTCAGGAAAAATGTGTGGAATGAGGTTGTGAATATATTAATGGTTATCAAAAACATTGGTTTATTTCACTCAGCAACCACTACTTGAGCACCTGTTAGATCAGGAACTGTGCCAGGTGCTGAAACCATGGCAGTCAGTGTTGTAGCTAAAAAGTCCAGTTATTCTCTGTTTGAAGGCCAAAATTTTTAAACTTAGTGTTAGCCCGTGTCCCAGCTCATCAGTGGCCATGGTAAGACTTAACGGCAAGTTTCTCTCTTTTTTCCTTTTTAATTGGTTTTCCTGAGAGGAAGGGGGAGAGAGAGGAGAAGAGGGAGAAACATCCATCAGTTTGGTTGCACCTGGATCGCTGGGGATCAAACCTGCAACCTCGGTGTGTGCCCCGCCCGGTGTACGGGACGATGCTGCAGCCGGCTGAGCCGCCCAGCCAGGGCAGCGGGAGTCTGACTTCTCTCGCACCCGGGTGTCTGCATGAACCCCACAGACCAGCCGTCTCCGGTGGGATTTGTGGAGAGGGGCTGGCGACACCCAGAGCGAGCTGGCCGTGCTGACACGCCGCCGCCTCCTCTCAGATCACCTCCGTGGACCTGGTCCTGGGCCACGAGGCGGGCAGGTGCGTGGTGCTGAACTGGCAGGGCGGAGGGGGAGACGCCGCCTCCGCCCAGGAAGCCCTCCAGGCCTCGCGCTCCTTCAAACGGCGGCCCAAGCTCCCGGACAGCGAGGTGCACTGGGACAGCGTGCTCGTGCAGGCCAGCACCATGTGAGTCGGGCTTGCCCGGCGGGCTCCTTCCCCCCACCCCCGTCTCTGTGGGACTCGTTGGTTTCCAAGGCGCCCAGGCCCTCAGCGGCGGTTCCCCCACAGGGTCATCTCCAGGGTCCCCAACATCTCGGTGCACCTGCGGCACGACCCACCCGCCCTGACCAGCGAGATGTACCGGCTGGTGGTGACGGTGCAGTCCCACGAGAAGACCCCGATCCGCGACCTGAAGCTCACGGCTGGCCTGAAGCCCGGTGAGCACGCCTTTTCCGTCCGGTCCGTGTTCGTGCACATGGCCCCGTGGCGCGGGCTCCAGGAGGTCCGTTTAAGATGTGGTCATGCCGAAACCGGTTTGGCTCAGTGGATAGAGCGCCCGACTGCGGAATGAAAGGTCCCAGGTTTGATTCCGGTCAAAGGCACGTATCTCGGTTATGGGCACATCCCCAGGGGTTGTGTGCAAGAGGCAGCTGGTCGATGTTTCTCTCTCATCGATGTTTCTAAGTCTCTATCCTTCTCTCTTCCTCTCTGTACGAAATCAATACAATGTATTTAAAAAAATAAAAAAATAAAATGTGGTCATGACGCACTGCGCTGTGTGCAGCGTAGACGGTTAGGACCAGCTCTGAGTTCTCTGGACTCTCAAACAGCGCTAACCCTTTCAGGGCAGGATGCCAACCTGACTCAGAAGACGCAGGTGACGCTCTGCGGGACGGAGCTGTGTGATGAGTCCTGCCCGGCGCTGCTCACCGACATTCCCGTGGAGGACCTGCGCCCCGGGGAGCAGGTGACCGGGCGCCGGCCGGGAGGAGGGCGCTGGGTCGCCGTGTAAATGGAGCGAGTCTTAGAGCGTGTCACAGCGTTTCCTGGGGCGGGACATGGGACTTAGCATCTTCACACTTTAATGTGTAAATGTCTTCAGCTTTTATACAAGGGGTTTTAGAACAAATGACCCTGATACGAGGCTTAGTTACCTGCTAAAAGGACTAAATAATATTAAATAACACTGTGTGTGTGTGTGTGTGTGTGTGTAGCTTAGTGAAATAACTTGATTCCAAGCCAAACACAAAGATTTCTTGTGTTTCTTTCATCATGGTGATGAAAAGATGGCGTAGTAAAGATCTCACTCTGACACCGCAGGAACAGCCTGTGGAAAGTGTTCAAGCATTTAACCAGTTGCTATGGTAAATGCCGGGACATTATCCCCAAATATACAGGGTGTCCCCCCAAAATGTATGCGCACTTTGACAGTTGATAGCTCAATTTTGAAAATGTATTTTAAATGATCACTGCCTTTATAATTATTCAGAATGTGTTGTCTACATTTTGGGGGACACCCTAACATGTCAGGTGGAAATCTGTAATAGTAATTAAATTAAAATACTTTTGTTTTGTTACAGCTGGAAAAAACATTATACATCCGCTGTGGAACAGTGGGTTCCAGAATGTTCCTCGTGTACGTTTCTTACCTGATCACGACAACCATTGAAGACAAGGAAATCATCTGCAAGTGTCACAAGGTCTGGTTTTCCGTGGCTCCTTCTGGAGGCGCCATGTTGTTTTAGTTTACTTGTCAAAAAGCAGGTGCTCAGAGTCTATTTCAGATTTTCATGAAAATCGGTTGATTTGTTTTTCTCACTGAAATTGATCATAAACAGTACAGTGAGGCATTTTTTTTTTTTCTGTAGACTTAACCATGTTTTTTGTAATGCTCACGTCTGTTAGTGGAAAACTGGTACTTAGTGTCTTACTCCTGGCAGCTGGCTGTCTCAGGGTTTTCTAGAAACCGGCTTCTCAGCCCGCAGGGGGGTTGCCTGGTTACCTGGGGGGTTGTCATTTGGTCACTGCAGAGTCTAGGCAGTGGGCTCTTTTAAGTTACTGGGAAGCAAAACCCTCCCAAGAAAATCAGGAGGGAGGAAGGCATGGAACGTGCTGTTAAAAGTTTCATCCAGCTCTGGCTGGTTTTGCTCAGTGGATAGAGTGTCGGCCTATCTTTTTTAAAAATTGATTTCAGAGAGGAAGGGAGTGGGAGCGAGTTAGAAACATCAATTTTATATATATATATATATATATATATATATATATATATATATATATATTTTTTTTTTTTTTTTTTTTTTTTTTAATATATTTTATTGATTTTTTACAGAGAGAAAGGGAGAGAGATAGAGAGCTAGAAACGTCGATGAGAGAGAAACATCGACCGGTTGCCTCTTGCACACCCCCTACATGCCCTTGACCGGAATCGAACCCGGGACCCTTCAGTCCTCAGACCGACGCTCTACCACTGAGCCAAATCGTTTTCGGCAGAAACATCAATTTAAAAATTTTTTAAAAAATATATATATATATTTTATTGATTTTTTTACAGAGAGGAAGGGAGAGGAATAGAGAGCTAGAAATGTCAATGAGAGAGAAACATCGACCAGCTGCCTCCTGCACACCCCATACAGGGGATGTGCCCGCAACCAATGTACATGCCCTTGACCGGAATCGAACCTGGGAACTTTCAGTCCACAGAACGACGCTCTACCACTGAGCCAAGCCGGCTTCGGCAATTTTTAAATTTTTTCAATCTGAGGGAAATGGGTCAGTGCCCCTGACTAAGTAGTCAGGTATTGCATGTTTTAAACAATGCTTGCGGCACACTGTTGAGCATTCCTGGCCTAGCTGGGTGTAACTGGATGCGCCTGGATGGTGAGTCAGCCGGTGAGGGTGCTGTCTCAGCGTTGCCTCCTGGCTTGGGAAGCTCAGGTGGGCCGTGTCGCTTCTCTGGCCTCTGTTTCCTTATCTGTAAAATCAGAACGTTTCAGTTCTGTGCAGCGCTTGGAGGGGATGGAGCATGTGGTCGGTCAGGCTCCAGGGTCCGATCTGGTTCCGTTTCTGCCGTGGTCACTTCCCAGCCACGTGCCCGACTCACCTTCACGCGGCGGTAATAGCGGCACGCGTTTCCTGGAGTTCTGAGCATTGCATTTTACAGGTGCAGTGATTAAACACTGCCTCACACTGTGTTATCGTTCTTGCTCTTTTACTCATCTTGAGTCGAGGCGACAGAAGAAGCCAGATTCTGTGCTTGGCACCGCGGGCTCTGTGGCCTGAGCCAGCCAGTGTCTTCCTGCCCTCTGGCGCCTGCAGCAGGAGGCGACCGTGCCTGCCCTGCCCCCTCACTGGGGCCTGACATAAACAACGCGCAAGAAGGCGCTTCTCAGTGTGATGGTGACACACGGGTTAATTTATTAGAAAAAGGGTCTGGTCTCCACATGGATTTTTAAATCATCGCTTCTTGCTACATACGTTGGGACTGTTTATTTAGACAGTTTGGTGTGCCTTCTGCTCTGAAAACTTTACAAATGCTTGCGATTTAGAACACCATTGCATGTGCCTTTCACGTTTTCCTGCAGGATGAAACCGTGACGATAGAAACGGTCTTCCCGTTCGATGTAGCGGTTAAATTTGTTTCCACGAAGGTATGTCCCCGTGAAGCAGATTGGGAATCATTCAGGTTATAGAGGTGAACGGAAAAAATAAGATGGATTCACCCTGTCTTCCTTCGTGACAGTTTGAGCACCTGGGGAGAGTGTATGCCGACATCCCCTTCCTGCTGATGACGGACCTGCTGAGCGCCTCCCCCTGGGCCCTCACCATCGTCTCCAGCGAGCTCCAGCTCGCGCCCACCATGGTGTCTGTGGGCCAGCTGGAGTCCCAGGTGGACAGAGGTGAGACTGCGGATCCCACACTGAATTGGCAGAAGAGTTAGGCGTGTGCATGCACATGCGTGTGCACTGTGCCCGCCTATGGGCGCGCACGTGTGTAGGCTGGCAGTGTAAGAGTTAGCTTTGGTAAGGAAAGGAACGGGACACTTATGCTCACAAAAACCAGATGCCTTTAGAATTCAGGTTGAATCAGCATCACTTACCATTTCAGTTACATTTTTTTTTTTAAATCAGGGTTTTGCTACGATAAAGCTACTTGTTAAAAAAGGAACCTAAAAAGGGTACAGCAGGGCCTCGAATATCACGGTTCCATTCACGGTTGTGTTGTCACCGTGTGAGGAGGCACCATAGGGGCGGAACTCCTGTTTCTGTCGGAGCCTGTGGTCTGGCTCTGTGCCGTCTCACTCAGAGGGGCCGTTCTCCCTCCTGCACGCCTCCCGCCCCAGCTTCTTAGCCCGTTCCTGCTGCACCTCCCTAGTCCATCAGCGTTGGTTCCATCGATGAGTGATGCCTATGTTAAGATAATAGCACCAGGTCTATTATCCTGAGGTCAGAAGTCCCAAAACCAAGGACCGGGTGTCTTTAGGCTCCAGGGAGACCCTTCCCTCGGCCTTTCTCTGTGTCTGGGGCTACTTGGGTTCCTTGGCTCGTGCCTCCTCCCTCCCATTCAAAGCCAGCGTGGCTCATCTTCAGAAACCTGTCTGTGCCCGCTGCTTCCATTGCCCATCTCCTCCTCGGACCCCTCAGTGCCTCCCTCCCTCTCCTAGCCTGTGGTAGCATTGGGCTCACCTCGCTGGTACAGGACGGCCTCCCACTTCAGAACCCTAATCCCCTCTGGAAGGCCCTGTCCGCCCTGGGAGGGCACATGCCAGCTCTGGGAGTGAGGGAGGGATACCTTTGGACGGGTGGGGGGCGGGGAGGACATTATTCCTCATGCTGCCGCCGCCGAGAACACCAGCCCTGGTGCACTGTCGGGTTTGTATCTGACACATTACAAATCGCAACTTTCCTCGCCATAAATGTGACCTTAATTGTTAGGAAAGTCTGTGATCATTTTGGTTATAACGTCTTAGAATTAGGGAGGACTTTGGGGGAATTAATATGAACACTTCAGGTTTGTATTTTATTTATTATTATTATTTTTAAAAATATGTTTTATTGACTTTTTACAGAGAGGAAGAGAGAGGGATAGAGAGTTAGAAACATCGATGAGAGTGAATCATCTATCAGCTGCCTCCTGCACACCCCCTACTGGGGATGTGCCCGCAACCAAGGTACATGCCCTTGACCGGAATCGAACCTTGGACCTTTCAGTCCGCAGGCCGATGCTCTATTCACTGAGCCAAACTGGTTTCTCCACTTCAGGTTTTTAAAAAAGCTATTCTAAGAGGGTAGAATTGATGTGAGTTCTGCTAACTGGGGTACATTATCATATCCTAGTCCTTAAAATTAATTAAAAGAAGTTAATTCAAGTATAGATGGACCCAGCTTTTTCCTTCTCGTTTCTGGTATCTACCCACAGTCATAACCATCAGTTCATCACAGCCTTCTGCGTGGGAAGCCCATGAAAACAGTTAGTAGTGTGTAGGGACTCAGCTGTCATTCTCGGGTGTTGCTCTTGATTTGCTGGCATTGGCATTAGATGGGCACTGCTGCCAGCTGGCGTTAACAGGAGTGACGTTGCATGCCAGGTCGTGCGAAGGGTAGGCAGGGCTTGGCGTAGAGGAACGTTCATCTAGTCATCAGGAGGTTTGCCGTTAGGTGGTGAGTGGAGCACATCTTTTCACGCGAGGTCAGTAGCCACGTCGGGCAGCAGTGAGTCACTGTTGGGTGTGTTCTGTTTTGGTGATCGCAACTCCATGTGCCTGTTCAGAGACATTCAGAGTCCTCTGGAATGCCGCTTTTACTGCTTTAAGGAATAACTGAAATTGCCCGGGTTTGTTTTTATTTCCTATTGGGAAACGTTTCCTTTGGAGACATGAAGTAATTTGGAGAAATAATCACCAGAGGGTGTTACTCTGACTCCAGACTCCTCGCCCTCACTGGGCCCCAGGGGAGCGAGTCACAGACTGGCAGCGGCCCGGCTGCCTTTTCTGCCGGGTTGGGAAGACGCGCGTGGGCGTGAGGATGCTGGGAGCCGCGGTGTCCGAGTCTGAGACGCGTAGCCGGGTTCCCGCTGTTCCTGGTGGGCCCGTGCGTGCGGGGACTGACTGGCTCCTGCCTGTAGTTGTCTTGCAGACCGGAGAGAGCGCGAGCGAGTGCTTCTGCCTGCGGTGCCCGGCGGCGGGGACCGTGGACGGCGGCGTGGCCACGGGGCACTACGTCATCTGCTGGAAGAGGTGAGCCGTCGGCGCTGTTTCTCACCGCCTGCGCTCTTCCCATGCCTTAGCTGCTCGTCGTCATCCTGTTGTAGTTGGGAGCTCTGTCAGTCCCCGAAGGAGGGGAAGCCACGGCTGTCACTGCCCGTGGCGGTCACTGCCCGTGGTCACACCCACGCAGATGAGAAAGGGCCATGCACTTCTGTCAGCGTCTCGTCCCAGTCCGTGACCTGCATGCTGAGGGAGTCTTACCGAACTACTTCTGATGCCTGGACCACTGACACGTTAGGAGAAGCTGCCCTTGTTTGCAGTTAGCAGGATTGCCTACATAGAACACCCAGGGGAGTCAACACATTGTTAGAATTGTAAGAGTCCCGGCGAGGGGGCTGGGTTTAACGGCAGTGTACAAGGTAATTGGATTTCTGCACGTCAGGCATAAACCTAGCCAGCTGGTGCGTGTCCATGGCCCTTAGCCAGCCGGGGCATGTCCATGTCCCTGTTGGGATGGATTGACTTTGCACGTGACATGTGACTGAGGTGCCCTTCTCTGCAGGACCTCGGCCGGGGACGGCCTCCCTGCCATCAGCACCGTCATCACCCTGCCACACGTGATCGTGGAAAACATCCCCCTGCATGTGAGCGCAGGTAACGCATCCAGGCTCGCGGGCAAAGGAACCCGAGAAGAATGGTGTTTCAGCTGCTGAGATTTTAAAAATCTTCTGATTGTGAGGAGTACCTGACATTTACCCAAGTAGGCTGTGACCAGTCTCGTTTCAGGTGCCTCTGCACACTCCTCCTCCCCCATCACTTTATCATTTCATCTCCAAATAGTTCAGAGTGTATCTGTAATATTAGTGGTTATTTTTCTAAGCCTAATCAGAATACCATTATCATGACTTTAAAATGGGCAGAGTTGTCTTAATATTATCGAATTCCAGTGCTGAAGTTTCCCTAGTCCGCTCTGAACGCTCCTTATTGGCCTGAGGTCTCTGTGGATCCGGGCAGCTGGCCGACTCCCTCTGCTCCTGGGCCATCGCCTTCCACATGTCACAACCCTCTGCCTTCGGCATGTTTCCTGAGGGACCGAGTCCCTGTCCTGTGGGGCTTGCTGCAGGCTGGATAGCATTTGCTGATTGCACTGCATCACTGCTAGTGTGTCTGTCCTATAAATTGGTAGCTTGATCTGTAGGCGCGGTCAGATTCAGGTTCAAGTTTGGGGCAGGAATACTTCACCATCCATGACATGTGCTCCCGTCAGCGGCACTGGATGTCCGCCATCCCCTTTGAACCATGGTAGATTTTAAAATTATTCTTAACATATAATGCAGCTCCTGACAGCCAGCACCCTTTCTAAGTCAGTCATTTTGAAAGGAGATTTGGAGTCATCTTCGCCTGTTTTTTCGCAGTCCCGTGGCCTTTTTTCAGTCGGGAAGTTTTATTTAGCGGGAGCGCCGGGATACCGTTAATTTAAATAAGCCGAGCATTGCAGAATGAGATTCATTTGCCAGGAGGACCCCCAGGTGGTAGGCTGTTTTCTAACCGAGAGGATGGTGTCCTCCCTGCAGACCTGCCGTCGTTCGGCCGCGTCAGAGAGAGTCTGCCCGTCCGGTACCGCCTGCAGAACAAGAGCAGCCTGGTGCAGGACCTGGAGGTGTCCGTGGAGCCCAGCGACGCCTTCATGTTCTCGGGCCTGAAGCAGGTGGAGGTCCCTCTCGTTGGGATGGTCTGGAGGCCCCGGGTGTGGCAGGGGAGGGAGAGCTGTGCGCGTGGACTGGCAGGACTGCCTGTGGCCCTGGGATTCTGATGGGGTGCAGTGTCAGGCACTTCTGTGGATCAAGTTCATTGTTACAGAGCGGAATCAGTGGCCAGGCCTGTCCACATTGAGATCTCATGCACAGGTCCTTTATCCTTAAAGCAAGAGTTCACAATTCCTTGGGCTGTGTAATGGAATCCCTGAAAATCTTAGATTGCACTTAGTTACTGAGTGTGTGTGTGTGTGTGTGTGTGTGTGTGTGTATCAGGCCTGGAGGCATGACTACCTATATTAAAAGCCTAACTCTCTTCAGCTCTATCAGGGCAGTGTTTCAGGGATTTTGTTATCAGTAAGTACTTCTTATTAATAGAACAGAACTAGAAGAACACCTGTATCGTAACACCTAGACGCACGTCCCCTGACTAGTCATCTGTGCCCTGCGTATGCAAAATAGAGCTATACACGATGCATACTCTAATTCATACACTAATTTAAACTGTTATATATTATGATCTTAGCTCTGTATGTTGGTGCACATGTGCATATATTACCTGTGGCATGTACCTGTATGCATTCATTTGCAAATGAGTAAGCTTTTCTTGAGTGTCTTTTCCCTCTGAAATTACTCACCTTAACACAAAGGTAAAATCCCTAAAGGAAAACACAAGAAACTGCTAGTGTGTCTTATGTGGACATCCTGTTTACAGGGACACTTTTCTGTAAATTACCCATACCCTTTGTGACTGTGAGTGTTACCTGGCCTACGACACAGAATATATCACTCCGTCAGGTGTGCTCAGTTTTAAGCTGGTACAGTTGCCTTTTAGGTCTTGGTAGAACAGAAATCATGCGCATATTTTTAAATAGGTTTTTATTGATTTCAGACAGATGAAGGGAGAGGGAGAGCGAGATTGAAACACCAATGAGCGATGTGAGAGAATCATTGATCGGCCGCCTCCTGCACGCCCCCTACTGGGGTTTGAGCCTGCAACCTGGGCATGTGCCCTGACCCAGAATCCAGCTGGGGACCTCTCTGCGCGTTGGTCATGCTCCGCTACTGAGCCACACCTGCCGGGCTCATGCACATACGTTTTACACACGTATTATCCGTGTGGTACTACTTCAGCCTTACCTTTTGGAATCTGTGGAAGATGGAATAGGAGAGAGAAAATATTCACTAGCGAGATTTGGGTATCCAGACCTTGCTGAATATTCTAGGGGTGACAACCAAGATATTGCAGGTCTGTGTATTGATTATCTGTGACACTGTGTGATTTAGATTCGATTACGGATCCTGCCGGGCACCGAGCAGGAAATGTTATACAACTTCTACCCTCTCATGGCCGGGTACCAACAGCTGCCGTCTCTCCGCATCACTGTGCCGAGGTTTCCCAGCTTCACAAGCCAGCTGCTCCGGCGCTTCATTCCCACCAGTATTTTTGTCAAGGTGAGGCCCACACGGCTCCTGCCCCTTACACATACCGTCTTGAAAACAAACAAAAGATTTTTTTTTTCTTGTAAATATCGCTAAATAATAACTTCAGACTAACAGTGATGGTTTTGATTTTTACCCTATGAACTTGGCAGTATTGCTATTTATTTCTATAAAGTTGATTTCAAAAATGTTTATTCCCGCCGGGACCGGTTTGGCTCAGTGGATAGAGCGTCGGCCTGCGGACTGAAAGGTCCCGGGTTCGATTCCGGGCAAGGGCATGTACCTTGGTTGCGGGCACGTCCCCTGTAGGGGGTGTGCAAGAAGCAGCTGATGGATGATTCTCTCTCATCGATGTTTCTAACTCTCTATCCCTCTCTCTTCCTCCCTGTGAAAAATCAATAAAATATATTTAAAAAAATGTTTATTCCCTTAGGTAAATGATTTACCTTTATACTATCCTTAAATGTGTTTTTCTTTGGCTTTCACAAAGTATGTTTTTAAATGATAGTTAATTTGTAACTAATTTTTAATCAAAATGGGTTCACTTTTAAAATATGATCACCAAATTCTTCTAATTCTCTCAGTTTGAGTGTGTAATACCGAATGATTGGAGTCATTTTTTAATTGAGTTTATTGGGTAACATGGGTTAATAAAGTTATATAGGTCGCATCTTTTCTGGAAATGGGCACCTGATGGGCACTACACTGTGGTTTAATGTTCTGATTCGCTCCAGGCTCCTGCAGGAGAAAACTACGGTGGTCCCAGTGTGTGACAGTGAGGTGGCCACACGGGTGGGTCGTGTGGCTCGGCACCTGAAGGCGAGGCTGCCCCCAGATAGTGTGTGCGCCCCCCCCCCCCCACCTCGCCCCCGCAGTGCAGATGCTCTCAGTGTGAGCCCCTCTCTGCTCCGTCGGTGCCCATTTGGGAATGGCCATTCCACTGCACAGTTCCGGTCAGGTTTCGGGGAAGTGGGCCGTGTTTCTGTTACCTGGGACTTGGTACATTACAGATCAGTTTCTGCTCATGTGTCCTTCACAATTGTCCTAGCTTTTATTTTTCTAGGTTTCATGCTTTTTTGCATCTGCAGAAAAATTGCTTTATTAACCCTTCCAAGCTTCTGTCCTATTCCATGCCTTAGATTGTTTAAAACAAAACAGGAAAGCCATGTGCATGATTTTAGATCTCTAGTGTCTAGTTTTAGATTCACCACGAAATTGGGAGGAAGTTAGAGATTGCCCATGTGCCCTCTGCCCCACCAACAGTGCTGATAGATTGGCAGTGGCCCTAAAATACCAGGTGGCTGAGGTGTGGTCTGCTGGTGGAGGTGCCTGATCAGCTGGGGGTGTCTCCAGGGTCAGCAGGAACAGGGACCTAGCACGCAGTTACCGTGGCGTGTGCAGGGGTCAGTAGGAACAGGGACCGAGCACGTCGTTCCCGACCTCAGGTTCAAGAGAAGAAAAGGCCCTCGCACATGTTTATACTGTTTCTGTGAACAGTTCCAAGAATTTAAAAATCTCTTCAATTAAGAGAGCTGACGGGTCACTATCACCCTGTAAACCATCTTGTTTTCCCTCTCTGAAGCCACAGGGCCGGCTCGGGGACGACGCCTCCATCGCTGCTGCATGAGGGTCACGCCGGGCCTGGCCGGGCCGCGCCCGCAGACGCTGGACAGAGCTCCCTGAGGGCTTCACTCCGAGCTGAGCATTGATGGTGGGGAACGTTAATCTTTATTTTTTAATGGATGTTACACCAACTCTTCAGAGGCACTCGTGCATAAGAGATTAGCAAACCTGTCCTCTGTATAGTTTCACTAATAAAACTTTGGAATCTGTCAGTGTGGCGTGACAGCAGTCAGACCATTGTTGAAAGGCACTGGCGAATAGTAAATTCTTCCCGACGGACGTGACGTGACGTGCCCGTGCAGTGTCAGGAAATGCAGCCCCCACAGGAGTGGATGGGAGGGAAGCTCCCATCCCCACAGCCCTCGGGGGTCACTCAGGTCGTCATCCTCACAAGCCAGAGCGTGCTCCCGGCGCGGACCCAGAACAGGCTTCCGGCAGTTCCCGTCAGAGCAGTCTAACTGTCCAGCCCGTGGCTTTGTTACCATCAGTCAGGTCAGAGGCTCGTCTGCGGCGGGTTTGTGTCTGTGTTATTAAGACTCTAACCTGTAAGGGCCCAGACTGCAAGGACCTGACCGGCAGCATAATTCCCTAACCAGAAAAGGTTTTTAAAGATTCAGGGTCTAAATAAGAGCTTCTTGTTATGTTGTGCAGTTTAAAAACAACCATGTAGATTCTTGAAAATTCATGTAAATAAAAATCACATTGTGAAATCTCTGTGTTTAAATATTTTAATTTAAAACTACCCGATGTCCTGGAAATGTTGATTATTTAAACGTGTGGGGGTTGTAAAAAGGCAGCGGTGCTGTAAATAAACGTGTTCTCTTTCAACGCGCCTGCGTGTGTGTGTCTCATTCACGTTGGGCTCAGTCCCGACGGCGGTGCCCCGGAGCCGAGGTGCCCCGGAGCCCTGGCGCCAGCAGTACGGAGAGGGGACCGTCGCGGGCAGTGGCTGCATCATTTGAAGGGAAGAGCCTTGACTTTGGCTTGAACGAGTCCCATGTTACAGCTCCGCCCACGTTAAAAGTCTCCCAGTTGTTGCCCTAGTTGGTTTTGCTTAATGGATAGAGCATCGGCCTGTGGACTAAAGGGTCCGATTCCAGCCAAGGGCACATGCCTGGGTGGCGTTTGTGACCAGAGATGGCTGAACGAACGAGTACAGAGCACCAAGCAGAGAGGTGGGTGTCGTCTGGCTATGGGTTTGTTCTGGAACATTCCTAACCAGGGATCCTCACGCCTGCCTCCGATGTGCTCCACAGCCGTCCTCTCACTTTGGCAAACAGCTGCCGACAATTCCCCGAAAGGACAAACCCCATGTTTGCGTGGAAGGCAGAGGAAGTCCTAGCAGAGTCACAGTCAGGTTTTCTTTGCAGATCAAACCTGGGAGGAGCCTCCCCTTCCGCTCAGAATAGAGACGTGGGCTCAGCGCCCAACTCTTTCTGCTTCCTGAAGTGTTTCACAGGAGGAGGGAGATGGTGAGACCGAGTCAGAACTGCCGTGCACACCACACAGAGCATGGGAAATCCTGCCTTCTTGCCAGCCATGGAGAGAATGCAAACCCACAGCAACCTGGAGGCTCAGCTACGGATCGCACCCTCATCCTACATTGGAACGCCTGGCCGAGGACTGGTGACGACCGGCTGTGTTCAGTCGGTCAGGGTTTCTAACTGTGGTCCCAGGCGGTGGTCACCGGCATGTGTTGAGAGCTACAGCCTGCCAGCGGTGGTGAGCTTACCTCGTCTAATACCGGCAAAAGCCCGGGGTGGTGTAGGACCTGTTACTGTCCCCCTTTTAACCATGTGGCAGCTGAGGCACGGAGAGACGAAGTGACTTGATGTCCTGGTTATCGCTGCAAGACAGGTGGCCTAGAACAGTGGTCGGCAAACTCATTAGTCAACAGAACCAAATATCAACAGTACACGATTGACATTTCTTCTGAGAGCCGAAAACCCACTTCTGTGCGTGGGCCACGAAGTTCCAATCGCACTGTCCATGCGCGCCCCCACGTGGTCTTTTGTAGAAGAGCCACACTCAAGGGGCCAAAGAGCCGCATGTGGTTCGCGAGCCGCAGTTTGCCCACCACTGGCCTAGAACAACAAGGGTTCCTGGGTGGTTCCAGAGGGTCAGGAACTCGGGGCGGGCCTGGCCGGGCACCTGTGGGCTGTCGCTCACATGGTGTCCCTCAGCAGTGGGGGTGCCTGGGGCGCCGACCGGGGGCCCATTTTGGCGCTGGGTGCTGAAGCCATGGAGGGGCCCGTTCCCGAAGGCCCACGGCCCAGAGGAGACACGTGTACACACTCCGCACAGGCGGCCAGCGCCCCGAGCGGGCGTGAGACAGGAGGCTCAGGGAGGTCTGGGATTTACTTTCAAGGCTCCAGATGATGGAAACAAAGCAGGCTGGGAGGAATGTGTAGAACAGGAGCTGGACCATGTTGATACTTGTGAAAGGGGCCTGGGAGCCTCATTTCACTGAATTCATCAGTATGAATGTCAGGGCAGACACAGGCAGACGGAGCGCGTGGAGGGCAGCAGGGCAGGAGTGAGGACGGGCGGAGGCAGGGCTCCCTGCGGGCGGGAGGCTGGAGCCGGTTCAGAGCCATCGCGCAGTCCCTCTGTGTCTCTCTCCTCTGGAGACGCATTCCTGTCATCCTGACGGGCCCTGGGGTGGAGGCTGAGCGTGGGGGCCCACGCCTGTTTTCAGGACAAACAAATGAAGGAAGCACTTCCCGGGGATGAGGCTGTGCTGGCGCCCCGTGCTCCCGTGCTGCGGACCTGTCCCTGCAGAGCGGCCGGCCTTGTTTCTCCTGCCCCAGAGGGTCACGTTTGGTGATAAGAGAATCAGAACGGAAAGAATGCAGGTGCTGTCTGTGCTGCTTTCTCTCTTGGAGAGTTTGGGAATGAAGCTTGTCTCCTTTTAGCCTTATTTTGCTCATCGGATTGGAGATTATCGCTTGGAACATGTTTGCTGTTGGGTGATCATCAACCATCCTTGTCCCAACAAAAGGCTGAATCCCAAAACCAGAGTTAGCAGAGAACAGAAGCCCCGTGTGGAGAGGAGATGCTGAGTCATGGGGGCGCCGGACGCAGGAGCCCGTGGCGGTTTGTATCAGAGCTGTTCGCTGCTCACACTGCATTGGCCAGGTCTTCTCCACCCTGGCCGCCATCCTTCACTGCATTTCATTCTTTTTTTAAAGTATATTTTATTGTTTTTTTTACAGAGAGGAAGAGAGAGGGATAGAGAGAAACATCGATGAGAGAGAAACATCGATCAGCTGTCTCTTGCACACCCCCCACTGGGGATGTGCCCGCAACCAAGGTACATGCCCTTGACCAGAATCGAACCCGGGACCTTTCAGTCTGCAGGCTGATGCTCTATCCCCTGAGCCACACTGGTGAAGGCTCTTCTCCCTCTTCCTCCCTTGTCATCGAGGAGTAGAAGTGGAGTCATTCTTGGAACTTTTCCACATTCTGGTGGCGGCTGATTCTTCCTGGGGTGTCACTGGGCCCGTGTCCCTGTCCCCGTGGTTGCTATGGACTGGAGTTAGGGAGCACAGCCTGCCTGCGTCCCGGGTTCCTGCCCGCCTTTCCTTTTTGAGTGACATCTCACAGGTGGCAAGCTACGCATCCTACAGCCACACGCAAGGTCTGGCTGCCTCTGTGGGTTCCAGGATGACAGCCTAGTCCCTTTAGGACAAGATCAGGTACACGGCCATCTCGCAATAGTCTGCATCAATTCGCCAGAAGTTGCAACATGTAACTTTAAAATGCGCGTCTGCATCCATTGGCTGCAATTATTTTGTGTAGAAACGCTCCCCCTCATCTATTAGGTCCGTGAAGTCACCCTAAAATAGAGATCTTAGTAACTTAGTTCCCCCTCTTCCTAATTTCCAGAGCAACGAGTTGGCGCCTGCAGCTCTCGCTAACGCAGTTCAGGAGCTTCCGTTTGTCTGTCTTCCCCATTTCCCCCTTTTTTCTATGAGATAATCGTGAAAGGAAGGCTGAGACAGGGAGGTGGGGCTGGTGGATGTGATGGCTCTGACTTCTTAGGCAGCTGCTGTCAGTGCCTCTGAGGGAGACCAGCGCCCCCACGTGGCTTCATGGGAACAGGGCCACAGCTGTTAAAAGCACCCACCTTTTAAAGCTTCCGCTTCCAAAATCCAGTTTATAAGGAACTCCAGCTGGAACAATGAAACCAAGAAGACACTCTACACTGTTAGCAGGCGCCCAGTCCTGCAAACTTTTCTCAACCTTGCCCTCAAAATCAATGCTACTGTTGGGTTGGATAAAAAAAACCGAATCGCTAGCCCCTCCCCTGGGAAACTGACCTTCAGACTTAGACCACATTCCATTTGCTCAGACCTGTCACTTTCCCCTCCAGACTTGCCCAGAGGATTCCATCCAGAGAACTCCCCTCCGAAAAGCTTGCCTATAGCTCTTTAAAAACTTCGACTCCTGCTGAAACCAGTGTTGCTCAGTGGATAGAGCGGATTGAAAGGTCCCAGGTTCGATTCCGGTCAAGGGCATGCACCTTGGTTGCGGGCACATCCCCAGTAAAAGGTGTGCAAGAGGCAGTTAATTGATGTTTCTCTCTCATCGAGGTTACTAACTCTCTATCCCTCTTTCTTCCTCTCTGTAAAATATCAATAAAATATATTAAAAACAAAACCTCTGACTCCCCATCCCTGGTGCTGATGCCATGTGGGGGCCCAGCCCCTCGGGTTTCCAGATGACCTAATCACTTCACTGTGCTTTAACACTTTCCGTGACGCTGAAGCAGGAATTTTAGGGGAATAGAGGCAGGTGTAGGGAATTTTTAGAATTGGGGTCCATGAGGAACACAGGGCTACAGACTGGGTGAAGGTACATCTCCACGACACAAGGAAGCCAGGTGCAGCTACATTTCCATGAGACAAGGCAACTGGAAGTAGCAAGAAAGGTCTATATTTACAAACTAAAGAAGGAGGAAGCAAGTCCAGAAGGAATGGAAGGACTGAGGGAGGAGGGCCTCAGGCATCACTATAGTAACCAATTTTATAAACCGTGGAAACAGGAAGTCGGTGGGACCCTTTCCCCGTTCCCTTGCGGAGTCCATTCTGTGGGGCTCTTTCCCTCCCCAGCAGGAGTCTGTACCTGTTCTTCAGTCAATCTCCACCTTTGCTATGCTACCCTCTGTCCCTGGATTCATTCTTCTACTCCTGCGGACAAAGAATCCGGGTTCCAGACCAGAAATTCCGTTTCAGCCCCAACAATTGCAACGTTATAGTGTTGTGCCCAAGTGTCATCAACCCCAAAGACTACCAGGGAGCCGAATCAGATGCAATTGCAGAAAGCCTGTATTTATTTCGGACTAGTCCGAGCCCAGTCTCACCTACACCAACGAGGGCATGGTGAGAAAGAGGAAGAACTTAACATATCAATGGTTTTATAGGGAGGGTGGTGCTGCTACCTTGGCTGACCTGATTGGTTGGGTTAGGCCTAGGGTCCAGTTACCTGGAGCTGGACCCGCCCCACCCTACCCTCTCACCCCACCTGCCCTCTCGCCTCGCCTGCCCTCTTACCCCGCCCTGCCCCCTCACCCCGCTCTGCCCTCTCAATAGATGTTCTGAATGAGTCAGTGCAGGGGCCTGGCGTGAAGGAAAGATGGAATTATGTGTAATCCGTTTTTTTACCCTAAAATAGGTAGTCATTGGCGGAGGGGTTTCTCACCGCACACACAGTTAAACGTTAGTCAGGACACCTGCTAAGGGCGTTTGGCAGAGGGTCACTGCCCGGGTTTGTGGGGAGAGAGGGGACGCACTCCAACCACAGCGAGGACTCACCGCCAGGAGCAGGGAGGGCTCATGGACGGCAGGGGACTTGCTGAAGGCGACCGGGGAGGTCAGAGACCAAGACCTCTCACTCCACCGGGACTCCCCAAGGTCAGGGGGGAAGGCCAAGGTCAAGCCCGAGAGCAGCGGGCTCAGGAGCCTGGTCCAAGGAGAGGTCTGTCCGCACACAGAGCGCCCCCCAGGACCTTCTGTTTCCCGGTGAGGCCCCGTCTGCGGACAGGGGTGAGCTGACCGGCCTCCAGGCCTCTGAGCCCCGGACGGGCAGGGCCTTCTTCCCCGCGGGGCCTGGTGCTGTGCTGGGGCTCCGGGCAGGGAAACCCCCACCACAGCTCCGCTCGGTGGAGCAGAACGGAATCTCCAAAGTGGTCGGACAGGCTGGGCGAGGGCAGGACAAGGAGCCTTTGTGCTGAAGGAAACCCAGCGGGGAAGGAGAGGCCCCTGTGGCCGTGGCTGGAAAGGCTTCTGGAGCCCCGGCTGGTGGAGTGCGTCCCCCACTCCCACCCGGTGCGGCGCCCTCGCCCGGACCAGGCCCCGCTCGCTCCACCCTGGCCAGGCTGCGGGGGGCACCTCACAGCCCCGCGGGGACGTCCGCCCTGCTCCTGACCGCCTGCCTCTCTCCTAAACAGGGCGCAGCCACTGGGGAAGGTGCCCAGCGGCTCATTCCCCTCCCCCAGCACCCCCTCCACCTGGGCCAGCGCCTTCACCTGGGAGGAAGGCAGTCAAATCCCCAGCTTCTCCCCAGAAGGCAGCATGCTCCGGGAAGACAGCTGGCCCTGCCCGGATCTGAAGGTGCCTGGGTCTGCAGGGCCCTCCCCACTGAGCTCCTGCATCTTCCTCTCCCACTCCCCCCTCCCCCCCCCCCGCCAACCCCCCTCTACTCCCCCTCCCCCCTTCCTCGGCCTCAGCTGCCCCCAGCAAGGAAGAGCGAGCAGGGAGTGAAAAGCCAGTGGGTGGCAAGGTCTCCTGGCAAGCGGGTGCCCCTGGCACTTCCGCTCCCGGGAGCCGCCCCACCATGTCCTCCTCCATTCTCCCTGCTGTTTGGCTTGGCAGGTCCTCAGCCTCCCCGCAGGCCACACCAGGCAGACAATCTCCCTGGCGGGCTGGCCTTCATTCCCCACATACAGCCCAGGCACAGAGAGGGCTCCAGTGACATCCGGGCCCGAGCGGTCCCGGTACCACGGGGATGGGCACAGTGCGTTGCTGAGGAACAAGCTAGTGCTCAGCGGGACGAGGGTGCGAGGCCGGTCCGTGGGACAGACCTGGAAGGATGCTAACGCACTCACACCCAAGGAAAGGGCCAGGCGGCTCTCACCAGCTCTCCTCCTGGATTATTGGATGACAGGTGCTTTCGTTCTCTTCTTTCCTGTTCCAAAGTGTATTCTATAGTACACGTGTTCTTTCCTACTAAGGAAGAAATGATGGACGTTACTTTTATTTTATTTATTTTTAATTTGTCCTTATTGTTGAAAGTATTACGGAGTCCCCTTCTTCCCCTGCACTCTCCCCCCCCCCCCCCCCCGCCCCGCCATTGACTCCGCCCCTCCTGCCCCTCCCTCCCCCCCCCCCCCCCCCCGTCCGCCCTGGCCTTCACCACACTGTATGTGTGTCCGTGCGCTATGCATATATGCATATAAGTTCCCCTGTTAATCACTCTCCACCCCTCCCCCAGCCCCCGCCCTACTCAGACTCCTCAGTCTGTCCCGTGCTCCCATGTTTCTGGATCTACTTTGTTCATCAGTGTATTTTCTTCATTAGGTTCCACATATGCGTGAGGTCATGTGATGCGTATCTTTCTCTGACTGGCTTATTTCACTTAGCACCACGCTCGCTGGGTCCCTCCACTCTGTCCCAACGGTGAGATAAGAGATCCTTCTTTGTCACAGCTGCACAGTGTTCCAGGTGTACATGTCCCACAGCTTTTTATCCACTCCTCTCCTGTGGGCCCCTGGGCGGCGGGGACCTGCCAGACCTCAGCCATGGCACATGGCGCCGCCGTGAACACAGGCGTGCACACCTTCTTTCCTGTTGGCGTTTCAAGTGATGAGTGCTACATTTATTTATTTATTTATTATTGATTTTTCACAGAGAGGAAGAGAGAAAGGTAGAGAGCCAGAAACATCCACGAGAGAGAAACATCGACCAGCTGCCTCCAGCACACCCCCTACTGGGGATGTGCCCGTAACCAAGGTACATGCCCTTGACCGGAATCGAACCTGGGACCTTTCAGTCCGCAGACCGACGCTCTATCCACTGAGCCACACCGGTTTTGGCTTGAGTGTTACTTTTAAAGGCACACATCCCGGCAGCTGTGGGAAGAGAGTCAGGGATGGGTCCTGTGCCCGGCCTGCTCCTTAGTGGCCTGGACAGTCCCGAGGAGGTGAGGGGGGTGGCGGCTGGGCCGTGCTTCAGGGGGAAGGTGGGGTTGTCCCATTCACATCCCGCACTGCACTCCCCCGTCCTACTCGGGACGTTCTGCTCGGGGGACTGGCACTGCTCTGTGCCTGAGAATGGCCCACGGTCTAGAGATGGGATGCTGAACCCCCTTCTGGTGGAAGTGCGGTAGGTGGGGAAGGCTCCCGTCCCTCCAGATGCTGGGGGAGGGGGTCCTTGGTGCTGCTGGAGTAAGAGTTCCTAGAGGCCCACAGGAGGCGCGGCCTTGTAGAACGCTTCCTTTCCGTGGAATGACACCCCGGAGCTTCCACTCCCATTGCCCTGGGCCCGCCACGGACGTGCAGCTGTGACTTCAGAACGAAAGGCTGGAACGAAGGCCGTGGCCCAGAGTTTTCTCTCCATGTTGCACCGTCTAACCCAGCACCAACCAGGCTGGCTCAGCTCCTGTTCCTACGGCAGCCCATCGGCCCATTGCCGTTGGGGTCTGTGGGCCCCGTGGCTGTGGAGGGAACAGGGCCCGAGCAAAGCCAAGGGGACCAGAGGGCCAGGACGGCGAGCTCCTTAGTTTGGGGGGTTATATGTCCCCAGATCCGTGGTTGGCAAACGGCGGTTCACGAGCCACATGCGGCTCTCTGGCCCCTTGCATGTGGCTCTTCCACAAAATACCATGGGGCCTGGGCGAGTCTGTGTGGAAGAGGGGGCGTTAGAAGAAGTTTAAGTTTAAAAAATGTGGGTCTCCGAAGAAATGTCAATCGTTGTCCTGTTGCTATTTGGCTCTGCTGACTAATGAGTTTGCTGATTACTGCCCCAGATGGCCACAGGCTTGCGTTGGCCCTGCTGCCTCTGGCCAATGATCTCTGTTCCCAGGTTTGATTGGCAGCAAGCACCTCCCTGTGGCATCTGGATGGTGCGCAGGCATCTATCTTCCCTTGGTGGTGATCTGTGGGGAGGGGCCGGTCTTCCCGGGAGAGAGGGAGACTGTAGCTCCCTGCCGAAGCTGCCCAAATGACATATCTTGCTTTTTAATGTCCGGCCTTGCCTTTGCTCCCTTCCCATTACCAATAACCAGCTAGTGACCACGGCAGCAGAGGCGCTGTGAGGTGTCTGAGTCAAGCAGCGGTCTACCCAATCCTGGCCAGATAAGTATGTGTGAGCTGTGACTGGAGGGACCCACCCAAGAAACATCCCACCCAGAGATATCTTACCAATCCTCCCCACCCCTCCCCACATTGTCCCCTTGACCAGGAGTTTGACCAGCAGGCAGGCCAGCCAACTGCTCATGAATCCTCCCCCTGGCCAGGCTGGCTGGACCCCACCCATGTACCGCCCCCTCCTATCTATCTATCTATCTATCTATCTATCTATCTATCTATCTATCTATCTACCTACACACACACACACACACACACACACACACACACTGAGTGGCCAGATTATTTTGTGTTCAGAGATCATCATAATAATCTGGCCACTCAGTGTATATACATACAGTATATTGCTCTGGATAGTCCATACTTGTTTTGAAGGGATGCCTCCGTTTGCAGAATTCTCCAAACTTGCATAATTGCTATCTCTACAGGATGGCCACACCCTGCTTTGACACTGGAAAATCCAGCATAAAGCTGCTGCGCTAGCACAAATCAGTGCAGGCTTAGTGAGCAATTACCAGCAAAGCTGTCCTCCCAGGACAGTGGTGGCAGCAGGCAATGCTATTTTCATGCCTTACAGCGGGGAAAGTGTAAACTGCAGTACATTGCTCTGAATTTAGTAATTCGATGAATTGGGATTAGGATATTGTTGGCGTTACCTGTGTGGTATACAACCAAAAGTTAGGCTTTAAAAAATTAAATATTTCAAATAAATAACAGATGCCAAATTAACATCCTCTCAGTATGATAGCTGAACTTTCCCACTATGATATTGGTGTGATTAAAAAACAAACAAACAGCCGAAACCGGTTTGGCTCAATGGATAGAGCGTCGGCTTGGGGACTGAAAGGTCCCGGGTTCGATTCCGGTCAAGGGCATGTACCTTGATTGAGGGCACATCCCCAGTAGGGGGTGTGCAAGAGGCAGCTGATTGATGATTCTCTCTCATTGATGTTTCTAACTCTCTATCTCTCTCCCTTCCTCTCTGTACAAAATCAATAAAATATATTTAAAAAAAAACAAAAAAACCCCAAACAAACAAACAAACAAACAAACAAAAAACAGCCAAAACTGGTTTGGCTCAATGGATAGAGCGTCGGCTTGGGGACTGAAAGGGAGGGTTCGATTCCAGTCAAGGGCATGTACCTTGGTTGAGGGCACATCCCCAGTAGGGGGTGTGCAAGAGGCAGCTGATCGATGTTTCTCTCTCATCGATCTTTCTAACTCTCTCTCTCTTTCTCTCTGTATAAAATCAATAAAATATATTTAAAAAACAAAACAAAACAAAACAAAAAAACCCAATGATTTTTTTTTTCTAAATGAAAATAAAAATGGTAGATTAAAAGAAGTTAAAATTAAACTGGCAAATTTCATGTAAGTTCAGAGAAAGAGACCAAATCTTCCCCCTTGAGTAATTTCATGGAACAAAAGTGATAGCAACGGTGTGATGGACAGTATACACAATGTAAATGTTGGGCTATGGTTTTAGCACGCTTCCCCCTTCCTACTTAGACCTACACTTAAAAAAATACTTTTCATTCAGTTCCCACAGTGAGATTCAGATTCTTAGATTCACAATGAGACTGCATAATTGTTCTCCGTGTGAGGGCTCAGGTCTTTAAGAGATTTTCAAAAAGAAAGCATGTGATTTAAAAAAAAAAAAAAAGAAGCAGAATTTAAAGATATGAAGAACATTTTGGGCCTGAATCTGCTTAAAAGAAGAACAATTCAGAAAGCTGATTTTACTCCTTAGCTTAATAGGACTTTTTCTGCTGGAATCCCAGCACTGTTCTGATCTGGGGACAGGATGGGAACGTGCTGGAAACCCAGAACTGACGCTGGATCCAGGCCCCCCTGTCTCCCATCCAGTGTGGGTCACATGGTCTGCTGGGCTCTGCTTCCAGCATATTAGTTAAAGTCTCCGTACAAATGAAGACGTTTCCACTTCTGGAACTCCCAGGAATAGGAAGGTTGGTGTCACACTGAAAAGTCACAACCTGGTGGACTCCATGGCCCGTGGGACTGGGGGGAATGCTCCCTGGACCAGTTCCATTGAGAAAGAACACCTGCTTGAGCTGCTACCTGGCTTCGTTAGCATCTCTGACTAACATTAACCTCGTCCCCCAGGCAAGATGCTCTGCAAACTGCAAATGGCACGCGAGGCTGGGGAAAATGAGCCACCGCTGGTCATGCTTGAAATCCGTGTGGAAGGCAGAGGTTGGCCTCACAAGCACGGAATCTCTCAGACCTGGGTGAGGAGAACACCTCAGCCTTTTTATTTATTCTTCAAGACGGGGTGTCTTTGAAACCAGTGTGACCTTTCCCATCCTTTGTTGTGTCCCAGAAGCTATTTCTTGAATGTTGTAGCGTGCCTACCTCTGGGTCCAGGTTTCAGTCAAGCAAATAAAGAGACTTAGTCACTCCCAGCTACTTGAGCTGACACACTGAATCAAGAACACATCGCATCTCAGTTTCAACTTACATATCATAACACATGGTACTTTATATTTATACAAAAGAACTCAGTGCAATCCAGCGTGTTATTCCTTCCACCAGGATTCCTTTATTGGGTTCACACACATGTCCCCCAGGTTTCTGCTGATATAAATGGGGCGTGTACGGCTCCCTCACAGCCATATGTTGTACCTGTTGGGGCCTGTTGGAAATGTTTTAAAAATATATATATTTTATTGATTTTTTTTTTATAGAGAGGAAGGGAGAGGGACAGAGAGTTAGAAACATCCATAAGAGAGAAACATTAATCAGCTGCCTCCTGCACACTCCCTACTGGGGATGTGCCCACAACAAAGGTACCAGAATCGAATCTGGGACCCTTCATTCCGCAGGCCGATGCTCTATCCACTGAGCCAAACCCGTTAGGACCAATAACGTTTTTAACATTTATTTTTCAATTACAGTTGATGTACGATATTATATTAGTTTCAAGTGTGCAGCATAGTGATTAGACATTATATGCTGTATGAAGAGATCACCCCAATACATCTAGAACTCATTTCATACCATGCGTGGTTATCACATGACTGTGGTTTGCGAAGGGGTCAGGTGGCGCTGGGCACAGACCTGCTCTGAAGGAGGGTCTGCCAGAGGATTATTACGTGTATCTCTGCAGCTTGTTCAGCCACGAGAGGTCGGAATGTCAGGCCTCGGACCCTTGTTTCCGTGCGCCCCACAAATGAGAGGGATCTTTGTTGACTCTCACTGAGATTTCTTTAACGTTCGGCCCATAACCCCAAAGGTGGTTCCCGACCCGGAGGCGAGAGAGGCCCCGCCCACCTGCCAGGTCTTGGCACGGCTGTGTTGGCTCCTGTGGAAACACGGGAAGGGACCTTGTGTGTGGTTGGTTGGGTTTCCTTGTTTCCAAACATCATTACCATTGGGTCTGCCGTGTTTCCTCAAATATGCGAGAGGAAGGGAGTGGTGACTTCCTAAAAGAAAGTATTCATATTTTTAGACTGAAATCTGCTTTTACAAAGCTTTTCTTTGGGGGGGGAAAAAAAGATAAAAACATAAAAAGAACGTTCAGAACAACAGAAAGTGCCTCTTAAACCGTAGTTAGGTCAGTGGAGTTTATGCATTTGGGGTATCAATTACATTAAGGTGTAATGCAATGAGAAAGAGATGGGCCAATTTTTTTTTAATTAAAAAAATATATTTTATTGATTTTTTACAGAAAGGAAGGGAGAGGGATAGAAAGCCAGAAACATTGATTGAGAGAGAAACATCAACCAGCTGCCTCCTGCACACCCACCACTGGGGATGTGCCAGCAACCAAGGTACATGCCCTTGACCGGAATCAAACCCGGGACCCCTCTGTCCACAGGCCGACGCTCTATCCACTGGGCCAAACCAGTTTTGGCATATGAGCCATTGTGTTCTAAAAGATGACCCCAAACCAGGTTTCTGGGTTGTAGGATACCGGCCCGAACCCCACTGTGTCCAGAACTCTCCTGCTTTAGACAGCGGTTCCCAACCTTCCTCATGCTGCGACCCTTTAATACAGTCCCTCATGTGGTGGTCACCCCCAACCATACACTTATTTTCATTGCTACTTCATAGCTGTAATGCAAAAATCTGTGCTTTCCGATGGTCTTGGGCGACCCTGCTAGCGGTTCTCAACCTGTGGTCACGACCCACGGGTTGAGAACTGTCGCTGTAGAGCCCAAGACCATCGGAAAGCACAGATATTGGCATTACGATTCATAACAGCAGCAACACGGCAGTTATGAAGTAGCAACGGAAATAAGTTTATGGTTGGGGTCACCACAACAGGGGAGCTGTATTAAAGGGTCTCGGCATGAGGAAGGTTGAGAACCAGTGCTTTAGGATCATGAGTGAGCGGAGTCCCGGAGAGCCCATCCCATGGAGGGAATGTCAGCATCGGTTCACGCTGTGGTCATGGACGGGGAGGAGGGGTGTGTCGGGAAGAAGGTGGAGCAGGCCTGAGAGATGCTGTTCTGTGGTGACACAGCCCAGCAGTTTGTCATAACCCAGGAGAGGTGATGGCTTCCAAGGGTAAAGGGGTGAGTTCAAAACAAGCTCAATCCCATGTACAGCCCGTGCAGGTCTGTTCAGTCTCTAAGGAAGAGGTTTTCAAAATCCAAACACACACACACACACACACACACACACACAAAACATCTTTCATGTATTTTTTAAACTTAACATAAAATTTATTGTTTCCTTACTTTATTTTTATTGCTGGTACTGTTACAGATGTCTCCATTTCCTGTCTCTTTGCTCACCTCCACCCAGCCCCTGACCCCCTAATATTTATAGTTGCACCTTTTGAAAACTGTCTTTAAAATCGCAGAAAATACACACAACATAAATGTGCGTGTTAAGCCTCTTTCTTATAAGCGCTCAGCTCCGTGGCGTTAGTTCAATCACATTGTGGTGCTGCCACCACCGCCTTCGCCTCCAGAACGTGGTTCGTGTTTAGATGGGGTTGTTGTTGCTTAACTGTAGGAGTTCTTTATATTCTGGAGGCTACACTCCCAGAAGTTTCAGCCAGTGTCCTCTTAGGCTTGGCCATGGGTTGATCTTATTAAGATAAATTCATTTCTCCTTTCTGCCCAAGGCATGGGACAAAGCCAAGCCCTCTGCCCACACGCCAGGCACAGCAGCAACTCACACATCCCTCAGCATGCCTGCACCTTCATCTCCAACGTCCAGGGCAGCCTCTGCCCGGGCCTTCTTTCCCCAGCCATCGCCTCCTGCAATGTTTGATTTCTTTCCTTTGATTCAATATTTATTTTTAAAATTTGATTATTTAAAAAATATATTTTTATTGATTTCAGAGAGGAAAGGAGAGGGAGTGAGAGATAGAAACATCAATAATAAGGGAGAATAACTGATTGATTGCCTCCTGCATGCCCCACACTGGGGATCGAGCCCACAACCTGGGACCCTTCAGTCTACAGGCCAACATGCTCTATCCACTGAGCCAAACTGGCTAGGGCTTGATTAACTTTTCAAAATCCATCTCCAATGCAAGTCTTCCCAACTTCCATTCAGAATAATTTCTTTTCATTTCTGGAGTAGCTGGTCTTCAAACTTTTTGGTCCAACAAACCCTGAAAGGATTTTGTCTAGGCCCTGGCTGGCGATCGCGCCAACACTCCCAATGTTTAAATCGTGTTTAAACAGTTGCATAAGATTTCGCTTCCAGATTATTATACAACAGGTAGTTTACAGTACAGATTATATCTCTCATAAAAGGAAATCTGAACAGCATTGCAATTTGATCTTTGCCTTTAGCCATTAAAAAAAAAAAATGCAAGAACAAGCTTTCCTTTAATAGGAACAGAGTGAAAGTGATAGAGAGCGAGTGTAGGTGCAGGCGGGTCCGGACAGAGCCGGCCTCTGCCTCTCTCTGATCATGGTTGGGGGCAGCAGAGCCACAGACGGTGTGTCCGAGAGAGGACGTGTCCCCTGCCCTCCTCTGCCCCAGGGAGCCCCCCTGGTCCCGGGGAAGAGATGGCTGTGGGATGAGCGTTTCCTCCCTCCGCATGTCACAGGAGCAGCAGAGCGATGCTTGGTGGCCACGAGGAGCCCAGGATTCAGGGAGAGGACCCCCAACTGCAAGGAGGACGTGGATGAAAAGGAAACTTTTTCTGTAATGGCCCGTGTAGACCACAGGACAGGGGCCAAGCAGGCAACGCCTGTCTGAGCAGATGCCTGAGTGGACAGACGACACCGAGGCCTGGTGACGCTCCTCCCCTCTGGACGCCTGGGAATCCGACTCCGCCCAAGCCCAGCACAACCTCAGCAGAGGGCTGAAGGAGGTCACGCTTCTAATGTGATGGTGCAATGGTGGCTTGAAAGGTAAAGCACGACGGGTTAAAGAAGACAAAAGCTACATTTCTTACACACCGGCCTGTACAGGAATAAACGTACTGAGAGACAGACTCACCGCAGATGCATAGAACATTTATTCTTGCTCCTAGAATGGGGATCCTATCTGCATTAAACGTAGAATGAAGTGCTTACACACGAGTGTTTGCGGAGTGTGAGTGTGTGTGTGTGTGTGTGTGTGTGTGTGAGTGTGAGTGTGTGAGTGTGTGTGTGTGAGTGTGTGAGTGTGTGTGTGTGTGTGTGAGTGTGTGAGTGTGTGTGTGTGTGTGAGTGTGTGAGTGTGTGTGTGTGAGTGTGTGTGTGTGAGAGTGTGTGAGTGTGTGAGTGTGTGAGTGTGTGAGTGTGTGTGTGTGAGTGTGTGAGTGTGTGTGTGTGAGTGTGAGTGTGTGTGTGTGTGAGTGTGAGTGTGTGTGTGAGTGTGTGTGTGTGAGTGTGTGTGAGTGTGTGTGAGTGTGTGTGAGTGTGTGTGTGTGAGTGTGTGTGAGTGTGTGTGTGTGAGTGTGTGTGAGTGTGTGTGAGTGTGTGTGTGTGTGAGTGTGTGTGTGTGAGTGTGTGTGTGTGAGTGTGTGTGAGCGTGTGTGTGAGTGTGAGTGTGAGTGTGTTTGAGTGTGTGTGTGAGTGTGTGTGTGTGTGTGAGTGTGTGTGTGTGAGTGTGTGTGTGAGTGTGTGTGTGTGAGTGTGTGTGTGTGTGAGTGTGTGTGTGTGAGTGTGTGTGTGTGAGTGTGTGTGTGTGAGAGTGTGTGAGTGTGTGAGTGTGTGTGTGAGTGTGTGAGTGTGAGTGTGAGTGTGTGTGTGTGAGAGTGTGAGAGTGTGTGTGTGTGTGTGTGTGTGTGTGTGTATGGTTGAGATATAGGTAAAGAACCGTTTTGGTTCTGGACAACTCCACCAACGTTTCCACCATTTGAGCTGACCCATTTATGCCCCTTTTGGTTTATTTTGGAATCACACGTAAAATGCCCTCGTGAGTGTTGGAAAGAAAGTGTGTTCCCTGAGGGAGACAATAATTTAGAAAGCAGAATACAAGGGAAAAGCGGGAACTGGAGAAGATACAGAAACAGTGACGATGAGGACAGGAGCCACGATGAGAATGTCCGGCGTGCAGGAAGCAGAGGCAGCACCAGGTCAGCTCACGTCTGCTTGGCCTCAGACGCTGCCTGAGCGCCGCCAGACGGGCCTGGAGCCAGCGCAGGCCTGGGGCCCCAGGTGCCCAGACTCAAACGCATTTCATACGGGGGGCTTTCAAACCCAGTTAACTGAGGCTGGGTTCTATTGGCTTCAGGTTAAGCTTTCGGTTGAAATCCGAAGCATGAAAGTTGACTTTTTCCCATGCTCTTGATGAAAGCATTTGATAAAGCCAAAGCAACAACAAAGCAGTTTTATGTCTCTAGAATTCCCGGGCAGGTGAGCTTGTGGGCCTGAGGTGGCACTATTTACAGTACAGCCACCCCCGCTGTTGGTTTTCTCGAGTTCTGAGCTTTGAGAGAGCACTGTGCACAATTGCCGTGCCATGGACCACAAGTCAGGTCTTGGGTAAGCTGCCTTGTGTTGGAGAGGTGCCCAGACAATCCTATCTAGTTAAGAGGCAATATGCTAATTGACTGTCAGTCCCTCACAAAGATGGCAGTGCCCCACAGCCAATAAGGAGGAATATGCTAATTGACTGTCACACCCTCAAAGATGGTAACACCCAGTCCCCACAGCCCCACTGCAGTCCCCCAATACCCTCAGCCCCCCAGCTGCCCAGGGCTGGCCTGAGGCACAGGCAAGCCTCAGATGGCGGCTGCCCAGCCACCCAGGGCTGCCTGAGGTGCAAGTAACCAGGGCCGGCCACGGCTTGTGCTGCCAGCAGTAGCAGCAGCAGAGGTGTGAGGGGGGGGCGTCGCCTTCCCCTGATCACCAGGTCACCTCCCACCTTTGAGGGCTCCTGAACTGTGAGAGGGGGCAAGCTGGGCTGAGGGACCCCTCCCCTCCAGTGCATGAATTTCCATGCACTGGGCCTCTAGTGTAGACGTAAGAAGAATGCACACTTCCAGGCTTGATGTGAGAATCCCACACTGGAAGAGGGGTCGGTAAGAGTGCTCCGCACCAAGAGGGGTGAGGCGCCACCAAGTACCTCAGTCGTAGAAATCTGTGCTTCTTTAGACGGACTCACAGGGATAAATGAGGTTCGAGTGGGAAACCAAGAGGGTTCCCAGGTGCCCATTTTCTCTGTAAATGACATGAAGGCTGGGTGATGCGGTGGAAAACATGAAGCGAGGTAAGTTCTGTGTAACTTGTCAGTATGATGATGGTCACGTGAAGGGAAGGGGAATTGATGTACAGCTACCTTATGGTCCGTCATGCCAGCACCAACTTGGTCAGAAAACTGTGAGCACGTCTGTGATACATGAGGAATTTTCCAAGTTATAGTCGTCATTCTCTCCTGGAAGGGGAGTCTCGTGCCAGGAGAATGTTTTAGAAACTCTCCGAACACGGACAGCAGCTCGTCGCTGATGGGGAAATAATGGCTTCAAGGCTGTACCACACGGATGGCCCTTTGGTTTTGGTGGCCGTGGCCGCTGTCTAGCGTGGACTTCTCGCCCTTTTCCGTTTGCTTACCGTCCAGAGCAGGCCTTCCCAGAACCAGAGCCTTTTATGATGACGCGAGCCTGCGACTCTCTTTGTTCCTTGTCTGCCTTGTGACTTGCGCTGTGTACTGACTTTCCCCGAGGAGCATGGGAAACATCTGCCCCCAGTTGATAAGACATGTATTTATTAATTTCCTCCAGAATCACGTCCAAATGGCCTCTTCCTGGCGTCTGTGTTTCTTTAAAAAAATATGTTTTATTGATTTTTCACAGAGAGGGATAGAGAGTTAGAAACATCGATGAGAGAGAATCATCGATCAGCTGCCTCTTGCACGCAATCAAGGTACATGCCCTTGCCCGGAATCGAACCCGGGACCTTTCAGTCCGCAGGCCGACGCTCTATCCACTGAGCCAAACCGGTCCCGTCTGTGTTTCTGGTCTTGTGTTACACTCTGGAAAACATTAGCTAAGACCTGCAAATTGCCAGGTGCTGTGGGTGGGTGGGTAGGAGGATTGAGAGCATAAAGATGCAGTACAGGTGTGCTGGTCTCCAGCCCGTGAGAGTTGGGTTCGTGTCCTCACCGATCCGTGACAAACATGTTCCTACTGATCCTGTTTCCTTCCCGTGGAGTATCATGTCCTGTCTACACCACTCTCCAGACCCCCAGGAACTAGCCAATGTTTCTCTTTGTCAGGAAACTTTCTCCGGCCATTTTAACCCTCCCTGACCTTTTGTTCTGAAATTTCCGAGCAACCAGACCCTCCCCCACACAAGGAAGTAAAGTCATATTATCAACTTTTAAAAAATGTCAAGTGTGCAGAGGAGCACCCGGCTCATAATAGATATGAAGTTGATGTTTGTTTAAAAATAAAACAAAGCAGAAAACATGGTATTGTTTGTGGGTTTTGTTTTTCATAAACGGCATAGTATTCAGTATGGCGTTTGCTTTTTTCCATTCAACATGGTTTTGAGATGTAGTCACTCTGACTCACACAGATATAGTTCTTTTCCTTTTAACTGCCAATAGTATTCCGTTGTCCGGGTGTGTTTTACTTGCCCATTTGATTACTAATGGGTGTACCTAATTAGGGGTTTCTAATTTTTTGTTAGAGAGAATTTAATAATACGCTTGTATATTAAGTAAATGTTTTATTGAAAACATGCATCCTTAGGTGTGTGTGTGTGTGTTTTTTAAAGCATAGCTACATAACATCAGAGTTAATATCATAATTAAATGCTTTGAATTATGAATGAGAAAGAACATTAACTTTGGAAAACGTTGCTATGTCACTTTCAAAACAAGCACATGTTTTGAACAGAAATGGTTTGGGGGAGAATCTCTCATTCAGCTACATTTGAGTGTTGATGCTTCTCTAAATCTCTAGCAAATGCATCATTTTGGGAACAATGTTTATGGAGTAAATAGTATAATATTATATCATTTAATTTCTTTCTCCTTAACATCTATTTTAAAGTTTTATTTTGGCTCACAAATCTGTCCTTGGTGATTAATTCCATTTTTAGGGACTTAAAATGTATTTGTTATCAATATAACAAGCACGTACACTCATATGCAAATCTTCACGTCCTATAGAACGAACCCACTATAGCTTTGTCAGAACTTCTTCCCCTAAGTGACAAGAAATAGGTAAATATCCTACATGTATTCTATTATCAATAATATTATTTACATACGTTTAGCTTAGTTTTGCTTTTTTTTTTTTTTGAGTGTGTGTGTATTTAATTACCAAAGTAATACCTACTCATTTTAAAATATAAAATCGAATACAGAGCAGAAAATGGCAAACTCTCGATCATTCCGCCTCAATCTCCCTCACCCTTGGTAACACCCATTAATTGCTGGCATTAATAAGAAGACGGGGGCGATGAAGAATGCTTTATGAAGGGGTTGTTTACAAGGAGCAGGCAGAGTTCAGTCTCTCATGGGGACCCATCCTGGAGCTGCCGTGGCAGGGACTCCCCTACATCTGTCCTAGATCTTCAGGAGCAAGGTCATGGGGAGGTCGCCCACCCGGGGAGACTGGCCACTGGGGAGAAGGGCCTGGAGAGGGACCGAGGCTTTGGGCAGAGGAGCACAATCCTGCCTATCCTGACCAGGGAGGGCTGAGGGGGTAAGTACCCCGTTCTCTCTCCTCCTGGCCTCATGTCTTGCCAATTTCTGCCATTGGCCAGATCCAACTGGAAGGGGGCAGGAGAGCCCGCTGGCTAGTAGATGGTGGCTGGCTGCTGGATGGACAGCAGGGGGAGGAGGAGGAAGGAGGTTGGAGCGTAAAGGATAAAGTCCACCCCGTGCACCTGCAGAATCCTTCTTGGTGCAGAGGCAGCCTCAGCGAGGGCGACCCCGGAAAGGGGAGGGCGGCAGGGTGGGTAAGGGCCTGGGGACCTGAGCCTCCGGGAGCCGCTGCCCACAGAGGGCAGATCTGAGCAGTGGCTGCTGCCTGCAGGGATGCTTTAATGTTTAGAGTCTGACTCATCAAATCCAGGAGGCATTCCGGGGCCACCTGGCACTTTACAAAGGAGCACTTAGCTCTTAATTAAGGCGTGATGCAACAGCCCAGCGCTTCCCTTTGGGGTTCACAGTGCCGGCCGGGCTGTGTTCAGAGGCCCGGCACCGCCTTGTTGAGCGGTAACGCCTTCCCCAGCTTCTTCGAGTCGTAACAACAGCACGGACACTAGCAGCTCTGTGTAGCTGCTGAATTCCACCCAAGTTAGGATCAAGTAAGCTTGTTTCACTTCCAATCTATTGTGTGTGTTTTTTTTTTTTTTTAGTTTTACCCATGGACTTGGTTAGGATAGCCTTACAGGGATTGATGATTTATAAAAGGGACCACGATGTCTGTGGCGGATTTAGGAGCGGGGAGTGGGGGTAGGTGGGGTGGGTGGGAGGGGGGGCAGCAGTGCGCCCACAGCCCACAGAACGCAGACTCCCGGCTGTGGCTGGAGGAGCACTCCTCTGTGATCTTCAGGAAGGTGAGTCAAGCATGGGGTGGGGGAGGGACCTGGGTGCGTTCGGAGGCAGCAGGGCAGGAAATGATGGCACGTGTTCTCAGCTTGGGGCGGTCTTGGCACGTTGGGCTCCTTCCCACTCTCTGCTGCTCTGGGAGGCCTTCGCTCAGGCTCCCACCTCCTGGGGGTCCTTCCGCTTCTTCCTGTCACCACACCTGCCTGACACCCTCCAAGCATTAGCCTCGTGCTGCAGTGAGGCTGGGACTGTTCCCTGGGCTAGTGCTTCCCCTGAATGGATTTATTTTTCTCCGACTGGCTCCTTTGTCTTCATAACAGCATTTGAAGGAATCCCCTTCTGTGCCAGCTCCCTGCTGTGCCAGCAGCTTCGGATCCTGGGCTACCAGGGGAGAGAGCCTGGGAACAGGGGAGGGGACGAGAGGCAAACGTGGAGGAAGAAAAGGTAGTTATGCCAATGAGCAGAGGCTGAGGACCTGACGTGGAGGAGAAACACTTGAGCCTGTGGGTGGAGGGTGCTGTGGGGCCACGGGGAACGGAGGGTTAATGACAATGAACATCTCAAAAAAGAGTATTGCCATTATAGCGGACCTTCTGAAGAACATGAGAGCTAGCACCTCATATAAAACACTCTTCACACACTGCCTGGCGTTAGCGAGTAGTCATTAAAGGGCGATGCCGATGCGAATGAGGTCGATATGCAGAGGACAGTGTAGGACTCCATAACGTAACTCCTTCTCTTAATTCCCGAGTTCTCACCGCAAACCCTAGGAGGGCCCTTCCTGCTCACAGGCTCAATACCTTTTCGTGTGTGTGTGTGTGTGTGTGTGTGTGTGTGTGTGTGAACTTGCTAGCTGTAGGTGGGAGCATTTGTATTAAAAGTTGCTCTTTTAATTTCATACTTTATTGCAAACATCTTAACAATGGAACATTTGCATGGTTCCTTGTAAACATGAATGCATGTGCATTTTAAAAACAGACATAATGCTAAACATGGAATATGCTACAGTGCAGTGAAACCATCACAAACAATTCCTGCGACTTTATCGCGGAGGTCTGGCACCTACCGCACACTATCTCCAAGCTACGCCTGGAGAGTCCTTCCCAATGAAAAATAAGCAAAACATGCTGAGACCGGTGTGGCTCAGTGGATAGAGCGTCGGCCTGCGGACGGAAAGGTCCCAGGTTCGATTCAGGTCAAGGGCATGTGCTTTGGTTGCAGGCACAGCCCCACGAGGGGGTGTGCAAGAGGCAGCTGATGGCTGGTTCTCTCCTTTCAGCGATGTTTCTAACTCTCTATCCCTCTCTGTAAAAAATCAATAAAATTTATTTAAAAAAAATAAGCAAAACACGATCTCTGTACAGAAAATGAAGTCTTTTTTTTTCTTAATATATTTTATTGACTTTTAACAGAGAGAAAGGGAGAGAGACAGAGAGATAGAAACATCGACCAGCTGCCTCTTGCACACCCCCTACCGGGGATGTGCCCACAACCAAGGTACATGCCCTGGACCGGAATCGAACCTGGGACCTTTCAGTCCGCAGACTGACGCTCTGCCACTGGGCCAAACCAGCTTCGGCAATGAAGCCTCTTTTCTTAAAGCACAGTCTTACCTCTCCTGGTCCATTTCTCACCCCTGTGCCGCGGATGGTGCGGGGACATGGGGATGGCTCGGGTTCCTCCCAGTGGGCCCGCAGGGGGTGCAGAAGGGAGAGGAGAACCACGGTTTGGGGTTAGGAGCTGCTGGCAACTTTTCCTGGTTGAGTAAGTTTTTTAAAAAAAGCCACTTCCACCAGCAATCAAGCAGCGAGGGAGTCCACTTGTCCCAGCAGGAGGTGGGCGGAGGGGCGGGGCGGGGCGTGGGGAGGAGCGACTCGCACCGCTCGGGAGGAACCCGGTCTGCCCGGGTCCGGGTGTCCCCTGGGGCCTCCGGGTCTCCCCTGAGCCCCGCCACCTCCACCCCCCAACCCCGGCCATCGGGGCCGCCCGACCACCTCCCTCCCGCGCGGGGCCGTGCGGATCCCGGGCGAGTGATCCCGCCTGGGGCTCCGGGGCTGGGCGCCAGCCGCCGGCTCCTCCCGCGTCCCGCCCCGCGCCGGGCGCCGGGGAGCGAGGAGCCGGAGGGGCCCGGAGCTGCAGGCACCGCGCCGGACGGAGCCCGGAGCCCGGAGCCGGGAGCCCGGAGCGGGGAGCCCGGAGCCGGGAGCCGGGAGCCGGGAGCCCGGAGCCCGGCCGGAGCGGGCTGCGCGGGCCACCTGCCGGGCGGGCCGGCCCGGGGTACGGGCGCTCCGGGCTGGGCGCGCAGCGGCGGCCCCGGTCCCGGCCCCCGGGAGGCGCTGTCCGCGCGGAGCGGGGTCCCGGGCGGCGCCGAGGCCCCGGAGATGGAGAAGTTCCTGCAGATCGCGCCGCACTCGCTGGCCATCGTGCTGGGCCCGGCCGAGGGCCCCCCGGCGGACAGGCCCCGCGCCGGCCCGCCCGCGCCCCCGGCCCAGCCGCCGCGGCCGCAGCTCGCCCGGCACCACGTCGGCTACGAAGTCTTCGCCGACTTCAAGGCGGAGAACATGCAGCACTTCTGGAACCGCGGGGTCACGGCCGCCGTGGCCGAGACCTTCTTCCTGGGCTGGATCGACGAGCGGGTGCTGCTGGTGCAGGGCCGCGAGGAGCACCTGGAGGCGCTGCGCCAGGGCTGGGCGCGCCGGGCGCTGCGGCCGCCCGCCGGCTTCCGCATCCGCTGCCTCGGTGAGTCCGCCGGGCCCCTCCCGCCCCGCCCGCCCCCTTCCCCCCTCCGTCCCCCCGCGCCACCCGGGAACCCCCGCCTCCGCCCCCCTCCCATCCCCGCGCGGCCGGGGAGGGGCCGCGGGCTCTGCGCGCGCGGGATTGGCGAGCGCCGGGCACCCAGCAGCGATGTGTGGTGGGGACGGCCCGGTGGGGGTTGGGGGGGGCTGGCCCGGTGGGGACGGCCAGGTGGGGACGGCCAGGTGGGGACGGCCAGGTGGGGGACGGCCCGGTGGGGGACGGCCCGGTGGGGACGGCCAGGTGGGGACGGCCAGGTAGGCTGCGGCGGGGCGGTGCCGGGGGCTGGCCCGGTGGGGCTGGCCCGGTGGGGACGGCCCGGTGGGGACGGCCCGGTGGGGACGGCCAGGTAGACGGCGGCGGTGGCGGCGCAGGAGGCTCGGCGGATCCGCGGCTGCTCGGGGGGCTGCCGGCGCCCCCTCGGATCGGGCCGGGGAGTGAGTGCGCGTCGGAGAGAAGCCGGGGGAGGACGGAGGGAAGCCGGGGGAGGATGGAGGGGGAGGACGGAGGGAAGCCGGGGGAGGACGTCGGCGGGCGGCGGGCGGCTCAGGTGCGTGGCCGCCCCGGCGTGTACTTCCCGGGTGCGCCCGCCGCGGCGCTGGGGGCCTCGATCGCCGCATTTCTGCGCGGGGCCGGCCGAGCTGCAGGCGCCGTCTTCAGGGTCCCGCCGCGTCGGCATGGTCTCCAGGTCGCTGGTGCGTGGAAGGAAGGAAGGGACTCCAGGAGGAGGACGGGGAGTCCGGTCCTCAGCAGAAGAGGGTCCGCGCCCCTGGAAGAGAGCCCCATCGGGGACGCACGCAGTGCACGTGGCTCTGGAGGGGCCGTGTTCTCCTGCGCGCACTGGATGCATTTCTCTCCATCCCGTTCGCGTCTCTTCTACAACACCCTTCTCACTATTGTGCCTTGGACATGGCGGCTGAACGCGTGTGTCTATAGAGTCCAGAGTCGTGTTTCTATGAAACGATTTCAAGACAGAAAGCCTTCTTTTTAGGGCCAAGGTGTGGACATGCGTTCCTGACCTTTGGGGAGGAGGTCAGAAGCTCAGAAGCCACGGGATGGAATGGTACAGGCGCCTCCCCAGCCGCTCCCCGGACCCGCCTGCACGCCAGGCACAGTTTCACGTTTTTTTCTCTCGCTTGGTCTGTGCTCGCCAAGCAGAGATCCTGACAGCTTCCCGGGGTTGAATAGACAGAAACCTGGTAAGGCTTGCATCTTGTTTGTTTTGTAACCAGGGCCCAGCTCAGTAGGTGCCTTCATGCCCCTCCTTTGTTGATTTTAGCAGAACCCTCCACCATGTCCCTGTGATGAAGCTGCTGTAGGAGATCCGATCCGCCTCCTGCTGGAGGCAGCACGGATGAGGGAGGGAGAGTACATGAGGTCATTGTCATTTTAGGAGTTTTCTTTAGACTCGATGATCCGTGTAGTCTCTGACTTTTTATCTCGGCAAATTTCAAACACATACAGAAATGGTATAACACCAGTGGTCGGCAAACACATGAGTCCACAGAGCCAAATATCAACAGCACAACGATTGACATTTCTTAGGAGAGCCACATTTTTAAACTTAAACTTCTAACTTCAAAACAAACTCGCCCAGGCCGTGGTATTTTGTGGAAGAGACACACTCAAGGGGCCCAAGAGCCGCAGGTGGCTCTCGAGAATAACCCAACCACGGGTTGGGTTTGCCGACCACGGGTGTAACCCAGCAATATCAGTCCTTCGCTGGGATAGGGAGCAGAGGGGCTCCCTGGGAGAACGGAGACACCTGGTACCCAACAGGAACGGTGCCTACTGCCCCCCAAGTGGGAACTTGCTTTTGAACGTGTGGGAGCTCAGCATCTCTCCTGGAATTCTGCATCAGTAATGACGGGAAAAGGCTGGATTGTTTGAGGGATAGAACGTTGGCCTAGAGAACAAAGGGTCTCGGGTTCGATTCTGGCCAAGGGCATGTACCTTGGTTGCAGGCTTCTCCCCGGCCAGGGAAGCAACCAATCTGTGTGTTTCTGTCTCTCCCTCTCTCTTCCACTCTTTCTAAAAACCAATTGAAAAATATCCTCGGCAAAAAGTTAAAAAAACCCCAAAACACCCATTTATCAAAATCTCAGGGTTAAGTCTACACAGTGAACAATGATGCATTTCAAGTTTTATTAATTTCCAGGTGGCCGTAAAAGTACTTTTATGAATGACCTCTCTCCGGCTCAAAGGGATTTCCAGGAGAGGCGTGTCGGTTTCATCGCAGTAAAGCGTTTAGGATGGACTTCCGGACCTGAGGCCTCGCTGGGGTCACCCCGAGGCTTGGCAGGGACATCCTGATGCTGCTTGCCTCCCTCTCGCATTCAGAGGTGAGGCTGCTGGGTGTCCCCAGGTTCTTCTTAAAGGGGCGTGGCACCGGAAGGGCACCTGTCTGCAGAGAGAACACTCGGGTGCTTTCGTCCTCAGGGGAAGCCCATATTTTGGGGTAAGACACTCCGAGGGGTTTGTTAGGTGCAGACTACTTGCTACAAAAAGTTTGAAGCATTCCGTTCTGCAGGAGACACCTCACAGCGGGTATGTGTGACCGCTTTTAAAAATAGGATTTCCGTATGTGTCTGGGCTTTGGCATGGTCTCTCAGAGTTTGGAGACCGTGCTTGTGTTCCTGTCCCTCTCGCCTTCCTCGCTGGCAAAACAAGCTTTCAACCCGTCCTTTCTGTAAGTCGCTGAACACATAACGTAACCGCAGGCGCTTCCTAACTTGGGGTAACTACCTACCTGGTTTATAGTTTATCTCGGTGAAGAGGTTGCATAAATGTGCTGGTCAAGTACAGGCTGTCAGTATAATCTGTTACTATATAACCTGTGTAGAGTCTATGTTATACTGTACGTTTTAACAAACTGAAACCAGGGACATCAGAGGATGCGTCAAGCCACTCTTGATATTGGGCAGCGATCACTCTTACGGAGGACAGTGGAGTTGGACACCGCTGGGCCAGAACCAGAGGTCTCCCTTTGAAGAATCTGAGAAACGACTGAGATAAAGAGGCGGAAGGATTCATCCGAGGGCTGGGGTGTGAAGATGAGGGCAAACCCTCCTGGGAGGGCAGACACGGCAAAGGAGAAAGTCCACCGGTGGTGTGGACGCCCCGCGGGGCAGACGCCAGGTCTTAGGCGCCTCACAGTCTGAGAGCTCACCCTGTGCCGTTGGTTTTATCAAAAGACAGCCCATCTGTCAACGTCGAATGACTTGTCTCACTTCTCCCCCCCAAGTGCTGCACATGTGCAGAGTGTAGACAGCCCCTTGGTCTGTGAGGATGCTGGCTGATGAGTGGTTCTTCCAGAATACTCTCCTCATAAATCCAGGGCACCCTGAAGGCTTGCCCGTGTCTTCAGCAGGGTGAATCCGGTCTTGTGGTTCCGTCTTCCTAGCCCAGACACCGCAGCTTCTGCCCTCACAGTGAATTTGGGTGCTGGAGGCTGGTGGGAGGCTGGTGGGAGGCTGCTGGAGGATGCTGGGAAGATGCTGGAGCATGCTGGGAGGATGCTGGAGGATGCTGGGAAGATGCTGGAGCATGCTGGGAGGATGCTGGAGGATGCTGGGAAGATGCTGGAGCATGCTGGGAGGATGCTGGAGCATGCTGGGAAGATGCTGGAGCATGCTGGGAGGATGCTGGAGGATGCTGGGAAGATGCTGGAGCATGCTGGGAGGATGCTGGGAGGATGCTGAAGGATGCTGGGAAGATGCTGGAGCATGCTGGGAGGATGCTGGAGGATGCTGGGAAGATGCTGGAGCATGCTGGGAGGATGCTGGAGGATGCTGGAAGATGCTGGGAGGATGCTGGGAGGATGCTGGGAGGATGCTGGGAGGATGCTGGGAGGATGCTGGAGGCTGCTGGGAGGATGCTGGAGGATGCTGGGAGGATCCTGGGAGGCTGCTGGGAAGATGCTGGGAGGATGCTGGGAGGATGCTGGAGGATGCTGCGAGGATGCTGGAAGCTGGTGAGAGGATGCTGGAGGCTGGTGGGAGGATGCTGGAGTCTGGTGGGAGGATGCTGGGAGGATGCTGGAGAAAGCTGGGAATATGCTGGAGGATGCTGGGAGGATGCTGGGAGGATGCTGGGAAGATACTGGAGGATGCTGGGAGGATGCTGGGAAGATGCTGGGAGGATCCTGGGAGGCTGGTGGGAGGATGCTGGGAAGATACTGGAGGATGCTGGGAGGATGCTGAGAAAATGCTGGGAGGGTTCTGGGAGGCTGGTGGGAGGATGCTGGAGGCTGGTGGGAGGCTGCTAGGAAGATGCTGGAGGATACTGGGAAGACGCTTGGAGGGTGCTGGCTCCCAGGAGGCTGGGATGCAGGGGTCCTCCACTTCCTTACTTCCTGGGGAATGATGCTGCATCTTCGCACCTCCCTCCTTTCCTCCCTCCTTCCCTCCCTCCCTCCCTCTCTCCCTCCCTTCCTCCCTCCCTCCCCCCTCCCACTTTCCCTCCAGTGTTTGGGGAATTTTTCCTTTTAAACCTTTGCAACAAAAGATTAGGATTACAACTCTGACTTTCTATTTCTAAGCTTCCCCCCTCCCCAATTTTCTGGAAACCTAGAGGTCTCCTTAGTGTCAGGACAATGGAGCTCACTCAGCACCTGCTCTTGAAGGGAAGGTTATTTTCGGAGATTCCAGGCTACTCCCCCCATCATCACCCTTCCACCCTTGGCAGTGACCTTCACCCTTGGGGGAGTCCGAGATAGTTTCCTGACCTGTGTATTCGATTCCCAGCAATGGTGTTGCCTACAGGCTGCTATTTGCAGATGTCCCTGTACCTTGGGCTGCGGCCTCAGTCAGGCTGCTTTCTTCTCTGGGGCCGGTCCTACAGTTCAAAGATACCTGTTGTCCCAGCTGCCCGCAGGCCTGCCCCCGAGAGCCAGCAGTGTCTGCAGCCGCGGGCCACGGTCCCCTGCCCTGCCCTCTGCATTCCTCTCTATGCGACACCTCAGGTGGCAGCTGCCCTTTATCCACACTCACGGCCAACCTTCTGGCTCAGTCTCTTAATCCTTCCTGCCCATTGAGAAGCCCTGGGGGGCGGGAGGAGCTGGGAGAGGCTGAGCTGGGCAGGGGAGGGGGATAGGCCAGGTGTGAAACAGACCCTGCCAGCCGTTCTCAACTTGTGGGTCGCTAAGACCATCAGAAAACACAGATATTTGCACTACGATTCATAACAGTAGCAAAATTACAGTAATGAAGTAGCAACGAAGATAATTTTATGGTTGGGGGTCACCACGATGTGAGGAGCTGTGTTAGAGGGTCGCGGAATTAGAACCACAGCCCTAGAGGCTCACTGATGCCGGTGGCCTGTGAATCGGGGGAGGAGGGGCTTATTGAAAACACAGGTATCCGCTGTCCGGCATGGCTCAGTGGTCGAGCGTCCACCTGTGAGCCAGGAGGTCACGGTTTGACTCCTGGTCAGGGCACATGTAGGGGTTGTTGGCTCGGTCCCCAGCGGGGGGCGTGCAGGAGGCAGGTGATGGATGACTCCGTCACCATGGATGTCTCCATCACCATGGATGTCTCCATCCCTCTCTCCCGCGCTCTCGCTCTGAAATCAATGAAAATGCCTTTAAAACAACAACAACAACAACAGTGCAGGTGGCCTGCCGCCAGCCCAGGAGGTTCCCAGGGAGGCCCTGGGCTTTCTGCTGCTGAGCCGAGCACTGATGAAGCTGGAGGCGGGACACCAGGAGGGACGCTTCTCCCTGGGCACTGCGGCTCCTCCTGGGCTCGCTCCAGCTGGAGAGCCCGGGCTGGGAGTTTGGGTGGGAAGGCGTGTGGCAGTATATGTTTTCCTTTAAATGAGGAGGGTCTGTGGCTGAGCGGTCCCTGAGCAGAGGGAGGCAGCGGTGGGTGCTGCCCAGCTGGGCACGGCCCCAGAGGCACAGACAGCCTCGCCCTGAGGGACTTGCCATGGAGCCCAGAGCGAGGAGAAAGCACGAGAGACTGAAAGGAGCCGGTGGTTAATGATAGATCCTCCCTTCCTCCAATTGATGGACGGACATAATCTCCACCTGCAGCCGGACATTCCCGAGCACTGAACCACCCATCAGCACCTGCCAAACACCCTAAGCCCCCGATCCCTAAGTCCCTAGGTCCCTAATCATAGGCCTTACGTGAAACCACCAGTCAGCGTGTGCTGAGTGCCCTAAGCCCCGTCCCCTATCCTCCCCTTAAAAAGTGCTTGTACCCCGGCGCTCTCTCTCTCTGGAAGCAGCCGGCAGGGGTACCCTTCTCTCCAGGAAGGCCTGTGTCCTGGCCTCCCGGGCCCCGGCCCGTCTTGTGCTTCGGAGGAGCAGGGGCAGGTGCAGGGACAGAGGCGCAGGCCGCTGCTGTCCCCACGCCCTGCAGCGAGCCCGCGCCCTCCGCCTGGCTCCTCGGCTGCTCGGCCCTGGAAGGCCCCCCGAAAGCAGAGTCTGCTGCCTGCTGCCGTGGGGACGGTCCCCTCAGGCCCCCCATCCCCGGGGGCTTTCTGTCTGCACCTGCCCCCACCCCGTGTCCTCCGGGACCTGTCAGTCTGGCGGGACCGTGGCTTCTTGGGCCCTCCAGGAGCTGCTTGGCTCCAGGTGTCCTTTCTGCACCGCCTTTTACACCGAGTCGTAAAGCAATGGTTCCCTGTGTTCTGTCACCTTATAGAGGATGGTTCTTCCAATGTCCGTGTGCTCACGGAGCAGGTGGCTGTGGGGGGGACAGGCCCTCCCAGGAGACGGTGCTGTGGACTGGGACCGGGGTTCTTTCTCATGGGGGAGAGAGGGTGAGGGCGACTGTTAGAAACATTAACATCGATGTTCAAAGCACGAAAGGTCCCGTGCTTTGGTCCAAAGCATTTCAGAGCACGAAAGGGCACATCCCTGTGGAGAAAGGCAGGAAAGGCTTGTTTTCTAAGCTGGAGCTCAGGGCTTTACAGAAGACGCCCTGTGGGCAGCGGTGACACTGGGAGGCGGGGAGGCCGAGGGGGGTGGTGGTGGTGGTGGTGGGGAGGGTGGGGAGGGTGAGGGTGGGGAGGGTGGGGGGAGGGGGTGCTGAGGCTCTGAATCGTCGTTTCCCAGGGATGCTGCTGAGCATGCTATGTCGCCACCTGAACCCCCTGTGCACGCACTCCCACTCCGTTTTGTGGACGTTGGCTGCTCAGCGCACCGTAGGGGCTTGTTTTTGTTCATTTGAAGCAAACCGGTTCTGGAGACATTGGTGGGAGAGACTGATTTATACTGGAAACCGCTCACTCGTGCCAAACCAAGAAGCGAAGACGAAAGAGGAGGATGGAAACCTGTGGTAACAGAGGCCACGCTTCCGTGGGAGGAAGCCCGTGGAGGCAAAGGCGGATGGAAGCTGCTGACCGCGCCCGCTCAGCCATCCCAGGCCGATTCATTACCAAAGGTTTTCTGTGGCAGGAAACTTTACTTCTTTTAGAAACGAACGCCTTCTATGTCTGTTTGACCCAATGGAAGAAACAAGCTCAGAACCACCCTCCCTGCTACACCCCGCCCCCCAGTTTCCTTGTTCTCTAAAAATAATATCACAACGGGCCACTCTTTACAAAGTGGCCAGAGGTAAGAAAGCCCAGCAGCCTATGGTGATGTTTGTAGTGAAAATGTGAAGGCAAATTTGGCCAGCAAATGGACATGCCTTTGGATAAACTGTATTTTATGTGGATACGCACTCATAAAGTGCGATTAGTCGATAAAAATCACATTGGGCATAATACCTTTTAATTTGCCTCAGCTACTTAAATGGCTTTAGATGTGTGAAAACAGGCTGTGCTGAAATAAGTATTCCTTTTTTTTTTTTTTTTTTTTTTTTTTTAAATGGTTTTTTCTCTTTCTTCCTCTCTCATTAAAATTTCTGGAAAGTTATTAGCAGACGAGAGAGGAGCCAGTCAGAAGTTATTTCTAAAGAGCAGTTGGACATGAATTTGTGGGTCCACATACTTCCAGTGATGATTTGTAAGACTGACTCCTCTTTGCTGAACTAGCCAGTCTGAAGGTCAAGAGTATAAACTGTTTGCCCGGCCAATGTGGCTCAGTGGTTGAGCATGGATCCATGAACCAGGAGGTCACTGGTTGGATTCCTGGTCAGGGCACATACCTGGGTTGCAGGCTCGATCCTCAGTAGGTGGTGTGCAGGGTGCAGCCTATCAACGATGGTTCTCTCTCATTGATGTTTCTCTCTATCCCTTTCCCTTCCTCTCTCTATAAAATCAATAAAAACATATTAAAAAATAAAGGGTCTCACCTACAGAAAATGGGTCTGAGCTGTTCAAAATCCGCTTTTACTTCCAAGGAGAGGGCGTTAGAGCTTGTACGTGTGGCAAGAGACAGAATGTAATCAATTTTCCCTCAGCCCCGACCCTCTGTATGCAGGAGTTCTGTGATGGAGCGTGTGGACTCAGAATGCGTGAACATGGTCCTTTGTGAGTGGCTAACACATTTAATTTTCCAGGCAGGTAGGCCTTTGTCCCGCCTTTGTCCTCCTGCCAGTAAGATTGCCCAAGCATGCTCTGACTGGTGTTGCTCAGTGGATAGAAGGGTCCCAGGTTCTATTCCAGTCAAGGGCATGTACCTTGGTTGTGGGCACCTCCCCATTGGGGTGGGGGGGGTGTGCAGGAGGCAGCTGATGGATGTTTCTCTCTCATCCATGTTTCTCACTCTCTATCCCTCTCCCTTCCTCTCTGTAAAAAATCAATAAAAAAAAAAAAAAAATATATATATATATATATATATATATATATATATATATAAAAGGATTGCCCAGGCACTTCAGGTAAGATACTGCCTCCTCAAGTCACCGAAATTGGAGGCTGGTGAGGGTGCCAAGTGGGAGAAATACAACGGCATCCAGCAGAGGCACCAACTTGGCACAACGTTACACAAGGGATCAGCCCGTGACGAGTGCGGTCCGTAGCACGGATCGAATGTCTTTGAGGAACAACACTGCCTTGAAAACAAGGCTCAGGCCGAAGGAGGAAGGTCAGCGCGCTGGTGTGCTGATGACGTTTCAGGGGGACGTAGGTAAACAGACCGGGTGCTGAGGGAAGGCCAGAGGAACGGTCTGCTGAGCTTTGCGATGAGCAGAGAAGACGGAGCACAGGCTGCTTTCATGGCCAGGGAGGGGAAAGGGTTCTCTTTCTCATGCTCCAGAGGAAAGGGTGTGAAGCGAGACCATAATTACAGGAAAGAGCGGGCTTCCCTGTCCCTGCCCCGCCACGTGACACCCGCGTCGGGAGGGGAACACGGGGCCTTTTAGCCAGGTCTCTGCCGCCGTGCCAGCTGCCATGCTGGCGGGGTGTGTGTGTGTGTGTGTGTGTGTGTGTGTGTGTCTAGGTTATAGAGTGGGAACTGAGGCAGGAAGAGCAATGTGGTGCCTAAAATAAAATAAAAAGCAATGTTGAAGAGTTTTTTTTTTTTTTTTAGGAGGGCAGAGGAAGATGCTAAAATTACACAAGTTAACCTGGCGGGTGTGGCTCAGTGGTTGAGCATCGACCTATGAACCAGGAGGTCACAGTTTGATTGCCGGTCAAGGGCACAGGCCTGGGTTGTGGGCTCCATCCTCAGTAGGGGGTGTGCAGGAGGCAGCTGGTCAATGATTCTTACTCATTATTGAAGTTTCTCTCCCTCTCTTCCTCTCTGAAATTAACTTAAAAATTTAAAAAGTATAGACAAGGTTATATGTGCTTATCCTGAAAAGAAAATGTTAAGAAATGTATACTTACGTTTTTGTATAAATTAGGATAAATGACCAACAAATCTGCTTCCATGAGTGCATGCTGGCGCAGGCCCTGCCTCCAAGGCCAGCTCAGCATCTTCTTTTTTCTTTCTTTCTTTCTTTCTTTCTTTCTTTCTTTCTTTCTTTCTTTCTTTCTTTCTTTTCTTTTTTTTTTAATTAAATATATTTTAATATATTTTATTGATTTTGTACAGAGAGGAAGGGAGAGAGATAGAGAGTTAGAAACATCGATGAGAGAGAGTCATCAATCAGCTGCCTCTTGCACACCCCCTACTGGGGATATGCCCACAACCAAGGTACATGCCCTTGACCAGAATCGAACCCGGGACCTTTCAGTCCCCAAGCCGATGCTCTATCCATTGAGCCAAACCAGTCCTGGCTCAGCATCTTCTTGAGGCCTGGCCCGCAAGCTCCAGAATCCCTGGACCAGTGCAGGAGGAGAAGTAATTGTAGGATGCGTGTGTCATGTATGAGCTCATACATGTATACTGTAAAGAGTACGATACATAGGGAATGTATTATTAAGAGCCAAGGGATGACGTCATTTAGCAAGGACTCATGCAAACCCTGGGCCCCGCCATCGGCGCCTCTGGACTGGAAATCGCCCACGACTTCCTTCCTTACGGTGCAGCGTAGCGGCTGCTGGTGGGAAGAGCAAGGGCCTTGAGTCAGGCAGCCCCTTGCCCTGGGCAGGTGACCTCAGCCCCTCAGTCCTCCCCTCTACCTCCCACCCCCCTGAAGACCATCCTGCAGGGATGCTGAGGCAGCGGGGGTGAGAGAATACACCAGAGGGGACTTGGTGCCTGGGACACAGCATGTGCTCAGGCAATCGTGCCTTCTCCTTCTTTTCCTTTGCGTCCTGATCCCCAGCTGGACCAAAAGGCCCTGGAAACAGAGAGACTGAGAGACTGTGCTCTGTTCCCCTCTGCTCTCAGCTCAGAGCTCGTAGCTCAATGTAATAATAATACGGAAAGTAGCTGCAGGAGTGGTAGTACCCCAATAGCCAATTTATAAAGTACTTGCGACGTGCCTGGAGCATCAGGCACTTAACCTTCTCCACAGAGCTTTGGGGGGGAGGGAGTTGGGGGGCTGTGATTGACACAGGCGAGGAGCCTGAGGCACAGAGTGGCCGAGCCACTTCCCCAGGGTCACCCTGCTGCAGAGCCAGGGTGCGACCTCAGAACGTCCAGCTGCCACCTTGGAACTCCGCTAGCCCTCACATAAGACAACAGCCTGGTTTGCTCAGTGCGGCCCGGGCACGGAGACCGAGGGACCGACGGCAAGCGTTCCCATCCGGGCGGCTTCGCTGGCCATGGGCATGGGATCTGTCCTGCTTCCTCTGTGCCGCCTCCCATGCCTTCCCCTCCACTCCAGGTCGTTTGGAAGCAAGCTGCAGTGTGGTGGACTTCCTGTGTGAGTCGTTCTCTTCTGTGTTACCGCTGAGTGATGGCTTTAAGACATACGTGACCGCCACGCCATGTTCCTCAATATCAGTTCTCCAGTTTGTGCTTACATTTCTCTGATGGCGGCACAAACATTTCTTATTGTCCCTTTGCTCCAAGCAGGGCCCACACAGAAGAGAGTATGTTTTCAATAGTGGTTTTTAAAGCCAAGAACCCGGACACGTGCATATACTGAATTTCGCTTCGTAAACGTTCGTCACACGTCTGCGTTGTGCAAGGCACCACGTGGGCCGTGAAAGGGATTTCCCAGGAGGTGCCCACTGGCCGTGGGGACCTGCGAGGTGTAGACAATGGTCGAGGGGAGTGGCCCATTTTGCCTCCAAGGCTGGGACCTGGTCTGAGTGACAAAGGTAGAGTTTATTTTATTTCATTTATTTTTTAAAATGTATTTTATTGATTTTTTACAGAGAGGAAGGGAGAGGGAGAGAGACTTAGAAGCATCAATGAAATATTGATCAGCTACCTCCTGCACCCCGCCCCCCCGAGCCCCCCGGGGATGTGCTCGCAACCAAGGGACATGCCCTTGACTGGAATCGAACCTGGGACCCTTGAGTTTGCAGGCCGACGCTCTATCCACTGAGCCAAACCAGCTAGGGCAGGGGTAGAGCTCTTGAGTGGAAAGAAGAAGCACACCAGGAAGATGTGATGGATCCATACACCATAGCATAGGTGTGCTCTGCATTCCACTCTTCATCTCTGCTTTTCCACTTGATTCTGAAATGGCAAGTGGCACGTCCTTATGTTGGCTTTCCCCTCTCCCCGCTTAAAAATCGGTAGAAATTCGGATGTTCTTAGTGACGAGTCTTGGAGCAAAGGAAACAGGCGTGCCGGGGTCAATGCATGCACGTTTGTGGCATCATCCTGGTGGTGACAGATGGGGGTTGTAAGGTACAAGCTTTTCCTGTTCCGCCCTGGCTCTCACGCACGAGTTCGCGTTCAGGGGCTGGATGCGTGCAGGTCTGTGGAACGGCTCTGTTGGCTTGAAGGAATGCACCCCTTTGTGTGGGGACCTTGCAAACTTCAAAGGAGAGTGTCCTGACTTGTCTTGTGTTTGATGGACTTTTTTTTTTTTTCTTGTGCTTAACCAAGGTGACCCTTTAAGACAAGACAGGTAATCATGTGGGCACTGAACATCGCTGCTGAGACCTGCTGCCTCTGACATGAGTCCTGTCAGGTCGGCTGGCGTTGGGGCAGGCACCAGGAAGCAAGCCTTCGGCCTGGGTGCCAACCAGGAGGTTAAATAGCAATCTGCGTATTCCGGCTGTTTTATTAGCCGCCTTTAAAAGGCTGACTAATTTCTTCCACAGATAGTTTGCCAACGAACATTAAGAAAGAGATCTTAGAAATAAAACGTTTGCTGTTTCCCTACTCAAAGGGGGTAGTTTTCAGGTGTTAGAAATCTGTCATCCTCGTCGTGGGCTGTAGAATTATGTTTGATTTATGTCTGAATCTTTTTATTTTTATTTTTATACTCCTGAAAAGGTATTTTCAAAACTGAATTGTGGAATGGCGAGATGTTCTTTGGTGAGACATTGAGTTGCTTGGCTGTGCTTTGAGTTTAACTGTAGGCACACACGGTCTTGTTTGGAATATTAAAACATAGTAATCTCTGCATTCCATGTTCTTTAAGACTGCCGTGGCCTTAAAGACAGCAGATGGCTGCTAGACTTACTGTGGTGATCACTACATAAACGTTGAATCACGATGCTGTACACCTGAAACTCATGTATGTCAGTTATAACTAAAAAGCTACACTAATAAAAGAGAAAGAAACAAATTGACTGTACCTCCGCGACAATCACCAGCCAATCAGGAGTGAGTATGCAAATTAACCCAACAAAGATGGGTGGTTAATTTGCATACACAGGCTTGGAGTGGCCAGGTGGGGCAGGACGCCTGCTGTGGGGGGGAGGGTGGCGGGTACAACAAGCCACAGGAACTATAGGAGCAGTGCTCTGACTGGAGCTAAGACGGAAGGTTCCGGCCTGAGTGAAGGTCTGGGTCCCGGGTGCTGGAGGAAAACCAGTGGCAGCAGCCAGGGGAAGGAAGGCCTATTGCATGAATGATTGTGAGTTGCAGTAGCAGCAGAGAGAAAAGGGAAAACATGGCGAAAGCCTGTGTGCATTACATTTCTGTTCAGATTTTCAGTCCATTGTCCTTCTCTTGCCTGTGCTTCTATGAGTCTTTCCTACCCCTAGAACTCTATCTCACAGGAAACTTACATGTAACTTGCCAATTTTTGTAAAGAAGACGATTATTGCTGCTCATTTTCTTGCGCTTTTGTATTAAACTGTAAATCCCTAGGGTGAGTCACAGCGCACATTTTAAATTGCATATGGAAATGGGTGTCTGGTCACGTGGTCTGAGCCGCTAACCACGCCCACCCTGATTCCAGCCCCACCTCAAAGTTGCTGGAACAGCCCCCTTGCCCTGGGGTTTCTGTTACTTGCCATCCAAAGCACCTCGCTAGTCCTCGCCACAGCGAACGGTGTAAACCCATCTCACTGGGACAGAGCACTTCTCCTTTCTGGGCCACGGGGCTCACACTCGGACGAGACAGGACGAACAGCGAACAGTTACTGAGCGCCTGCGGTGTGTCCCGACGGTGCCTGCAGACTCGCAGAGTTGATGTGCATTTGTTCTGAGCTTGTGAGCGCTGCGGGCCGCATGTCCTGTGTATCACTCTCCCTACTGCTGCTGGGGTGAAGCTGGCTGTGGCTCTTCCTGGGCCATCGCTGGATTTTCTGTGGGCTCTGGCACAAGGCAGTGTGTGTGTGTGTGTGTGTGTGTGTGTTTGTGTTTGTGTGTGTGTGTGTGTGTTTGTGTTTGTGTGTGTGTGTGTTTGTGTTTGTGTGTGTTTGTGTGTGTGTGTTTGTGTGTGTGTGTTTGTGTGTGTATTTGTATATTTGTGTGTGTGTGTGTGCGTATGTGTGTTTGTATATTTGTGTGTGTGTGTTTGTATATTTTTGTGTGTGTGTTTGTATATTTGTGTGTGTGTTTGTATATTTTTGTGTGTATGTGTGTTTGTGTGTGTGTTTGTATATTTGTGTGTGTGTGTTTGTGTGGGTGTGTTTGTATATTTGTGTGTGTTTGTGTGTGTGTGTTTGTATATTTGTGTGTGTGTGTTTGTGTCTGTGTGTGTTTTTGTGTGTGTGTGTGTGTTTGTGTGTGGGGGGGTTGGGCTGGGGAGCAGTGCTGTGTCCAGTGTCTGTGTGAGAAGAACTTGTCTCGCCTCTGTCCCCGATAGAGTAGGTAGGACCACCTGGTACCTCCTTATTTACTTTTTATGCCAACTTCCCCCACCCCTGCACACGTTAGGAAATTGGGCCAAATACATCTCAGTGTTCTGACTAGAAGGAAAACAGGTTCCTCCATTGGCCGATGCGAGCAGATGGGCTTCCTGAGTTCTCAGCTGGCCCAGGTACACACCAGCTGCACCGAGAGGTGGCTACGTTGGTGGCGATGCTGTTGTCTGAACTCCACGGAGGGCAAACGTGGCTCCCGGTGTATCCTCCTTCCCCGGGGAGAGAGGAGGGTGTCTGGCGAAGGCCAGGGGAGGGAGACACGGGATGACGGTACCTGCACGCTGGCCTCAGAACGGGCCTCACCGTGGCCCCTGTGCCGGGCTCCTCTGGCCTGGCCGCTGGCCGTTCCTCCTGCGGAGGGTAGATGTGGGCGTTTGGGGTTAATCTGTTGGGAATTAGCCCGCAGCTCATCGAAAAGAAATGAGTCCTGTGCTTCCCTCAATCCTGAGAAGCAATCCTTTAGGGTCCTCTTGCCAGAACAGGCAATTCGTTATGGTTTCAGTGTCATCTGATCCGTCTCGGCGCGCCTGGGAAGTCACGCCAGTGGAGGTACCGGCTGATGCTTTGCAAACGTTTTGGATGGGCTGTCGTAACGGGTGGGGCTGCATTTTTAGGAAGTGATTTCTTGTTGTTACCTGTGTGGAATCTACTTGTCTCCGCTCTGAAGTTGTGCCCCTGGTGGTTAAGCGGTTCCCAGGCCCGGGAAGCCGCAGGGCCCTGGGCCAGGCCTCCCCATGGAGCTGTCCAAGGACTTTGGCTGACCTCCAGGCCTGAGCGCCGGGAAGGGAGCTTTCTTTCTGGTGGGGTGGGGTGGGGTAGGGTGGGGGCGGGCAGTGGGGGACGGTAGACTTCAGGGGAGCTGTTTGCTGCAGGAGGTCCACAGGACGGAGGATGGGAGAGGCAGGATGCAGAGGGTGGAAGGTTGTCCTGTCCAGACCACGCCCGCACAACTCCAGGGAAAAGTTCGGCCGGACGGATGCCGGACGATCTGGCCTGCATTCATCGCTGCCCCCGGTTCGGCCTTGAACTCGGAATCTTCCTTCACGGCCCCTGCCCCATGGCCGGCCGCCCCGCTCAGGAAACAGGTGGTTAGAATTCCGGAATCGCAGATAATTGTGTGGCTCGCGAAAATTAGCTTTTAACGGCCCTGATGGAAAATTCAGACGTGTGGAATGTTTGTGAGCGTCAGACTTAAATTATGGGCAAGAGGACGGTCTGGAAATGCTGTGTTAGGTGTTGGAGTTTCGTGGCCCAGTGCACATGAATCTGCCATCACAAAAACACTGGACGGTGTGGAAAAAGATGTTGTCAATCCCCTCCTCTGGCCCCCCCCGCCCCCCCTGGAATGTTTCTAAACGGACGAAGCAGGTTCACTAAAGCTCTGAAGGAGCTGCCTGCTCTGCCGCTCATAGGCCCATTTCTGGAGCGTGCCTCGTTGAGCACCTACTATGCGCCAGGTGCTCCGCCGTGTCCCGGAGAGGTGGGGATCGGTTAGAGCCCATCCTGGTCTGTTAGGACTCAGAGGAACATGGAGACGGACACAGAGACAAGTAGGAATGCCGCGGAGTGAGGTGTTTATGCATTAGGGGCCGGAGGATGGCCTCTGAGGGCGGGAAGGAAGGAGGCCCCGGAGGTGCCCCAGGGATGGGGACCAAGGTTGCCAGGGAGCTCCCTTAATGCTTATTCTGATAAAATGTGCACAGCATCGTATTTGTCATTTTAATACGTCGACGGTATTGTTTAACCATCGCTGCTCTGAGTGCCTGCAACTTCCCATAACCCCCTGAGGAAATGTGTACTTGTAATTACACACTGACTCACCACCGCCCCTCCCTCAGCCCCTGGGAACCTCTGTTCTGCTTTTTGTCTATGAATCCACCCCATGGGGGGGGTCATATGATATGTACCCTTTGGTGTCTGTATTATTTCACTGAGCAGGGTTTTTAAGGTTCATCCATATGGTAGCAGGGGTTAGAACGCCGTTCCTTTTATTGGCTGAATAGTTTTCATTTTATGTCTACACCAGAGTTTATCTGCTCTTCTGCTGAGGGATACTGCTTGTTCTGACTTTTTGGCTATCATGACTAATGCTGCTATGACTATGGGTGTGCAAATATCTGTGTGAGTGGCATTTGCTTTTAAAAAGCATTTTATGCTAAATTATGAGATAACAGTTACTGTGGGTCATTTAGGAAGTGAAGACATTTAGAATTAAAATCGTTCATAATGGCATTACTTAGAAATACCTTTAGGTACCTTTTATTTATTTTTTTTTGAAAGTTAGTGATATTTTTACATTAAAAAATGAAAACTTACATTTTGTATCATGCTTTTTTTTTTTTCCTTTGAACATTATGTAGTGACCACTAGAATTATTTAAAATATTTTTAATGACTAGAAAGGACAACTTTGTGGGAGTGCCTGTTTATTTCATTGTTTTGGATTATTTTGAGATTTGATATAAATTACATTGAGCTGAATATATCTGTATACCAGGAATCTTTGTCGATAAGTCTGTTCCTTAGACACGAAATGACTGCATCAAAGATGTGGCCATTTCAAGGAGCTCACTGATGGCCAGACTGCTCTGCCGGGCGCTCCCCACGGCCATGGCCACGGCCACACAGCGTAGGGAGTGACCTCTCCCTTCCAGGCCAGCACGGTGGCACTCTTGCTCAAAACTGTGCCCACAGCTGCAGAAGTTGGTCCTCTATGGCCTGTGGCCCCCACCTGGGACCGCCTGCAGTGACTGGGGGAGACTGGCAGGTAAGGGCCGGGACAGGCTCCTGTGGACTTGCCGTGGGAGTGCTGTCAGCCTTGGTCCAGCCTCCTCTGTCCTTCACGTGAGCCACGCCCCCTCCATCCTCCCCATCTCATGGCAGGAGCTGCAGGTTGGAGACAGAGGAACGTGAGTTTTTCTGGGAAGCACTTGGGAGTCACTGGTTGTATTAGTCGGGGTTCTCCAGAGTCAGAACCAGTAGGATCTGGGGGTATGTATATACGTGTATACCAGAGGCCCGGCGCATGGGATTTGTTCACCGTGGGGAGCACACTGACCACCAGGGGGAGCTCCTGCACTGAGCGTCTGCCCCCTGGTGGTCATTTCGCATCATAGTGACTAGTTGACTGATTGTTCTGGTCGTTCTGCTGTTTGGTTGCTGGACTTTTATTATGTAGGACTAGAGGCCAATGCATGGAAATTCATGCAAGAGTAGGCCTTCCCCCTACTCTTCCCCCCATCCCCTCCAGACTTCCCTTCGGCACCTGGGACCCAGGCTGCTTCCCTCCTCTGGCCACTGGCAGGCCCTCGGGACCCGGGCTGGCTTCCCTCTGGTCTTGGCTTGGTCAGGAAGGACATCCGGAATGATGTCCAGAATATGTCCGGTCTAATCAGCATATCACCCTTTTATTATTATAGATAGGTGCATACATACACACATTTACACATATATATGTGTACACACATGCATCCGTGTGTGTATATATATGTAAATGTATGTATACATGTATGGAAAGATATTTAATGTCAGAAGTGGGCCCGCACTGCTGTGGGGGCCGGCAGGTTGGAATCTGCAGGCCAGGCCAGCAGGCTGGAGGCCCGGGAAGAGCTGGGTTGCAGTCTTGCGTCCGAAGGCAGCATGGAGGCAGAATTCCTTCTTCCTGGAGGCCTCAGTCTTTTTTCTCCGGAAGCCTTCAACCCATGGAACAGGCTACCCACATTAGGGAGGATACTGTCCTTTACTCAAGGTCACGGACTAAATGCTAATCTAAAAACCACTTCCACGGAGACACGGAGGCTGGTGTTTGACCCATTATCGGGGTACCGAGGCTTAGCCACGTAGACACATAGCATAAACCATCACACTGGTCTAAAACGTTCGGGTGCCACTGAGTTTAACCTTCTACACATAGGCAAAAATAAAATCTAAGGTACTTAGTTCTTCCCGGGAGCCACGAGAGGGCGCCACAAACAAGGAAGATGGTAGCCGGTCTGGGAACCGCCAGCATCAGCAGCTCAGGAACCCCTGGGGGTCGATCCCCTTTCAAGTCCGGGGTTTGCCGCTGAGAGAGGTACCTTCACAGTGAGAAGTCTGCAGGCAAAGGGGCAGCCCAGAGCGCTGGCAGAGTCCCCAGGCAGAACGGTGGCGTTTGGACTGTGCAGGGCACCTTTTCCCCATTTCAGGGCATTCTGATAATTTGTGTTAATGATATACTAATTATTAATTTAACCAACACTCATGTCGCCATTATAGTCCTTACATAGTAATTGATATAAATTAAATACGAATGATTTGCCATATATCTGAATTACGTTGGTTCTTGTAAAATGTATATATGCTAATGTGGCGCCTATATATCACTCTGATTGCATGAGTGAAGAATACAGACTTTTGCAGTGTGAATTATGAAGTGGTCAGCTTCCAGAATGCCCGCCGTGTGTCTGGGGCGGCTCCACGCTGGTTTTGGTGAACGCCGTGAGGGCACTGTGTCTTGTTTTGTGGACTGTGGAGAGAGCAGGCGAAGGTTCTCCTCCCGTGGGGGGTGAGGGGGGCGGTGTAGGGGGTGGTATGGAGGAAAGGGGCATACCAAAATATAACTGTCCTTTTTGGAATCCAGTCTTTTGTACCCAGATTGGAATTGCCCAGTAATACCTTATAAGAAGCAGGCGAAGGGTGTGCCCGGCTGAGTGCTTTGAGAACGGATGGGTGGCTGACAGTAATGATGCCTAGCCTTTCGGAAGGTTCTGTTTGACTTGGGCATCCTGGTCTTTGTGTGGCTCGCAGCCAGCTCTCGCTCTCTGAAGAGTGACTTGGATTGGCTGTTGCTGTCCCTTCGGCTGGTTGGCTCAGGGTCGGTCTCCCCCCCCGGGGGCACGCGGAGAGCAGCAGCATGTGAGGCCTGACGCTGTGTCCCCGCAAAGGCAAGGCAGCCAGGCTTTCCCCCCCGCATCTGCAGCCAGAGGTCCCGTGTGCGAGTGTGAGTGGCAGAGGACGGCAGGGGGCGCTGCTGGCTGTGTTTTGCTGGTGTAAAATGGCCACATTTCCCACTCCGCCTCTTAGAAACCCTATGAAAAACGGTGGTCACACAGAGAGCAGTTCTGATGGGAACCCTCATACCAGGGGCTTGCCTCATAGGCGTATTTCAGACTTGCTGGAGATGTGGTCTCAGCCTGTTTATTTGAGATGCATGGGAGTGCGAGGACAGCATGTTCTCAGACACGTTGCATTCGGAGACGGGTGGAGAATTCCCAGCACGATACTGAGGAATCATCAGAACCCGGTCCAGCTCGCTGGCCCCTCTGCGGTCTCTTATTGGCCAAGCAGCTTCACGTTGGAAAGCGAGGAATTGAGCAAGGCGTTTCAGAGTGTACCAGGCGATGGCAGATACAGCCCCGTTTTCAGGATCGGTTACCGGGTGAAGGGTGATACACAGAGTTGACTTTGCATTCATCAAGATGTTGGACCACAATGGGTATGAGAAATCCTTCTATCGGGAATTTTATTTTCCCACGGCGTCACACCGTTCCAGAGAGTCATTCACATGGGACAAAACGGGCTGTGGCGTTAGGACTACTGGCATTGCTCTCCTTCTCAGCCACGGGTAATCGATTTTCATATCTAATCCCTGCACCGAATTAGATGGATCACAGAGCCACTTGGTCTTTTCGTGCTCATTACAACACATGTTCATTCAGAAACAGCACACAGGTAGTGCCCTCTTTCCTTAGTCTCTCTCACAGTCTTTATTTTTTTTAAAAAAATATTTTTATCGATTTCAGAGAGGAAGGAAGAGGGAGAGAGAGATAGAAACACTCGTGATGAGAGAGAATCATGAATCGGCTGCCTCCAAGTCCCTACTGGGGATCAAGCCCACAACCTGGGCATATGCCCTTGACCGGAATTGAACCCGGCACCCTTCAGATCGCAGGCCGATGCTCTATCCACTGAGCCAAACTGGCTAGGGCGCCTCACAAGCCTGCCCCCAGCACCCTGCAGGACTGCGTCTCCTTTGAACCTACCAACACCGCCTTTTCCGGTGGAACCTGGCCCTATCAATTTACCAGCTCCGCACCGAACTGATTTCTCAGAAGCTCTGAGTGGGGTTTAGAAGATAACAGCTTTCCTAAAAAAGCAAACAGAGCATTCCCAGCCTCCCAGCCAGCACCTATCCATTCCCCTTTAATTACCTCCCAAAGTACCTGTTCATGACTTATTACTTATAAAAATAAATACAGGTTCTCGGCTGCCCTGCTGGTAGTAGTTCCCTTCACGTTTCTGACGGGGCTACCACTGGATGTGCAGCGGTCAGACGGGCGTGCGGATCAGGCTGCGCTGTAAGTTTATGTATTTAATACCGGGCCCTGCAGGGCGGGTGCGGACGGGGGAAGCGGCGTGTTTGGTTCTCCTTAGGCGGGCCGCCTGGCGCCTGCTCCGCGGGGAGGGCTGCGGGGTGCGGTCCCGCGTGTGTGTGGGTTTGGGGCACCCGCAGCAGCTCGGTCCCTCCCCGGCCTCGGACACGGCTGGAGTGTGCAGTGATCTATCTCTCAGAGGAGTCATGGTTACCATGAGTCTCAAACTCCTCTCACTTTTTTATGGGAAAAAAACAAAAACAAATTTAAAACAAGATCAAAACAATAACAACAACCTCTTTTCAAATAAAATTACGTGCAGTAGGTCAGGATGAAAGCAAAAGGAGGGGTGAGACTCTCAGAGCCGGCCTGAGCTGTCTCCCATGGGCACCTCGCCTGGCCCGGGGGCTCCTCGGAACACAGTGAGAGAACGCTGGGATGGAAGGGGAAGTGGTCTCTATATTTAAGTGCTGCCCACTATTTATTTATTTATTTATTTATTTATTTATTTATTTATTGTGCTGTGTTAATCCTCACCCAAGGATGTTTTCCCATTGGTTTTATTTTCCAGAAGGAGTGGGAGGGAGGGAGAGACCCAGAGAGAGACACAGCGATGTGAGAGAGACACACCTCGGTTGGCTATCTCCCGCCTACACCTCTGCCAGGGCCGGTGATAGAGCCTGCAACTGAGGCCCGTGGAATCGAACCCAGGGCCCTCCAGTCCGCAAGCGGACACTCTATCCACTGAGCCAAACGGCTCAGGCTCCGTGCTATATGTGTTCCCCTCGCTTCCATGCTTGTTCAGCCGCACACATGCACAGAAGCACCTGCGCCTCCACAGGGACTGAGCTTTAGGCAGGAATCGCCAACGTTCTCTCCAAAGGGCAGGAGAGTAAATGTTGCTGAAACCGGTTTGGCCCAGTGGATAGAGTGTCGGCCTGCGGACTGAAAGGTCCCAGGTTCGATTCCGGTCGAGAGCCTGTACATTGGTTGCGAGCACATCCCCAATAGGGGGTGTGCAGGAGGCAGCTGATCAATGTTTCTAGATGTTTCTAACTATCTCTCTCCCTTCCTCTCTGTAAAAAATCAATAAAATATATTAAAAGAGAGAGAGAGAGAGAGAGAGAGAGAGAGAGAGAGAGAGTGAGTTTTCTGCTTTCTGGGCCAGAGGGCCTCTGTCAGCCACTCAGCTCCACCTGGACACATGCAAATGCAGGCGCATGGCCCGGGCTCCAGAAAAACCTGTGTGTGTGGACGCCACAGCTTGAATGTCAGGTGCTTCTCACAGGCGATGGAATAGCATTGTTTTGATTTTCTTTAACCGTTTACAAATGGACAAGCAATTCTTGGCTCACAGGCCGCAGTGCTGGGAGGGGAATTTGGCTGCTGATTCCTGCGTTAGTCACTGTCCAGCAATCACGGCTAAAGAAAAGAAAAAAAGGTGCGTGTGGAGCTGAAGTTCCGGCAGGGCGTTTGTCGCTGATTGCCGCTCCTCTGCGGCCTCCTTTCTCAGCGGCTGCCTGTCCACTGGTGCCGCGGAGGCTGCTGATTCTGGAACCGTGTTCTCGGGGCGCCGTGCGAGCAGACGGGTAAACATGGACGGGGCGACAGACCGGGCGGCCGCCGAGCTGCTGTGCGCAGCGGCAGAACCCGCTCCTCCCGGTGACGTGTCTGACTTCCCCCTGCGCCTGCGGTTCCTTCCTCAGGGACGTTTTCTCGGGGATCGATGGCAAAACCCCGGTGAGAGAAACGGGGTGCTGGCCCCGAGCTTCTCTCCCCCGGGCCGCGCCCACGCCTGTCAGGACCAGAGGGAGAGATGAGGAGTGAGAAGAGAAGGGGATAGCAGGGTGTCCCCCCCAAAATGCATCCCCACTCTGAATCACTGTAAAGGCGAGTGTATTAGGGTGTATTTCATTCTCAGTGGACAGCTGTGAAAGGGTGTGGACATTCTCCGGGGACACCGAGAGGGGAACACAGCAATAAGCTGGCCCGTGTGTCCGTGTGTCCGTGTGTCCGCCCAGGGAGCCGTGCCAGGCCTCTCCCACCTGCCCCTCCCACCCCCCATCCGTCCTGGAGCCCTGCGCTGGTGGAGGGTGAGAGGCAGGCGGTCCAGGACTCGGAGCAGACGATCTGATCCATGGATGACCCAGCTCCCGCATTCCCCCCCCCCCCCCTTTCAAGGGCTTCCTCTAGGCCAGTGGTCGGCAAACTCATTCATCAGCAGAGCCAGGTATCAGCAGGACAACGATTGACATTTCTTTTGAGAGCCAAAAACCGACTTCTGAGCACGGGCCACGAAGTTCCAGTCACACCGTATGTGCGCGCCCGCGCGTGGTGTTTTGTGGAAGAGCCACACTCAAGGGGTGTGTGGCTCCTGAGCCGCGGTTTGCCGACCACGGCCCTAGGGAAGAGCCGTGTGGGGAGCACGCAGTGTAGATGGAGGAAGTCTCGGTGACCGGCTGGCCTCCAGGTGAGACACGGGTTGTTGGCAGCAGAGCCTGGACAGATGGTCAGTGTCGGGGTAAGGGGACGGGGATGGGAGCTGGGGGCCTTGGACTTGGATGTGGGAGTGATGGACACACGTTGAGCACTGCAGTGACCTGAGGGAGAAGGTCATTCAGGAAGTGGATGCTATTGTTCTTAGAAAAACTGTTACAAACGCAGGAGGCGGGAACGTGAGGAGGCTGCTTCCGTCCGTCTGTCCGTCACCCAGGCCTGCATTAGGAAGGGGCTGTGGGTGGGAGGAGGGAGTGCCTCGGGGGAGGACCGGGAGAGAGACGGGAGGCCCAGGCGGCAGTGAATGTGAAGAGGGAGGAAGAGGCTGGTCTGCAGGGCATGGCTGTTTCTCCTCCAGATGACGGCAGCTCGGTGCTGGAGGGAGCATTGCCCTGGAAGGCGGAGGCTCTGAGGTCGCACGGGGTCCTGCCACTCCCCAGCTGAAGTGGATGTGGAGCAGAGACGCACCTGCTGAGCTTCGTGAGGGCTGCAAAGACACCCCTGGGGTGGATGGGGGCCGCCGGCTCCCATCCCCGTCCCCTTAGCCCGACACTGACCATCTGTCCAGGCTCTGCCGCCAACAACCTGTCTCACCTGGTGACAGCCGGTCACCGATGGTGTGAATGCTGCGGGTAATCTTAATTCGGATTATTCCCGACACTGACAGGACTCTGACCCCCCGCCCCCCCTAAACCCAGCCCCCCCACTGTGGAGAAAATCAGGCTACTTTATAGAAGAGCGGTGAGGACCACATGGGACAACATTTGCAATGCTCTCTCTCTTTTTTAAAAAAAAAAAAAGATATTTTATTGATTTTTTACAGAGAGGAAGGAAGAAGAGAGGGATAGAGCACTAGAAACATCGATGAGAGAGAGACATCGACCAGCTGCCTCCTGCATACTCCACACTAGGGATGTGCCCGCAACTAATGTACATGCCCTTGACCGGAATCGAACCTGGGACCTTTCATTCCGCAGACCGACACTCTATCCACTGAGCCAAACCGGTTTCGGCTGCCATGTCCTTGTAAGGGCTCACTGATTGGCGGGTGGAGGGCGGGGAAAGCACACGGCGGATGGAGGGCTGCTGACAGATGCCTCATGCCTCCCCTCTGAGCCTTCCCTGTTAATGGTGGCCACTGACAAGCCTGAAAATAATAATTTCTCCTACTATTTTCTGCATCATCTCTGTTTGCCTTTGGATAGCCAGGGCAGCCCTGGAAAATCCTTCAAGGGACAGGACGGTGGGTGACGTCGGTTGCCGGCCCATGGGGGGAGGGGAGGTCTGTACCAAGTGATGCCATTCCACAGGCCCCCAGGGGACCTTAGGGCTCGCACACACGTGTCAGGACGGTTTGAAATGGGAGTTCAAAGAACGAGTGCGGAGACGGAGAAGACAGACAGGGAGATACAAATGACACTGCGAGGGTGTGAATGCTGCGGGTAATCTTAATTCGGATTATAAATCGGAGGGCTCTTAAAAGGCTCAAATGGCCTGTCCAGCGTGGCTCAGTGGCTGAACGTTGACCTATGAACCAGAGTTCGATGACCAGTCAGGGCACGTGCTTGGGTTGTGGGCTTGATCCCAGTGTGGGACATGCAGGAAGCAGCAATGAGTCTCATCATTGATGTCTCTCTCTCTCTCTCTCCCTCTGCCTTCGTGTTTGAAATCAATGAAATATATATTTAAAAAATGCACTGAGACTCTCTCTACCCGCTGCAGAGAGCTGTGCTCACCCCTCAGAGAGGCACCTGCACCCGTGGGTGACAGGTGGCCACTGGGTGGAGTTAAATGACAAGTTACTAGACGGATCCTACCACCTACAGGAGCTGTCCTGCTCACTGACCACCGGCCAGCCAGGCGAACTATCCCACACTGATGAATGATGCTCCTTTTGGTTTTGTATGGAAGAGTCTCCATGTTCAAGAGGTTCAACTTTAGAAAGGAATCATGAGAAATAATTTCTTTGTCTTTGAGAGCAAAATTGATAACATTGCTCTTTGCAGTTTTTTGACTAGAAAGTCTTTATGTGACTCAGTTCCACCAATTCAACAAGTACGTGACAGACCTTTATTGAGTGCCAGCTGTATGCTCCACTCTATCCTGTGAAGTGGGGATGCAGCAGGGAGCAGGACTGCAAAAGTTCTCACCCTCGCGGGGCATAGTCTATTGTGTCATCCGCCTAGTGTTGTTGTTCCACAGTCTTAAAATGCAGAATCAACTCGAGTGGCTGAAGTCTGGGTGAATTTTTAAAAATTTAAATTTGGGGAGTGTAAAGATTTTTTTTTTTAAAAAAAGGTAGCTATAAAGTGAATTCCAGCTCAACATATTAATACCCACAGCTGCCCACTATTTAGTAGCATCATAGAACTTTCTCTCTCCGTCTTAATATTCCAAGAGGGTTCTTTCAGAATTATGAACAGATTTTTAAACATCACATTCCACGTGGAAAATAAATAGAATTTGACAGCAAACAGTGAAAGCCAAGTAAGTGGAAAAAGTATATAAATATCAGTGATGAGAAGTATATCATTCATAGACTAGGAAAGTCCTGGATGGCTTTCAGATTTAAAATATAATATCTGCGAGTATTATTTCAGCCAATTTTTTATGTTTAGCTATTCACGAAAGGATGTGTCTGAAACCACTAAACGTAAGTGACACAGAAATATTGCAGAACATTAATATGGCCCAGTGACTGAATATACATACTTTTCTGATTTTGAGGGTAGGGAGGCTGCACATAGAAAATGAAAGCAAAGATGTTTAGTGAGTGTCACGTCAGGATTGTGGACCTGGAACTCAAGTAAACATATCAAAATAGTCAGCCCACATGCTTCTCTCTTATTTATAATAAGAAAATGCTGTGTAGATGCATTTTGTTCTTAAAAAAGAACAAATTTATAACCATTTCCTTAAAAAGGAAAGCGCCAGTATTAGAGGAAAAAGGAAAGATTAATCACTCAATGTTTTATTTGGAGTTTTACTTCAAACCCAAGAATTCTTGGTTGTTTCCAAACTTGGGGCTAAGGAATTTTTCTGTTCCAAATTAAAAAATACAGAACACGATCTGTCAATTCTTTTCACGTGTTAAATGGGAATTGTAGGAACAATGTACAGAAGAACAGTGCAAGGGAGAAAAAAGGTCAGAACTGTTAATAATGTTAGCAGAGTAAAATTAATTTTCCTGCAAATATTATTTGTGTTCAAAAGTGAGGACAGAGCCGAAGCCGGTTTGGCTCAGTGGTAGAGCGTTGGTCTGCGGACTGAAAGGTCCCAGGTTCGATTCCGGTCAAGGGCATGTACATTGATTGCGGGCACATCCCCGGTAGGGGGTATGCAAGAGGCAGCTGGTTGATGTTTCTCTCTCATCGATATTTCTAGCTCTCTATCTCTCTCCCTTCCTCTCTGTAAAAAACTCAATAAAATATATTAAAAAAAAAAAAGTGAGGACAGAAGGCACTACATTGAGTGCTTAAAATTTTTTTGTTTTCTTCTGGTTTTAACAAAACAAAACAAACCCCCCTAGATTTCCTTTTCTCCTTTGAGCTTTTATTACTATAATGATAATAATATGAGAGAAAAATGTCAAAAAGGAAAAACAAAACAAAACACCTCATCCATTATTCCATAATCCATGGATTTCACATTCTTTCTTCATATGCCATACATTTGAAATAATTGTAATTATAGTTGACCCATACTTTCATTTTTTGCTCAATTAATGCCTTGTTAAATAATCAATGTTAAATAGTAGAGGTATAACATTTTGAGAATTGTTTAGTTCTTTCATATCATCTATACTCAGTTCGAATTTCTAATCTAAAAATTCTACATTATTCAATTGGGTAAACTTGTATTTGTTGATATCCTGAAATATAAATCCCTGAAAAAGAAACACACACACCATCACAAGTAGGTGTTAGGATGACACTCACTGTTTTTGCTCAGGCTCTCAGCACTGTCATGGAGCGTTCCCATGGTTCAGTTGAATATTTCTATGCTGGGAAATGAACTCAGGAAAGCAAGAACTGATTTCCAGAAAAATGAATCTGTGAGCTCACTTCCCTCTTTAGGTTGCCTGACGTTTGTAGGTGAGTGAAACCACTGTGAGCAATAGCTTCATTCTATTATTAAGTCAGCAGTTTTATTCAAACAGTCTTTTTGTATTGAAAAAATTTAAAAAAAAAACTGGATATACTTTTGCTATCCACAATGCAGTCTGTTTTCCTTGCCTCATTTTTGTATTACAGTTAGATTATGGCATTGTAAAAAAAAAATAGCCCCAAGTTCAGAGGATTTTTACGTTGAGGGACACCAAAAAAGATGCAAGTAGTAAGATAAGCCCTTGCTTGTGTTAAAACTAGCTGTGAGTCATTTGATTGCGTCCATTAAAAAATTCTTGTATTGCTTACCTCTGGTAGGAGATCTATGATCCTTAATAAAAATGCTTGTAAATTGTTTTTAAATTATTCAACTTCATCTCACCAGGGTTAGCATGCCAACTCCATTTATTGGGCACCCCACCTGCTTGTTTTTTGTGAGACACATAAATGTGACTAAATACAAACTCTAACCCCAGGCTGAAATGTTACTTCACAGTGAATAGAATCTTACAGATTCTATTCTATAAGACCATTCAGTGGTCACCAGAATTTCATGAAGCAGATAGAAATGTTCACCACGGCTAAATACAAAATGGAAAGCAATGCACACAACCAGCGCAGTACAGCTAAAGTGCCAGGAGTCCAGGAGGGAGAGGTGGCCTCTGGGAGGGGGGTGGATAAGGGATGTCCCTGGAATGGGCTGGAGGGACTTTACTGTTTAGAACTGAGATGGTCCTTCCATCCTGACCCGGGAGAGCTTCAGTAAAGTCTCAGTCAGGTGGGAAATGGGCATGGAAATTGGAACTAAGAATCATTAATAATTTATCTTGGGTGTGCAAGAGGCAGCTGATCGATGACTCTCTCTCATCGATGTTTCTAACTCTCTATCTCTCTCCCTTCCTCTCTGTACAAAATCAATAAAATATATTTAAAAAAAAAAGAAACATTGATGAGAGAGAAATATCGATCAGTTGCCTCCTGCACACCTCCAATTGGGGATGTGCCTGCAACCAAGGTACATGCCCTTGACTGGAATTGAACCTGGGACCCTTCAGTCCGCAGGCTGATGCTCTATCCCCTGAGCCACACCGGTTAGGGCCAGTGTGTTTACTTCTTCATGTGGAGCAAGCTATTGCTAGTGCCCTTTATTGCAGCATGAAGGACTCCCTGTAGCATTTCTCCTAGGGCAGGTTCCAAGTAACAGACATTCCCAGAGTTTATTGATCTGTCAGTGTCTGAGTTTCTCTTTCATTTTTGAAAGATAATTTTTGCTTAATGTAAAAGTCTTACTTGGTTGTTTTTTTTGTTTGTTTGTTTTTGTTTCGCTTAGCACTTAGAATGAATCCACTGCCTTCTGGCCTTCCTGGTTTCTGATGAGAAGTTGGCTGTTAATCTTCTGGTTAAGCTTTCAGTATGTGGCAAGTCTCTTCTCTCTTGCTGGTGTCATGACTCTCCCTTTGTTTCTCAGTACTCTGATTACTGTGACCCAATGTGGGTTTATCATACTTGAATTTTATTGAGCTTCTTAGATATGTAGGTCAGTGTTTCAGCTCTTATTTCTTCACAGGTTCTTTCTGCCCCTTTCTCACTTCTCTTTCTGAGACACCTGGTAAGCATATGTTGGCATTCTCAGTGGTGTTCTCTTAGGTTCTGCTCATTTTTCCGCATTCTTTTTTTTCTTTTGCTAAGATTGGGTAATCTCAATGGACCTATCTTTAAGTTCACTGATTCTTTCTTCTGTCTGCTTAAATCTGCTGTGGAATCTCTCAGTTCAGTTATTATACTCCTCAACTCCAGAGGTGTGTTGTTTGGGTGTGTTTCTCTCTACAGTTTTTTTTTTTATTGGTATGATTTATGTGATGAGGCATTATTTTGATGCTTTTCTTTAGTTCTTTGTACATGATTTCCTTCAGGTTTTGAGCATATTTTAAGTAGTTGGTTTAAAGACTTTGCCTAGTAAGTGCAGTATCTTGGCTTCCTCAGAGACAGTTTCTATTTGCTTTTTTATTCCAGTGTATGGACCATATTTTCCGGTATCTTTGCATGCCTTAAAATTTTTTGTTGGAAACAGAATGTTTTGAGTACTGTAATGTGGCTACTCTGAAAGTCAGATTTCCCCTAGGGCTTGTTGTTCCTGCTTTTTGTGATTGCTCTTGTTAGTCTGTTTAATGAGTTTCCTGATCGAATTTTGTGAAGTCAGTATTTCTTGTCATATATGGCCACTGACATCTTTGGTTAGCTTAATGATCAGCTAGTTATTTTGACAGATATTTCTTTGAACATCTCAACAAAAAGAAGGAGGAGGAAGATGGGGAGGAGAAGATGGGGAAGATGAAGGAAAACATAAAAATAAAACCAGAGATCCAGCATGGCTTTCACACTTACCATGCAGTTTACAGCTCTGCCTTAGTCTTCACTTCCGCTTGTGCAGAGCCTGCAAGTGAGAGATGAGGGCCTTCTCAGGTCTTTTCTGTGCACACATCCTGCTCTGGGCATGCATATTCAGATTCCCAGGAATATGAGGGAGCTCTTCAAAGTCCTTATTTCCCAGAGGATCCCATTGCTAACCTTTCCCCCCAGGCTTTTTGGTATGTCTGATGTTTGTCCCAATCAGTATCCTTTACCCTAAGTGACAGCAGATAACCCATTAGGTACTCACCTTTTCACCCAGGGAGAGAGCTGAATTAGGTGGTAGAAAGACAAGCCCTTTGCACCTGGCCTTTAGGGAACCAGCCACCATTTGTATTTGGATGGTCCAAACAAATAACCACACTTACTGAAAAGGGGTCTGCTCTGTTTCCTGCCGGACCAGGGACCCACACAGGGAAGCCAGTTGCCAGCTTCACCACCTCCCCCGAGCTGGGCAGAGGGGGAGGGGACATGGGGCCAGAGAAAGAAAAAAATGCTACATGTACCTCCCACTGATCTTTAGTAGCCTTTCTCAGGATCATGTGTTCACCTGGTTGCTGTAAACCTTTAACAAGTTGCCAGATTTCAGATAGAGTTGATACCGACAGTTTTTTTTTTCTTCTTGGTTTTTTTTTTTTTTCCCCCGTTTATTGGTGGTTTTGTGGAGGGACTGGCCCACGGAATTCCCTCCTCCGCTATTTTTACAGAGACCACGCTGTGCACACGTGCTTTAAGGATATTGTATATGTAAAGGAAAACACGTGTGAGCGACATGCAACGTGCTGCCTTGCTGCCTTCCTCAATCAGAGAGAGAGAGACCGACTATGAAGGTGGTGGGAAATGGAGGGTTATCTGGCTACGCAACTTGAGGCACCGAAACTCAGTCCAGCCTTCCTTGAAAGTGATGTGGTTCATGGGTCTTTTCCATTCGGGGTCAGGGCTTGGTTGCCTGTAACACAAAACAACTATCACTGATTCGAACAGCTGGGAGTTTATTTGACTGAACGAGAAACCCCCGCGATGGGCTGGCAAGGGCTGGGGAAGTGACCCAGTGAGGATGCCTAAAGAAGATGTTGCAATTCTCTCCTTCGCTCTGGAATCTGGCAGCAAATGAGATCAAGGCCGAGGCCGCCTTATCACACCCACCTCAAAACTGTTCTGGGTTGGACCATCTGACCACACCCTTCCCCTTCAAAGGAGCTTTCCTCTGCACCAGGAAGGATTCAGTTTTCCATATTAAATTAGAGATGGGTTTTTAAAAAAATTTATATTAAGGAAAAAGAAAACTCATTAAAATCCCTCTCTTGCCCCAGTTGGTTTGGCTCAGTGGATAGAGCATCGGCTTGCAGAACAAAGGGTCCCGGATTCGATTCCGGTCAAGGGCATGTCCCTCGGTTGCAGGCTCCTCCCCGACCTAGGACTTGGTCGGGGCTCGTGCAGAAGGCATCCAGTTGATGTGTTTCTCTCACATGGATGTTTCTCTCCCTCTCACTTCAGTGGAAAACATTTTTGGGTGAGGATTGAGCAAACAAACAAAAACCTCTCTCGTAAAATTTATAATTTCATAAGTTGGTGTGTAAGAGTATGTAAGTGTAAGTAACACACAGGTGTTCAGTTCTTAACCGAATGGAGAGATAGTTATTGGAACCCATGAATTGGGAGGGAGTAGAGGCACCACCTAGTTTTTAGAACACACATGGCCCATGTAAGGAAGTTTCCAGAACTGCGGTTCGAGCTGTAGATAAGCAGCCAAGTGCTGGAGAAATCAGGAACATGTTGAGAGCGGAAGGCAGTGTTGGGAGAACGACACACTGGGCCGCTCCCGGCGAGCTGGAACCCATGTTAGCTGGGACAATGTTAGCTGGGACACACATTAGCTGGGACCCACGTTAGCTGGGACCCATGTTAGCTGGGACAATGTTAGCTGGGACAATGTTAGCTGGGACCCATGTTAGCTGGGACAGTGTTAGCTGGGACCCATGTGAGCTGGGACCCACGTTAGCTGGGACAGTGTTAGCTGGGACAATGTTAGCTGGGACAGTGTTAACTGGGACAATATTAACTGGGACTCACGTTAGCTGGGACAATGTTAGCTGGGATAATGTTAACTGGGACCCATGTTAGCTGGGACAGTGTTAGCTGGGACAATGTTAGCTGGGGCAGTGTTATCTGGGACCCACGTGAGCTGGGACCCATGTTAGCTGGGACAGTGTTAGCTGGGACAGTGTTAGCTGGGACCCATGTTAGCTGGGACCCATGTTAGCTGGGACAATGTTGGCTGGGACCCATGTTAGCTGGGACCCATGTTAGCTGGGACAATGTTGGCTGGGACCCATGTTAGCTGGGACCCATGTTAGCTGGAACCCATGTTAGTTGGGACAATGTTAGCTGGGACAGTGTTAGCTGGGACCCACGTTAGCTGGGACAATGTTAGCTGGGACCCACGTGAGCTGGGACCCACGTTAGCTGGGACCCATGTTAGCTGGGACCATGTTAGCTGGGACAGTGTTAGCTGGGACCCACAGGAGCTGGAACCCACGTTAGCTGGGACCATGTTAGCTGGGACCCATATGAGCTGGCACCCACGTTAGCTGGGACCCATGGTGCCCTCACCTGGGCCTCCGTAGGGCTCTGGGTCCCCACCGTCCCAGCTGAGATGCCACTGGGAGGAAGGCATTGCCTCCGGGCGCTGGTCCCTCGGCTGCTGTGCTGTTTTGTTCTCGAAAATACAGGCCGTTCCAAGGACCAGAAGGAGCTGGCCCTCCGCGCTCTGCTCTCCTGGTGGCTTTTCAAGCCCAGCGAAGGTTAGGGTGTCGGGAGGCGGGGCTGCCGGAGTCAGGGCCGGCCCTGCAGCTGCTTAATGACTCCAGTGTGGGTTTTAATGTCTGCCCCAGTGCTACCTCACCTGCCCAGACAGGCCCTGCCCGTTCCGGGAGCGTGGGAAAGGGAGCAGCCAGGAGGAGGCAGGTCTGAAGCAGGAAGAGCTGTGTGAGTGCTCCTTTGAATGCGGTCAGGACACGTCCAGCTTTCCCTCCCTGCTGTTTCTGGGACTGAGCGCCGGCTACGGAGGGAAACGAGGAACCGAGGAACCGAAGGCGGAGAAGCTTAGTGAGTGTGGCTGTGTGTGACTCCGGAGTGAGCCTCAGCCGCCTGCGGTGCCAGTGCAACAGGCCGACGGCAGTTCGCTGCAGGCTCACGGCGCGGTCCCGCTGGGAGGGGACGCAGGGGAGAGGTGCTGTCGGTGAGCCTCTGGCAGCACCAGGAAGCCGCCGGCCTGCAGAGTAAGTCACTGAACACGGGCGTGTTGGTGTGCTGTTAGACAGAAGAAGCTGGTCTGGAGTTTTAAATGCGATACTTCATAAAACCTGACCGCCTTCTTCCTTTCTTTTTCTGGCGACAGCGGTACGAATCGTTCATTGGTCTAAAACCAGGAACACCCCGAGGAGGGGTTTGTGTGCCTCGTGTGGGAAATACCTGCCCCATAAACCTTCTCGTCCAGGCCTTCCTACCTTCTTGAGTTTCTCTGTAAATGCACAAGTGTTTGTAAATGGCTCTCCAGTTTCCGCGTGTGCGTAGACAGTGTGTTCTGTGTTCTCTCTGGAAACTTGGGGAAGGCTCACCCTAGCACACGTGTAGGCGCTTTGAATAATGGATTGGCTCTTCACTGTCATTGACGACTTCCTTTCTCTTTATTGTCTCAAACAAGGTGCTTGCAGAGGAGCCCACAGGAAATGCCTTTTTTTTTTTTTTTTTTTTTTAAGTTTTAGGTTGTGTGTGCACACGTGTGTGTACTTGAATCAGGACATATATTTGTTCAGAGATCTTGCACCTAACATTATTAATTCTGGCCCTAAATTTATTGGGGTGAGTGGTAAAGGGGCAGATGACAGATTTTTAAAGATACAAAAATGAAGGCATGTTTTGAAATAGATTAAGAGAAGGAGAGGCCCGCTTATCTAACATGTGTACATAAAAAAAGTAAGTGGGACCATTAGGAACAGTATTTGAATTCTCATTGAGGAATAGAAACTTTCTCGTTAATGGGTCTGGCCTAGAGCACAGAAAAGAAGATGCAATGCGATGATTTTTAACTTGAAAATAGCAATTGGTGACAGATTGCAGGAGTCAGCCCATGAATTGTCACTTGCTGCTTTTTCTACCCAACGCTTATGGGTTGATAAACAGGGAGTATTGGTTAAGTGTGCATATGCATATCGTACCAACCTTGGCAGATCTTGGCTAGTTGGGCAACATCAAAATCCTAGATCTTTAGCCCTAGCTGGTTTGGCTCAGTGATAGAGTGTCAGCCTGCAGACTGAAAGGTCCCAAGTTCGATTCCAGTCAAGGGCATGTACCTTGTTTTGGGCACATCCCCAGTGGGAGGTGTGCAGGAGGCAGCTGATGGATGTTTCTCTCCCATCAATGTTTCTAGCTCTCTCCCTTCCTCCCTGTAAAAAAATCAATAAAATATATATTTAAAAAAAATCCTAGATCTTTGACACTTTAGACTGGTCTCCTGGGTATGGGATGTTCGTGGGTAGATTTGCTCTTTCCTTGCCAGCCTCACAATCTTAATGTTTAACAAGAAACTTTGCCCCATTCTTTTTTTTTAAACCTAAAATTCTCTGAATATTCCATTGTGGACCATTTGTCCGTGTTAAAATGAGGGAGAGTGGGGACAGCCGGATGAATTCCCATAACCTGTAGCAATTCAGGTTAGCAAGGAAGTTGACTCACACATACTATTGGTTTAAGGGTTTAATTCTGAAAAGGACTCACTTTGTTTTAGACCTTTGTCATTAGACCTGAATTCTTCTCTCCTGCCACAGGGGGCGCTCTCTCACGCTCAGAGCCCTTCACTTCTCTTCCCTGGGCGGAGACTGGCTTCTCAGGCCAGGCTTAGGGGAGTAACTCACACACGGAAAAGGGCCATGAGGCTTTCTGGACCCTTGAGTCCTACTTGATAGATTATTGCTTCAGAATATGAAAGGGACCCTAGTGTGCTAAAAATGTGCCTATCATTGCCACATGTTCCCTTCTTTTTTGGTAATATATTTTATTGATTTTTTTTACAGAGAGGAAGAGAGAGGGCTAGAGAGTTAGAAACATCGATGAGAGAGAATCATCCATCAGCTGCCTCTTGCACACCTCCTACTGGGGATGTGCCCGCAACCAAGGTACATGCCCTTGACCGGCTGAGGAAGCAGCCAGTGGAGTGTGGATGTGGGCCCTTACCTCCGCCCCTGCTTTCTGGAGCGGCACCTGGCATGTGAGCGTCTTGGCGGTGCCCACCCGCTGGGGGCCTCGCGTCCACCAGGCAGTCTGAGGATTCCTTGGTGCCAGCTGCCCGGGCGGGTCAGGTGCCGGGCATCTTTGCCCGGGTCTGCAGCTGCCTGGGCAGGTCTGTTTGGAGTCAGCGTCCCATCGAGGGTGAGGGTTTTGTCCGGCGGGGGGCTCCCTGAGGGTCGGGGGTGGTCCTGCTGCAGGGAGGTGCTTCCCCCAGAAACGCCCTAAGTGTGCGCCGGGGTCCCGGCCAGGCCGGTCACAGCCCGGTCTCCATCCAGACGGAAGGGCAGCTGGGACCTGCAGCCACTGTTCTCCCCTGTACCCCCCGACTCGCAGCTGATGGCGGGGTGTGGGGGTCACCCACAACCGTGACCCTGCCATGTGCTGGCACAGACCTGTGGGGGACACCCCCTCGCCCAGGTAGAATGGGGTGTTTTGCTGCTGGGAAAGTGGAGGAAGAGGTCGAGGTGCTACTGGACAATAGTCTTTGAGCCTCAGTTTCTGTCTAATGTTCTGCGTGTGCACGCGTGTCCGCAGCTGCCTTCCCCGGGGCACGGGTCCGGGGGGATTTAGACAATGCCAGCCCGGGTGCAGAGTGTACTGTGGAAGGTCCCGAAGGTTCGGGCAGTGGCGTCTAATGAGGGGGGAAGGCGGAGCAGCTGGGAAGGAGCGAGCGTTTAATTGGAGCGGAAAGGGGCGTGTGGGCTGGGCGTGCTGCAGGGTCAGGGACAGGGAGGTCCCACCGGCCTCCCTCTGCCTCTCACGGGAGATCCTCCGATCCCACACTGCCCCCTCCCAGCCTGTCCCCTCTGACCTGCCCCCCCGACCTGCCCCCTCTGAGGTCTACCCCTGCCCCTTCCTAGCCTGCCCCCTCCCAGCCTGCCCCCTCCAGCCCTGTCCGCTGCCTCTGATTCTGAATCCCGGCCTGGCCGGCTCCTCCAGGGCTGTGACTTCACCGTCTGCTTCCATTCGTGTGTGCCTCTGCAGCTGTTCTCCGGTGTCCTTGTCTGAGGACCTGCCTCAGCCCCGCTGTCCTGCTCCTGGCTCCCTCCCTGCTTTCTGGGAAGATGCCCGGCCTGTTCCGCATGGCTTTCTGCCTGGACCGCTCCTCTGGCCTCTGCAGGGTCCAGTGTCAGTCACCCCCTTCCCTCCCCCATGGTCTCTCTCCCTGTGTCAGCCTCAGAGGACTCAGTCAACGAGTCACCCACTTTTAAGAGGGCACTGAGCGCCCGCCATGCACCAGACCCCCGTCCAGGTGTGGCGGGAGGTGGGGTCAGGCAGGCGGGGCCCTGCCTCCCGCAGACGGTGGTGAACAGTCACCTCTCACGGCTGAGAGCGCCCACAGGCGGGAACACGGCTCCCGGGGGAGGTCAGGGCACCGACTGACCGGGCGGGGTGACCCCTAAACCCACACCTCCCCGCCCTCACCTCTCTGCACGTGGGTCTCTCTCCGATGAGCCCTCAGCCCCTCGGTCGGCCATGGCTCAGGGGCAGTGACCTCTCCTCCCAGCCCCAGTGGGAGGGGAAATGTGGGCACAGCCCGGGGTTTCTGGTTTCCCGGACATTCCGTGCCCCGGCGGCCACCCGTGCTGACAGCTCCGGCTCCTAATTGCTCCCCACGCTGCCGCCTGCTCCCCGCTCCCATCGCCACCGCCGGCGGCCACATCCTCCTGCCTCGGTGAGCTCGTTAATATTTATGGAGGGGCCGCTTCCTTCTTCAGGGGCGATGTTTAACAATTACCCAAGTGGCTCCTGTGCGTGGCAGAAAAAAAATTAGAAAATACAGTTAAAGAGAAAGAAGGAAAAAAAAATCACCTATTCCAGCTTAGAGAGCATCCCTGTCAATGCTCTGATATTTATCCTCCTAAACCTTCTCTCTGTGGCTACCTATCTGCGTGTCTGCACGTTCTCATACAGAAAAGGACCTTCCAAATTGTGATTTCAGTGTCTCCATTGTTTTGGAGCCATTTTGGGGGTACCTGACCTATCTGGTTGCTTTCCCACATCTGTACATATGATTGCTTGCAGTAGTGATTGGGAGTGATTGGTACTGCATCTTCCGGCCATTTCAGTGTATTTATACGATACTGCTAAGAATTCTGCAATGGAATATCTGTGTCCCTTTCCAGCAGCATCCCTTCTGGCGAGTGTCTGTACCGTTTTGTGTGTTTAGTTAGCTGTGAATTTTTAAATCCAAGAACATAACTGGCTCCTGTCGCGTGTGTATGTGTGTGTGTGTGTGTGTGTATGTGTGAGCGTGAGTGTGTGAGTGCGTGTGTGTGAGTGTGTGTGTGTGTGTGTGTATGTGTGAGTGTGTGTGTATGTGTGAGCGTGTGTGAGTGTGTGTGTGTGTGAGTGCGTGTGTGTGAGTGTGTGTGTTTGTGAGTATGTGTGAGTGTGTGTGAGTGTGCGTGTGTGTGAGTGTGAGTGTGTGTGAGTGTGTGTGTGAGTGTGTGAGTGTGTGAGTGTGTGAGTGTGTGAGTGTGTGTGAGTGTGTGTGAGTGTGTGTGTGTTGAATAAAGAGAAGAGCAATGACCAAGCCGCACACAGTTTTCCTAAAGTGACAGCCGATGGGCAGCTCCGCCGAAACCGGACCCAGGACTTCTGGCCGCCAGTCCTGTGAGCACTCCGCCCGCCCTCCCGCTGTCCTCGCTCAGAGAGAGGAGGCATAACCCGTGGGCGCGGACAAAGCGTGGCGAAGGCCTGAGGCGGGCGGGTGGGCTAGAAGGGGTCTTGGGGGGCAGGGGGACATGGAATAGTTTCAACAATAAAGATTAAAAGGAATAAAAGGAGAAAAATGCAGCCAGCACACCGCTTTAATTCTCCCGCCTCCTCACAGTGCGGGAATCCCGATGCCCTTTCAGAGAAACGTCTAGAAGTGTATTGGGAGAAGATGCGGAGCATTGTGACGTGCTGATAGGAGGTCTCCCGTTAGGCAAGAGGCGGGAAGCTTGGCCCAGGGAGATGCTCTTCGGCGGAACTTAAGGAAACTTCCAAGCGGGATAGGGACGGGTTCCCTCTGCTGTTTGGGAACGTGTGGCTGCCATCAGGTTTCTGACGGAGCTGACCCCTCGGCAAGGAGCCCCGTGGAAACGGGGGGTCTCAGACACGTGGGAAGAAAAGCAAACCATGCCCTCTCCACGCGAGGCTCCTCGGCGGGCATCCTCCCCCAGACTTGGTCCTGCTGGTGCCACCATGAGTGGGTGGCGAGGGCATTGCGTGTGGGCAGCCCTGCGAGTCACTGCAAGGCGCCCTGCTCTTTGCAGAAACAAACCCCTCTCCGCTGTGGTCCACACGGATCCACCGATGTGCATGGTCATGCGGGGGAAGGGGAGCAAAGCCTGTGTCCTCGTCCCCCGCTTATCCCCCCGATGGCTCCACTCCAGGGTGCTGCTTCCTCCAAAGAAGGCCTGCGTGATGGGGGAATGTTCCAGAGCAGGGGCAGATTCCAAACGCAGGAGCAGACGGGAGGCCCCAGATCGGAGAAGAAGCCACCCCGGGTGAGAGTGGCCACCCCATGGCCTTCGCAGCCCCCTGCCGCTGCTCTGGGCGGCCAGCACCTTCCTGCAGGCTGACTGCCTTTGCACCTGCCTACACCCGTGGTCGGCAAACTCATTAGTCCACAGGGCCAAATAGCAACAGCACAATGGTTGAAATCCCTTTTGAGAGCCAAATATTTTAAACTTAAACTTCTAACACCACTTCAAAATAGACTCGCCCAGGCCGTGGTATTTTGTGGAAGAGCCACACTCCAGGGGCCAAAGAGCCGCATGTGGCTCCAGAGCTGCGGTTTGCAGGGTCTAGACCATGTCTGCTGTGTTTGATGCAAAGGTGAAGTTTGTCTGTCTGTGGTGTCCGTACCTGGGAAGGTTTGAGGGAGGGGAGGCGTCAGCCACTCTTGGTCTGTGACAGCCTGTGGGCAGGACAGGTCCTGGGGAGAGAGGAGGATAGTCCTGAGTTTAGACATGACTCCGAAGGATGGTTCACACGGTGAATTGTAGAATTAGATCAGACTGGTTTGGGATCCCAGTTTTTTGCTTCCTGGCTGTGTGACCACCACCGAGTTCCTTGTTCTCGGTGCACCTCGGTGTCTCCGTCTGTAAAATGGGCTGTGCTGGTTGGGCACAGACAGGGCAGTTTTGAGATGCAGAGGGTCAGGGGCCTCAGAAATAGGAGCCATGTTCATCATTCCTGGGTTCATGATGATAGGCACACTAGCCCAACACAAACCATGGTAGACCCCAAGAGAGCCCAAATGCAGATTCACAGCTTGATAAATTATCACCATGTGAACACAGCCTGGGACCACTGTCCTCACCAACCCCCGCCATATGCCTTCCCTTCCCCCCCGCCACGGGGCCATTCCCCTAACCTCGCTGTTGGGCAGGCACTCCCTGAGGGCGCTAGAGCACAGGGCACAGGGAGCCAGCCAACAGAAAATGCATGAGTTCGTGAACAAGGAGGCTGGGGGTGGTGCTCAGGGGGGTGGTGCTCAGGGTGGGTTGGGGCATGGCCATCACAGGTCCTTCTTTCTCTGGGGTGTCCAGGAGGGTCCCTGCAGAAGGGACGCGGGAAGACCTGGGCGAAGCAGTCGTGCAGAGGGGGAAGGCTGTGTGGGGAAGCCGTGCAGGCAGAGGTGGGGTTCTGGGGGTCGGAGGCAGAGGTGGGATGCTGGGGTCAGACGGCAGGAGGCTTTTCATCAGCTCAGCAGTGGCATGGCAGTGACAGCACATGTGAAGCTGGTGACGTGAGCCAGTGCACACTTTCGGGATGACAGAAGAGGGAGCCGACCCCGGGTGAGAACACGAGGGTCCGCCCGAGATGGCACCGGTCCCGTTGTCCTCCTGTCCCCAGCGGACTGAGTGTGAGGACAGAGAATGCCCAAGCCTGCTGGGTGAGTGGGGGTGGTGGTTGAGAAGGATGTGCATGCGTCCTTTCCGTGGGGTTTCGGGCCTTTGGTGCCGGTGTGGGCGGCAGTGCGGGGGCCTGCGGCTCTCGCTGTCCACCGTCAGGGCCACCCCTCGCCCGCTCCCCGGCAGCACGAGCCCAGCCCAGTGGAGAAGGCATGCGGCCCCGAGCATGCGGGTCCCTCGTCTGCAGACAGGACACCTCCTTTCCCTGCGGTCCCTCTCCACGTCCTCTAACCGCAGCCTCCGAGGCCGGGCATCGCCGCAGGGGAGGGGTCTCTGTGGAGGACCTGTCCTGCCGCTCCCGGTGTGGGCAGGATGGCTCAGGCTTCGGGGCTTTGAGGCCCGGGGGGAGAGCCATCTGTTTGAATCAGCATTCTGTGTGATTTATGGGGAAGAGGGGGCCGTGGGGAGGGAGCTGGAATAGAGGATACCCTCCCAGTTAGATCAGGACTGCGTATCCGTGCCAGAGGCCCAGGCAGAAATGTGTGTGCGTTATGTGATGTCATATTATGTTTTTCGTTTCACTGCTCTTCGGCCGAAAGTTCCAAAGCCCCTCGTTATGGTTCCTAAAACGGCGGCTATCTGTGTTTTGGGAACTCGCAGACTTTCTTGTTTTGCATAAAATCACAGAGTTGTCCTGGCAGTATTTATTTTATGCAAAGCAGCATCGTGGTATTTTTAAAGAAGACTAGGATCCCAGAGAGCCATGGCGATGCTTTCTTTAAGCCCTTCCTGTACCCACAGGCTGGCTAAGGGAACCCCGAGCTCAGGTCCTCGCTGAGGGGAAGGCTGCCCAGGGGCCCATGAGAAGCCTCGGGAATGGGGGTGTGGACAGCAGTGCCCAGATCCCGCCTGCCGATCCCGCCTGCCCGCCCAGCTCTGCTCCCGAACAATCCAGTACCTATAGGAGGTAGCAAGACCTAAAGTGAGCCGGAAATAGGTGATGGCTTAGCTGAGTTTTCTGGTTTATTAAAACCAAAGAATTTATATACTTATAGTCATAGTCCATGGACATGGGTAATAGGGTAGAGAAGACCTGAGTGGGGGGTGGGTAGGGGCTGGAAGGGGAGAGGATAGCGGGGGGGGGGGGGAGAGGAAGGGGAGATATCCGTAATACTATCAACAATAAAAATACATTTTATTTATTTATTTATTTATTTATTTATTTATTTATTTATATTTTATTGATTTTTTTACAGAGAGGAAGAGAGAGGGATAGTTAGAAACATTGATGAGAGAGAATCATCGATCAGCTGCCTCTTGCACACTCTCCCACTTTGCCTGCAGTCAAAGTGCATGCCTTTGACCAGAATAGAACCTGGGACCCTTCAGTCTGCAGGCTGACGCTCTATCCATTGAGCCAAACCGGTTACGGCAAAATATATTTTAAAATGAAAAGAAGAAAAAAGCTTGAGAATCACAAATCTAAGGGCGAAAGAGCAGCATGATAATGATTACGGTTTAGGTACAAAGTAAGCCTGTGCCTCCACTTGTGTGACCTGTTTAAACCAGTTTAACCTATAAAACACACACACACACACACACACACACACACACACACACACACAAAGTAAACCCTTTTATTTGCAGGAAGAGTACATGCTTATATTAAAAATAAACCCTTTCCCCATCTCTGCTCTTGCCCATGGAAACATGTCTTCCTTGCAGCACAGTGAGCACCCTAACTCTTACTGGGCTGATTTGGTGGTTGCCGATTTCTCCCGGTTCCTTTGACTTTGGTTGTGGTCAGACGTGAGAATGCAGGTCTTGTCCATCGAGAGTATCTCCTGCAACTGGGACCCACGAAAGGAACCCTGACGGTGTTCTGGTGTTCCTCCGCTGCCCGGGGGCTCTGGCTTGTGACATTCGAGCTTTCTAGGCCAGCAGGAGGCAGGCTGTTCTCAGAGCACACGAGGAATCTGAGGAGCGAGCTCTGTCCTGTGACTGCACAGCGTGGCCACCAGAGGCAAAAAAACGGACAGGGAGGAAAACAGAAGCCCCCGCCACGTGGTCCGCTGTGGCTGGAGTCCGGCTCCCGTGAAGCTGCGGGGATCCGGCCTGCCATCAGCGGGCCGTGCGGGCGGACGGTGGAAACACGTGTTCTCCAGGCTTTCCTGGGCTCTCTTCTGGCCAGAGAAATCCCACCAGGAGGTCAGAGGGGCACATGCACCACCTTTTCAGCCGGCTCAGTTATAGTTTCATCGTTGGAGGGGGTGGGTGTTCATCTCTCTGTCCGCCACGTTTGCAAAGCTGACCTGGGTTCCTGGGTGAAGGTGGGTGGAGCATCGCTGTCAGACGTCCAGAGTAGGCTTCTCCCACACCACTAACTTACTGACCCAGAATGCACCTTTCATTAACTGTAGTCTCACGCACGGTGAAGGTGTGATTATCTGGAGAAAAGTCGGACGTGGCTTCCCTTGGCGGGCTGTGTGGATGGCTTGGGAGGTGAGATGACCGTGTAAACAGACATGACCCGTGACCGTCGGGAGCTGCCGCAGAGCCCTCCTCTGGGGGTTCATCAGCTTCAAAACCACGGACGCGCTGTGTAAACATCATCCCGGCCCGTCCGAGGCGGCCCTTCAAGGGTTTTGTGTGCTGCCTCTTGCTGATGTCTTCATTCTGGGCTCTGTTATGAACGGGTCATTCACCAGGTGGCACATGCATGAATGTTTCCTGAAATTTGTTCAGGCATTGCTTTGGATCCGTTCAGAACTGGTATTTCCAAAGGAAAAGAGTCATTTAAAGCAGCAAATATGTGTCAGAGGCACCTATAAATGTCCGTGTCCTTCTGGACGCATCTGTGATGTCACAGTGCTGATGTCTCTGAGCTGGAATCCCCAGACTGCCTGGTTGGACTAGAACCACAGCATGAACCCAATGGCTTTGAGCAGCTGTTTCATCTACAGTAGGGATGGGGTTGGCTTTTGTACTCTGAACCGTAACGTGAATTACCAGTTATAATAATACTAAAGGCCTGGTGCGTGCACTGGAGTTGGGGGGCGGGTTTCCCTCAGCCCAGCCTGCCCCCTCTCACAGTCCAGGAGCCCTCAGGGGCGGGAGGCGACCCAGCGATCAGGGGAAGGCAATTACACCTCTGCTGCTGCCACTGCCGGCAGCGCAAGCCTTGGCCAGCCCTGGTTACCTGAGCCTTGGATGGCCCTGGGCGGCTGGAGGGCTGAGGAGACTGGGCGACTCCAGAGGCAGGCGCTCAGAGCAGCTGGACATGCTGAGCGCTTGCTGCCCCGGTGGGGCTGAAGGGACTGGGCGCTGCCATCTTGTGCTGTGGGTGCTTCCATCTTTGAAGGCATGACCATCAATTAGCATATTTTCTCCTTATTGGCTGTGGGTGCCGCCATGTTGTGAGGGAGTGACAGTCAATTAGCACATTCCCTCTTTTTAGATAGGATTATCTCTTGGGGCAATGTATTCTACTGTGGGTTGTGGTTTATACATGGTGTAAGTCAAGGAGCACCTGTGTCCACGTCCGAAAGCCGAGGATGAGAGCACACTCAGCTTAATGATCAAAAGCCCTACCCAACACGTCGGCGGTTCCCATGGCATTCCACCATGAGAAGGCCTTGCTCGGTGTCATTATGTGTCTCAGTCGTTACGCTGAGCAGGGCGCTGCGATGTTCACTGACGACCATGTCGAAGGGGAACGAGCTGGTTACCAGAGTCTTGTCTGTGGACAGCACTTCATCCTAAATCCCACAGTTTCTGTGAATTCCAGCTGCCCTTCCCCCAGTGAGGCCACATTCCTGGGGCTGACTGAGTGGGAAGGGGTTGCTGCTGGAAATGATACCTGATTTTGTTCTGAGAAATGTAAGAAACCTAGGAATCCTGCAGGTACTGGTTATGCGAGTCTCACTGATGTTGCCTAACGGTGTCTGTTTTCACTGATGGGGGGCCGCCTTCATCCTCCTCCTGGTGGGCGGGCACCGTGCCCGGCTGGGTGACCAGGGGGCGTACTTGCATGTGGATTATGTATAATAATGATTATGGATCATTACAAAGTAAGCCTTTGCCTCCGCTTGTGTGACCTGATTAAAATAGTTTAACTTGTAAAAAAAAAACCCAAAAAAAACCCCAAACCACGCACACAAAAAAGGAAACCCTTTTATTTGAAGAAAGAGTACATGCTTATATTAAAAATAAACCATTTCCCCCCTCCAGCCGCCCAGGGCCGCCCAAGGCTCAGGTAACCAGGCTTGCGCTGCCGGCAGTGGCAGCAGCAGAGGTGTGATGAGGCATCGCCTTCCCCTGATCGCCGGGTTGCCTCCCACCCTTGAGGGCTCCTGGACTGTGAGAGGGGGCAGGCCGGGCTGAACCCCTCCCCCCCCCACTCCAGTGTGCCAGGTCTCTAGCATTATTTTAAGCGGAAAACACAGTTGTTAAACCTTGGAGTCAGGCTGCCGGGCCTGCGGTGCCCACAGTCTTGGGGGTTCGGTTTTTATCTTTCAGCCGTCTTTTCTTCCTGACGGCTGTGCGCCCTCCTCGGGGAGGGAGAAGACCTTGCTCCCGCCATGGCCACCCTTCCAGGCCGTGTCTGCTGTGAGTGCCTCCGATCGGCGTTTCCTGTCCCGTGTTTAGATCTCACGTTAAACCCGAAGGAGCTTTTGAACCCCCAGACATGGGCACCCTGACCTGTTCCAGTGCTAACGACAGGGAGTCAAACAACACGAACCTCTTCTAGTCTCCCCGCCACTTCAGTTTCGATACGAGAACACGGCGATGCCTGGGAACACGTGTTCGCGCCAGAAAAATAATATAAAACCACCGCCACGAGGAGCCATCAGCAGCACATAATAATGGCAATTAATGACAATCTGGGGCCGGCGCCCCGCCTGCCGGAGCTGACGTGTCTTTAAAGGAGCGAACCGTACAACGTTTATTTTATTATTCTATCTTTTTTTCCCCCCCACCGTGTGCAAGTATTTTTACATCTGCTTGTGATTATTCTGCCTTGTAACTATCACCTCAGGCACTGTTCTTTTTAGGGGTGGGGGGGGGAATGAATTCCTTATGTAATAAGTTATCGTTTGGAAAATGTCTCTGACAGACCGTGAGCTTTTCTTATGAAACATTCAATGGGGGAAAACGTGCAGCGGTAATTCACTGCAGAAATGTGGGCTTTGAGTGGGAAGATAGTGGGTCTTGTGGATCCCAGGGAGTCACTTTGGTGAGGATGAAAATTTGTACTTCATATATTAATGTAATAGTGCATTATGAGGTGTTGCAGGGTAAACACACACACACACACACACACACACACACAAACACACCCACCATCATATGGATAAAGTCTAACTTCTACGGGACCTCATGGCATGGGGTGGGAGAAGGGTGGGCATTTGGATCTTGTTCAAGGTGACGTATTTATTAGAAATATCTTTAGCTCAGCACACGGTGAAGGAAGAGTTAGGTAAACATTACAGGCACTTTAAACAAACACAGGTGGGCGAACAATTTAAATGTAAGGGGGACATACAGAGGCTCTGTGTGGGGGAAAGCGTAATCCCTATCAGAGCAAGAGGGGGTCCTTGCAGGCTGTGCAGCTGAAGCAGTGTGTTTTTTTTTTAAATTTATATTTTATTGATTTTTTTACAGAGAGAAAGCGAGAGGGATAGAGAGTCAGAAACTTCGATGGGAGAGAAACACTGATCAGCTGCAACCCAGGCACATACCCCCGACCAGAACCAAACCCGGGACCCCTCAGTCTGCAGGCTGACGCTCCATCCTCTGCGCCAGACCGGCCAGGGCTGAAGCAGTGGTTTTTAAGGGGAGAAGCCGGGTCTATTGGAGCCCGAGACTCAGAAGATCGGTAGGCCAGGTGCTGCTCCTGCCACCAGCACCGTGCACAAGCAAGGCCAGGGCCCTGGGCACACACCGGCCGTCTGTTCATCCATTTCAATCCTGTGTTTTCCCCCTGCCGTGTCCATGTGTCCGACACGGGTGTCTGCCGTGTCTGTGTCTGACACGTGTGTCTGCCGGGTCCGTGTGTCTGACACATGGGTCTGCCGTGTCCGTGTGTCTGACATGTGTGTCTGCCGTGTCTGTGCCTGACATGTGTGTCTGCCGTGTCAGTGTGTCTGACACATGTGTCTGCCGTGTCCGTGTGTCCGACACATGTGTCTGCCGTGTCCGTGTGTCTGACACGGTGGGAGTAGAGCTGTGAACGTGAGCGGTCAGGCGTCCCGTGCGGCCTGCCGCTGCTTCTCCGCGAAGTGCTGAGGGCCACAGGAACCCGGCATCGACCAGGAGACGTGCACGTCCCCGAAGTCACTGTCTGAGATGTGCGGATGCTGCTGCTTGGGCCTTTAAGGGCCCTGTCTCCCCAGGAGCTGACTTTCTGCGTTTGCAGGAAGGGCAGCGTGCGTCTCTTCTCTACAAGCGCCGTCCTCTGGCGCCCGGCCTGCCGGGCACTGTGGCTGCGCACCCACAGAACAGCTGGCAGCGTCGGTGTAGTCTTGTGGGGGGCTCTGCTCTGGGGTTCCAGGAGGGTGTCCTGTGCCCACTCCGGAGCGGGTCCCCCATACTCCCAGGGCCCTCTCAGCCCCGAGGGCTCTCGGTCTCTCTTCAGCGAGGCCTGCACGGGGCTCCAGATGACCTGGTTGTGGAGACACCGAGCTCCCATTCTGCATGCAGTTCTTCCTCTCTTTAAAAACACCACGTTCTGCTCTCGTTGGTCTGGCTCAGTAGATAGAGCATCGGCCTGTGAACTGAAAGGTCCCAGGTTCGATTCTCCCAGGTTCGATTCCGTCAAGGGCACATGCCCAGGTTGCAGGCTTGATCCCCAGTGGGGGACTTGCAGGAGGCAGCCACTCCATGATTCTCTCTCATCATGGATGTTTCTCTCTCTCTCTGCCTCTCCCTTCCTCCCTGAAATCAATAAAAGTATATTTAAAAAGAAAAAACAAAAACAACAACAAAAAACCCACACGAAGTTCTGCCTTAGTTGGTTTGGCTCAGTGGATAGAGTGTCGGCCTGCAGACTGAAGTGTCCCGGGTTCGATTCCAGTCAAGGGCACGTACCTTGGTTGCAGGCTCTATCCCACCCTTCCTTGGGCGCCTGCGGGAGGCAACCAATCTCTCTCCCCCCCCCCCCCCTGCCACTCTCTTTAAAAATCAATGGAAAACTATCCTCCATTGGGGAGGATTAACAACAACAACAACAACAACAACAAATTATAATAAAATAAAACCACCACGTTCTTCCTGTCTCTCTTCCCTCCACTGTCTGTAGGCTTCGCTCACAGGTGGGGGTGGGTACTGAGGTCAGGGCTTTAGAAGCTGGGCAGAGGAGGAGGAGTTGTGGTTCTGTTTTCTCCTTCCAGAGAAAGCACTTCGAGGCTGGACGGCTTTTTGAGGGAGGCCCTGAGCTGGTCTCCCTTCGGGGGCAGGAGGTGAGTCTGTGTGAGCGTTTCTCACACTGGAACGCTCATACAGACCCACCTTTTTTGAAAGAAAAAACCGGGACTTTTTAAAAATGCCGCGGGACACATTGTTAAAAATCGGGACTGTCCCGCCAAAAGCGGGACGTCTGGTCGCCTTAGCCAAGACTCTAGTGTCCACCAGAGTCCCCCGGGTGGGCAGGCGGCGAGAATGTCACAGGCACGTTCGGCAGATGCTCACCTTGAGCTCCGAGCCCTGCCCTCCAGGCCGAGACCTCCTGTTGGTTCAGGTTCTGCTTCGTGGAGACACCAGAGGCCTGTCCCCGACACCCACGTGTCTGTGACAGAGCCCTTGTCTGTGTCTGAGCACGGAGGGCGACTCCAGGCAGCCCCCGTCATTACCCCTGACTTGGCCGGGCCCCAAGCTCTTGGCTGCCTCCCAAGCGAGCCTGCAGGGTAGCATGAAGGGCCCGCCGCCCTCCCCCCTCCCCCCCCAGCCAACCCCCCTTCCGTGCGGGGCTGGGAGTGTGAGCTTCTTTGGCTCAGCAGCCTGCCTGGCGGCTCCGACCAGCGAGGAGGTGACACCAGGCTTCTCGGTAGCCCTCGTTTAAAGTATTACGAGCCAGAAATGGGATCCACCAGAGAGGAGGCTTTTACAAATGAAAGTAGTCAGTCACCTTCAGCCTGGACCAGGGGGGGAGGTTGCCAACGTGGTGATTTGAGAAGTGCCAACAGGCCCCACCCGCACGCAGGCCGCCCCTCGGGCAGCTGCCCAGCTGTGAGTCATTGTCAGCATCCCACAGGCCCCCGGGACCACTCCGCCCGCCAGCTGGGGCCTGAGCCAAGTTGCTTAATTGCTGTGCCCCCCACTTTCTTGTCTCCAGCGTGAGGGGGGCGGATCGGGGTTGCCAGGTGGGTAATGTAAACAAGTGCGGTGGCCACATGGACATTCTCGTTTATCTGAGGGTCCGTGGGGACGTGGGCGTTGAGAACTAGATCTCCAGTTTGAGAAACGCTCACCACAGGCCTGTGCCACGATATACAGGCCGTGGCCCTGGCCTTTGTGCTGGGGAGGACCCGCAGAGTCAGACTTGGCTCCCGCATTCACTGCTTTCGGGAATAGAGGCCCTGTGATGTGATGGGAATAGAGGCCCTGTGATGTGATGGCTTCTGATTTCCTTTCTTTCTTTCTTTCTTTCTTTCTTTCTTTCTTTCTTTCTTTCTTTCTTTCTTTCTTTCTTTCTTTCTTTCTTTCTTTCTTTCTTTTTTTCTTCCTTCCTTCCTTCCTTCCTTCCTTCCTTCCTTCCTTCCTTCCTACCTTCCTTCCTTCCTTCCTTCCTTCCTTCCTTCCTTCCTTCCTTCCTTCCTTCCTTCCTTCCTTCCTTCCTTTCTTTCTTTCTTTCCTTTTCTTTCTTCTTTTTTTTAATGCTGTAAATCTGCAAATATTTTCCAATTTCTAAAAACACGACGAGGATCAAAAATTAAAAAAACAACAACTATGTGTGAGCTGAATTTGACCATCTTTGTGATAAAAATCAATCTCTGCCTGGCTGGTGTGGCTCAATGGTTGAGTGACGACCGATGAACCAAGAGGTCTCTGGTTCTGTTTCTGGTCAGGGCACAGGCCCTGGGTGCTGGCTTGATTCCCAGTAGGGGCCTGCAGGAGGCAGCCAATGGAGGTTTCTATCTCTCTATCCTTCTCCCTTTCTCTTTCTCTCTAAAGTTGATATTAACATACACACACATACACAGACACTATCCCCCACAATTTCTTTCTTTTTTTAAAAAATTTATTTTAAATGTGCTATATCCCCCACAATTTCTAAGTTGTCCTTTAGCTCCAAGCTCTAAGGGTCTTTGTTTTTTTTGTTTTTTGTTTTTATAAAATATATTTTATTGATTTTTTACAGAGAGGAAGGGAGAGAGAGAGAGAGAGAGAGAGAGAGAGAGAGAGAGAGATGGAAACATCAATGATGAGAAAGAATCATTGATTGGCTGCCTCCTGCACACCCCTACTGGGAATTGAACCTGCAACTTGGGCCTGTGCCCTGACCAGGAATTGAACCGTGACCTCCTGGTTCAGAGGTTGATGCTCAACCACAGAGCCACGCCATCCGGTGGCCTGGTTGTGATTTTGTTCTGCCTTCTCTGGGTGGCTTAGTCGGCTACATGGAAACTTGGAGTTTCCGGTGGAAGATAAAGGTGTTTTTTCAAACTTTAAAAAGTTCTAAGCCCCTGGTTTCACACTGTGGTTAATACTTTTACACAGCTGACCTTACGGAATCCCGACCGCAGTGTCCTCAGGCAAGAATGACCACGTGAATGTCTGAGATGGGAAAACAGCTGCAGAAGCTTAGGAACCACGCCAGCCACGTGCTGGAGGAGAAAGCGCTGAGATTTGCACCCAGCAGAGCTGGGTCCCCAGATCCTTGTCCAGGTCCAGCTGCTTCTCTGTAACTTGGCTGCAGCCCGGCCTTGCTGGAGGCACCTTCAGGTGCAGCGACCTGCCTCCTGGAGGTGCGACCCGTAGCCCCGGGGACGGAGAAGGACCAAGGTGCGGGCCTTCCAATGCTGTTTCATATGCATTCATTTTGTAATTTTGCGTTGTTTGGGGGGAAGACTGTTTCTTAGATCTGCACGGGTGTGTTTGCCTAAAATAAAATGAAATAAAATAAAATAAAATAAAATAAAATAATAAAATAAATAAAATAATAAAATAAAATAAAATAAAATAAAATAATAAAATAAAATAAATAAATAAAATAAAATAAATAATAAAATAAAATAAAATAAAAAATAAAATAAAATAAAATAAAATAAAATAATAAAATAAAATAAAATAAATAAAATAAAATAAATAATAAAATAAAATAAAAAATAAAATAAAATAAAATAAAATAAAATAAAATAAAATAAAAAATGAGGGCACCTCCCAAATTAGAAGTATGTGTCACTTCATAAGGACCAGCTATTCTGCGCTACAGTTGTTCCCTGCGCCGGATCCAGGAAGTTGGCTCCTGATTTTGATTTGGAATTAGAATTGCAGACAATGGCAAACAGGGACCATGCATGCAGGCGGGGTGTTGGGAGAGCAGTGACCGCGTGTGAGTCTAAAGAGCATGCTCACTGCGCACCTCCGATGAGAACTCTCCCGTGACGGCCTCCTCAGCCCACAGCCAGCGTTTCAAAGGGCTGGGAGGGTCTCTGCCTCCTCCATCGCTGCCAGCGGTCTTAGCTGTTGTCATCGCCAGACTTCAAAGCCCGAACGGCAGGCTGTTTCCATGCCAGCGCTTCTAATCCCAACCTTTGTGTGGGGATTAGGAACAGAGAGGGTAGCTCATCAGGGGTAAGCCAAGTTTCTCTCTTCTGCTTTGTTTTTCTTTTCTCCTAAGAATTACAAAGAACGCTCCACGCTCTGGAATTGTTCTGTACTCATTGATGGATTTATTATTTTTTTTTTTTCCCTTCTAAACTAAGATGAAGCCTGCACAATGGAGTCCGTCATGAAAATAATCTCGGGAGCCATCAGAGGGCACGCACCCATCCACCGTGGTGTGCAGGCCTAAGCGTAGAAGATGAGGGGCCAGAAATCCTCCTCAAACTGCCATATGTGGGCATTAGTGGGAGGATGCTCAACCCACTGAGCCACACCAGCCAGGGTGATACTTAAAAAAGAGAGTGGCCAGATCAGGGACAAAGATAATTTTGTCATCTACATTAAATATGACCAGGAAGTGTGTGTTCGGAGAACAGGAAAATGGAAAAGGCAAGACTAAGACGTGGGGTTACAGCGAACTTGCGGCCCACACCTGTTCAAGGCGAGAGCGGGGGACAAAAAAGAAGGGGGTGAGAGAGGCGACAGGAAGACCTGACAGGATCTCTGTGCATTAGCTTCCACTCGGTTACACATCGGAGCTGCCAGGGTGTGAGCTTTTAGCATCTTGCCTCCAACCAGCGGGGTAAACATGTTGGCTGTTTGGCAACTGTTTTCTAAGAAGGATTTAGTGATTTTTCCCCCCTTCCTTTTCCCCCAATTGTGTACAGACTGTTAGGAATAATTTTTCCAAGAAAACCATGTTATCGTTGGATATTTGACATGTGGACCGCGCTACGTCTGGGTTAGCTTTGCCTCCTGGGCTGGTTATTGACGCCTCCAGGCTCAGTGAAAGAACGAGGCGAACACACTCTCTAAACACTAGACCACGCTGTGGAGGTGCAGGCCTCCTTCAGAGCCTCTCTGCCTTCAGTGGGACGAAAGTAAAATGTCTTGCCCCAGGTGGTTTGGCTCAATGGATAGAGTGGCTGCCTGTGGACTGAGGGGTCCCGGGTTCGATTCCGGCCAAGGGCACATGCCTGGGTTGCGGGCTTGATCCCCAGTGCAGGAGGCAGCCAATTGGTAATTCTCTCTAATCATTGATGTTTCTCTCTCTCTCTCTCTCTCTCTCTCTCTCTCTCTCTCTCTCTCTCTCTCTCTCTCTCTTTCCCCTCTCTTATCCTCTCTAAAATCAATAAAATATATATATATATTTTTTAAAAGGAAGTAAATTGTCTTCTCTGCGTACCTATGGGCCCGAGATGGAAAGAAGTGCAACCTCAGGCATCCAGGGGGAGAGGAAATCTTAGCCCCTCGTGGAGAACAAGAACAGACTTGCCGGTGAATTGAAAGGACATCATTGCGGCACTGTTTAGGCTAAGCATTCATTGAATAACTAGATAAAATTATTGTTGTTTGGAAAACTAGAATTCAATGTGAATTACACACCCAGGGTGTATAGGAAAACCTCATTAAAACATTGAAATCTCCGTGTAAGATGATTTTTAGGCAGAAATGCATAGAAAGAATAATTTTTCATGTTTAACTCAAGCCTACTTCATACAGCAATTTAAAATTTCCATCTGCCCCTAGCTGGTTTGGCTCAGTGGATAGAGTGTTGTCCCACGGACTGAAGGGTCCCGGGTTCCAGTCAAGGGCATGTACCTCGGTTGCAGGCGTGGTCCCCAAGCTCTGCTCTGGGCGCGTACGGGAGGCAACCAAATTGATGTGTCTCTCTCACATCTCTATTTCTTTCTTCTCTCCTTTTCCCTCCCACTTTCTCCAAAAAATCAATGGGAAAGTATCCTCAGGTGATAAAAATAAAATAAAATTTCCATCTGACTCCATTCTCTCTACGGCATGTGAGCCAGCAAACACATTGCTTTGTAACACTGACACATACTGATCAGACTTACTGATTGAGACAATTTTGGCATCCTTCCTTCTGGAGGTGGAACTTCATGTGAACAAACAACTTTTAAAATAACTCATTTTAACTGCGTTGAACTTGAACTGACCTAGAACTTAATTACACGTAACGAGGGCTCCAGCTCACGTATCCTTCAGTAATATGCTTTATGACCGACAGCGCTGTATGAGACGCGTGGGCAAGTGACAGGTATTAGGACCTCAAGTCTAACGAACATAAACACCCCACTCGCCTTTCTGGGAACTTGCCGTGGGAATGGCGGTTCTAAAACAAACCCCAGCCCTATCTCTCTTTACGAGGACTCCAGAATGGAATTTGGGGAACTGGATCCCAGCGATGCAATGCATTCCCGCCATCTCCTTAGACCCATCTTTGTCTTTTCTGTGCATAGTTTTCCGTTCATGGACCCTTCAGGCCGCATGCACGCTGGTCTTTATGGGTTCCTGAGTGTTGGGTTCCCATTTTTTAAAAGCGATTATAAAAGAGAAAACGGCATTTCCCAGACACGAAACTCTCATTTCCCAGAGGGTCAGTTAATCCCGGGATAGAGCGAGTTCTGTGAAACCGATTTCAATTATAATAAATTCTACCCCTCCGCTATCCCAGTCTGGAGTCTGCACCGTCGCTGCATACAGAGGAAGGAAACCAAGACTTTGGTCGACGTCAGAAAAACATCTTTCTTCTGACGTTGAGGTTGAATGCTCAGTGTTGGTGGTTGAACAAGCGGATGGCAGAGTTTTAGCAGCTGTCGGGTTCACTGTGAAACTGCTCGCGGGACACGTTTTGCTGTTAATTGTTAGGGAGGCTTCATATTTCCTGACCCAGCTAGGACCTGACCCCTGGCTTCCTACCCACTGCTCCAGTGCTTTTGGTTACTTATTTCTGAATATTATTTAGCGATATTTTTCATCCCTGTGCAGAGTCAGGAGGAACACTTCTCAAGGAATGCACGTTATCGTCGGAGACTTAAAATTCAGTCCGTTTTAGCGTTAGACTTACAGGGGGAGGTGAGGAGAGGGAGATTGCTTTGTAAGCTATGTAAATGTCTAACCACTCTACAGTACACCTGGAAGTAACAAAATATTGAATGTCAACTGTAATTGGAAACTTAAAAAAAAAACACTTAGATGATTTTACATAGCCGTTCCCTTTTATTTATTTATTATTATTATGCACAATTTCTAACGTGTACAAAAGGGGGAGAATAGACTCAGAAAGCCAATAGCCAGCTTCAACAGTGATGAATTTATGGTCCCTTGTTTCATCTGCCTCTCTACTTCCTCTCCAAGTCCAGATTATCTTGAAACAAATGCAGATGTCATTATTATTTCACCCACAAACATTTCAGTGCACCCCCCCAAAAGATTAAGATGCTTTTTGAAAACATACGCATGATACTATTCACCTAAGTAAATTAGCATGATTCCATAATCTTGCCAAATGTCCTATAGTCTTTTTAAAAAATCGATTACAATACATATTATATGACCATTTTATTTTCAAATATTTTTCCCCCAAGGGAGAAACAAACTCTGTGAAGAACGGGGGTGTTGTGGGTCAGTGAGAAGAGAGGGCTGGGGAGGACTGGGGGTCGCTGACGAAACGTGTCCCACTGACAGCCGCTGAGGCATGGCCAAGGTCCTCCTGTGTTGGAATGTTTTCGTCCTCCTTTCTACCCGAACGAGTGCATTTTTGCACGATGTTTTCCAAAGACGTCGCAGCTGTTTTATTTTGTGTCCCCGTGAGTGTCAGTGTCACCACGGGGAGGGAGAGTGCCGTGGCTATTTTTGGTGGCGGGTCTGGAACTGATTTTCCCTTCGTGTCAGCAGATGTGAATACCCCGAGCTCCCAGCACTCCAGTGTCAGGCACGGGATATGAGCTGTTTTATGGCTGGAGACATGTTCTGTTCACCATCGTCATATTCCAGGAAAAGCATTTTAGGGGAGATGGGTTGGTCCTTTTTGGGGACAGGGTTGATAATGCGTATATTTCTTTAGCTTCTCCTTTCTTTCTTTTCCTTCCTTCCTTCCTTCCTTCCTTCCTTCCTTCCTTCCTTCCTTCCTTCCTTCCTTCCTTCCTTCCTTCCTTCCTTCCTTTCCTTTTTTAAGGAAAAGAGAGGGAGAGAGAGATGGAAACATCAATGATGAGAGAGAATCATTGATCGGTTCTTTCCTGCCCTGAGGATGAGCCCATAACCTGGGCATGTGTCCTGACTGGGAATTGAACTGGTGACCTCCTGGTTCATAGGTCAGTGCTCAACCACTGAGCCATGCCGCTGGGCTCATTTTGAATTTCTTTAGTGATGGAAGCCAAGAGCAGGTTTTCAGTGACTTACACATCAACACATCAGATTGGCGTGGAACTTCAGCTGCAGGGCCCACAGGACAAAACAAAAATGTCCTCCTTGCTTGTCTGCTGTAATGAGATGCTGTGCATTTTGTCAATTTGGCTACACCCAGAACTGTTCCCTGGAGACATTTACTTCCTAGAGAAAAGCTAGGGAGAGCTGGGTCCTGGGAGTAAGAAGCAGGAAGCAGGATTTTCTTGGAAGCAGCAGTCATTGAAGTAACCACCCAGGGCGTAAGCCAGCGGGTAGAAAAGGAATCTGCCCCTTATGCGTGGGTACTGGGTCCCTGTCAAGACATCTGGGGCCGAGCAGTGGCGAGAGAGTGGTCTGACACTGGCTTAAGGCTTGCTCTCTCTAGATCAGGTTGGCTTCGGGACATCACAGAGTCAGTGGTCACCAGGCAACAGGCAGATCTTGAGTTGGATTAAGATTTTTTCTCCCGCTCCGCCATCCACAGCATTAGACTTCTCCCCTTAGCCAGTCTGAATTAGGAAAAAGTCCTTCTCCCTCACCTTTCAATTACTGCTTCTCGTTGTATGTTGGTTTTCATTGTATGCTGGTTGTACTTATTCTGTGTTGGCTATTGTTGTATGTAGTTTGATATATGTAGGTTGTTATATGTTGGTTGTTACTGTATGTTGGTGTTGGGTATTCTATGTTGGTTATAGTTGTTATATGTAGTTGTTATTCCTTGGTTGTTGTCTGTTGGTTGCTGTTGAGTGTTGTAATTATGTCTTGGTTTGTAGTTATCGTATGTTGGTTGCTGTGCGTTGATTATTGTGTGTGGGTTGTTGTAGCTTGGTTGCTGTTATTTTGTTTTATCTTTGTATGTTGGTTGTACTTGTTCTATGTTGGCTGTTGTATGTAGTTTGATATATGCAGGTTGTTGTATGTTGGTTGTTACTGTATGTTGGTGTTGGATGTTATATGTTGGTTATAGGTGTTATACTATGTAGTTGTCTGTTGGTTGCTGTTGTGTGTTAGTGTTGTAGTTGTATCTTGGTTGTTGTAGTTGTTGTATGTTGGTTGCTGTGCGTTGGTGGTGGTTGTGTGTGGGTTGTTGTATGTTGGTTGCTGTTATTGTTGTGTTTGTTTTACCTTTGTATGTTGGTTGCTGTTACTGTGTTTGTTTTACCTTTACTCTCTGCCATTGGTCTTGGCTGGTTTAAGAACCACAAGTGTTTCAAAGAGAGAGAAAGAAAAGAGGGAGGCTTTGTGATTGTAAGCTGTGCTGTGACGAGGGTTGGCCCTCAGCTCCCCGAAGGCCAGCTTCTGTACTGGCCTCCTGCCTGCGGCCTCCTTGCTGGGTGTGGGTTATGGCGCCTCTTGTTCCCCTGTGAGGAGGTAAGTGAGGCCTCTCCGCTGGGGGGCCTCCTGTCTGCTCTGCCAGTGGTGCCGGGAGGCAGAGGGAACACCTCCGCTCTGGAAGCTAAACCGTGCGGACACGGCTAATGGATGGGAGAGCCTGCGGGCCTCACTGACCGGCTGCTAGCCACAGGCCTGCTTTTAGACCTGCTGGAGGGTCACTCTGCCCTGGGATTGGCAGGAAGCCTCCTTTAAAGTTGCAGAGTTCCTCAAAGTGCATTTAGTACAATTGGCCACACCCAATGGCCCAGACCCCAGACCAATCAGGTTCCCAGCAAAGGGGAGCCACAGCCCCTCCATTACAGTGTTTATCTGGAGTCGTTCTTTACGAGTTCCAGAGTCCTGTGTCTCAGCCCATCCGAGACAGCTGGCCTGGGGCATGGATTTCCTGGCCCAGATGATAGAGTGGACCTAGAGGATTCTGGAAGGGATTAGGAGGGTAACCCTATATCCCCATTTGCCCAGGAGGGTACTGCTTAAAGCGTTAGGTGCTACCATAATCAACAGCATCTTTTTAAACTTTAAAAAGTGTCCTACTTGAGTAATAAGTAATACAGTAACCCTAATAAAAGCTGCTGGAATGATGCATAGGGGATAGCTAATCTCTCTGTGTTTGAAATAAAAATCCATAGCACCTTTACTATACCAAATGGATAGGAAGATTGAAGATGATTGCCTATTAGCCTGATTACTCCTAAATATTCAAAGTTAAAAAGAAAAATCTTTCAGATGGACTTAGCAGAAATTATTAAATAATTACATCTGTGTGTTTTGCATTTACTTTAAAGTTAAAAATACTGTGAGTAATTATTAAATGACGTCACACAGACGTCCTATCTCGCACGGGGACTCAAAGTGGTTATTTTTAAATAGAGTCTGAAATTTAGATATTATAATGTGATGGAGTAGGGAACTAGCAAAAAGCTTGCTACTTTTTTGATACACGAGTTTACTTGGTCATCTATGCAATGTTTCCCAAACTTCTCTCATGATGAGAATCACCTGGTGGAGTTGTTCAACTACAGATTCCTGAATCCCAACCAAGAAGTGCTATACTAGAATTTTTGGGAACATATAGATAAAATTGTATACTAACTAGTGCTCTAAGCTTGGTTAAGTATACAATTTAGAGCACTAGGTAAGTATACAATTTTACCTGTATGTTCCCAAAAATTCTTGTTTAGCACTTCTTAGTTGGGATTCAGGAATCTGTAGTTGAACAACTCCACCAGGTGATTCTCATCATGAGAGAAGTTTGGGAAACACTGATCTATAGCATTACCTTAAGTCACGTGCTGGGAGGAAGACTCACCGTTGCCTATCGGTCTGTGTCACAGGGCGGTTTTCTGCGCCCGGGAAGCCCGTCCACGGTGACCTGCAGGCAGAACTGAGAAAGGAAACCTCCAAGGTGATGAGTCGGAAGGAAGGACTTCCCTCCAGGCTCAGGCGCCATCCCTAGAAACCCACCAAGGGAGCCAGCTGAGCCAGGGGGAGAATGTCTTCTATTTACATGCCCCTGTTCCGGGGTGGGGAACGTCCGGCCAGAGGGCCGTGTGAGGTGCGTGAAATCATTGGGTCTGGCCCTGCCAAGGCCTTAGGGGTGAGTGAATTAAACGTTTGGCCAGAAATAGCAAAATAGCAGGCTAGTTTTCACGTTGATAATTTTGTGTGGCCTGCGAATGATGTGATAAATTCCAAAGGGACCTTGGCAGAAAAAAGTCCTTCTCCCCACCTCCATGTGTGTGAAAAACCTTCGTAAGATAACCTGGAAATTTGGAGGTAAATCTAGCAATATAAAGATTTAGATAAACTATTCATTCTACGCAAAAGCACTGAGCAAAGAACCCCAAACCTGCTGACACCAGTCATGACAGAGGCAGAGGGGTGGGGCAGAAAAACATCCTGGACCATGACCCTGGGCAAATCACAGCCTTTGTTTCATCTTTTATTTTATTTTAAACCTCACCCATGGATATTTTTTCCATTGATATTTTTTAGAAAGCATGGAAGGAGGGATATATATATCAAGAAATATCCATGTGAAAGAGCCACAGCAACTGATTGCCTCCGGGTCCTGACCCGGCTGGGAAATGAACCCGAAACCCAGATATGTTCCCTGGACTGGAATCGAACCCAGTCCACAAGCCAGTGCTCTAACCACTGAGCTATGCCGGCCAGGGCCTTCCCCCCCCCCCCCCCCCCCCATGTTTAATTATGATAACCCCTACCTGCTGGCCTTGGACCTTATGAGACTCCATACATAATCAGGTTTTAGGCCAACGTAAGGCATTACTTATTATTTTTTAGCTGCAGGCAGATCAGAGGGAAGAGGAAGTGGGTCTAATATTAGTTCCTTTATGATCCCAAGTCCACATTATAAATCCAGGGTCATTTGTTGCATTTCCGCTGGACACACAGAGGGGGGGGCCTCACATGAGCACGCACACCGGGGTGCCGAGAGCCCCGCTCTGGAAAGGCACGGGCCTCCGGTGATGGATAAGGTGAAGTCTTCCCCGGCCCTCCCCACGGATTAATGTACTGTTTTGTTTTATTTTTCAATTACAGCTGACCTTCAATCTGCTTTTATTAGTTTCAGGTGTACAGCGCAGTGCGTAGGCATTTATACTGTTTAATACGTGACCCTCCTGATACTTCTAGTATTATACTCCCCCGGCACACTGGTCCAGCCACTATGGAAACCAATGCAGAGGTTCCTCAAAACGATAAAAATAGAACTCCCTGCCAACCCAGCGACTCCACGTCCGGGTACACGCCTTTGAAAAGATCTGGCATTCCTGTGCTTATTGCAGCGTTATTTACAACAGCCCAGCGATGAAAGCAACCTAGGTGCCCGTCAGCAGAGGGTGGGACAAAGGGAATCTGGAACCTATATACACAACGGAATATTGCCCGACCACCCCTCCCAACATCGCAAACCTCCGGTCTCCGTCTTCCTCCCCGGAGTTCTTTTCTCCCATCTTCCTTACCCTTACTTCCTCTTCTGTACAATCTCCTGATTTACCAAGGCTGCTGTTTTCTCCCATCCATTGGCTTGTAGGCTCCTCAGTGTACTGAAGATAACAATCCAAAGTCAAATCGTCCTTAAGTCTTGAATTCAATTTGTTCTCTTTGTAAACCTGATAATGTTTAAATAATCAACTAAACATACTGTGGCTTGCAGGGAAAGCTTTCAAAAATATGTCACCTCAAACGGAAGACTCATTTAGAAACTCACTGAAGTGCATTTTCTTAAAAACTTACACTGCATTTATAAACTTCGTGTATGTAAAATTTAAAAAGCACTTAGTATGTGTGGTCGGGCAGGTTTCCAACCACGTCTTCCAGAGCACTCAGCCAGGTTCATTCGTTATCAAACACATGCCGGCGAGATACCACTCCCAGCAGAGGAGGGCAACGGATGACCGTGCACACCTAACCTCGTGGGGTTTGCCTTCTTCCAGCTCTTCAGTCCATTCACCTCTTGCAAATCCAATAACCTGACGCTTTAAATGAGGAAAGTTTTCAAAGTCAGAATTCTCCTACTTTTCAACTCAAAACTGCAAGTCGAAAATCAATTACACATTTGAACTGGAATCACAATGCAGATGTGTCTAGTTAGTATCTCTGCTCATCTGATATGGCAATATCAAATGTACAAAGTATTCTTAAGTCTGAATCTTAAAAATACTAACGCTATAAGGTTGATTTGCTTTGTCATTTTCCTATGTAATTCTAAACTTTGTGATTGGGTACTGGGTCTGTTCACCCCAGCTTACTTGACGGACAGCTCATAACCCAGATTGTCGCGAGTAGGCCCACAGATTTGAGACCAGGGCTCGGGACACAGGGCTTTCATGGGACCAGTGAGTGTTCCCGTGTGACAGGTGCACACGTGGCGTGTGGTTTGAACAGTGGCTGTGACAACCGGAACTTCACAGCCACCTTCTTCATGTAGGATTGGCCTCACAATGTGCTGTTTGCTAGATGCAAGCCTTGCCACCTTCATGACCTCGGTCAATGTTGTCACGTGACCTGAATGGATCGATTGCTTAACGGCCCTTCCTTTCTGCTCTGATTCAGCCACCTCTGCCTGTTTGCTGCCTGCATCTTCTGTGCCCAAGGGCATCTGCTGAACGTATGGGCACGCGATGACGTCACTCCTCTGTGAGGCCCGCATTCAGAGGTGCCTGAGTGGAGGGGTGGCCCTCTTTCCACAATATCTATCTCACCACGCCTCCCCGTTCTTCCATAGGAATAATGAACATTTTCTGGTTTAAGTTAACTGCAGTTCACACGTACTTTCCGGAAAATTCTGGGCTGACCACCTCCCTTCACACAGATTGCCTCCTCCAGCCCTTCTTCATAGAAATCCTAAAACATCGCTTTTTTTTTTTCTCTTCCTGCTTACCGCTCTTCAGTGGCTCACGCTGCACTTGGAATAGAAAACAAAACCCTTCACATGGCCTGCAAGTTGCAGCATGATCTGCTTCTCACCTTCCCCCATGACCTCATCACACACCGTTTTCTCATGCCCCAGTTCCGGTCACATGGGGCCTGCCTTCTCTCCTCCCCACAGAAGCCAAGATTCCTCCCCACCCAGAGCCTCTGTGTGTGCCGTGCCCACTTTCTGTGACATCGGCTCCTGCACTCTTTGCCGGGCTGACTCCTCACCCTGTAGGATGCAGGTGAACTGTCATTTTCCCAGCGAGAGAGGCGGTTCTTTGTGGAATGCACTCCGTCTGTGCATTTCCTTGCTTACTCCTTAGACCAGAAGCTGCACGGACCGTATGGTCTTCTGTTTGCTCAACACCCATCCCCGCGCAGGCCCATACTAGGCAGCCCATAATTACGTGCTGAATGAATAAAGATCGCCGTTGCCACAGCAATCACCATTAGCCGTCAGTCATTACTACTGTAATCAGTCATGCAACCACTTTTGGCTCCTGGGAGGTCCTGAGTAATTGTGTGTGTGTGTGTGTGTGTGTGTGTGTGTGTGTGTGTGTTTTAAATTGAATTAAGATACCTAAATGCTAATATCTTCTGCATTCATCAATGCACTATTATTACTTTTCTGTTTCTTTACACATTTGATCTCCTATAGCTTCATAAACTTGGATGAGTGTAACTATAAATTCCATATGGCACGGAATGGTTTCTGTTTTGTACCCCGGGTATCCTGAGAGAGAGAGATGAGTTACATTAGCCTCAGGTTACAAAGGGCAGTCTGGAGATATGGAATGGGGGCTCCAGTTCTGGATTCTGTAATGCTTGTGGCTGAAACCCAGTCAGTCCCTCTGCACGATTCTCCAAAAACCTTGCTCCCCCCCCCCCCCGGCCCCCCAATAATTCAAGCCTTGGAATAGCACTGAACGATGCTGGAACAGAATCAGAACCATTTAGAACCCGCGGGCTCTTCACCCCCCCCCCCCCAACTCCCATCAGCTTAAGATCCTAGTCCCTGATTACAACCTGCCTCTGCACCATGGCACCTGTGGTTATGGAACCACAGCACAAGGGAAATGATCTTGGAAGGTGCATCATCCTCACAAATGGGAAAACCGCTCAAAGATGCAGCCTAAAACACGGGCTTCCCCTTGCTGTGTATCACACCAGAGCGCTTTTGAAAACCCACACAGGGCGAGAAGCGCTTTTGGAGACGCGGTAGCCGCGCAGCCTCGCGGGGACTCGCCTGTAGCTCCGGTGACCTCGGCGTCCCCGCGCACCCCGCGCCTGGGCCGCGGTGCGCAGCCTCCGGAGCCGGAGCTGCGGGGCCGGAGGCAGGTCGGCGGCCGGCGGAGGCTCCCGCGGGGGCTCCGGAGCGAGGATGAGCCGAGCCACCGCGCTGCGTCTCCAGGCGGCGGAGCCCGGGCGCCGGGTGCGCGGCGGTTGCAGGAGCTCGCGGTGCCCCACTCCGTCCCCGGCTCCGGCTGATGGGGGCTGGCGCAGGTGGGCCGCGCCGGGCACCGCAGATCGCCGTCCCCCGGGGCGGTGCCCGCCCTGCCTGCGCGGGAGGCCCCTCCGGAGGACATGTAGATGGTCTCCGAGCCGGGGCGCCAGGCCAGGCCCGGCGGCGCCCCCGCGGGGCGTTGCACCTGGAACCCAGAAGCCTGCCCGGACCCGCGCTCTGACTTAGGCAGCCAGCGGGTCCGCCCCGCTTCCTGCCCTTCCGGAGCCGTTTGTGTGCGCGCTCGAACCCGAGCCGCGGTGCCACCGCGCGGGGTGGTGTCTGCCGGCTCCTCGCTCCGCACCCTCGGCAGCCATGGCTCCGCCGCCGCCCCGGCCAGTGGGCAGGAGCCCGCCTGTGTAGGGGGCACATGCGTGTCGGGGCCCACGCGCGCGCGCACACACACACACGCGCGCACTCACGCGCGCACACACACGCGCGCACTCACGCACACTCGCGCGCACACACGCGCGCGGCGCCAGGAGCGCGGCGGACCCGGCGCAGCGGCCGCGAGCACCGCCGCTCCCGCGCTCCCGGCCCCGCGGAGCCCCGGCCGCCGCCGCCCGCAGAGCCCGCCCGGACCCCGATCCCGCGCGCCGCCCGCGCCGCCCGCCCCGGTGATGACGACGGCCTCCCGCCCGAGGACCGCAGCGGAGGCGGCGCCCGCCCGCACCCGGGACTGCGGGCCGCGCGGCGGGTAGGCCCGGGGCACCGGCCTCGGACGCTGTCATCCCCCCACGCCGCCGCCTCCTCCCGGCGCTGGGCCGCCCCTCCGGCTGCCCCGGGGCGGGGCGGGGCGGGAGCCCGATCCCGGGTCGGCCCCGGAGGCGGGGGGCTCCCCGTTTGTTTGGGTCTTTTGTGCCGGGCGGGCGCCCTCCCGGTGGGCCGAGCTCTCCTGCCTGCGCTGAATCGGGCCATTGTCTGCGCGGCTCCCGTCGCCGCTTTTCACGCTGCAAGTCTGGGCGCCCCCCCACCCCAGCCCTGCACCCCGCCCGCCCGCCCCCTCCCGCCCCCTCCGGCCCGGGGAGCCCCGAACGCGCCTTCCCCCCGGAATCTGGAAGCGACAGGCCGGGCGGGCGGCACATGAAGTGGAATGCATTGTGGGGCGGGGGCGCGAGCGGAGCCGGGGCCGTGCGGGGCGCGGGGGCGCGGGGCGGGCCGGGCCGGCGGCGGGCGCTGTAGCCGCCGCGGACCGGGGGCGGCGGGGGGATGCGCGCGGCGGGCGCCCGGGCCGTGCCCGCCCTGAGGCGGAGGCAGCCGCGCGCGGCGCCCCGGCGGCGCTGAGGCCCGGACCGGCGGCGGCGCGCCCCCCGCACCATGAAGAAGACCCGCAGCACGACCCTGCGGCGCGCCTGGCCCAGCGCGGACTTCTCGGACCGGGCGGCCTCGGAGCGCGTGCGCTCCCGCAGCGAGAAGGACTACCGGCTGCAGCACAAGCGCTTCCCCGCGGCCTTCGCGCCCCCGGCCGCGCGCGGCTACATGACATCAGGTTGGTGACCGCGGGCGCGCGCGGGCCGGGCCTGGGCCGCGGGGGACGGGCTCCCCGCCGCGCCGCTCCTCATGGGGGTGCGGGCCGCGGGTGGCTGATGGCTGAGGGATGCGATAAGTTATGGGGGGAGGAAAAAAAAAAGGAGCTCGCATCCACCATTTTGTACCTCCGCAAGATGCACAGCAGGCCCTCGCAATATGGGGTTGGAGGGCGATGAGCTGGGTGACATGGGGAGGGGGCCGCGCCGCGCGTCGGGGCTGCGGGGGGGATGCATGGGCGCCAGCTGCGGGGCTGCAGCCTCCGGGAGGGCTGCGGGGAGCTGCGCCCCGGGTCGCTCCCCGCAGTCCCGGGCTTGCTGGCGCCTGCATGGTGGCCAGCCATCCCCTGGGGCATTGAAGCACCCCCCGTTTTTTTTTTGGGGGGGGGGGAAGGGAACAGGTTCCATGCACAGGTCTGAATGGTCTGAGTCAGGTCCCGGGCGAGCCCGCATGCATCCCCGGCTCAGGCCGTGTGTGTGTGTGTGTGTGTGTGTGTGTGTGTGTGTGTGTGTGTGTGTATGTGTGTGCGCGCACGCAGCCAGCTCTGCGGGAGCCCATTGAACGCGTTCGGCGGTGGGGTGATGCTGTGTATGCGGATGGAGCGCTCACATGATGCTGTGCGGCTTGCACATAGGCTGCTTTGGACTCGGTGGCCTGGAAAGGATGGAGGCCCGTCTTGTGTATTTGCATGTCAGACGGGAAGGAAGGACAAACACACAAAAAAACGGTCCATGGAAACCCCTCCCCCGAAAAGGGTTGCATCTTAGAATGCTGGGCCGGGCAAGGCGTCTCCCTGGAGGCAGGTTCCCGACACCAGGGAACTGGCGGTGGTGTGGGACCTGGGAGAACCACGCAGGAAAGGCTGAAGGAAGGAGAGGCTGGCACCCTTTCCTGGTTTTCTCCTGACCCGTGGGTTTGACCGTTTGTATGCAATCCTGTGCAAGACATCATTTTTGTGTGTGTGTGTGTGTGTGTGTTTGTTTTTCATCCCAGAAGAATTCATGTTCTCCTAAACACCGAGTCATGAAAGTACCTGGTAACCCAGTCATGGCCACGTCCCGTCTTCCCTGGGAAGATGGCTTGGTGGTTGGTGCTTAAGAGTCTAACCCCACTGGCTTGCTCCTAAAACAGCAAAGTTTAAAAAAAAACAAAAAACACTGGGGCAGTATCTCATGCTGTAAAAAAATGTCCTGTGGCCACATTTCCATGAATAGAAAACCTAAATGAAAAAACCATCTTTTTTTTTTTTTTTTTTTTTTAATGGCCAAATGGCCAAACCTAGCGACCTAAGGGTGTTGGGGCCGGGCTTTCTTTCAGAAACAGCCAAATCCGTAAAGATTTACACGTCAGTAATGTAAGTCGATTGCAGCTGTGGCTGCTATAGTCTCCCGACGGGTGCGAGAGGATTTTGAAACGCACCTAAATCTAACCTCAGAATGCATGTGTCTGGACACCCACGTCTGCCCTGAGTGGGCAGGCAGTCCGGGTTTTGTGTGCGTGAGGGTTTGCCCGGCTTCCTTGCACACGGAGTGGGAGGGTCCCTTTCCCGTGGCCCCTGGCCAGGGCTCAGACCCAGCGGGAGGGCAGGTGGCCCTCGTTTCTTCGACAAACCTGCCAGCCGCGTTCATGAGTTCGGGCACATTTGCTTGGAGCCCGTTTCTGTGTACCGGGCATGGCTTCATTACGATCCCATTTCCCTTCTTCCCCCAAGAACTTCTCTGCCACGGCCCGTGGGGCCAGGCGTTTTTATTTGGTTCTCCTTCCTCGTGTCATTTCTTGGCCTGCACGTGGTGAGCGCGTCATGGGGTGACGGCGAAGGAGGCGCTGGCTCAGGCTGGTTGGTGGTTCTCTAGGCAGCTTCGATGTGAGGTTGCTTCTGAGAAAAGAAACCCAAAAGATGAGGGAAGAAGAGCTGTGCCATTCATTCAGCCTTTTTCTGGAAATGCCCCTCCCCCCTCCCACCACCCTCGACGCCCCCCCAAAGCCTTGCTAGGTTCTTTTGGGGTTACGGGATGGCTTATCATCTGGCTTTGTCCGGGGAGGAAGGACCGTTATTTATTCTTTATCTTAGATGTTCGCCGATGCAAGTAAGAAAAGGTGTTCTCGCCAATGGCAGGGGATGGTCAGTGTTCAGACAGGATGGTGAGCCCTGGGAGAGGAAGTGGAACCTTTCTCACAGGCATCTTTGTTGTTGTTGTTGTTGTGGTTGTTGGGGGAGGGGAGGATATCACCCATTTCCTTTTCAAATATGGCTCCTTTCCAAATGAGAGTGTTGGTGGGGCGAGACGGGCAGGGGAGCCCGCTGAGATGCAGCACCGGAAGGCCTCTTCCTCTCAGGAAAGGCGGAGGAAGTCCACGTGGGTCAGGCCGGGGACTCCAGCTATACACAGGAGCTTTGTCCCGTGGAAGCGAAACGGAGAATGGAGCAGCTCAGGGACACACGAGGCTTTTCACGTTTCTCCTTTCCGTTTGTCCAGCCACTGGGCGAGATAGCTGCTGGTGTCGTCATACTTCGCTGGGAGCAAAAAGGACTTTTTGTTGTTGGGGTTCAAAGGATAAGACAAGCCTCTTCAGAAATAGACTAAATTAAATAACTTCATCGAGACTATTTTTAGCAATCTCTCCCCCTCTCCCCCAACAAATAAAAACTATGGGGGGAAACGTGTTTTTGTTTTTGTTTTAAACTTTAGGGAAAGAGAGAGATCCTTGAGATTTTTATTAATAGTTGTCTGGCATCCCTATTACGGAGTAGGTACTTCACGTTTTCCTCTGTTGATTAAGGCAAAATGGCAGGCATTCCCTAATAGCTTTCCGATGGGACAGCACCCTTTTAAGCAGTCTTTTCCTCCACTAATAAGTAATCACCGGTTTGAAATGTGATTTACAGCGATACCCCTGACATTTAGCTTGGCTTTTTTGTTGTTCTTGTTGTTGTTTTGTACACCTTCAGGATAAATTACGCTCAAGCTCTAGAGGTTAGCGCAGACACCTTTAACACTTAAAACTATACTGCAAAAGGACAGTCGGAGCATTCCCAAACCTTCACGCCTTCTGGGACTGTGAGGGCCCCCGGTGGATGCTGCCGGGTCCACAGTGATCCTGAGCCTTCACAGGCCTCCTGGCAACCAGCAAGTTCACAGGCCACGGGATGAGTTCATTGTTCGTCTAGAAGATTAATCTCTCAATGAGAGTTTCTGGGTAGAAGGGGGTGGGGGGTGGGGGGAAGTCTTGCCTTTTGTTCAGATCAAGGTGGATAATCAAAAGTGCCTGCGTTATCTGAAGAAGAGAAGGGGGTAGGACAAATGGGGCCAATTCTCCCTCGTTTGCTAAAACGAGAGGGAAAGGCAAAACTCCCCGCGCAGAGCGAACCGTCTGTGGTGCCCAGTGCTGTGCGGATGAGGACGCGCTCCTGTGCCTCCGTGGAATGTGTCCGAGGCCCGGAGCCTTTTGCTGAGGGAGCCTCCTGTGTCAGCACTGCGGGAACTCTGACCTCTTGGCACCAACGAAGCTATTAGCTTCTATAATTGCATTCACGGTCCTCTTCCCTAGCCCCGAGGCTGGGGCTCCTGGACCCCCCGTGGCACGGCACCAGGTTTGGGCATCCTGTTGGTCCAGATCGGAAAGTGGTTTTCCGCCACGAAGTTTACGGAGCCTGTTTGTCAAAGGGGCTGCTTATGAAGGAGACTCCCCCCACCCCCCAAACAAAACACACACACACACACACACACACACACACACACACAAAACAACAACAAAAAACAAACAAAAAACAAAAACCTTTTCATTTGATATTTACCACTTTAAAGCGCAGTGAAGCCCTTTTCATAATGTTTTAAAGGATGTTTGAAAAGAAAGATGGAGCAAAAGCCCCCAAACTGACATCTTAAGACAAGGTAAATCCGTGTGTGTGCTTTGTTTCTCTTGCTGATCTGCTACAAACAGAGGGAAGACTGGGCAGCACAGCACCATCTTTAGTTTATTAGTTTTCATTTTATAGAAACAAATGCTGGGGCACCGCTGACTGTGTCCCAGTTCCTGTGTCCCGCTGTCTTAAGAGATGGGGGAGTTTTCTGAGAGCAGAGAGCGGACAGTGAGGAACCCGCTGGGCTCCCACCCCCTCCCGTCTGTTCAGGCCCTCAGGTCCACGCTCCCATCACAGAAACCCCATACAGAACCTCCTTTACAGAGCCCCCATCACAGAGCCCCATCACAGCCCCCCATCACAGACCCCATCACAGACCCCCTTCACAGACCCCATCACAGAGCCCCATCACAGAGCCCCATCACAGACCCCCATTACAGAGCCCATCACAGACCCCCATTACAGACCCCATCACAGAGCCCCATCACAGACCCCCATCACAGACCCCCATTACAGAGCCCATCACAGACCCCCATTACAGACCCCATCACAGAGCCCCATCACAGACCCCCATCACAGAGCCCCATCACAGAGCCCCATCACAGACTCCCCATCACAGAGCCCCATCACAGAGCCCCCATCACAGAGCCCCCATCACAGACCCCCATCACAGACCCCCATCACAGACCCCCATCACAGACCCCCATCACAGAGCCCCATCACAGAGCCCCATCACAGAGCCCCATCACAGACCCCCATTACAGAGCCCCATCACAGACCCCCATCACAGAGCCCATCACAGAGCCCCATCACAGACTCCCCATCACAGAGCCCCATCACAGACCCCATCACAGACCCCCCATCACAGACCCCTATCACAGAGCCCCCATCACAGACCCCCCATCACAGAGCCCCATCACAGAGCCCCATCACAGACCCCCCCATCACAGACCCCATCACAGAGCCCCATCACAGACCCCCATTACAGACCCCCATCACAGACCCCATCACAGAGCCCCATCACAGAGCCCCATCACAGAGCCCCATCACAGAGCCCCCATCACAGAGCCCCCATCACAGAGCCCCATCACAGAGCCCCCATCACAGAGCCCCATCACAGAGCCCCATCACAGATCTTATCACAGGGCCCCATCAGAGCCCCATCACAGAGCCCCATCACAGAGCCCCATCACAGAGCCCCCATCACAGACCCCATCACAGACCCCTATCACAGAGCCCCCATCACAGACCCCCCATCACAGAGCCCCATCACAGAGCCCCATCACAGACCCCCCATTACAGACCCCATCACAGAGCCCCCATCACAGAGCCCCCATCACAGACCCCCATCACAGAGCCCCATCACAGAGCCCCCATCACAGACCCCCATCACAGACCCCATCACAGACCCCATCACAGACCCCATCACAGACCCCATCACAGAGCCCCATCACAGACCCTATCACAGGGCCCCATCACAGAGCCCCATCACAGAGCCCCATCACAGAGCTCCATCACAGACCCCATCACAGACCCCCATCACAGACCCCATCACAGACCCCCCATCACAGAGCCCCCATCACAGACCCCCCATCACAGAGCCCCATCACAGAGCCCCCATCACAGAGCCCATCACAGAGCCCCCATCACAGAACCGGCCGGCCAGGGGTTCGGGAAGGCGCCAGTGCAGGGTCTCCGAGCTCTGGCACAGAAAACGTTAGCAATGACCTCTGCCCTTTCTCCTCGTGGGAGTCACGTGCCTCCGCCCATGGGGGGCCGTGGGGAAAGTGCTCCTTTTGCAGAGAAGCCTATTTCCTGCCATCCCCACACGTGTCCATCGCTGTCCGCACCTGAGGGCCAGTCCAGGTGACGGAGGGATGCGGAGGGGCGTGATGGATACATACCTGGCGGTGTAATCGCACACAGGTCAGTAAGCAGCATCCGCTGCCTTGGCTCCCCTCTCTGCAGAGACCGTTTCCAGCCGCCCGCTCGGCCGGCCTTTCATTTGAAACGACCTGTGTTGGCTGCTCTGGCCAGGCAGCGGACGTGAGGGATGTTGCACGTGGAGGTGAATGACTTCATTCTGTATTTCCCGGGAGAGCACTGTGCCTACCGACGGTCACCTCCCTGGGTGCTTCCATACCTTTTACACTCTCGTCAACGTTTTTATTCGAAAAAAAGGGAATATGAGTATATTGTCTAAAACCCTGAGCATTTTTACACCTCCGGAGCAATTCCAGCTTACGTCCCCTGTACCCTGGAGGGCCGGGACAGCCCAGACAGTGGCGTGTTCTCTGGTATGAAATCGCGTACGCTCAGTGCAGGTACAACCCAGAAGCAGCCCCCGGCTGGGTCCTCGCTGCTGGGACCGTTTGCTGACACGTGAGTCGGGGACAGGCCTTTGTAGATCCATCCTAGGAACCGGTGTGTGCCTAGTCTATACGGTATAACCTAGAGGTTCTTGTAGTGTGGATGACTGTCGGTTATAGGGAACTCTTCATTCACCTTAGTCACAGCCGTGCAAGAAGGGGGTGACACGGGTAATTTTGTAAGCGGATGGTGAACTTTCCCGTAAGTGGTTCATCTCTAGACTCTTTTTATTGGACAGTGGAATGCATACCCCGGTAGTCGGAAAGTCCTAATGATTTCTGCCTCCTGGATGTTTCTACAGTCTGTCTCCTCCCGCTTCATTCATCTCTCTTGTTAAAATCGTCTCTTCGGCCACAACATTTCCCAAACGGACCCGGCTTCCAGTCCAGTTCCTCCTCCGCCACGTGTGCCCAGAGGGGGTTTTATTTATTTATTTATTTTTAAACTTCTCCCAAAGCAGAGCTGGTCACGTTCCATCTCCTTTCACCGTCTCTCTCTCTCCTGCCTGGGGACGAGGGTCTGGGCCAAGGCTCTTCAGGGCGTGACCAGTCCGCCTTCCCAAGCGCTTCTTCCCTCCCTCCCCCTCTGCCCTGTGCTCCGGGCTCCAGAGCCCCTTCCCCTCCCAGCGCCACGCACGCCCCTCCCCCTAAGCCCCCCTAAGCCCGTCCCTTCCAGAGGAACCCCTCTCCTGGCGTTGGTTTGCTACCCGCGTTATGGCGACCTGGTCACACGGCGTGGCATCCGGAGCTGATGTGCGTGTCTCCCGTGCTGGCCGGGAAGTTCCTCGGTGGCCATACGTGCTTTGTGCACGTCTCTGCTGTGCCAGCCACCACGGGGCTTGGCACAGAGCAGGCACTTGGGCTGTGTGTACTGGACGAATGAATGAAACATGGCTTCTCTTAAAAAGTTGGATGAAGACTGCCGAAACCGGATTGGCTCAGTGGATAGAGCGTCGGCCTGCGGACCGAAGGGCCCCGGGTTCGATTCCAGTCAAGGGCATGTACCTTGGTTGCGGGCACATCCTGCACTACAAGAACCTCTATGTTATACTGTATATTATAGATGAGGCACACACAGGTTCCAGTAGGGGGTGTGCAAGAGGCAGCTGATCGATGATTCTCTCTCATCGATGTTTCTAACTCCTCTCTATCCCTCTCTGTAAAAAAAATCAATAAAATATATTTTTTAAAAAGTTGGGTGAAGAGATTTTTTGGACGCCCGATGTGAGCCACCCTTTCATAACTACGGAATAAATATATATTCCCGTACATACATGTCTGTCACGATGGAAGATCCTACTCTCCAAGGACCTGTTGCTGTCGGGGTAGACCAAGGGCCTCCTTCTGCGGGGGTAGACGGGACCAGCTCTGCATGAGCCAGCCGTCGGAAAGCGGTAGATAACAGCACACCATCAGAGCCCCGCAGGGGGTGGTACGGCTGGCGTAAGTGAAACAGCGGGTCAGAGAGGAGAAGAACGTCCCTTCGACAAGGCCGTCTGGAGGGAGGACTCGCTTGTGCCGTGAAGGACCGGGTAGGATTCCGAGAGTCCGAGAAGGAGGAAGATGGGGGTGGGGGAGGGAGTGGAGGCAGCATGAACCCCGGCGTGAAGCTGGGAGTGAAGATATCTGAGTGAGACCGGCCACACGGTCACTTCGGGGAGTAACTAGAAATCAGGAGGAGCTGGGCGGGTGGGATCTGAAACGTGGGTGGGGTTCGGGGTTTATGGGGTCGCTCGCCGGTGTGTGAGGTTGGGAGAGAAGGGATGAGAGGAGAGTTTTTGGAAGAGGGGCCTGGCTGGGGTGTGCAGGTCACGTGAGGAGAGTCGGGAGGGGCCGTGTGGTCAAGTAGTAGGTGATGGGGGACCCCACAGAGCAGTGTTTTCCAGCGCTGCTAGGCACCAGCACCCCCTGCCCCCCAAGATTCTCCTACCCACGTCTGTGTACCACCTGGACTGTTTTCTATGTCGTCTTTTCCGTTAGCCTGACCTGCCTCTTATTTTAAATGAGTTACAAAGGGAAGGTTATATTTTATGGGAACGTAGAAGTTTCATTTGATAATTATGGTTTTCCAATCCCCATTGGAATGAATGCGCTGCTCTTCCAGTAAAACACACTCACCGAGGGCGACTTCCCGTACCCGCGTGGCCCTCGTGCCACGTGGTGGGGAACCTGCAGCGGCCACGGAAGGAGGGGGATGGGCCGTGAGGAGGGAAGGGAGAGTCGGGAGAGCAAGGACCTGACCGCTCGCGGTAACTGACTCGATCTAAAGGTGAATCCGAGGTGTTGGCTGGAAGAGTGCAGTGGTTGGCCAGGAAGCTGGGGGAGATGGAGCTGGCGATGACTTCCATTTGGCACCTGTGGGTTGATCGTCCGGGCAGAGAGGTCCTTCAGGCACACAGGTAAACAGTAGGGGTGAGGAGTGTATTCAGAAGTCACCCGCTTAGCCATGTTAGTTGGGAACATGAGAATAGCTTAGCTTTTTATCTTTAAACGAGAGACCCGATGCATGAAATTCATGCAAGAGTAGGCCTTCCTTCCCCTGGCTGCCCTCTGGCACCCGGGGCCCGGCTTCGTCCAGAAGGTCGTCCGGTCTAATTAGCATATTACACTTTTATTATTAAGATATATTTTTATTGATTTCAGACAGGAAGGGAGAGGGAGAGAGAGAGCTAGAAACATCAATGATGAGAGAGAATCATTGACCGGCTGCCTCCTGCACACCCGCTCCTGGGGATTGAGCCCAAAACCCTGGCACGTGCCCTGACTGGAATTTAAACCATGACCTTCTGGTTCATAGGTTGATGCTCAGCCACTGAGCCATACCAGCCAGGCTAGCTTAGCTTTTTGTACTTCATGTTACGCATCTTAAAGGGGGCCGATGACCGATTTATCTTCCGGCAGATGGAGGATGGGTTGGATTCCGGTAAGTTTGAGTCCTCCTTGGGTTTCTGAAAGCCTGGGCCATTGAGGTTAGGGTTTCTTGGGGTCCGACTGCTCCTCCCGTCTCTAAAAACAAAGTACTTTTTAATTCTAGGGCTTGTTTTATGAGTTTTCGCATTCACTCAGAAGCCATTGAGCTGTTGATGAAAGGGACATGCTTGTGATATTTATAGCCAGGGTTTGGAAAAAGTTTAGAGCCGTACAAGTAGCAGCACAAAAGACCAGACCAGCTCTGTAAATAACGTGTATCTTAAACATCTGTCTTATACCTGTTCAAGTTGAAAAATTATGGCTTAGGTAACTCATAGTCACAGTTAAAATCTCCATTTATCTTTCTCTGCTTCCAGCCACGATGGCCCCTCCAGGCCTAGTCTTCTCCTCCTGGAGATGAAAGGGCGCTGTCTGGCAGCTGCCTGCGGGGCGTGGGGGAGGAGGCCCCTCTTTCTGATGGGTGTGGTTAGGGAGGGAGGCACCCCGTCACCCCCAGTGCAACCCGACTCCAGCTCCCCGCTCGCTGCCTCCCTGCAGACAGCCCAGACCTCCCTTCTCGTGCTGTGGGCACATCCAGCGTCTGCTTTGAAATCACTTCATTGAGAGATGACACGGAGGCCCCCAGAGCGATGGAGGTACATTGGGCACCTGTCATTTTTTTGGCTGCCCGTCCTCTGAACCCCCTTCCGGTGCAGGTTCCTCCTGTGGGAAGGCGAGTCTGTCCTCCCAAAGGAGAGGAGTTCAAGTCCTAAGGTCTGGTGCCCGGGGCTGTGATGGACTTGGAAATAGGGCCTTCGCAGGGAAAGCTAAGAGGCAATCCTGCCGCAGTAGGATGGGCCCTACGTCCAGTAGGACGTGTCCTTATAGGAAGAGAAGAGACACAGCAGCAGGGGAGGCCCGGTGAAGAAGGAGGCAGGGACAGTGAGTGACATGTCCACCAGCAAGGGCTGGTCACCAGCAGAGCCAGGAGAGCGGCCTGGGGCGGATTCTGGCCCAGGACCTCGGAGGGAAAGGCACCTGCTTCTTCTTCTTTTTTAATTTTATTGATTATGGTATGACATAATTGTTCTCATCCCCCGATTCCCATCCCAAACCCCTCCCCACATATGCCCCCACCCCCCTGTTATCCATGGCCACTGGCTAGGCCCATATGCACGCACACAAATCCTTTGGTGGTTCTCTTCCCCTTACCCCCACCCTCCCCTACCTTCCCTCCGAGGTTTGAGAGTCTGACCGCTGCTGCTTCTCTTTCTCTGGGTCTGTTCTTGTTCATCAGTTTATGCTGTTCATTATTTCCTCTAGATGTGTGAGATCGTGTGATCCAAGAAATACCCTGACCTCAGCCTCCAGACAGGAGGGGGAGGGGATGCGTTTGGCTTGTTTCCAGCCGAAGGGCGACCTCACGCACTACCTCTGGCCCGCGGCGGGGGAGGCAGCACCCCCTTTCTCTCTGCAGATGCTGCTGACCTGGCCCTGGGATTGCTTTCTTGGACTGCCGGAGATGGAGGGCAGTGACCCGGGCCTCACTGGTGACACTCTGCCCTCCGGACTTTGAGTCTGAGACTGTGGGGCAGGGCCGTGGAGGGGAGGGGAGTGTTGCAGGAAGATGGCACTCCCTAGCAGCGGGGCGGCCGCAGGGGGCGTCCCGTGTGGTGCCAGCCACAGTGCCTGAGCTTGCTCACGGCTGCCCGGGAGCCCTCGCTACCCCACGCCTCCCCATGTCCCTCTGCAAGACCCAACACATTTCTGTACACAGAAGGCCAGGAGTTAGGGCAGAGATACAGGCCGATTGCATCATGACCCCACCTCTTGGTTACTGACTGGGGGGCCTTGGACGGGTTGCCTATTTCCTCGGGGCCTCGGTGTCCTGACCTGTGAAACGGGACTAATAATGGTGCATACCATTCGGTTTTGGTGAGTTAATGTAGGGAAAGCACTTGGAAATAAGCTTGGCACCTAGCAAACATTATTTCTGTGTTACCTGTCCTTGGTATTATTAAAAGAGCCAGCATCGGTTCTCTCCCATGTAACTAAGACCCCAGGGGATGCTGTAACCGGTTTGGCTCAGCGGATAGAGCGTGGCCTGTGGACTGAAGGGTCCCAGGTTCGATTCCGGTCAAGGGCATGGACCTTGGTTGCGGGCACATCCCCAGTACGAGGTGTGCAGGAGGCGGCTGATCGATGATTCTCTCTCATCGATGTTTCTGGCTCTCTGTTCCTCTCCCTTCCTCTCTGTAAAAAAAAAAAAAAAAAAAAAAAAAAAAAAAAAATCAATAAAATACATTTAAAAAATAAAGACCCCAGAGGACACGTGGAATCTTGGGAGTGGTCCCTTCTCAGTCTGACACGAAGAGGGAACTGCGTGTAGGCCACGTGAGGAAGTATGGTTGAGTCTTACTCTGCAACCCCGTCGCCTTCATTTTGTAACAAGCTCCCAGGGCCCTCCCCAGGATGCCAGTTCCCCTGCCCGTGGCATCCGGCTGCCTCCTCTCGTTTCACACTCAGCTCCCTGTTCCTCCAGAGGAAGCGCCGTGGCCTGACGGGGTGACAGAGCCCCTCCTGTGTACATCGAGGCCGTGTGCAAGGCAGCTGTCCTTTTCTCGTCGGGCCCGCCCTCTAGACGTAAACTCTTGGAGGGCACGGCTCCTGGCTCGATGGTTGGTACGGAGCCGGCAGGTGGTAGGGGCCCCGATGCCCTGCTAGCACTCCCAGCAGTGACCGTGACATCGGACCTCTGAGTTCCACTGCTTTCTTGCACTGCAGGCTGAGTTGTGCCCCGGGGTTGACGCTAAGACGGAGGCCGGCAGGGCCACGGGGGAAGGCTGATGGGTAGTCTTGGTCCGTGCACACTGGGCCGGGGGTGTGAGCTGCAGGTTAGCTATCCACCCGCGGTTCATTCGCAGGCGCCTGTCCTGGGAGAAGAGGACCAGCCCAGCCGGCGTGGCTGAATGTCGGCCTGTGAACCAGGAGGTCACGGTTAGGTTCCCGGTCAGGGCCCAGGCCCAGGTTATGGGCTCCATCCCCAGTATATAAATATATATATTTTATCTCACTCCCCCCGCCTGGGAGGCCTCTGTTGTGTCTCTGTTGAGAGGAAAGACGTTCGAGTTCACTCTAAGGCTCACTCTAAGGCTCGGACCTCCAGTATCGGGGTACCTTCCATGACAGTGGTCTCCACCCTGCCCGCTGGAATTCTGGGAGTGGCCGGGCCTTGCCCTCTCCCAGAGCGGACGGAGGGTGGGGGTGGGGGTGAGGGTACAGCTGGACATTCCTCCTCCCGTGGTGAGACCCTCGGCGGCCCTCGCCGGCTGCCAGTCAGGCCGCGGCACCGATCCTGGCAGGGCTGAGATGGCTGGGCTTCCCAGCTCCCAGGACTCAACTTGTTTGGCACAGAGGTAGCTGACAACGACTTTGAAACTTCACATGGAAAGAAGTCCCTCCCCCTCTCCCCCCACAAAACATAATTTCATTCACTTGTAAACCGTTCTCTCCTGCTGACTCATTTTCTTGTAGGAGAAATTGCTGAAGAAACCCCGGATTCTGTGCAGCCTGTCTTACGCCATCTGCTTTTGTGAGGGTTTAGACTTGAACGTTATTCCGAGTAGGACAACAGGCTAGCATCCAAATAGCTGACAATGCCCAGCCCAGCCATTTAAAATGACCGTGCCGGCCGAAACCGGTGTGGCTCAGTGGATGGAGCCTCGGCCTGCGGACTGAAAGGTCCCAGGTTCGATTCCGGTCAAGGGCATGTACCTTGGTTGTGGGCTCATCCCCAGTAGCAGGTGTGCAAGAAGCAGCTGATCGGTGCTTCTCTCTCATCGATGTTTCTAACTCTCTGTCCCTCTCTCTTCCTCTCTGTAAAAAATCAATAATATATATATATATATATATATATATATATATATATATATATAATAAAATAAAATAAAATAATGGTGCCAGGCAAAGAGAGAGGAGTTTAATGGGTCTGAAGGATGTAAAACAGGATTCAGCCCAAGGTGATGAAGAAATTAATAAGCTGGGCATTTAGATGAAGATGATAAAAACGTAGGTGGTTCAAAGTGGGTCAATGGGACCGTACCGTTGCTAAGAGCCAGTTCCGGTTCAGAGCACAGCGGCGGGAGATTTAAAAAGCCTTCCGTTTGGCGGAGAAGGAGAAAAGTGTCCTTGCCATTCCCCATGGGAGGGCCGTTTCTCCCAGTGTCTCCGCGGTCAAGGAGGATGAGTCCTGTAACCATGGCAACGCGGGGAGGGTGACTCACAGGAGAGCGTGGTCTCCACGTCCCGCTCCTGCCGGTGGGAGGGGAGGCTGACACCACGCGTTTGCGGCGGCGTTTCCTTTTAATTTGACGGATGATTTCATGACCGCTGCACTTGAGTCTGAAATGCAGAGGCAGGAAAACCAGACACTCGAATGTTCCTGGGATTGGCAGCTGGCCAGCAGGCTCAGGGCAGCCACCTGTGTGACCTGGGCGTGGGGCCAGCGCTGGCCACCTCACCGGGGCCGTGGTCCTGTGGACGCGCCGGTGCTGGGTACGAGGGGATGGTGGGTTCGGCTTCCTCTCCTGGTCGGTTCCCGGTGATGGTCATCCGGTCACCGACACGGCAGATCTCAGTGGGAAAGGAATGCAATAGGCAAAAATGTGGATCTTTTTCTCAAAGTTACCCAAAACTCACTTTTGAAGTGGTCTGGAGAGTAACTGCAGTCTGAGTACAGTGTCTTAAGATTTCTTTCTGATGGACCACCCATGTTCTTCTCTGGCTCTAGGCAAGAAAAATGGATCAACTAACAAGGCCGCTGTTGGGGGGACTTGCTATGCGTCTAATATTCCACTGGGCCAGTGGTCAGCAAACTCATTAGTCAACAGCCAAATATCAACAGTATGATGATGGATGTTTCTTTTTCTTTTTTTTAAAGAATTTTTGTGATGAGTTTATTATTTATTTATTATATATATATATATTATTGATTTTTTTACAGAGAGGAAGGGAGAGGAATAGAGAGTCAGAAACATTGATGGGAGAGAAACATCAATCAGCTGCCTCTTGCACATCCGCTACTGGGGATGTGCCTACAACCAACGTATATGCCCTTGACCGGAATCAAACCCGGGACCCTTCAGTCCGCAAGCCAACCCTTCTATCCATTGAGCCAAACTGGTCCGGGCAATTTCCTTTGAGAGCCACGTTTTTTAAACTTAAACTTCTTCTAACGCCACTTTTTCAAAATAGACCTGCCCAAGCTGTGGTATTTTGTGGAAGAGCCACACTCAAGGGGCCAAAGAGCCGCAGGTGGCTCGAGAGCCGCAGTTTGCCGACCACAGCACTAGACAATGTCATAACTATAACCAGGTCTGGAGTTACACTAATTTGGGATAATTAGGAGGAAGATTTCTCTAAATAAGTGAAAGATTTAAATTTTATAGAAGGTTTAATGAAATGGAGTCATTACTTTCATGTCCTCAGGCAGTCTGAGGAATGGATAAATTATTTATTATTAGTCTATCAATGGTTGCCATATCAGAGACTGCTCCTTTCGTATTTGAAAGTAGGTTATATTTTTCCTTTTTCAATTATTGATGTGGTTCCGGGAAACCTTGTTTAGTCCCCTTCTGCGTGCTCACTAACGATGACCTTCAGCCTCGTCCTATCCCATCATCCCCAAACTCCAAGTTGGCAGATTTCAAATTAAAATGCAATTGTGTTATATGGGAGGATGAGCTCATCCTACTTCCTTAAAGACATAGCGAGTCTTCAGCTTTCTTTTTAAAAAGAAAGAAATAATGCTATCATTATGAGAACAGATGTGTCTATAAAACTCGCAAACAATACATTAAGAAATCGTAATACATAAATACATAATACATAAACAGATACTGAGGATAAATTATTCAAGATAAACTTAAAAGGTAAAGTGGAAAAAGATGATGTTCAAGATAAAAATAAATGACAAAAATTAAAAATAAGTGTACCATTTCAAGATGAACATTCAAAATGATACATATCCCAGAAGAGGTAAGTAATAGACACAAGGTTTTCTCCACATTTTATAATGTGTGGTAATAATGCACCTCACTTAATTGAGGGCCTATAAGATGCCAGCTATATTCTCTCACTTCATTCAGCCGCCCCTCCTCAGGTTGGCACTGTGACTACACCAGTTTACAGGCATCTGAGCTTGAACTTTAGATACAGTTAAGCTTCAAATCCAGACCTGAGTTTTCCTAGTAAGAACCTTCAGTGCTTCACCCTCCCCTTTAGAATTACAGTCAAGCCAATAGTGTTTTTGAGCAGACCCATAAAAGAATTAGGAGATGGAAACTGGGCAGCGAGCGAAGGATCAACAGGCCATTAACGGAAAGAAAAACGTGGTGTTATTGCAGAAATGGCACACGTGCTGAGGACCAGAGCAGCCCGTTGTGGTGAGTGGCAGTCCCGGACCCTGGTCCTTTTCCAAGCCCGTTATCGACTCTGCGCACACAGACTTCTCCGCTGGTTTTCGGCTGAAGAAAAAGTCAACGCCAGCAGGTGACTCCAGGCCCAGGTGTGGGAGAGGCGGCCTGTGGCCTGGCCTCTCTGTGTCCCGGGCAGCATACACGGGAATAATAATCGCACTCCTCGTGGGGTTGTTCTGAGGATTAAATGCCTTCATAGATGTAAAACCCCGAGAATAGTGCCCGGCATATGATATGTGCTCAGTAACTGTTACTACTTATTATTATTAATAATAAGCTTGGGGTCTGAGTATGGGAATAAGCAGCTTTGGGTCTCCAAAAAGGGATCATGTATTTCTTATTACCCCATATTCCTCCTTTTTTTTTCTTAAAGGTAGGAAAGGTTTACCTGCCAGTAATGATAACCCCCTGACCTACAGGGAGCCGTTTTTTTTTTAAAAAATAATAATGTCTTTTTAAAAAAAAAATTTTTGTTTGTTTTTTTTACAGAGAGGAAAGGGAGAGAGATAGAGAGTTAGAAACATTGATGAGAGACAAACATCGATCAGCTGCCTCCTGCACACTCTCCACTAGGGATGTGCCTGCAACCAAGGTACATGCCCCCGCCGGAATCGAACCTGGGACCTTTGAGTCCGCAGGCCGATGCTCTATCCGCTGAGCCACACCGGTTAGGACGAGGAGCAGTTTTAATAGCGTGTTCAGAATAGGCTGGTTTTACAGAATGGACGTGGCACTGTCACGTGCTGCTGATCTGGAAGCCGCCATTAGGACGAAGTAGCCATAACGTTGCCAGCTGGTGTTTCTGATGGGAGGGAGGGGTGTGCGTGTGCGCTGGGGCGACGCCCTAATGACGCTGCATTCGGCCTTTTCGGGGGCTTCACCCAGCGCGCTGCATCCGGGGGGCTCTGCCACCAGCCTGCCTGTCTCCTCCTTCCTGTGGGCAGGTCAGTGAGCAGACCCCCAGGAGGCACAGGCTCTGAACGCACTCGGCCATGTGCCTCTCCGTCTGTCGGCGGATTGTCTTGGGAGGATGTGCTAGGCCAGTTGTCGGCAGACTCTCCGTCCACAGAGCCAAATATCAACGGGACAACGATTGACATTTCTTTGGAGAGCCACATTTGTTAAACTTAAATTCTTCTAACGCCACTTCAACACAGACTCACCCAGGCCGTGGTATTTTGGAAATACCCTACATGGGGTGCTAGGGATTTAGAGGAAACGGAGATGTCTGACAGAGGCACCTTTTCTCCAGAGAGAAAGAACTCTGGAGAACATGTGACACACAGACCTGGGTGATGGCGTGGGTCTGGGGTATAGCTCAAGCCCCGAAAAAGGGTACCCGCTGGAACCGAACTGAGAATGTACCCTGAACACATGCTAATGGCTGTCTTGGGTTTCATACACACAGCCTGTGAGGAGGTAACTTCGCATTTCTAGTTATTGGGAAGACGTGGAATACCATCGTATTTGGAAATGCAGAGATGTGTTGAAGTCAGGGGACCTGGCCATGACTGATGACTAGTTTCTTCTGTACAGCGAAGAGGGCGGGGCCAGAAGAGCACAGGGCTGCGCCCAGTCCCCATCTGTCATTCAGTCCAGGGCTTGGAGCTCTGTTCTGATTCTGTGGTGACACTGGCCTCCCTGGGACGGCGCTGTACATGGATGCGCATGTTGCAGGCGTTCAGGGAAAAGCATGGCGGGTTCAGAAGAAGCAGGCCTTTTCTCCTTGCACCAGGCCACTTGGAAATACGGTGGGACATTGCCTCTCTGGGTGCAGTATTGAGACATCCTCTATAGCCATAATCCGTTGCCTGCCGGGCGCGCTTCCGGTGTTCTGAATGAGACTGAGACGGTGACGGGCTCTCTGGCCACAGATCGCACCGGGTTCTTCCCAGCCTTTTGTAAGCATTAGAACTGAAAGCACAGAGAGGCTCCTGCCCACGGTTCATAACTCACTTCTCACTCCCCGAGTGGTGGGGGCTGGTGCCGAGCCGTAGTTGAGTGCCTGTGTGGGGTGCAGCAGCCGGACAGGCAGATGCTCATTGCTGCCCGATTGCCTTTGCACATCCACGTACAGCTAGGTATCCCAGGTACATGGCTGTCTTTAAAAAAAATTTTTTAATTGATTTCGGAAAGGAAGGGAGAGGGGGAGAGAGATAGAAACATCAATGATGAGAGAGAATCATTGCTTGGCTGCCTCCTGCACGCCCCATGCTGGGGATCAAGTCTGCAACCCAGGCATGTGCCCTGACCGGGAATGGAACTGTGACCTCCTGGTTCATAGGTGGCTGCTCAACCACTGAGCCACACTAGCCGGCCATAGCTTTTGTGTTTTTTTAAACAAGGAAATTGGATTTCATAAAGTTTTAAAACTTAATGTGATATTGGAAAGCTATATTTCTTTCTTTCTTTCATTCTTTTTTGAGAAAGAGCCATCTTTCCTTTTTAAGCCATCCCGTGGTGCTTTTTGAAAACCTGGTTCCAGACCAATTCAGATCTACGGTGTTCTTTTTTCTTGCATGATATTCCAGGAGATGCCTGTGGCTTCCGGAGGTGTCTCCAATCAGAGAGACTGAGATGACCCACACCAGGCGATTCTATTGGGGATAATGAAAGTGTCTTGATTAGTGTCAAAATAGCCCTTAAAACCATCTCTGGAAACTAGGATTTGTTGTTAAAACGGTGATACTTAAACCCACATTCTAGACACTTTAAAAAAAAAAATCTCTCAAAAGGCCTTCACTTATCTGTCACACTCGTTGGCTCTGGAGCTGCCATGTTCTGGTGTTCTCTCCTGCTGGCTCCTTCGGTGACACCCAGCTTCTAGATACAGCGGGGTGTCCGTGCGGGGAGTCCGGGCCGGGAGTCCGGGCCGGGACCGGCGCCAGCTCCGCTCTCCAGGCGGTCAGACTGCTGGGGAGGCAGGAGCTGGGAGCAGCTCGGTCTGCCTGGAGGGCAGCGTGCGAGGGAAGGAGCCCAGCGAGTGTGGGGAGTAAGGGGACCGGGAGGGCCTTGGCGAGCAGGCAACCACGCGGTTGATCGACCAGACGGGAACCCCGGGGCCAGGGAAGGGGCATGCTGGTCAGTGCACCCGCAGAGTCATACACCCCAGCTATCCCAGAGGGACCGACACCCCTGGCCACCCTGCGTCCAGGGGTGAGGAGTCGGCATGCCATTCAAGAGGGGATCAACAAGGAGCCGTGCAAAGTGTTTAAGGTGACCAGACCTCCCGCTTTTGGCGGGATAGTCCTGATATTTAACAATTTGTCCCGCGTCCCGAGGCGTTTTAAGTCCCGATGTTTGGCGCGGGATGCGGGATAAATTGTTAAACATCAGGACTGTCCCACCACAAGTGGGACGTCTGGTCACCTTAGTTCGAATCTACAGCAAGTGATGTGATGAAACTTGGCATCGTGGGAAGCAACAGGGTTGGCGCGGAGGCCATGTCAGTGCTGTCCCAGGGGCCGGGCCTGAGGAGGGGCTGGCCAGGAGGGGTGACGGGAGGGGCAGAGTCGGGGAGACCCAGCTGACCCGTCAGATGCAGTGGATGAGCAGGAAGGAATTGATGGCGGCACTGACCGAGGTGGCAGAGCCTGGGGAGGAGGAGGTTTGGGGGGCAGGGGCTGGGGAGGGGAGCATTGGTGACTTCCATTTTGGATGTGTTGCATTGGAGGTATTTGTGCAGCTACACGCGTAGAGATATTTGAGGGACAGTTTTCCCCTTACGTGTTACCCCGAAAACCAGCCTGTGTGATAGGTCTTGGCCTCGTGGCTTGTGGCTTCAACTCCCACAAAGGTCCCGAGAGCAGCGATTTGCTTTGTTTCACTCAAGGATGGAGTAAGTCTCGCGTCATCCGGTTACTGCGTGGAGCCTTGAGGAAAGTGCTGTTGTGGCTGCTCCTCTCGAAGCAACTTGAACGTGGCTGTGAGACGGGGAGCCCAGCTCCCTCCCCGCCCTGCCCCTCAGCAGGGTGGACGGTGGACAGAGCGCTGAAGGCATGCCCGGCAGGAGAGCTGCTCGTCGGACCAGTGTTCCCAGCCCCGTGCAGAACATGGCTTCCGAAACACCGAATATTTGTAAAGTTCTCATTTTCAAGAGCTTGCCTATATTGTCCCATATATTCCTGGGAACATACATAGGAGGTTGGCAAGAGGCAGAGCCACATTCTAAATGGCCATGCAATAATAATCGTCAATATGACAGTGTTTTCTGGATGCTTTACTGGTTCCCGTTTCCATTGCTTTGATATTTACACTTAAAAAATATATATTGTATTGATTTTTTACAGAGAGGAAAGGAGAGGAATAGAGAGTTAGAAACATTAGTGAGAGAGATACATCTATCAGCTGCCTCCTGCACACCCGCCACTAGGGATGTGCCCTCAACCAAGGTACATGCCCTTGACTGGAATCGAACCTGGGACCTTTTAGTCCGCAAGGCCGATGCTCTATCCACTGAGCCAAACCAGTTTCGACGATATTTACACTTTTAAGGTGCATCAATTTAGGTTTCTCCTGAAGCTTCCGGGTGATTTCGGAAGCAGAAACATTTATTTGAATTTGTGGACAGATACATGTATCAGAGGTTCCCCCAATGTGTTTTAAATGATAGTAGTTAATTTTATTTTGATAGTGCAGGTTTTGCCAAAGACATAATTGGGAACGGCTTTTCTTAAGTATTTAATTATATTGAAATGGAAGTGATTACATAAAAATCTATACAAAAAAAAAAAAAAACCCACGGGAATTCTGGGTCATAACACAGGATGCCTAATGTGGGCATTATAATGATTTCCATTTTGGGGGAGACTGTGCTTAAAACTGCAGTATCTTTATGTTTGGAAAACCATTTGCCATTTACTTATACTTTACCACATCCTCCCTTCCCCCAAAAGGTAGATTTTGTTAGATTAGGTAGATTTAATAGGGTGATAACATATTAAAGTGACTGATAACATATTTAAGTATAGTATGCTTTTAAAATTAAATAAATGGAAAAGCAGACAAAGGGAGAATAAAAGGAAGAAAGGTGGGGTGTTTAAGAATTCAGAAAAAAAAAGATATAATGCTGGAAGCAACAAGAAATACAAACTGCATTGCAACCTATTAAGAGATAAAAATATAAATATGATATTTAATTGAATAATATCTTCTCCTCTCTCTTGAATGCCCTGTCCACCCTTGTTCTCTTAAATCAAGAATTAAGAGAATTCAGTCCCAGGTTCCATTCCAGTCAAGGGCATGTACTTTGGTTGCAGGCACATCCCCAGTGGGGGGTATGACCATCATCCCTCAATAAAGTTGTTTGAAATATTTAAAAATTGAAAGCTGGCACCTACCAGCTAATCGCAACTCGGCGTTTGAGCAGTGTCTAAGCACGCTGCCAGCGGCCTGCCCCACTGGGCCCGGGCGTGGTGTGTGAGCAGAGCTGGTGGGAAGTCACCACCACACGCCCCACTATACGAGTAATGCCTGTAGCCAACAGGCCTTTTATTTCATCGGTGGGTGCTTTGAGCTCAGTTCCCTGGGCGAGTTGTTGGCACTGACTCCTGATGAGAGATGAAAGGTGAGTCTTGAAAATCCAGGACCCCTGGCTCTATTTTGAGTAACCGTTAGAAAAAATATTGCAAGCTTGCTGAAATGGCTGTAACATCTTCTCCCATCACCATGAACATTCCTTGTGTGAGACGGGTTTCTCAAGTATGACTTATTAAAACAGAACGCCGGAGAGTTTTAGGTACACATTATCCCTGCAAATAGCATCGCCCAGCCAGGCTGGATCAGTAACTTAGCACGCAGGAAGCAAACTCATTTGTCACATTAAAAACTTCACGGATGTACTTAGTTTGTTCAGGGGGTGAGCATAGACATTTAATAAAGGGTGACCATTTCTCTCTAAATTACAAAACGACAAAGAATTAGGAGGTTAACAACATTTCTTTGGATAAGTCACTGATGGACGACACACTTCCTAATATATGTCATTTTTTCCCTTTGTTTTATTTATTCTGATTGTATATATTGAAATGTAATTTTACCGCTGCAATATAATAAATAAAAATCTGGGAAAATGAAAAAGTGTAGGTTTACATTTTTTAAAATATTTTATTTCATTTTCCCTCAGTAATTCATTTTTATTGTATTTTACGCAAGTATCCTTTGCCACAAGTAGTGTGAGAAGCACTAGTGCCACGATCCATCTGCAGTTGAAGAAATAAGGGGCCATTTGGTTTATAAGCACTTAGGGTTTCTTTCAGTTTATAGTTGACATTCAATATTATATTAGTTTCGGGTGTACAGCAGAGTGGGTACACATTTATATACCGTGTGAAATGATCCCCCGATAAGAGTAGTTCCCAACTGACACCATACATAGTTATTACAGTGCTAAAGGCCCATGCATGAAAATTGTGCAAGAGTAGGCCTCCCTTCCCTGGCTGTCGACCCCGGCTTCCCTCTGGTCCCCGGGACCTGGGCTTCCCTCCCAGCCCTGGCTTCTGGGCATCCCGTTAAATTAGCATATTACGCTTTTATTATTATAGATTATTGGCTGTATCTCATCTTACAAACGTTCCCTTTTCTGTGAGATTTTAGTGACGGCCTGTGCCTTAGCGGGTCTTCACCATCTTTTCTGTTCTTTTTCAACGATAGTTGTTTCCAAGTTATTTTTTTCCGTCAGTTTGTTTACAGTAAGAGTCTATTTTATTCACAGAGTTTGTTCTTTCAAATGCCACGGCTTCCGCATGGTGACTTTGATTTCCATAACTCACTGTCACCGTGGAGACAACATCCTGCCTAATTTTAGGATGTTTGTTTTGAAATGCATTTTAGATTTCCAAGCCTTCAACTTGTAATATCACTCATTACATTATATCAACCCTGATTAAAAGTGCTGGTCTAATAGACTGCTAATTATAAATATCATAACTTCCTGATTCATAGGTCAAGGCTCAACCACTGAGCCACACCAGCTGGGCACAAAGGAGTTATTTATTTATTTATTTATTACATGCCTCAGACCGGAATTGAACCCTGGACCTTTCAGTCCGCAGACCGACGCTCTACCACTGAGCCAAACTGGTTTCGGCTATTTTAATATATTTTATTGATTTTGTACAGAGAGGAAGGGAGAGAGATAGAGAGTTAGAAACATCGATGAGAGAGTCATCGATCAGCTGCCTCTTGCACATCCCCTACTGGGGATATGCCCGCAACCAAGAAACATGCCCTTGACTGGAATCAAACCCAGGACCTTTCAGTCCCCAAGCCGACGCTCTATCCATTGAGCCAAACCAGTTTCGGCTCAAAGGAGTTATTTTTAAATATTGTTTTTAAAACGAGAGCTATAAGGTAAAATTGGTGAATAGAGTCAGCTCCTTGGTATATCTCCTACGGAGATGGGAGCATAGGCTAGGCCCCGCGCAGCTTCCCAGTCTGGGGACAGAGGATGGAAAGTTCTCCCCACTCGTGCTCCACGCCGATTTTTACCCAGCGACCCCCACAGGGCCGGTGGCCTCCTCTGAGACTGAGATAACCCCGCCGGTGCCGACGTGGTGCCTGACAGGTCAAGTGTTGTTTTCTAATTTGGTCAGACTAAACTTACCCCTCATCGCAACGGAAAAGCCTGGCTCCCTTCCCCTTCCCATGTCCCAGTCCTCGTTTCCCTCACTGATGTATCTTTTATTTTATTTTAAACATATTTCCATTAATTTTTTTCTTTTATAGAGAGGCAGGGAGAGGGATAGAGAGTTAGAAACTTGATCAGCTGCCTCCTGCACACCCCGCACTGGGGATGTGCCCTCAATCAAGGTACATGCCTTTGACTGGAATCGAACCTGGGACCTTTCAGTCTCCAGGCCGACGCTCTATCCACTGAGCCAAACCAGTGAGGGCTGATGTATGTTTTACATTTTATTCTACACGCATTGTTTCTCGTACATTTCCAACCCCATGGATTTTAACATCCTCAGGGTGTTTTCATAATTCCTGCGTCTGATACCTGTTCCGTGAATGCGTGTTGGCGGGTACCCCGTCCCAGAAACGATGTTTCGTTCGGGCCAACAGAGGAAGCACCCGGATGCACAGAGCTTGTGGCTTTCTTCATGTGCGTGGCTGTCCACCACTCTACGCCACCAGCTCTGACCCAGCTCCGTTACATACATAGGTCAGGGATGGGGGTTAATACAAAAGCCCTTCATTGATCTCATGAACCAAACTCACTCCTTTCTGAGATAACTGTACTGAACGATGAATTCGATGTATGGACAGAGACTTCAGTAATATGCGTCTGTTCATAATATTCCTTCTCGCCCAGTCTTCTGGTTCTCTTCAGTTCTATTGTGGATTCAAAAAATATTTCTTGAGCACCTCGGTGTTTGTGTACAGGGCAGTGGTCGGCAAACTCATTAGTCCACAGAGCCAAATATCAACAGTACAGCGATTGACATTTCTTTTGAAAGCCAATTTTTTAAAATTTAAACTTCTTCCAATGCCACTTCTTCAAAATAGACTCATCCAGGCTGTGGTATTTTGTGGAAGAGCCACACTCAAGGGGTCAAAGAGCCACATGTGGCTCACGAGCTGCGGTTTGCCTACCACTGGGTATAGGGGACCTGTGCCTACCGAGTGAGTAACAAGCATATGGTGATAGGCAAGACGGTATCACACAACGTTCTTAAAGTACTCAGTGCCAGGCACATAGGAAGTCCTCAGCTAATGGAATTAACATTAAGTTCATGCTTTATGCATTAAAAAGCTCCACCAGTCCTGGCCGGTGCGGTTCTGTTGGTTGAACGTTGTCCTGTGCACCGAAAGTTTGTGGGTTCGATCCCTGGTTGGGTGGCGTACAGGAGGCAACCAATTGATGTTTCTCTCTCTTTCCCTCTCTCTAAAAATCAATAAACATATGTTTTTAAAAATAGCTCCACCAGAAGGATGCACGGTACATCCATAGGTCGTGAATATTTTATTGTGAGCTTTGGCTAGAGAGAGGAAGCTGGGCGTCTCTATGAGACAATGTCTCGCTTGTTGACATTTCTCTGAGCGTCAAGCCTGGCCACCCACTGCTCTTCAGTGATGAGGTTGCACATGTGTTGAAGGATGTGCCCTCAACCCATTGAAAAATGTGTCTAATCCTGAGGGATAGCTGATCCATCAAAAGTGGTAAAACCCCCTCAAGGATTAGGAAGTCATTAGCCTTCGTGCCTAACGTGTAAACAGCAGAGGACGCTGGTTTGGGCTCTATCAACGTAATTCTGATGTTCACAGATCAGCAGCCAGCAGCTAAATCAACTTTGTCACCGGCAGGAGGCGTGTCAACAAAGGCACAATCCGATTTACTGTTGATTGATCAGCTCTCTAATTTCCTTTTAGTGTAGGCAGCTGTCAAGCACATTTCTCACCTCTATGTGATACACATATGCACAAAGCTTCCTGCTTTAAAAAAACAACGGAGAAGATATTTAGTGGGTGTAGACCACGCATGCCTCACTCCGTAGGACTGGATTCGGGCTGTTAGGTCCTACGATGAATCACTAAGAGGTTCTGGTTCTCCTACCTGCGAGATAACCCTTCACTCTTCATTTTCCTAACCTGTATACACACCTCTCTGGGTCTCTCCTCCCCTTTACTTATAGCTCTCCTTTTCTTAAAGAAATGGATATTGCATAATTTCCATTTGTAAACGGGCATTTTCGGCACGCTACAAAAAGTTCTTGTTTGTAAAATATGGGCCAACTACTGTTTCAACTTGAGAAAGCGGCAGCCAGAACCGCAGGGCTAGTGCCATGTTGAGACGTGACATTTACATGGATTTTCCCTATCATGTGGTTTAAAAAAAAAACGAAAAACAACACTTTTAAATAGTTCATTTTTGGAAGCAGTTCTTGTGGACATGAAATGAGTCATTCTTACTATATTCGTTGTGTGTTTTCATTTCATAAAGAAATAGGCCTCTTTCTTTGTATTTTGATAAGCAATTACTTATCAACTCATTGCATTTCTGGGGCTTTGAGTCCCAATCCTGGCAGGCGTGAGGTGGGACTTTCAGGAAGAACTTCTAGGAAAACATCTGCGATGCCATCAGCTCGCAGAATGGCATAAGGAGAAACGGAGATTTTCTGAATTTAATTGGGCTTGTTCTTCCAGATCAAAGTGTAGGCTGGAAGAGAAGAGTGGCCCTTCACTGAAAAATTATTTAACCCCTTATCTAGCACTAATCATTAGTATGGGGTGTATGGGACAAGGGCCTTGTGTTTGCAAAGTTGGTTTGGGAATCCACCCATAGCCAATAATAGCCAATCAGCAATGATTTACATAAGATTGGCAGGTGGAAGTTGCTTCAGCTATCATTGTCTCAGACAGTGCGTGATTGGCTCTGGCCTTTCAGAGCTTCCAAGGTTCACCAGCCTTCCGGGTTCCTTGTCCACAACTCTCTGGTAGTGGGACGATGATCAGTTTCCAACAATATGAGTGAGATCCTACCGTATTTGTCTTTCTCTGTGACTTATTTCCCTTAGCATAATGTCCTCAAGGTCTATCCATGTTGTCATACATGGCAATATTTAATCATTTTTGATGGCCACATAATCCACACATATTACATTTTCTTCATCCATTCATTCATTGATGGGCCACTTAGGTAGATTGTTTTCATATCTTGGCTCTTGTAAATAGTGCTGCAATAAAGATGGGGTGCAGGTATCTTTAAGTTGTGTGTTTCCTTCAGATAAATGCTCGAAAGTGGAATTGCTAGATCAAATGGTGGCTCTATCTTTAATTTTTTGAGGAACCTCGACACCGGCTCTCCGTAGTGGCCTCATTTCCCAGTTCCCATTCCCAACAGCAGAGTACAGGGCTCCCTTTCACCACGTCCTCGCCAGCACTTGTTATCTCTTGTCCTGACAGGTGTGAAGTGATGTCTCCTCGTGGCTTTGATCTGCATTCCCCTGATGATTAGCGATGATGCGCACCTTGAGCATGCATTGAAAATGGGTGAAAAAGTCATCTAAGTCTAAATTCTCTGTTTGCGTTTGAGCACCAAGATGTCTGCTCGTGAAAAATGTCTGGAAGAATCTGTGTACTCAGCAAACAATGGAGCTGCCCTATTATAAACCCATCTTATTCATTCAACAAATATTTATCTGATATCTACCATGTCCGGACCCTCCTACGAGGGACTGGACACTTCAACAGAGAAGACAGACACAGCTGCCGAACTGGTGCACAATATAATACAGAGCACTTTAACTTTTTATTTTGCACCTAAAACCCCCGCACACATCATTTATGCATCCATTCACTCAGGTGAACCTGTCATCCATGTATCGGGAAGATGGATGTCAAGTCTATGAGTATGATTTCCTCTGGGTATGGAAACAGTGAATGCATCACCTTAACCTAAAAGTTTCCATTCCTTCCATAGGAAAGATTACGACACAGTTTCCAACAATTGCCAATTTGGGGTGGTGACTATGCCGATATTTGCTATTTTAAAATTTTTCTCTTGTATTTTTATTTTTTCTTATGTAAAAAAAAAAACAACTTAATTTTATATTTCCCAAAGGGGAAAATGCAAGAGAATCTTATTGGCAGAATTTGGGGAATGGAGAGCAGGAGAGAGAGACAGACAGAATTCGCTTTAGCTGAGGAGAGAGCTGTGACAGCACAGCCATTTCTTGGCAAGAAAGCAAAAGCAATGTGACTTACTACTTATTGGCTATAACTGTTCATTTAGAACAGTGTTTCCCAAACTTTTGACATATGTGTACCCCTTCTATAATTTTTGTAACGCTGAGTACCCCTTGTAATCATGAGAAGGTAGAATTAGGCGCAGCTAAGCACGGTGCAGTGCATATCCCCACCAAACTCTTCCCGTACCCCTGGGGGTACGCGAACCACACTTTGGGAAACACTGATTTAGAACTATAAGTACTTTTATCTTTAGACTTGATAGATCGTTTTCAGGTTTCACCTGTGTTTTGAGCAAAGGTTAGCTGTGCTCAAGTTCCTTCGAATGGACGGGAGGTTCTGTGTGTGCGCCAGGCCTGCATTCAGAATAGAACCCATTGCATTTCTTGGGAGCAGGTGCTAAGTGAAAACGAAGAAGGTTCTGTTTCCTAGAGTGTTGCAGAGGATTGAGGGGAGCTGAAACCGGTTTGGCTCAGTGGATAGAGCATCAGCCTGCGGACTGAAGGGTCCCGGGTTCGATTCTGGTCAAGGGCATGTACCTTGGTTGCGGGCACTTCCCCAGTAGGGGGTGTACAGGAAGGCAGCTGATCCATGATTCTCTCTCATTGATGTTTCTAACTGTCTATCCCTCTCTCTTCCTCTCTGTAAAAAAAAAAAAAAAAAAAATCAATAAAATATATTAAAAAAAAAAAAAGATTGAGGGGAACCCTGTGACATGGGACAGAGCACCCCGTGTTAGCGGGGATGAATGGACATTGTGGGTCTTGAGACTTGGGTCTGACCCTCCCCCAGGAGTATATTCTTTTGTCTCCGTTTGGTTTGCGGGACATGTCATTCCCAGCCCCACAGCCACCTCGTCCTCTCATAGAATGTTTCCTCGAACTTTTTAAAAGCCCGTCATAAAATGCTTCATGTTCTCAATCTGAAGAATACATTTTGAATGTAACTGCATAGCTCCTTTAGGACTGTGGTTTTTGTTTTGTTTTTTTTATTAAAAAAATGGAACAATCTAAAATATTTTCTGTGCAAATGGGCAGGCCAGGTAGATGGTTTTGGTACGGAAGCAGTCCTGTTTCCTAAGTGTAGCTGGTCCTTTTCCAAAAGAGATACGAGGCCTACGCTGAATTCAAGGTAACAAACCCTTTTTCATTGTATGCAATGCCCTCTCGGTGTTTCATGAGATAGCAGGATCACCTCGTGGCTAAAATTCGGGGCTTGCTTGTCAGACTGACTTGATCTAAGTCTGACTGAATCCCGAATTTATTTGTTGTGTGACCTCGGGCAAATGTCATGCCTCCACTTCCTCATCTCTCTATATAAAAGCCTAATATGCCAAGTGTCCCCTCAGGAGTTCAACTGGGAGACCTGGAGTTCGATCGTTTGCTATGATGTGTGCTGACCACCAGGGGGCAGAGCGGATCAAAGGAAGGCCCTGGCTGGTGGCCAGCAGCCTCTAGGGACCCTACCCATGCACGAATTTTGTGCACTGGGCCTCCGGTTGTAAAATAGTCGTCAGAATAGCTCCTCCAGAGATGGTCATGTGGTGGGTGCGGATCAAGTGGGATTGTGTGAAAAGCGCCAAGCACAGAGCAAGACCAGCATGAATCAGTCTTCCCTGTCAGTCTCAGCACTCAGTGCTGTTAGTTACCCACTTAGTGTGCAGGCCTGTCTTTTGCCTCTCAGACAATACACATCCCAAAATACGTGCTCTTATCTCCGCCCTTTGGTGATACACAGAACTCCGATGTCCACTTGCTGTGCGATTTATATAATTTCTTCGCACTTCTATTTCCCACTCTGTGAAAAGTGAATAAGTAATAGTACCACCTCTTTGGCTCGTCCTGCCGATGAAATGAAGTGTCCGTTGCCTCGCTCCGTTTCTGTTTCACACACACTCTTCGCTTGAAATGCCTTTTTCCCTTGACCCCTTCCCAAAGACTCCTCGGTTCGCACCTTCTCCGTGGCATGTGTTAAGGATTCTTCAGCCCAGAGTTCCGGTGTTCCCTCCTGCGTGCTCAGCCCCACGTGGTACATACTAGTACATACTAACCCTATAGCAGCTGGCCTGTTGTCGTGTCATGAGTTGGCTCTTGACTTGACTCTATGCTGCCCTATGTTGTATAACAAAGGTGCTGCTGTAACAAGCTCACATTTCAGGGTGTGTAAGGAGTGAGGTTTAACCATCTTGGGGGGCCTTATTTCCTTTTAAAACTAGAAGGCGACACATTGACTGTTCTTGGATTGCACGTGTATTATTTGTCCTTAAGCTCATAGGGAGCATTTCAAAATGGCCAGGGTATGTGTTTTTCCAGCTTAGGGTTACATTGGTTAGTAGTGGATTCAGCACACCGTTTGGGGAGTGGTCATTGGGCAGGGACCCAGGTGCTCTGGGCTGTTGCTCTAGGGACCTCATGGCTCTGGACAAGCAGTGAGCTCTCTAGTGTGTTCTTCTGAAAATGGAGATGACATAGGGCGTGCAGGAAGCAGTGGATCAATGACTCTCTCTCATCATTGACGTTTCTCTCTCCCTCTCCCTTCCTCTCTGGAATCAATATATATGTTCGGTGATTGGCTATTTTCCCTGTCTAGGGCTTCTTACAGAACTCTTTCTTTGACACATTAAGCAGTTTGTTTCCTGGGAGGTAAACAGCACGGGATCTCTGGCTGCCTTTTAACAGAAAACTTCAGGACTGAATGCCCTCAAAAGGCCTGAGAAGCACATGAATGTGAGATAAGCCAAGCCGTGCACATTTCAAAACGGGAACATTGCTGCAGAAGCCACGTGCTGCTTTCTTTTCTTAAAGGTGTTTTAAGGTGGTCTTATGATACGGAGGCTATAATAATAAAAGCGTAATATGCTAATTAGACTGGACAACCTTCCGGATGAAGCTGGGGCTGTGAGCGAAGCCCAGGTCCCGGGTGCCAGAGGGAAGCTGGTGCTACAGCCAGGGGAAGGAAGGCCTACTCTTGCATGAATTTCATGTGTCGGGCCTCCAGTCATTACACCATGTCCCAGTTCACAAGTTACCCACGATTCATATTGTTCTCCTAAACATGAGGGGAAAGCACTGAGTACTGATGTTACCTTTATTCTAGAAACTTCTTTGGAGCTTTTCCTTGGTTCTGAATGATTTGAAATCAACCATATGATCACTTTCAGAAGAATATCAACATATCTCAACACATTAGATTCCTTTTCACAAAAGTAATTTAGTTAGGGGAGTTTCTGTTGCATAATCTCTTTGCTGCTTTAAAAATATGGAAACTTTTCAAATGGCCAAAATAACTGGGATGGATGACAAGGGAAATGGAAAGGCTAATACGCACTTTTACGATCTGTGGCCGTGGCTCCCAGAACGTGTTAGTAGAAGACCAGCTTTGAGGCACTGGGGTCTCTGGAATGACCAAAGGGCTCTGTGGTCACATTTTTTGGGCAAAGACTGGAGCAAACAAAGGCAAACCATTTTTCTGGACTGTAGTAAGCGTGGAGCTATAAATATGGCAATCCGAGTGCTCATTCTCCCAAAGGATGTATAACTAATAGTTTCCCAGGCTGATTTGACCACAAACCGTTTTTCTAAGAAATGTTTACTGGGAATCGTGATTTTCGAAGTTTACTTTGGAAATGCTGATCTTTCCTGCCAGGGTGCTGAGCGGGAGTGAGGCCTGTGCATGTGTCTCCGGCCCCCGAGCGGAAGTGGGTCTGTGTATGTGTCTCCCGGCCCCCGAGCGGAAGTGGGCCTGTGAACGTGTCTCTGGCCCCGAGTGGAAGTGGTTCTGTGAGTGTGTCTCCGGCCCCCGAGCGGAAGTGGGACCTGTGCATGTGTCTCCTTGTTCCCGAGCGGAAGTGGGTCTGTGAGTGTGTCTCCGGCCCCCGAGCGGAAGTGGGGCCTGTGCATGTGTCTCCTTGTTCCCGAGCGGAAGTGGGTCTGTGCATGTGTCTCCGGCCCCCGAGCGGAAGTGGGTCTGTGTATATGTCTCCCGGCCCCCGAGCGGAAGTGGTTCTGTGAGTGTGTCTCCGGCCTCTGAGCGGAAGTGGGGCCTGTGCATGGGTCTCCCGGCCCGTGGGCCTTTATGCCTCTATGGCCTTGTGTGGTGACTGGTTCCTTATCGCCGCCTCCCCCGGGGGCCTGGGGCAGGGGCTGTCTCTTGTTCGTGTTGTTTCTCAGTGGCCAGCCCAGGGCCCTCCTTGTAATAGTTTGAATACTCTGCTGGATGGAGCATTTTTTCTGTGCCGCGCACCATTAATGTGGTATGTGCTATTCTTATTCCCCTTTTACAGAGGAGGAAACTAAGACTCTAGGGCGGTGGTTAGCAAACTGCGGCTGGAGGTTTGCTGCTCTGTTGACTAATGAGTTTGCCGGCCGCTGCACTAGGAGGTTAAAAACTTGCCCAACGTCACAAGCTAGTAAGTGGTGGCCCATAAGAGGTGCTCCATAAAGATATGGCTAATGGATTGGTTTCTGCCCTACTCATGACTGTGCTATTCATCATATTTTGTTTTTATAAGTTAACATTTGCTTTTGCAAAAGTAACTATGCACACTGAGTGGCCAGATCACTCAGTGTGTGTGTGTGTGTGTGTGTGTGTGTGTGTGTGTGTGTGTGTGTGTTTGTGTGTGTGTGTGTATTAGAGGCCTGGTGCATGAATTCATGCATGGATGGGTTCTGGCCAGTCTGGCCAGGGGGAGGGAACATGTGTGGTTGGCCGGCCAGCCTGCCTGCTGGTCAAAGTCCTGGTCAAGGGTACAGTTTGCTTATTAGCCTTTTATTATATAGGATATACACTGAGTGGCCAGATTATTATGTGTTCAGAGATCTTAATAATCTGGCCACTCAGTGTATATACTTTAGGAGGTCAAATAATATAAATACTGTAGTAAGTACACACACAGACTCTTTCTCCTATCGAGTATAGTGAAAAATACCAGTTACCTGTCACCTCCACCTCCTACCATTTCTGATTCCCACTTCCCAGGGGCAATCCTCTTAAGACACGTTTAGGTGTTTCTTTGGTATTTATTTAGTTTCTAAATAATTTGCTTGCGATGTTGTATCTTGATTTACTAATTTTGGATTTTACCTTTTGTCTTTCTGGTAAGGCAAATGAAAATTTCACTTTCCTAATATATTCACTTCCCCTTTCCATATTTTCTCAATGTAGTTATATAAGAATTTAAAAATAAATCAATAATCAGTGTTTGTATTATGATGTGGATATAACTTTATTTTTTAAAAGACCAAGTATTATACTATGAAAACATTTACAGCTGCTTACTTCACCTGGAGTTAATGACTGTCTTTTTTTTTACTGGCATAGATTTTTCTATGTCTGTCTTTAATATTTAATGTCCAAGTGCTCCTATGCTGAGAGTGGTCTACTACAGTGGTCGGCAAACTCATTAGTCAACAGAGCCAAATATCAACAGTACAATGACTAACATTCCTTTTGGGAGCCAAATTTTTAAAACTGAAACTAAGTTGGATGTTGATATACTGCTGTTACCTAGCATACAGTTCATATTTCCATTTTTTGTTTATCCCAATAATGCCCATATAAATATCCCAATAATGCCCCCTTTTCTCATTTTTTTTTGAAATTTATTTTTTATTTAAAAAAATATATTTTATTGATTTTGTACAGAGAGGAAGGGAGAGAGATAGAGAGTTAGAAACATTGGTGAGAGAGAGTCATCGATCAGCTGCCTCCCTCACACCCCCCACTGGGGCGGCCCCTTTTCTCATTTTTAACTCTTGTTTTTCAATCCCAGGCTCTAAGCAGCATCACGAGTGTGTGTCTTTCATCCCCTTTAAGACAGAACGGTTCCCAGCTCCCTCCTTCTTCTGAGCGGTTAACCTTGACCTTTACAGGCCAGGTGTTTTGCAGAAGATCCCTCACCTGGAAGTGGGCTGCTGACTTCTTCAGGACTAGGCTTAGATGAAGCCTTGGCTGGGGGTGCTCAGGGATGACGTTGCTTTCTTTTCAGTGCAGGGCATTCGGAGGCACGGGCTGAATCTTGGTTTACTGGTAGGCTAAGTTTGGTCATTGGGTTATGGTGGCGTACCACTGTCTTTTCCCTTTTGTAATTAAACTAGAGGCCAGGTGCATGAAATTTGTGCTCAGGAAGGGTCCCTATCCCTAGGCCTGGCTGGTAACCAGGGCCAATTTGGGCTTGCCAGCTGGGGCCTTCTTTCCCTGGCTGCCAGCTGCCAGCCAGGGCCTCCCTTTTCCAGCTGCCAGCTGCCAACTAGGCCCTGCCTTCCCTGCTGGCCCGGACCTTCCTTCGTTCTGTGCCACCCCCTAGTGGTCAGCGCATGTCATAACAGGTGACTGAACTGGTCTAGTGGAACTCCTGAAGGTGGGACTCTTTGCATATTAGCCTTTTATATATGTAGATAGTAATTTTCTTGTTGCTATTCTGAGACTGTACGAATAGCTTGTTCTCCAACAATCTTTTACCCTAAGTTTTATCATACTTCAATAATTCCTGCTTGGCTTGAATACTTTTGTTACAGTGGTGGTTACAAGTGCAAATTCTCGTTCTGTAATTTCTTCTGAGGTTGTAGGTTGGTGTTCATTTGTGTGAAATGAGAGCCCATCTTTTCCTACATCCCCGGGATTTCTGTCTGTTTTTGTGTCTCAGTGGACTTGTGGACTCATTAGTCCGTGTCTTACAGTATTTTACACACACGGGGAGCCCATAAGTCTGGCCCTTGAATCTTTTGAGGCGTCTTGTCAGGTTTTAAGTGTCTTCTTGCTTTCTGGCACAAAACGTAGGCTTTTCCCGCGTCGGGCCTGGAAGTAGAAACATCGGTGAAGGGATTGGGAAAGGGATTTGAAGGACACTCCCATGAAGTCCCCACATAACCAATCAATAGAGAGACTGCATGTACCCGTCTTGGCGTGGGGACCAGTATTTAGAACTCAGACCACGAACGCCATGTGGCTCCTTGCACTGTGTAGAGTGGCTGCAGCGAGTTCCTTGGTCAGGGTGGGCAGTCAGGTGGCCTGTGAGTCCAGGCCCCTCTCCTGTCCTCTCAGCGTCTCCATGTGTCCCTTCTCCCACATGTGTTTACACACCTCCTCAGGCTCACTGTACACACAGTGTTTCAGACTCACCCACACCACCCTCATGGCTGCATCTCCTCCTGGGTGTCTGTTTACACTTCCTTCTCTCTCTTCACTCAGCCCCCTCCTTCCATCTGCTGCTCCAGCTCCCAGGACTGTGTGATGGCTCATCTGCTCTTTTCTCTCCTCCTCTTCCTCGCACTGTCATTGCCCTGGGAGTTGGGAGATGCCATCCACAACCTGCCCTATCTCACCAGGAGCCTCACCGTGGGTGCTCCACCTGTGGGTGACTTGACGTGAAGTGAGAAGACAGCGAGAGAGCAGTTTCCCTGCCACACCCCAGCCTGCTCTGCCTGGGCTCTCCCCTTGACCTTTGCTGTCCGCAGTCCACAGGCCTCTCCTTAGCCTCCAGGCAAATTCCAATTCCTTCCACTTCCTTCACAGTTGTACTTCCAACCACCCCAGGGGGTGGGGCTTCCTCTCAGGGGTGTTTGGTGACAGACCTGACAGGTCGGGGATGGATGTGGGCAGCCCTGGGGACTGTGGCCCATCCCCCTCACGAGAGACTTGGCACCGAGCCGCCCCGATGACTGCAGACAGGAGAAGTAGGAGGCCTGCCTGGAGGAGGCAGAGGCCCGCCTCTCCGATCCGGTTTTGACATCTTGGTTTTTCCACTTAATGAAAATGAGTACGGGCATCTCCTAGAGACTGTTCCCCTTGGATGTCCAAAACCACATTGATGCCTGTTATCCCTGCTCATTCACAATGGATAGAGTTTTAAATGTCAGTTCTCATCCTGCTCTTTGAAAGAAGGGGAGTGGGAAGCTGAAAAGAAAACGAAACACAAGAGACATTTTTACCTTAGGATCCTGCGAATGCCTTTGGTATCCATTCAGGTTATAGGCATGATGAGGGATACAAGGGTGTGTGTGTGTGTGTGTGTGTGTGTGTGTATTTTTTTTTTTAAGGTGATATATGGGAGGCAGCGCTTCTGGAACAGGTGGGGAGGTTTGGTTGATTTCTCCAAGCTTGAGCAAACAAAAGCTGGCGTTTTCTCCCCGTGGGTTTTCCACTGCGGAGCTGCCCGAGCAGGGGCCGCTGTTGGTGGTCAAATCTAAGACATGTGGCGGGTCCACCGCTCAGCTTCTTGCTGGAACCGCGGTTAGCACTTGCCATCCTGGCGGATTTTATAGGATCCTTCCCCTCCGTGCTTTATTTATTTATTTACGCTGCTGGGACTGTGGGATTGTGGGTAAGGCTGCTTTAAATCAGAACCGTGTTAAATAAAAATATGCAAAAAGAGCATTTTGGGCCGGGAAGATTGCGAACATGTCAACATAAATCACGTCTGCTGATTGGCTTAGCTTTCTCAAACCAGAAAGGACATTTTGAGTGCCATGCCCAGTTCGGTTTTGCTTTGCTGCAGATTAGGTTTAGCAACAAATTCCATCTGGCTGGAGCTACATGCAGTCTCTCTATTGATTGGTTATGTGGGGACTTCATGGGAGTGTCCTTCAAATCCCTTTTCCTAGCATTTTTTAAAGCTCCATTGGGGGGTGGGGAGCGGGGAGGCGGCGGAAAGACAAGAGAAAAAGGACCCTGCATTGTCTCGGTTGTTTCAGTGTGCGTCCAACATGCAAAAAACACGGTCCTAAATTTTTAATTAGCTAAGTGAGTGGTGAAAAGGGAAAGTCATATAACAAGCCTGGGTGAGCAGCTGGGAGGTGTTGCCATGACGACAAGTTCAGCAGGCTGCCAGTGAGCATGTCAATGGGCGATGCTGGGAGAGGGCTTTGAAACGGTGCCTGCTAGCCACAATGTGATTGGTCACGCCTCTGTTGTCTTTGTGTGAACCGGAGGATGCTGGGTAAGACCTAGAGTGAATGCTCAGCTTGTCTCAAGGCTGCAATGAGGTAATGCTTCTGAGTCTTTGGGGATTACGAGCTCCTGCCTCCAAAAGACCGCAGACTGGGAGTGTTTTCGTTCCTACGTGCATTCATTACCGACTGTAACGTGTGAAGAAGTTCTGCAGCTGCGTATCTTCATCCTTCCATACGTGCATGTGCATGTGGTAGAGAACCGAACACGTGTGTATGTTGCCTATAGGGTCTCGAGCGTATTCTAAAAAAAAAAAAAAAAAAAAAAAAAAAAAAAAGAGATAACCCTCCATATTAGTCATCCTGCTCAGCGCCAACATTCCCTCTGATTGCTGGCGTCAGTGGCAGCAGCTGTTGATGGATAGATGCTATGTTACAATGCATTCTGGTTGGGTAAGCAAACTCGTTCATTTTGGGGGAGGGTATTGGGCATTGATTATGCTCTGGAGCCTTTCATTTCATGGTGTCTTCTAATAAGTGGGAAGGCGGCTGTGCAGCATGTCGGGCTTGCTTGGTCAGGAGGTTTGGTTCATTCTGGATTCCTTGAAGTCGGCTGGTTTACATCCCAGTATTGACCATAGGTGGTTTGTCACGATTGAATAGAATATTCAACTGCTCCAACATGATCTACTGAATCACAGGTTGGACAGTGGAAACGCAGAGCCCCAAAGGGGCAGTTGCTTACGGATGCAGAGATCTGGGGATGTTGGCGGGCTGTTTTGTGAAGCAAATACATCAAAGTGCCAACGTGACGGACACACGAGAGCTCAACCCCGAGCCCTCGCCGCGCGCCGAGGCGGTGACGTGGCTTCCCTCCGGGGCCTTGGCGGGCGGCGAGAGGGTGATCATCACACGCACGGGCAGCAGCTGCTGCCGGGAATGGACGGCGCGGGCAGCAGCTCTCGGGGCCGTGGGGATGGCCAAGGGGGAAGCGAGTGGCTGGCCTGGGTCATTGTGTCCGAAACAGGAGGCCGGGGAGCCAGGTTTTGGCTGGAGCTGGCCGAGCCGGTCACTCTGTTGTGTGTACCTCGCAAAGAGCTCATAAAATTTTATAAGCCTTTAAATGGACAAACAAAGAATAAAAACACCTCGGACAATAACGTGTGGTTTTGGCGGCGGCGGCGGCGGCACGGTCCGGCGAACCTGTCGGCCCCCTTGCTTTCCGGGAGGTCAGGCCACGGGCGGTTGGAGCCATCACAGGTCACGGGACACAGGGCTGTGCCGGGAGTCAGGACCCGGTCTAGCTGCAAACCACATCTTCTTTATTCCCTTTGTAAAGCCAGCTCTGCTTTGACCCAGCTGTGTGCTTCCTGTGCGTCAGTACTGGTGAAGGGAGGCCTGGCCAGGGATAAACGGGTGTGGTAGCATGTCTGGGTTTTAAATGCTGCAGCCAGTTCTGAATGCTGGCGGCACCCATAGGACCATGGGTCGTGACTCTTCACCACCACGTGAGTCCTGTCTCGTGGCGTGAATGACAGAGCCGGCCTCCTGGCTGCACTCACAAGTCCCTGAGTGGGCAGGCCCGGGAGGAAGCCAGAGTCCTTTGTCTGAAAGGAAGCAGGGTGCAGCGACCCCGTGACCAAGGCAGGAAAAATCCACCTGTTGGTAAGATAGGCACATTGTCTCCATGGGAAACAGGGTGTTCTGCTGCCTCCATTTCTCCGGGGGAGAAGTGAATGGTGTGGTTTTCCATCTTAGGCATGCTGTGTTAATTCACACGGCTTTCAGGTTCATTAACGATTCCGTTTTCCTAAGATCGGATGCTCTGTAGATCCGTCCGCTTGTGGCCTTTGACATCTTGCAAGCCCTGAAAGATCCTGACTTTAAAATGTAGGAATTATATGTATTAATCCTTAGAGGAAGGTATCCTTATGTTGTGTAGTGATAAGCTAACTTGTTTTCCTTTAATCAAGTAAAAAAGTCTCATCTTTTATCGAGGCGATGTATTGTGTTTCTGGGGATCAGGTTATCTCCCCAGATCTTCGGTATTAAGTCATATTGGAGCATTTTACACACGCCTCGTGAACATGCCGAAGATTAAGTGAAATGGAAAGTACAGAAGGTTTCTGTAGCGTTGGCTGTTTCATAAGGTTTTTCCTAGTTCAAAAGCCCTCTCGGCGAGGAGAAACTGCGAGTCCCAACTAGCACGCGTCATGATGTGCCGTGACAGGCCCCAGCCCGTGGCTTCCGGTTGGTGAGCGCAGAGATGAATGGCAGATGCGGTGTTGCATCGCCTTGCTTTCAGCACCGATAGGATCAAGGGAAGCCAGTAGCTTAGCGAAGGGCTTTGCTCCGTAAGAAAGTGCAATTGGTAATACTCGGTGGTTTGTCAAGTTTTCAAAACTTTGGCCCTCTGGAGAAGTCTAGAGAGGGGAAAAAGTATGCTTTTAGATTGAGGGATTAAAGCAACTTAAAAATACATGCTTTCTTTAAAAACTCACCCGTCACAAACAAGTCACTGGCCCCACCACACTTGTAAAATGGGGTTCATTGAGCAGCAGGGGCAAAAGTTTCTGCAGGAAAAGCAAAATTTGAGTAGGAGAATGAAATGAGGGGCTGTGAGAGGTAGAATAACTTAGGCGTGAAGGCCTTGGAATCAGACAAAGCCCCGACTGTTCCGCGTTCCTCCATGCAACTTTGGTCACTCACCCTCCCTGAGTGGAGCCGTCCACCCCATCCACCAGCCACGAAGTCACTGCCTCTCGGGTGGGAGTGAGGGGACTGTACACAGCTCGGTCTTCATTCAGGGGATGTTCCTTTCAACATATCTGTTGCACAGACAGCCCATCAGCGTTTCCAGAGCTTTGCATCTGTAAATACCGCATCCCTTTAGGGCTTTAGGTTTCAAATGTCCACCTTTATGGACTAGGGAACTCCATGCTACATGTTGATTTTATCCATTTAAAAATGCAATGTTGCACTAGCTCCGTGGTGGGCAAACTGCGGCTCTCGAGCCACATGCGGCTCTTGGCCCCTTGAGTGTGGCTCTTCCACAAAATACCACAGCCTGGGCAAGTCTACTTTGAAGAAGTGACATTAGAAGTCTAAGTTTAAAAAATATGGCTCTCAAAAGAAATGTAAATCATTGTACTGTTGATATTTGGCTCTGTTGACTAATGAGTTTGCCGACCATCGCCCTAGCTGATTTGACTCAGTGGTTAGAGTGTCAGCCCATGCACTGAAAGGTCTTGGGTTTGATTCTAATCAAGGGCACGTACCTCAGTTGCAGACATGATCCCTGGTCCCCTTAGGGCTAGTGTGGGAGGCAACTAATCAATGTGACTCTCTCAAATTGATGTCTCTCTCTGTCTCTATCTCTCTCTCTCTCCCTCTCCCTCTCCCTCCCCCTCCCCTCCCCTGCCCTCCCCTCCCCTCCCCTCCCATTCCCTCCCTTCCTCTCTTTTCCTCTCCCTCCTTTCCATTTTTTAAAAATCAATGAAAAAAATTTTTTTTGATGTTATGTTATTTATAATATGATAATAATAAAACCTTACAATCCATAGCACAAAAATCAGGATGAAATAACTGGGATGGAGACTAGTACAAAACCCCTTCGTGAAGAAAGGGTTTTCTACTTGAGTTAACAGCAGGAATCGTGCAAGGATGAGCACCTGCTTAGAGAAGACACTTTGCAAGTCTCTCCAGCTACTCATGGGGTTACTAACTCATATTCAGATGTTATATTTAAAAGGATGCGTTTTCAAATCTTCGCAATATAGCATCTCCTTTTTTATGGTGCAGTTTACACATTTGTGTGGTTTTAATATGTCTATTCCTCTTGTATTTGGAACTATTATTGCTTAGACTGAATATGTGGCGAGGTTGTGTGTAACATATAATGCTGGCATAGCCCATGCTGCCCTTATCAGTGACTACATTTTTACCATGGCTTCCTGAATTGATGGTTTGCTTATAGGATAATATCGTGTCTTTTTCTTCCTCACAGTCCTTAGCCCAATGCTAAGCATACAACAGGTACTGATACATATATCTTATTTAGTTGCTTAAAAAATGGTGGGTTTTTATATGGAAATGTTATAGAAAGGTCCTATGAAATCTTAGATATGCTGCTATCTGCATTTTCTTATTGTCAAATAGTGTTTCTCATCTTTACCCAGTTCCCCTTTTATCTAACGTAAAAGTCATATATCCTTAAAATTTGAAATTAAGAAAAGGAAACGTGGTTGAATTTAAATGAAAACAATTATACTGTGTAGATGAACCTCTTAGCCACTCATGGCTTCTGTAAGCGTCTGCGTGGTCTTTGTGAGAGAGGGCATGTGACATTCTCCAAATGTGAGAATCGTGTTTGAATCCTGGGTACAATGTATCACTTACTTACAGGGAGGCAGAAAACAACTTCCTGGGTCTTAGCTGTTTATGTGAGGATTACCCCTATGTCCCAGGGTGGTGCTAAGGAAGGTAACCTACGTAAAGTACTCAGGGTATAGTACCTGCCAGGTAGTAGGTACTCAATAAATGTTAGTACTTTTTATCTCCTGTTTGCACTTAATTGCTACAATGACCCTCTTCTTCTGGCCTTAATGGGTATCTTTCCTGCTGGGATAGGATAAAAAATGATTTGTTTCTTCCAGTTTGGTAAATTATTGTACAGAGCGATCTTTCTGATATGACAATGAAATTTTAATCACTTGTCTTTATGTAATACCCTTGGTTTTATCCCCTCGAAGACAGAGGTGTAATGGATAGCCACATACTTAGAGCATTTGATATTGATTGTGTCCCTTTTTTCAAGCGGATGAAACCAGGGACATCACATCAGTATAGGAGCCCAGGCAGGAGGTGTATGCTGTCAGTCACGCGTACGGTGGTGGGCGGGAGAAACCAGCAGGGTTTTCAGTGGTTCTGGTGGGGACCCGAGGCAAAATCTGGCCAACAGAATGTTTAGACATTGAGTAGACTGGCACTGTAGACTCTTTGGATTATGGGCTAGAGACGTGGTCGGCAGACTGTGGCTCTCGAGCCACATGTGGCTCTTTGGCCCCTTGAGTGTGGCTCTTCCACAAAATACCACGGCCTGGGCAAGTCTACTTTGAAGAAGTGACGTTAGAAGAAGGTTAAGTTTAAAAAACTTGGCTCTGAAAAGAAATGTCAATTGTTGTACTGTTGGTATTTGGCTCTGCTGACTAACAAGTTTGCCGACCACTGAGCTAGAGGGATGGGCCGAGAAGTAAAGACAGGAATCTGGCATTCACTGGTCACGTGGCTGCATAGATGGGGGTGTGGCATGTAAGCTCAGGGGTGCAGGAGGCAGCAGGCTTCAGGACAAAGCTCACACATCCAGTTCTGGACATGCTGAGGCCGAGGTGCTGGGCACAGCCACACGGAGCTGTCTGTAAGCAGAGAGAGGTGGGCCTGGAAGTCAGGGGAGAGTTTCAGGGCCAGAGAGCGCAGTTGGTACCCACCTGCTTGGCATGAGGGTGAGAGTGCCTGTGCTAGGGGTGGGGCTGGAGGAGAGAGGCCATCTGGGGGCGGAGCCCTGGCCAGTTCTTCCTTATGGAGGCCCGCAGAGGAAATGCAGACCTCCGTGTGAATGTAGAACCCAGGTTTCCTTTGAATGGTTCCCACATGCCTGGTTTCCCCAAAGGCATTGATAAGTTTACTGTTCAGAACTGGAAAGCCAGAGCTGGAAAACAGCACAGCCATCTAATTCTGCCCACCTGCATTTGATGGACAGCAGTCTAGTCCCGCCCACCTGCGTTTGATGGACAGGCTGGTGGGTCTCAGTGCAACCTCCCAGTGACCAAAACTCGCTTTTCCCAGAGGCTGTGGCCGGGCAGCTATGCACTCAGGCCGTACCACACAGTAGGTCTACCTTTGGTGAGAGCACTGCAAGTGGCTGTGGAAAATAGAAGGTACTACACTCTCAAAGAGAAACGTAGCATGAAAAGCTGTTATCCATCTTCAGAATGACACGCTTTTAATGAGAGGGAATGGCCTAGCTGAGGCTCCCGAGCCACACGTGGCTCTTTGGCCCCCTGAGTGTGGCTCGGTGCTAGAACCACTTCTTCAAAATAGACTCACCCAGGCCGAAAACCGACTTCTGCAACAGGCCATGAAGTTCCAATCGCCCTGGACGTGCGCGCCCGGACGTGGTATTTTGTGGAAGAGCCACACTCAAGGGCCAAAGAGCCGCATGTGGCTCACGAGCCGAGGTTTGCCGACCCCTGGCCTAGGACTCCTGGCAATTGCGACATAGTCCTCTAACTTACTTTTGAGAGCTGTTAAATCAAGTACATTGTTCTTTACGTGGATGGATGTTGCCTCAAAGCTTTTCCGTCTCAATGCCTCAATATAACTCTGTGGGTAGCCGGTGCCACTGTGGAACCGTGTAGTTGTTCTGTGCCCAGGCATGAGAACACGCCACACCACCTTGTCGGCTCTCTCGGCCTCCCTGTGTAACTGTGTGTGTGTGTGTGTGGGGGGGGGGATGTGCTTCGTTTGAATTCCCTGTCCTGAATTTCAGTTAGAAATCAGATTTCCTTCATTTCATAATTTCTCATTGTTTTTAAAAAACAGTGGTGTTGCAGGTGATATTTCAGACTTCTCCTGTGGCCTTTGCCCTCCGAGTACCGACCGGAGGTGTCCACGCCTGGATTCTGTGTACTTGGCTCCCAGCCATAGGGTGGACGGGAGAGCTGTGGCACCTCGGGTGGGTGGGGAGCCCCTTGGGTGGGTGGGGAGCCCCTTGGGTGGTGGGAGCTCCTCAGGTGGGTGGGGAGCCCCTTGGGTGGGTGGGGAGCCCCCTGGGGTGGTCCATGGCACAGGTCAGCCCAAGCACAGCCTGTCATTCTGTGAAGGGGAAGCCCTTTGGGGCCCCATTGCGTAGCCAGGCCACGTCCCTGTCCCCCACGGGATCCTTGCGTAAGTGGACCCTTCAAGTGTCATGGGGGTGTCATATGCTCAAGGAACATGTTTGGGTGACTCCCCACTACCAGCAGGGGGGCACCCCCTGAATCAGTTTGAGCTGAGCGGCCTTCCTCTCACCCGCCCCTCCCTACCTCCCCGCCTCAAAGCGCTGCTGCCAGTAGCCAGGATTTACACCCTCATTTGGACAGGATGCAAGTTGTTTTGTGTTGTCTTACTTTTTATGTATAATGTGCTTTTAAATCTTTATTGGTTGTTGGTGTTTTTTATTGTTGACTCTATTACAGATGTTCCCCATCCCCCCCCCCCCCCCCCCCCGCCTCCCTCCACCCTCTCCCGCCCTCGGGCCGCTGCGCTGACTTCCAGAGTGTGCTTGGCAGTAGGGTAGCTCTGTGCATTCATCCCGCCGCCCATCGCCCGACCACTCCGGGCTGCTCCCGGGGCCGTGCCGTCTCTCCCTCGCTCCGTCATGCTGGATGTGCGTGCGATGCACACATTGTCTTCACAGAGCTCTCTGCGACGTAAGCGGGGTTGGAAGAATTTGGGGGTCACGTTATTTCTGGGTGCCAGCATCGTCGTTGAGATGTCGTGTTTGAGAGTTTTGCTCTTGGTGGCATTTTGGAGTTGATGGAGTGCAGAAGCTAGTCATGCTCAGAGACCCCTCTGGGGACCCCAGGTGCCAGCCGGGAGGAGAAGGAGTGAACATGTGTCTCGGGTCACACTTGTCTTTCCTTTCGGTTGTACCGGCCTCAGCCAGCCTCCGGAGGGGCCCTCACGCATGTGGAGTGCGGGTCAAAGAGAGAGGGCGGAGAAAGGCAGCCCTGAGCGCCCTGGTTACCGTGATTACCGTGGTGCCGGTGATCTGGTGTGCGCTGCTGGGGGCCTCCTGGCTCATCTCATGCCGGTGAGAAAACTCATTAGTGCTTGTGCCAGAGGGCAGGCTGGGGGAATGAGATAGCAGCTCTGGTGTCAATCACTTTAGCTTCTCATTAGCAAGTCCCCAGAAGATATTGTGCCAACTGAGGCCAGGACCACAAAAAGCGAAGTAAATTCTAGTTGCCTGTGTCTCACCACCATTGTCACAGAAGGGTATAGAGGAGGGGGTGTGGTATGTGGGAAAAGGATGAACTGAAATTATATCATTTTGAGACTAAAATTAAAAAAAAAATTAATCTCAATTAAATACTCCCTTAAAAAGTCTTTATAAAAGGAAAACAAAGAACAAAGCTAACATATTTACTTCTATTATTAGAGGTACTTCATTATTAAATATTATTATTGAGGTTATTTAAACAGTAAAGTTAATTATAATAAGTAGAAGATTTCACTTCTGAGCGAGATGGAGCGATCACAGTCCGCCCCTTCACTCCCCCGGAACAGAGCTTGAATCCTGGACAGAAAGCACAGAGCAGCTGTCTCAGGACTCAGGAAAGGTGATGGCAGCAGGCAGATGGGGGAAGGAGCCCAGAAATCAAAGTACCACGACTCTGGTTGTAACTTTCCTGTTTCTCCCGCCCTCTGGCATCGCCTGGCATAGACCCAGAACTCAGCAGGTCATACTGGTATGGACAGAGAGATCTCTTTCTAAAAAATGTATTTTTTATTGATTTCAGAGAGGAGGGAGAAGGAGGGAGGAATAGAGACATCAATGATGAGAGAGAATCATTGATCGGCTGCCTTCTGCACACCCCACACTGGGGATTGAGCCCGAAACCCGGGTATGTGCCCTGACCTGGAATCGAACCTGGACCTCCTGGTTCATAGGTCGATGCTCAACTATGAGCCATGCCAGCTCGGTGTCAGAAAGATCTTTAAGATAATTTCTCACTTTCTTGACCCCAAGAAGCAGGAAAAGGGACTCTGGCATTCACAGTATGTGGGGGAAATCACTGTTCTCTTTCTTCTCTTTTCATTCTTTCCCATCCAGCCGTACTCAGAGCTGCATGGGCGCAGTAGCAGTGGGGCCTGGTGGTCATCTGTCTGGGAAGGTGGGGAACCCTCCTCCCTGGAGAGTAGCTGTGACTTCCCCTCTCCTCCCACCACTTGGCACCAGCCCGAGACACAGATGCTGGGAGTGCGTGGCTGAGCAAAGGAACTAAAGCCTCAGCCTTTTGGCAGAAGGACCGTGGAAGAGGGGCCCCAGGGAACTGCAAGGTGTTGAGATCACAGAGGGGAGGGAGCTCGAGAGAGATCACTCTTCTGAGCGGTGCACACGTGCCTCGGACCCCAAGGGGCATTTTCAGATTATGAACTAGCCCAGTGGTCAGCAAACTCATCAGTCCACAGAGCCAAACATCAACAGTACAATGATTGACATTTCTTTGGAGAGCCACATTTTTTAAACTTAAACTTCTTCTAACGCCACTTCTGCAAAATAGACTTGTCCAAGCCGTGGTATTTTGTGGAAGAGCCACCCTCCAGGGGCCAAAGAGCCGCATGTGGCTCATGAGCCGCAGTTTGCCGACCACAGAACTAGGCCACCACAGAGGCTCAGATGGCCCATCAAACATTACACAATCGGGGCCGCTCTCCATAGCATTGCCAAGGCTTTGAGCACCTGATGGAAGGTGACTTGGAAACTGCAGCCTGAACGTAACCAAATCGATTGCGTCCTTCAAAAGAAAAAAGACACTAACCCTTAGATGTCTTTAGGATCTAAACCCTTAGATGTTCATAGCATAGTAATCAGCATTATGCAAAATGACTCAGCATATACTATAATAGTAAAGAACCAGGCTAATCTCAGTTTGTATAGGAAAGGACAGTGAGCAGTTGACCATGCTGAGGTGTCCCATGTTAGAATTACTAGACAAATCCTTTAAATCAGCTGTTATAATTTGGCCCAAGAAGTGTGCTCAAACTCTAGTGAAAGGAGTGGGAAAGTAGAGTGAAAAGGAATAGATGATAATATAATGTAGAACCATGTGGGGATTTTAGAATTGAAGTATTTAATTTAAAAATATATGGCTGTGGTCAATAACAGAATGGAGAGACATGGAGCCCGTGGACTTAAAGACAGATTAGTAGAAATGATCCAGTCTCAACAACAGAGAACAAAAGATTGAAAAGTAAACAGAGCCTCAGGGTATATGGGCCAGTGCCAAAGATATCTAACATTTGTGTCATCAAAACTCTGGTGTGATTTGAAAAAGTATGAAGAAATAATGGCTAAAACTTCCTAAATTTAGTAAAAGATGTAAACTTCCAGATCCAAGAAGCCCAACAAATCCTAAACAAGATAATAAAGAAATCCATTTATAATATAAGACACATCATAAACTGCTGGAAACTAAAAGGAGAGAAATCCTGAAAGCAGTCAGAGAAAAATGATACATAACATACAGTAGAAGAACAAGTTGAATGGAGATTTTTAATTAAAATCAATGAAAACCAGTATGGAGTAGAACAGTATTTTGAAAGTATCTTATGAATATATCTTTCAGATAAAAAGGGGAAATAATGTCATTTTCAGATAAAATAAAACAAAAAATAGTTGACTGCCAGAAGTTGTACTGTAAAAGAAATGCTGATGGACAGAAAACAATCAGAGGAAAACTTGGAGCATCAGGAATGAAAGAAAAGCAAGAGTGATAAATATTTAGATAAATGTAATTAGCCATTCTTCTCTTTGTAGAATGATGGAAAACAAATATAATAGAGTTTCAGTGTATATATAGATATAATACATTTGACAACTATAAGATAAAGAGAGGAGGGTAAAGGAGCCAAAATTGTGTAAGGTTTATCACCTGAGGTAGTTAAATGTTAATTCTAAGTAGACTGAAAATTTAATTATGAATACCGAAATGCTTAAAAACAAAACCTAAAAACACTATACAAAAAAGTACGTTAATAGCTCAATAGATCAATAAAAATTGAATACTAAAAAATATCCAGTTAATCCAAGTGAAAGTAGGAAAAGGAAAACAGGAAAAAATGATGGTAGAAACATTGAAAAATAATAATAAAATTGTAGATTTAAAACCCAACGTTTAAAAACTACATTGAGCCGAAACTGGTTTGGCTCAGTGGTAGAGCGTTGGTCCACGGACTGAAAGGTCCCAGGTTCGATTCCGGTCAAGGGCATGTACATCCCTGGTAGGGGGTGTGCAGGAAGCAGCTGGTCGATGTTTCTCTCTCATCGACGTTTCTAACTCTCTATTTCCCTTCCTCTCTGTAAAAAATCAATAAAAATATATTTAAAAAAAACTACTTTGAATATAAGATATCTAAACATATCAAAAACCAATTATCAGAATGGATTTTTTTTAATGACAAAAGGATATGTTGTCTACAAATAATGCATTTTAAATACGGCAAAATGAATCAGCTGTAAGTATAAAAGGTAAAAAGACATACCACGCCAACACTAATTAAAAGAAAGCTTGAGGGGCCATGTCAATGTCAGAAAAGGTAGCCTTCAGAGAAAGAAAAATTACCAGGGATAAAGATCATTAATAAAATAAATGGATAAATTCACTAAGATGACACTTAAAAAATATATGTACCTCTTACATTGTATATAGAAATCAACTCAAAATGGAATGAAAGATGTAAACCTAAGACCCAAAACTATAAAACTCTTAGAAGAAAATGTAGACAAAAAGCTTCATGACGCTGGTCTTGACAATGATTTTAATGGTTGTCACTGGGTATGACACCAAAAGTACAGGCAACAATAGCAAAATTAGATAAGCAGACTAAAAAGCTTTTGCACAGCAAAGGGAACAATCAACAGAGTGAAAATACAACATATAGAAAGGGAGAGAATTTGTGTTAACCATATGCCTGGTAAAAGGTTAATTTCTAAAACATACAAGGAATTCCTATAACTCAATAGCAAAAATACAATAAAACCTCGAAAACAGATAACCTGATTTAAAAATGGGCTGGTGTGAATAGAGATTTCTCCAAAGAAGACAGACAGATGGTCCATAGGTGCTCAACATCACTAATCATCGTAGAAATGCAAATGCAAATCACAATGAGATAACAACTCAGACCTGTTAGCGTAGCTATTACCAGTAAATAAATAAATTGGCAAGGATGTGGAGAATTGGAGACTGTAATGCACTGTTGGTGGGAATGCAAAACGGTGCAGCTGCTATGGAAAACAGTATAAAGCTTTCACAAAATATTAAAAATAGAGCTACTATATGGCAGAAGTCCCACTTCTGAGAATTTTCCAAACGAATTGGAAGCAGGATCTTGAAGGATGTCAGTACTCCCATGTTCCTTGCCGTGCTGTTCACAATAGTCCCTGATGTATGAATGGGTAAAGAAAATGTGGTATATACATACAATGAAATATATTGAGCCTTAAAAAAGAAAGAAATCTTGCATTATGCAACAGTGAATGAATCTTGGGGGTGTTCTGCTAAGTGAAAAGAGCCAGTCACACAGGAGGAATACTGCAGGATTCCACCTATGAGATACTATGTAAGAGGTCAGACTCATAGGAGCAAAGAATGGGATGGTGGTTGCCAGGGACCGTGGGGAGGTCCTAATCAACAAGCATAAACTTTCAGTCATACAAGATGAGCAAGTTCTAGGGCTCTGACATATAACACTATACCTGTAGATAACAATACTGTGTTTACTCTACACTTACAACTCTGTTAAGAGGATAGACCTCATGTTAAGTGTTCTTATAAAAATAACTAGAGGCCCGATGCATGAAATTCATGCAAGAGTAGGCCTTCCTTCCTCCAGCTTCCGGCACTGGCTTCCTTCTGGCACCAGGGACCCAGGCTTCCCTCGCAGTCCCGGCTTTGTCCCGAAGGATGTCTAATTAGCATATTATGCTTTTATTGTTATAGGTTATTTTCAAAAAAGAGTATATTAAAAGTATATGTGCTTAACAGCAAAACTTCAAAGTATGAGGCAAAATAGAAGTGAAAGGAGAAATGGGTGATTATAGTTGGGGACTTCCACAATTATAGTTATGATTAAACAAATAGGTAGAAAACCATTAGTAAGTGATAAAACAAATATGTAGAACACCATAAAAACATAGGAAAACTGAAAACATTCTCAACGAACTAGATCCAATTGACCTTTTATTTTTAAAGTTTTTAAAAATGTATTTATTATTATTAATTAAATTTATTGAGGGGACATTGGTCACCAAGATCATATAGTATAGTATACATTGACCTTTATAAAATATTCATCCTCAAAATAGCAAAATATACATTTAAGTCCTCAGAGAACATTCACAAAGATAGATGAGCTATTGAGACATATAACAAACCTCAAAATAACAAAATATACATTTAAGTCCTCAGAGAACATTCACAAAGATAGATGAGCTATTGAGACGTAAAACAAACTTCAAAGAATGTTATCTTACCACAATGGAATTTAACTAGAAGTCAACAACAGAAAAATAACAGATAAATCCCCAAATACTAGGAAATTAAACAGCATGCTTCTAAGTAATCCATGGATCAAATAGGAAGTCTCAGGGAAAGTGGAAAGTATTTTGAGATGAACAAATGAAAATAGAACATACCACAATTCATATGAAGTAGAAAAAGCAGCTTAAAGAGAAATATATAGATTAAATGCTTATGTTAGGGAAGAAAGAAGAGATCTGTAGTGAACAGTCTAAGCCTTTACCTAAAGAAATTTAAAAAAGAAGAGCAAAATAAATCCAAAGCAAGCAGAAGGAAAGAAATAATGAGTAGATACCAATGAATTTGAAAACAAAATTAATGGAGAAAACCAATGAAGTTAAAAGCTGATCCTTTAAAAAGAGCAAGAAAATTCATACAAGGAAATAAGAAGTAAAAATTATGAATATTAGGTGTGAAAGAGGACATATCACTAAAGACTCCACAAACATTGAAAATATAATAAACATCTCTATGCGCATAAATCCAACAATGTAGATGAAATGGACCAAATCCTAGAAAGAACATCCTATCAAAACTCCTCAAGAAGCAATAGATTACCGGAAGAATCCTATATCCTTTAAATACATTTAACTTACAGTTAAAAATTTTTACCCCAAGAAACCCAAACCCCAAAACTCCAGGTTTAGATGGTCTCACTGAAGAATTCTACCAAATGTTTAGGAAGAAATACCACCAATTTGACATGATCTTTTCTAGAAACTAGAAGAGGAGGCAACACTTCCCAACTCATTGTATGAAACCAGCATTACTCTATGTCCAAACCAGACAGATAGTACAATAATAAATAAAAAAAACCCACCCCAGACCAAAGTTCCTCATAAACATACTAGTAGATGCAAAAAGCTCCCCCCAAATATTAGTAAATTGAATCCAGCAGTATATATATATATAAAAAAATAAACCATGATCAAGTGGGGATTAGGCCTGGAATGCAAAGCTAAGTCAGCATTTGAAAATCAATTGATGGAATCCACTATATTAACATACTGCAGAAGAAAAATCAGGATAATATCAGTTGATTCAGAAAAAGCAATTGATAAAATTCAACATACATTTATAATTAAAAAAACTCTTTAGGAATAGAAGACCACCCCCTTGTAGGGTAAAGGACATCTACAAAACTCTGCATCCAGCATCATATTTAATAAGACTGAATACTCTCCCCTTGATTAGGAACAAGGCAAGGACTCCACTTTTACCATTCTTGGTCAACATCAAATTGGAATTCCTTAAAAAAGAACTAAAAGATTTCCAGTAGATACCAATGGAATAAATTGTTCCTATTTGTAGACAAAATGGTTAACTACATAGACAATCCCAAGAAATAAACCAGAAAAGTTCCCCGATTACATTTGTAGTTGAATTGCAAAATCGTATAGCCAATCTGGACAGGGGTTTGGTGGTCTCTTATGGTCTCATCCTGACCATACGACCCTGAAATCCTGCTCTCAATGTGTTTCAGTAGCATTGTGCTCAGTGAAAGCAGCTAGTCTCCAAAGGTCTGATATGGTCTGATTCTATTTATATGACAGTCTGGAGAAGATAAAACAATAGGGACAAGGAACGTATCAAACAGGGATTAGGGGCAAGTTAGGAGCATCATAGGGTTTTGGGGGCGATGGAACTGTCCTATCTGACTCCATCCTGATCAGATGGTGGTTGCACAAATCTGCATATGTGTTAAAACTCATAGAACTTGTACATCAAAAAAGGCCTTTGCTTACTGATTAACTAGGTTGGTTCTGTCCTGTAGAACTTTCTGAGGGGATGGAAATGTTCTATACAAGATGGGACAAAAGTAGGTTTTTCAGTTGTAATAAACTGTACAGTTGTAACAATCTATTCTTGTATTATTACTTATTAACTAGAGGCCCGATGCACCAAGATTCATGCAAGGGCTTTCCTTCCCCTGGCTGCTGGCACCGCCTTCCCTCTGGCCGGAGCATCCTCTCCACCTACCCATGCTGCCCAGAGGCCCGGAGCAGCTGGGGTGGTGCGGAATGCCTGCATCATTGCCATGATGTAAGCGTCCCACCCCGCCCCCAGCCGCTCAGCACCTGTGTAAGCAAATTAACGCTCCATCTTTGTTGGGTTAATTTGCATACATACTCCTGATTGGCTGGTGGGTGTCATGAAGGGTATAGTTAGTTAGCATGTTATTCCTTTATTAGTGTAGATTATTGTATTATTTTCCACATGAGCAACGGCAAACCTATTTTTGTCCGACCTTGTAAATGCTATGCCCAATATGGTGAATATGAGCCCATGTAGCAGCTACTGTCGAATACTATATGTAGCTATGGTTGAATATCTTATCAACATATGCTGTGCCCAATATGGTAAACACCCATGTAGCCACTGAGCACTTGAAATAGAGGATACGTTTTTAAATTGATTTAGTGATTCAAGTTAAGTAGCCATGCATGGCTAATAGCTACTGTATTGGACAAAGCAAACACAGGTGGTTGCATAATTACTGTGAACCTATACAGCAAAGAAAGATCTTTTCCATCCATTCATTATAGAGATACAAAAGAGAATATGACTGGTTTGTATTTTTTAACATCAGGATATTATGATCCCCACCCCCTAGTTTTATAAACACTTAATTAATAAGATGATCTAACTTCCATCAGATGATGTATGGTGATGGCGCAGAGGATTGGCCTAACTTTAGTGGATAAGTAGAAATTGGTGATAAGGAATGGGTTTTTTTGTCATCGACAATTATTTGACCATTTTAAGTGCTGAAATCCCTGTTTCTGACCACTCTTTGGGTACTGAACATACGGCCTGAATCCTGTTCATTTGCTTGTCAGTGGAAATGGAAACAGAGTAGGCACAAGGAGTCAGCCTAGGGCCAACACGTCTAACTCAAAGGCTAACACCGGCCAAATAGACGAGGCATGCAGCCCACAAAAGACCACATGCGGGCACACACGTACAGTGCAATTGAAACTTCGTGGCCCATGCACAGAAGTCGGTTTTCAGCTCTCAAAAGAAATTTCAGTGGTTGTACTGTTGATATTTGTCTCTGTTGACTAATGAGTTTGCCGACCACTGGTCTAGAGCCTATTGAAATGTCAGAGAAGCAGCCCAGAGAAGGCCCCCACTTCCCTGAGCGTGTGCTGGGTTTGGGGCTTGTCCCGCCTAACGGGCTCCACTGAAGCCTGTGGGAAACACAGGGCAGCCCGGCTCGCACCGGGGCTGGAAATGTTGGGCCAGTATTTCTTCTTCCTTTTTAAATAAGTTTTTTTAAAAAAAATATATTTTATTGATTTTGTACAGAGAGGAAGGGAGAGAGATAGAAAGCCAGAAACATTGATGAGAGAGAGTCATCGATCAGCTGCCTCTTGCACACCCCCTACTGGGGATATGCCCGCAACTAAGGTACATGCCCTTGACCGGAATCGAACCCGGGTCCCTTCAGTCCCCAAGCCGACGCTCTATCCATTGAGCCAAACCTGTCTCGGCTTAAATATGTTTTTATCGAATTTCAGAGAGGAAGGGAGAGGGATGAGAAATAGAAACATCAATAGGAGAGAATCATTGATTGGCTGCCTCTGGCATGCCCCCTACTGGGGATCAAACCTGCAACCCGGGCATATGCCCTGGCAGGAATTGAACCCAGACCTCCTGGTTCATAGGTCGACACTCAACCACTGAGCCATGCTGGTCGGGCTGGCCAGTGTTTCTTACCCTGACACTCTGTCTGGCCTTAGTTTGCAGTAAGTTTCCCCATCTTGTTCATAGTTTTTATGGGAAAAATTGTGATACCGTCTTATGTGTGTTTACTTTTCATTCCTCAGTTAATTGGAAGCACCTTGAGGTCAGAGGTTAGTTCTAGATCTGTGTCTCCTTTTTAAAAATATGACAGCCTTGGCATCTTCCGTAGTTCTCTGCCCTCACCCCCCACCCCCCGATTTCATCTTACAGAGTCGGAAGGCAACCCACAGAGAGGATACCTTGGCCGAAATTAACTAAGCCGGTGACAAAGTAGTTCGGTTTGTCCGCTCTAACCTTCTAACTAGTTCCAGCTAAAAGAGCTCTCCGGACGCAGCAATGGTACGGCTTTGAAGCACCGCAGAGCAGAGGATAGCTTTGACAACTAATTGGAAAATACCACTTTCAGGAGTGTTTTCAGCCGTCCTTGCTGCTTCTCCAATTGGGGGCAAATTTTCCTCCAGGGACTGGGGTTCACACCACAGGTTTATGCAGCCTTGCGATCACCGAGGACAGTCTGCCTAGAGGGCTGGTTCACGGGTAAAATTTGGAAAGTAATGCTGAGTGATGTTCAATGGAAACAGGTGTTTTTTGTTTTTTTTAAAATTTTGCTATTAAGACAAAAAGCACCGTCTTATAATGTATAGCTGCATGGATTTCAGGGACACTTGAGAACAGGATCTTTCCCCCTGCATATCGTGGGGCCCCTGGGACATACCGTGTATATAGTGGAAATACTGTGTACACATGTCTGAGATACGCTCAGCTGTGTTTTCACCCGGGAGGTCAGAGATGAAGAGCCCACACATCCCAGGGCTGTTGTGGAGAGACTATAATGGAGAAGGGTAACGCCTCCTTCTCCCACGCTTTCCCATAGTTTCCTTACAGTGTAATATCAGCACTTCACATATAAATCTGTCTTTTTAGCTGAAAACTCACAGGTTCTCAAGTTTTACTCGCTTTTCTTTCATCGTTTTCTTCCTTATTTTCTGTGGGCATTGATTAGAAGAATGGAGGGTGGAAAAACGGTTTACGCCATAGTGAGTGCAGGGTAGAAAGGTGGACATCTGCCTGCTTCATGGGTAACATCTGACCCGAAGTGCATCCAGAGAAGCGTTGGGGTTTAATTTTCTTCTAGTAAGTTCTGCAAGGCCTTATGGAGCAATGGAAACCATGTCTGCCCTGAGAATAAGGACACCTGGATGCCGGTTCTGGTTCTAGGACCAGCTCTTGCAACCTTGGGCTAGTCAGCTTCCCCATTGGACCCTAGGCTTACCCTCAGTCAAATCATGATATACTAGACTAGAGGCCTGGTGTACGAAATTCATGCGAGGGACGTGGTCCTCACAGCGCCTCCGGCTGCCTCACAGCCCCACCCACTGGTCTTTCCAGAAGGTCATTCCACTGTCTGATCGAATTAACATATTAGCTTTTTATTCTGTAGGATGACTTTCAGAATCTCCTGCAGCTCTAAAATGTCATCATTCTGTGTTCCCAATCCTATGAGGATTGATCTGGTCCGGAGACTTTGGGGAATTTTAGTGAGTAACACAGAACCATCCTGTTCTTCACTCTGTATTCATACTGATGCTCTCCGATCCTTGTAGGGAAACCAAGAGTAGTTGGTCTTTACATACTTAGTTTCCCGGCCTATACCTGTTGCATCTAATTCATTTAATTGTAAAGATTTAATTGTAAAGATTTCTTGCATTTAATTGTAAAGATTTCTTCCTCCATAACAAAAATTCACTTAACTGAGTAAATCCTGGGCAATAAAGGCCTTGAGAACTTGGAACTTCCTGTTTTTATTAAACTACTTTCGTTGAATTTTCAGTGTGCCTTTTTATCAGTTTGCATGCAACCCGGGGAGTCTGACCTGTGATTTGTGTCCAGGGTTCTGTTCAGAGGATTTCTCCTCTTCCCTTTATCCCTCACCTTGAACTACTACTCTACCTGGGCACTACTCTGAAGGCCAGACTCTCCCCATGGCACCGACAGTCTTGGAGTAGAGTATGGGCAAGCACTTCTGGAAGTGAATTTCTGCTGGCATCCTGATAGGGCATGCTGCAAATTTTGGACAGTTCCTTTGTGAAACAAAGACGCACTTCCTCCCTCTGTGCTCCTCTCTGCTCCTGGCTGAAGCACTTAGGGTCTCCACATCTTGTTTAGGGTTTCACACAGTCTTTCCTTGTCCCAATCATTACCTTTTCTCTTTGGATGCATCCTGTGCCCCATTGCCAGAGTAACCAAAACATTTCGCCTCAGTAGCATCACTTCCCTGTAAAAACCTTGAATGCCTTTTTCCTACAATCTGCAACTCCGACGCTGTTATTAAAAGGAGCGTGAGGCACCAGGGCCAGGAAGGAGGGCTGCTGCTTGTGTCTGTAGTTGATTCTTGAGCTTCTCTCATTGTCACAGACTGCCATCTAAAACATCGGGGTGTCTTTCCTGCCTTTATTTCTGTGTGGGGGCTCATCGGTGTCCATTCATTTCATCTTGCTGTTGGGAGGACCACACCATGAGCCTATGGTTATGATTTTGCCTGATCAATTACCCTAACGTGCCTGGTCCTGTAGTCGTCGCCTGTGGATTGAGGCTGGAGGTCAGTCCACTGGGCGCTGTAGACCTGGGCAAACGTGGCCACCAAGGGGTCAGAGCCCGGCCTCACTGGCCTCCCGGGCTAACAAAGCGAATGGGCCTCCATTTAAATTTAAAAATTGAACCACAGGGTTTTTTTACGAATGGTTTATCATGGTTGTTTTATCAGAGTAGTCGAGAGGAAGTGTGTGTGGCTATTAAAATGACAGACTGGGACCTCCTGCCCCAGATTCAAATCCTGCCACCCACCAGCTGTGGGAGCTGAGAAAAGCTCCTAATCTCTCTTTAAAACGGGGATGATAAAGGTTCTTTCCTCATTGAGTCTTTGTAAAGTTTAGATGACTTTCTGTATATGGCATAGTAGGCCTATACATCGACCGAAGCATACATGTTTGGATATTAGAAAACTTGGATACATTTTTGTTTGTATTTTCCCATCCCTTTGAGTATTTGTTTTTGTTTTTTTTTTCTTTATCTACTTGTTTAATCTTTCCTATATCACAGAGGAAACTTGAGTTTTTAGCTATCAAGGGTACTGGCTACCAGGGGGGCAGCTCCTGCATTGTGCGTCTGCCCCCTGGTGGTCAGTGTGCCTCATAGGGACTGGTCGTTCCTGGTCATTCTACTGTTAAGGCCAATGTGCATATCACACGTTTATTATATAGGATATCTGGTGAGTTATCAGGCTTCTACATTTCCTCAGCTTCCCAAGGATGGGTGGGTCCACCGCGTAGGGTTACACCAGAGATGCACACTGGCTCGGGTGAGACCAGGGGAGGTGGGTAAGGTGCCGAGGATGGCTACGTCCTAGGGATTCAGAGAGAATAAACTTCTGGTGGGGTTTTAGCCCGGGGAGGTTTGGGAGCGTCTCGCTGAGAATCCGTTATAGTTTTGCTCTTCCTCGCAGCTCAGATTCCGCCCTGCACTTGGTTTTCATCGTAACTTAGCTGTGAGTCCGCGAGGCTGGGGGAGAACTGGCTGTTCGGGTACCATCTGCTCCCCGAATCTGTTAGTTTCTGGGGGTGGGTTCACGTGCCGCTCTCTCTGGCTCCTGAGCGGAGACCGTGAGAGGCGCCTGCTTTGCTTGGGGAGGTTGGGCGGTGTTCTTGTTGATACAACAGAACGCATTTCTGTCTGGATCACTCTTTTTCTCTCGGACTCCATTTTCCTCCGGTTTGGATGCGATTGCTAACATCTCTATCATTCTCTCCTCCCCACCGCCTCCACCCCCCTTCTCCTCCCGAATGGAGACATCGTGTGCTCTGTGGTTCTGCCAAAACAAGGTCCTCTGTGCGTCTGTGTGTCTAAATGTGTGTGTGTGTGTGTGTGTGTGTGTGTGTGTGTGTGTGTGTGTGTAAATACAGTACATACACGTGCCCGTGCGGGGGTTATTCAGTGTGGAGTGAGTAGTGAGTGCGGTACAGGCAGTGGGGCCTAGGGAAGTTGTTATTCAGATGTGTGATGGATTTTTATTTTTTATTTTTTGCCTTACTGATGATCTCAGACGTAGGCCTTTTTTTAAGGCAGACGAAGCGGCGACGTAAAAAGATCCTGTGAATCACACCACCATGGACTCCAGTTGTGCTGGGAGCTCAGGAGAGCCTCATGCTGAGAGCGTCCCTGACACAGTGACCTCATTCCCGGCGCTGCCTTCCCGGCGGCTGGGCCTCTGCTGCCAGGCTGCCGCGGGGCCGGTGAGACCCAGGCTTGCAAGGACTTGCAGGCAGCTGGAATGCATGGCAAAGGGCTCGCTGCAGCTGCACTGTGATCCGGGCACGGTAGAATGGCCTGTTACACAGGAGGGAGACCCGCCCTTCATGACAATGAAAAGCCAGGAGAGAGAGAGGGGGGGGGGGGGGGGGGAGAGGAGAGAATGTGTCAGATTTATAATTACAGACTGGTGAGTGTATGACACTTGATTCATTTTAATGTGTGTGTGTGTTTTTCTTCAAGCATCTGGAGGTATGTGTCCTTTTTCCTGTTTTAAAGATTAAAAAAAAATATATAAAGAGTTGGTGCTAATGATGCTCGGCGTCCTGACCCCATGGAGAGGAGACCAAGCCTGCAGCCCTGGCCTGGCGTCCCTCCCAGCCCGGTCCCCGCGGTGCTCAGACAAAGGAGCCCGCACATCCCCCAGCGCCTCTCCCAGGAGCGATGACTCACAGCTCACAGAGATCTGGGCAGGGCCGCGGAAGGCAGGCTGGCTGATCATCCCTGTGGCTTCACTTTGCAGAGAACGAGGCGGAAGAGGAGTGACACTGCAGATTCCCCAGGCCCTGCAGGGGGACGCTGGCTCGGTGCATGTGGCCCAGGTTTGGGCGGCCTCCTGCCATGCCAGGCAAATAGGATGAGGACAAATGATTGCCCCCTAAAATTGTCACCAGCTGAGGCCATGGCAAGGCCCTTGTCAGGTGCTTTTGAGCTGAACTGGTATCTGTATCTCGAGCCCTGGCTTTTGAGCAGAGGGGCAAGGTCTGCTGTAAGGTAGACGCGCGAAGGTCAAGTACCCTAACCCGCCGCGCCCGCCCTGGGCAGCCAGTCTGCAAGGCTCGCTGTGGATGCTGTGACTCGCCAGTCACTCTTCCTTCTTATTCCAGATTCTAGGACGTCCTTCTGCCACTGGCTCCTTCCTGTGCCTGGACACAAACCCCTGGCCTAGCATGTGCCAGGCTTTAAGGCCAACGCTGCCTGGGGGATGGAGCCAGGCCAGAAAGGGCCAGGTAGGGTGCCCCGCTTTCCTCTCCAGAGTGGTTGTGTGCGCAGAAGCGCAGTCAGCGATTCACCAGTCACCCCTCTGCAGCGAGGGCCCTGTCCTCGGAGAAGCAGTCTCGCTGTCACCATCCCTGCAGCCTCAGTCCTCCAGCCATCCCGGTGCCCGATGCCCCCCGAGTCTGCCCTCTAGGGGCGACCTGGCCAGCGTGGTGTCTCCAGAGCATCAGCTCAGAACCAGGGAGTCCAGCAGCTCCGGATATTCACTCAGAAAATAATCAGAAGCTTCGGATTGCCGTCAGCTGTCGTAGCTCTCCACCCCTCGGATAGAGGCCTTTAGGAAATGTTATTTGAGATGTTTTCTTCTCCATTAATCTGGCCTCAGAAAGGCGACGTGTTCGCTGGCCTGTTAGCCTCCTCCTATCGCACTGAAGTCCCAGAGAGCCTGATGTACCTGCTGAGACGGTCCCGACCTCCCTCCCATCTCCCGGAGGCTGCTGCTACAAGAGGGAAGGAGGCGGACTGCATCTCATTTTGGCAGGGCCGTTTCTTACAGTATCCGTGGGCTTTTCACACACAGGCTTTTTTACTTAAAAAAAATTTTTTTTTAATAGTGAGATGCTAGGTTGGGTCCTCAGGAGTGGATGATGGGCCCCACTTCCAAAGAGAAACTTGGCACGTCCAGAAGCATGGTTTACCGCCCCCTCGAGTTCATAGCTGTGGCACTTTTTTATTAAAGACGTTTCTGAGTGTTAGATTTCTTATGTAATCCTACATGATAAAATGCTAATATGCAAATTGTCCCTTTGACCCAGGAGTTTGACCAGGGGCAGGGCCAGCTGGCCAACGGCCCATGTCCCCTCTCCTTGGCCAGCCTCATTCCTCCATTGCCACCCCCCCTCCCACCAGGGGAGGGGCCAGCCAAGCTCCCACATCTCCTCCTACCCCCCACCCCAGCCCAGCCAATCAGCCCCTATTGGGGTGAATTGCCAAATGCCCCCCCATGCATGAATTCATGCACCAGGCCTCTAGTTTGTAACAATGACAGCATTGGGAAAGAAGGCAAGCTGTGTATTGGCTGGGCTCCTTGCACATTGATCTCCTCTTTGCTTTCATGTCTGTCCCGTAACTCACCCTCTCCCAGGAGGCAGGGAAGCACCGCCCGCCCTCGTGGCCCATGACGGCTCTTGTTTGCGTAGCACTTGTGGGCATCTTCTAAGCATGCTGAGGATGTTGGATGTTTCAAAGGATTGTTTGTTCAGGAAAATCACAAGCATAATATGTTGAGAAAATCCTATCTAATAAAAGGCTAATATGCTTAGTGACCGGTTCCTATGATGTGCACTGACTGCCAGGGAGCAGACACTCAATGCAGGACCTGCCCCCTGGTGGTCAGTGCACCCCACAGGGGGCGCGCCACTCAGTCAGAAGCCTGGGGCTCCTGCATGCAAAAGGGCGTGGCCGGGGAGGGACCCTCCCCCCAGGTGCACATGTTCTGCGTTCTGGCCCTTTAGTGATTATGTAATGGCCCCACACTCATCGATTCTACTCATGATTGTATGCTCTGCCCCCCCCCCCCCCCCCCCCGAAAGGGCCTTGCTACCTGCGAGAGGCATAGGAAGGAAAAGTGTGTTTTCTTTAGAACAACTTTTAAAAAATCATCATAGTAGACTGTCTCTTCCACACAGAGCTCTCCTTGGTTCCTCCAACTGGAGGGCTTTTTTCAGTTTTCTAAGGGCATTCATTTCTGTGTGTGTGTGTGTGTGTGTGTGTGTGTGCGCGCACGCGCGCATATATGTTTGTTTCCCCCCAAAATGTATATACACTGTAACAGCTGATAGTTCTATTTTGAAAATGAAATGTATTTTAATAAACACTGCCTTTATAATTACTCAAAGTGTGTATATACATTTTGGGGACCATATATTAAATGTATATGACAATTGATTTATGTGTCATGCATGTCTATTCTTGTCATCTGTCTTCTCAGGGTGTTTTAAACAGTATATGGAACACGTTACAATTGCTGGTATTCTCGCACATTTATATCCTGTTTCCCAACCTAACTGGTAAGCTCATTGAAGGCAGGGATCAAGATTTATGCATTTGACCACAATTCACATCTCCTGGGGTCCCCTGCACATGGAAGCCACTCAGGGAATAGCGGAGGAAGTTGATTTGTCACGGAGGTGGGAGTGGTCTGTTTTGTTCACGCGAAGAGTCTTGTTGGAGTAGCGCCGTGCCGGGGTCTGCCTCGGGAGTTCTGCACGTGACTGTGGGAAGGCGGCTTGTTCTTCCCGAGACGGGGTGCAGACAGTGCCTCACGCTGCTCGCTGAAGACTGTTATTTAAGAAAAAGGTAAAGGTGAGCCCTAACCTTGGACATCGATTATGGTTTCCTTAATTAGGAAGTATAATATCACTGGACAAGCCACCCCGAAGAAAGGAGAATGCATAACTCTGAAAGTTGGTGTGGGAGATTTTTCTTTAATCCTACAAGACCTTTTCCTTAGAGGAGAGAACCGGCATGACGATTAGCCTCTCAGGTTGCTTCCAAAATTATTTAATTCCTTGTGCATTGGTCTGTAGTGCTTGCTTAAATGCCGAGTTTCCTTTATCCTTTTTAGGAAAAAGATTGGCCCAGCTAAAATTTTGAAAGAGACCAACTTTCTTTGATATTTTTTTTTATATTCTTACAACTCTTTATTTATATTTTCCCCAACCCGTAGTGCCCTTCTCTCTCCAATGTCCTTATGCAATGACTGTTTCTCATTTGCTTTAAGACCACTTTCTCCCGACCTAGTAATACATCCCAAATGCTGTATGTTTATATATATTATAAATATTGACTTTTCTGCTTCCCAGTCAAAATATTCCATTCACTCGGTGCATATGCTCATAGATAAGAATCAAGAGGTGAGCAATCTGACCAAACGAATTAATACTAGTGTAAGAAAGACCAATGCCCTCTTAGCCTTCCCACAGAACTGTCTGCTTTAAAAAAAACCACAAAAAAAAACCACAGGGTGTTCTTTTTTAAGACCATATGGTTTCCCTATTTGTAGAAATTCAAACACCATATAAGAATATCTTTAATAATAAAAGCATAATATGCTAATTAGACCAGACAGCCAAACAGCCTTCCAGACATTCTTCTGGATGTCCTTCCGGATGAAGTCACCGCTGCAGAGGCAGAGGCAGTTAGGGATGATCAGGCAGGCAGGCAGAGGTGATTAGGGGCAATCAGGCAGGCAGGCAGAGGGGTTAGGGGTGATGAGGCAGGTAGGCAGAATGGCTAGGGATGGTGAGGCAGGCAGGTAACTGAGTGGTTAGGAGCCAGCGGTCCCAGATTGTGAGAGGGATGTCCGACTGCCAGTTTAGGCCCCATCCTGCAGTAGGATCAGGCCTAAACTGAGAGTCAGACATCCTCCAAGGAGTCCTGGATTGTGAGAGGGAACAGGCGCTGGGCTGAGGAATGCCCCTCCCCACCTCACCTCAAGTGCACGAATTTTGTGCTCTGGCCTCTAGTATTGAATAAATTCAGATAGGCTGTGGAAGACAGTTTTAATACCGTCACCAAATATTTATTAGGTCTCAGGGACAGTGTAGGCATTCACAGCCCTTGTGTTGTTATTGAATCCCCTCAAAGACTCTGTGAAGTCAGCATCACTGTGTATACTTTATTATTTTTTAAGTCTCTTTTTTCACTTTTTTATTAAGGTATTATATGCGTACATATCTCACCATTGCCCCCCCCCCCACTTCCATACATGCCTTCACCTTCCAGAGTTTTGCATCCATTGGTTATGCTTTTATGCATGCATACAAGTCCTTCAGTTGATCTCTTATTTCCACTGTGCATACTTTATAAAAGAAGAAATTGAGACTCAGAAAATTCATTTGCCATAACTCACACAACTACTGAGGAGCAGAAGTGGGCTCTGCAGCTGAGGCTCCGATGACAAAGTTTGTGGCCTCTGCTGCAGTCTCGTGATGCTGGATTTTGGGGAGGAAAGTTCCTTCTTGGTGCAGTGAGCTGGAGTTTTCTCTGGACTCGTTCACCCCTGTGCAACCATGCGGTTCTTTCATCACAACCTCCTGGCCGTCGGGAGGGCTGGCAGGGTGGTCAGCTGTTGGGGAGTCAGCAGCACCCATGCAGTATGATTTTGTTGTAATTTGGGGGCCATCAACATACACATATTTGGACTATATCTAATTAGGCCTTCTTGTGCTATTCCCATCATATTTTACAGAAATCAGTCATAGTAACATTGTGATTCCGAAACTGACGAGGCAAAGGACACGGTTTTGAGAAACGGGGATCGCGATTCTAACTTACGAAGAGGGGACAAGGGTGACCTTGGATTGGAGATGGATTTGTTCACCAGCATTGAGCAACACCCTCCGTAGGAATAGGAGCGTCTAACGTGCCGCTAGTGTGAGGCTGGGTGCTGATGTACAGTGGAGGGGGAAGAGAAGTGAAATGGGAACGGAGGTCCCATTCCTCACGGTGTCCTTTTAACAAAGAAAAGGGAGACACTGTGTCTGGCAGGAACGGGTTAGCCAGAGCTTACAGAACGGCATGACATCAGAGATCTCCTTCAGCATTGTCAGCGAGGGCTGGCGTTTCATCATGATGGCATCCTTGGTGGTAAATGGGTTTAACTTAGTCCTGGATGAAGGAGTAGAGAGCGAGGTGGAAGCTGGTGATGGAAAACATCTTGGTAGTTAGCAAGGTCTTGCCTTGCCTTGTCGGTATATGTAGTACCTGTTTATTCAACAAACTTGAGTGCCTGCTCTGTGTCTAGAATTCCGCTAGGTTTTATTGCATAGTGCCAGACACATGCCACACTCAGGTTGTAATGTGGGACCTTAGCAAAGGTTTGAAGCATGTAACCCTTTTTTTTTTTCCAACTCTCAGTCAAATATATGTTTTTATTGAATTTAGAGAGAGAAAGGGAGGGAGGGAAGAAGGTAGGGAAAGAGGGAGATGGGGAGGAGGGAGAGAAGAAAATTGATGTGAGAGGGAAACATATATGTCCTGACCAAGGATTGAACCCTCAACCTAGGTATGTGCCCTGACCGGGAATCTAACCTGCAACCTTTTGCTGCATAGGACAATGCTCCAGCCAACTGAGCCACCCGGCAAGGGCTGAAGCATGTAACCGTTAACATTGCAATAGCAGAATGGTCCAAAGTGTGCGCGTGTATTAGAGAAGATGTCAGTTATCATCCTAGTGATGGTGGATCGGCTAGGAGGTCTCATCCATCACTGTCCATTGACTGCCCTTCTTTCCCTGATCCTCCGCTTCTACTGGCTTGTGAGTCTGCTTATTAAAGAAAACCTCTAGACTGGGCAGATGAGAGTCTCTTTTGTAAACCAATGAGCCGATTGATTTGTCATTTCTCCTGGCTGCATTAGACACCTCCCTGCATTAGACAAAGCATAGCCCATGTGCATGTGTGCGTGTGTGCATGTGTGTGTGTGTGTGTGTGTGTGTGTGTGTGTGTGACCTCGCTGGCTCTTGGGTAACTCTACTGTCATTAGGAGTTTCTTAGTATGTCAGAGCTAACAATGGCCACCATTGGCTTATTATTAACAAGAGCTTCTAATGTACATTGTCCTTTGAATTAAAATCACTTATTCATATACTAGCTTAGGATTGGGACCTTCTTTAAGAGACCCATCAAATGTTGAAATACAACATTCACAAACTTTAGAGACGCTCTTACAGAATTTCTGAATGCTCTGAAATCCCTTTTCACGTCCACTTGCCCTCCATTGACTGTTGCAGCGAGGGCTCAGCCTTAAATTTCTGAAACCAGCGGCATTTCAACCAAACAACCAAACAAATATAAATTGATACAGAGTGGCGGTTTTCTTTGAAATTTCAAATATGGACATTTGAAAGCCAAGCTCAGCCCTTTGGTTTCACTGGGGAGGCAGCAGCACTGGGCTCCGGGCGCCGTGTGCTCTGCCCCCCACAAGGGCCTTGCCGCCTGTGAGAGGCCTGGGAGAGGGACGTGTGTTTTCTTTAGGACAACTTCTAAAAATTACCGCCGTAGACCAAAGGAAACCGAGCCACAGCTATACATAACATCGGGGTTCATAAATTGAGCTAAATTGTAGAACACAAGATTGGCCCGATGCTTTGCATCAGAGAGGCTGTTTGCCTAACCCCGGTGAGCTTAGGTTTCCCAGGCCCGTGGGTATTTGAGGTAGAACGTGGCCCATTCGTAGTTGTATGGCTGTTTTGTCGAAAGGAATAGAGTTGTATTGTCGCTGTGCGCCTGTATGTTTTACAAGCAAGTTGGACCGTTTTTATGGGTCGCAGGATCTGCTCCATGTGGTAATTTTACGGGCGTCTATAATTGTAACTTCAGTGTTAATTTTGGCAGCTCGGAGGACAGAAACAGGCTCACGCTGGTCCTGAGGAACCGAGTGGAGCAGGACTTGGCATTGGAAGAGTGAATGCTGGAGCCTTTCTCAGAGGGGGGAAGTGAGCAGCCCTCTGTTTGGCTGTTCTTCTGGAAACCCAAGCCCTCGCTCTCCGATGGGATGGGCACGAACACAGTGTCTCCGGCAAGAGGGAGACGGGGGTTCTGTGTGGGGCTTTGATGCCAGGGTTCTGCTGCCTCGATTGGGAACGTGAGCACTTGAGCCCGAAGGGATGTTTGAAATCATGACATTTAGCCCTGACCGGTGTGGCTCAGTGAATAGAGCGTCGGCCTGCGGATTGAAGGGTCCCAGGTTCGATTCCGGTCAAGGGCTTGCACTTTCGTTGCAGGCACATCCCCAGTGGGGGTGTGTGCAGGAGGCAGCTGATCGATGTTTCTCTCTCATTGATGTTTCTAACTGTCCCTCTCCCTCCTCTCTATAAAAAAATAAAAAATAAAAATTAATTAATAAATAAAAAATATATATATATATTTTTTAAAAATCACTTCATCTAAACTGTCATCTCACGGATGAGGAGCCGGACCCAGGGTGGTCGTCATGTTTGGGCACTTTCACGGTGTCCCCCGAACCTCCTGTTACAAATCAGGTCAGGTTCAGAGCCACGCTCGTAAGCATGAACTTCACTAGGATCACGGGTAACTGTCCGATCCGGAGGCCAGAACACATGGGCATTGATGGTGGAAGATAGTCCTGAGCAATAATCAGGGGAATGGGGATGCTGGGGCCGGGAAAACCAGATTACTGGAAGAAGGCTGACCTGGAAGGTGGACGTGAAGGTTGCCGTTTATTCTGTCGTAGTTCCGTACACATTAGTATGCAGATGGTCCTTTCAATGGAAGAAAATAGAATTCTGTTTGCTCTTTCACTCAGTGTCTTTTGGAAAGTGTGGGTATGTCTTGGGAGGGGATGGACGAGAGTTGGAAGTCACATCTTCTTAGGAGTCGTGTCCTCCCTCATACGCTGAGGTCCGGTCCAGAGAATTAATGAGAAAATGGGGTTCAAAAGACAGGGCTTTATTACAGGATGGTTTGTGGAGTTTCCCCTCTCCCCCAAATAGAACCAAGATTGGAACAGTTTGGGAACTTGAGTACCTCAAGGTATTGGGTTGATAATAAGCACTCAGATATATTTCTTCAGAGGATGAATTATGTGAGAGAGAATTAAAAGAAAGAATCCCAGCTAAAGGAACTGGCCACAAGTTGCATGGGAGAATGCATAGAGGGGAGTAAGTAGTAAGAATGTATGCATGGGAGGAAGCTGTTTCTGAGACGGTAGCTAGCTGCAGACAGTCAAAGACAGCGAAGGTCAGCTTGTGCCTGATTCCTGCCAGTCGTCCGGCCCTTCCTTGTCCGTTGCCTGGGTGATGGTAATAGTCACCGGTTTGCCCTCCACCTTTGCACAAGCATGGTGTTCTCACACAGCATGTCGTGTGATTCCTCTGTGCGAATGCATGCCCTGGTTCCTCATTAGCATCGAGAATAAGATCAAAGCCTTCTGGTCAACCAGGATCTGCCTTCTGTTTCCTCTCCCCTCCCCTCCAGCCTGCCCCTGTGGTGCCAGAGTTTGTCTGGCACCCCGGGCTGTGGGTGTTGCGTGCTCTGCACGACTCTCTCACCTCCTCCGTGGTCTCCGTCCTCCATTTCGTCATCACCGCCGGGCAGACTCCTCCCAGTCCCTGTGCGTCTCAGAGCACCTTAGTTGGAAGCAATCTCCAAGTGCCCACCGAGGTCTGTTTAACCTGATGCTCAGTGCTCTCACACGCCAAGACGTTTCCTTTCGGTGGCAACATTTTCACGTCTCCTCACATTTTAAACTCACCAGAAATTTATCGAATGCTGGCTCCGTCCAAGGCACTGCACCTGGCTTTATCGGAATCATCCTGGATTTGACAAGTGTCCCCTGAGGACGGTGCCTAAATGGATGTTTGTAAGAAAATAAATCTGGAGTAAAACCTGTGTACCCATTCTTGTTAGAACAATGGGACAGCATTATCGCTGTTCAGAAAGAATTTGTTAGCCCACAAAGTAGCTGTAAGTTTTTGGTGAACGTGTTCAGAACTAATTGCGGCCGTGGGCAAATTTATCCTCTAGACAAGCAGCAGTTTAGAGTTTATGCACAATATGGTCGTTTCTCTAGATGGTGGTGGCCAACAATGTTTCAGTGACGTATTTATATCCCCTTGTTTTCTTTGAGCATAAATGCGGTGCAGTTGGAAGAATGTGCTAGTAGTATATTTTAACAATGACCAGTTGACTCATGAAGCAGGTCTGACATAAGACCCGTGGTAAACTGGAATAATGCGTTACGTTGTTTAAGAGATGCCTGTGATTTCTTTAATACAGATCTAAATGCATCACATAGTATATAATTATGTTTCTATGTTAACTGCTCTTTTTGGGGGGAGGTTTTATTAATAGAGGGGGTCATAGAAATTGCATATAAATTAGGTATATTTGACCTGTTAAATTTTGTTTGTTTTTCAATTGAGCAAAATATGATAAGAAAATCACAGTCCTTAAAATACCTGAGAAAGTCCTTGGGTTATAATGTTATAAATGGATATTCATTCATTCCACAAACATTTGTGGGGTGTCTGGCGTAGGCTCTGCATTATTCTAGGCTCTGGAAATGTGGTGGGACCGTGGCTCATGTTTCCTGCTGTCTAGCAGCTTATATTCTCATGGGAGAGACAGACAGTACACCAGGACACACACACACACTCATGCTCGGAGTGAAGACAGCAGCTGGGTAACAGTCTGGTTCCAGTTCCAGTGTGTGGTTTTTCCACACCGCCAAGCAATGCTCGGACCCCAGGTGGGGCGTGGTGGGGTGGTCCCAGGGGCGGGCTGGCAGGCTCGGACCCTGCGGGTCTCTGTAGGCCTGGAGAGGGGCTCCGATCTTGTAGGGGCCATTGGCAGGTGCTGTAGGAGTTTCTGCAGGAGGTGGCGTTTGCTTTGTGCCTTTCTAAGAAGGCCCGCTTGTTCTGTGAAGAAGAGAGCGTCAGGGCAGGAGGGAAAGCTGGTCACCAGCGTTAGGATGGGCGAGGATGAGGCGATGGCGGCTTGGAGCAGGGATGGAGGAGAGGGAATGGACTCGGATTGCCGATGGGGCCGGGGGTGGGGAGGGAGAGCATATCCATTTATCTTGGTGCGGCGCACAGATGAGATGCCGTGGAGATAGCCACTCAGAGCCCCCACATTCCATTTTGTCCAAGTTAAAAGTCGTTGCACGTATTCTTTATTAAAGTGGGGCTGGGTTTTTTTCAAAGCAAATGCAAGCCAGACACTTAAGGCCGGCTGCCTCTTATATTTACTTGGCTACAGTGAGTGCAGAGAAATTTGCGTCGAAGATGGCATTTAAACTAAACAAATAATGTCAGCTAAAAGCATGAGGGCAAACGTGACCTAGACTAGTTAAGTTTGCCAGAAGTTATTTTTTTTCTACAGAGAGACCAAGTTCCCTGTGTAACTTGTACAAAATCAGAAAATAGATCTGTATTTTAAAAACCAGATTTAGTAACTTTGTGATCTTCCTGACGTCCTGAATGCTGATGGCGTTACTGGTACCCAGGTCCGAGGTCCTGGGGCGGGCTCTGATCTCCTCCTTTGCCTGCAGGCCTCCCCTCTTTCCCGTCTAATTCACAAAGTCATTCCAGGCCAGGTCAGGTCCACCTGGCCATCCCACCAACTCATCAAGGGACCTGGCCTGGTGTCTGGTCCTCTCCTGCGGAAGGCAGAGGGAGAGAGGGAAGCCCAGTCGAGATCTCAGGTCTCCACTAAGTGGCTATGGCTGAGCTGCAGGTCCCCCAGGGGAGGGGAGAGTTGAACAGGTGTAGCTCCCAACTCCCTCCCACCTGCCACCACTGGTTCATCTTTTACACAGTGGGCTATAGAGCAGGGGGTGGGGAGCCTTTTTTTCTGCCAAGGGCCATTGGATATTTAACACATCACTCACGAGCCATACCATTGTCTTCCTGCAGGTGTGGCCCTGGGAGGGTCGTGTGTGTGAGGTGCGCATGTGACAGGTGGCAGGCTCTTTTAATGATATGCTCACATGACCATTGTCTTCCTGCAGAATTCTCACATTGAAACTCAGCCCGCTGTATTGGGTCAAACACCTCATTAACTCACCCCTAGTGCTTTTGCGGGCCTCACACGGCCCGTGGGCCAAATGTCCCCCACCCCTGCGGTAGAGTAGTAAGATTTTGCTTAAGTTGAATGGTAAAACAAGTTCTTAAATATTTAAATCTGCTCCTCTAGGGAGCCGCACGCTTCCCCACTGAGGCGGTCAAACCACAGGACCCCGTCATTTCTGAATCCCCAGTAGGAGAGGAGCCTGGCCAGCCATGGGGGGACACTCACACAGCACAGCCCGGAGCTCCATGGTCCAGCTCCACCCACTGCCACTGCAGCCAACACCCACTCCGAGGCCTCCTCTCCGGGACACTCACATCCCAGGGGCCCCAGCATCGGTGGGTCCCCGGCTTCTGCTGGTGTTGCCCTCTGCTGGCCTGACCCTGTTTTGGATTTGAGTTCTTTTCACTCTCTGGTTTTGGGGGAAATGTCTCTGTCTTATCCTCTCCTCTTACCTATCTGGCAGAGAATGGCAGCTCAGCAGAGCTGATTGGGGCTCCAAGGGGAGCACTGATGTGAACTGGGGGACGGGGGAGGAGGGGAGGAAGGGTGAGGAGGCATTCAGACCTTTGGCACCGGGATCCTGCCACTGTGTCTGGTGCCCCTCACCTGTGGCTGTCATGCCCAGGCCCTGCTGCCTGCTGTCACCCATCACCTCCTTTCCCACCCATCCACCAAAGCAGGGTGCGTGTTGTTGCCCGAAGGGGCCTCTGGAGTCCATCACACCCGGGCTGTGCTGGCACAGCTCTCATTGCCTGACAGCAAGAGGGCTGCCTCCCCTCGGGTAATGCACGGGCTGGGGGCAGGAGAGGGCAGATGACACCCAGACCCTCCCGGGAAGGTGTTGCTGAATGCTGCTGGCTGGCCCGGGCTGGGTGCTGGCTGTGTGGCTGAGTGAGAGGGAATGCGCTTAGGAAACAGAGAGGAGAGGCTATGGGAGTAACGTGGGAGAGAACCATAGCGCACAGATGTTCTACCCTGCCCATGGCTTCCACCCTCTTCCTGTGGGGCTTGTTCAAGGGAAGCCTCACAGAATCCAAAGTCTGGCCTGGGAGGCCTGGGTGTGGGAGCAGACTTTCCGCCTCCCAGCCTCTCCCTCTGTTGGGGGCCAGGACTTCCCGGAGCGGAACTCGGAAGCGACTACCTGTGCCGCAGAGAAGAGATGCGGGAGTGAAGGCGGGAGTGAAGGTGTGCGTTCCCTATCGCCACCTCCTCCGAGCCCGGCCAGGTAGCCCCTGGCTGCAGGGGTCAGCCTCCCCGCCACGGCTCTTAGATGCAAAGCAAGCGTGTGCAGAGGCCACAGCCCCTTCTGAGTGTCATCTGCCCTCTCCTGCCCCCAGCCCGTGCGTTACCCGCCCACAGTCATCCTTCTGAGTCACGTCTGGTGTCACTCCTTACATTCCCTCTCTGGCTCACCGTCCCCCAAAGGATGCAGGCCATGGGCACCCCGCTCTCTCCTCTGCCTGAGCCTACACCCTGTGGGCCTTCTCTGCTCCCCAGAAACACCTGCTGGCGGTTTCTCCCACTCTCCCCACCCCCGCACCCCGCCTCCCAGCCAGACACACTCCTGCTTCAGTCCTGGATTCAGGCTACAGGCCTCCCATAAAACCTCCCATTTCCCGCTTCTCAGTCTCCCCCCATCTCTCCTCCCTGCTCCAGAGTTGGGGTTCAGCTTCCTCTGGTGCACCTTGAACTTTGGTCTAGGTATCTGTCTCCTCCACTGGCATGGACACTCCTTGAGGGCAGAGGTGTTTGGGGGAGAGGCCCGCTTCACGTTCCCAGGCCCCCAGCTCGCCTGGCCGGAAAGGCACGCACCGTGTGAATGAATGAGTCCCCGTGACCACAGAGGCATCGTCCCCATGGAGATGCCAGTTAGCAAACACATCGGCTCCCAGTTCATCAAAGCTGAGATGCTTGCTCAAAGCCTCGAGCCTTTCGGTGCCTGGGTTTGAAGGCGGGTTTTGCGTATCGAGGCCCCTGGACAGCGCCGGGGTTTGGCGTTGGCCGTGCTCATAGCACAGGGGCAGGTGTGGCCGTGTGTGTGTGTGTGTGTGTGTGTGTGTGTGTGTGTGTGACAGGCGGTGGGCTCTTCTAACAATCCGCTCACGGGCCTATTGTCTTCCTGCAGGTGATGTGTCGCCCATCAGTATGTCCCCCATCAGTCAGTCTCAGTTCATTCCACTCGGGGAGATCCTCTGCTTGGCCATCTCGGCGATGAACTCGGCACGGAAGCCCGTCACCCAGGAAGCCCTGATGGAGCACCTGACCACGTGCTTCCCAGGTAACGGGAGGAGCGGGAGCGCGGGCCACGCAGACGCGTGCTCTGGCCGCGCCCGGACGGTGCGTGGTCACGGCCTCGTGTGGTTGCATCTCACAGGAAAATACATCGTTGCCGAAAGTGACCGGAAACTTTCCTTAGTTTTTTAATTAAACGTGAAGGCACCTGTGTTCCTTTAAAAAAATTATTTGCCTTCTTCAGCTGTAATACTTCTTTAATTGGCACTGAGCAAAAGAAATTAAATTGGGATCCAGGAGGAATTCTGGCAGAAACTCCTGAGATTCCATTCAACCTTTTCAACACAACCTCCTTTAAATACAGGAACATCTTGAGTCCCGGGAGCGAGTCAGAAACAACTGAAAAATTTAATCCTAAGGATTAAACGAGAGAGAGAGGGGGGGGGGGGAGAGAGAGAGAGAAATCAAGATAAATGTATCTGGCATGTTTACATCATGGCCTGATGAGTTTTAAGAATATGGTATTTAGTAAATTAGTGAAGATCTCGTGATGAAAGAAAAAAAATGAAATGGTTTTTCTTAATGTTATCATTAGAAAACAGTAGCCCAGCTGCTGTGTGGAGGGCCTTGGCTGCCCCAGTGCTGGAAGGTCTTAGGATGGGGAGGAGCTAAAGACGGGGGCCCCATCTCCAGGAGGCAGCCCACCCCTCAGCCCCAGTGTGTTGTCCCCTCTCCTCCAAAATGTAAGGCCCTGCCAGCGTTGCCAAACCTCCACCTTCTTCAAGAGAATCTGGAAATTCAGTTTCACGTGGCCTCTCTGCGTCACCCTAAGTATTGGCAGTCGTGTGCGTGTGGATGTTACCCTGGGTATGCCGACGGCACGCAAGCCAAGTAAAACACGTTATTGGGCCATCGGTTTGTCAGCTTGATTTGGATGCAGCCTCTGCCTCGATGGAAAGAGAGCTTCCTTACGTTGAGCACAGAAGCTTCACCTACTTTTTCATCCAGCGGACCAGAGACCGTAGTAAATACAGGGAGTCCCCGAGAAACGAACACGCACTTGGAATGCTCATAAAGTCAGTGTTCATTAGCATGCCGCTCATTTTCAAAGTTTAAAAGAACCCGCAGCAATGAAGAATGTTCTTGTCAGCGCCTGTTTTCAAAGTGATGACCGTCTGGTCCGGGCACTGCTGATAACTCGAAACAAGGGAGCCTCAAGCCTCAAGAGTCATTTTGTTCATTTTTGTGTGCCCTCAATTCGGCAACTATGCTGGTTTTGTACCGTAAACGTGGTCTTTTATGTGTCTCCCTAAAATAAAGTCTAGGGGCACGCTAGGATAAATTTTCGTCGTTCGAAGCTCAGTCTGCCTTTACCCATTATTTCAAATCAATCACACCTGAAAAGGAGGGACAATTAAGTGAGTTGTCAGCTGTTAACATATGTATACATTGTTTTTGGTACACCCTATATAAGCGGTTGGTTGCATCAGTTAGGGTTTGCTGCAAAACAGCTGGGTAACAAGCAACCACAGAACATCGGTGGCCTACAAATACACACTTGTTTAGCTCCAGGAGTCAGATGGTTCAGACAGTCCTAGCCAGGTGGCTCCTCTTCCCCTGCACCCCATCCTCTAACGCAGAGTCCTATTCTGTCTATTGGGGTGGCAAATGCACAAAAAAGCCCAGCCAGTTGCACAAGGGCTCTTCAGCCCTTTGGTGACGTCACGCCCAGTCATGTGTCGTTGGCCAAACTCAAAGTCCAGGCGTGGGGAATTGCTGTGGGGGAGGACAGAAAGACTGCTTCCAAACTAAGGAGGGGCTGAGTCTCCCCACTTTTCTTGGTCATGTGCTCTCCTCTTTCAGCTTCTCCGTTAACATGTGTGAGAATGATGTGTATTGTTTAAAAACCCCAACAGGAACCCGCCCTGGGGACCTATAATTGTCTTAAGTTTTATAATGTTTTCCAATCTCTGCGTGTCCTTCACTGTATGATGGTCTCTCCTTGTTAACTTCCAGGCAAATTCATTTCCTTTCAGTAGGAAGGTGAGAGAGGGCTTGGGTTGGATGGAAAGCTGGTCTTAGTTGTTGAAGCTCTCAAAGCCTGCATTCCTGACGAACTTCGGGGGTAGAATCAGAAAGGGATGGGATGTTCCTAGTATCCATCCCAAACATAACTCTCTCAGTGACAGGTGACCCCCAGGGATATAGACAATTCAAAACGTCAGTCATTATACTTGGGGGGCTCACAAATAAAATCATCTTCATCAATATCAGTGGCTTTTAGGGAAGACTGTGAAAATGCACAGGCAGAAGCCTGGACAATGACTGAACAGAGGATGTTTCTCGGGTTGTGTTTTTGTACTTTTAATTAAACATTCTTTGATCGATATACTTCCAGATACAAAACATAAACACTTGAGATGTAACATCTCTATGGAAACGCTTGGTAAGGAATGATTACAGTGTACTCACGATTCTGTATAATGTTGTAAGTGTTCTGAGATTATCCCTTAGAAGACCTACAATCAGAAAATTCTAGAACACAGTTAAATTTTCTTTTTGTAGTAATAGCCATTTTTATGAATTAGGCCGTTTCCTTTAATACAACCACATAGTAAACTCAATCGTGAAGTCTTAAAAGTGAACCTTACCTTTAAAAAAAACAAAAAAAAACTTATTTGTATTTTTTTTTAATTTTTTATTTTAATTGATTTGAGAGAGAGAGAGAGAAAGAGAGAGTTGTGGGGAGGGAGGGTTTGATGTTCCACTCACTTATGAATTCATTGGTTGATAATATATGTGTCCTGACCGGTGACTGAACCCACAACCTTGGAGTATTGGGATGATGCTCTAACCATCTGAGCTAGCCAGCCGGGGCAACTTCTTTCTATTTTAATATTACTGCATGGGTGCTACCGTGTGAGATCTCTGTTTTACATGTGTGTCTGCTGTCTGGATGACTGTGCTGCACAGCTCTTGGGGTGTCATCCATGAGACTAAGGTGTAAGTGGGGGTCTCATCTCAGGAGCTGAATTCAGCGTGAAGTTGTTCTGACCGATCATGGGCATGGCAGCTCCTTTGAAGTTGCATTCTCGTGTACGGGCAGTTTTTGTTTTATGCCGGCGCTCAAGAATTGCATAGATAAGGTTTGGGTCCTATCACTAATTCAACTGGCATTTGTTTTTATTTTGTGCAGAAACGCGCATGAAATTTAGGGGAAACGTTGTGCTTATCCTGGCCTTGGCATCATTTGCGTGAAAACCAGTGTGCGTTTCTCAGGAGTAGAGCCTAGATCGAAAGTAAGCATGGGGGCCCACAACGAAACAATTCTGTGAAATAATACCTTCTTCGTAGACACCGCTCCCTTTCCCACCCAGTCGCTAAGGATGGCATCGTGCCTTCTGAAAGTGACAACGAAACATCACGTTCATGGCCTCGCTCCCCTTGAGAACTCCAGGCTGTCACCTAATGCTTTCGTATCTCACCTTCACAGGGTGGAAGGATGGGGGGAGCCTACCCTTTTCCGCTTACCCACCTGCTCTAGATTGCTATACAGTGTTCTTTGAAGGTGATCTAGGTTTCCATGGGACTTGACCCAAAGTTGAGACTACTCATTGCTAATATGTATCGAGAACTCACTGTATGTCTGGCACTGCTGTACATACATGAGACTCAAGTGAACTCACAACTCTGTGAGCAGAGGTGCTATGACGGGCCCCATTTGGATGGTAATAAGTAGAGACTTGGAGAGGTAGGCTGCCTAAGAAGATACCAATTGTATTGGTTTTGTAGAGCAGCTACAACATGGTACAGGTGGCTTACACCACAGGAACGGATTGTCTTACAGCTCTGGAGGCTAGAAGTCTGACACCCAGGTGTTGGTAGAGCTGGCTGGCTCCCTCCGAAGGCTGAGGGACAGATCTGCTCCAGGACTGTGTCCTTGGCTCGTAGACAGCTGTCTTCTCCTGCCGTTGTCTTCTCTACGCATGTCTCTACGTCCAGACTTCGCCTCTAAAGATGATACCTGTTATGTTGGCTGAGGGCCCACCTGGTGTCCTCACTCTAACTTGATTATCTCTAGAAAGACCCGCATCTGCAAGTAAGGTCGCATTCTGAGGCCCTGGGAGTTAGGACTGCAGCATATGAATGGCAGAGGGTGGGGGGTGGGGTCATAATTCAACCAGTCGCATCAGTGAACAGCAATGGATTTTTATCCAGAAGCCTGGCCCTGGAGCCCAAGCAGTGGTTTCAGACATGGTTGAATATCGGCAGTATGATTCAACCAGACTTGCTTCCAGATTACCATCATGCCCCTCATAGGATATTTGGTCAACAACAGACCGTATAGAGGATATGGTGGTCCCGTGAGATTACAATGGAGCTGAATTTCCTATAGGAGATGGAAGGACATGTAGTTCAGGAGTTTTTCTCTCTGATGGGATCAGTGTCTGTGGGGCTTGGCAACCACACTTTACTGTGCCTTCTCTGTGTTTAGCTAGACAAACGCTATCATTACATTACAACTGTCTGCGGTATTCAGTGCGGTAACATGCTACACAGGATTGTAGCCTAGGAGCAGTAGGCTACATACTCCATGCAGCCTAGGTGTGTAGTAGGCTGTACCCCTTAGGTTTGTGTACGTGCACTCGGAGATGTTCATCTGACGGCGAAACCGCCTGAGAATACAATTCTCAGAATGAATCCCCATAGCCAAGTGACACATGACAGCTCAGCGTTAAGGTCCGTCTTGGAAATGCCATCGCCCTCAGTGTGCCTGGCTGTGCGTAATGGAGAACAGCCAAGAAGCAAAGCAAATGCGCTCCGGCCTGGAGAACGTGCACTTTCTAAGTACGCATCCTCCTCCTCCTGCCTCTCACCATAGACCGGACACAAAAACGCACACAAAACCCTTTGAAATCTCTTTCTTTTCCTTCTGAGATCTCTGTTCTAACAAATGTGCCAGCATGGGACCAGGGACCAGACAGACGTAGAAGGTCTAAGCTTTCACGAGTGTCCTTCTTAGGGCTCTCTGGTTACGAAGTGGGAAACCCACCTCCGTCCTGCTGAGGTATGCCGAGAAGAAGGCTCCGACCTGAATTCCCCCGGGGTCTCATCCCGCCCCAGATCGAAGGTGATGATTGGGAAATAGGAGAGTACTACAGAATTAACAATGGTCAGGTCCATTTGCCCTTTTGTGTAATTTACAAAATTCAGTTTATTAAGTAAACTTAATCTTGGAAAAATATATAGAATACCTTCAAATATATAGGGGAGCCTCTATCTAGTTTAGATTAGTTTTTCAATACCAAGATGGCTATTTCAACCCTGTCCCCTAGTTGCTTTTATTGAAAAAAATGTTTTGTTCATTTATATCCTATCATGTAAAACATTTTTTATGTCTCCCCTCATTTAGAAATATTCTGCCTTTAAAAACTCGGTTCAGTAAAGCTTTGTAACCACAGGAGCAACCTAACCTCATCTAACACCCCCGCCCCCCCTCCAGCTCATTTGTATTTTCCCATTCTGTTGGTGGTAATACTCATGAGAGTCATCAGAGAAAACCAGGATTCCCACTAAACTTAGTGAGCACCTTTGAAAGCTGTTTACCTGCTGTATGATAATCCTTGGAAGCGTGGCCAAATCAATAGGATTTTGTCTTAGTCCGTTTGGGCTGTGGTAACAAAAGACCATAGACTCAGGGGCTTTGACAACAGACACTTGTTTCTCACAGTTCTGGAGGCTGGGAAGTAAGTCCAAGGTCAGGGCACCCACACATCTGCTGTCTAGTGAGGAACCTCTTCAGAGAGAGGACTCTGGTCTGTTCTTCTCCTAATGTCACATCCTGAGGGCTCCAACCTCATGACCTCACTAAACCTATGGCCCAATCTCCTAACACCATCATGTTGGGGTTTGGGGCTTGACGCTATGAGTCATGGGGGGACACAGCAGACTAAAAAAAAAAAAAAATCAGGAATCACATTTGCAATAGCATGGATGGGCCTAGAGAGCATTATGCTAAGCGAAATAAGCCAGTCAGAGAAAGAGAAGTATCACATGGTCTCACTCATATGTGGAATCTAATGAACAAAATAGATCTAGAGACATAGAAGCATGGAATGGACTGGACTCTCAGAGGGAAGATGGAGAGGGTGGGTGGGTGGGTGGGTGGGAAAGAGGTCAACCAAAGAACTTGTGTGCATGTGTAGTAGGCTGTACCTACGGACATGGGCAATAGGGTGGTGAAGGTCTGGGGTATGGGGTGGGGTCAGGCTAAACAAGATCAATGGGGGAAGAAAGGGAACATATGTAATACTTTCAACAATAACGACTTTTAAATCCTATATAATAAAAGGCCAATATGCAAATTGACCAAATGGTGGAACAACCAATCACTATGATGCACACTGATCGCCAGGAGGAAGACGCTTAATGCAGGAACTGCCCCCTGGTGGTCAGTGCACTCCCACGAGGGGAGTGCTACTCAGCAGAAGCCCTGAGCTGGGCTCATGGCTGGCAAGCACAGCAGCAGTGGCAGGAGCCTCACCTGCCTCCGTAGTAGAGCTAAGGATGTCTGACTGCTGGTTTAGGCCTGCTCCCCTGAGGGCTTCCAGACTGTGAGAGGGCACAGGCCAGGCTGAAGGACCCCAGACATATGCACATTGGGGGTGACCAGCTGGCGAGGGAGCAGTCAGGGGCATTAGGCAGGCAGGCAGGTGGAGTGGTTAGGAGCCAGTGGTCCTGGATTGCAACAGAGGGATATCCGACTGCCAGTGTGAAATTGGGCCTAAACCGGCAGTCAGACATCCCCTGAGGGGGTGTCCCAGATTGGAAAGGGTGCAGGTTGGGCTTTACTTTAATTCTGTGCACCGGGCTTCTAGTAAATAAATAATTTTTTAAAAAAAATCAGGAATCAACAACATGTTTCCTCTCCCTTCTCACGGGTGCGTCCTCTCGCTCTCAGGTGTTCCCACCCCCAGCCAAGAGATTCTACGGCACACCCTGAACACGCTGGTGCGGGAGCGGAAGATCTACCCGACGCCCGATGGCTACTTCATCGTGACTCCACAGACGTACTTCATCACCCCTTCCCTCATAAGAACTAGCAGCAAGTGGTACCACTTGGACGAGAGGCTCCCCGACCGGTCCCAGTGCACCTCCCCCCAGCCCGGCACCATCACGCCCTCGGCCTCGGGCTGCGGCCGGGAGAGGACACTGCCCAGAAACCACTGCGACTCTTGCCACTGCTGCCGGGAGGACATGCACAGCATGCACGCGTCCACCCTGCAGCGGAAGCCCGCCAAGGACTGCAAGGACCCCTACTGCCCGCCCCCGCTCTGCCCGGCGCCCCCCGCGGAGAAGAGCAAGAGCACCGTCAGCTTCTCCTGCAAGGCGGAGACACTCTCCAAGCCCAAGGACGGCGAGAAGCCGTCCAAGAGGTTCGGGCTCAAGCTCTTCCGGCTGAGCTTCAAGAAGGACAAGACCAAGCAGCTGGCCAACTTCTCCGCCCAGTTCCCCCCCGAGGAGTGGCCGCTGCGGGACGAGGACACGCCCACGACCATCCCCCGGGAGGTGGAGATGGAGATCATCCGGCGCATCAACCCCGACCTCACGGTGGAGAACGTCATGCGGCACACGGCGCTGATGAAGAAGCTGGAGGAGGAGAAGGCGCACCGGAGCAAGGCGGGCTCCTCGGCCCACCACAGCGGCAGGAGCAAGAAGAGCAGGACCCACCGCAAGTCTCACGGCAAGTCGCGCTCCCACAGCAAGACGCGCGCGTCCAAGGGGGACCCGTCCGAGGGCTCCCACCTGGACGCGCCCGGGGAGCGGGGGGAGTACGGGTTCTGCGACCCCCTGAGCCGGGTGCCCCGGGAGGGCTGCTTCATCATCGAGCACAAGGGCGAGAACTTCATCATGCACAGCACCCCCAGCCTGCTGGAACCCCACTTCCCCATGACGCCCGAGTGGGACGTGTCCGGGGAGCTGGCCAAACGGAGGACGGAGATGCCCTTCCCCGAGCCCTCCCGGGGCAGCTCCCACTCCAAAGTGCACCGAAGCCACAGCCATACCCAGGACCGGCGGTCCCGCAACGAGAGGCCCAGCAAAGCCAAGGAGAGGTCCAGGTCCATGGACAATTCCAAGGGCCCCCTGGGCACGTCCTCGCTGGGGACGCCCGATGACCTGGCCGAGGGCTGCAGCCAGGGCGACCAAACCCCCGTCCAGGCGTCCTTCGTGGACGACGGCACTCTGAGGGCTGCCCAGGCGGCCGGCCACCAAAGGGCTCACCTTTTGTCCCCGAGCTACAAAGAGGCGTGCATCCCCGAAATAGTCGGCGGCGGCAAGGAGCCGTCCAGCAGCCTCCTGGAGCCAGGCAAGGCCCCCGAGAGTTTGCCGTCCTTCGGGGACCTCAATCCCTGCCCCACGAAAGCGGCAACGGACGACTATTTCCAGTGCAACACCTCCAGCGAGACGGTGCTCACGGCTCCCTCACCTCTGGGAAAGAATAAGGAGGACCATGACCCTCTGACCGTGGCCGAAGGGGTGAAAAAGCTGCCGCTGTCCGACAGGCAGACCCCGGTCTCCTCCAGGGAGCCCGGAGGACACAAGGAGGAGTCGCCCGCGGGGCTGGGCGGGGGCCCGGCCGCTCCGGGCTCGGCGGGGGCGGCGGACGGGCTGGCCAACGGACGCCTCGTGCAGCACCACGGCGCCGAGCCCAGCAGCCTGGACAAGAGGAAAGAGATCTTCAGCAAAGACACCCTGTTCAAACCTCTGCACAGCACCCTGTCCGTCAACAGCTACCACAAATCCAGCCTGTCCCTCCTCAAAGCGCACTCCAAGTCCCCCGTGGACACGCTGCCGGGCCGCTGCGAGAAGCTGGAGCCGGCCCTGGGCTCGGCGGCCGCCCAGGTCCTGCAGCGCCAGCAGGAGCCCGGGGGCACCCAGGAAGCCTCCTTTGACTATTACAACGTCTCCGACGACGACGACTCCGAGGAGGGGGCGCACAAGACCGCCGAGGAGGAGAAGAACCGAGACGACGTGGGCACCATGCAGTGGCTCCTGGAGCGGGAGAAGGAGCGGGACCTGCAGAGGAAATTCGAGAAGAACCTCACCCTCCTCGCCCCCAAAGACACGGACAGCAGCGGCCACCAGAGGGCCACCCACTCGGCACGCCTGGACAGCATGGACAGCAGCAGCATCACTGTGGACAGTGGATTCAACTCGCCACGGTAGGGAGAGGCGCCCTGCACACACACACACACACCCTCACCCCACCCCCCCGGGGGCCGGGGGCCGGGGGCCAGGGGCCGGGTGCAGACACCTGGAAGACAGTGTCAGGTTCCTCGGGCTCAGCTCGTGGACGAGGGTGCGGGCTGGGTGCGCTGTGTTGGTAACCGCCTGTCTCTGGCTTCTTTTGCAGGACTTGAAACAAGTGTTTCTGCAGCTGTAGAGAGCGCCAATCTGGACTGGTGGGTTGGCTGGCCCCTCACACTTGCCTCAGTCCAATCTAAGACCATCATTTCCCAGTATTTTTTTTCTTCCATGTTTACATTGCCTTCATGCTGGTAAAGAAAGGGTGTTCTGTTTCGTTTTGTTTTTTAAGTGCTTCAAAAATGGAGCAGGATGAGGAGTTGGTGGGGGTTGGGAATGAATTGATGGACTCAAGGATGAGAGTTCCTCTAGTGAAAACATACAGTTGACTCTTGAACAATCTGGGTTTGGACTGCCCGGGTAAATTAGAGACAGCTTTTTTTTTCTTTTATAAAATGTATTTTTATTGATTTCAGAGAGAAAGGGAGAGAGCAAGAAAGACAGAAACATCAATGATGAAAGAGAATCATGGATCAGCTGCCTCCTGCACATATCCCTACTGGGGATCAAGCCCGCAACCCAGGCATGTGCCCCGACCGGAAATCAAACTGTGACCTCCTGGTTCATGGGTTGATGCTCAACCACCAAGCAACACTGGCTGGAAAAGGGTAGATTTATTTTTTTTCAATAAATACTATAAATGTACTTTCTCTTCCTTATGACTTCCTTGATGACTTTTTCTTTTCTGTAGTTGATTTTTTAAAACATATTTTATTGATTTTTTTTTACAGAGAGGAAGGGAGAGGGATAGAGAGTTACAAACATCGATGAGAGAGAGAAACATCGACCAGCTGCCTCCTGCACACCTTCTACTGGGGATGTGTCCGCAACCAAGGTACATGCCCTTGACCGGAATCAAACCTGGGACCTTTCAGTCTACAGGCCGACGCTCCAACCACTGAGCAAAACTGATCAGGGCTGAAGCTGACTTTATTGTAAGAATACAGTACATAATACATATAACATACCAATAAGAGTTGGCTGACTGTTATCAGTAATGCTTACAGTTAGCAGTAAGCTATTAGCAGTTAAATTTTGGGTGAGTCCAAAGTTACACACACATTTTTGACACTGCAGGTGGGGGAGGGTCCACACTCCTAACCACTGTGTTGTTCGAGGGTCAACTGTAAAAGTAGATCTCAACACCTTGCCAGTGGATGTAGAAGCTTGTTGCCATGTTAACCAGCTTCCTGGTGGCTCTCTCCACCTTCCCCATGCAGCTTCCTCTCCCCACTCATGTGCCCACCGAGAAATGGACCTTATTTCTCCCGCAGAAGGAATGGGGGACTGTGCTCTCTTAGATCAAAGCACGTGCCAGCACTGCTGTTCCTCCTCCTGTAGCACTGACACAACCTGTAAGGGTCCTCAGGTCGCAGTGCTTGTTTTTAGTGGGTTCTGGTGACTCGGGGAAGGCTGGGCAGTTGAGAGTATGTAACGCTCAGTGGTCACATCCGGTGCACTGAAGTGGTTCAGGGGTTCAGGAAGCAAGAGAGAGTCTATGCACCTCCCCTTTATTTCTGCTTAACTCTTCCTTCTCCTCAAGGAGCAGCGCGGGGCCTCATTCTCCTTCTAAATTCTACTCCAGATTGGTGACTCTGAGGTGCAGAAATGCAATGAGAGATGGACATTTCTCACTAAAAGTGATTCCCAAGATTTTATAATGTTTATAAATTTAGCAAGTATCCAGATATGGTTATTTTCATTATTAAGAGTTATAATTAGTCCTAGTGTGATCATTTCACTGTATCTTTGGGTAATTTGGGGACGGAGCATCCCAAAATTAGAATTTGGGAATTGTCAGTCTGTTTGTCACAGATTAAGCCTTTGTTTTTCTTAAAGGACTAGTTCTTGATTATCATCATCATCATCATCGTCATCATCATCATTGTCATGTAACCTTCTTTCCAAGTTAACACGTGTGGAAGTCCAGTATCTAAACGGACCACAGCACTGGCACTCTGGTTGGAGTGGTGAGAGAGCAGGGGTCCCAGGTCTCTGCTGCCGTCCCTGGAAGAGCCCTCAGGGACCTCAGGGAGCTTGGCACTCAGTCTGAAAACTACTGGCCTATTAAGTGACTTTTCTAAGTCATAACCTTTGCTCTCTATTTTCCAAATCAAATCTTATTTACCAGTTATTTGGTACATCCTTTCCTTTCTATTTCTTCCTTCTACTGCTTCTTCTCCTCTTGAACCATACAGGCATAATTGAAGGTCTGTAATGGATAGTAGACGTTCAAGACCGTCACTTACGGAAGGTGTGCTTTACCTGCCTGTACCTTAGGCTCCACTCTTTCTTATTTCTACCCACCTGATGCTTCTCACACAGCAGTTTCCTACCCTTCATGTTGCCTCTTGACCCCTGGACCGCCACTGAGGGAAAGCATTAGACCTCCAGAGATACTAAAGGGACATTGAGGGTAGCTTAATGGTTCCAACTCAAGAATTTATAAAGAAGTTTATTTGAATTTCTCCAAGTGCTTTGTCATGGTAGAAGGTAAAGGTTGTTCACAGGAGGCAACCTTCACACATTAGCGCTGTGTCTGCCCACTGTTACTAGGTAGAATTTTCTCTGTAAGACTATGTCGCTCACCCATAAGTTTCATGCAGTTAGCACATAGCGGTTTCTTCTTGTATCCCTTTCATATTTAATGCGCATTGATTACAGGCTAGATGACAAACTGGCTTTCTATACCCATTTTTAAACTGTATTTCCTGTACGCCTCAGTAAATTCCCTGAGCTGCCTTTCTAATGGATGGGTGAGGAGAGTCTACAAACGAGAATGTTTGAGTTATAGGGAGTTTTACTCACGAGTGTGAGGAGTATTTTAGCCAAATAGCATTATCATACTGACACCTCCCCCGGGTTGTGAGATACAGAAATCTTAAGTGGGCCATTTATTTGGGTCTTTCAGTAAATAATTCACCGAGCAACTAAGATTCAACTGAAAAATCACACAAATAACCCCCCCCCCTCCAGAAATGGTGATTGCCACATTCAGCTTTCAATCAAGTTCAACCATATTCCCAGAATTTCTCAGTCCCTTTTCTTAGAAAGGGGGTTGAGAAGGAAAACAAAACAAAACATAGTAACTTAAGCTATGTCATAGATCTAATCAAAAGGAAATTTTTTGACATGAAAAGTCTGCTGTTCCAAATCTGAGCCCCAAACTGGTGGATAAACATAGTATGAAAATCAGAGGCTGTGGCGGGGATGTGTCTGTCTGATGTACCGTGTGCCATGTGCTGGGGGCTGCACAAAACACATGTTCCAGGAGGGCGGGCGACAGAGCTGCTGGGACAGGTCATCTGCCTGTGAGACATGGAGACCTCCAGGCGGCACTCCATTCATTCTCTTATTAAAAACAAAAAACAACAACAAAAAAAACATGTTTAAATTTGAGGGATATTTTTACTGATACTGCTCCATCTTCATGAACTTTTTCATCATCATATCCTGAGCCCTCGATAGGAATGCCACACACGGGAGGTCTGTATGCATTTGTCACGATGAATAGGTTGGCCATGGCAGAGAGGCAGCTTGGAGCACAGACAGCTACCAAAACGTAGGTGGTCCATCGTAGGGAGGTGTGTGTGCAGTGCCTGGCACAGGGCCTGGCCTATAGCAGGTACGTGTTAGGCCCATGCCTTAAAAGCCTATTAAAAAGTGGGGGTTTTGGAACTTTAAATGTACTTTCTCATAAAGAAGGACCCCCATGGATTCCTACACCAGCCCACACAGTAGCTACTCTGTGCATGACACGCTAGCTACGGAACAGAAGTAACTTCCACATGTCTAGCTTCGCAGTGTACACATTCTGCATCAACGCCTGTTTCTTCATGGCCGCTCTGTGCGTAGGTAAATCACATAACTTTCCCGATGTTAAAAATGAAGTGAAATACCTGAGGAGAAATATTATCATGGTTAAGGATAACACTGAAGGAACCTGTCATGAAATCTCTGGGGTTGACATGTTTATCCCCTCCCTCCCTCTTTCCCCCCCTCCTCCCTCCCTCCCCCTGACTGTGCGTCGGTTGGGGCTGGCAAGCCTCCGATGGGCGTTCCTAGGGAAGGGGCCAGGTAAGTGGGAAGCCGGGCACGTTCCATCCCTGTAGCCCGGATGTGTTGCGTGTTCTCTCAGCAGGCCCAGAGTAGCCATAGGTACAATGGAAGAACTTCTGTAAATGTCTTAACCTGGCGGGACCCTGGGAGTCCAGGAATGCCCAGTGGTCTCTTTGGTAGTCAACAAACACAGTTTCCTTTGAACAGTGAACTCTTGGCTCCTTGGTGAGACGCAAACTCAAGGCCACGAGGGCTTAGGATAAAGTAATCTGTCTCTGTTAGTAAGGGCTGCCAAGGTCTAGGGTTTAGGCAAAATTGCCATCAGTTTTGGAGGAGGCTGAGAGAGTGGATGTCCACCATCGCCCTTTGACCTGCAGGCTAGCTTCCGCAGGCTTCGCTCAGTCCTGGGACCAGCGCTCACCAAGTGTTTTGTAAACCTTGACTCTGTCCAATAGGATGGGTGCTTCGGTCTCTCTGTAAGCTGGTAAGTTTCTTATTACCATTTGAGGACCTTGAACATCCGTTCGGTTCCCATCAGTCAGGCCAATAAACCTTATTCCCGCTATTGCTCCACACGTTTGAAATCTTCAAATGTTTCTAAATCTCTTGGAGAAATAAATTAGCTTTTGGTAATCTAACTCAGAACAATGAAGAGAAACCAAAATACTAACGTCTTTAGGTCCCCTCTGTTCTCTAAGAATCTCTTAAAATATAAAATATTTCTACCCAAAGTGCATGTGTGTGTGTGGGGGGGAGGGGGGGAGGTGCGAGGATAAATACAAACTTCACCAATAAGTGAGTAACATCTGAGATGCCTCATCAGGAAATATTAATGTATTTTCTCCAAAGCGTGAACATCTGACCAGAGGTTGACGGTGTCTGCAAAGGGTTTTATTTCCACCAGTGCCGCAGGGTAGCCATGGCATGCTTGAGGTCCAGCAACGAAAGAATCTGCCCCTGGAGAGTGAATACAGAACCATGAGGGTACAATTACTGAGCTGGTAAGGGGCAGTTGTATCAGTGAATTCCCGGCCTGAAATGAGATCATTACAGGTGTATATTTACAAATATTTTATTTTTAATTTATTTTTATTTAAAAATTTTTTGAAATATATTTTTTATTGATTTTTTACAGAGAGGAAGGGAGAGGAATAGAGAGCTAGAAACATCAATGAGAGAGAAACATCGACCAGCAGCCTCCCGCACACCCTCTGGTGGGGATGTGCCCACAACCAAGGTACATGCCCACATGCCCGTGACCGGAATCGAACCTGGGACCCTTCAGTCCGCAGGCCGACGTTCTATCCACGGAGCCAAACAGGTTTCGGCGTATTTACGAGCATTTTAAAAAACCCCGATGCGGTCGCTGTAGATCACATTGAACTTGGAAGGAGTTTCTTCAAATGGGACAGGAGGGGAAGGCACGTAGCTGGGGTAGACCCTCCGTGCCTCGGGCTGCCGGTGGCACACGTGTGTGCCGCTGCCGGAGCCGTGCAGGCGCGTGTGTACATGCTCAGGGGGAGGCGGCCTGTGTCTGGCATTCTGAGCCCACAGGGGACACGCATTACCCCCGTCTCGTGCTCTTCCTCTGGAACTCGCTGCGCAATCGTTTATGTTCCAAACAAAACAAACCCTTTTTGCTCTTCTAGCACCAGGGAGAGCCTGGCCTCCAACACGTCGAGCATCGTGGAAAGTAACCGCCGCCAGAACCCTACCCTGAGCCCGGCCCACAGCGGGGCTGGCCCGGCCTTCAGCTTCCGAGCGAGCACGGACACCCCCACCAGCGAAGCTGAGAAGCTGCAGAAAGCTTCCAACTGCCTGCAAGCCTCGGTGACGAGCGTGTGACCGCCGCCCGGCCCCGACCTCCGCCCCGCCCGGCACAGCCACGTTTACGACACTGGGACTGCTGTTTACATCCTCGGAAGGACAAGCATCTCCACCGCAGTTTCGGTGTTTACTCAAACTGCGCTGCTAAGTAGGCTAGAGCAAAACACACCCGTCTTTTCTTTCGGAGTGTTGCTTTCTCCCACGTATGGCTCTGTAGCGACAGAATAGCGGTAGGGGTGATAACGTACACTTTTTGCTTCACTAATTGTAACTGAGCACACCTAGGAGAGTCTAGACACTGTACGTGTAAGAGCATTTCCAATGTCATGCCAACGCCGTTTCTAAATGCCACAGGTGCGTGCTGCTCCCCGTCTGTGGGCAGATGGTGCCCCAGAACTGATGCTCCACACTTCCAAACAAACAAACCAACAAACACAGCGAAGCCACCGCACAATGTCCCATGCCACGGCCCGCGGGGAGGGGAGTCCATGCCAAACAGCCGAGAAGGGACCCCAGCCCCCGGTGTGTGGATCGCGTGGGCACCGTCACTTCCTCCCTGTGAGTTTCTGTGGCGCGGTCTCGCAGGGGCCCGTGAAAGTGCGTCCTCGGGGGTCGGGGTGGAGAGCCTGGGAGTGTGTGTGGTCAGGATTTTGTTTTTAAGTACGAGATGCTTGTCTTGAGTTCTAACCGTCACCGTCACTAACAGGAATATAGGCCTTTGGATCTGAAGTGGGTAGAAAGGAAGGGCCCCCAGCCTGCCGGGGCTCCGCGCTCCTGCTGGAAGCGGGGACGCGGGCTCTTGGGAAAGGTGCGAGTGGGGATCGGTGAGGGGATCACTTCCTGTCCGGGAAAGGGACACGGTGATCCTCTCTTACCATCATAGATGCGATCATGAGTTTGTCTAAAAAGCAAAATGTTCTTTGTGATACAAATGAAGAGTATGGCCTGGGGATGTTATTCTTTCTAATGGAAGGACGTAAATCTATTTTATGTAGTTTTAAATAGAATGCCTAAATTAGGCGGTGGGAGATAATTTTTAGTGGTTCTAGGAAAGAGCAGGTTGAGGGAGAGTTGGACTTTCAGGCCTTTTATTCCTGGGAAGATATCTATAGAGAAGACATGAAGTGTAGTTTTTGACCAGAAATATATAGGTGTGCCCCTGTAACGAACAACAGAATGTGCTCATTCTGCAAACGTGGTATGATTCTAACCTGTACTCCCCTTATGATCGACCGGAACGACCATTATGCATACATGGACTATGCCAGAGTGATGTTTACAGAGACCGGGGCCCGGTTCAGGAGGCATGTGTAGGCGGGTGCGGGTGGCGATTGGCCGGCTGTACTTCAGGACGGTTGGTTCGCCTTTGGCTTTGGTTTACAATGTCACGTGGAATGCAGAGGAAGCCGGGCGGCGGCAGAGGAATGACGAATAGCCAAGCTTCAGCTTTCCAGGAAAGGCTCTTTATTTATTTTATGGGAGCAGTGGAATCGACGTAGATCATGGGAAAAGCATTCGCAAAAGGGTTACATAGGACACAAGTAAACGGTCTGACAAAAGTTTACTTAGCTCAGTGGCATGTGATGTTTGGAGCCAGAAAACACATATCCAAAAGTCAGTCTCGGAGCCAGCCACGGCTCCGCGTGTGTGAAGCCCCAGAGTCGGGCTCCATCGCTGGCGGTCCGTTCAGAGACCGCAGTCGCCTGCGCGGCCAGACTGATTCCTGCAACACTGGGGTGCTCCCTGGTGCTCCCTCGGATATTTGGAGGTTGCGTGGTGTGCCAGACGCCTCGGGGCTGTATCGGCTCCTTGTCTGTGCTTAGGGCGAACCCTAAGCACAGGTCGCAGTCGGCTCCCACACCCCTGACAGGCTCCCGTCGGTTGGCGTGCCGTGCCATGCCCCACTTCCTCCGAGGCATGCCCGATGGCTCCGCCAGCCCTCCGTCTCACGGCCCGTGTCCAGAAGGAGGGATCGCGTCTCTCAGAGACTCCATTGCGAGTCCGTTTCCCTGGGGAGTTGTATACCATTCAGTTACTAAATTCTCCTGTCGAAATTCATCCTCCCCTTCCCCCTCTCCCCCCAAAAAATCCTGCTCTGCAGTGTTCACCATACACTCAGCTCATAAATAACATAACCATTGAAACAGCCCGCCAGCCTCAGGTTGATCCTCTGAAAGTCCCCATCCTCCGAATCCAATGCTGGATGACCCGGAAAAAGGAATCACTACCTTTAGGAGCTTTAAAATAGGGATTTATCACTATTTTTGCAAGAAAAACGGTTTATAGAAGGCATTGTTCCAATAAAATGTGTACACTTTCTGCCTGGGACATGATTTAAAAAACAAAAACACAAAACAACTCCCTTAGCCAGCAGCCATGAGCATAGGAACGATGGACTTTGAAGGTGATCCGGTGTAAGGCCCAGGTAGAAGCAACCCATCTGATCTCTCTGGGCTTCCAGAAGGGGGGGTGGTGGTGGCGGCGGAACCATTTAACAGATGTGACCCAGGATGGCCCTCAGGCGAGGGTCTCGGGGACCACGCTGCGAGGACACCTTGTCCTCCGGGGAAACGACAGCTTTGTGCCCACGGCTGCTTTTTGAGTCCTCCCTTCACAATGAGCTTGCCATCCGAAAGGTTTACAGAACCGAGTCCGGTTGAATCTCTGTTAGCTAGCGTTCAACGTCCAAGGGTCAACCCATCTGTTGGCATTTTGCACACTTATGTATTATTATGATGCAGCATATTACTTTATGGTAATTTTTATTTTTGCATATAACTACCTCCATAAATTTGATGAAGCGGCAGCCGTGCGTTGATGTGTGAGCCAGAAAAATCGGAGTTCAGAACTCGCGTGCCATGAGGCCATGGCATACGTGTGTGTGTGTGTGTGTGTGTGTGTGTGTGTGTGTGTCGGCGATCACCTCCGTGGACTCATGACTTTCTCATCGCCATGGTTTTCATTCGCAGCATTATTTCACTTTCAGACGGAAGCCTGTCTCTCCCCTCCTCCTCCCCAAAGCGCACTTGGCTTTGTGATGAATGCTGGGGAGTTTGAATTTCTTGTCTCCCCTCCCTGTCCGCCCCCGCCCCCCATTCTTGCTAAAAAGTTCCCCCTGGTGAAGAGCCCACTGGTAAACATAACGTAGCAAGCGGTTTACTCCCATAAACATCTGAGGTGAATTCTGTTTTCAGTCTCCGAAGACACACGAGCCTGGGGAGCACTGGTCCTCTGCCCCGCCCCCCCCCCCCCCCCCCCACGCTGGCGCACTGAGCCCGGCGTCGCTCCCGGGAAAAGAGCTGTGCCGTGTGCCCACGCCCCTGTCACACAGGCTGTGTTCCGTTTTATATATCTGTCCATCTCAGGGGACCTCAGTGAAGGGGTGCACCAAACACAGAGAGTGGATGGGAGAGCCGGAAGGCGATGTGATAGCTGGGTAAAGATGACAAAAAAAAAAATTAATAAAAATAAATGACCGCTGCTTCTCTGACTTCAGGAAGCAGACATTTTTTTTAAACAGTGAAACTGGGGTAACGGAGCTGAACACCAGCTGTCCCCAGGTCTCCCTTCCCCCCAGCCCAGCCAGCATTTCTAAAATGCAAATTTCAGTTCTGTTAGGTCACCTGGGGGAGAGAGAAGCCCCCTGTGATGACGACAGAAGCATCGCCCCCTTGTTGGGCTGGCCCGGCTTCTGCAGATGCCGCCCAGGAAAGCCACTCCTCACCACGAAGTGTCCTTGGACACAGGTTTCTGGTTCAAAGCCCAGGCCTGTCGCTCACACTCCCGTTGAGGCGACATTCTGCCGAGGCTCGGTGCGCGCCTCGGGCAGTGCTTGGAGCTCGATTAGAAACCCGCCCCGCCCCGTACTGACTTTGCACATCCGTCCTGGGGCCTCGGAGTGCTCCGGGAGCACCGGGCCCACAGGCCTCCCCGCGCCGCCCTCCGCCACGCCCGTGCCTGAACACACGGGGGGGAGTGACACGGCGGCCCGGGACCCAGCGGCAGCTGTCGGTGGTCTCTGTTCTATCGGTCTGATAGACATGCTGAGCAATCAGCCAACACAATGCTGCTTTTTTTCTGACGTGTGCTAATAAAGTCAAAGAAAGCGAACACAGCGTCCCACCATTGTCCATCTTCATTCAGAAAGCCCAGGGTGCCTGGCATGTGACACTGCCCCCTATGCCCCTTCCCGGGAGCGATGGCGGTAGGTCTAGGCACAGACCCGTGTTCCCGGTTGCCTGTCGGCTCTGTGATTCCTGTGTCTTTCAAGGAGCACGGCTGCTCCGGGCGGTGGAAGGTGCCGAGACGGGAATCTCAGTGAAGAGCCGTATCAAGGTCTCGGCGCTTCAGCAAGCCGGCCTTTGGCGAGCCCTGCTCGGGAGAAGCTGGGTTGCCCAGGGAACTGGTCCTGCTGGGAGTGTCCTCTCATTGGGAGATGGGTCACCCTGGATGGGGGCCTTCCCTCGTGGGCCGCGTTCTGCCGGAACGGTGGACCCCAGAAGTGGCCCTCCCCTTCCCTCTCCCAACCCCTGTGGCCCCCGGCCCGTCCTGCCCGTGGTCTCAGCGGCCCGTTCACATGGGTTCCCGAGTGGCTGTCCCGCACATGTTTAGGGCTCGGGGAAGCTAGGACACAGGGAACAGGAATGCAACGGCCATGGAGAACGTTGTTTTGCTTTGGGTCAGTCAAATAGGGGCAGGAAAGAGATTGCCATCGGTCTGATCGTGGCCACGTCAGGTAACCGAATCGGCTGTCACTCCGTCACTCTCCCGGAAGGGTTGACGGTATTGAGGCTGCATCCAGTATTTCCCCATTTCATAAATTACACACGCAATTCATGATTAAACTTCCCGGTGTGTCTGAAACAGACCTCAGATCTCCCTGACCGAGTTCATCTCGGTGTCTAGCAGCAGCATCCCAGCGATGGCTCCCCTAGCACACCCTCCCGGGTGTTCACAGTTGTGTTTCCTACGACTTACAGTTGCTGGTTTGCAAGGTTCAGCATTCTAGCCAGCTCAAGGGGAATTCAATCTCCTCCTTATGATTGTACCTTATCTGGTATTGGGCTTTAAGTCCCTCCTGTTGGCTTCAAATGCGAACACACACATGCGTACACGCACACGCACATGCAAACGCGCACACATGTGCGCACACCCTGCCAACGAGGGAAGGGGCTGTTTCCCACAGGAGGCAGTGACCCCCGGGAGCCCACGGAAGGCTAGAAGCTTGGCTGGTCCACGTATCGCCGCCTACCTCCCTGTCCGAAGGTTGACCTTGGCACCCCATCCCCTCGCTCCCACCAAAAAGAGGTGCCCAATCTGAGATCGGGGGGGTCTCTAATCTCAGTCCTCGGCAGTTCTAGGACATGTATCATGAACGACACATGCAGCAGCTCCTCGCCTTCCTATCCTCCACTGTCCTCTCTGCCTCCCCCCCCCACCCTCCCCACCTGCCCCCCTTCCCACTAGAGACCCATACACCGCCTCGGTTTCCACATTGGAAGGGCGAAGTCGTGTGTGTGGCATTGGCACACATGGACGGTTAGCCCCAGAGCTAACGCCGGGTCACCTTCCTCGACAGCTACAGATCAAGGTCCTTACAGTAGTTGACATAGATATGACTTCCTAGCAGAGAATTAAATTTCGGCGTACAGTTTAAAAAGGGATCGTAATTCTGCAGGTACCCTCCTCGGAGTGACTGAATGTGACTATTGCATTAGGGGTAAATGAATTAAGAAGTGCAAGTGGGATTTACTGTATGTTAGGAAGGAGTTTTGCAGCCAAGACTGCCTTGAATAAAAATGTGTTTGCACTGAAAAAAAAAATTTTAAATTACTTGGTCTCTGGTTGCTGTAAAGGTCATCCAAGATGGATGTTCTGTTTATATTGTATAGTATTTCATATGAAATAATTACAGTTCATGAAATGTCTTCCCTAATGTTACTGATTTATAACAGCACATTTGTAACATGGTTTTTATCGTGTCAGTGTGCCATATTGTAAATGATGATTACTTGTCATGCTTAGTATAATAACTTAAAAGAAAAAAAAAGCACAGGGATTTTTGTAAGTCTATATTTGAAAGTCCCTCCACATGGTAATATTGTGTTCATGTTGTTTCTGTAGTGTTGTGTGGAATATCCATTTTGGATTGTGTTACTTTTTAAGATATTAAATAACATTTGGTTATATGTCTAAGTGGATTTTTTTTGGCACCCAGGAAAGAATAGATGAGATCAACTTATGTCTCTGCTCTGTTTAATATGATTTCGTAACAAAGTTTTATTACATGATCGTGATTAGAGCTTTTGAAGTAAAACAGCTGAAAATAGGAATTTCTGGTCAAAATCTTTTTCCAGGAATGTTGAAAAACATCACATTTTTGACTAGCTATTCAAATGTAAAAGACGGAGACTTAGAGATGCATATAATTAAGTTTTCTATAGGAAATTATAAAGAGATGTGGATGTTGTTTTGTTAGCACTCAATTCCTATCCTCAAATAAATGTGATGTCTCACACTCACACACACACACACACACACACACACACACACACACACCCCAGTGAGCATTCTGGCATCCTCTGATGAGGTGCTCCTCTGATGAGGTGCTTGCGCAAGGTCAGAATGCCTCCAGGCTTGATTGCCCTCAGATCTGCCCAGTGCTCCTTTGTCTCCGCTCAGTGGTGGCCAATCTTTGTCCTGGGAGAATGGACTTCGTTTTTCCAACCTAAAAGTGATCTGTTCAAACAATTAAGGTAGGACTATGGTTGGCAAACTGCGGCTTGTGAGCCACATACGGCTCTTTGGCCCCCTGAGTGTGGCTCTTCCACAAAATACCACGGCCTGGGCGAGTCTATTTTGAAGAAGTGGCGTTAGGAGAAGTTTAAGTTAAAAAAATGTGGCTCTCCAAAGAAATGTCAGTCGTTATACTGTTGATATTTGGCTCTGTGGACTAAAGAGTTTGCCGACCACTGAGCTAGGACACAGCATTCTTTTCTTTAATGTTGACTTTTAGGGGGAGATAGGCAGGCAGATGGATGATAGAAACATCCCTGAGAGACAGATCATCGTCAGCTGCCTCCTGCACGCCCCCTATTGGGGATCGAGCCCACAACCTGGGCATGGGCCTTGACTAGGAATCAAACCGTTGAGTTCTTGGGCCCTGCTTATATTGTATAGTATGGTTAGCCCCGGGTCACCTTCCTGTGAGTATCGACAGCTACAGATTAAGGTCCTCAGAGTTGTTGATTCAGCCTCTGAGCCACACCAGCCGCGGAAACCAGCATTCCTTTTCTTTTTTTCTTATTTTTTTCTTTTTAAAAAGTATATTTTATTGATTTTTTACAGAGAGGAAGAGAGAGAGAGAGAAACATCGGTGAGAAAGAAACATCAATCAGCTGCCTCCTGCACACCCCCCACCTGGGATGTGCCCGCAACTAAGATACATGCCCTTGACCGGAATCGAACCTGAGACCCCTCAGTCCACAGGCTGATGCTCTATCCACTGAGCCAAACCGATCTTGGCAGGAGTGGGGCCTGACTTTCTTGTCAAGGCGACGTCCAAGCAGGCTTCCTGCTTCGGACAATGGCAGGCGTGGGGATCTCTGGGGAGACCTCAAGGCTACAACTCGGAAGGACAAGCCTTATTTTAGAGGAAAGAGTTTGTCTCTGTGTCTCAAATGGTCCCAGGACAGACACTCATTTTTTAGGAGTGAAGTTCGGAAGAGCAAGAATACCGAGAGTGCATTGTGAGCTTCATGCCGGGCCAGGGGCTGCGGTGCTGAGGGGGGGGCGGGGGTGCCTCCCAGCTCGGCGCGTCAGCTGGACACGGAGGCAATGATGCGCTCACCGAGGAGAAGGAAGGCTGGACTCGGACCCCTGTGCGAGAATGGTCATGGGGCAGAAGAAGCTTTTCTTTCCAAAGGAAACGGTATGGTTTTAACCTATTTTTACGTATGTCGAGTGGTGGGATTTTTCTTTCCTCCCATAAAGACAACCCAAGCAGAGTACTCCGTATTTGCCCCAACCCTGTTCCAGCTATGAAATCCAGAGCCACTGAATAATAAAAAGTTATTCACCCAACTTTAATAGTTCATTTAATGGTGAAAGCTTATTCCTGCTGTGGGAATACATGGATTCAATGACAATCCGCCTCTTTGAGCTCAGTGGCTCCAGACTTTTCCTGTAAAGTGAGTAGTTCATCATGGGACACGTGTGTGTGTGATGAATATTCTCAGAGCGCCTTGCACGCACCAAACAGGAGTTTCAAGAAAAATCAGGGCACCTGCTCTTGAGATAGACTGGAGAAGGTTTCTGGTGAGTCTTAAAAGAGTTGCATTAGCCGAAACCAGTTTGGCTCGGTTTAGTGGATGGAGTGTCAGCCTGTAGACTGAAGGGTCCCAGGTTCGTTTCCAATCAAGAGCATGTACCTTGGTTGTGAGCACATTCCCAGCAAGGGATGTGCAGGAGGCAACTGATCGATGTTTCTAACTATCCCTCTCCCTTCCTCTCTATAAAAAATCAATAATATATATATATATATATATATATATATATATATATATATATATTTTAAGAGTTGCAATAGAAGTAGAACGTTAGATGTGAAAGGGAGAGTCGGCACCTTAGATGAGACGAGGGAGGCCAGCTGTATGGGACTGGGATGTGAGGGGTGACATGGAGCAGATGCTCAATGAAGGGGCCAGTCTCCCTCCTCCATCAGCGAGGACTTAGGGAGTAGTGTCTGCAGCTCAAATGGAGGGAACATCCTGCACCTTGGGCCAGCATGGGCTTGTCTAGGTGACCACTTACACAGGTGACCCCACATTCCATCAAACACGCTCCTCCCAGGCCACCTGCTTTCATGCCCTCCTTTCTTCTCTTTGTTGTGAAGTTCCATGCATTACTTTTCTTTGCTGTTACCTAGGGTGCATTTTACTTTACTCTTTTCTCTACGTAAAACCAATGATTTGTGTTTGTTGTTATGCTATCTTGTCTCTTAATATTTTGACTCATTCCTGACCTCCATTATATAAATGTAAATATCTAGAATGTTTATTAATATAGTAATATATTAATAACACAGGAATGTATAACATATAATTTATATATATTTATATATATATACCACTGCTTGCTAGTGTTTTATTTATTAAATATATTTTATTGATTTTTTTTTTTACAGAGAGGAAGGGAGAGGGATAGAGAGTTAGAAACATCAATGAGAGAGAATCATCAATCAGCTACCTCTTGCACACCCCCTACTGGGGATGTGCCCACAACCAAGGTACATGCCCTTGACCGGAATCGAACCTGGGACCTTTCAGTCCGCAGGCCTACACTCTATTCACTGAGCCAAATCGGTTTCAGCTGATTGCTAGTGTTTTACATTTCACATTTATATTGCCTTTCCCTCTTTGCATCCACAGTCCACTATTTTCCTCCAATCTCATTTTCTCTCATCTTTGTGCTAAGAGCCTTTTGTTCTTCAACATTTATACAGAAATCTGCCAAAATTTCAGAGATAGATAGATGGATAGATAGCTTTTGCATTAGACCAGAGACCCCTGGACTGATGTAGTCTGTAAGTGGCAATGAAACAAAAAGACATGCAAGAACGTTCAGTGTGGCTCCTAACCAACCACAGTGCGGAAGGTATGTGTTCACTGTGTATTTTTTTTTTTTTTTTTTTTTTTTTTTAGCCCTTCCGAACTTTCTGGGACTTTATTTTAATTTTCATTTAATTTTTAAAATTTTTATTTTAGAGAGAGGAAGGGAGAGATGGAGAGATTAAACACCAGTGTGGGAGAGAAACAGCGATTGGCTGCCTCCTGCACACGCCTCCGACTGGGGACGGAATCCAAAACCTGGGTATGTGCCCCGTCAGAGGATTGGACGGACCACCTGCTGGCACACAGCATGATACTCCCGCCCACGGGGCCACACCAGCCAGGGCTCTGGTACATTTTCCGATAGGACCCCCGCTTTTCCGAGGGGCCCGGCCTTCTTCCTTGGAGGGTGGCGTTAGAAACCCAGTCCTAGGTGCTAGGAAAGCCCACCGCTGCTGGAGAGCCCTCGTTTCTAGGCCCTTCGGCTGAGGCAGCAAGGAGATAGAGCAGGGCGATCCTCGTACATGTGAGTATACTCGCCTGTTTATATGTGCGTGTCCATAAGTATTGCCACAGGTAACATCTGTATCTCTAGTGAGCTCCGTGTGAGTTCATCCTGATGGAGCCAATGCTGATCCGTTACTGCAGAGACCACTCCAGCCTTAGCTCTCTGCTTACCTGTGACCCGCTGCTCCAGCCTGAGAAGCACGGCCATGCTTAGCTGTTCACTTGCAGTAGGTAGGTTTGGCACTTCATCCATGGCACTTTATAAAACTGGCTAGAGGCCTGTTGCAGGAAGATTCCTGCAATAGTGCTTCTTGTGGCGGTCCCTGCAGCCCCGCCTGCTTCCCTCCCTTCTCCACCCTGCTTGCTTGCTCCTCCACAGTTTTGCTCCCTTCTTGAGCGCTTGGCTTCTGCCTATCTTCGCTCTGTGCCTGGATATGCAAATTAACCACCATCTTGTTTTGGTTAATTTGCACACCAAATCCTAATTGGCTTGTGGGCGTAGCAAAGGTACGGTCAATTTGCGTGCTTCTCTTTTATTAGATAGGATGAGATAAATATGGTTAAACACGGAAGTGAAAAAATAGAACATTTTCTAAAAAAATAGACCATCTAGCGTGACAGAACGGTGAAGACCATAAACTTACTATTGGACGTATTGTGTCCTACTAAGATTGACCTAAAGAACTGTAAGGTTCAGAGTAAAGGGGGTCATGTTAATATTATTTCATGTGTGTCTTCCCTTATGTTACCCTGCCAGGGCTTGAAAAGTGGTGTGTGGACATTACAGTAATTACCACATATTTGGTAAGCCCCATGTCCTTCCCCCACGCCCAATCTCGCATGTCTAAATGTTAATCACATTTCAGGGTCCACACCACATACCCGTCTTTCCCTGAGGGCTTTTCTGAACGCCCCTTTCCATTCTCCTGCTCTGACCAAGTAGGATCCCTCACATGTATCATTTCTAACCCTGTGCCCTCCACTTGGTCTTAAAGTCAGGAGTTCAGACCCCTGTCCAAGACCATGACCTCAGCTCAACCATCTGTGCCATGTTTATGCTGTTTCCTGGATTTCCTGGGGGCACTTCCTCTTGCCACTGCTTCTCGGTGACCTTGTGAGCGCTGGAGCTCCAGCACACCTTCCGTAGGCCTGCGGCTCAGGGAAGGGCCGGTGTGTCCGCCTTAGGAGGCGTGCTGGGCCTGTGCCTGCTTCTCACCTAAGTCGCTGAGAAATGTGCTCACTGCGCTGTTGGAAGTGTGTCTTCCCTCTCACAAGAGGAAGCCGGGGACCAGGGTGTGGCTTTGAAAGTCAAAACTGTTCAAAGAGGGAGAGCGGATGGGAAGCCTTAGTGCCTGCCTTTGGCCCTTGGGCTGGGCTCCGGAGGGCCAGTCTCCACAGGAGAGGGGTGCAGGGAGGGGGCCAGAAGCCAGAGAATTCGGCAGGAGAAGCTGTGGGTGTGGGGGCAGCTGGAGGGCGGAGGGCAGAGTTCACTTGCAGGGACGTGAGTGCTGAGCAGGGCGCCTGCAGGGCTGCGGGCAGGCTCCTCCCAAGCACCCCGCGAGCTGAGGGAGTACTAGTGCTTAGGACCATGCCCACAATCTGTTTCCTGTAACCGTATCTGAAAGCTAAAGACAGCTGACTGTTATTTATGCAAGCTTTCCATAAAAGTGGAACAAAACTTCCTCTCTCTCTCTCTCTCTCTCTCTCCCGATTTCAGTTTCCCTGCATCGTAGCCACATGTTTTCCTTTCTGTTTCTTGTCATTTCTTCCCCACCCTCCTGCTCCTTCTCCTTTTGCATCTGTGAGATTTACGCCACAGCTAATTTTTCATTTTAATGTTCTCATCCCCCTCGGCAGCTCCCACCCCCACCCCCCAACCCCCCTGCCCCATCCCAAGCTTTTAAGGCAAGTCCTTGGTTTTGATTTCTTGGTAATCTTTCTGTATATCTTCCCACAACCATGTCCCCAGCAGTGGCTAACTCATTTTGCCGCTGTAATGTGACCAGAGAGTTCTAACCAACTACTTGCGATGATTCCCAAAGTCCCAGGTTCGCTAAAAATAATCAAGCAAAATAAACAAAACAATAAAATGTAAAGCCTTGCTCTGGGTTGCCATGGACATCAGACCCCATGCTGCCCTCACAGCTCCAGTTTACCGGTGCCGCTGGCATTGGGGATTCTGCCATGGCACCAGAACGAAGCTGTCCTCTGAGGCACAGGGTGCAGAAATCATGACTGGGCTCCTGCCCTGGCTGTGATGGGGGTCAGGGTGCACTGAGTGACCACAAGGTCAAGTTCCCAAAGGGAGCCGTGGTGTTGCAGGTGCGCTGGCCAGAGGCTCCTGGTTCCCACCTCTTCAAAGTCTCACCTCTACGAAAAGACTCCTCTTCATCTTCACTTCCTGCAGGTGCCCATCTTTTATCACAGTACGCAGATGTTATTTTTTTTATTAAGGTATTCTATGTGTCCATATCTGACCATTCCCCTCCACCACCCGACTCCCATACATATTCTCACCCCCCAGAGTTTTGCGTCCATTGGTTGCACTTACATGCATGCACACAAGTCCTTCGGTTGATCTCTTATCTCCCCCACCTCTCCCTCACCTTCCCGCTGTGATTGGACAGTCTGCTTGTTGCTTTACTGTCTCTGTATCTATCCTTTTGTTCATCAGTTTATAATGTTCTTTATTATTCACAAATGAGTGAGATCATGTGGTATTTTCCTTTCATTGGCTGGCTTATTTCACTCAGCATGATGTTCTCCAGTTCCATCCAGGCTGCTGCAAATGGTAAGAATTCCTTCTTTTTTATGGCAGCGTCGTATTCCGCTGTGTAGATGGACCGTGGTTTTCTGATCCAGTCAAGCAGATATCATCTTAAACTCAGATCACCATTCATAAAGGAAGTTTATGAGTAACAACAAACAGAGGAAAGGCCACCGTGTGTCCTTTGTTCTCATCCTCTCTGGTAGCTTCATCCTTTCTTGTGCTGAGCATCTTCTGGCCGCCTCACCTCTGAGGGGGCTGAACCCCAACGCTCGTCGATTTCTCTTGCGCACGAAAAGCCTTATTAATTTTCTAAAGTTGCAGATCGCTGTGCTCCCTGCTTTCCCGAGCAAAGATGTCCTCCTGGGCTCGGTGATGTGCGCTTGGATTTGTTACAGGAGGTGGGGCTCACGGGGGAAGGTAAGGAGGTCTCTTTCTTTAGGCACCGGGAAAATGCCATCGTGCCAGGAGACCAATGCACCACGTGTGGCCAGGGTAAGCGGGTGCTTGATTTGTTCTTATTTTTCACGTTAGCGCTTAACCATTCTCCCCAGACCATTCGTCACAACCAGCCCCGCTCCCCCGGAATCTAATGGAGAGTCTCCACGTACTTCTTGCTGGGCCCTGAACCAACGCTTGTCAGTTCATGTTGTGGTTCATGAGTCCTTATCGTCATTTGCAATCAATGCATCTAAATCGTAGACTTGAAAAAACATCACCCACCCAAAAGATAGTCCATTAAAGGAGATTTTTTTTTTTTTTTAATTTAAGACCTTGTTATTGTAGATTGGGGCTTTGCAAAGCTAGGTAGATAATGAAGCTTAAATTTGATAGTACCCTGAATACTGCTTGTCTAAATTCAGAAATAAATAGAACACCATTTGAGTAAGGAACCAAAGTCAATAAGAAGATTATACACACATATACCCGCATGTGTTGTCATATCATTTGAATATTCATTTGATACAACGGGTGTTTTGAACACCGGATGCTCAGTGCTTTCCTTCCGGCTGGGGACACAGCGTGAAAGCCATCATCACTGTCTTCTAGGGGCTTCCGAAGGAATGTCACCCCATGCCTGGACCAGGAGCGAAGCCACCAGGGTTCAAAATGCTGAGGAGAGCGTGGGACAGCCCCCTGCCCGGTGCGGCCCCAGTTCGGAGTGCTCCCCCCTGCTCCCCACGGAGGGAGCTCCCAGCCAGCCCACTCATCCAACCTCTGAGGCTCAGCATCGGTCCTGCCACTCCTCCTTCACAGGGACGTCTGTGAGGGTTGCATGTGCTCCATCGGGTAAGGGACAGAGCCAGCACGTGCCACTGTGGTGACCGAGGGTGGCACTGTTATGGCAGAGGCATTCTTATAGGCGACGGGGATGGAGGCTGGACCCTCAAAGCAGGTGAAAACCGAGGGGCCTCAAGAGTGCTCTGGGCATTGATGACAAAGATTTTTATTTTTATTTTTTTTAAATATATTTTTATTGATTTTTTACAGAGAGGAAGAGAGAAGGATAGAGAGTTAGAAACATCGATCAGCTGCCTCCTGCACACTCCCCACTGGGGATGTGCCTGCAACTCAGGTACATGTCCTTGACTGGAATCGAACCTGGGACCTTCCAGTCTGCAGGCTGATGCTCTATCCACTGAGCCAAACCGGTTTCGGCAAGATTTATTTATTTATTTAATTTCTTTATTGATTAAGGTATTACATATGTGTCCTTATTCCTCCCTTACTCCCCACCTCCCATTCATGCCCCCACCCCCTTGTTGTCTGTTTCCATTGATTAGGCTTATATGCATGCATACAAGTCCTTTAGTTGATCTCTTCCCTGATGACAACGATTTACAAGCAGAGGAAGGCACATTGAAAGACAGAGACCATGTATAATTCACCCTTTACATGTAACGTTTACTTCCATGGACGCTGTGAGTGCCTGTGGGGGACAAGGGGAGCTAACATTACATACAAATTCTCTAACACAGTTTTGGTACAGAACATCAAAACTGGTCATCAGAAAGTGTGACACGCTGGAAGACTGTCACGTGTCATTCCGTATGCCCGTGTCTGGGGATAGAACCGTCAAATCCCCTGCCCTCCCCCCCCCCCCCCCCCCCACACACACACACACTTGCTTTACTGTCTCCAGCCTGACTTTCAGCAGGAAGTCCTTGGTTGTAGCCCATCCCCCTCAGGTAATTTCAGTGCTGGGGTGTTCTCTGCTGCTCTTCCTTTCCCCAGGCACATCCTGTGGCCTGTGGATTCTGAAGCCCTTGAAGCTGGGAAGGCTTCTCCAGCCTCACCTCCCAGGGCCCGGCAGGTGCTGGTGAGCGGTTCTCCCCACTTCGTGTTAGCACTCCCCGAATTCCAACTGTCACACCCAGTTGGGGTTTCTTGCGGGTGTCAGGGCATCATTCACAAAGCAATAGGCTTGCACCAGCTACAGAAAAAGCCTTCAGGACTCCAGAAACACCTATGGTTTTGTGCTGAGTCACCACACCACCCGCGGTCATTGATGTGAGTTTGCCATGATCTTGTTCTATTTTCCTTTTGATTTGAAATGCTTCAACACCAAATCTGATTCTGAACTCAAAATACAAGTCCACATGTGACTCTTCTGCTTCACTCCTTTTGAGGGCCCAAATATGTAAATTCTATCCAACTCTTTAAAAAAAAAAAAAAGTATATATATATATATATATATATATATATATATATATATATATATTTAATATTTGCAGATTTGGAAAATAGCTTGAATAAAATTAGAATAACTTTATAATACAAACCTGTCCTGAACAATCTCTAGCCTCACCTGTGAATTACTGAGCTGTGTAGTACCATATGCTCACAGCCTGAGAGAGTCCAACACACGTATATGTGTTCACACGTGCAACCAAGACAGGTGTTATGTTGACATATGTATTTTCCTTTGAATGTTTCTGTGAGTTTTTAAACAAAACTGGGGCCATACAGTCCCAACACTTTTGCCACCTGCCTGTTCCCCATAGTCTCACGAATATCTGTCGCGTCTTTAAACCTTCTGCACCGTGCCTCTAATGGCTGCACAGCCAGTCTCTCCTTAAATCCTCTGCCTTCTGGTCCTCATCTGTGGTCATTTCTTTAAATGTTTTCCTCACATGGACATCCTGGGCTGCAACAAACACCCCTAAAGAACCTGAGTGTTCCCTGGAATTAGAATTCTTAGCTATTTGCGTGTTCAAGGCTTTTCAAACAGCTGGTCAAAGGACCCTTCCCAATGCTTGTGTCCCCAGACCCTCCGCCTGCGGGTATTAGGAAGTGTATTTCTCCCATCCAAGTACTAACCAGGTCCGACCCTGCTTAGCTTCCGAGATCAGACAAGATTGGGCGCGTTCAGGGTAGTATGGCCGTAGACGGAAGTGTATTTCTTAACACGTGGAGGTCACATTCACGTCAGTGCTTCTGCAACTCTGGCCGCTCCCCGGCTCTGCGTCCACGGGGCGGATTCTGGTGTGTAACTCAGGACACTCTTTAGCAGCTGAGGTTCCACCCACGTCCTCACCCGGTTTTAGCAAAACACATCTATGACCAAGGGTCCCTGGACTTCAGCCCCTCTCGAAGTATACCAGGGGGAAACCGGACCGGCCATTTCTAGCCACCAATATTTCGAGAGAAAGTAACCATTTCGCTTGTATGTTGTTTTCCTCTGCCTGGCCAGGAGCAGCGTAGGCAGAGTTTATGCAGACGCTGCTTTATGGGATGGTACCCTGGAAACCAGCGTCCCTGTAGATCCAGTAAAACACTTACTCCCACATTGTTCTTGTTCTCAAATCCCCCAGCAGGGCGCGGGGATGCAGCGATCTCCCGAGCGGCAGGGATACGTGCACAGAACAGGCCGGATGGTTCCCTCCGGGGTGTCTGGGCCGAAGAAAAGCATCTCTCACTCGCTGGAGGATGCAGCCTCTCGCCCACGATGCTTTTTAGCACAGCCCCCAGTCACAGCCGCCCAGAAACTGCTTAACAGTGTTCCTCTCTGTTGGTGACACGAGGCTCCCAAGATGCAACAGGTTTTCCGATTTCTTATGCTCAAGGATAAGAAGCTCAATGATACTTCGCGCTGGAGGAGCTTTCTGTTCGACATCTCTCTCTCTCTCTCAAGGCAGCGGCTCTGCCGTCCTTTGCCCGGCGGGCACCCTTCAGTAGTGGGAGCTTTCTGTGCAAATGGGCCAATCAAGAAAGAAGGACCGAGCCAAAACCGGTTTGGCTCAGTGGATAGAGCGTCGGCCACGGACTGAAGGGTCCCAGGTTCAATTCCGGTCAAGGGCATGTACCTTGGTTGCGGGCACATCCCCGGTGGGGGGTGTGCAAGAGGCAGCTGATCCATGATTCTCTCTCCTCGATGTTTCTAACTCTCTATCCCTCTTTCTTCCTCTCAGTAAAAAATCAATAAAGTATATATTTTTTTTAAAAAAAAGAAGAAGAAGAAGGATCTACAGGGAGGAGCAGCTGCTCCAAGTCACAGACTATTCACAAATGGCCCTCCTCCCCCCGAGGGAGGCCCCTTATTCTCAAGTTACAACAGTCAGCAGAAGATCAAAACCCCATCGGGTGATAAAGAGTTTAAAACCTCCTCCTCTGTGGCGTTTGGAAGGCCTTGTAATGAGGTACGCTTTCACGGAACCAGAAATTGCCTGTGATAAAAGAATATAGGGGGAAATGTTTAGATTCTCACTGAACTCCAGAACTTCGGAGGAATGGTCTAGTTTCACTGTGAAAGGTTAATAGCTGAGCCTATGTCATAAGCTTCCATAAAATGAGGGTTTTTGGTCCCATGCCCCCAATAAACAGTTACAATTTTAACATATAAAAGCTGGAGACCTTTTTGTCCTAATTTAAAAGAGCTTCACTAATAAAAATTAAAAAAAGCTAAAGGAGTTCATCACTGCTAAACCAAAATTATATGAATTGCTGAAGGGGGTTCTTTCAGAAGAGAAAGTAAATAAAGATAAAAACTATGAACAGCAAATACGTAACTATCAACAAGTGAATCTAAAAACCAAGGTAATTAAAAAAATTTTGACGAACAATATTAACTGGTGAATATAATAGAATCAGAGGTATGGAAGGGGAGTGAACTGACGATTCTCAGGGAAAAGGGGAGAAGGGGGGTGTGGGAAAAGACAGAACATAAACTGTGCAACTATGGATGAGGACAATGGGGGGTGGGGAAAGGGCAGAGGGTGGGGTGGGAACCTGGTGGAAGAGAGCAATGGAAGGGGGGAAAATGAGGAACATTTGTAAAGATAAAATAAAGATAAAATAAAATAAAAATAAAGGATGCAAGCCATTTGCTGATAAAAAAAATAAAATAAAATAAAATAGCAGGCACATAAATTTCTTGGCAACAAGCAAATGGTTGCTTTTTTAAGAGTCTCATGCTCTACCGACTGAGCTAGCCGGGAAAATGGTTGCTTTTTTTTTTTTTTTTAAAGCCCTATAAATATTTCATGTGTTTAGGTCATCAAACAAGAAGTAACTGCTACTTTCAGTTACTTCTTGTGGACTTACATCTGTGGACTTACAGGCATCGCTTCCATGTACACAGGGAACAGATACCCTTCTTCCTGCTAATCTTGCTGAGGCCCTCCTGGTTCTTAGCCATCTGCTCATGCAGGACTATGCCTCCACAGTCCTGGAGGCAGCCTGAGCTGGCGGCTTCCTTCCGCACAAAAGGAAATCAAGGCCTCAGAGGAATCATTTCAGAGTTCCCCCAAGACCTGTTGCGACTGAAGTGGACTCTGAATGAGCAACCTCGATAGCGATCAAGGCCCTGAGGGTTCCGGCCTGTGGTGCTCTCGCTGAATCCCGTGTCCCCACGAGAGGTGACCCCAAGGGAAGCCCCTAGGGAAGGCTGGTTAGCAATCCTCAGGGTCTACGGAGGAGAACCCCAACAGCAAAGAGACTGTGTCCTCAGGCTTGCTGACCAGCATCTCAAACATCCTTGACCTTGAGGTTGTTGGAGTGCATCACAGAGAGAGGAAGGAGTGTGCGCTTGGTTTCTGTCCAAGCCTCCCTGGAACAGCTGGGGCTCCTGCTTGTCTGGAGGGGGAGTGTCCAAGGACTCCCGCCTGACACTGCAGTGAACACGTCCCCTCAGACCCCGGAGTTCTCCCGTCTGGCACAACGAAGGAGGAAAGCCTGCTGCTCCCTTTGGTGGGCTTACCACGTGCCCCCGAGTTAGGTTCATAGCCAGACTCAGCGCTTCTCTGGTGTGGCAGAGGCAGAGGATGCGTCCAGATGTTCCTGCAAGGCTGTCGTCCCAGACATGATTGATTACCCAGGAAGTCCAAAATAAAGAGCTGTGTGCTTTCTTTCCTCCTTCTCCCGTCCTTCCCATCCTCTTCTCTTCTCTCCCTCCCTTTCTTCCCTTTCCTCTTCTCCCTTTTCTTCCCCCTGCTCCTCTCACCCCCTCTTCCTCCTCCATATCTTCTCCTCCCTATCCTCCCCTCCTCCTCCTCCTTCTCCTCTTCCTCCTCCTCCTCCTCCTTTTCCTCCTCCTCCTTCTCCTCTTCCTCCTCCTCCTCCTCCTCCTCCTCCTCTCTCTCTCTCTCTCTCTCTCTCTCTCTCTCTCTCTCTCTCTCTCTCTCTCTCTCTCTCTCTCACACACACACACACACACACACACACACCTTTTTCTTTCTTTCCTGATACATTCAAAAGGTTTGAAGGTTGACTAACAACCTTATGTTATGGGATAACTTGCACACACTTCAGTCACTGCCGCTGGTGCATTTGGCTGGTTGGAGATATTTTTGATGTAACAAACTTCGGCATCACGCCTAAAGGTGGAGGGGACGGTGGGATGAACAGCACCTCGGGGCACTGGCCCACTGGCCATTACTGTCCTTCCTCATGGCTGAGCCCCTTGCGATTCTATTTTGGAGATAAGAGCTGTGGTTGATTCCTTTCTATATACTTTATCCCTTGTTGCCTTAAAATCACAGGGAAAGCTAGCAGAGCTCCCTAGAAAATTCCAGAAAGTCTTCAGCTGCTTTAGGGAATGTGAACTTAATCCTATATAATGAAAGCGGAGAGTGGCAGGTGGGGCAGCGAGAACACTATATAATCCTATATAATGTTAAGTGTCCAGTCATCCAGTTGTCCGTTCAACCCAAGTGTAATATGCTAATGATATGCTAAGGCTGCTCAACTGCTTGTTACGACATGCATTGACCACCAGGGGACAGTCCACCAGCCAACCAGTTGCTATGACATGCCCTGACCACCAGGGGCAGACGCTTTGACGGATAGGTTAGCTTGCTGCTGGGGTCAGGCGGATCAGGACTGAACAAGATGGGCCAGACATGCTCTGGAGCCCTCTCTTTCCTTCCCTGGCTGGCCAACCTCCCGCATCCCTCCCTGACCTGATCCTGTACTGGTACAGTCCCTCAGCCTGGCCTGTGCCCTTTCGCAATCCAGGATCTCTCGGAGTACGTCAGAGAGCCACTTTCAGCCCAATCCCGCAGGCCAAGCTGAAGGACCCTACTGGTGCAAGAATTCGTGCACTGGGTCTCTAGTAAAAATAATAATTGAGCCTCCCTTATTTCCCCACTACTATGTTAGGCACTTGAATAGGCTAGAGATGGTGATCTTAAGATGAATTCATCACCCTGGTTTCAAAGACCAAGGGTCTAAGAGTCTTGAGAGCACATGGTCCTTACTCATGGTACAAAGCTAGTAAGACTGGGAAGCCAGGCTGCAAATCCAAACCTGTCTGACTCCAAAGCACATGTGCGGCGGCTGTCGGTAGGAGCGCTCCCATCCCGGCGGATTACAGGAATCAGCACGTTCACAGAACCGGAGGAGCTGGGAAGAGATGTTCCCGATTGCTCTTGGGGGCTCAGTCATGGGCTGTTGTGCCTGTGTCCCTAAGGCACCGTAATGATGTAATGATGTTGGGGAAGGACAGGGACAGGGACAGAGATGAATGCAGGCCTTTCTCATGGCCACGGAGTTCAGAACATGCTCTCCTAATGGCAGGGCTCTTTCTTTTCTTGCTCTCAAATTCATCCAACTGGGATGTGCTAGAATTTATTTTTCTCAACTAAAGGCATTTCCCAAACTAACGTGGAGAACAGAGAGGAAGGCCAGAGCTGGGCTGGAGGGCTTGTCTGCTGCCTTCACCAGAGTAGACTTGCTCTGTGATCTTACAAACCTGTAAACACTGCTTCCCATTCTGTGGTTTCCGGTCTGACTGCGGATGGGATGAGGTGGTTGGCATCCTCTATTTCTCAAGAAGAGGAAACATGGATTCGGAGGGCAATTGTGTGGTCCAAAGTCTGGTAAACAGCAGAGTCAGTAATCAAACACCAGCCAATCCCACCCCAGAGCCCAGACCGCCCAGTGGTGCCACGCCGCCGTGGAGGGTTATGGAGGGACAGAAAGCCTCTCATTTCTTATTCTATTTATACACCGAGTCCATGATAATGACCGCGAGTCCACTGTCTCCTGAACCAGGCTCACACAAGGTCATGGTGGGCCGTGTCCACAGGCTCACCAGCCACAAGGTTGCTTACAGAAGTCAAACTTCAGAGGAAAATGAACTCCACGGAGCATGCCGAGCCATAAGGAGGTTCCTTTCCAAAACAATAGTTAACTCTTTTCCTGTTTATAAAAGTAATACACAGTGGGAAAATCTAAGAAAATAGAAAGAAAATAAAACCACTTATAATATTACCATTATGGCATACAAAGTTTTTATTTTACAATTACATACATATATAATATATCTATATATTTATATATGTATATAACTATATGTGTGTGAATATACATGTATATAACTACATTTGTGTGTGTGTGTGTGTGTGTGTGTGTATTAACATACATATAGAGTTGTGGGTTTTTAACCAGGACATTGTCTCTGACCATATGGCTACGTGTTAGTCACGTCATGGATCAATGCAGGGCCCTACCCCAGGCCACCTCCTCTTTAGGCTAAGTGCTTCCCATTGGGAATATTTCCTTCCCCCAGTGTTCAGGTCTACCCCTAAGTTGACCTATAAGGACTGACCGCAGTTGTCCACTTTGGGCTGGCACTGGCATGTGGCACAGAGCCATCTACACCCCCTGGAGTGGTTTTCCTTACAGTCAGTGGGTTATTGAGAATTTGCCATGAGGCCACAGGGATAGACAAGGCTGCCGTGTGGCCACGGGAAGCTTGGGGACGTGTGCTCTACATGCTTGTGGGCCTTACATGACCTTCAGGATGTGTCAGGCATTGACCCGTATGGGTCATCTTTCTGTAATGATTGAGCACCTCTTGGGAGTTCCAGTTTTATGGCCACGTGGGTCAGATGACACCCAGTTCATGAATGGCAAGTGTCCAGTGTCTGTCCCCTGATGGCCGTGGTCAGTGGTCTCCTCCAGGATCCGGTGGCAAGCCAGGAGCTGTTACCCAAGGTAGAGAAAAGTCATTTGTTGGAGGCCTCACTTCAGACCTTAAGATCCTTCACTTTTGATGCTCCCTTCAAGCTTCTAGGGCAGAGGTTCTCAACCTTCCTAATGCCGCAACCCTTTAATACAGTTCCTCACGTTGTGGTGACCCCAACCATAAAATTATCTTCGTTGCTACTTCATAACGGTCATTCTGCTACTGTTATGAATTGTAATGTAAATATCTGTGCTTTCCGATGGTCTTAGGTGACCCTGCTAACGGTTCTCAACCTGTGGACTGCTGTAGAGCTTAAAGATATTTACATTATGATTCATAAATCCTCCTATATCTGCCCTGACCTGGGATTGAACCCACAACCTTTGAGGATGACAGTTCAACCAACAGAGGTACCCAACCAGGGCTAAATGCCACTTTTTGATACGCTGTGAAAGTGTTGAAAAGAATTCTGTACTTTCATTTACTCACTCATTTAACAGCATCTATTGAGGGCCGCTGTGTGGCGGGCTGCAGTTCAGGTGAAGGGAGCAGCTTTGTGAAGGAGACCATGAGCTCACCTGGAGCGGGAGCGGCAGGTGGGGCAGCGAGAACCCTAAACAGCCTGCAGGGAAGGAAGGCCTGGCGGACAGAGCAGGGGTCAGGCGGTTTGGCATACCCTGGGATGGTGGAGGAGAGATGGCGCGGCAGGCGGGGGGGGGGGGGGGGGGGGAGGCGGGGGGGAGAGAAACAGTGTCCAATATGGAGGTTGGATAAGCCTTTTAGAGAAGGATCGATGTGAGCTGAGACTTGCAGGAGGTTAGGGAGTTAGACCTGTCCCATCTGGAGGAATTCTGTTCTGTGCAGAGGGAATTACCACAACAAGAGCAGGGGGCCCAGGCGCTGGGCAGGGAGAGTGGGCAGGCAGGAGCTCTGAGAGGGAGCAGGGAGCAGCCCTGACAGGTCTTGAAGGTCAGTTTGGGGCTTTTACTTCCACTCGGAGCGAAATGGAAAATCACAGGGTTGGACATGGTCTGGCATATTGACAAGAAGGACTCTGGCTGCAGGGTTGAGAGGAGGCTGTGGAGGGACAAGCGTGGGAGCAGAGGCTGTGGGGGCCACCAGGTGAGATAAGGGTACAGAGGTGGTGAGAAGTGCCCAGATATGAACGTCTTTGAAGTTGGAGCAGCAGGACTTGTTTCCGTGTCAGATTTGGGCTGAGAGGAAACTCAGGATACGGAATGGGATTCATGGCTTTTTGACGGCAGTACTGATGGCGCCGCCACCAGGACGATGCGGGAACTGCAGGTGAAGCAGGTCTGAGGTTCCTTGGATCTTTTCCATATACCCAGTGACACACAGGCAGTTAGATTCCACAGGACAGAGAAGTGGCGCCAGAAATAGAGACTGATTCTGTGAATACCTGTCTACAAGCAATTTATCTCATTTACGACTGGGAATAACTTTTGAAATAATCATTGGGAACAGCCAGGAATTCTTATAAAGTGAGAACTTGGAACCTACAAACTATTTCAAGTAAACATTTGTGAATCCTAAATTGAATCCCGTGGACATAATATATTTTACAGGTATCATGAGCTCACTGTGTCTCCCCAACACTCACTGTTGAAGTGCTAACTCCCAGTGTCTTGAATGTGACTCTTTGGAGACAGAACCTGGAAGGAGGTAATTAAGGTGGAATGGGGGTGTCGGGGAGGCCTTAATTCAGTATAACCGCTGTCCTTCTAAGAAGAGATTAGGACACAGACACACACACAGGAAGGACACAGGGAGAAGATGGCCTTCCACAAAGATAGAGGAGAAACCACCCCAGCTGACACCTTGATCTTGGACTTCCAGCCCCCAGAACTGTAAGAACATGCATTTCTATTATTTAAGTTCCATCTTCCCTCTCAGCTGTGTTAGCAACTAGTGCAATCTATAGTAATAAAAGGGTAATATGCTAATTAGACTAGACGTCCTTCTGGACCAGGCTGTGACTGTGAGGGAAGCCTGGATCCTAGGTGCCAGAGGGAAACCAGTGCCAGCAGCAGGGGATGGAAGGCCCACTCTCTTCTTTTTTCTTTTTCTTTTCTTTCTTTTCTTTTTTAAAAAAAATATATATTTTATTGATTTTTTACAGAGAGGAAGGGAGAGAGATATAGAGAGCTAGAAATGTCGATGAGAGCGAAACATCAACCAGCTGCCTCCTGCACACCCCCCACCGGGGATATGCCTGCAACCAATGTACATGTCCCCAACCGGAATCGAACCTGGGACCCTTCAGTCCACAGACCGACACTCTACCACTGAGCCAAACTGGTTTCTGTGGAAGTCCCACTCTTGCATGAATTTTGTTCATCAGGCCTCCAGCCTACACTAATAAAAGAAATATGCAAATTGACCATTCCTCTACAACACCCCATCAGCCTATCAGGAGTGAATATGCAAATTAACCCAACAAAGATGACAGGTTAATTTGCATATGCATGTGTGGAGTGGCCGGATGAGGTGAGATGCCTGCTATGAGGGGGAATGCGAGGGGAGGGGATGGAGGGAGCTACAGGAGTGGTGCTCCAGCCAGGAGCAAAGACTTGCAGGCTCGTGGGTGGCTGGGAGTGAATCCATGGGAAGGAAGGCCTATTCTTGCATGCATCTTCATGCCATGGGCCTCTAGTAGATATAGTTGAACCTGAATGTACTTCAATTGTGTGTTATTATTTTTGTGTTTCTAAGGCAGTTCGTTAATTTTTCTTTAAAATTTTTAGCGTTTTAGAAGTACTGAAATACTTGCATAGATAGCGCCTGGGTGCTGAGCCTCAGGCTGAAGTGAAGGTGTGATACAGGGAGAGACCTCAACAGAAGGCATGGAAGTCTGGACTTTCCTCACCAGAGGATGGGGCATCCTGGTCTCTGAAGTGTACCCTAGTGATGATTCCTTTGTGCATTCTTTTTTTTTCAACGTCTGCCTCTTTGCTCTCTTCCTGTCTGGGCGTTGCCTTTCCCAGGGAGTGCTGGGAACAATTCCCTTTGAACTTCACTCCTTTCAGGAAAAGGCTTGATTAGCACATTCCTCTTACCAAAGGCTAGGGAAGTCCTGGTCAGTGAACAGAGTTCATTACCCCGCGTCTGTGGTCGGGGTACTCTGTGTCCGTGTACAATCTGTTAGTGGACGAGCTATTGTTAAAGCAGTTGTTAGGAAACTTGACCTGGTGCAGTTACAAATCTGGCGGCCGGGGCACAGCAAGTTCCTGCCTGCTAATCACACAGGCAAACAGATCAGTCACTCGGTGAGGCGCAAACCGCCATGAATAATGAGTGAGAACAGGATCAGCTGGGATCGGTGCCCACACTCAGCCTGGCAAGGATAGGAGGGCCCAGAACACTGGCCCCAACGGCTGGTGACATTGGATAGTCCCGCAATGGCAGGGAAAACGTTCCCATTCCCAGCCAGAGTCGGGCTGGGCGGGAGGGCAGGTGATGCTGAGGTGGAGGAGGCCTGGTAGGGGCACAGCCCGTGTGCAGCCTCCAGACCACTTCCTGGAGCTCAGTGTGCAGGGAGCCTTGGGTACATTTGCTGGCTAAGTGGGTCTGACTTCTTGTCCTGGGCAGCAAAGAGCCTGGCCTGAAACATCCAGATGGAACGAAATCCAGAACCAACAATCAGAACCCAGGCTCCCCGCGTAGGCCCAGAAGGAGAACTTCCATGCCCACTGGGCTCCCTCCACAGGGGCCACCTTCCGTGGGGGCAACTCCTACCCCTGGGAGCTCTGTGTCTGTCCCCAGCCCCCCGAGGGGGTGGAACATACTTGGAAGTGCTTGCCTTCTCCGTGGGCCCTTAACCCGCTGGGCCCTTCTAACATGGTTCCAGATCGCAAAGCGGAAGGAAAAGAGAGCAGAGCCCACGTGAGCACGGTAGCCCTGCCTCCAAGGCTGAGTGCCCCGCTGCCCAGCTCCCAGACCGGGCGCCAGCGAGTCCCCGGGCCCGGTTCTGGAGTCCCAGCTCCTGACTGCCTTCGGAGAGCACACTCAGGCATCCGCTGAGCCCTGAGAGCCAGCATCCCTCTCCTGTCCTCGCTGGGGCTCTCCTGACAAACCCCGGGCTCCGGTGTGAGAGGTGGGCTCCCTCCGGGGTGGCCGGGCCCCCAGCCCTCACATGTGGGAAGGGGCCCTAGGCTAGGACAGGGGTAGCACCAACGGGGCAGAGCAGCGTCCGCGATCACCCACCGCCATGGCGGGGGCCGGGCAGACCCCAGCACACTGGACTGTGGGCGGGAAAGACACGTCACGAAAGCAGCTCCGGTGGAGACAGCTGAGGCCACCCAAGAGCCGCCCGCCCGCCCGACCATTCTGCCCCGGGGCGCCCAGCATCCGCCATCCCCGACATTCGAGCTGGTAATCCGAGGACTGAGACAGAGAGATGGTGTCTGTAAAGAGGTCGCAGGAATGTCGAAAACAAGTAGCAACTCCATTTTACTGTGTTTCTTGTTTATTTTTTTATTGTTTATTTTTAAATATATATTTTATTGATTTTTTACAGAGAGGAAGAGAGAGGGATAGAGAGTTAGAAACATCGATGAGAGAGAAACATCGACCAGCTGCCTCCTGCACACCCCCTACTGGGGATGTGCCTGCAACCAAGGTACATGCCCTTGACTGGAATCAAACCTGGGACCCTTCAGTCCGCAAACCAACGCTCTATCCACTGAGCCAAACCGGTTTCAGCTGTGTTTCTTGTTTGTTTGATTTTTCAGGAGGAAGTAGGCAGCCTGGCTCCCCGGACCCCACCCTCCTGTGTCCTCATGTCCGGAGTCAGGGCTCCCCCTCTGAAGGGAAGTCCCCGTCTGGAGAACAGTGGGCCCCGTCTTTCTCTCGAGGCGGGATTCTGTGTGTGAAACCCAGGAAACCAGCCTGCTCCTCGCACCTGTCCCGCGGCCCCCGGGCCCGTGGGCCGGCTCCCCCGGGTCTCTATGGAGCTGTCATCGGCTGACAGATGCCAAGCGGCTTCCCATTCTAACCCCTCCTCACCCGTGTTCCCTCGGCACCTCGCCCACCTCCCCACGGGCCTGAACCTGCCCCCGTCCACACGGGAGCGATGGAGCCGAGCGCTCCCCTTTGTGGTTTAATTCTCAGCGTTTGTTTTACCCTTTTCCCCGGAGGATATGAATGGGATCCCAGCCAGCTGTATGTCACGTTCTCATGTTAATCTCCCCTCTCCCTCCCTGGTTATGCCTCGCTCAAAAATACTCCCCCTGGCGAAACCAGTTTGGCTCAGTGGGTAGAACGTCTGTCTGGGGACTGAAGGGTCCCAGGTTTGATTCCGGTCAAGGGCATGTACCTTGGTTGCGGGCATATCCCCGGCAGGGGGTGTGCAGGAGGCAGCTGGTCGATGTTTCTCTCTCATCGACGTTTCTAGCTCTCTATCCCTCTCCCTTCCTCTCTGTGGAAAACCAATAAAATATATTTAAAAAATACATAAATACTCCCCCTGGTTCTGTTCTGAGTGCTAATATGGGAAATAGACTCAGACAATGTCTTGGGAGCAGGTCACAGGTTTTCCCCGGGGCCAGGTAAGGTATGTATGGAGGAGAAAATGCCTCCCCAGAATCTGTGAGATATAGAAAAGTGTTTCTCTGGTTTCTTTTCTTTGCTCTTTTTTTTTTTTTTTTTTTTAAGGAAGACTCAGGATGGACTGTAGGCCGCTGGAGCGTCTGAGTGTCTTAGGGTAGATCCTGGTTTCTCAGGCGGGCACTCTTGTCCTTTACAACTTCCCTCTCCATTGTACTGAGGAGGGGATGTCCACGTGAGTGTCCAGCAAAAAGTCAGCTTTAACACAAAACGCGAGTCAGAGGCGGAGTCTTAGTTCTCTGGGAAACCATGGGCGAGAAGGGCTGTCCGGTAGTCAGGTTTCCTCCTTTTCCTTCCGAGAAATCGCATCTCTTCTCCGGAAAGACTCGCAGCCACAGATTCTTCTCAATCACACGTCTTTTCGCCTCCGTGACTTTTAGTCCAGATAACGCGAATGCCTTTGACTCTCCGTTTCGTTTCTAAATGGGGAAACCATGTGCTCTCTAGAGTCCCTGTGAGGGGCTTTTGGCTATTTTGAACTTTTTTCCCCTCCCAAATTATGCCTGCTCCTCAGTGAATCCTGACAGTCAGGTCTACCTTCGCCCTGTCTGAACTTGTGCTCAGTCATCTTAGGCATGTAACCGTGAGCGTTTCCCGGCAGGTGTCGGGTTAAAAGGACAGTGTGGCAGCCTCGGCGTGCGGGTGGCTGTCGTGGTTTTCCGCGCCAGGAGCAGGCAGTGAGCATGCTCTCTGGTTTTAGGGCCAGAGCTGTGACTTCGCCAGGGTTACCCTTCGCCCCTGGGGCACTGCATCTGTCCAAGGAGATCCCTCGAAGGACACGCTGGTTAGACAGCCGCATGGTGGGAGGCACTGGAGCGATTCTATCCAGAAGCCGGAAGCCAGAGCCAATACACAGCCCCGTCTGCAGAAGGGGTGACTTCACACAGCGCTGGCGACCGGAATGGAAACCATGCTTTCAGATTGGATTAAGAGAGAATGGGGGATTGGATTAAGAGAGAATGAGGGCATGTACGGGAGTGAGGGGGGGAGGGCAATGGTAAGATATGTACACATATGATACCTTAATAAAATAAAATAAAATAAAATAAAATAAAATAAAATAAAATAAAATAAAAAGAAGTACAAGAGGAAAAATACTAAATTATTAGTCACAGTTGCTTCTGGCACTATGATTAGATTTTACGTGTACCTCTAAATCATTATTGATTGGATCCTTACTTTTCTTTGGTGTTTAGAAAAGCCAAATAAAATGAATAGAAAACCAAGAGAGAGAGGGGTGGGAGGAGAGAAAAAGAGAGAGAGAAGAGAGAGATTGTGTTATAGGGGGACTCAGATGTTGAGCGTCTGCCCTCTGGTGGTCAGTGCACATCATAGTGACTGGTCATTCGCCATTTGGTCAATTAGCATATTAGCCCTTTATTATATAGGATTACATTATTTTATTTTAAAATTATTTTAATATTATTAGGTCTTGTTGATGGAGGTAAAATTTGCTTAACACAAAACGGGCCATTTTTAAAAGAAACAATTCAGTGGCACTTAGTACATTCACATGTTGTGCAATCATCACCTCTGTCTGGTTCCAAACTCTTCTCATCACCCCAAGGACACCCCACCCCACTGCCAGTCACCCCCTTCCTCCCTCCCTCCAGCCCTGGCAGACACTAACCTGCTTTCTGTGTTGATAGATTTCCCTACTTCTGATATTTCCCATGACTGGAGTCACATAACATGCGAGATTCATGTCTGATTTATTCATTAATGGTCTCAAAGCATGTTTTGCACATTAAGAAGGAGATAAGGTAGAAAACTTAAAACTGAGTAAGATTATTATGTGTTCTCTCCTTAGCTGACTTCCATGGTCAAGGGGGTGGTGAATTTTTACTTATTCTTCTTAAAAGACAACAACTATGTGTCATTTTATAACTGCAGGTTTGTACCTTTTGACTCCTCTCCCCCTATTTGCCCACCCCTCCCCTCAATCCCTGCCTCCAGCAGCCACCCAACTTCTCTCTGGACCTATGAGCTTGTGTGTGACTGTAGTTTCCACATATAAGTGAGATCATACAGTATTTGTCTTTCTCTGTCTGATGTATTTCTCTTAGCACCATGTCCTGAAGGTCCAATGTGGTTCAATAAACTTAAACATAAACATTTTATTTATTCTTCTCTGAAGAAATCCTCACTTGAGGGTGTTTTTTTCCCATTGACTTTTTTAGAGAGGGTAGAAGGGAGGGGGTGGGAGAGAGAAACACATCGATGTGAGAGAGACTCATCCACGGGTTGCCTCTGGTTCCCACCCAGACTGGAGCCAGGCATGGAGCTTGCACCGAGGGAATGAAACTCACAACCCTTCAGTCCATGGGTCGATGCTCTAATCACTGAGAAAAATGTCAAAGCCAGGGCTACATGTTACTTATTCTTAACACATCCCTTCACCTTGGCAACCTAGTAAGTAGCATTGCCTTGTACGTGTTTTATTAGTATTATTAATGGGCTTTGCTTGTAGAACAGTTTTAGATTTACTGGAAAATTAAGCAGGTAGTCCAGAGATTAGGAGAGGGAGTATACAGGAATATACTACTCCTGTGTCCTTCACACATGTTCCTCACTTGTTGACTTCTGACATTAGTATGGTACCTTTGTCGCAATTAATGAACCCATGTCAATACATTCTTTTTTTTTTTTTTTACAAAAATAATATATTTTATTGATTTTTTACAGAGAGGAAGGGAGAGGGATAGATAGAAACATTGATGAGAGAGAAACATTGATCCGCTGCCTCCTGCACACTCCCACTGGGAATGTGCCCACAACCAAGGTACATGCCCTTGACCAGAATCGAACTTTGGGCTGATGCTCTATTCACTAAGCCAAACCAGTTAGGGCTCGATGCATTCTTATCAATTAAAGTCCGTGGTTTATTCTGATTCCTTGATTTTTCCCTCATGTCCTTATTCTGCCCCAGGGTTCCCTCTAGAATCCACATTGCATTTAGAAGCCTTGTCCTTGGGCTGCCCTGGGCTGTGGCTGAGTTTCAGACTGCCCTGTTTGCAATGACCTTGACATTTTGAGGAGAACGGGCTGGGCTTTCTCAGGATGGAATCTGTCTGATGTTTTTCTCAAGATCCGACGGGGGGTTATGGGCATTTGAAAGGAAGGTCATAGAAGTAAAGTGCCATTTCATCACGTCATACCAAGGGCACATTTCAACATAATTTATGACTGTTGATCTTGACCTTGGTCACCCCACTTAAGCAGCATTTGTCAGGGTTCTCCACTGCCAAGTTACGCTTTTGTAAATTTCAAAAAAAAATCTTGTTCCCATGACTAACTTGCACTGCTTATGTAACCAAGTGGATGCTTTGTGTAGGCACAGCCTTGGAGGTTTGAATGGCCTTGCAGTTTGTTCCAAAGTGTGGCATCCAAACAGAGGCGAACACATTCAGGGGCTGTGTGTACTCAGAAACGGGCATGCACCCCCTCTTCCTGCCCCCACAGGAGAAGCACAGTTCTGCTGAATGACAGACGCGTTCCTGGGGAGAGTCACCAGTTCTCCTCTGCCTGAATTCTTATCTAAAAATGCCCAGATTTATCCGCCATGAAGTCACAGCCAGTATGAACCTGAGCAGGAATGCAGAGGCAGGGAGCAGAATCCGGTCTTCATGCAGCCATTCAGCAAACATCCCCGACACCTGTGGTCGGCAAACTGTGCTTCGAGAGCCACATGCAGCTCTTTGGCCCCTTGAGTGTGGCTCTTCCACAAAATACCAAGGCCTGGGCAAGTCTGTTTTGAAGAAGTGGCGTTAGAAGAAGTTTAAGTTTAAAAAATGTGGCTCTCAAAAGAAATGTCAATCTTTGTCCTGTTGGTATTTGGCTCAGCGGACTAATGACTTTGCCGACCACGGCCCTACACCAGGCGGACATGCCGCAAGGGCACTCCAACCGGATCATTAAGCGCTGGTGACACTCAGCATGGCTCCTCTGTCCTGTCGCCCACGGCCAGGGAACCTCTGCAATGCATGGTGGGTAACAGAAGCCCAGAAGGAACAGCTGCAAAACCGATAAAAAAAAAAAAAAAAAAGTCACTCTACGACCTCCATGAAAATCCAGGTAAGCAAGGAATTAACGCTGGGCTCCAGACACTTACACTTAGGAATCCATTTTTGCTTCGATGTTTTCAATTTAAGATAAAAGGTCCCAAAAATGATTCAGATGATGATGACGAGATGGTGCCCAGCCGCCTGCACTCGGTCGTTCTTCCAGAATTTTCAGTGATAACTCCTTGAGCATAGTACTTGCCATTGGTACAAACATCTGAAAAGAGAGGAACATGAGTACCCCTCCTTATCAGATAAGACAGGAAGGGAATTGGGTCAAGTTAGCTGAATACCTGGAGACTTTATGCAATTATATGGGAAGTAACGTTCTGTGCTGGGGACTTCGAATATGCAGGACAGAGCATCCGGAAGTGCTGCCATGTAGCGGCAGAAACGTGTGGTCATGACTTTGGACTCCGGAGTGTTGCCTTTTCTCTCCCCATTGACCATGCCTCTGGGAAAAGCACCAGAGGGGGGAGGGAGGGCAGCAGTGATGGTTGGGGAGGGGGATTGTCTGTGGCAGTGGGTCTGAGGGAAGTAGTTTTAAGGCTCATGTGAAGGCACCAATAACAAGGAACAGAGAAAAGCCATTGAACAGTTAATACACTCAGAAAGGTGGGCAAGAAAAAGTGGGTGTTTTCAGTCCAAGACAGAGAACACCATCCCGGTGGCCAATGGGCACCCCATTCATCGCAATATGATCAACTCATACAGGGCATTCTGATCCACCAAGGGCTGCCATATCCATGTTCTCAATGGATCTTTACATATGGGGATTTAAAATTGGTTAGTTACGATGGAGTGACCTAACTGTTATGGACTGCATGTTTATGTCTCTCCCACATTCCTGTGTTCCCTGAAGTGGCTGTGTTTGGAGAAGTGATCTCTAAGGAAGTAAAGTCAAGCAAGATCATAGGGATGGGGCCCTGAACCGATAGGATTAGTGCCCTTGTAATAAGAGACACAGAGAGCTTCCTTTCTCTCTCTTTCTCTCCTGGTCCCTACAGGCCAAGGAAAAGCCCTATGAGGACACAATGAGAAGATGGCTGTCTGTAAGCCAGGAAGAGAGCTCTCACCAGAAACAGGATTAGCTGGGACCTGGATCTTGGTCTTTCAGCCTCCAGAAAGGTGGGAAAATAAATGTCTTGGTTAAGCCGCCCAAACTGGTATTTTCTTCCAGCAGCTGAGCAGACGGAGACAATCACTCCCATCGCTGATGGAGCAGATGGAGCCTCCGGCTGGAGCTTCGTGCTGGGCTGTACCTGTCACTTTAGGTGAGGAAATAAGCTCTAAATCTAAAGCTTCCTGTATTGGGGAGCTTTGCCATCACTGCCGAGGACATGTTGCAGTCTCTTAGGAAAGGGCGACATGAGCACTGTGTTGGGGTTCGATTACCGCCTCCTGTCCATCCAGTGGGGTGACCAGCGCCTCCAGCTTTGTCCGGTTCTAACATTGGACGTCTACCTCAGTCCCTGTCAAACCAGATGGTCACTCACCCCCCACTCCCCCCAGCCATGGGCCCCGAATAGCTTCATTTTACTATAACTTACGCCTAAATGATCTGGGTTTCTTTTAGTCTGGAATTATTAACTGACTCTAAAAGGGTGTTCCTTTCCCCCGCTCTTGTGGGGCACCCGCTCTGCCCAGGCTGGGGTCCCAGTTTCTCAGGGATCCTGGTGAAACCGTGGAGGCCCTTGCTGACTCCCAGGGCTCCAGGATGCCGTTGGCCTGACTGGCTGGCCAGTCCAAGTCTGGAGAACGCAAAGTGCTGGGAACGCTGGGACTTGGGACCTGAGCGATGATGGCAGGAGAAGGAGAAGTCCTGGGCTGAGGGCGGAGTGGGGAAAGGCCTGAAGCGGAGTTCCTGAGAGAAGCCCAGCCATATCGGCCCCTCATGCCTGGCTGGGAAGCTCAGGAAAGGAAGGAACACTCTCGGAGGGGAGTGGGGGAGGGGGGGGTCTGTTCTCATTTCTCCTGGCATCTCCTTTGGGGCTGTCCCTGCTCCCGTGACTCCTGACAGCTTTCATCTCCCAGACGGGCCAAATGAACCCTTCGATTTTCGTGAAATGGTAGTATTTATTTATGTTTCTATCATATCTGCAGACATATATTACGTGGGCTTCCTCCACTGTGTTTCCTCAGCTGCACTCCCATAATTTATTCTGCCAGGCGTGGCCTGTCCTTGACATACCGAGCCATTAACTGGAAATCAGGAGAGTTCTGTGAGGTCTGGACGAAATTCCTTCCTCTGATTAGCGGGCCCGCGCTAGCCGAACACCGAGGCACGGGGCCGGGAGAGGAGGAGTAATTGGCCTCCATGGTCATGGAAAAGTCTAAACAGAAGATTTTCTTTCTCTTTCCTCTTGCAGTGATTTATTTTCATGGTTTTATGAGACTTTAATGAGGAAACCTTATCTGTACGCCTGGTAATTATCAACCAAATTCCCATTTCCTGACAGAAAACCCCCAAGTCAAACACAAATGGTGGAGTTGGGAGAGCCTTTGACCTCTGACCCCTGTGGCTGAAGAGTAATGCATTGCCACTCGGGGCATGTTGCCACCTTCAATTTAGGGTAACTAGGGCAGGCAGGCTAAGGTATAAGGCGGGCAAGCAGGCTAAGACCGTGGTCAGCAAACAAAGGCTCGAGAGCCACATGCGGCTCTTTGGCCTTTTGAGTGTGGCTCTTTCACAAAATACCATGGCCTGGGAGAGTCTATTTTGAAGAAGAAGGTTGAGTTTAAAAATGTGGCTCTCAAAAGAAATTTCAATTGTACTGTTAATATTTGGCTCTTTTGACTAATGAGTTTGCCGACTATTGGGCTAAGCAGGCTAAGGTATAAGATGAGCAAGCAGGCTAAGGTATAAGATGAGCAAGCAGGCTGAGGTATAAGTGGGCAAGCAGGCTGAGGTATAAGGCGGGCAAAAAGCTAAGACGCCGAGGGCCATGTGGCTGCCTCAGGCAGGAAAGGTACCACCTCCCTCCCTGCAATTTAATGTGATTTCTAGCTGGTCCAGCTCCTGCTGCTGGGCCAAGGAGCGCCCACCTGACTCCAAGGCCTGGCGAGATGTGATATTTTGGAAACTTTTGTTGTGTTTTGTGGTTGTGTTTTCCCTCGTGAATTGCAGCTCTTGCCTGTCAATAAAGAAACTACCGTTTGGGCGACTCGGCGAAGCGGCGGTGGCCCCTGACCCCAGGCCCGGATGAAGGACCACACCACCTGGGGACTCAAGCAGAGAGAGGACAGAAGGCACAGGTACTAGAGGGACGGGTCCGAGCTCTCCCGAAAGGCGGAGGCGGGGAGAGGTGAGGCTTTTAGGCTGGGAGGGTGCCTCAGCCCCAGAGCAGCCAGGAAGTCAGAGCGCGCCTGGTTCAGTGAACGAGGTGAGAATCTCCTTTCCTTACACTTTCCTCTGGGCATCAAACTTGTCCTGCTCCCCAGTAACCTTCACAGGCATCTCTGCTTGTTCTGTCGTTGGCACAGAACGTTGCTGGTGCTCGAATCGTGTCTTCCGACTATTGGGCTAAGGTATAATATAAGATGAGCAAGCAGGCTAAGGTATAAGATGAGCAAGATGGCATCTGGGCCAGTGATTAAGGAGCCTGGACAGGAGCGCAGTGGCTTGCTTTGAATTAGAGAAATGTTCTTCAAACATCTATGTGAAAGGCACTGCACAGGACTGGCTGGGCGTTTACAAGGCCCACTCCTGGAGAATGTGACACGGCCCATGTTCGCTCTTGCCCTCTCTGGAGCTGGGGACCCTGCTCCCTCACCCCAGTTCCCTCTTCCCCGTGGGAACAGGTCGGTCTTGGCCACCAGGAGATAGAGTTACTCCAAGTCACTCAAGTGGTCACCAGCATTGGACACTGTTGGGGTTTTAAATATCCTTTACATTACTCATCTATGGAAACCCTTTGGCTCTCTGTGTGTCTGCCAGGCTTCAGGGACTCACAAATGAGCTGGGTCAGGCCCCCCTTCTCTCTCTGAAGGGGCCCGTACAGCGTGCCCCCCTCCCGCCCTGGCTCATACGGAAATGGGGAAGTGGCTCTGGGCACACACGCCAGTGTGATCCAGAAGGAGACACGCCGAGCTCGGGGAATCCTATACACAAAGACCCAGGCAGGGAACAGATCTAGAACAATACCCCATCCAGTAGAAATATGTGAGGAACATAAGCAACTTAAGATTTTCCAGTAACTTCGTTTAGGAAAGGAAAAAGAAGCCAGTGACATTAATTTTCATAATGTATTTTATTTAACACACGATTTCTATAGTATCATGTCAACATGTAATCACTATAAAAGTATTGCCGGAAGCCGGTCATTGTTTTAATAATAGAGAGCTGTGGATAGGGAATCTGGAGGGCTGGTCAACCTTAATTGCTCTGAAGGGTCAGAGCTAATCTCTAGACATTGGTAATGGAAGAGCCTCCACCTGTTAGTCTCAAGTAAATTCGCTGATTGGCTATTATTAGAACCTCCTGCCTAAGGGATGCGGGTGTATCCCATAATCCTAATCTTAATAAAAGGGATGGCAAGGCCGGAGCGGGTAGTAGTTCTTCCACTAGAGTTGGATTACCGCCTTGCTCCCATTTCCCAAAGTAATGCTTTCCTAGTCTCTTCATTTGTGTGTGGCCTTCTCCAGAACCCGAACTCTGGACGGGACGTGAAAGAGGTTTCCACAAAGTATGATTCGAATGTTTTATGTTCTTTTTTTGTTAATATATTTTATTGATTTTTTACAGAGAGGAAGGGAAAGGGATAGAGAGTTAGAAACATTGATGTGAGAGAAACATCGGTCAGCTGCCTCCTGCACACTCCCTACCAGGGATGTGCCCGCAACCAAGGTATAATACATGTCCTTGCCCGGAATCGCACCCAGGACCCTTCAGTCAGCAGGCCGACACTCTATCCACTGAGCCAAACCGGTTTCAGCCAAATATTTTATGTTCTGTTTCGTACTAAGTCTCTGAGATCTGATATCTACTTTGCACTTCCATTAAATCTGTTTCTCCTAGCCACATGTTAAGTCTTCAGTAGCCATGTGTGGCTCAGGGGTGACGTCTCAGCTGGCACAATACGGCTAGCTACCTACCTAGCCGGGCAGTCAGCTGCTCTGGGCACAGGAGCGACTGTATCAGTATGGGTGCGGACTCTGTCCTAGAAAGGGTTGCTTCCCTGTCCTCCCTACTGTCATTTGAAAGCACAGTGGGAACTGGGGTTGGACTGCGGATACACCCAGACCATGTAAGCAACTGTTACGACCGGTCGACCAAATGACTGGTTGACTGGTCGCTCTGATGCGCCCTGACCACCAGGGGAGCAGACACGCAACACAGGAGCTGCCCCCTGGTGGTCAGGGTACTCCTACAGATTACCTCCCTCGGTCCCTCCTCTCGGAATTGTCACGATTGGGATTGAGACCATCCCGATGGCCCCAATTGATGGCCAGGCTGAGGGGCCCCACCCACGCATGAATTCAGTACTGGGCCTCTAGTTTAAAGATAAAATTCCTAGGAGTTTTTATTGATACTTGTAATTCAAATTCAGGACCCTAAGGACTTATTGACCCTCTTCTAGTCTATATCCTCTCTTCCACGCTGGAACCCTATCTCTCAATAGCGCAGGGGTTATATAATTAAAACTAGAGGCCCAGTGCACGAAACTAGTGCACAGGGGTGTGGGGGGGGTTCCTTAGCCTACCTGTGCCCTCTCACAGTCCAGAAGCCCTCAGGGGATATCCAGTTGGACATCCTTAATGCTGCTATGGAGGCAGAAGAGGCTCCTTCCACAGCTGCTGGGCTCGCCAGCCATGAGCCGGGCTCAGTGCTTCTGGTTGAATAGGGTTCCCCCTGTGGGAGTGCAGTGGGGTAGCTTCTGCATTGAACAGCTGCCCCTGGTGGTCCGTGCATATCGGATCTTCCACCATTCAGTTGATTTGCATATTAGCTTATTATTATATAGGACTGGAAGCCAGGTGCATGAAATTTGTACACATAATGTTCTCTTATTTTATTTTTGATTTTCACTTTACTTTCTATTTCCCCTAAAGCATTATCTGTTATGAATCGTAACCCAGTTCCATCTAGCAGAGATCTCATGTCTGGAACTGATTTGCTGGGGGTGGGGGGGCGATGTCCTCTCAGCTTGGCTTGTACCCTCTCATAGTCTGGGACCCCTTGACTCTCACTGCCTGCCTGCTCACTCCTTACCACTCGGCTCACTGTTCCTGGCTTCTGGCTCAGGGGTGTTCCCCCTGTGGGAGTGCACTGACCACCAAGGGGTAGCACCTGCATTGAGCATCTGCCTCCTGGTGGTCAGTGTGCATCATAGCAATTGGTCGTTCTGCCATTCTGTTGATTTGTATATTAGCCTTTTATTATATAGGATAGCGCATATCGGCTCATCCATTTTCTTCCACATTAGTTATGTGATAGCATCACAAATATTCCCACCACTGATCAGATTGCTCACGACAGTTCATTTTTGGGCACATTTCCTTCCTACCTACCTGCCCCCCATTTAAAACCAGCCATGTCAGGGGTTTGTTGTCAGCGCATACGGCCTCTGCGTGCTGCGCTCGCTCCTCTCTCTGCGAAGCTGTTTATTTCCTGTTCAGCGCCAGGCTCTGTGCCAGTGCTTCTCTGGTCACTTTGGTTGTCTGAAGCTTGTTCTCTAATAGACTCATCAGAAAAGAGGAATATTTTCTGGGCACAATATTTCCTGAATTCTTTCATGTTGATGACAGTTTGGACTGCTCATACTTGAAAATCTGTTTTTGCTGGATATGAAATCCTTGGCTCACATTTTCTTTCCATTAGGAGCTCAAATATGTTAGTACATTTTCTCCTGCAATAAGTGCTGTGTTTGAAAAGTCTTTTTCATGATAAATCACTTTCTTTTTTTGCTTATGCCTGAAGGATGTTTTCTTTGTCATGAGACCCAATAAATTTTCGCTTTGATATTCGCGGTTCTGGTTTGCGTTCCCAGGTCTGTGAAGCATTCCATCGGGTCAGCTTCGTTCCTTTCCGTTTCAGGAACGTTTCTCTGCATTCTGGTTTTCACACGGGTCCTCTTTCTCTGCTTTGGTTTTCTTCTTCTAAGTTCCTATTACTTTATGTTAGATGCTCTTAGCCACTCTTCACTTTCTCTTATTTTATTTTTGATTTTCATTTTACTTTCTATTTCCCCTAAAGCATTATCTGTTGTGAACCGTAACCCAGTTCCATCTAGCGGAGATCTCATGTCTGGAACTGTTCCTTCATTTCTAATTCTTTCTTGAGTTTAACCCTTTCTGAGATTTTATCCTTTGATTCATGTTTCTTCCATTCTTATATTGTCTCTAATGTAATTGAGCTCATCTTGAAACAGTTGTGGTTTGGATTAGTTCCGTGACTGCGTTTTTTCTGGCAGGTTTTCATTGATTGTCCAACTGTGATTCTGCTTCTTATTTTCACTTTGAAATAGTACCTTAGTGGAGGATTTGACGTCGGTATTTTCTCTGAAAATAGTTTTTCTATACTGGGGGTCAAGCAGTCTACCTAACCTACTTAGAGTCCCTGCTGTTGTGAAATTACAGAATTATCTCACCTGTTCATTAAGTATTTGTACAGTATATAGCAATCTGTGCCTTTTATCCATTTGATTATTGGAGTCTAAATGATTTTATTATTGAGTCATATGGGTTTTTTAAAGATTGAGGGTATTCGTCATTTATCGTATTTACTGTAATTCTTTTCATTGTTCTTTTGATGATGGGGAAGGAACTTGGTTTTGCTTAGCTTTTGACTGTACAGTTTAAATACTGTATGCTTCCTTTATAGTTGCCATCACTGTTCTTTAGCTTTAAAAATTCACCTTTCCCCTCCCACCACCCACATCAGAGTCTGAGGATTTAATGACTCAGGTTTCATTATTGCACTCACGTGAGTAGCAGCCTGGGGCTGAGATGGTGCAGTCAGGAAAGAAATGGTGATGCTTACCTCCCTTCAGGGCAGGCACACAGATGAGGTGAGCTTGGAAGTGAAGGAATCGGGAAGAATCTCTTAATCTGACATCTCTGTCCTCTGCTCGGCTTGGCTGGCCCTCCCCAGCCCCTCGGGGTCCCTGCTGCGTGTGGGTGCTGAGCGGGTGGGGCTGCTCCCAGGATGGCCTTTCCTTAGTAAGTACAGGGGTGGGGCTGACCGCTCGAGATGCAAAGCATCTACTGAGTCTTTGCTTAGCGGTTTGTTGACTCTCTGGCTCTCCCGGTGGGACTGTCTGGTCCCTGCCGGCCTTAACCTCATCCGTGTTCATTTCATTGCTAGATTGGTTTTCTCTCTCATGACGGTTAACCAGGTGAGGCCACTTCCCACAAAGACAAATTAAATTCCATCCTCCACGTCCTCTCCTGTCTGGGCCCAGAGCGAGGTGTGCCGCGTTTCTGAGGGCATCTCCCACAGCTGCTGCAGCCCCACTGAGGGAGCTGGTCCCGGCGGGCGGTAGGTGTCTCTGAGCCGATTCCTTGTGAGCGGCCTGCGGCGGCTGGCATAGCTGTGACTCACCGCAGTGATTGTACCTCCAATGCGGTCCTTTTGGAACAGAAACCATTTCCTGGCTGGTGTTTGATGACTTTGCTGTTTATTACAAAGCACTGAAGATCTTCCCGCAGCCTGACAGACGTGTTTTCCACAACATGGCAGAACACAACGCATGTCCTAATCGGGACAAATTCTAGCATTAAATTATGCCAGCCATGCACGCTCCCTTAGCATGCTTCCAAGGGCCCGGTTTCTACTGAGATTTTTCTTTTTTGACTAATTTTTTTTTTCATTCCTGGTTGGACATTAGAATAACCTGGGAAGGTTTTTTTTAAAATACCAACACCTGGGCCCCCTCCAGACCATTGGAATCAGGATCCCCAGGGTTGGAGCTGGGGCATCAATACTGAGTTTCCTCACCCAGTTTGGGGCAGCCAGGTGCCCCAAACTCCCTAAAACAAAATTTGTTGAGATTATTACAATGTGCATGGAAATGCGTGTTTCTTCTTGTTAGGGCTGGCAGAGACCACATGATGGGGCTTTGGGGTCGTCGTTGGCAGCTCCAGAAATGGTGTGAGTGACAGGTTGGGAGGGTGGGTGCTAAGAGAATGTCTGACGCTGCTCACAAAGCAAGATCCTGCTTGGACTTTGCTCATTCGTTTTTGGAGATGGGGTGTGGGGGCATGAGGGAGTGCTGACGGAGATTGCAGGGTTTGGCAGGGTGAGTCAGGGCTGTGCCCCCTCTCTTCACGCCCAGGGTCACACTCACCAGGATCTCTCGTTCCTAGCTGTGTGGCCTCGGGCAGGTCACTCAATTTTCTGGCTGCTGCTCAGTTGCCCAAGACCAACAAGAGACGCTTAGTGTCCAATGCATTTCCTGATACCAGGCACCAGGCTGCTGCTGATGTTAGGCCTCGGCACAGGGAGCAGCCTGGGTCCGGGATGCCAACGCCTCCACAAGCCACCTACCCTCCGTGCGGGCTCCCAGAGGTGCCAGGGAAAGAATGTTTGTGGCTCATTGACCCCAAGCTCCTCTTCGCTGTGTTGAGCTGAACTATATGGTCTGGAGAGTGCTGAGCTGCCAGAATCCCTTCTGATTGTTTCCTCTAAGAGCAGGAGAACCACCTCCTGTCTCCTGCTTCTCTTCCCCTCCCAACCCTAGTCCCATCCCTCTGGCCCTCACCACCCGCTGAGCGAGTGGAGGGGCGTGGCTTTGGTGAAGTTCGTCCAGCTTGTCCCCCCAGTAGAACTGAGGCCAGAGGTTCTGAAGCAGTAGGAAGCAGAGGAGAGAGGAGAGGCTAGACAAGGCTTCTCCAAGAGGGGGTCTCCTCCCTCCCTCCCTCCCACTGAAAGCTCCTCTCCACCCCCTGCCACCAACTCCCCAGGTCAATGGTCAATTGGACTCAGCGACTGTGACTCCAAACTCCTCCAAGCCACGGGAAAGGACAGTGCGAGCTGTGGCGGAGTCCGGCTGGAAGTCACGTTACACACGGTGAAGACAGCTCGTCTGTCTCCTCTTCCTGTCTGCCCAGCTGCTCCACTTCCCCTGGTTCGTGGCTGGAGAGGGGGCTGCCCAGTCATTTGTCAAATCCTGCTACGTTCTACAAAAACACCGCCTGCCTCAGGATTTTCCAACCCATCGCTGGCATGGGAAGCTCTTCTGATCACTGTCCTGATCTTTTCACTTTATTCATCCATTCATCTACTCATTCATTCATTCAAAAATTCATTCATTTGTTCATCGGATAATTAGCAACTGTTTTGTGGCGGATGGCATTGATGTCCCAGACTTCACTGGGAGACTCCAAAAATGAGAAAACACGATTGCAATGCATATAAGTACAACCAATGGACATAAAACTCTAGGGAGAGAGGGTATGTATGGGAGGGAGGGGGCAAAAAAATCAATAAAATATATTAAAAAATAAAATAAAAAAGAACTTCTAAAAAAAAATTTAAAAACTCAAAAAACCCCCCAAAAACACACACAAAAAAAACCCACGACTGCAGCAGCTTGTTTTGCTTATAGCCTCATTGAAGATCCTTGAAAACAAATTATTGCAATGCACTGCCAGGGGGAGAGGGGTGGGGGCAGGGAGGAGAGTATAGGGGGTGGGGATAGTTTGGAGACTTGACTTGGGTTACACACAAGTCAGTGTACAGATGATGTGTTATAGAATTGTGCACCTCCCTGAAACCTGCATAATTTTGTTAACCAGTGTCACCCAATAAATTCAATAAAAAGAAAATAAAACAAATAAAAGCAATGCACTGTGACCTGGTTTGTAACAAACAAAACAATAAAAGAATATAAAGGGGTTGGCAGAGGACCCAGGCTGTGAAGGAAAGTAGAAGGTGTGCTAGACAGAGTGGGGTGGGGCTCCCAGACTGGGGACCACGTGAGAGCAGAGAACAGCACATGTAGGGGCTTCAGCAGGGTTTGGAATTGAATTCTGTAGGAATGAGAGACAAGGATGGTTTTTAATCAGGAGAGTAACATGACCACTTTTGCTTTTACTGAGAGAGAATGATACAAAGAGCAGAGAGTGGAGGGCGGACAGCTAATGGCCAAGAGCAAGATCTCAGAGGAGGTGGTGGGTGAGATGCCATCAGAAGCACAAGCGGGTGCGCTTCTGCCTCCAACTCCTCTGCTCCAGGGGGGCGCCCTCTCTCATCCTGTGACTCTGGTTTTCTGAAACTCTCTCCAGATGTTGCTTGGAGCAACCAGAACATTCCATGGCCCAGAAAGGAGAATTCACTTCTGTTCATAAACGGAAGAAATGGGATTCCTTGCTCTATGTTCCCCGAACACAGCACAGCACCTGGTGTGAAGGAGGAGCTCAAGCAATCATGGCTGAACGAGACTGATTGCGGAAGCAATGGGAAGGGTGCATTGGTTTCCTGTGGCCACTCTAGCACAGTGGTCACAAACTCATTCGTCAGCAGAGCCAAATATCAACAGCACAACAATTGACATTTTTTTGGAGAGCCACATTTTTTAAACTTAAACTTCTTCTAACGCCACTTCTTCCAAATAGACTCTCCCAGGCCGTGGTGTTTTGTGGAAGAGCCACACTCAAGGGGCCAAAGAGCTGCATGTGGCTCTTGAGCCGCAGTTTGCTGACCACGGCTCTAGCATATTTCCACAGACTGGGTAGCTTGAAGCAACAGAAAGGTGCTTTCTCACCATCGCGGAAGCTAGGATTCTGAAATCAAGATAACAGGGGGGGCCATGCTCCCTCCGAAGCTGTGGGAGGCTCCTCCTTGCCTCTTCAGCTCCTGATGGCTGCCACCGGTCCTTACAGATGCATCACTCCAAGCTCTGCGCCCATCGCCCTGGGGCCTGCCTCCCTGTGTCTCTGGGTCAAATTTCCCTCTTCTCATAAGAACACCAGTCATTGGCATAGGGTCTACCCCAATACAGCATGACTTCCTCTTACCTTGATCTCATCTGCAAAACTCTGTTTTCAAACAAGGTCATATTCCTAGGGACCAGGAACCAGGACTGGGACCCCTCTTTTTGGGAGGAATAATTCAACCCATAGCAAAGGGTGTGGCGTGAGCTATTCTTCCGTCCCTGTCAGTCTGCACCTTCTCTGGAGGGACTCATTCCACGTGGCCAGGTCCATAGCGTCACATAATTGTATCACACAGCCAGCGTACTCTTTCAAAAAATTAGACACATCCATTTTTCAAGTATGTGAGGGCCTACTGTGTGTTCAGCTCTGTTCCAGGATCTGGGTATACAGAGATGCTCTGACTTGATCCAATTAAATGTGTTTGACTGTGTTTTCAACTTGATGAGACTATAACAAACTGTTGGCAATTACGTGACAAATTTCTTTCCTTTAAGAGGAAAGGAAATGAATCATTCTTTTGCTTAGAGTTAAGTAAGACTCATAATTAGGAGAATGTTCGTTCACAGGATTTTGCCTTATTTATGAGGGCTTCTGGCAAAACGTGTGAAACCCAATAATTTAGAGTGCCCTGCACCTGAGCTCAACGGGAAGACCAGGGCAGCCAGCAGGGCTGGAGGAGGGAAGAGGTGCGGGGGTGAGGGAGGGGGGTATGCGGTGGGGCACAGGGAAGTGAGCTATGTGGGGCTCCTTTCCAAGGACCAGATGACAGGTGGTCCAATGTGGCATCATGTGGACAAAGCCATGCTGGGTCCTCCTAAGTCACCTTGGGGACCCTGAAACCAGCCCAGTTGATGCACGTGCCAGGTGGCTCAGGAAAGAAATGCCCTCGCAGGCATTCAGCATGCAGCATCAGGAACTCCTGGGGGTCCGTCTTTGAACCTCCTGACTTGGCGCACCAGTGTCCTCCCAGGTGCAAGAGCCGTGATGAGAAGAGAGGCATTGGTAAATCATGTCTCTGAAAAGACGTGTATACAGATCACATAAAGAACGGTTACAACTCAATAAAAAAAGACAGACATTCGAGTAAAAAATGTGGACAGAGGACCTCAAGAGACATTTCTCCAGGCCAACAGGCACATGGAAAGATTCAGTATCATTGGTCACGAGGGAAACGCAAAAGAAAGCCACAGCGAGAGATCACACACACCAGGATGGCTTGTCATGTAAAACCCAGGTGTTGGTGAGGATGCTCAAAATCGGGAATCCTGCTGGTAAGTTCCAAAGTGGGGTAGCCAATGTGGAAACAGTCTGACACGTTCCTCAAAAGTTTAAGCATAGAGTTACCATGAGACCCAGCAATTCCACTCCAGGCATACTCCCAAGAGAAACGAAAGCATATACCCACAAAAACTCACCCATGAATGTTCCTTCCGAGCAGCAGTATTCATAATACCCAAAAAGGTGTGCCTATCAACTAATGAATAGATAAATAAAATGTAGGATAGCTGCACAATAGAATAGTCTCTATGTATAGAAAGCCCTAATATGCACATAGGCCAAGCTGGGGAACAACCAAACAACCGAACAACCAGTCACTATGATGTGCACTCACCACCAGGGGGCATGCACGGGACATGGCAGGCTTCGGCAGCAGGCAGCAGAGTACAGAACATGGTAGGTGGCAGAGCGCAGAACATGGCAGGTATTGGAAGCAGCAGGATGGTGGAGCAAGTGAACAGGGATGCCAGATCAAGGCATGGTGCCAGTCACTGTCATCAGGGCAAACCTCTGGTGGTTACTGAAAACTCTTTGCTCTTGCACACCAAGGTCCCACCCAGCACTCGCACCTGCTGCCAGCGCCCAGTGCCAGAGCCTCTGTTCACACCTGTTGCCATTGCCTGGTGCCGGCCCCAGTCACTTGGCGCCATCAGTGGGTGCAAGCAGCAGCTGCTGGCCCTGAACACCCTTTAGGGCTTCTTCACTTTCCCCTGCTCCTGAGGGTGGTAGAGGTTGGCACCTGCCTCTCACACCCACTGCCAGTGATGGCCCCACTCACACTCTCTGCCGGCACTGAAGCCATCGTGCCAGTGCCGGCACTGCTCGAACCCACAGCTGGCGTTGGAGCTGCCACTCGTACCTGCTGCCAGTGCCTGGCACTGGTCCCAATTACTCGGAACTGTTAGTGGGTACGAGTGGCAGCTGCTGGCCCCAATCGTCCCTGAGGGCTTCTTCACTTTCCCCTGCTCCTGAGGGGCAATCAGGGCAGCAGCTATACCATTTGCACCCACTGACTCCACTGGCTCCTGCTGATGGCGTGGAGGGATTGGGGCCAGTGCCAGCAGTCCGAGTAGAGCTGGCACTGTCAGTGTGTGGGAATGGTAGCAATGGGAACGGGGCTTCCAGCAGACAGGGGACCAGAGGCTATGGCAGGAGGGGTCAGATGGAGGCATGGAGGATGGGCTGAGACCTGGCCCTGTACCCACTGCAGCCTTGTGGCCCACAGTTCCTTTCAAGGGGCACAAATCTGTGCACTGGGCCCCTAGTTTTGGAAATAAATAACACTGATTTATGCTAAAACCTTGAAGACATTATGATGTGTGAAAGACACCAGCCACAAAAGACCAGATTGCATGGTTCCATTTTTTTATGAGATATCCCGAAGAAGCAAATCTGTAGAACATAGGGTGGTGGTGGGAGGACATGGGAGTGACAGCTAATGGACATGGTGTTGAGGGCTGATGAAAAGGCTCTGAAACGGATTGTGGCGATGGCTGCAGAATTCTACGCACTTGCTAACAGGGTCTTTTATGGCACGTGAATTAAATCTTGATAAAGCTGTCACATTTTTTAAAGTAAATATGCTCAGTATATTTAAAACCTAATTTTCTTCCTTTTTTCCCTTCATTTCCCTCCCCTTCTTTCTTTCCTTCCATTCTCTTTCCCTTCCTTCTTTCTGTCAAATGTATAAGGATAGGATGGAATATGTCTGGTTTATGGAATGAAGTATAATGACCGGTGGATAAGGAAGCAAGCCAAAAGTGCAAAGCTTATTTAACTTGAGGTACTCAAGACAGAGAATATCTGAGGTGTAAGCAAATTGTTTTAATGACATTTATTCTTTTTCTCATTCAACACACATTTATGGGACATTTATTAAACATTTGAGGCACTTGCACTCAGTGCGATTTTATGATTTCAAAGCAACACAGAAGTGTATTTTCATAGCACGTACCTGAGGCCAGGTTTCCCATGTTTATAACCAGTCTGCCACGACCACGCACACCCTCCCTTCCTACTGCCAGTGGTATATACGTGCTGACTTTGGTCTGTCACGAGTTGCTTAAAAAGAGTAAACTTGTGATCGTGTTTGGAAATCCCTTGATATTTACAGAAATGCAAACCACTTAGAAAATCCATAAAAGAGTTGTGTCTTGAACAAGAGTTTGTCTGATAGCACCGCTGGGAATCACGGACCCAGGGAGGAGCGGGTGTGGGGAAGCCTGCGATGCCTCTTTGGCTCCTCTCTCCATCACCGGGGTGAACCCATCAGCTTTGGTTTAAGGGGGGCTGGAGGCCCCAGGAGAAACTGCTGGGCTATGAAATGACTGTCGGGAGACTCGGGTCTACCAGGGTCCTTTCGGCACCATTTCTCCTTAGAGCAAACCCAAACCTTCCATCAGTGAGATGTCAGCGTCGCGTGGGGACCACCCAGGTCCTGCCAGCCTGAAGGTGGGTTAGGGGATGCAAACTGGGGTCTGGGTCTGAACTCAGATCTGGCAGGGATTCCCAGGGTCACTTTAAGAGGAAAGGGAGCTGGAAGTTATCACTCAGAACTTGTCTAGGTGAGAAAGAATTCTCAGGACCTGTTCTACCATAAGCTTACATCTTCAGGACGTAAATGGATTGGGTTCTGGAGAGTATGCATAGAAACAGGGGAAAGTGGCCGTTCACCTCTTCGATGTAAGGATCTTCCCTTTATCTTTGTTATTGGCAGGTCGATCCAATGGTCATTATCAGCCTCCTGGAATTAGCCACGAAGTGATAAAATAATCCAGAAAAGGTTGTCTCCATGTATTCTTCACAGATGTTACTTCTGTGAAACCAAACCATTTAGAGAAAGCAAAATTTTCCTGGGGGAAAGAAGGCACCTTTAAAACCAAAAATCAAAGGGGTTGGGGAGAGAACTTTAGCCAAAGGATCCAGCCACTAAAATGCATGTATTCTTTAAGGCACAAAGTGTTTTTTCCCTTTAGGGGCTGGATTTTCTTAGTTAGTTACCAATAGTCATCATTCCAAAAGTTCTTTATTCTCATTTATTGCTTTGAGAGCATTTATTGAGTAACTTCGTCAGACCACTATCTGAAATTTGATTATGTAACTTGAAGGTTTTAGGCATGAGTGTGTGTGTGTGTGTGTGTGTGTGTGTGTGTATGTGTGGTGTGAGTGTGTATGGTGTGTGTGTGTGTGTGTGTGTGTGTGTGTGTGTGTGTGAGTGTGTGTGGTGTGAGTGTGGGTATGTGTGTGTGAGTATGTGTATGTGTCTGTGAGTGTGTGAGTGTGTGTGTGGTATGTATGTGTGGTGTGTGTGTGGTATGAGTGTGTGTGATGTGAGTGTGTGTGTGTGTGTGTGGTGAGTGTGTGTGGTGTGTTTGTGTATGTGAGTGTGTGTGTGTGTGTGAGTGTGTGTGTGGTGTGTGTGTGGTGTGAGTGTGTGTGAGTGTGTGTGAGTGTGTGTGATGTGAGTGTGTGTGTGTGTTTGTGTATGTGAGAGTGTGTGTGTGTGTGAGTGTGTGTGTGTGTGTGAGTGGTGTGTGTGTGTGTGTCTGTGAGTGTGTGTGTGTGTGTAAGTGTGTGTGTGTGTGTGTGTGAGTGTGTGTGTGTGAGTGTGTGTGTGTGTGAGTGTGTGTGGTGTGTGAGTGTGTGTGGTGTGTGTGGTGTGTTTGTGTATGTGAGTGTGTGTGTGTGTGTGTGTGTGTGAGTGTGTGGTGGTGGTGGTGGTGGTGGTGGTGGTAGTAGTGGTGGAAGTGTGGGTAGAACAGAGCAGGAAAGACAAATGCAGGACAGCATACATGTTGAGACCCCTCTTCATTCCATGATCCACTTTTAACCAAACTGCTTGTGTCTCTTTGCAGGATCTTGCTTCACAGGAAGGCGGGTGGGGTGGTGTTCATCGGAGCTCTACCCTTTAAGGACAGAGGAAGCTGGGACGATGGGTGAGCGCTTCACGTCCGCTGCCAGCGCTGAGAGCACTGATTTGCTTCTAACCAGACAGAGGCTGGTTTGCCTTCTGTCCCTCGGATCCGATGCTGCGTTCTAAAATCATCTTACATGAGCCCTTAGGAAGCTTGTGTGGAGAGGAAGCGGACGTTTTGAAGCAGGGACCCTTCGCTCCCATGATTCAAGGCACAGAGGCGGCTGGCTTCTCTTCGGGAGTCAGGATGAGCGCCGATATCCGCTTTTCAAGGTCACCACCCTGGAAGGGCTCATCCTCCCGAGGAGACCGGAGTTGTTTTCCTGATACAGAAGTCTCACTGGCGGATCCGCCTCGCTTCCTGCAAAGTCATTTTAAGGCAGTGATGTGTGTCCATGAGTCGGATCACTTAAACATTCAGTTATCCCTTGTCTGTGCAAGATCCCCTGTGCCCAACTTGAAGACGAACTGAAAACATTCCAGCCATGGCTTGTTGGTCAGCGATGGGGATTTGACTCCATCAGGTTCTCTGCCCTCACCCCACCCTGGTTTTCCTTGGAATTTGTGGTCACACAGGGATCCACTTTGCTACTGTTGTTTAACAAGCAAAGCTCCAGGACACCAAACTTGTGCTTAATGCGTCACTATTCCAAGCAATGACCTGAGATTTCTGCAGATGTGTCCCCTCGCTCACCAGCCAGAACCTTTCTCAGCTGTAATGTGCATCGGGCGTTGCTATAGTCCATGTTGTGTGTGGTGACCCAAAGAATGTAGTCTCTGAGAAGGCCTTCACACTGGCAGGCAGCAGGCAATCCATTAGCCCACCCACAGCATGCAGGGGCTGCTACAAGCGAGGCTTTAGGCCTGGATACCTCGTGAGAAGTCACAGGGGAGCCCTGATCTATGCTAAGCCTTTTCTGCTCCTCAAGGCGAGGTGGACATTTTTGTGCATCTGGGAGGGCAGTCATGCCTGCCGCCTTATTCTGAGTTCTCCAATCCTTCGGGATTTTGATTGACGGGTGGTCCACGCTAAGATAACACCCTTTGTGGGTCTTTGTAGAAGATCTAGGAGCTGGGACAGGAACAGATGGCATCCACGGCTGTCACGGGGAACCTCCTCTCTCTGGGAAGGAGGGCGCAGTCCAGGACGTGGGGCCGTGGAGGGCTCCTGGGTGTGCACAGGGCACAGGCGAGGGGCTGTTCTGTGCACAGCGGGACGGAGCGGGGTCCCAGACCCTCACACAATAATCTCTCAAAGGCTGCTTGCTAGGGACAGGCCCTTGCTCAGACAGTTCATCTGAATTTCCAAATGAAAAAAAATAAGGACAAGCTGATATACAGCTGAACAGATTAAGAGCAAGATTTTCCTTATCTTCAGTTCAGATATTTGTTTTTTAAGAAGTAGGGATTTTTTTTAATGTATAGAATCATCCAAGAATAAAATATTGGCAGTGTGTGTGGCCTTGATTGCGTTAAAGAAGCTATTACTCAAATAGGACATAAAACCGTTCCCTGTGAAGGCCCCCTTGGCGAGTGTTTGGGACACGGAGGAGCAGCTACTGAAGGAGCAAGAGCAGAGTGGAGGCCAGGGCCAGGCCAGCGGGCAGAGGCCGCAGTGCCGAGCTGGCCGGGCCCTTCAGCATGCACATCACGCGGGACCAGGACCCGTTGTTGGGCAGCGGGGTGATGCCGGCCGCGCGGCACATGAGGTTGTAGACGTCCACGGAGCGGATCGGGGCGGCTCGGAAGTTGGATTTGAAATCTGAAAGACAAAGGCCGGCAAGCAAGTCATCACCATTCGTGACCTCCGTCCGTGACCTCCGCCCGTGACCCCCACCCGTGACCGGGCAGGGAGGGGCGAGACCCAGGGTGGAGGAATCACGCTCAGGCTCCCTGGGTTTTGGGGTTGCACAACCAGCTCTGTCAGGGGGGTGTGGCAGATGCAGAAGGCCACAGGCTGTGAGAGGAAGTAGCTTTCTATGGCTCCTGGAGTTCCTTTAAGAGACAAATCCGCCCTGGCTGGATTGGCTCAGTGGATAGAGCGTTGGCCTGCGGACTCAAGGGTCCCAGGTTTGATTCCGGTCAAGGGCATGTGCTATGGTTGTGGGCACATCCCCAGTAGGGGGTGTGCAGGAGGCAGCTGTTCGATGTTTCTCTCTCATCGATGTTTCTAACTTTCTATCCCTCTCTCTTCCTCTCTGTGAAAAAAAAAAAAAATCAATAAAATATATTGAGAGAGAGAGAGAGAGAGAGAGAGAGAGAGAGAGAGAGAGAGAGAGAGAGAGAGAGAAATCCCCGCCAGGCAAGGAGCACGGTTTACGCTCAAGGTCAGCCTGGGCCAGACTCCCTGACTTCCTAAACGCACGTGGGCAGCCGCCAGGATGCCGGGCCTCCTCCCTGAGCGAGAGGCGCTGACAATTAACCAGGAGGACTGGGCCTTCATCTGCGTGTGCAGCTAGAAAGCCAGGAATGGCCTTGCTCTTAAACTGTCTTCTGAGTGAACAGCGGTGTGTAAAGCGGTTCCATCTCTCACGGGAGCCGGAGACGGGACGGCTGGCACGGGCTCCCCGGCCCTCTCTGCCCGGGAACGTGTCTGCAGGGAGCCCAGGCGGTTTGCATCAGGGGTCGTCTTTCGGTCTCTAAGAGACACGGGCTTTTAGTAGGCAAGGAGCCCGGGAGGGAGGCCTGTGCTCATGGACAGAATCTCCCCCACCGAAGCTAAGGCAGCTCTGGGTATTTTGTTTAACGTTTCTGGTTGGCTTCTGCTTTAAGATACAGCCCGGGCCTCGCTCATAAACACTCCTTCAACGGACAACTGTTTTGCATTCATGATCTTTTTTTTCTCTCTGGGGAAGGGAGAGGTGATGGTTTTGAACGGAAGCCCGGCCGTCTGGTGCTCTCCCGGATCGAGGCTGCGGCCCTGGAGTGTCTCCAGCCTAACCTAGCAGTTGACCTCCACGGAGTCCTCGGGGTCTCATCACTCATTCCCTCAGCTCTGAGCTGCATGGGTCTGGCAGGGTCCGGGCTGCCGGGGAGCACCTGAGAGCTATTACTGGTTCATGGCAACATGCTGGACACCCGCTGCACGGCCTCCCTCCCCCCTGCTCTGCCCCAACCCCAGGCCCAGGCCCAGGTCCTGACCCGGTCAGGGCTCTAAGAGGTTTGCTGCTCCTGTTTGTGATTCTTCCTTCGGCACTGGGTATGGGGAAGGATTTGGACCCATGAGTTCGCTGAGCTCAGGCTGCCAGAGGCCTCACGGAGGGAGCGGACACAGACACCTCGGGCACTCAGCAGCTGTGTCTGGGTGGGGAGAGTGGGCCCAGCAGGGGGTCGGTACGTGCCTTTGCTGGCTGTATCAGGAAGAGGAGCTCGGCTCCCCAGAGTGGTCTCTAGCTTATACTTTGTAAGGAAAGCGTGGCTTTCATGGATGGAAGCCTTCTTTTCAGCATCCAGAAAGGGGCATTTGGAACGTGAGTATCAGGGTTGTCTCGGTCTCTTTAACTGGGAGGGTGGACAGTAGCAGGGATGTAGCTCATGAGCCAGTCAGCTGACTGGTGATGGCTGTTGAATGCTCTTTACCCTAATTATTATTATTATTATTATTATTTTATTTTATTTTTTTAATCCTCCCCTGAGGATATTTTTCCATTAATTTTTAGAAAGTGGGAGAGGGAAAGACAGAGAAACATCAATGTGAGAGAAACACATGGATTGGTTGCCTCCTGCACGGCAGGGCCCGGCTGGGGGCAGGAGCTTGCATCATGGTACATGCCCTCAACCAGAATCCAACCAGGTACCCTTCAGTCCACAGACTGATGCCCTCTCCACTGAGCCAGACCAGCTAGAGCTAACCTAATTGTTTGTTTTTAAAGAAAAGGGGTTTCAGGTAGTAGTATGATCCTCAGAGTGTTTGATAACCTTTTGCAAAATGTGAATTTTCGGTGCTCTACAAAGTGAAAGCACATGACCAAATAGGCCCTCTTCACCCCTGCTCTCTGCCCGCTCCAGAATTATCTGGTTGAGGAAATCGGCCTCCGGGTCATTTCCCAGCCTCCCCTGGAGCGCAAGCCAGCTTCTGGTTGCCCTAAACCGAATGCCCCCCACTCAGGGCTGGGCGCTCTCGACAAGGAGGGGTGTGGGGAGCCTGGCCGGGGAGCAGCCACACCAGTGCTGAAATTCGTAGCTGTCAGCACGCCGGCGTCCGGTAAGCGTTCCTGGACATCGGATGGCTGTGAACTCACATTCTGATGAATTAAATGAAAAATGAATCGCAAACATGTGGAACACATTTTCCGCACTGCACTCAGGGTTTAAAATTTACAAGGAAAACTATTCGGCCACATTTGCCAAACCCAAGAAGCATTTGAAAGCCAGCCAGCGAGGGCTGTCTCCCGGAGACCGGCTGGGTCTGCTCAGCGTGGCTCATAAAGCAATCAGGCCGGCCTCCCCTCCGCCCGGAGCCCCCGGGGCACAGCCTGGGGAACGGGTGACGGACAGAACCACGTCGCTCCCCCGCCTACCGGGTCCGAAGGCCAGGAAGATGCCCCGCATGTCCATGAGCTCGTTGTCGTAGCCGTGCCACCCGCGCTGCCAGCCTTCCCGCTTGCCGGTGCTGTTCATCCAGAACGGAAGCTGCTCTCGACTCTGAAACCAACAAGGCGGTTACTTTCCCGGGTCCCAGCCCCACGGCCCGGGAGCACCTGGCCCGACCACCACCCAGCGGCAGCGGGCACTTCCTTCTGGGCATCGGGTCACCCCTCCGATCACTTCCACTCCGGAGCTCTGTCCCTGGGAGGCGGCCTGCATGTTGCCAGGCAGCTCTGGGCATGCAGGCGGTCTCTTCTTCAGAACTGAACTACATCCTGCACCTCGTAATCAGATGTCTCGGGGGGTTTTATTTTATTTTATTTTATTTTACTTTTTAAGTATTTTTTAAAATATATTTTATTGATTTTTTACAGAGAGGAAGGGAGAGGGACAGAGAGCTAGAAACATGGATGAGAGAGAAACATCGACCAGCTGCCTCCTGCACACCCCGTACTGGGGATGTGCCCACAACCAAGTATATGCCCTTGACCGGAATCGAACCTGAGACCTTTCAGTCCGCAGGCCAATGCTCTATCCACTGAGCCACACTGGTTTTGGCTTTATTTTATTTTTTATTTTATTTTTTTATCCTCTCCCAGGGTTGTTTTTTCATTGATTTTTAGAGAGAGTGGAAGGGAGCTGAAGAAACACAGAGACAGGTACATCGATTGACTGCCTCCCACAGGAGCCCCGACCAGGGCCGGGATCCAGCCTGCAACCAAGGTCCATGCCCTTGACGAGAATAGAACCCGGGACCCTTCCATCTGCAGGGCCGATGCTCCATTCCCTGAGCCAAGCTTGCTAGGGCCATCGTCAGTTTAGAATCACTAGCTACCAGCAGCGCACAGGCCGGCTCGCCGGACAGCAAGAGCCCCACGTAGTCAGCATGCCGTGCGGTGCACCGAGAGCCGACACCGCCCTTCACCAAGTCACCACAGCATCCCAGCACAGGCGGTTTGTCCCTGCTTAGAGCTGAAGAAACCAAGGCACACCCGGGTGAACCGCTGCTCTTAATGCTGCCGAGAGGCGGGCCTGGGACCGAAACCCAGGCACCATCTCCCGTCCTTACACTGACCACAGCCAGAGGTCCCCAGCGCTCCTGCGGGCCCGCAAGTGAGGCCCTTCCTGTCCCTGCCTCCTCACTGCCCGAAGTGGTGACCAGTTATAAAGGAGAGGGAGAGAGAGAGAGAGAGAGAGAGAGAGAGAGAGAGAGAGAGAGAGAGAGAGAGACTTTGGAACGGGATGGGCGTAGGTTAAGTCTCACCTTGCCACTTCCCAGCCCGTGATCCACCTGAGGCTCAGGTTCCCTGCGGAGCCATCACACCTGCCTCAGGAGGGTTGGAGGATGACCTGACTGTGTGCTCAGGGCCTGACACACAGGAGGTGCTTGCCGAATGGCTGCAGCCAGTCCCAGATGCCCGGGCTGTGGGGCAAGGCGCTCTGGCATGATGGCTGGGCAGGGGCGGCGGTGAGGCCTGAACTCGCCTCTGCGTATTTAGCTGTCAGATCGCATCGCACACCATCCCCTCTCAGCCCATCCATCCATCGCCCCCAGCGTGACTGCTTGCCAAATGGCACTCTGTCACTGCCGCTCCGTTTCCCGAGTCTCCGTCACCCTCGTCCCTCCTCCTCCTCCAGCTGCAGCTCGTGTTTTCCCACGGGCACGCTTTCGTTCGCATGTTGCATTTCTGAGTTGCTAGACCGTTTCTGTTCCTTGTCTGTCTGATCCTGAGCTGGGCATCAGGACGCGTCCCAGGTTAGCTTTGTCACAGTCAGGCAGACGCCTGGATGCCAGGCAGGACACTGAGTTGCTGGCGACTTCCCTAATTATGAGCCCCACCGGACACAAGAACCCCGAGACAGAGGCACAGGGGGAGGGGAGATGGAGACCAATGACCTGATTTAAGAACTCCAGTGAAAATTCCACAAATACAGACACACCACCATGAAAATCTGTGCTCACAGGGTGACCCACGAGTTTCCAGACAGGGACAACCTGCTCCAGGGACCACTGTCCTCAGATTTTCAAAAGCAGCGGTGACCCGGCTGCTCGTGCGAGAAGCTGGCCATTTTTGGTGAGTGACTGGATGGGATATGCTCCGTGTGGGGCACTGGGTGAATGATTGTTGCTCCTCCTTTCCCACCGAGCGGCTTTCCCCACCGGCACACGGCTCCTACGTTCCCCTCCCGGTGCTCACTCGGGGGCAGCACTGACGAGGCATAAACCTGCCCCGGAGGGCGAGCCCCCGGGCTGCCCATCCTCCAGCTGCCAGTTGAGGAGCCTGACCCCACCTGGAGACTTCCTAGGGAGGTGCCCAGACTCTCCAGATTTGGCCCAAGGTGAGATGGGGTAGGACGTGTGTGTGTGTGTGTGTGTGTGTGTGTGTGTGTGTGTGTGTAGCCATTGGGAACGCAGAGGCCACACGGGAAGCTCTTGCAAAAAGTAATGGTGGGTAGAGCGTCAGCCTGCGGACTGAAGGGTCCTGGGTTCGATTCCGGTCAAGGGCATGTACCTTGGTTGTAGGCACATCCCCAGTAGGGGGTGTGCAAGAGGCAGCTGATCGATGTTTCTCTCTCATCGATGTTTCTATCTCTCTATCCCCCTCCCTTCTTCTCTGTGGAAAATCAATAAAATATAATTTTAAAAAAAAATAAATACAAGGTGAGTGCTGGCCTGGGTGTGTGATGGGCTTGGGGGTGAGGTTTCCTTACAGACCCCTGCCGCTCAGAGTCTGGCACCGCAATTTAAGGGCTCTCCCGAGAGGCCCCGTCAGTGAGGCCCCGCAGGGCCCAAGGAGCCTCACAGACCGGGCCTCTCGGGAGAGCACTTAGACGTGTGTGCCACAGGCCTCTCCCAGATCGTCTTAGAACACTAGTTAAATATACAATTTTACCTGTATGTTCCCAAAAATTCTAGGTTAGCACTTCTTAGTTGGGATTCAGGAATCTGTGGTTTAACAACTCCACCAGGTGATTCTCATCATGAGAGAAGTTTGGGACACACTGAGTCTAAGTCAATAGGAAAAATACCCTCAGGTGAGGACTAACAAAAACAAATAAGTAAATAGAAGTCACCTGACCAAGCCTCTTGATTCCCTAAAGAAGGAAATCATGTAATGAGCTACATCTGAGTGGAAACAAAATCTCTTCCCTGGGAAGGCTGAAGAGCTACCTGGTACCTCTGGTTGTTTGGGAGAACTCGTCTAAGGCAGCGGTCGGCAAACTCATTAGTCAACAGAGCCAAACATCAACGTACAACGATTGACATTTCTTCGGAGAGCCACATTTTTTTAAACGTAAACTTCTTCTCACGCCACTTCTTCCAAACAGACTCGCGCAGGCCGTGGTACTTTGTGGAAGAGCCACACTCAAGGGGCCAAAGAGCCACAGTTTGCTGACCAGAGGCCTAATGCGTAAATGGCGGCCTGTTTTATAATTACCTCCGTTATGAACCACCCTTCATCGGCCAGTAAGGTCAGGGGAGAGACGAACTTCCCTTTCTTATAGTGGAACCTGCTCGGGATGGCTTCCTTCTCGTAGACAGTCATGTGCTCCACGGTCCGCAGCCTGTTGTAAATCTGCAAAGAAAGGCAGGGTGACTGGGGTTGCATTCTCTTTGTCACATGAATGTGAATACTGAATGCACCTGGAGGAGAGGGCGGACTTGATAAGACTAAAAAGAAAGAAGGAATTACTCACACAGCTGATAGACGTGGCTATGTAAAAAAAAAAAGAGGAACTCTTACATGCCTCAGAAAACAAGGGGTTCCCTTAGGGGCATTGTGAGAGCCCCAGTGCATGTGCACCTGTGTGTCTGTAGAGGGACATGTACTGCAGACTAGAGCAGCCCCAAAGCCTAGCGACAGTGGAAGGGATACCTGGGTCGAGGCGATAATGGCAGTGGAAAATTATACAGCAATGAAGAGAAAATGGATTATAGCGACACAGAACACCTGAATTTCAGTTTGAGACACACACACACACAGACACACACAAGCAAGTTGCAGAAGAATACAGACAAGAGTTTTCTTATTTTAGAAGGTTCAAATAACTGCAAAAACTAATGACCATATTTGGTAAAACTATAAAGAGAATTAGGGAAGTGATCACTCGAAATGTAGGACAGTGGCTTTCTCTGAGGAGGCTGCACAGGTGACAGCGTCTGAGAAGGGCATACAGGTGTTCCTACAGGTAACGCTATTGTGCGATTTCTCAGTATATTGAATATACACTGAATGGCCAGATTATTATGATCTCTGAACGTATACTAATTTGGCCACTCAGTTTATATTAGAGGCCCAGTGCATGAACTCGTGCATCAGTGGGGTCTAGCCAGCCTGGCCAAGGGAGAGGACATAGGCAGTTGGCTGGCCTGCCTGCTGGTCGAACTCCTGGTTGAGGGGACAATTTGCATATTAGCCTTTTATCTTATAGCATATACACTGAGTAGCCAGATTATTATGCATTCAGAGATCATCATAATCTGGCCACTCAGTGTAAGGTGCCATCGTAATATTATCCTTTACACCTTACACACATTTTATAGTAATTTTTGGTATCTAATAACAAATGAACAAATTTCAAAAGCTTATGTATGTCAAAAATGCTAAAATAAAATTAAAGAGAGAATGAGAAATCGGATACCACCATGACCAAAGAAAGAGGGTTTGTTCTCTGACCTAGAGCATGTCCTACCTACACTCCAATCTTTTTTTTTATATATAATATATTTTATTGGTTTTTTTTACAGAGAGGAAAAGAGAGGGATAGAGAGTTAGAAACATTGATGAGAGAGAATCACGATCAGCTGCCTCTTGCACACTCTCTACTGGGGATATGCCTGCAACCAAGATAAATGCCCTTGACTGGAATCAAACCTGGGACCCTTCAATCCACAGGCCGACGCTCTATCCACTGAGCCAAACTGGTTTCGGCTCCAATCATTTTTTTTTATTATTATTATTAAATTATTATCTTTGTACATATACCATTGCCCTCCCTCGGCTCCAATCTTAAAAGTACCAGTAGTTTGCCACTGATTACACTGCTGGTTTCCTGATGACATGTAAACTCGGCACACACCTCCCATATCTAGCAGCAGCTTACATGTTTCTGGCCAAAATGAAAACCCACTGGCTGACGCCAAGGAGCCGACTGCAAATTGGAGTTTATCCACTGGATTCTGAAATTAATTAGCCCTCGGGCTGTTTGGCAGAGTTTCCGATGGGCCCCTGCGTTGTGACTTCCTCCTTACGCAAGTCCGTACTTTGGAGAAATGGGGTGCCTGTGCCGCAAGCTTTTGGAGGAGGGAACGTCCGAGGACACATGGCGGTCTCACCCATGGTTGTGTCCATCACGTGACAGACTGTCACCCAAACACGGCCCCCACGTGTGGATGATCTACCAACTGCTCTAGGCAGCTGGCAGCCGCCTGGTTGGGAGGAGCGATTCCCAGCTCGCAAGCTGCCGCCGCCTAGGCATCCCAGAAACAGTGCCCTCCTAGGTGCCAAATTGGGGGTGTGGTGAGCCTGCCTGCCAAGGAAACAGACCGTCACCGAGAGCAGCGGTGACGGTGGCTCCTGCCCGTGTGTGAGACCGTCATCCCACTTCGTGTGGAGGGAGCTCATGGGACATAGGGCAAACACGCCTTCCCTTCCTGAGAAGGAGGGATGTCTGCTGGGGGAGGGGGCAGAGTTAGAGGGGGGGGGGCTGTGGGCCACTGGGTCCCTCAGCCCTACACGGACAGCTCTCAGGCTCTCGATGGGTTGGGTGGGATAAAATAAAAAGAGGAGTTTCTCTGAGCCAAAGAGAAATTTTGGCCAAAGTCTACACCTGCGCTCCATCTACACCAGCAACCTCCCAGCATCTGTGGGCCAGTGTTTTGCAGCTGTGAGCAAGGGGGAGCCATCAGACCCCCCAAGGCCTACTCCTGGCACCCCACGGCTGCCTCCTCCACAGCCGGCACCCACCTGTCCTGGCCCAGAGCAGTTTCTCTGGGAGATGGCAGGAGCCCCAAAGCCTACACTGGAAGGCAACCATTGGGTGGGCTGAGTGGTCACCCAACGGTACCACCTGCTCCTCCTCCTTTCCTCGGGTGACGCAGCACCCAGTTCTCCAGATGTACTTGGTGTTTGGGGAGAAGGGTGGGTAGAGGCCTGTGATCTCAGGGTGCTGGGTCCCCGGAGGGCAGAGATGGGGGGGAGCGAGCGAGATGCCACATCTGCACTTGTGGGACTCCGCCACACCCCTTGGGAGCACCGGCCTTTGAAGGTGATGATCATAGTGACACGTGCATCGTCCGTGCAGGGCCAGCGCACACCTGTGTTTTCCCGCGGTCCCGACAGAAGCTGGGCTACGTGGACAGGGGGGCTTGGGTAGGAAGATGAGGGTTATGGGGAGCGGGATGGGACCCCAGCAGAGTGGGTCCTGAGCCAAAGCTGACCACAGCCCACACGGCCTCAGTGGCGCATCCACCTGCTTGTCTGACTGGTGGACAGTCAGACGGGGCTGCTCCCGAGAAAGAGCATGTGTGTTCGATACTGCCCGACAGGTGCTACAGGGTCAGCCACAGGCCTGGGAAGGGCTCAGCACTGAGCCTGCGAAGCACTGTCCACGCTTTCTCTCCTTCAGTGGCCACTAACGGTCAGTGCGGCAGGTCCCAGCATGCCCATTTTAGAGAAGGGAAAACGGAGGCAGGGGAGGCTGAGACGGTGATGGAGATCACCAGCTGTGGCAGGACAAAGATCAAGTGCAGAGTGGTGGCCGGGCCCCATTCCCTCCCCTCCCGCGTCCGCCTCCCTTCCCCGCCGTGTGCCGCTTGCCTCCGCGTGCTTCCCGGGGGCAGGCCAGAGGCTCACAAGGGGCCCTCGGTCCTTCACTTGCTGCAGGTCCCCCAGGCTGATGTGCTGCTTCAGCTCAATCACTTTGTCCTCCCAGAAGATGTCCGTCATCCCATGGTCGGAGAAGATGATGACATTGAGGTTGTCCTGCAGGTCCCGCTCCTGTGGGTGAACAAAGGCGGTCATCACAGCAGGGAAAGAGAGAGGGAGAGGAAGGAGGAGGGGGAGAAAGGGGAGTGAGAAGGGGGAGAGGAAGAGGTAAGGGAAGAAAGGGGAGTGGGAGGGGAAAGAGGATGTGTAGGAGAAGGGGAGGTGTTTTAAGCTACACTTTGTAGAAGAAAGGACACATGACCAAGTCTGAATTCAGTCGTCTGCTCCCCTCCTGAAGATGAGCTCACACTCAGCAGAAGCACTCTGGGGAGGGGGTGGGCACTGATCCCGCTCCAGTGACACATCCGGGCCTTTCATCCGGCACAGTGCCCTCACTGTTGTCATCTTTGGCTCTTTCAACCAACTCGCACGGTACTAGAACTGTCCCTCCCATTTCACACACGTGCACAACGCCTTGCCTCAAGTCACTCAGCCAGGCCGTGGCACACGAGGGACAGAGCCCGGCCTGGCTCCCAGGCACTGACTTCGGTGCAGAACCGGGCCATCTGGCCAGCGGGGCTGGCTGACGATGCCATCTATGTCTCTTCCCGTCCCCAGGCCCTGGCTGTCAAACAAGGGGTCTCTTGGTCCCAGAGGAGGGGTGAGTGAGGAAGGGAGACCAGCACGGCCTGGGGCTGGCCTGTCAGCTTCCACAGCAGGAGAGGATGCTGAGGGGCATGACCCTCCAGGGAACAGATGGAGTGACAGGAGGGAGGCAGCGGGGGCCCTGCTCTCGGTCTGGTCACCTGGATCCACTTGGCCATGTACTTGAACACGGTGTCCACTGCCTTCAGGGCGTCTTTCGTCTGCGGCGACGAGGGCCCGTAGTGGTGGCCCTCCACGTCGATGCGCTCGTGGTAGACGGCGGCCAGGTCGGCGCGGCCACTCCTGGGGGCAGCAGGGGGAGAGTCAGCGCCGAGAGGCCCCACGACTCCACTCTCAGCCCGCTCCCAGGCCCTGGTGGCATCAGCGCCCCCAAACCCTCCCTGAGGGGAGAAGGCCTACAGCCCTAAATGACAGGGTGATGTGGACATGGGGGTCCTTGGAATATGGGGGCGGGGGGACACTCTCTAAAGGACACGATGGTCTAACCACCATGCTGTGCTCTGAAACAGGTACAGAATAATACCGAACATAAGAACTAAACGAAAGGGTGCAGAATCCGTGTTGAAAATGAACAGGATGGGATCTGCAGGGAGAGGCAGGAATTCAGCACCAAGACACGCCAGTCCTGAGCACCTTGGTGACAAGGGTCAGAGGACACATGCATGGGCCACTCGTCTCTGGCTGCTGTGGCATTGCCCGTCATGGCCCAAGGTGGAAGGCGTAGGTACAGGCAGGGATGCTCTGATAGCTCTGCCCCTGCTGGCATCGGGGGCCAGAAAAAAGAGAAGCAGCCCTTTAAATAAGGGGGTCCCGCCAAAACCGGTTTGGCTCAGTGGTAGAGCGTTGGTCTGCGGACTGAAGGGTCCCGGGTTCGATTCCGGTCAAAGGCATGTACATTGGTTGCGGGCGCATCCCCGGTAGGGGGTGTGCAAGAGGCAGCTGGTCAGTGTTTCTCTCTCATCGACGTTTCTAGATTTCTATCTCTCTCCCTTCCTCTCTGTAAAAAATCAATCAATAAATATATATATATATATATATATATATATATATGAAATAAAAATAAAACTGTCGGTTGGATGTATAATAATAGTAAGTGCTCTGTGAATGATAGTTTCTCTGGGTCAGGTGATATGTTGAGGGCTTTTACAGATATTATCTTGAGTAATCCTCACAACAACCCTATAAGGTATGTATGTATTGAACAGAGAGTTCAATACAGTTGCCAGCAACACACAGCTGGTGAGAGGTGTACGGGACTCAAACCCAGGCGGGACTGACTCCGTCACCCTGAACACAATCACTGAAAACTCTGAAAAACCTCAACAGCCCACAGCACATTCTGCTTAACCCAACTGATCTTGAGACAATGGTTCTCATCTATAATTATAAAAGCATAATATGCTAATTAGACCGGACAGCCGAACGACCTTCTGGACGACCTGTCAGACGACCATGCTATGACATCCACTGGTGCCAGGCCAGCCAAGGCAAGTGCGATACAATTTCTCTGCCGTGACTCTCCCTCCTTCCCTTTCTTCCTCATCCAGCCCTTCAGCATCGGCTTCTGGGCAGCATCACATTGTCTGAGGGCAAAGCCTCAGGCCTGCTGGCCACACAAACAGTGTTCCGGCCAAGCTACAGGTGGCATCTGGACTTCAGCTGTGTCACCCTGGCCCATGAGAGCAGAAAGACCCTAGGGACCACCCCACGAAACCAGACAGAGCCACGCCGTGCTGACGTCGGAGCCTGAGGCAGTGATCAACTGCCCTGGCCCAGCCAGTCAGAGAGCCCACCACCCAACTCCTTTCGTCACCGCGAGGAATGACTTCCCTTCCACACAGCCCTCCCCGGACGCTATCGGGAGCCAGGCTCTGGGCACCAGCTCCCTGTGACTCTGGGCTGGCACCAATTCCTCACCTGGTAAACCCTTCTTTCCTGGCTGCTAACGTCTGTTCCCATTTGGTTTGGCTTTGATGCACACAAGTGAATGGCCCTCCCCACCACCTCTTTCTTGTGGTCGGACTGCTTAATGACCCTGTGTTGTTGCTCTACTGCCAGCCCTGAGGTGGGCGTCACAGTTTTGCTTTCAAGGTAAGAGAACTGTTTTTTGGTTTCTTTTTACCCCACTCTCTTTTTATTTTTATTTTGTCAAAAATTTTGTTGATTTTATGCTGAAACCGGTTTACCTCAATGGATAGAGCGTCGGTCTGTGGACTATAAAGGTCCCGGGTTCGATTCCGGTCAAGGGCATGTACCTTGGTTGCGGGCATATCCCCAGTAGGGGGTGTGCAAGAGGCAGCTGATCGATGATTCTCTCTCATCAATGTTTCTAACTCTCTATCCCTCTCTCTTTCTCTCTGTAAAAAATCAATAAAATATATTTTTTTAAAAAATTTTGTTGATTTTTGAGAGAAACATCGATTTGTTCATCCATTCATTTATACATTTATTGGTTGTCTTATATGTGCCCTGACCAAGGATCTAACCCCCAAACTTAGCACATTGGGACGATGCTCTAACCAACTGGGCTACCCAGCCGGGACCACTTTTCTCTCTAGAACAAACATAAATTGGCTCTTCTTTACAAATGCCAAGACCACTGTCCTACACAACGGGGGTTGGGTTAGGTTGTTATTGAGGTGTTTCCCACAAATGATATTATCACTGGTCACACTCACGTGTGAGTGGCCAGCCCTCACTCCCTCGGCATATAAGACAGCAGAGAACAAGCCACTGAGATCTCCAAGTGCATCAGCAGCGGGTGGACCTCTTGCTGCATTTTCACTTATTCCTAAGCTTCTTTGAGGCCCAGGTTCATGACAATGAAGGGTGATGGTGCTTTGTTTGAATGGTCGGAGCCGTCCAGAAAAGTCATCCGTTTAGATAAGCCTCAGCACATGGCTGTGCGGCTTGCACGGTGTGTCCTGTGTCTCGGTGTGCACCCTTCCAGGGTGGGGCTTGTATGTGGGAAACAGTTCCCAGCCAGGATTGCAGTCAAGTTCAATGAAATGCTTTTAGGTCATTTTGTCTTAGACACCTCGCTTCCCCGCAGCAGCCACTGGGCTGGTCTCTCTTAGCCTAGTTGCCATGTCCACAAATCTCCGAGTGATCAGACAGCCAGGGTTTCTCTCGGAGGTACCTGATGGCTTCGTGTCAGGAAGCTGTCAACTCCAGATGCCGGCAGCTCCGGCCTCGGGGTGCTTGAGAGTCCGGGATTTATGCATGTGCCTTGCGTGAAAGCTTCCATACTGGGGTCTCCCTGATTCATGAGGGACTCACGTCTTCCAGGCCGAGAGCTCTCGCCTGCTTGGAGTCTAGCTGACAAATTCTTGGTCGCCAGCTGTTTCCCACCTGGGCCTGGTCTCTATCACAGGCCAGCTCATTTGTAACGGAGTGCTCGGGTGAGGAGCGATGGGTGGGAATGTCTGCAGGCCTGTTATTGGCTATTTATGGCTTAAAGGTCTAGGAACAGAGCCAGGACATGTGGCCATCAGCCCAGTTACCTGAGAGCTGTAAGGGGCCCCTCGTCCCAGACTTCAGGGACACTCCGGGCCCCCATCACCTCGGGATTCTGTCCAGATTTCCTTTCAATGTAAAAAGTTTATAATGCCACATTCATTTTCCTGACTGACGAGGGTTGGAAAGAGAAAGAATGAGGGAGAGAGAAAGGGAGGCAATTTCAAGGGATGGTGGACATTACTGACTTTAACAAAGGCAATCCAAAACTTGGAAAGAAGGCCAGAAACGTAAGGCCCTGTCCTTGCAGTGCGGTACGAGGTGGCGTCTAGTAATCTTGCTTACGCTCCCAGACTTAACTACGGATTAGCGCCCGGACGCCAGAAGCGCAGCTGGTAACCTGCAGGAGCCTGGCAGGATGGAATTACTCTCGTCTGATAGAGATTGTGGTTTGATGATCCTCTACGACTCAGTGTTTCCCAAACTTTTGACATATGTGTACCCCTTCTATAATTTTCGTAACACTGAGTACCCCTTGTACTCATGAGAACGTAGAATTAGGCGCAGCTAAACACGCTGCAGTGCATATCCCCACCGAGCTCCGGTGCAACGCGTACCCCCACGAAACTCTTCCCGTACCCCTGGGGGTACACGTACCACACTTTGGGAAACACTGCTCTACGTAATTAAGCATTTCTGCATCTTACAATGATAGTATCCTATAATTCTCCACCATCCTTTTCTGCGTCTGTGTTTCTTAGAGTCTCCTTCCAACCTGTCTTGCCATCTCCTGAGTCCCCTTGGAAAGAAACTAACGTGGACTGTTGCATAATTCTCAGCTACTCATACTTCTCTACCTGTGAGTCCCTGGGCAGTGCACAGTGGGAGACCACTCAGCTGTCATGACAAGATGGATGCAAAAAAGATCCTATGCCCAACAGTGTTGCATTATTGGAAGGTATTTGTGTGGCAACTGTGTTCCACATTTTCCCATTTGGCAAGGCGGTGAGCTGTGGGGAGCGAGTGCTAGCATTTGTGCATGCTGTAGGGAGTGTTAGTATTTGTGCATGCTGGAAACAGCCTCATGCAGACCGAGACCCATGGAAAGGTCCAGCTCCTCTGCTATGCCTGCCATGCCATTCTGCTTTGTTTGCACAAATGAGGCTGCCACACAACACTCCAATTCGCCATGTGGGTGGCTTTCCAGCACTTGTGGGCAAGAAAAGACAGCAGAGTAGGCAGGAGGCAGATCCCATGGCACATTCGAGTTACAACCCTCGTGGAGAATGTTGACATATAGGTGACTTCCTCCAATCCCTGTCCCTTGCCTCCATGCCCCCCCCCCAACCCCACAAATACCCTAAAATTTTACTTTGTCCCTTCTCCTTAAGGATTTTAAACCTATTTTCTCCCTAATCTGTAGATCAGAGCCTGAACCCTTATGTGCCCAGAATGCCCTCTTGATAGACGTTCGTGGAAGTGGAATCACTCTAAGACAAAGGCAAGCCAGTTGTCTGCTCCTGTCAACTCTGTAGGGGTCACTGCTACTCCCCATGATGCCTGCGGTGCTGGTGGCAAGAATGGGATTCATACTTGGCCAATGCTACCTGAGGTACAGTCCCGTGGCCAGTGCCTATGGAGTGATGGCTCCCCAGAGCTGCCCTGCATGAAAGTACTTCCATGGTCTCCACCCTCTGAACACATGGGTCTTTTACATTGACCCTGCCCAAGAGGCCCCTTCAGTAGCTATGGCGACCCCATGTCCAGCCCTGGAAACATAAAAGCCCCAATATCCTCAGCCTCTTGGCAGGCAATTTTTCATGGAGACCACTCCACCTGGTCATCCATCTTGACATCCACATCGTGATTTCTGAGGCTGACTGAGACTTTGCCCTGACTTGTCTTGTTGGTCACATTCCCTGATAGACTCGCATGTGCTATTACTAGTTACTGCATTTTCTTTTCTTTCTTTTTTTTTTTAAATATATTTTATTGATTTTTCACAGAGAGGAAGAGAGAGGGATAGAGAGTTAGAAACATCGATGAGAAAGAATCATCGATCAGCTGCCTCTTGCACACCCCCTACTGGGGATGTGCCCGCAACCAAGGTACATGCCCTTGACCGGAATCGAACCCGGGACCTTTCAATCCGCAGGCCGACGCTCTATCCACTGAACCAAACCAGTCCCGGCTAATTACTGCATTTTCTAAACTGTGTGTTATGGTTTCAAGGGAGAGAAGATAAAGTTCTATGCTCTGCTATGCTCATTGCTTTGTACCTTTCCAAGAAGAGGGTAGAGCCATTATCCAGACCTATTTCACCACAGATCCTCCCTTTTGGTCACACACTTGTTGATATCGTCTGAGATACAAGCACTCACCACGTCACGGCCTACCTCCCATCTATACCAATACATTAGAGACATTCCATCTACACCAAGCCTTCTTCATTCACGTTAGCATTTGTCTTTGGTGCTGAAAACAGGGAAGAGCAATGGCACGGCTAAGAACCCGGGACACTTACTTGAGGGAGTCGAGAGCATCGCTGACTGCGTTGGCAAAATTGATATCCGTTGGGGAAGTTTTGTATTCCAGGCAGTAAGTGGGTCTGACACCAAGAATCTCAACCTCGCAGCCTAAGAAGGAAAAAGGTGGTAAATGGTTATTCTCTTCAGTGATTGAGGGAGGGCGATAAGCCTCTTTCAGGATATAAGCTCCATTAGTTTTTTTTAAAAATTGTTGTTGTTCATTTTCAAGAAATTTAAAGGACTTATTGCTGATAAGTGGCATATTTAACTGTAATTTTGTTTAATTGGGGCAGAAATTCTCAAATGTCATTCCTATTTAACATCAGTGTCCCCTAACAGGGACTAACAGAAATTGGTTAATAACTGTCTTTCTTAATTCCTACATTTGAAACAAAAAATTTAATTAGTGCATAGAAATGTCTCAATTAAAACATTTTCCTATAGTTTTTTTTTTTTTTCATAACCACTAATTCTTCTTTTGTAGCATTGCCTATTCTAGAATCAGGTGTTAGGTACTAGTCCAGGAATAATAAAATAAGTAAGCATTTCACTAGTCTGACTGGATGTAGAGGGACTGCACTAGATTAGCAAGCCTAAAATTCACCTAGTGAACGCAAGGGCTCTGAGCCATGACCTCTCCCAAAACGAAGTAAAAGAATAAAAGGCACTCAGATGTTAGGGGCTATGGCCTTACCCTCTCTGCCCCAGCCCCCTGGAAGGTAGAAGCACTTGCCCTGAAGAAGAGACATCCAACCTTCTCAGGATCTAAGGCAGCAGAGGGTTGAGCCCCCTTCTGTTTGAGTTAGTTGGGTACATTCATTGAGTACTTACTATGAACTAGTTGCCGTGTTCAGACCAGGTGGAAAGAGACATTTATTAGCTAAGGTCTCCCACCTGGAGCGTCTCGGAGAGAAGTCCAGAGAGAGGAGACACACAGGAAAACAGGGTACTACGTGAAGTCTGGGCGAGGTGGTGAGGGGCACTTCCTCCTAGAAACCCTTCTTGAATGCCCGTGTTGGGCTCAGTCTTGCAGACTCCATCTAGGCAACATGTTGGGGGCTGGAAGTGAAGGTGGGAAAGAAAGGAACATCCCAAGCAAAGAGAGCAGCAGAAGCACAAGTTCAAAGTGAGAAGCAATAAGGTGTGTGTGGAGAACTGTCCACCCAACACAGCTTCAGACAAGGGGTGTCAGGAGACCAGATGGCGAGCTTTCCTGCAGCCCCGGGAAAATGATTTCCAAGGTGGACGTGAGTAAAAGTGGGACAAGTTGGGAATGTGGGGAGAAAGGAGTGTCTGTCAAGAATCACATTTAGTCCACTCCTGGGCACAGCTGGTTACAGCTGGTAGCCATCTGGTCTGTAGCTGGTTACAGCTGATTTATTAGAAGGTGGGGCAGCCTCCAAGAAGAATTCCTTTACCCGGCATCCCTGAGCAAGCTCCGAGTGCTCCGCGGACACGCCATCCCTCTCTGGCTGACATCACGGGTGCAGGGAGAGCAAGTGTATCTAAGAGAGGCCCAGAAGGCAGGAAGCTGCCTTCCCAAGATTTGTTTGTTGAGAAGGATGAACAGGTGAGAGGCCCCAAGGATTCTTAGAAAATATTCATCACTGGAAGAAATGCCAGTGGGATCCTGGCTAGTTACAGCACTTAAGATACCTGCGTTTTATCAGTTGAAGATTAACTTGTGAATGTTTGTTGTTCTCTCAAAGCTATTTCCTCAGCCAGGTATAAGTGGGCCCACACTTTGTGTCTATCTGTGCTCAAGGCCAACAACCCAAATGCAAGCAAGACACCACTTATCCTGCAAAAGATTACCAGCCTTACATAGAGCGGCCAGGTAGCTGCTGCTGGCACATCTGACGTGTAGTTATGGGAGTTTACAAGCAATGGCATTTTGACCATGTTTTTGCAGATAAAGCAAACTGTGTTGAGAAGTTCTGCCGTGGAGAGGTGGGCACACTGTGCAATATTCAGATCTTCTCAGATAGAAACCCACACCTGAAACCTATACAATCATGCTGATCACAAGTACTCAACTAACACATTTCATAAGTAAAAAGCTGCACAATTTTTTGTGTTTATTCATCAATATCAAACCATCAGTATTTTGTGTAATAATAATTATGTTTGTTAATATTATCAATCATATATTCTTTTAAAGCTTTGTTGGATTAAAACGAATCTGGATTTAATATTAGCATAGTTATATAGTTTGCCTGAGAAATGTATACTTGCCTAGGTTAAAGGATGATGTAAAAAAATTATTGAGTAATTACACAAAGTTATACAAAATGTGTGGCAACATAGACTTGTTGTAACACTGTTATGGATTTTTTTTTTTTAATTTTTAGAAATTACAATGAATTTAACTTAAGGACCATGGCAGCATCCTTCCAGGATTGCATCCGTGTCTTCGAATCTTCCCTGGTTGCATGTAGCCTGTGCAAAAGTCCCCCTCAGATAATAGGCTTTAGAGGCTGCTGTAATCCCTCGATCCATTGGTTATCTCAAAGAGGTGGTGGCTCGGAGGAGAATGTCCACTGTGACATTAGGAAAAAGATAACCAGTAAAAGGACGATGTTCAGGAGCAGGGTCAACAATAAGTAAACTCTTGAAAGGTACGTTATTCTCCAAACGTCCTTCTCTCCATTTCACTGGCATAACAAGCCAGCAGGCAACCTGGAGGAGGAGCGGGGTCACCGTGACTTCTCAGGAACCCCGCAGCTCACTGGCATGAGTACTTACACATGTGCTGGAAGGCCCTGGGGGTCCCACCTGCCAGAGTACAAAGGGTTTCAATTTGCATCCTGCAACATTGCCCCCAAGCAAGAGGGCCATCCTGTCCTTAAGCGCCCTGAACCTGATACCCACTTGACCTCCGTGTGGACGTAAGTCCTTCCAGGCGCTCCTTTCCAGATTAGGGAGGTTTTATCAACTTGACTATTTGCTTTGGCAAGTCTTTTTCCTCCACCGTCAGCTTATCTGGAGTTTCCAAAATTCCTCAGCTGCCTTCACACCAGCACTCCCAGCTAACCCTCGCGTTCACATGACGTAATTAATGTAATTGATAACGATTCTTGCGCCACTTAAACCACCCAGAGCTAAAAGTCAATTCAACATAGTAGGTGGGCCAGCCTCTTCTCTCAGCACCGCAGACGCTTTGCCTTGGCCGTGACCGCCGCGGCGCTGAGGGGAAAGTCCTGTGGCTGGTCTTCGATCCAGGCCATTCGGAGTTTCTGTGAGTCTGATATGTGCCCTCCTCAGCGTGGTCCCATTGCCTTCAGACCCTCCAGTGAAGCAGACCCTTCACTTTGTCCTTGTTCTTCAAGCTCGTAGCGATGGTGGGAGGGACGTGCGTGGCTGGAGAACAGTAACCATCACCGATTTCCCACCTTTGTAGTCCTTCGTCACTTTTATTTCACTTCAGGCCAATCGCCCAGCATGGCCTCTTATTGGCGACTTTAGCAGTGGGTTTCGTATACTTAGGGGCCATGATAAATTTAAAAACATGAGATTAAATCAAGCACAGGAGAAAATAATGCAGTCAAGAGACTCAATGAACACAAGGTGTATGGGGCTGCTGCCATCCTAATACAAACGTTGTCAGTAGAGAGATATAAAGAATAAGAGATAGAGAAGATGTATCTACGTAAAATATAAAATGTAGTTATAGGAAGACATGGAGGATTGGGATGTTAGTATCGATAAGCTGAATGCAAGTCCCGCAGACACGGTTACTTTGAATAGAAGTTATACCTCCCTGTGCCCCGAGCAGGACTAGACTCCTACCCCCAAGAGGACAGAAATGGGGAGAAATGGAATCTTTCGGCTCCCTTGTCCAATGGCCTCTCCTTGGTGAAGTCTCAACAGGAGAAGCAGCCCGCGCCAGTTTGGCTCAGTCAGCCTACTCTATGGACTGAAGGGTCCCGGGTCCAATTCCAGTCAAGGGCACAGGCCGGGGTTGTAGGCTTGATCCCCAGTAGGGGGCGTGCAGAAGGCAGCCAATCAATGATTCTCCCTCATCATTGAGGCTTCTATCTCTCTCTTCCTCTCTGAAATCAATGAAAATATATTTTTTAAAAAGAAGCATTTTCCAGCGGGGAGGGGAGGAAGATCTGGGGGAGATAATAGATCAACCGAAGGACTTTTATACATGCACATAAGTACAACCAATGGACATAAAACTCTGGGGAGGGAGGGGATGTGAGGGAGGGAGGGAGGGGCAAAAAAATCAAAAAAATATATATATATTTAAAAAAAAAAAAAGACTGAAGAAAGGACCTCTTTTCCACTATTTCGAATACTTAATAGCTAATTTCATAACATCACATGTACCATTTTAAGAAAGTGATGATTTAGTGGGAAATTAATGCTTTGCATTTGTATACTGTAAATATAAATGACGATTTGTTTGAAATGTGTAACTTTGATATGCAAAAGATAATAACTCACAATGTTAATATTAAATATTCCTTCAAAATAAAAAAAAATAAAAAAAAAGAAATAAACCTGCATTTCTATAAAAAAAAAATTTTAAAAAAAGAAGAAGCATTTTCCCTTACCTCTAACCTTCTAACCCAGAATGAATAAAGGACAGGGAAAGCAGCCAGCAAGAAATGACAGCCACGATGTAACGGAACATGAGCTAGTGAACTGGTGGTTTTAGAGAGAGCAAGGCTAATTTTGCGTCATGAATTAGTGCGGGTGCTTGGCTTTGTTTTCCTCGGTGTTTATCTGATGGAAATCAGCCGACTGGAGGGGGCGTTGTACGGATGGATCCCACGAGATAGTTCTCTGGCCCCTTTCTGGATCTATCACAGGTGGGTGCATGGCTCAGCCTCGGGGCTGCTGTCTCCAGGCCGTTTCAGGGCCTCCTCAGGAGCATGGAGTCTGGTTAGAGGAGGTCATTGCAGGTCACTCAGAGGTGCCTGTCTCTGCAGGGGGATCTGTGGGGTGCAGAGGCGGTGGCCTGGGCCTCGTGGTTTCACAGTACAAACAGGAACTTTGGAGTGAGATTCTGGTTTCACAGCCACTCCCAGGGCAGGTCTGACTTTGCATCACCTTGTTTGCTCATGGCTCCCAGGGAAATTGGATGGAAATTACCCTTAATTTACCCTTAATTAGGGTTCATTTCTAGGGCATCGTCTCATCTCTGCTTCGAGTCCACTTTCCCACTGATATTCCCACCTGAGGCTGGGTGAGCATCCTCTCCCACGCCCGCATGCTGATGCCCTGAGGAGAAAACAGTTACAGGGCACTCACAGACAACTGGAGGGCTACCAGTCAGCACAGGCACCTTTGTGCAAAATAAATGAAGGAATTAAAAAGACATTTCTTCAGCCCGGCCAGTGTGGCTCAGTGGTTGAGCATCAACCTATGAACCAGGTGGTCATGGTTTGATTCCTGGTCAGAGAGCATGCCTGGATTGCCAGCTTTATTCCTAGTAAGGGTCCTGTGGGACGCAGCCAATCAATGATTCTCTCTCATCATTGATGTTTCTTTCTTTTCTTTTCTTTTATATATATTTTTTTTTCTTAATTTTTTTTTTTTTTCTTATTGATTTCAGAGAGGGAAAGGGAGAAGGAGAGAGAGACAGAAACATCAATGATGAGAGTCACTGATTGGCTGCCTTCCCAATGTGCCCCACAATGGGGACCAAGTCTGCAACCTAAGTGCCCTTAACTAGAATCGAACTTGAGACTCTTCAGTCCACAGGCCAACGCTCTATCCACTGAGCTAGGGCTCATTATTGATATTTCTATCTCTCTTTCCCTCTCCCTTCATCTCTGAAATAAATAAAAATATTTTTATAAAAAGACATTTCTGCCAAAACCGGTTTGGCTCATAGGTAGAGCGTCAGTCTGCAGACTGAAAGGTCCCAGGTTCGATTCCGGTCAAGGGCATGTACATTGGTTGCGGGCACATCCCCGGTAGGGGGTGTGCAAGAGGCAGCTGGTCGATGTTTCTCTCTCATTGACGTTTCAAGCTCTCTATTTCTCTCCTTTCCTCCTCTCTGTAAAATATCAATTATATATATATTTTAAAAAGACATTTCTTCAAAACACTTAACTTCCATTATTTTATTACACCCATTTTGTCACATCACCACTTGGCTGCCGTGGGCCCCAACTGTCCAAATAAATGTGCAAATCAATGATGTCTACAAGGCAAGCGACGCCTCATGGATGCCTTCATGGCAGCCTTCCATCCAATCTTTCCATTGTACAGGTGAGGAAGGAAAAGCCACGGATAGGAGACGTGACTGTCCCAATGTCTCCCTTCCTGCCCACTGGTCGCCGGCTCTGGGACATTCTCGCCATGCCCACGCTTCCCCACAGGAGCCTGGCTTCCTGGCAACTCTCTCCAAGGACCACCAAGGGGATCCCCTAAAACTCGCATTCCCTCCACTTCCTGGAGCACAGGGCTCACCTTGCAAACGCTCCCAGCTTTGACACATCTTGTAACAATGAGCCCTGAGAGCGGCATTTCCCGTGATCGGAGGCAGGTGTACGATTGTTGACTACAGGTCTCCAGAGACCTTATTAAAGCAGCGAAACCAATTAACTCAGAATCATGGGACCTTTTCCAGAAAAAGGCATCAGAGCCATAGGAGCTTGTGGGAACAGGTCTTGGGGCGGGGGGGGGGGGGGGAGGAGAGGGGCAGCGGCCCCTTTGATCCCCAGGGTCAGGAGGGCCCACGGGCTGGGAGACCTCTGACTGCATCATTGCTCTTCTGATGGAGCAGAGGGTGGTGGGCGGGCCTTGTGTGCAGGGGCAGAGAGCAAGCCCGGGCGACAGAGGAGATGAGAAGCAACTCGTCCATGAGAACCGATTCCAAAGCCTCAATGAAAATGCCTCAGTGGCACCAGAAGAGACTCACAGGGAGCCAGCGTGAGAAGAAGAATCAGGTGCCTCCCCCCTGCTGAGTCTCCGCTTAGGAAGTCGGTGGTGAAGCCACAGCAAAGCACGAGGAGGGGAAGGGTAGAGTTGCATCTCTGCCTGCTGTTTGGCTTCCGGTGGGACAGTCTCTGGGTCGGGGTCGGGCCTGCCCTCCTCCCAGGTGGAACCAGGTGAGGAATGAGTGACCACCGCTGGACTGATGTCCCCGGAGGCCTCTCAGATAGGCTATCCGGGCCGAGGCAGGTGCTGTGCTTCAAGATCACCCAAATCTTACAAATGAGCCCATGATTGCAGTGAGCTCATGCTAGCCCACGGGGAGCCATCTTGACCTCTGCTCCAAATGGTATTCTCAGCCAAAGCCTCCTTCCCAGAACAGGTACTTTGCTGAGCACTGGCACCTGTCCAGGGACTCCCCATGCCCAGCCCCTTAAATCTGAGCCTGTGATCCCCAAGTCGGACAAATGGTCCTTTCCCCATGTGTCTGAGGGGACCTTGGACCCTGACCTGTGAGGTGGTTCTGGGTTACTTCCAGGAACACTGGGGCCAGGAGCGAGTGCTGTGTGTGTGGCCTGGCAACCTCACTTCTCTGCCACCCTTAGGCCAATCGCCAGAGGCCAGTCCAGTGCCCACCCTGCCTGGTGCCGAGTGCACCTCTGCGTGTGGTCATGGGTATGACGTGTCCTGTGCGTGAAAAAGCCAGACTTTGTCCTCCTTTTCTTCTCCAGTGACCAAGTGGCCAGCTCCAGCTGCCCGCCCCTTTTCTGTCCCTTACCTGCCCTGAATCTTCCTGGCCAGTTAAAACAAGGCTTGCATCCCTCTGCGCTCTTTGCTGAAGGGCAGATTTGAATTCCTGGTGTGAATTCAAACATTTTTCTTTGGGGCTAGGGGTGAGCTGGGTGGGAGCTCTTTTCCATGTCTCATGAAAACGGACATAGGCTAAGCTCTCGTTCTGGAATCTGGGGGCAGAGGATGGATTGAGCACCTACTCTGGTCAAATACTCTACATCGCTCGTCTCATTTCACATGCCCAGCAAGCTTGCGGGGTACATATGGTCATCACTGTCGGGCAAACAATGAAACTGGAGGACAGGTAAGGTAAGTGACTGTCCCCAGTGAGGAAGTTGCTAAATGGGTCCAGTGTGGGTTGTGCAGGAGGCAGCTGGTCAATGATTCTCTCTCATCATTGATGTTTCTATCTCTCTCTCCCTCTCCTTTTCTCTCTGAAATATATTAAAAATTATAAAAATGAAATCAATTCTTATCCTTTGCAAAACATTACTAAGTCCTATTCATGCCTTCCCAAAGAAATATTCCACCGTGGGCTTGGAATCGTGTCCCAAGTCCTGTTGCTCCTTGCATGGCTCCATGGCACCATTGGGTGTGGGAATAAAAGGTCTGCTTACAATATTCTCTTTCTCAGGACTGGAAGTGAGGTGTTTTGGACTCCTCCCCACTGATCAATTTTTCAGTCTGCTGCTTTATCTACCTGACAGGAAGACTTGAACTCCTGCCATTTCTAAATTGCTCTTCTAAATATTGACTTAATGGCGAGACTCAAAGTGTCATAACACAGCTCACTGGAGCAATGAAGATTTTCCAGGCCTCGTCGAGGGGCCTGTGCAATGTCCTGTGGGACTGGGGAAGGAAGAGGAGGATTCGAGAAGGAAAACAAAATCCAGCCGTGTTTAGAAGAAACGCCACCGCCCTTCGCTTCATCTTCCTGAGACAAATGGACACTTGCCGGGCTATTAGCTGTGGCTGGAGGGGACCCAGGGAGAGAGGAGAGCAGTGACCCCCATCCCTCAGCTGTCAGCCAGAGTACCGGGCCATCCCGGCAGGCTGGGCGGCCACTATCTGTGTCTCCAGTTCAGTGGGACTGGATGGTGTGTAGGAAACCAGACTTTTCATCCATTTCTATCAAGAAATTTCCATCAAGTCACCAAGGCTAGATCTTTAGCGAATCCTCTTGCAGGTCACTGGGGAAATGCCAGGAGGCTATTCTTTTAGCTGCTTTCCTCGTGGTAGTGAGCACCCTAAGCTGATCTTAAGGCAGCGCACCATGTTAGCTATTAAACTGTGAACGTGGCCCCTGAGGAGCTGTTTTGGAGGGGCAAAGAGATATTTTATATGCAAATTAGCTTTGAGGTTTGTTTTTTTTACAGATACTCAGTGATATAGGAGTTCAAGTTGTTTATTATAATGAAGGAGCCAGATTCTCCATCATGAGATCAAGAATGGTGCTCTGAGGCCCTAGCTGGTTTGGCTCAGTGGATAGAGTGTCGGCCTGCGGACTGAAAGGTCCCAGGTGTTGAATTCCAGTCAAGGGCACATATCCAAGTTGTGGGCTTGAGCCCCAGTAGGGGGCATGCAGGAGGCAGCCAATCAATAATTCTCTCATCTTCGGTGTTTCTATCTCTCCCTCTCCTTCCCTCTCTGAAATCAATAAAATATATATATATATAAAAAAAATGATGCTCTGTGACTGCTCAGGAAGAGCTAGGGTTCCAAAACCTAGATGTTGGGTTAACCAGATCCCGTGGGCAGTGCTTGCCTTGAGGGCCCTCAGGTGTGTTTTAAGGTGGTCTGAGTGCGGCGCACCCAACCCGCACACTCTTGTGTCTGCATGTGGACCTTGTTGGTTTGTGGGTTTTTTTGTTGTTTGTTTGTTTTAAATAATGATTTCTGAGAATGACCTCAAACTGCAGCTCAAGCTTTTGGCTTCAGACCTCCCGGCATTGGGCTGAACCATGAGCTTGGCTCCTCCCGCAAGTCTGATCAGCTTGGCTGATGCACTGTCTTGTCTCCTTGATCTCAATCTAACTTCGTGCAAAAGCTAGAGTCTCCTTTAAAGGTAATGGAGCTCTCTGAAGCCCCTCCCTTGCCCAAAAAGCTTCTTACCATCCCAGCCAAGGTGTCTGCGATGGACACTATCCCAGGTGTCTTCTGGGGAAACTCTAGCATTCCCTCTGAAACTGCATCTGCCCGCAGACCAGCCTGTGTCTGCCTGCTCTTCTGCCCAGTTTTGGATGAAGGCAGCCTGCTCCTGCCTTCACAGCTCCTCTGAACATGCCAGGCTCTGCTCTGTGGCACTTCCCGGGCCCTCGCCACAGCATGGCTCTATCTGTTTGTGTTCTATGCTCCTGAGAGCAGTTGTAGTCTGGAGTGCCCTGAGAGAGCAGCTCTCCATCCAGCATCTTCCAAACTCCTGCTGAAGGCCACGCCCTCAGTGCGGGCCATCTATGATTCAGCCTTGGCTTACTCATCCTTCGCCCCATTCTCATCCACCGTCCCCCACAACCCAGCATGCTCTCATCATTCTATCAGGCCGCTGCTGCCCTCCAACCCAAGCCAATGAGACACCCTCAGCCGCTTCTCCCTATCTGTCCCTTCATTTCTTCTAGGCCTTCCCTGAGACACTCTTCCACATGGCAATCAGAATTAAGGAGAAAGTGTCTATAGCCATGTCCACGGAAAAGTCAAGTTGCACCCTTACCCGAGAACAAATCCCTCCAGTGGGAAGACAATGCGAAGTTGGTTGTTTCATTACCACTGAGTCCTCTCATCCTTAATGAGCTATTCTCCCCTGTGAGACAAGAGTGTCCTAAAGATGCCTTCAGAGCAGCCAGGGCAGCTGGCGTGCTTGCTCACCTCATTGCAGTAAATGAAGTAATTTCATTTTTCATTGAATATTATTTTGAGGGGCTCCACCAAGTATTCTGAATCATCTTTTCAACGCAGTAGAGGAGCTCCAAATCTAAATATTGGGTCTAGTAATAATTAATGTCGTTTTTAAACATTCGTTTAAAATCTTGCTTGGCGTTGACTTGTATTGACATAACCTTCAAACACGTGGTATCTACAGAATGTGTGAAGTGCAATTAACAAGTTTTGCTTGAAAAAGTTTGTGTTTGGTTTGGTTTTTGTTGCAAAACTAGGGCTAAGAAGATGGCGGATGAAGAGCATATTCGGCACTGCATGCTTTACGAGTTGCAATTAGGAAGAAAAGCAAGTGAGGCTGCAAAAAACATCTGTAGTGCTCTTGGTCAAGATGCAGTTAGCGCCAGAAAATGCCAGCGTTGGTTTGAGAAATTTCGCGAGGGAAATTTTTCGTTAGATGACAAGAGTGGTCGAGGCCGTGTGTCCAATTTTGATCCAGAAGCTCTTCAAGCTCTTTTGGTGCAAAATCCTCAAATTACCCAACAAGAGCTTGCGACAACTTTAAATTGTTCACAAAAAAACAATTTCCAATCAATTGCGTGCACTTGGCAAAGTCCAAAAGTTTGGAAAATGGGTTCCTCATGAGTTGACCGACAACAACCGTAATCAAAGAGTCACAATTTGCAGTTCGCTCCTCTCTCGTCAAAACCGTTTGCCGTTTTTAGAGCAAATTGTTAGCGGAGATGAAAAATGGGTGCTGTACGTTCATTTGAAAAGGCGGCCTCAATGGTTGGACAAAAATGAGGCTCCGCAGCCCACGCCAAAACCTGACTTGCATGCGAAAAAAGTGATGTTGTGTGTTTGGTGGAATTTTAAAGGAATTCTTCATTATGAACTTTTACCATCTAACCAAACCATTCCAAGTGCAGTGTATAGTGCCCAATTGGAAAGGTTAGCCCAAGCTTTAAGAGAAAAAGAACCCGCGCTGATTAATCGGAAGGGCGTAATTCTTCACCACGATAACGCACGACCGCATACTGCAAGAATCACTGCTGAAAAACTGTGCCAGTTGGAATGGGAAGTTCTCCCTCAACCTGCATATTCTCCTGATATTGCCCCTTCCGATTACCATTTGTTTCGTTCTTTGCAAAACTTTCTTCTTGGAAAAAAATTTAATAATGAAGAATGCCTCAAAAATGCATTGACCGAATTTTTTGCATCAAAATCACAAGAATTTTACAACAGAGGGATTAAAATGCTTCCTGAGCGTTGGGCACAAGTAGTAGAAAACAACGGCAACTATATTGTTGATTAAATTTTGTTGTATTGTTTAAATAAATTCGATTTTAAAATATTAGAAAACGACATTAATTATTACTAGACCTAATAATTGGTATGCCAGATTCTCTTGCTAGGCAAATAGGCATGCTGTAACTATCTCTTGTGTGTATCTAAGATTTTGCACAGGAAAAAGCATGACAGACTATAGTAGCACTGCTGAACCAGGGGGATCTGGAATGGCATTGTGCTTGCTCTGGTGTTAGAGAGTTCAAAAGTTTACAAACACGTTCAAAAGCCATCTTTCTTGACTAAAGATTTCATTTTCCAAGCCCTGGCTCGGACTTCACACATGTCATCCTTTGTCTTTGGGGACTCCACGGTGTTTTGAGATGTGGGTGGACGCACTCACCTGGCCAGTAGTACATGTGGACCTTCCTCTTGGCTTTGGTCAGGGTGACCCACAGAGGTTCTGACCCATTCCACCAGAGTGGCATCAGGCTGTCTTTGTTGACACCGATATCAAATGACTTGTTGGTGTTGGAGTCCCACATGTAGTTCCCGATCATCTGGTGGACCTCAGTATGTCTGCCTGCAGTAAATAGAACACAAAGCTGTCGTTACTGTTCTGGGATTTTTATATTGTACTATTGACCCGGTGCATGGATTCGTGCACATTAAAGGGAAATTAATTAGGAGGTGGCCAGTGGGGCGGTACTGGCAGAAAATGCCCTGGAGCCAACCTCCCGTGGCCTCTCCCCAGCATCTGTGGAGTGAGCGGGGTCCCTCTGTCTGGCCTGTGGGAATTGGGTCAAAACCAGCTCTCCCACATCCCCTGAGGGGTCCCAGAGAGCACTCTGCAAAGTAGTTATCATACGCAAACACAAAAGTGTGCGTGCAGGAAACCAGATTCGGGGACGATAGTGCCCCAGCAACAACATAACCCATGACCGAAGTTGGAATCACCCGGGGTGCATCACCTGAGAACCGGTGCTGCCAAATCACTGTAGCTCCGCAGCTCCTGTGTTGAGCGTCTTCCCCCTGGTGGTCAGTGCTAGTTATAGCAACCAGTCAGACAGTTGGAGAGACACTTAGCATATTAGCCTTTTATATATATATCTTTGTTTTTGGTTTATAAGAGCTGTTCAACCACACTGAGGAAGTATAGAGCAGCATAAAGATTGGTGTTTGACTTTTTTTTTTTTTAACATAGCTGTTTCTCCTCTCTCAGTTGTACCATAATGGCACACGACAGAGTGAAAAGTCCAATAATTGATCGAGGATGGGATCATTTTGTGTGAAATCCATCTGCCAAGTCTAAGCTATTTTAAGTTAAACTGAGGCTGCTGTGTGAAAAATGTGACCCATTGCTGCTGGCTTGAAGTCTAAGTGTGAATCTAAATGGAAATGGCAGACCCCTGCGGGACTTGGGTTAGGGTCTCTCCCCAGCACTCCCGTTCCCCCTGCAAGCCGGTGACCTTCCTGCGAGATCACAAGTACAAGCTATAGAGCTCATTCCCTTCCTTCCTGTAGAAGCGGAGTTACAGCTTCCATGCAGAACAGTGACAGAACCTGTGGCATTTGGAACAGAACGGCGAGAACTAGATGCAACACACAAAAAACAACAGTCCAAATGGAGTGTTAGAGACACGGCGGTTGCTTCTGTTGGGCACGGCTTCGTCCCAGAAGAGAAGACAGAAGCGAGAGACACACGCGCTTGGACGCCTTTGAAACGCGAGGCTTACATTATTTATGTGGCGGCAATCTGTTACATCTTTAAAGTAAAAATAACACAAACATTGGCAAGTGCATCAGAAGTTGCTGCAGTTATAGAAAGCGTCACTTGGCACCGGAGAAGGCCTGCTTCCTTGAGCTGATTATGCTTCACCGACGTGGGCTTTTGTTTGTTTGCTGTTTCTTCCTGACTGTCCCCACCCCAACACACACACACACACACACACACACACACACACACACACACTCTTAATTTTTAAGCAAAAACAAGGAAAAACCATAACATAAAATTTGGAAATCCCACATAGCAAAAGGGAAACCTTTTATTTCATCCCAGAAGCCCAGGCACTGCACAAGTCACGCTTTGACCTTAAAAAGCCCGGAAGGCCACAGAGAGTGGGTTTTTACCCAGAGCTTTGCCGGGACCAGGGCTTTGTCCTTGTATGAGTGAAAGGGTCCCGCGTGTGGAGGGGAACTCTTCCAACAAGACCCTCTCGGCCCCTGTTGGGAGTGTGGGCTTCACTGTGCTGGTGGCTGGGCCTGGGCTTGTGACAGGAGGCTGTGTTCGCATCACTCTGAAATCAATTTTTGAGAAAACAGCTGGTTGAAACGTGAAGAATAAACTTACATTTTAGGCGCATCCATGTGTTCCAAACATGACAACATAAATAGTTTACACATACTAATGAGGAGCTGGAGACGATTCTTTTAGGACATTATGTTTTCACAGAGGCAGCCCTCGGGAGTTGGGTTCCAAGTTGCAGGCTGGAAGTCTGGGTTACAACTGAACCAGGCGGAGGGCCATCTGTCCAGCTCTGAAAGGGGATGGATTCGGTGAGAAGATGCCAGCCAAGTGGTCGGAGAGACCACAGCTAGCCCACCTCTCAGGTGAAGCCACTGGGCCCAGAGAGTCTCACACCAGGAGGAGGAGCGGACTCAGGCCTCAGCAGGCGGCCTGGCCCGGGGCCCTGGCTCTCTGCGGCTGTGACCTCCTGCAGGAATCACAGGGTAAGAACTGGCACTTGGTACAGGTCCCGGCCCTTTGCAAGCCCGAGGAAAGGGAGCTGGTGCCCACACGCTGGCTCTGATGCCATCGGCCAGCTCCACCCTCCAGACAGGAGGGCTGGGGACTAGCTCCTTCCCTGGTGAGGGTCTAGGCTGCGTCTCCTCAGGCAGCGCTGCACCTGGGGCAACGCATGGAGGCGCTGGGGGCCAAGGGAGGCGCAGGAGGGTCCCCACTGAAGGCAAAGGCCTGAGCCAATTGGACAGGTGCTTGCTGGTGGGCTCTGTGAAAAGACGAGCTAGCAGTGTTGGGCCACTTCCCATGGGGTGGGAATTAAAGCTTCCAGCTTCCATCTCGCTGGGCCTCCCGTCTCTCCGAGAGACAGACAATAGCATCCGAAGCCATGGGAGGACTGGGGTTCGGCGTGGCTGGGTGACCAGGCGGCGGGCAGAAAGGCAGAGCCTGGTCCAACCCAGGCCTTTTTGCCCCAGACCACACCCTCTGGTACCAGCGACCCTGCAGCCACTGGGCTCTCACCGCCCAGCAGGGCCAGGCCGTCTTCATAGAAATGGCCTCAAAATCCAGGTCTGCTTCCGAGACTCTCAGGAAAGCAGCCACAGGGAGTTTCGTGGGTCTCAGAAAGCCAGGCACACTCCTGTCTCCTGCCCACTGTCATGAGCCGTTACCGTGAATATCCTAAAGGAGGATGCTGCCAGCCCAGGGGCACTAGCAAAGCAAGCAAGAATCTTCCGTTCTCTCTCCCTCTGGGAAGAGTCTAGTTGTGAAGAGTCGTCCAAAGCTCTGGACCCTTCGGGCCTCACGCTAATGAGTGCCTTTTGGAGGTCAAGTGTATAAGCATCACCTCACGTTGACACGGCCCCAGGAAGCAATCATAGCCGAGTCCCAGCCGGCGGCCCGAGCGGGTCATAGCAGGCAGGGCTTCCCACCACCAGTCTCCTCTGAGCGCGTTCCCGGAGTCTTAGGGCCTGAGAGCGGCGGAGACCCTGCCTCGTGCATTTTCAAACAAACACTTGCTGTCCAAGGGACTCGGATGCACTGCCCACAAAAGGAAATGTGCTCCCCAGATCCTCTCTGCCGGGGATACATCTTATTCACTGATCCGAAGGCAGAGCATGTGCGTTAAAGACGCGGCTTCGGACGGGGCTGCCAGCGGAGAGCAGCTCCGCTAGCTCCCTGCACGTCCGCTCCTGCGGGATGTGCCAGGCGCCCGGCTTTGGTTACTGCGGAGGCGCCGAGGCAAAAAGAACCCGAAATGTTAAAGGGGTGGCAGGAGGTTTGATCAGAGACATTCATGCTCCTGCTTTTGAGGTCGCTGGACTCGAACAGACGCGCTGATGTTTTTCTGGCGGGCGCTGGCTTGGAGCCGTTGTTTAACGACTAGAATGCGGGAAAGGAGGCAGAAACGGTTTCCCCGCGTCAGGACAAACATGCAAGATTGGCAGTTCTTATGTAAACACTTTTTGGTTTGGGGAAGTGAGCTTTTAGCAAAGCTCAGAAATTTCCAGGTAACTGAACCCACGATTCCCTCTGCGAGGACGTAGGGGCGAGCTTGAATTACTTTCTGCTTTGGGAACGGGATCTCTTTATTTTATTTTGTTTAAAGTATTACACAATATATATCTCCTTTTTCCCCCCTTCATTGACCTTCCCCCAGCCTCCCCTACCCTCTGTCACATACCCTCATCCCCCCCCCCCAGTGTCTTGTGTCCATTGGTTGTGCTTATATACATGCATACAAGTCCTTCGATTGATCTCTTCCCCACCTCCCCCACCCCTCTCTCCAACACTCCCCAGCCTTCCCACTGTAATTTGACAGTCTGTTTGGTGCTTTACTGCCTCTGTGTCTACCTTTTTGTTCATCAGGTTATAATGCTCTTTATTTTCCATAAATGAGTGGGATCATGTGGTTCTTTTCTTTCATGGCACACTTCCTCTGCAGAGCCCTCCCAGTGCCTCTAGGGATGGGAGGTCCTTGGAGGGGAAGCTCATGGCCTCTTGGTCCTTACACAGGAGGGAAGCCAGCAGTGTCCCTGTCCTGAACTTCCTTCTCCCTAGAGATCAGGTGCCCACCTTCCCCACCCACCAGCTCCTCCCTGTCCTGTCCCCCAGACATCGTTCTGGCCCAGGCCTCATGCTCCTGGGGCGGTGACTTTGGCTAAAACAGTCTCCAGCGCCTTCCCATCCTGTCTGCTGTGGCTGGGCTGAGGCCTCTTTGCATTCTCTTCTCTGGGACGGAATGGGGGGGAAGGGAAGGGGCGCGCACACGGCTTGCTCTAGTTTACCAGCTGCCCTCCCCACCCCCATGACTGGAGCAGGGTGGAGGGTAAGAATGGGGGTTCAATTCAGTAAAAATAAAAAAATTAAAAAGGGGGGTGAGGAGAAGAGCACACTTAGGCTTTGGATCTAAGCCACGTTCTCCCATCTAGCTTCTCCGTCGGTGTAGAACCCGGGGTGACCAATGGGTGACCAGACGTCAACATATTATTGCAGCAGCCACCAAGGCCAAGAGCTGATACAGAATGATGGGCTCCAGCTGCTGGGGAGTGTGCTGTCATCAGCAACACCAGCGGCTCTAGCCAGTGAGAACCAACCAACCACAGGAAGCAAGGGGACGAGGACTCGTGTCTTCGGCCTGGTCCGCCTTGTTTGTTTTTGGAAGAAGGTGTGAGATAAGATGCCCGCTTATCCATCCATGTTCACTGCCTTGGGCCAGGTGTGGCCAGAGAATTGAGACCAGCCCCCCAAGCCATGGGGGGAAGAGAATGTAGGTCATCGCGGCAGCCTAGCCCATCTGTTCTACCCATGGCAGTGCGTACACAGCCGTGTTTGGCACTGACAAGGAGCCTCACCTAATGACGTATGGCCAGCATTCCCTTGGGGTGCTCCTAGGATGTATAAAACACATTCACAATCTGCCTTCGGGATGGAAGCCTAACTCAGATGTGCAACTCACTCCCTGGCTGGCTGTGAGGAGGGCCCCTCTGATGTGTTCCGAGTTTCCGTGTGCAGTAGGCACCACTGGCATACAGGTTGTGAGTGAGAATTGGAAGCATCGGGCAGGATGGGAGCAGGCGGGAACGGAGGGCCTACGAGAAGCCTGAGGCCCAGCAGGAAGCGTTTTGGAGCCCAACACACTGAAGTGTGAAGGCTATGTCTGCCTGCCCTGGGACCCCACACGGGTCACTTCCCCTCAGTGGGAAATGGAAACAATATACTTCAGCCCTGGCGGGTTTGGCTCAGTGGATAGAGCGTCGGCCTGCAGACTGAAAGGTCCCAGGTTCGATTCCGGTCAAGGGCCTGTACCTTGGTTGCGGGCACATCCCCAGTAGGGGGTGTGCAGGAGGCAGCTGATCGATGATTCTCTCTCATCGATGTTTCTGACTCTCTATCCCTCTCCCTTCCTCTTTGTAAAAAAAAAAAAAAAACACAAAAAAAACCAAAATGTTTATTTAAAAAAAATAATAATAACATTCTTCCTTGCAGGGTGGGTAATTTGGGGCAGGTAAAATTTTGCACAGTGTCTGGAACACAGCAGACATTTGATAAACATCACCTAACCCCCCCCCACCACCACCCACCACCCCCCTGAACGGGGATGTTATCAACTAGTCTGCAATGATCAGTGGTTTCTAGGGAGGGATGAGGCTGCAGCCTATTTCTTACTTCATATTTATACATCATAGTCTGGGGAAGACTCTCAAAATTCTTGACTCAGAAGAAAAGAAGCCTGACCACATTTTGCTCCGGAAAGTTTGCCAGAGGCGAGTCCCAAATTCAGAAACTAATCCCGGGACTCACCTGGGGAGAAAGCGCGCCCTATGCCTGGGACATGCCTGGCTCGACACTGCCCTCTGCTGGCGGCCACAAAGCCTCCACGGCCGGCAACCCGGGGTGCTGCCCAGGGCCGCCTGTCATTTTGTTTTCACATCTCACAGTTGGAAGGAGCCCCGGGGCTCTTAGAGCTGCTGGTGAAAATGCTGAACCCGCTAAAAACCCAGGCCGAGGCCGACAGCGAGGCCAGCGAGGCTGGACAGCCCAGCACCCAGGCAGCCCCAGGATCCCTACAACCTGGGAAATGAGGGGTCGCCATCTGACTCTCCTCTCTCTGCGTCGCCTGTGCCTTCCCCTGTCCTCATCCACCCGCTCCTGTGTAGTCACACTTCCCTTTTCCAGATTTGCTCTGTTGGGTATTTTATTATCTCCCCTCCCACCCACCCCCAGCCCTGCATCACCCTCCTCTTTTCCCTTTTGTTTAAGGTCAGTGACTTTTCACTCCAATTGGCACTCTGCCCCTTCGCCCTCTCCCCCCCACACACATGCATGCATGTATGCATGCATGAGCCCACTCCCAACTCACATAAAACTGTGTCCTCATTTGGATTTTCAAAATGTCATATTCTTGCCAAAATAAGGCTTAACTCAGATCTAACCAGAGAGAAAAACCAGACGAATCCAAAAGCCAGCCAGTTCACAGGACCACGGGCTGGGCTTTCCAAGAAGGCCAAGGTCACTCTCGAAAACAAACAAAACAGGAGGGCAAGATGCTTCCTCTTCATGGAGAGAAAGAAACGTGGCAACCAAAGGCACTGCTTGAACCTCTCGGTTTTTATGTTTGTTTGTTGTTGTTTTTTTTAAACATCACTTACTTTATTTTTTTATTTTTTTTAATATATTTTATTGATTTTTTACAGAGAGAAAGAGAGAGGGATAGAGAGTTGGAAACATCGATGAGAGAGAATCATCGATCAGCTGCCTCTTGCACACGCCCTACTGGAGATGTGCCTGCAACCAAGGTACCTGCCCTTGACCGGAATCGAACCTGGGACCTTTCAGTCCGCAGACCGACGCTCTACCACTGAGCCAAACCGGTTTCGGCGCGGGTTTTATGTTTTAAAAAGCTATGGAGGATCCTTTTTGGCCAGTGGAGGCCATGTGGTGACGCAGGAGAACATGCCCCACATGCTGAATTGTTTAGGGGTAAAGGGTCATGATGTTAGCAATTTACTTTCAACTGGTTTTAAAAAACAACACAAAAACACCAAAACTGAAAGCTATATTTCTCACCTGAGAATGAATGAATGTGCCAAATGTTAGTGATTAGGGGATCACAGGAAGGGCACAGAGACATTCATAATACTGTGTCTGTGCCCCTGTAGTTTTGAGGTTTTTTATTATAAGAAATGACTGATATCCATGTGGTGAAACACTACTCAGCACTACGAAGGAACAGCCTGTGGTTACATGTGGGTGAACCTCAAAAATATTATGCTCAGTAAAAGCAGCAAGATCCAAGAGACCACACATATCGAATGACTCCATTGGTATCCAATATCCATACAAGGCAGAGGTAAGAACACGGGAAGCACATGAGTGGCTGTCTGGAACCCAGAGGTGACAAATGGGAATTGTCAGAAATTGCGAGGGATCAGACCTCTCAAGGGGCGAGACTGCAAAGGTGATGAGAGAAGGAGAAAAGAAGATCAAGGAACAAACTCTGAGCCACCCCCAAGGTGGTGGGGCTGACATAAGAGAAATCAGCCAGCCGAAACCGGTTTGGCTCAATGGATAGAGTGTCAGCCTGTGGACTGAAAGGCCCCAGGTTCGATTCCGGTCAAGGGCATGTACCTTGGTTGCGGGCACATCCCCAGTAGGGGGTGTGCAGGCAGCTGATACCCTGTTTCCTCAAAAATAAGACAGTGTCTTATATTAAGTTTTGCTCCCAAAGATGTGCTAGATCTTATTTTCAAGGGATGTCTTATTTTTCCATGCACTAGGCCTTATTTTCGGAGGATGTCTTATTTTCGGGGAAACACGGGTAGATGTTTCTAACTCTCTATCCCTCTCCCTTCCTCTCTGTAAAAAAATCAATAAAATATTTTTTTTTAAAGAGAAATCAGTGGAAGTTTCTGGAAGTGAAGTTGAGGGGATGGAGGAAACTCAGAATCCAATAAAGAGATGGTCTCTAGAAAGCTACTGTCCAAAGGTAAAATACCACATGGAGAGGGTGAAAGACGTCATTGGATGTGGCTATCAGCAGGTCTTAGTGAATTCAGGAAAAGCATGATAGTAGAAGTATGCCATCGAAAGTCAAGTTGCAGTTCCTACATTTGCCCAGCTCTGGTCGGAGCTGAAGCCTCCTGGAGACCTCCCCACTTCCACCCTCACCCCAGTTAATCTGTGTTCCCATGCCCACATGGCCAGCATGACCTTTCTGAAGTGAAAGTTATGTCACACCTCACACCTGCTCACACCCACCTCCCTAAGGCATTTCCTGCACTTACAACAAAACCCAAAGTCTGCACCACGACCCACAGGGATTCAAGTCAGAGATGGAGCCTAACTGGTGTCACTCAGTGGATAGAGCATCGACCTGCGGACTCAAGGGTCCCAGGTTCCATTCCGGTCAAGAGCATGGATCTTGGTTGTGGGCACATCCCCAGTAGTGGGTGTGCAGGAAGCAGCTGATTGATGTTTCTCTCTCATTGATGTCTCTAACTCTCTCTCCCTCTTTCTTCCTCTCTGTAAAAAATCAATTATATATATATATATATATATATATATATATATGTGTGTGTGTGTGTGTGTGTGTGCGTGTGTGTGTGTGTGTGTGTGTGTGTGTGTGTGTGTGTGTTTTAAAAAGAGATGGAGATGAAAGTAGACACACTTGAAATTTACTGGAGGATGCTCCGGAGGATATGGGGGGAGCAGAACTAAGGAAAACCCCTCATTGGTGAAGGTCTACACTGGTGGTGGAAGATGGAGAAGAAAGGGTTTGGGTATTAAGGGCCTTTGCAGTTCTGAGAAATCTGGGACAGAATGAAGGATACATGTTTGCTATTTTTGTGGCCCTGGCAGCTACATAGGTAGAAACGTTGCCTTGTTTAGTGCCCGTGTGTCTCCAGGGCCTGACGAGTGAACCTCTGGGCAGGTGGAAGGCTCTCGGCATAGATGAGTGTGAATGAGGAACACCTGCTGCAAGCCTGAGCGTATTTATGAATGAATGTGTCAGCTGAAACAAGTTTAGCTCAGTGGGATAGAGCATCGGACTGTGAGCTGAAGGGTCCCAGTCAAGGGCATCTACCTTGGTTGTGGACACATCCCTGATAGAGGGTGTGCAGGAGGCAGCTGGTCGATGTTTCTCTCTCATCGATGTTTCTAGCTCTCTATCTCTCTCTCTTCCTCTCTGTAAAAATATCAATAAAATTTTAAAAAATGAATGAATCAGGCATGGCTCTGTGAGCTGGGTAAGGACCCAGCAAGACAAAGTCCTGTGGTCATGGGGCATACATTCTTTAAAAAAAAAAATAAACGACTGCATATTGGGTGCTAGGGTCTTACTAGTCATAGCATGGCCCATGGGTGGATCAAGCCCAGAGATCTCTGACTTTAGTCTAGGGTCTACCTTCGATTCTAGAAGCCAAGTGTTGTGCCTGAAGCCCTCCCCAGTGCTGTGTCTTTACACAAACGTTATCCAAGCTTGGCTTCTGTGGGCTAAATTTGGAGACTTACAAAGCAAACATTCTCTTAAAATGCCAACCCAATTCCATTTAACAAAGTCAAACATTGGCCGAGGCTTTTGCTGCCAGTGAAGAAAGTCACCTCTTCCCCAGGTGCCCCCTTTCAGCCCTCCCAACGCCACCGGAGGCCGGGAAGACCACGCTCCTCCTGTCGCTGGTGGGCACCTGGCCACGCTGACCACTGCAGGTCACTAGGAATCCCCTCCTCGGGGACACACACAGGCATCTCCTGTAAGATGGACATGGAATACAGAAGAAGCCGCGTGTGCAAACTGACCCCCAGTAGCTCCAGAGATCTGAAAATTTAACAACAGTGTGCCCTCAAAAAGGTAAATTCTGAGGACCCAAGATGAGAAAATGTGCTGCCAATTAAATGGTGGAGACAGTTCTGAACAAAATAAACTAACAAACAAAGTAGAAACAGACTCATAGATACAGAGAACAAACATGCTGACAGCCTTCAGAGGGGAGGGTGGGAGCTGCAGGGCTGGGTGAAAAGGTGAGAAGATTGAGCACAAACAAACAAAAACAAAACCCACAGACAATAGCATGGTGAGGACCAGAGGGGAAGAGGGTGGGGAGGGAGGTGGAAGAGGCAGATGGGGCATTCATGGTGATGGAAGGAGACTTGACTTGTGGTGCAGAACACATAATACACTATACAGATGACATACTATATAGAATTGTACATCTGAAACCTACTTCATAACCAAAGTCATTTCAATAAATTTAATTTTTTTACAAGTGTAAAATAATAAAATAGATAAATAAATGGCGGAGACATCTGAACATACAGATGTTGGGTTCCCTGTAAATCCCTGGGGCTGTGGGCGGGGCCACTCTTGGCATCTCACGTGCTTCCTCCTGTGATCAGAGAGATGTTGCTTGGAGAAGCCAACCCCTGGCTTTGGGAACACTTGGACTTGACACCCATGAGATCTAGAAAGATTGATCGGACAAATGGGGTGACTAAGCGAGCAAATGTCCTAGCTGTTCCTTTAATCTCCTGGATATTTCCCATCTGTGCCCTTCGGGGACAGCCCGCTATCAGGCTGTTTCCCCCCAGGCCCAGGCTCGGAGCCCAGGGCTCAGCGTGCGGAGCGGCCTTCGGCCCGGCTGGAGAGTGGGTTGGCGTTGATGTGATAAATCACCCTTCTGGGTGATGCCAAAGGTTTCTCCCCAAGGCTGCCCCCCTTCCGTGACTCTCTGTGTGGGCTGCTCCAGTGAGCGGGAGGGCGATACAACCCATTAGATATTTTGCTAAAAAGTCTGAACACTGTTCTTTGGGGAAATGGGTGGTGAAGGGTGTGATTTTTAAATAGAAATTTCTGGCCCGGGTTTCTAATCTCAAAAATCCTACCTCAAACCAGGCTGTTTCTCCCCCCCCCCCCCTTTTTTTTTTTTTTAAATCACAGCCCTGAGCATTACCAGAGTGAGGAGTATGTGCAAAACTCTCAGGCCGGGCTTTGGGAGTCAATGGAAATGCTGATAAGCTTCCTGTGGAGGACGTGCTGTGAAGAGGGGCGGGAGGTCACTGTGGAGAAAGGGGCCACAGCTAACCTGACCAGCTCAGGGGAGGCCTCCATGGCCATGGTCTGGCAAACTCAGACCTAAAGTCACCACAAAGGATGGTCTGAAATCAAACTTAAAAGCAGTAATGGTAGGTAGTTATATCCTAGGCCAGTGGTCGTCAAACCGTGGCTCTTTGGCCCCTTGAATATGAGTCTATTTTGAAGAACTGGTGTTAGAAGAAGTTTAACAAATGTGGCTCTCCAAAGAAATTTCAATGTTTGTACTGTTGATATTTGGTTCTGTTGACTCTTGTGTTTGCTGACCACAGTCCTAGGCTGGTATCTTCACTGACAAGGTCAACCTTCACCTTAACTAGGCCTATCTGTCTTTTCACATCTGTAATAACATATCCTTGAAATGTCTGGGTAACCTGTAACTTCCCTTTTTCTGGACCCCTTGGGTACAACCTAATGTGCCCGGGCAGGCACCAGGATAAATACCACAAATTCCTTCATTGTTATGTTAATTGTTCCTGTGCCGCCTAAGTATGTGTCTATCATTTACTTTGTTTCTCTTGCCTCTCTAGTCTATCACCAATGGACTTCATGTATGTCCCTTTCCTTTGATGACAATGTATAAATACAGATGTAACCTGCCATTCTCGGGAGCATTTCCTCAATTCATTGATGTTCTGCTTCCCGGCACAGAACAACAGTTTGGCTCAAACTCACAAAAATGCTTGACAGGTGTCAATGGTTTTTTTTACATTAACATCACATACACACCTTGCCTTTCATGGACATGAGCCAAAGTCAGGAAGTTCAGGGGAAGCAGATCAGGGATGGTCACAACAATAGATTAAAAACAAAGAAGATGGCCGGGCCTGCAAGGCTCAGTGGTTGGGTGTCAATCTATGAACTAGGAGGCCACAGTTCAATTCCTGGTCAGGGCACACGCCTGGGTTGTGGGTTCAATTCCCAGTGTGGGGGGTGCAGAAGACAGCCGATCATGGTTCTTTCTGATCATTGATGTTTCTCTCTCTCCCTTTCCCTTCCTCTCTGAAATCAATAAAGATATTTTTTAAAAAGAAAAGAAAAAGAAGACGATAGTAATGTTCAAATTCATTCCCTGGAGCCCTCATCTGCCTCCTTTTTGTCAGGAAAACAAACCCTAAACCCAGACCATGAAGTTGGCCCAGACTAGAACCTAGTCTCTTGCTTTCGGCCCATCGCTGACCTCACCAGCTATCCTCAGGGACAGCACAGGAGTGACCAGGCCAGAGCCCAGGAAGGGGCCACTGCAGGGAGAAGTGGATGGGCTTGGCCATGAGCTGGACACAATATATTCACTGTTGGCTGAGTGAAATCCAAGCAAGTGGTGTTTGGCAGAAGCGATGCCTCTTTACTTCTGATCGGTGTTAAGAAACCCACTCTCCCGCCGCCCACGGAACCACCTGGCCACGGAGCCTGGCCAGAGCAGGAGCTGCGTAGCTTCTGAGGACGTTTCAAGACTCGTTACAAATGGCCTAAGCTCCCAACCCTACGCCTCCTGGGAGCATGAGAGCCGTTGTCTTAGACCACTGGAGCCCTGGGCAACTCACCAATTTGAAATTCAGTGAAAAGGCAAACCATCATAATCTTAAGTTGGGTGTCTACTTGCTTCTTAAAATATCCGAGTTTGCAGAAGACTTAATTATACCCACTTCTGCTTTGTACTCTTACATCCGGGGCTGGGTGTGGACCGGCCTGGGAGAAGAGGCAGAGAGGAGCTGTGTTGGAGGTAAACCTGGCCACTTCCGTTGGCTTTGTCATCTGCTGGGGGACAAAAGCGTCCCCTTGGACAGACGGGCAGCAGAAACCCTTCCCGTCAGGGTGGGGGTGGGATCGGAAGAGAAAGGCTTACAAGGACACTGACTGAGATTTCGGATAACGCAAATTCCGAGTAACTTCAAACAAATACAAAGAGGCATTGATTGAGCTCCTCCGCAGTGTCAGGGCCATGAGACACCTGAGGGGGAGGTCGGTGACTGAGCCTGGCCCGGGTGGGACCACCAGGCCCCCAGGCCTAGAACCAGGGCAATCTGGAGGGGCTAGACGGGGTGGGGGTTGCAGCTCAGTAAGGGGGAGGTCAGCTCCCAGATGTAGCTTATCAAAAGAGGCCTGTTCGAGCCCTTTTCCCCGACTGTTCAGCCCGCGCTGTTTGGGATAAGCAGCTGAGTGTCTGGGGTTGAATCCTCCCTTTTATACTCCAGCCCAGAAGGGCCAATTGTTTGCATTGTCCATTGAGACGCACAAAGCAGGGATTAAAACAGTTGGTTGCCCGTGAGGTGGCTCCGTCGGGAGGAAGCCCGAAGACGGAGATGCATGCCCTCTTACGGGTGTGTGCCGTGTGTAGGCATGTGCCGTGTGCAGGCATGTGCCGTGTGCGTAACACAACCACCTCCTGGCTGTCAGAGGGTCAGACACAGAGAGCGCTGCCCTGAGAACCACTTCCCTAAAAGTGGGAGGGGAGAGGCAGTGTGAGGTCATGGGATCTGTGATCTGAACAGTCATGGGCTCTTCATGGGCTCTGTGACCTGACCAGTCATTTCCTATGGCCCAGCCTCGGTTCCTCGCTTGTAAAATGGGGATAACTGTGCCTGTCGTACGGGGTTTTATGAGGATGGATTGAAAAAGTATTTGAAAGCGCTTAGACATACACATACTTAGACGGACGCCTGGAAATGCACATTTGCTCCCTGCTGGACTGAGTCTGGCTGTTTGTAGGTCACAAAGGGAGGCTACAGGAGTCTGCCGGGACAGAGGCCACCTGCTGTCTCCTCAGGCTCCCGGCTCCCCATGGGAGGCTGTGGGGTGAAAGCTGAGGGGGGCCTGGAGGGCAGCAGTCTTCTGTGTTTGTTTCTGCTCTGTCGTCAATGTTTCTGAAACAGCTGCTGATACTGCCTGCTGGACACACGCCTTCTTCCGGGACTGAGCCCGTCGGAACTCACTGTGAGTGTCTCTGGAGGGGAGGAGAGGGGAGCGAAAAAGGACATCTGCCTTTGGGAGAATCGAGGAAGAGAGGCAGGCAGCCCAAGCCGCAGGATTTGCAGGACCTGGTGCAAAATGGAGATGTGGAATCCCTTGTCCTTAAACTATTAAGAATTGCAAAAGGTTGGCAGCAGAGCAGAAAAGCAAGCACGGGGCTCCACGGGAGTGCCCAGGTCACCCGCCACGAAGCTGGTCCTGATGGAAAGATATGAGGGAGTCAGCTGGGACAGAGAGAGCAGGAAATGGGGAGGACTGCTTGGGGGGAGCACTGACAGATGAGAGACACAACAGGGATTATATTATATATGAGCCAGGACCTCTGTGTAGCCTGGAGGAGGAAAAGTCATCCTGTTACTCACAGTAGTATTTGAGACTGATAAAAAAAAAAAATTACATATATATATATATATATATATATATATTTCAGAGAGGAAGGAAGAGGGAGAGAGAAAAACATCAATGATGAGAGAGAATTATTGATCGGCTGCCCCTTGCATGCCCCCTACTTGGGATTGAACTTGCAACCCAGGCATGTATCCTGACCAGTAATAGAACTGTGACCTCCTGGCTCAGTAGTTGACACTCAACCACTGAACCACACTGGTCAGGCCCGAGACTGAATTTCAATTGAGCCCAGTGGGATGGGGGTCAAGATGAGATTTGGGTTTATTTATTTATTTATTTATTTTTACCATGGTAAAAATAAACAAATGCAAAATTTATCATTGTAGCCATTTTTAAATGTACAGGTCAGTGGCATTAAGTACATTCACATTGTTGTATAGCCATCACCACTGTCATCCATCCTCAGAATTATTATCCCAAACTGAAACCCTGTCCCACTAAACACTCCATCTCCCCAGCTCACAGTATCCACCACTCTGCTTCCTGGTTCTGTGACCTTGACTAGTCTACCTACCTCATGGAAGTGGACTCACACAATGTGTGCCCTTTTGTGTAGCATGTTTGACTTAGAATGTTTTCAAGGTGTCCCCATGGGTTTAGATTTTGTTAACTTCATGTTGAAAAGTGCATGTGAACACATGTTGATTCATTAATTTATTAATTATACCCTAAGAGTCGCTTGAATTCTTGTCTGATCCTCCGATTTTTTTTTTTTCTCTCTCTCACTGATCCTCCACACCAGTGGTCAGCAAACTCATTAGTCAACAGAGGCAAACCGAGGCTCGCGAGTTTTGCTGACCACTGCTCCACACAGTCTTGCCCTCTTCACAGAGCCTATCAAATCCTTGACCCAGGTTCATTCTGGCCCTGAGGCCCAAGGACTTGACTCCAGGTTTCCACATTCTCCCTTTAGACTCCGATGGCCTCCTTGAAACCCAAATGCTAAGAGATGTCAGAGTAAAAAGAATAAGTAAACAAAAAGAAATGTCAAAGTAACTGTTCTAACCAACCGTCTGGTCTCCAGACTCTCATTATTGCCACCTGCCTGAATCCTGCAGGCTTTACCCAGACACCATCCCTTCTCGAACCTTCTCTTCTCACCTCGCAGCCTCAGAAATGGGCTATACGTCCCCTGTGCCTATTCTGCTCTGTCATGTATTTATTTAGTTTATCTCAACATGTATTTATTCCGTTGCTCCGTCTTAATTACAAGCTCATTCAAGACAGACAGACGGTCAGTCAGACAGACAGAGGCCATGTCTCAGTCATCTTTAGAGCAGCCCTCCTCACAAAGTAAACGTTCAGTATACCCCTCCTGGGAGACTGCTCATACACAAATGCTCTGTGTGAATATTATAGGCTGTGACAATTGCCAATTTCTGTGGTTCTGACAGTCAGTGGTGAAGGAGTCCACGAATAGATAGATTAGAACACAATCAATCCAAGTCCCACCCAGCCCTGAAACGTTACCACCCGGAGGCCGAGGCCTTTCAGAGGAGGGATGACTTGTTGGGGAAGAGAAAGCTGGGTGGAGGGGAGCTGGGCCAGGGCACCAGCCAAGCAAAGGGGAGGGCTGCTTGTTCCCAGACGGGCCTCCAAGGAAACAGGCGGCAGAGCAGAGGCGGAGAGGTCAGCTTCCAAAACTCCAGGCCACCAAGGGGGTCACCACTGGCCCCGGACCCTGGTGGCCCCTTTGTCAGAAGGTTAGGAGTCAGTCCGATGTTTGCTGATGGAATCTCGAGGTGAGTTTCCCCCCACCCAGTCCAACAGGTGGTTGGGAATTGGGGAAATAACACCGTTTCTTTTGTTTTCATCTGATTATCTTGGCTTTCAGCTTCATGTTGAAAAGTGCATGTTGACACAGTCTGAGAGTGAATTCTTTGGAACAAGATTGCCTTATCTGTTTCATCAGAACTTGGTGAGATCACATCCGGGAGCTGTTTTGTTTTGTTTTGTTTTGTTTTTTAATATATTTTATTAATTTAGTATAGAGAGGAAGGGAGAGAGAGAGTTAGAAACATCGATGAGAGAGAGTCATTAATCAGCCACCTCTTTCACACCCCCTACTGGGGATATGCCCACAACCAAGGTACATGCCTTTGACCGGAATTGAACCCGGGACCTTTCAGTCCGTAGGCCTTTGGCTCTATCCACTGAGCCAAACCGGTTTTGGCACGTCCAGAGTTTAAAGAATAGCAGTTGGCCTTCCATGTCACCCAGAGCCCTGGGACGCAGGGAGGACGGCTGCACGGAGTCCAAGCACCACCCCAGCATTCTAGGTGGTTCTATCTCCTCTCTGACCAGATCTTTGATAAAATCTACAAGAAAGCACCAAAACCGGTTTGGCTCAGTGGATAGACCGTCGGCCTGCAGACTGAAAGGTCCCAGATTTGATTCCTGTCAAGGGCATGTACTTGTGTTGCGGGCACATCCCCAGTAGGAGATGTGCAAGAGGCAGCTGATCAATGATTCTCTCCCATTGATGTTTCTAACTCTATCCCTCTCCTTTCCTCTGTAAAAAATCAATAAAATATATATTTTTAAAAATCTACACGAAAGCTTCCTTGAATCTCATCTCCACTGCAGCTCACCCATCCTGGAGATGCGGGTGAGAGGAGAACCAAAGCCCACCCATGAAGAGTGGAGCGGAGAGCTCAGAGCCCAGCTGAGGGCCCAGGCAAGGAGGTGGCCTGGGTCACCGGGCAGGCAGGTCGGAAAGGACACCTGGGCTTCTCTCCTGGTCAGCTGAGGGAGGTCGGACCTGCCCGGACTCAGAGACCTGTGCTAGGTGAGCTTCTCTTCTGTCCTAGCAGTAGGACCTGTGTCAGGATTCGGTCTCCCATGCTTTGCAGCGAGATGAATAAACGCATTCAGATTTCCAAAGCATCTTCTGCTTTTTACATTTTGTAACTCTAAACGCCTTGGGGGGAAATTCTGGATTGGGATATTATGGGTTCGGTTATATATTCCTGAGCTCCTCCACATGGTTTCCGTGTTATATTTTACGGACAAATGCACGCTGAAACGAACTCTGAAAGGCCCAGGCAGACACAGACAGGGAGGGCTGCCATGGTTTGGGACAAGGCCAGCTGGCCAGGCTGCCGGGGAGTGGGCCAGACGGGGAGGAACCGGAACCTGGAATGAGATTGACCACAGATCCCAGCTACACCAGGGACATCCCTGGGTGCCGGGAGGCCATGATGACAGGAGGAATGTGGCGGTGGTGTGGCTCAGGGCCCGACAGGAGAAGCACGTTCGGTGCGAAGAGGAAGGAGGGAGCTTAGAGGCTCTGGAGTATGGCTGGGGCTTCATTAGCAAATAGTGGACCCTCAGCAGATGAGGCACAACAACAAAAGTCTGGAGGCCAAAAGACAGAGGACATGAGCCTCCCACCGTGGGGTCCGAAATCAGTTCCTGGCACTGACCCAGCGCAGTCCAACAAGCACCATCAAGTGTCTCCTCCGAGCAGGCACTGGGCCCTGACACTGCCCACATTCTCCTGCCCTTGAGCAAGTGTAGACCAAACGCAGGGTGGGGTGCAGGCTGGCCTGCAGGGGGAGCCTCAGGGAGCCACCCGGGGAGTGGGAGCTTCAGGGCTGAACAGGAGGTGGGCCCCTGCTGGCTGTGGTTGGTAAGCTGGCAACACAAACTGAGCAAACCAAACATTGCTTTAGGCCCACCGGGCTGGGGAGCCCTATGTAAACAACCCCTTTAATGTGATTCTGTTTCCCGAAGTCCCAAGGAGAGTGCGGTGGACAGAATGTTGGTGTCCTTCAAACCTCATCGATTGAAATCTAATCCCTAATGTGAGGGCATCAGGCTAAGGCTGAGCCTCTGGGAGGGGATTAGGTCATAAGGGTGGGGCCCTCGTGAGTGGGATTAGTGCCCTTATGAAAGGGACCCCGGAGAGGTCCTGACATCTTCCCGCCATGTGAGAACTCAATGAAAAGGTGGCCGTCTGCTGCCTGGAAGAGGGCTGCACCAGCACCAGCACCAGCCCTGCCAGCACCAACATAGCACACGCCCATGCCTGTCGTTGATAAGATGCCCAGTCTGTGGTAGCGGTACTGTCACAGCAGCCTGAATGCAAACAGGGGTTTAGCCAATGCTAAGTGAACATGTCCGATAGTCAACCAAAGATGAGCAAGTTCCGCTGGACCCAGATAACCCTTTCAATTTGATATTTTGAACAGATAAATCATATTGTCCAAAAAGAGAGACAGCCGTCCCATGTATTTGCTTCTCATCCATCCAGGGGGCCCTCCAATAAGAAGCCAGTGCCTGCTCTCTATGTACCTTTAGAGATGATTTTCCCTCCTGGTGGCCCCAGATGGTGCCCACTGCCTCTTCCCTCCCTGGGGAGTCTGGTTGAACCCAGGGCAGGGGGTGCTGCCTCCGTGCATGGAGCATTCCTGACCACAGACTGGGGGGACGGGTGTGAAAAACTTAAAATAACTGGCTGTGGCCTGGCTTCCAGGAACATCTCCGTGGAGTGGCTTCGTGGCATTCTCCGGGGACTGCTGGAAGCAAGCGTGAGGACCCTGGGGACTTCTCTGAGGTGCCAGCGTGTCCTGGGTTGCTTCTCTGGTGGACTCCGGGTGGGGCGTGTTGTAGGCCAAGGGTGTAGCCTCGAGAGGGCCCACCTCCTTCACCAGAGACAACGCTGAGCCCTGGGGGAGTCCACGTGGCCAGGCTTTCCATTGTCCTGGGCGGGAATGGGGTGGGCCAGGCAACATGCTGCAGGCGGGGCCTGTGGTCTACTAATGAGGGACTGAGAGCCCAATATCTGAGGTTTCCTCCCAAGTTCCTGTGTTTGCTTAAGGCTGTGCCTTCCACCAGTAAATCAGTGTTCTCCGGTCCACCTGAGAGCCACGCCCTCCTGCTCAGGGAACAGGGCGCACTGCACGGCGGGTGGCCTCCTTTGTCTGATTTGTGAGCACAATCTGGAAGCACAGCCCATGCCCAGGGCCCCCTCAGGAAAGCGCTGTGGGTGTCTGGTCCACTTTATCCACAGGCACGGGACCTCCCTCTGCCGCCTCCCACCCTGCCGGCCATGCTCTCCAAGTGTACAAAGAGGGGAGCTTGTGACCATCAGGGAAGAGGAGCAGGCTGTCACTGAGCACCCCTGCCAGTCACCCTCTCCCTCTGCCCTGACCTCCTTGGACCCTCCCCGGCATCCCCAGTCCCGGAGCAGAGCGCATAGACCAGCAGTCACCAGCCAACCTTTCAGACCTCGCGGACCACCCGTGGGCCACGGACCACTGGTTGGTGACTGCTGGCCTAGCGTCCTCATGATCAGCAAACTATGGCTCTCGAGCCACATGTGGCTCTTTGGCCCCTTGAGTGTGGCTCTTCCACAAAATACCACGGCCTGGGCGAGTCTATGTTGAAGAAGTGGCATTAGAAGAAGTTTAAGTTTAAAAATTTGGCTCTCCAAAGAAATGTCAATTGTTGTCCTGTTGATATTTGGCTCTGTGGACTGATGAGTTTGCCGACCACTGGGCTAAGCCACCCCACACTCTGCACTCACTGAGCACACAGCTAAGCCCAGGCCTCTCGGGGGGAAGCAGTGAGAACTCTGGACGGAAGAGGGCGTGACTCATCCCAAGTCCCAGAGGGTCACACAGACTCCAGAAGGAACCTGGCTGGCTGTCTCCCCTGTGCTCACTGTCGTCTTTCCAGCCTGCTTCCCATCGGTTGTGCTGGTGGGACAGCCTGGGCGCGCAGACAGGGCTGCACAGGCCCAAGGGGACGGGGCAGGGGGCCTGGGCTCCCCACACACCTGGAGCATTCACCCGCAGCACAGGCTGGGTCCCTGATGCAGATGCTCACACCCATTCTCACAACCACCGCTGATCCCCTCAGGTCCCGCCACCTCAGGAGTGCAAGCTCTTAGGGGCCTAGGCCTGGGGTTGGGGAGCTACTTCCTCAGGTGCAGAGCACCCACAGTGTCCCCAAAATCCGCGTGCGATGTCCACCTGGCAGCCCATCGTCCCAAAGAGCCAGCCCACCCGTAGGGCCGGGTCCTTCCCTGGCCCCTTTCTCCTCCCTCTGGAAAGGGCTGAGGGCAGATGGTTATGATCCAGCACAATATCCACTGAGAGCCAATGCTCCATCTTCTCCAAGAAGCCCCCCAGCTGCCCGCCCACCCCAGAGACGGCAGACAATGGCCTCATTCACGAAGGGGGCTCTGACACCTGAGGAGGTGCTGCCTCAAGTCTCCGAAAGGAGCGCTCCCATGCTGACTCAGGCTCCCTCGGAATTCGCTTTCAATGCCCTGTTACCCTTTGGCACATGGCACTCCTGAGGAAGCCTGGGTGGGAGGGCACAGGCCTGTCACTCGGCAGTAACGGGAGGAGGTCAGCCCTCGGTGGCTCTGGGGGGGGTGGACCTTCTTGAGAAGGGCTGGCTCTTGTTATAATCCAAAGCTCTCACCACATTTGGAAACTTTCCCCACCGCCCTACCCACTGCCTCTGCAGGGCCGGTTCCCAGCAGCTGAAAGCCATGTAGCGAGGGGTCCCTCTCATCACCATGGAAGCCAAGAGAAACACGCCTTCGGGGAAGTGGCCCTTCAGTGCTGTTGAAGGAGCTGAAATAATGACGTGTGGGAGAGACGAGTCTTGCAAATTCTTGGAACACACTCTTTTCTCAGGGCGTGAGCCGGTCAGCGCTCTCCGCGGCTGCCTTTGGCCGACCCCTCCCTGACCCAGCCCGCCTCTTCAGGCAGCTTAACCAGGGCCCCTTAAGACCTCCGTTTTCAGTAGAAGCCTATTAGGTGTCCCCAGGAAGTAAGTGACAAAATTTAGGGGGGAAATCATGCAGGTGAGAAGACAGACTTGATTGTGCTTCTGGGAGAAGAGTCCTCACCCTCTGAGTGGCAGGCAGAGAGATAGGAAGCCCATTGCCTGGATCCCCTGGCACCCACAGGAGCAAATTCTCCCCCCGCAACCCTCCCCATAGGTATTTTACACGCTTCTGGACGGACTCTCCTTTAAGACGTTGTCACTGATGCCCTGAAGTCTCAAGTCCAGGTAGAGATCCTACTCCAACTTGAAATCTATTCTGATGAAACTTTACCTCTCCAATAAACAGTCCCCCAAACTTTCTCTTCTCTGCTCATAGGGGTCCCAGACTCCTGAATACCTCACAGCCTCGGAACTGATGCAGGATCCCTTACTTTTCATTCTTCCATATTCACTCGTTATCCGATCAGCAAGTTCTGCCTCAATGGCACTCTTCCAATTCAACCACTCACTCCCAGCCATCAAAAGAAAAGATGCTCAAACGTTTCAAGTGAAAAGGGAGAAAAGATGAGCTCATTGGATTATCTTCCATTCAGATTTCTTTTAAAAAATGTTTTTACTGATTTCAGAGTTGAAGGGAGAGGGAAAGAGAGAGAGAATCATCAACGATGAGAGAAAATCATAAATTGGCTGCTTCCTGCATGCCCCCTACTGGGGATCAAGCCCATAACCCAGGCATGTACCCTGACCTCTTGGTCCATGGGTCACACTCAACACTCAGCCACACTGGCCGGGCTCAATTTAGCTTTCAAAGCCTTTCAACAACTGAATGTCTCTAAAGAAAACAAATGCATCCCTCTCAACGCTCTATCCCACACCTGAGTGGTGAATGTTGTGAGCACCTCCCGTCTTGTGAATGCATCTCTGACTTTGCTTATGTTATGTCCCTCAGATCAATCTTTATAGATTTTTTTTTTGAAGACCTGGTTCAAAATTCATCTCTTGCTACCAATCTTTCCACTCATCCTTCAGTGTCTAATTCTAGTTCCACCTTCTCCTGGAAATGTTCAAGACCATGGTAACCCTCCCAGAGCTGCAGATACGTAGGTCTCTAACTCGGTCATTTTCATTAAGACCCACAAGGCTCTTCCAAAATGCAAGTACCACCAAAACCGGTTTGTCTTAGTGGATAGAACGTCGGCCTGCGGACTGAAAGGTCCCAGGTTCGATTCCGGTCAAAAGCATGTACCTTGGTTGCGGACACATCCAAGTAGGGTGTGTGCAGGAGGCAGCTGATAGATGTTTCTCTCTCATCGATGTTTCTCTCTCTCTCTCTCTCTCTCTCTCTCTCTCTCTCTCTCTCTCTCTCTTCCTCTCTGTGAAAAATCAATAAAAATATATATATTTTTTAAAATGCAAGTACCCATTCTGTGTCAAATGATGTTAAAGATGATTCCTGCACCCACTGCACCATCCTGACTTACTGGCATCGAGTGAGCAATAGGGTTTGCTGTGGCCAATGAAATGTTAGTGGGTGTGACTTGTGACACTGCTAGGTAGAAGTTTTAAGCATTATCACTTCGTTTAGCCATTTTCCATTTTCCCTTGGCCATGTGACCAGTATGTGTTATTTAGAAACTGCTTTTTCAGCCTGGGTCTCAAAACGAAGAGGAAACGGGGCCAAGTTCATACTCAGTGTTCATATACGTGAGTGAGAAGCACACCTGAGTTGTTGTAAGCCTCTGGTGTAGCCTGTTATTGCAGCACAGGTTAGCCTGATCTTACTGATACAATGTGTAATGTGAAGTTTTCAGAATGTTGACTTTACACGTTTCTCATTCTGACCTCACACCAAGCCTATTTGGCCAAGTTTATCTTCTCCATTCTACTGCTAAATAATATCAAAATGCAAAAGAACTGCTTCAGTTCCAAAAGCCAGAAAGTCACATAATCCATGAGCTTAGGTCTTCTGCAGCAAACCCATAGCTCTCCCCGTGACATCAGGTGTCACGGGTTGAATTGTGTTCCCCAGTTTAAGCTCTATCTCTCAGCGTCTATGAGTGTGACCTGGTTGAGCAACAGGTCTTCACACTTGTCAAGGTAAGATGAAGCCATTAGTATGACTTGGTGTCCTGGGAAGAGAAGAGACACATACAGAGACACACGGAGAATTCCATGTGACAGAGGAGGCAGAGACTGGACGGATGCAGGGACATATCTACAGGCCAAGGAAGACACGCACGAGAAGTTAAGAGGAGGCATGTGACAGTTCTCCCAGGAGCCTTCAGAGAGAGGGTGGCCCTGCCAACACCTTAGTTCTAGGTTCCTGGCCTCCAGATCTGGGAAGAAATCATTTCTGTGGTGTTAAGTAAGCCACAGCTTGTGGGAATTGGTTACAGCATCCCCAGGAAACCAGCACACCAGACTACCTCAATCTCAGGGCAGAAACCATCGGAGAGCCTCAGTACGTAGGTTTGGGGGTGGCAGTAGTCTGTCCAGGAAAACATTCATTCTTCTACTAGCCGCGTAGTCACCCTCCCACCTAACTAGTGTCCAAGAGCTATCGTAACCATGTGCCACAGCTGGTGGCTCCAACCACAAACATCAGATTTCTCATCATTTTGGAGGCTCGAAGTCCAAGGTCAAGGTGTCGTCAGGGTTGGTCCTTTCTAAAGCCTCTCTCCTTGGCTTTATCATCTTCTCCCCACGAATTCCCTTGACTTCCCTCTGTGCCCACCTGTGTCCTGATCTCCCCTTCTAATAAGCACACCAGTCATATTGAGTTGGCAACTCCCCTCCCCGGCATACTGACCCCATTTTAACTTAATTACCTTTTGAAGGACCCTATCTCCAAATACAGTCACAATGTAAGCATTGGGGATTGGGACTCCAACTGACAACTGAGGGGGACAGGGGAAAGGCCCGCACACAATTCAGTCCATAACACCATGTTTCAAACATCGAAGTAGCCTTTCCCAATGTTGACAGCCTGGCCGCTTGAGCAATCTGAGAACACAGGGTGGCCCTGCCTGACCCAGCCCTGGTCCGACATCCAGGACCACACACAACTTGGCCTTCGCTGTCCCCTCACAGCTGTTTGTGAGGTTCGGAACCGCTTGCCTTTCTCACGCTTTGCTGTGCCCTCGGCTCTCATAGCTTCAGCAATCTTGGCTGAATTGGGTTCTCTCTCAGGCTATGCCGATGGCTAGCATTCTGGTTAAATTCCCAACAGCTTTGATCCCTTACTTGGCACAGCTCCCTTCTCCTTTCACCCCTCTCACTGCCACCAACTTTATCATCAAAATCTGAAACAAAATTGATAGACACAGTTTGAGACATAGGATCATTAGACATAAATAGTAACCAGTTCACCTCAATGACTGCTAATTGCTCAAATAAAACAAAGCATAATTCCAACCTTCTTCTTCTCCTTATTAATTTAGGAATATCTAAAAATCACTTATATGTGGCCGAAGCCGGTTTGGCTCAATGGATAGAGCATCGGCTTGGGGACTGAAGGGTCCCAGGTTCGATTCCGGTCAAGGGCATGTAGCTTGGTTGTGGGCATATCCCCGGTGGCGGATGTGCAAGAGGCAACTGATCGATGACTCTCTCTCATCGATGTTTCTAACTCTCTATCTCTCTCCCTTCCTATCTGTACAAAATCAATAAAATATATTTTAAAAAATAAAATAAAATAAAAATCACTTATATGTGAACTCTAAAAAAGACAACACAAAAGAACTAATGAAAGAAAATAGAAGCCAGAGGGAGGGGGTGGGAGATGGGTAAAAAAAAGTAAAGAGAAATAAGAGGTATAAACTTCTACTTAAAAAATAATTAAGCCACTGGGTAGAGTGTACAGCACAGGAATATAGTCAATAATATCACAATAACTTTGCACAGTGATATGCAGTCACCAGACGTATCCTGGTGATCACACTCTAAGGTATACAAAGGTAGAATCACTGTGGTGTACATCTGAAACTAATAAAATATTGTGCGTCAACTATATTTTAATAATAAAAAAAAGAAGTGTTCAAAGAATTACAAACAAATGTTGCCATTGGCCTTGGTAAGTGTCATGACGTTTGAAAACATACTCAACATTCTCTCTAACGCATGATCTGGAGTGAACACACCACTGTTTTTCTTCCATGGATTTCATGTGAAACTTTAAATCAAATGTGGATTTAATTCAAAAAGAGAATAACCTTCCGGAAAGATCCACAGTCATACTAACATAGGCAGCACCCCAATAGCAGTTCCTCTTGTGGTTGCATTTTTAACCTCAATGACGCTGAGTCACACAGCTCTTCCTGAAGAGAGCTTATGCGTCCAGTAAGGTAGACTGACCCACACAATGCTTGTGGCTCTTCCTCCCAGCACAGAGCCCACCTCACTCAAAATGCTCTCCAAAAGGAAGAAAACCCCTCTCTTCTCTGGTCCTCGGTAGCACGTTCGGAAACTACCCGTTGGTCTTCGTGCATTTGTTTGCTAGAGTTGCCACACACTGGGTGGCAACACAACAGAAATTTACTTCTCAGTTCTGGAGGCTGGAAGTCCAAGACCAAAGTGTCGGCAGGTTGGGTTCCTGCCGAGACCTCACTCCGTGGCTTACGGACGGCAGCCTCTCGCGGTGTCCTCAGGTGGCCAGTTCTCTCCTCTTCCTAATAGGGCTCCACTCGAGGGCCTGGTTTTAACTTAATCACCTCTCAAAGGCCTAATCTTTTTTTTTTTTTTAATACATTTTTATTGATTTCAGAGAGGAAACGAGAGGGAAAGAGAAATAGAAACATCAATGATGAAAGAGAATCATTGACAGGCTGGCTGCCTCCTGCACACCCCACACTGGGGATCAAGCCTACAACCCAGGCACATGCCGTACAGGGAATTGAACCATGACTTTCTGGTTCATAGGTCAATATTCAACCACTGAGCCATGCCTGCTGGGCTAAAAACCTTACCTTTAAACATGGTAACACTCAGAGGTCTCAGGGATTGGGAATTCAACACATTAGTCTTTGTCATTCATTTTACAATATTACCAGGTAGTTGAGGTGTTTCCCTTTAACCTTCCTGGTAAAAGGCCCTCTTTTAGGATCCTGTGTCCCCAGGAGTCAATGGTTTGATGGATTTTTCCGATCACTATTTTCCCAATCACTATTTTGTGCACATGTATCCCGATACACATATAACTTGAAGGAGAACATAAAATCAGCTGCAGGGGCATTATGTCAATGACTGGGCTCGATTTCTGAGCTTCCTTCCACATCCTGTTCATTTCCCATCACTGGCCACGTGGCTTCCTTCCCATGAAATTCTCTTTCCCAGGAGTTTCAGACATTCGCTTCCTTATATGTAGGCCTACCAAGACGTGCCATCCTAACTTGTTCTAGTTCCCTCTGTGAAACTCTACTTAAATCCCTCTGTATGGCTCGTGTTCAAGTCTGCATCTGGTGGCAACCTGAGAGCTGGGGAAACTGAGACAGTGCAAGTCTTCCCGCATCCCCCAGATACTGAGAGGACTCAATCCAAGCTCTTCCAGTTCCAAGGCCAAGGCTCTTTCCAAGAACTCAGGCCTCCTCCTCCCACTAAGAGAAGAACACCAGGGCCTTGTGTCTTATGGGCAATAATTCCTACGAATCCTGGGGAATCCTGAACCAGCCTCCCTTTCAGAGCCTAAAGCATCAACATGACTCTTTTGTTGGTTCATAAAATGCTCCAATGCTCAAACCATAAGTTCAAGTATAATTCCCCATGGTTATATTCTTCCTTACATAAAAAAGAAAAGAGGAATTTTTCAACATCAGGTAGAGAAATAAGCATAAGTGTTGGGGGAAAGAGTCTGCACTTAGCCCTGAGTCAGTTCCAGGGCAGCAGAGCCGACACCAGCCTCACAGCCTGGCCTCTCCGGCCTTTGCTCCCTCAGTGGGTACCAGAAAGCCCTGCCCAGAATCATCCGCACATGAACATGAGCCTTGCTAGACACATCCTGTGTTAATATTGCTTCTAGGAAAGGGGGGAAGCCGACCTAAACATCGCGCAGTCTTTCCCATCAGAATACACATGTTACCATCTAAATAGAGCTTCCTGGGGCTAACGGCAGTTTGGAAATGAAGGTGAAACCCAGCAATCAATCCAAGCTCAATTAATATTTGACAAAGGAGGCATGAGCATACAATGGAGTCAAGAGAGTCTCTTTAATAAATGGTGTTGGGAAAACTGGACAGATATATAAAGGAAAAAAAAAAAAAAGATAAACTAGCCGAAATCGGTTTGGCTCAGTGAATAGAGCATCGGCCTGCGGACTAAAAGGTCCCAGGTTCGATTCTGGTCAAGGGCATGTACGTTGGTTGCAGGCACATCCCCAGTAAGGGGTGTGCAGGAGGCAGCGGATCAATGTTTCTGACTCTCTCTCCCTTCCTCTCTGTAAAAAAAATCAATAAAATATATTTTAAAAAAGAGAGAAACTAGACCAACGTACACCATACACAAGAATAAACTCAAAATAGATGAAAGACTTAAATGTAAGTCGTGAAACCATAAAAATCCTAGAAGAAAACATAGGCAGCGAAATCTCAGACATCTCTCATAGCAATATGTTTACAGATACATCTCCTGAGGAGAAAATAAACAAATGGGGCTACGTCAAAATAAAAAGCTTCTGCACAGCAAAAGAAACAATCAGCAAAATGAAAAGGGAGCCCACTGCATGGGAGAACATATTTGGCAATGATACATCCTATAAAGGTCAATATCCAAAATATATAATGAACTCAATACAAATTAACAAAAAGACAAGCAATTCAATTTAAAAATGAGCAAAGGACCTAAGTAGACAATTTTCCAAAGAAGACATACAAATGGCCAAGAGACATAAAACATGCTCAAAGTCACTGATCATCAGAGATGAAAAAAAAATGACAACGAGGTACCATCTCACACCTGTCAGAATGGCTACCATCAACAAATCGACCAATGACAAGTGCTGGCAAGGATGCGAAGAAAAGGGAACCCTGGTACACTGCTGGTGGGAATACAAATATGCAGCCACTGTGGAAGACAGTATGGAATGTCCTCAAAAATCCAAAAATGGAACTCCCATTGATCCCAATTCCAGAAATATACCCTAAGAAACCAGAAGCACCAATCAGAAAGAATTATGCACCCCTGTATTCATAGCAGCACAATTTACAGTAGTTAAGATCTGGAAACAGCCCAAGTGCCCATCAGTAGACCAGTGCATAAAAAAGCTGTAACACATTTATACCATGGAATGCTATGCAGCAGTAAAAAAGAAGAATATTTTACCCTTTGAGACAGCATGGAGGGACCTGGAGAGTATCATGCTAAGTGAAATAAGTCAGTCAGAGAAAGATAAATATCACATGATCACACTCATATGCAGAATCTAAGTAACAAAATAAACTGATGAACGGAGTGGATCCTGAGACATGGAAGCATGGAACAGAGTGCAGAATCTTGGAGGGAAGGTGGGGGAGGGGTGGTGGGTGGGAGGTAATCAGCCAAAGACCTTGAATGCATAGATGGACACAGACAATGGGGTGCTGAAGGCCTGGGGAGGGGATGGGGCTGGCTAGAGGGGGTTAATGAGGGAAAGGGGGACATATGTAATACTTTCAACAATAAGGAATTTTTTTTTTTTATTATTAAAAAAGAAGTGAAGGTGAGATATTTGCCAAGCACTTTGGGGCGCTGCCCGGCCCCCCACAGAAAGGACGCGTGACAAGAGCCATCCCTGAACCCGAGGCGTGTCTCTGCGTGGCGGGGCTCGGTGCCAATCACTCCTGGTGCCAATGTCAGGAAAGGGAGTCCCACCAACAAAAGCTCGTGTCGCCAGCCCGATCCCTCTGTGCAGACGGCAATGGCCCTTTGACTCCGGGGCCTGGCTTTCTGAGATGGATTCTGTTCGCTCTCCACGGAGACCGGGCACTGCACGTGGCAGCTATGAATGGGGCCTCCGGGCGGCTCTGGGAGCGGCTGGAGGGGGTGGTCTGCGGGTGTGAACCTCCGGGGACGGAGCTGTGGTCGGGCTGTGGCACACAATGACATCTATGTGTGACCCGCGGCCTGCACACTGCTTCCCGGCGAGGGGGCACGCACGCCCAGGGGGGACCAGAGGGCTCTGTCCCCCTTCCCCCCTCCCCCCATCTCAGAGAGGCTGCTGTTTGTCTGCTCAGGAAACGTTTTAAAACCAACAAATGCATTGTTCTTAAGCACAGCCTGGATCCCCCCCCCCACCCCCAGTCTCAGTGCCTTCGTTTCTATTTCTCCAAAGTCTCTTCCCCTTTCATTTGATGGCGTTTTTATGGGTCTCTCCACAGAGGACCCACACAGGAGGTCAGATATGTCCATTGTCTTTGCAGGCTCCTGCGGCTGAGCTGTGCTGTGGGGACCCATGAGGAGATCCGGAGTTCTCGTCCCCTTCCCGCTCTCATAACCGACAGCGCTCCCTGCGCTCAGAGCAAAGGGCCCAGCTCAGCAATCGCAGCCATCACGGCGCGCCCTCAGCACCCTCCCCGGCAGCTGGCTCAGTTCCTCCTGGGAGTGCTCGCTGGTCCTCACACAGGTTACTGGAAAGCCCACGGGGAGCCAGAACCCAACTGCGTGCGCAGAAAGTCCCTGCTGAGCAGACGGGACAGGACCATGGACTCACGCTGACCCTCTGCAATCCTGAGGGAAGGCCACGCCCGGGCCCAGTCTGCGTTAGCTGGCATCTGTCCTATTTTTTTTTTTTTTTTTAATTTCAGAGAAGAAGGGAGAGAAAGAGAGAGATAGAAACATCAAGGATAATAGGATCGAGCCAGCAACCCAGGCATGTGCCCTGACCGGGAATGGAACCATGGAACCGTGACCTCCTGGTTCATAGGTCGACACTCAACCACTGAGCCATGCTGGCCGGGCTTGTTCTGCTTGGTTTTCATAACAGATACTATCGGTGAACAGAGGGAATCTAAAGCACAGCACACAACTTTCCTTCTCTGTACCATGTCACCTGCCCCAAAACGGCCAAAGGGCTGAGTGGCGTCACTAAGTGATACTTTACAACCTGACGGAGCCATTCCCTCTGAATATCCCAGGAATGCACGTGGAACTCACACAGCCCAGCACGTTGATTAACACGCCGAATGCCATGACGAGGGGGCAGAAGAAATGAGGCTCATGAAGACAAATGGGCCCTTGAACGTTGAACTTGGAAAGCACGGGGTTAGCCAGCATTCTGAGTTGCACACCGAATAGCCCCCTTTTCCAATCACCCATCCGTGCAGCTCCCTCTGCTCTGCACTCTCTGAGAATCCAGAGCAGGTCCTTGGGATAACTTCCGGAGAACAGCACTGTGAAAACAACAACCTCGGCCGAGAGCACAGACTTCCTGTCTTTCTCCGGCGGTCCCCGGGGACCAGGGGGACCTGAACAAGCACATCAGACTCCGAGGCCAGGCGCTGAGGGGCCCTGTTGGATTGCCAGCACCCTCCTCACCCCCTCTACCCCCCCACCCCTGCCAAGCGGAGGACCAGGCACTCACCGGTCATCAGGGTGTAGTAGTTGGGATAGGAGAGCGTGGGGAAGTCGGGGGTCAGGTAGTCCGCTTTCACCCCCCGGGTCACAATCTCCTTCAGACCGGGCAGGGACTCCAGGGCCTCGTCGCTGATGTAGTCCGAGCGGAAACCATCCAGCAGGAACACCAGTAGCTTCCGGGGGGCAGCGGCTGGCTGGGCCAGGCCCAGGGCGAGGGCCAGCAGGAGGGTCCGGAGCGGCGCCGCCATGCTGCCAGAAGCCTGCCGAGCTGGCTGGCACGGTCGTCCCCGTGCAAAGACCGAGGATGGAGAGTCTGTAGCTCTTCTCTCTTCTAGGGGCTGGACCTTGACTGCTGGCCTTCCTGAGCCAAGTTCACTTTCAGAATTTAAAGGTACAGCACCCTTTTTTTTTTTCTTTTTCTTTCTTGAGTCCTCTATGAGCATTGATTCCAAGCAGCAGGTCATCCACAAAAATCTGCTCTGCAGCCCCCCTCAGAAGCTGGCTGCTCTTATAGGGTAGGACACAGATTACACAGGCAGGACAGGCATGGGGAAGGACGAGGCTGGGGCGGGGGAAACAAGGTTGTTCCTCTTTCCATGGTCTCGGGCTGTTCTTGAATGGAATGAGCCACATTCCAAGGATGACCCCTCCCCCTAGGCCCGAGGTTGACTCCCAGGTCCCCACAATTCCCAGCCAGGTCAGAAGGTCCTTTCCTTAATCCAGGCGATCCTGGTTAACAAAGCAGGATTAATATTTCCCATAACAATAGCTAGCCCCGGCGGGGCTGGTCCGAGTGCAGTGGTGTCTTACAACTAATTGATCACAGCCAGTTACAGATTTCTTTGTTCCTTCTCCACTCCCAGTGCTTCACTTGACTAGCCTCAAAAAGAAAACAACAACAACAAAACCAATAACTAGCCCCCAATATTCTATTTTTCCCCCCTAACATTTCCCCTTTGCTGTTTCTATCGTCTCACAGCTGTGAGATTAGTTTTAGATAAGAAGTCTCCGCGTCTGTTTCTGCCTAGAAAGCAGCGCCCAGGATAGAGTTCCCCACGCGCAGGATCCTGGGCATGGTTTCTGTCAGCGGAGGACTGTCGGGAAGATGAAAACAGCACATTCCTTCCCGTTCCTCCCAGCCGCGGCCACGCCCCAAACAGCAAACGGTCCAAGGCCTCCCTCCTCGCTCAGCTCAGGGTGTACCCGTGGATGGCCTTGGAGGTGGCCTTGGAGGTGGCCCTGGAGGTGGCCTTGGAGGTGGCCTTGGAGGTGGCCCTGGAGGTGGCCTTGGAGGTGGCCTTGGAGGTGGCCCTGGAGGTGGCCTTCAGGGCTCTGACCTTGCTACACGCCAGCAGGGTCACGTCTACGCACAGGGAGCCTCGCAGACGTGGTCCACGGAAGGCCTCCAGCAGGCTGCGCAGATGGCCTGTCCCGCAGTCAGGGCCACGGCCCTGTGGTGTTTCTGGGGCTCCGAGCTGTCAGGCACCCTAAGGCACAAGGCCTACCGGGACAGCACCCATTTTTTTTTTTCCCCAAAAGACATTCCTGCTCACCCTTTCCTAGGAAATCAGGAGGCGGACTCCTTTGGAGAAGCTGGATCCACAAACAACCCGGAATTAATGCCAGGGGAGACCGTGCCACCCTGTTATTATCATTTGGGGTGAAGGTTCCAGGATCACAAGCCCCCACAGAGAGGAGGACGTGCAGGAGATGACAGAAGGCCACACTGGGGAGGAGCCCAGGAGAAGGGTCATCTTTTTAATTTGCCGCCTTCCTACCTCTTGGCTCCACTTAAACTCTTACACTTGGTCGCTTTTGGTTTGGAAATGCAAACCTCTGCACCCCGTATATAAGCTAACCTCGGTGGTCCTGCTTGTGAATTTTTTGGCAAATTCCTGGCCATAGCTCTCCCAAACCAATTGTTTGTCTCGTGCTTTATTTTTCAAGTTGCTGGGGTCCAAACCTATCTTTGAGAGGAGTTGTTCTCAGCTGAGCTGTGGTGCCAGAGAGGAAGGTCCCCAGTGGGCCAGCAGGGGTCACTGTGGGCAGAGTGCTCTGAGGCAGCACTGCCCTGGGAGGGCAGGGAAGTTGAGGCTGGAGGTAAGAGTTTGCGATGGGAAGGCAGAGTTGGAAAGGATGCAGGCTCCCTCCCAGGACAGGCCGGGGCGGGGCGGGGGGCGGAGGCTGACCGGGGCTCAGTGAACTACAGCCAGGCACTGGGGTGAGAGCCTGAGCGCTAATCCAGATTCTCAGGGTGCCCGGGGTGGCAGGCAATGAAAAGGCTTATAAAATGTGCCAGACCCACAGCTGGTGCTTCCAAATGCTAGCAAGCTTTGGGTTCTGGTGAAGGCTGAAAGGTCAGGGCCACCTCCACTGGGACTGAAGGCAGGCGGCCACCGGCCACCTGACCTCGATCAACTCTGAACGCCTCTCTCAACACCCCCCCCCCCCTGCCCGTGCCCTCCCGCCTCCTGTTCTCCCGCATTTGGGGCCTAGCCCTCACCAGAGACCACCCGTCACTTTCTAAATTGTGTGACAAAAAAGAAAGCACACCGGCCAAATTCCCGTCCCCCTCTCCCTGACTGAGACAGGCACAGACTTCATCTTTCCAAGGAAGACGACGCCTTTTACGATTGAAAAATAAGCAAAAGAGGAGCCAAAACCGGTGTGGCTCAGTGGATAGAGTGTCAACTTGGGGACTGAAGGGACCCGGGTTCGATTCCGGTCAAGGGCATGTACCTTGGTTGCGGGCACATCCCCAGTGGGGGGTGTGCAGGAGGCAGCTGATCGATGACTCTCTCTCATGGGTGTTTCTGGCTCTCTCTCTCTCTCTCCCTTCCTCTCTGTACAAAATCAATAAAATATATTTTTAAAAATTAAAAGAAAAAAAGAAAAAGAGGAGTTTATTCATAAAGTGTGTGACTTTGAGAACATGATGTTACTTCTCTTTCTGTGAGTTGTGGGAGACTTGTTCTTCTAAACAGAAAAAATAAAGGGTGGGAGAGGGAAAGGCAGAGAGGGAAATGAAGGGGAAGCAGTGAGGAGGGGGTGCCGGTCACTGTCACACACCCTAAAGAACTTTCTGGGGAGGGAGGGGCAGGGGATGGGGGAAGAACTTCCTCCTGGAGGGAGGGCGGGTCCCGGGAGGCAGTAGACAGGCCCTGAGAGGTTCTGAAGCCTCTGGGCGGTGAAGATAACAGTGAGGGGCCAAGGCCTTGTAGTCGGCCTTGGGGATGACCTTGGGGAGAGGTGCAGGATTCTATAAAAGGGGCACCCACTTTTCTCTGCTGCTAGCTGGGAGTGCAACCCAAAATACAGCCCCCTGAGTGCCCGATACAGCTGTGAGGGAGCCAGGCCTTCCCTGACTCGCTCTCCTCAGAGAATCCACAGGCCCCAAGGTCCCCAAGGCTGCACCCCTCACACTGGGTCGTGTGGGTGGCTGGATTGCTGATGTGCCCTGTATTGTTTATGATGACCGTATTGTTATATGATCATGTTTAGTAGTTTCTCTAAGGTTTGGCGTCAAAATTATTGTCCATGAACATCTTTATCATATATGCCAACATATGAAGAAAGGAACAAAGAAAGTTTGAGATGGGATTCCAGTCAGACTCCTGGGCCCGCGTACATGTGACTCAGAAGAGGTGGGAAGTCAAAGCTAAGCAATGATAAGCAAAGGCGCTCGATCAGAAAAAGTGGTCAATATTTTTTTTAAATATATATTTTATTGATTTTTCACAGAGAGGAAGAGAGAGGGATAGAGAGTTAGAAACATCGATGAGAGAGAATCATCGATCAGCTGCCTCTTGCACACCTCCTACTGGGGATGCGCCCGCAACCAAGGTACATGCCCTTGACCAGAATCGAACCCGGGACTTTTCAGTCCGCAGGCCGACGCTCTATCCACTGAGCCAAACCGGTCCAGGCAAAAAGTGGTCAATATTAAGTGCCCAGAGCCGGGCGGCCCAAGGCCGTGTTTGTCTGTTCGGGGAGTCCCTCTAAAAGGGCTTCCTGACACTTGTTTTTCCAGGGTTGGCAATGCCCTAAGGTCATTGCCCACGGGGGTGTAACCTTAGTGCAGAAGAACGAGAACTTTCCGTAGAACAGGGGCCACCTTTGCCCTGGGACACGCATGAGCTCCCGGGAATGTGCTGCGCAGACCGTCGGCACCGTGGCGCCTGGCCTCCGGGAGGGGCACTGAGATGGGGGGAACGGGTCGGAGGAGGGACAAGCCGGTGTTCTAGGGCCTGGGAGTCTAGCATTGGGGAACTGTGTGATTCTGAGAAAGCTACCTCCCCACACGCGGTTTTCACCTCTGGGGATGTGCCCATAACCAAGGTACATGCCCTTGACCAGAATCAAACCTGGGACCTTGCAGTCTGCAGGCTGACTCTCAATCCACTGAGCCAAACCGGTTTTGGCAATAAAATATAAATAAAATTAAATTTTAAAATTAAAGAAAGAAAGAAATAGGAAAGAATGTCCTTTAGTTTTAAGGTCCTTTCCAGCTGTAGAATCAATGAGCTTCAGAAGGTATGATTCCAGTCAGCCATGCTGGCCAACACCAGCCTTCACTGGCCCTGCTAATCCATCTGTTCTGCCCACCCTGTTGGGCCTTGTTGGCTCATGTCAACACTTTCATTTCCTAGAAATCAGCAGTCGTAGCTCCTCAAAGTGTTTGCCCCAATCCCAGACCAGGGCGAGTGTCCCATCGGCCCTCTCTCTGGTAAGGCGTAGGAACTAGAATCTTAATACATTTTAAAGGGCTGACACCCTACAGAATATGTTCTAGACCCATGAACATATTCTAAAATTAAGAGTATTGGTCACCAACACACTTGTACTATAAGAAATAGGAAAGAATGTCCTTTAAGTTTAAGGGAAATAATACAAGATAAAAAATAATTAAGACCTACAGGAAGAGGAAAAAGTTATCAGAAATGGTAGATATATGGATAAATATAAATGACTATATATTTTTCTTTTTTAAATTCTCTTTAAAAATAACAGTGTAGCCCTAGCTAGTATCTGTGGATAGAGCATTGGCCTGCAGACTGAAGAGTCCCAGGTTCAATTCTGGTCAAGGGCACATGCGCTTGATCCCCAGTAGAGGGCAGCTGATCAATGATTCTCTCTCATCATCGATGTTTGTCTTTCCCTCTCCTTTCCTCTCTGAAATCAATAAAAAGTATATATTTTAAAAATTGCTTTAAAACAAAAAAATAAGTTTAAATTCAAAATAATAACAATATGCTGGGTCTTATTATTTATACCTTATGAAGAATTATTATAGAAGACAAAAACCGTAGCTTGAAATACAGGGGTAGGATGTTTAAGTGGAATTAAACTGTTGTGACATATTTTCATTTTCAAAGTGGGGAAAGTCAGATATAAAGAATAAAATGTAAAGTGATCAGATATTAATTTTAAGTAGATTACAATAAGGATGCATACGTTAATGCTAAGAGCAACCACTAAAAATAATACAGAGGTATAGCTAAAAAGCAGATGGAGAATTAAACTTCATCAACATAGTAAAGGCTAATCCATCTGTTCTGCCCACCCTGTTGGGCCTTGTTGGCTCATGTCAACACTTTCATTTCCTAGAAATCAGTAGTCGTAGCTCCTCAAAGTGTTTGCCCCAAACCCAGACCAACATATATGAAAAACCCACAGCTAACATCATACTATTAATGAAAAAAAACACAAAAAACATTGAAACCTGTAGAGAATTTTTGTGAGTTTATTTGAGCCAAAGTGGACTTAGCAGAACCTCAACAAACTGAGATAATGCTCAGGTTTCATCTGTACTTATACATTGTAATCAAAGGAAAGGGACATAGGTGCTTACATGAAATCCATAAGTGATAGACTAGAAAGGCGGGAGAAGGCAAAAGCAGGGAAACCTCTGGGATTGGATAAAAAGTAAAATGATAGACACTTACTTAGGTGGGTGCAGGAACAATTAACATGATAATGAAGGAATTTGTGGTATCTGTCTTGGCACCCAGCCAGCACTTTAGGTTGTGCCCCAAGGGGATCTAGAAAAAGGAAAGTTACAGGTTACTCAGACATTTCAAGGGTATGTTATCATAGATGCAAAAAGACAGATAGGCTCAGTTAAGGTGAAGGTTGACCTTGTCAGTGAAGATACTGGCCAAGGACTGTGGTCGGCAAACTCCAGAGTCAACAGAGCCAAATATCAACAGTACAACAATTGAAATTTCTTTGGAGAGCCAAATTTTTTAAACCGTGATCTCCTGGTTCATGGGTTGACACTCAACCATTCAGCCAAAAATATGGCCGAGCTCTATTTTTAAATTGTGAGGCGTCAGCAGCAAACCTGTGTCAGGGACCCAGAGCCTTCTAAGGGAGAACAAGCTCCCTGTCTTCTACTTCAGAGCAATGTTGTCAGAGGACACGTGGTCACAACAGGGTTTGTCTGGACAGCCCGGGGCCGTTGGTCAGACCCCACGCAACAGCACTTGCAGACTTGAAATCGATGTGATTCTGTGTTTTTACGTGGCATCGGTTCTGACAGGTTAGTGGGCTTTCTTTCCACCAAGAATTCTGATTGAATGTTAAACTGTTAAGCTGCCTATGGCGAGGTTAAGAGGCCCTTGCTTTGAGTGGCCTGGGGGACTATGGAAGAGGTTCCCTGAGGTCAGCATTGAGGGCAAGTGTGGGAATTGCCCCTTCATTGTTCACCTGTTAGGTCAGCCCTGGATACCATTCATAAACAGTAACAGCTTTTCCTCTGCCTGCACCCACAGACGTGAGAAAAGGCCTCAGGTCCTCAAAGAGTTGTCTCCCTCTAGTGGCCAAAGATGATGATGATTTTATTATTATTATTATTTTTTTTTTAAAGAAAATCTTTTTTTTTTAAAATATATTTTACTGATATTTTACAGAGTAGAAGGGAGAAAGATAGAGAGCTAGAAACGTCGATGAGAGAGAAACATCAACCAGCTACCTCTTGCACACCCCCCACCAGGGATGTGCCCACAACCAATGTACATGACCTGGACCGGAATCGAACCTAGGACCTTTCAGTCCGCAGACCGACGCTCTACCACTGAGCCAAACCAGTTTCGGCTATTTTATTTTTTTTAAGATTCAAGCATGGCCCTAACCGGCTTGGCTCAGTGGCTAGAACGTTGGCCTGAGAATTGAAAGTCCCAGGTTCAATTCCGGTCAAGGGCATGTACCTTGGTTGCGGGCACATCCCCAGTAGTGGGTGTGCAGGAGGCAGCTGATTGATGTTTCTCTCTCATTGATGTTTTTAACTCTCTCTCCCTCTCTCTTCCTCTCTGGAAAGAAATCATATATATTATATATTATTATTATTTTTTTTAATATTCAAGCCTGCAAGAAAGCATGAGTCACTGAGAAAGCCTTCATCTTTTTGTGGGGAATATGTGCATAGTCCTTGGACTTGACAATATAATTATAGCGTGTGATTTTATAAGTTTCCTCACCATAAATCCTGGAATGACAATACCAGTTTCAAAGGGTTTTGTGAGATCTAATCTGAGCATCATTAAAGGAGAGCAACAAAGCTGTGCTGGAGCATCAAAGCGGGGAGGCCGGCCAAGCCCCCTCCCTGCTCAGGTGCTGACTCTGCACAGCAGCAAAGACGTGAAAGAAACAATCGTTCATCATGCACTGTCACCTCCAAACTATTGAAACCAAAAGCATTCAAATCTTCAAAGGTCAAGACTATGGATGGCGCCGAAACTGGTTTGGCTCAGTGGATAGAGCGTCGGCCTGAGGACTGAAAGGTCCCGGGTTCAATTCCAGTCCAGGGCATGTTCCTTGGTTGTGGGAATATCCCCAGTGGGAGTGTGCAGGAGGCAGCTGGTCAATGTTTCTCTCTTATCAATGTTTCTGACTTTCTGGCCCTCTCCCTGGAACTCTGTAAAAAAACAATAAAATATATATATTTTTAAAAATCAATAAAATATATTAAAAAATAAAAATAAAATTATCTCTTAATTGGAAAACCAAAACAATCTTTAAAAAAAAAAAAAAAGACTATGGGCGGCAAAGGCATGCTGTAGGACTGTCCCAGGGCGTGCCCTGTGGGAGGCAGAACCACGGCTCTCCCAACGGGTCATGAACGTAGCAGATGGACGGAAGGGAGATGATCCTGGATGACAAGGGAGCATCCAATGGAATCACAGGGTCCTTAAAGGTGGGCGGGAGGTCAGAGGGGTGTCCTGAGAGAACGAGAAGAACTTGCCCCAGGCGGTGAGGTGTGAGGAGGCAGGGAGAGAGCAGGAGCCAGGGGTGTGGGCAGCCTCTGGAAGCTGGACGGGCCCAGGAAACAGGTTGTCTCTCCCGAGAGTCTCCAGATGGAAGCAGCCAGCCGGCACCTTGGTGTCCGCCCCTGGAGACCTACTTCGCATTACTGACCTCCAGGACCGCGAGGTGACACGGGTGTGTTGTTCTAAGCCCCTGGGACAGCGGGGGCAGGAAACTCCTCTGCGCCCGCATTGCTCTCCTCGGGGCAATATGCGACCCTGCCAGACCCTGAAGCTGCTTCCTAACCGAAAGTGACCTGCCATCAGCCTCGGACTGAGGGCTCAGGGGCTCCGATCTGAGCAGGAGAGGCTCGAACTGAAGACCAGGCGCCCGCAGCGAAGCTGTTTTGTGCTCCTCCCCACCCTGAGAGGCGAGGGCCGGGCCTTCCTCCAGTCAGCACATTAGCCCATCACGTAAGCCGACACTATCCACTGAGCCAAACCCTTGAATCTTAACAACAAAAATAAATAAATAAATAAATAAATAAATAAATAAATAAATAATCAATCTTTGGCCACTAGAGGGAGATAACTCTTCGAGGAACTGAGGCCCTTTCTCAAGTCTGTGGGTGCAGACAGAGGAGGAGGGTTTACACGTGGCCACAAGGAGGAGGGTCTCCCTCAGCCCAGCCTGCATACTCTCCAATCCTGGACCACTTGGGGGATGTCCGACTGCTGGTGTAGGCCCAATCCCGGGAATTGGGCCTAAACCGGCAGTCAGACATCCCGATCACAATCGTGGACTGCTGGCTCCTAATTGCTCACTTGTCTGCCTGCCTGGTCGCCTCTAACTGTCCCCCACCCCCTTTCTGCTGGCCTGATCGCCCCTCACTGCCTCTGAGTGCTGGCCTGATCGCCCCTAAGATTCAACTACCTCACTGGCTCCCTCCAGCTCCACAAACTCTATGAATCTGTGAGTCCTTCAGCCTCTCAAGCAGTTGATAAAGTAACAACGATCCTTTTGCTTCTGCAATTCTATCTGTTCCCCTATGGGTCCCATCAAAGCAAGGCCCAGGGCTGCCGGTGTCTAGAAGGCGTCTGAGAGGTGCTGCGATGGAGGGGTGACTCCTGCCACAGCCTTGGGGAGGCCGTGGAGGCACGGATCCCCCCTGAATCGAACTCTGGGTGCTCACTTCAGGGCAAAGCATCATCTCCAGCCTGAAGTCACAGGGGCTTCTAGGAGCTCAGGGTCAGAGGTCAAGCCCGAAGGTCACAGGAGTCACCTCTGGCCCACCTGGGGCACGCCAGCATCCAGTCTCGGGTTCCTCGGGGCCTGGGCACTGGCGCCCGTTCCTCTTATCCGGCCAAGCTCCACGGCTGTCTGATGTACAGCATTAGGAGTGAGCCCTGCCCTTCCCTGCAAGGAGCAGGGCAGAGAGGATCCCATTTCCCCTTCCTGGACCTGGGAATCCAGGAGGGTTGATGAGGATGTTGTTGTTGCTGCAAGTGAAGGAAGCCGGCCTGGAATTCGTTTAGGCACCGCCAGGAGCAAGGCCCGGGGGTTCCAAGAGCCTTAGCCCGGTGTTCTTCCCTCCACCAGCGGCCACTGCCTCTGAGGACCATGGGACAGCGGCCTCGGTGGGCCCTGGCCCTTCCGCCTTCTGTCTGATCACACGCCTGTCATCATCCTCCAGTCCTAAGCACAACGCACAGGTTCCTGACCAGGGGCGAGTGGACGCTGAAATCCCGCTCACGCACAGGAGCAGAAAAGAGAAGCAGGAAGAAAGCGAGTTGGGAGAGACGCTCCTCGGAAACTGGGAGCTCTTGGAACTCAACTTCAGAAGGCAGCCCGCGAGCGGCCACTAGGCGGAGCCCTCTGTTCAAAATGAAGTCCATCCCTCAGCTCCCAACTGGCTGACAGGTGCAGCTCCACTGGCTTTTTATCTTGACAATATCAGAGGCTTATTGCAAGGACTTGCTCAGCAAATCTGGGGCTCCCATTCACATTTTATGCCAATCTAAAGTCTACAATCTGTGAGTCTATGAGCTAAATGTCTATATGAGTCTATGAGCTAAATGTTTCCATTTTGGTCCCTAGATTGTTGTGTTGAAAGTAAATACAAGGCAGGTGTGAATGCGGGTGTGAGTTTAAAACCAAACCAAGCCCTGGCTGGTTTGGCTCAGTGGACAGAGTGTCAGCCTATGGACTGAAGGGTCCCGGGTTCCATTCCAGTCAAGGACACGTACCTCAGCTGCAGGCTCCTCCCCAGCCTGGGACCGAGTCAGAGCTCATGCAGGAGGCAATCAATCAATGTGTTTCTCTCACATCAATATTTCTCTGTCTTCCCCTCTCACTTCCATTCTCTCTAAAAATCAATGGGAAAATATCCTCAGGTGAGGATTAAAAAAACAAATAACAAACAAAAATAAACCAATGAAGTTGCAAAATACGTATTTATCTCAGGAACAAAGTATTTAAAGTATATGTTTAAAATATATTCCAACTTATAAACTCCTTGGGGAGTTTATAAGTTATATCAAATGAAATATATATTTTTTATTTTTTTAAATATATTTTATTGATTTTTTTTTTTACAGAGAGAAAGAGAGAGAGATAAAGAGTTAGAAACATCAATGAGAGAGAATCATTGATCAGCTGCCCCCTACACACACCCCACTGGGATGTGCCCACAACCAAGGTACGTGCCCTTGACCGGAATCGAACCCGGGACCCCTCAGTTCACAGGCCGACTCTCTATCCACTGAGCCAAACCGGTTTTGACAAAACATAGTTTTTTTTAAAAAAAAGAGAGAAAGCTCGGAGGAGAAAGGAGGCTGCTGTCGCTCAGAGGAGGAGGGTTGACACGTCCCCACAAACATGAAAACACGTCCTCCTCTGAGCTCCCTTCGCACTAGTTCCTACAGACAGCTGAGTGGGGAGAGCGCATATTCAATAGGCAATATTTATGCTGCTTTGAGGAAAATCAAGATGGTGTCAAACATAGAAAAATACGTTTTTGGTGTTTATGAGATCCGATCATTAACCCTAAAAATGCAACTTTTCTCAGCCTTCCAGGGAAAAGCACAAATCACAAATCACCAGGACGGGGCTCAGTGCCTAACCTGATAGAAAGTAGGCACAGACTCCATCAACGACCTTCCTGCAGAGCTGGTGGAAGGCCCACCTGCCAGCAGCCCTCTCCTCCACATCCCCGGCTTTCACTCAGGAAACTGAGACCTGAGAAGCTTGGAAGACACTCCATACATCCCTGCATGCCCCTCACCCCAGGACCGGGATCCGAACACTGAAACAACCAGAAAGTCACCCCACCGCTCCTCCCTATGATATGGTCTCTCTTCTCTTTGGGACTTTCTGAGAACAGCAGCCTAGAAAGAGGTTCATGGCAATAGTGCCCCTTTGTGGACGTTCTGAGAACAGCACCCTTGTGATACCCACTCATTTAATTCCTCTTTCGATCAATGTTCATTCAGAGACAGGAGCTTTTCAAAAACTATGTGCTGGAACTAGAAGGAACCTGCAGTAGCTCATTGCATTTTAAGAACAACAGCACCCGCAGGGACAGCTCTCAAGTAACAGGAGAGCAGGAAAGAAACCTGTTGGGCGGTGTCTTAGAGCCCAAGTGTTTTGTGTACTCCCTGGACTCAGGGCACCGTGTCAGAGAACCAATAGGCAAGGTAGGAGACATTGGCTGTATGGTAAGATAGAGATCCTGTAGGTGAATGTCAGCCGAGAATTGGGGACAGGAACTTGGATTGTCCACCTGCCCACACTATTGTGTAAATATTTCTCTTTTTTCTGCATCCACCTAGTTTAGATAGTGATCCAGTTCCTGAGCAGGGGTGGCTGGGGATTGAGAAAATGAAAGAAAGAGACAGACACAGAGATGGAAGGAAAAAGCTGGGGCCGGATGGGACCACCGTCCTCTGACAGGGACAGGGACCCAGAACCAATACAGAGTGTTTATTTTATACAGGAAACAAACAAACAAACAAACAAACAAAAAAAAAAAACAGGAAGTTTTACTAAAAGTCAAGACAAAGGAGAGCATGTGCATTCTTGGGTGGGCCTGATATTTGTACTGTTGATATTTGTCTCTATTGACTAATGAGTTTGCCGACCATGGGCTTGGTGGGTGGGTGGGTGGATGAATAGATGGATGGAGAAGCTAACAGCCTGGCATATTGTCACCATCACCACCCATCTAGTGAGCGTTCATTGATATGAAATAAAAATTTCCTTGGGAATCTATATCTCCGGGTTCCGTTCACTTCTCAGTCACTGCCAGGACCTTAGAGCGTTGACTCCAGGGTGACTGGAGCTTGAAGAGCGTGGGCCCTATGCTTCCTGCGTGGCTCCCACAGGGACCCTGCAGCGTGCGGGAGGCCCGGAGGTCTCCCAGACTTCTGCCTCCTCTGGCTCCACACTCATCGGGCTGTAACACTGCCCCACGGAGAGCCCGCACGCTGCGCCTATCTGGCTGTCGTAAAGTGTGGTTGTCATAAACTGCAGCTGCATCAAGCGCAGCTGTCCTCCAAGGGCAAGGTGAGTCCCTCCTCTCTCCCTCAAACCGTAGACCAGTTCTCCAAACATTCCCTTCCTGCGGCTGTGTGCAGGCTTCTGCAGCACAGGCTGAACCCGAGGGGAGCTTGGCCTCAGCCAGACACTCCACCAAGCACTTTCCGTGTGTTTTCTCATTTGAACCACGTCCAAATCCTCTGAGACACGCACTGTTCTTTTTGTTGTTGTTGTTCTTTTTATTATTATTATTAAGGTATATGTGTACATATCCTACCATTGCCCCTCCCACCCCATCCCATACGTGCCCTCACCCCCCAGAGTTTTGCATCCATTGGTTATGCTTACATGCATGCACACAAGTCCTTCCGTTGATCTCTGATCTCCCCCACCTCTCCCTAACCTTCCCACTGTAATTTGACTGTCTGTTTGATGCTTTACCGCCTCTGTATCTATCTTTTTGTTCATCAGTTTATGATGTTCTTTATTATCCACAAATGAGTGAGATCATGTGGTATTTTCCTTTCATTGGCTGGCTTATTTCACTCAGCATGATGTTCTCCAGTTCCATCCAGGTTGCTGCAAATGGTAAGAACTCCTTCTTTTTTATGGCAGCGTAGTATTGCACGGTGTAGATGGACCAACACTGTTCTTAGCCCATTTCACAGATGAGGGAACTGAGGCCTGCTCAGGTTCAATGACTTGCGCCGCACCACAAAATTATTAAGTAGAGGAGTCAGGGCTTGCGGTCAAGCCTGGCACGGAAGCTCGTTCTCTTAACTTTCAGAGAAAGTTCCAGGCCAGGGGACAAGGGTTTTGTCAGAGTCTCCACCATGGCCGCCCTCCCGAGAGCAGACGCCTCCCGGGCAAACATCCTGCGTGTTGACGCTGCAGCCCACGTGTGACTTTGTGCTCCTGTGCTTTCTGCTGTACGCACGTAGGCCCCGTCTGTATTTAGCATCGCTGAGTGTTTGTGAGCGGTCTTGGGAATCAAAATATAACCCATCTTGTTTCTAAGTTACAGACAACCAACTTACAAGGGGCATTTTTGTCTTTCGCCTGTTTGCTGAATCAGGCACTTTCTGAACTTTCTGCTACGAGAGGAGAGAAGGAATGAACGTGTGCACAATGTTCATTAGATGCCACCGACCCTACAGAACAATCCCATCTGGCCCACCAGCCCACGGGGAGTGGCCCTTCCCCCATTCTCTCAGTGAGAAATGGAAGCTTAGGCACAGGAGCGGCAGAACCGGGACCTGGACCAAGTCCCATCACCAAAGCCTGACAGTCTCCATGGCTCCGCTCACACATGGCCATGGCCCCCTGAGCACCTGGGGCAGGGCTGAGAGAGGGCACAGCCCAAACACTCCCCAGGCGAGGAGCGACCGTGGGGTCAGGGTGCCAGCACATCCCTGGCAGCGGCTGTGGCCTGGTCCGTGAGGCTGCCCACCAAAACCTGAGGCGACGTGAGACCACCACTAACGACCGTCAGCATGAAGGGGCCACCTCCACCAGTGACAAAGGTTCTCGTCGCACCCGGCAGGCGTGGCTCGACAGTTAAGCATTGGCCTAGCAACCAGGAGGTCCCGGTTCGATTCCCTATCGGGACACATCCCCGGGTTGTGGGCTGGATCTCCGATGTGGGGCATGCAGACAGCCAATCAATGATCCTCTCTCATCACTGATGTTTCTATCTCTCTCCTTCTTCCTTCCTCTCTGAAATCAATACAAATACAGAGAGAGAGAGAGAGAGAGAGAGAGAGAGAGAGAGAGAGAGAGAGAGAAAAGAAAGAAAAGATCATCAACTTGCCTCAACTGCAGCCAGGCCCCTCTGAGCCCTATTCCCAACTAAGCCTCCAGCTTGGCCCATAAAAACTTGAACAAAACATCAAAGTCGTGTCTAAGAGCTCAAGGCCATATTCCTAGGCTGACTGTACGCCCCCCCTTAAAGGGCTAGAGAACTCAAGGCCAAAGGAACTGCCTGTTAGTTCCAGCTGACACCTGGAGCAGGCCCTTCCCCTCCCAGCCTCCGAGGGGGGTGGAGCCTGGCTGGTGGCTGCCAGTTAGCCAGTCCAGATGGTGCTCACAGGAGCCCACCCCACGCCCATCTCACTTTTTGTAATTTTTCACTTCCTTGTTCTATGGGGGCCCTATCAGCCTCCTCCCTAGCCCCTCGCTCTCCCTTTAACATGCTCAGTTACTTCTGTACAAAGCAAACTGGAGTCCACTCACGCTTTTTGGAGTCCACTCACGGCAAACTCATTAGTCAACAGAGCCAAATATCAACAGTACAATGACAGACATTTCTTTGGAGAGCCAAATTTGTTAAACTTAAACTTCTTCTAACATCACTTCTTCAAAATAGACTCCCCCAGGCCATGGTATTTTGTGGAAGAGCCACACTCAAGGGGCCAAAGAGCCACACGTGGCTCGAGAGCCGCAGTTTGCCGACCACCACCCTATTACAATGGCGTCTTACTCATGAAAACTCATCTTTGTCCACCTTAGCATCCAGCTTTGTTTACCTTTGACACCAGCCAGCTGAGGCAGACAGAGCTGTCCTCCACCCCACTGCCTGTCGCTCAGTGCTCCACGGACCCCGCCTGACTGCTGCCCCCACTGCCCAACCCCAACCCCAGTCCTAGCAGCCACCACCTACTGCACTCCTCGGCCTCCTGCCCCCTGCCTCTTCTCCCCCCTTCCTGGCTTCCACTTCTCCTTTCTGGGAAGGAAAGTGGAAGTTGCTTGAGCTAGGCTGTGGCATGAAATAGGCAAGTGTTTGGGCTGGATGTTTGCTCCAGTGGCTGAAATAGCCCTCTCTCTTACCCTCCCCCTCCTCGCTCCCTCCCCTCCCACACACACACACACACACACACACCACCCCTGGCCTTCCTCTTTCAGATCTCACAGTTTGTCCAGGGCAGTGGTTGGCAAACTCATTGGTCTACAGAGCCAAATATCAGCAGGACAACGATTGACATTTCTTTGGGGAGCCACATTTTGTTCATCTTAAACTTCTTCTAACTAGACTCCCCCAGGCCGTGGTATTTTGTGGAAGAGCCACACTCAAGGGGCCAAAGAGCCGCATGCAACTCGTGAGTCGCAGTTTGCTGGCCACGGGTCTAGGGCATTGGGAGAAAGCAGCACCCTGCTCAGAGCCCAAGCACGGGGAGCTGCAGAGAAAGAAGGTGCTGAGTGCTCTGGCCTCCCTGCCTCATGGGGCCCAAGCAGCCTCTGCAGGGCCAGCACCTCCCCCACCCCCGTGGGGAGGAGAGGGCTCCGTGGGCAGGGACGCAGGGCTCCCGGGTGCCTGGCCACCTTGCTGGGGAGGAGTTCCAGGCTGGCTTCTGCAATCAGACTTGGGCCTGATCTTCAGAAACTCTTCAGGAGCCTGCAGCCGGGGTGTCAGCTGGGAGTTTCCGTGGAGGGGTGATTCCCAGAGGGCTCCGTGTTTCCTCCAGCTGTGCACAAGGCCTGGTCATCTTCGCCCTCCCGTTTTCAGAGGGGCGTTACCGTGGCACTGGTTCGCGGTGAGCATGGAGGGCAGAGCCAGCGTCTGAGCCGGGCTCCCCTTCGTGGACTCGGGCATGCGCCCTCCATCTCTGGACGAGAGGACGTTCCTCTGTGGTGTGGGGTCATCTGAGTTCCCACAACCAAAGGATCTTCAAACTTTAAAATAATACTTGAACGTTTCACATTCTTAGGTTTTCTTAGTGCCATGCTGGGCAAGCAGCCGTAGAATGAGACGTTGGATGACGGGGAGGGGACATATGAGTCCTGGAGAGTCCCGACCCCTTCTGACCCGTTTTCATGTAGAATCGCGTCCGAAAGAAATAGAAATTCAATTCCAAAAGCAGCGAGGCCTCATGAAGTTCCACGGATCCCAGAAGCTGCGCTACTTGAATGTCTCCTCTCACTCACCCCTCCCCACTTCCCAAGCCGTGGGCTGTCTTTCCCAGCCCAGGGGCCTCCAGTGCCCCTTTGCCTGCACCCAGTGTACGTGTCTGCAGCTCCTCACACAGCCCCGAGAGGGAGGAGGGCGAGGAGAAGTCTCCCTGCTCTTGTTTCTGTCAAATGTGAATCTGAGTGCATGTGTAACCATATCTTCCCAGAAGACACTGTTTTATTAAAAAATTAAAAAGAAAAAGAAAATAGCAGTATAAGTCCTTGACCTTTCAACACAGTTCCTCTGTGTGAGCTCATTGGGAGAGAAGAAGCATCTGTTTGAACAGTGGTCAAAGTTCCTTGTCACATGAGGCAGGGGCAGCCTGGATGGCATTTTTTAATTTAATTTAATTTTATTATTTTTTTTTAGAGTGTTACATTTTGTGTTCACTGATAAACTAAAAATCCATTTCTAGATGTTTCTCTTGGTACACTTCATATGTTTTATTAGTAAGGAAAGGCCTATATAAGGTGCCTTCACCCAGTCCTCAGATTCAGACCCATCTTCATCCTGACTAATCTGGAAGTAACGGAGTTCATACGTCTCCTTGTCAGATGCAACCACACGGAGCCAATCACGAAGACTATTCTTCCTGGGGTATTTCTTGGTAAGGTATTTCAAATATCCTTCTGAGAATTGTTTCTCAGAAACAGCTGTGATTTTATTCTTGAAGCGTTCAATGTGAACAACATTCCCAAGATTTCCAGTTTTCCCATTGACTTTAACCTTCTCCCGCAGAAACTGTTCAAAATTTGCAGCGTCAAAAATGCCATCTTCTTTTCTAATAGATCAACCGAAGGACTTGTATACATGCATATAAGTACAACCAATGGACATAAAACTCTGGGGAGGGAGGGTATGTATGGGAGGGAGGGGGGCAAAAAAAATCAAATAAATAAATAAATGATTTATCATTAAAAAATAAAATAAAATAAAAAAACACAAAATAAATAAATAAATAAAAATACTCACCAAAAAAAACAAAAACGCCATCTTCTACTGGGTGAGTAAGGTCCAAACCAGACTTCCAGGTTGTCCTGTTAGGCTTCTTGGTTTTTGGTGCCATCTTGCAAGCAGGCCGTGTGATCCCCTAGGTGACATTTTAATATAAATGATATAAATATAAATATAAATAATATAAATATAAATATTGATATATAAATATATATTATTGATTTTTACAGAGAGGAAAGGAGAGAGACAGAGTTAGAAACATCGATGAGAGAGAAACATCCATCAGCTGCCTCAGGCACATCTCCTACTGGGGATGTGCCCACAGCCAAGGAGCGTCGGAGGTACTTTCCAGCAGCTGCTCTGGCCTCCTGTGCTGATTAGCTGGAACAACAGCGCTTGTGTGGGTGGCAGCCCCCTTTCTCACCTTCCCTCCTTCTTTCCTGTCCTGGCTCAGGGGCCATAGCCACCCATGAAACGGCCCAGGCGGACAGCAGGTGTGGGCAGTCCCCCGGCTGTGCGACCACGTCCACGCAGCAAGAACACAAGGCGTCCTGCCGTCCTCACACATCGGGGCCACGGGGGAGGTGGTCTCTGCCATACCAGAGCGTCCGTGCTCAGCACCGACCACCACGTCGGGGCTTTGTTGGGTCTGCAGTGGGGAGGAGGGGAGGTCAGTGTGAAGCGGATTGCTGCTGGGAGAGAGATTTCCCTCCATCTTTTTAGTAGGCTGAAACCAGATTAGATGGCCCAGGTCACTGTCCACATAGATAAAATCTGCCGTCTCCCCCACCCCTGCCCACACACACTCTCTCTGCCTCCCCACCCCCCGACTCCCCCATCCCCAGGCCCCTCACCCCGCAGGCCTGCAGCGGCCACTAGGCTGGTCCGGCTGAGAGCCTTACACAGGGGATGAGACACGGAGGGAGTGAAGGCCAGAGCCGGGCCCTGGAGAGAGGGGGCTGCAGGAGGAAGGGAAGGGATGGCTTGGGAGAAACTGTGAGGCTCCGGTACCCCCCGCTCAGGACCAAGTCTTGGGCAGGAAGAGAGGAGCATTGGGAACTCCCCCATCGGAGAGAGAGCTGGAGCCCCAGGATGGAAGTGTTGGGTCCTCAGAGAATGCCTGCCTCCATCTCAGCGCGGCATCTAAAACGGGGGACACGCTTCTGGGGGCCCGAGTCCCAGCATCCCGGGTGCCCCAGGGACACGGCCATGCTGAGAAGACCTCCACCAGCAAAGATCACAGACCGGGAATGCAGACACCGAGACCAGGGGCACGGCCGGGTCCCCAGACCCGCGCAGGCCAGGGAACGAGCGGATCTCAGAGGGACCGGGCAGGAGGCAGCCGCCCCCGCCGCTCCGTGGCCCAGCCTGGCTGCTACCAGTGGACACAAAGGGACACAAAGGGACCAGGCGTCCCCCGGGCCGTGAGGTTGCACGAGCCCCGCCCGCGTCCTGGCACAGTTACTCACCGCGCTCCCCCCTCTCTCCACATGCCCTGAGCTGATCTGACATGAGTGGCTGCCAAGCATTAGGGTGAGGGTGCAGCTGGTGGTTCTAGTGAGTCAACAGGAAGAAGTCACCTGTGTGTCTAGAGTTTCCCTGTTCCTAGAACCTGTTGGAAAGGCTCACCAGCGCCCCCTGCGGATGGGCAGGCGGGAGCTGCCTCCTCCGGCATGCCGGCGTGCACCAGGCGCGTGTTTCAAAAAGAAAAAACAAGTGTCCCCCGTGGAGGACGAGCGGTGGTGGTCAGTCCACCCCGGAGGCGGGCGCCCACTCCGAGGAGCAGCCGAGGCTGAGCGTCTCGCTGCAGGGACAGGGCATCTCCTCAAACCCGGACCCCAGGCTGCGCTCCCAGACCTTCTGAGCTCAGTGTGGCCTGTTCTCCTGCTGCCGGCGGGCAGGGAGGAGGGGCTGGTTCCGGGAGAGGGGCCAGGCGTGTCCTGTCCGGCTGGTACAGGAGGAGTCCTGTGGCCACAGCCGAAATCTGCCTCCTGGTGTGGAAGGTGGCTCACTCACTTCCTCCAGCGGGCGGGAGGCATGTTCTGTGAGAGAGCGACCTGGTTCACTTCTCATCGGAGGTTCCTCGGGCCCACAGCCTCTGCCAGCCACCCTGCCACACCCCCCGCCGTGCTCACGTGGTTCCGGGGTACAGACGGGCCCCCTGTGCTCACGGGGGTTCTGGGGTACAGACAGGGCCCCCTGGGCTTACAGGGGTTCTGGGGTACAGACAGGGCACCCTGGGCTTACAGGGGTTCTGGGGTACAGACGGACCCCCCTGTGCTCACGTGGTTCCGGGGTACAGACGGGCCCCCCTAGGCTTACGGGGGTTCTGGGGTACAGACGGGCCCCCCAGGGCTCATGGGGGTTCTGGGGTACAGATGGGCCCCCCTGGGCACGGCACGGGTCCCCGCAGCCTGGGGAGGTCAGGCAGGGGTCAGTGGCAGCCCCGGGCGAGCACGTCCAGCCCGGAGAGGCCTCCCCCTGGGCCGGTGGCTGGGTGAGGGTTCGCACCTGCTCCATGTGCCAGGACATGACAGATTGGGGAGCATCCGGCCACGATGTCACAGCACGTGAGACCCCGTGGCGGCCGTGGTGTGGGAGAAACGCCGTCGCCCAGCGCCCAGCGCGTTGTGACAGACCTCTCTCCCCGTGGGCCTGTGGGGACGGGCTCAGGGTCCCAGGGCAGAGGCAGAGCCAGGACCTCCTCTTGCCATCAAAGCCCCTGAAGGGGAGCTAAGGGGTGCGGAAGGTGGCACTGGGGACCCCCTGCAGAAACTCACTCTGCTCGGGACACCCAGCTCATGGTGGGGGAGAGAGGTAGTGAGGACAAACCACTTAGGTCTCAGGGAGAGGGAGACTCCCGTCAGGGACAGATGGGGCCCCAAACGCACAGCGTGCCCCATACAGGCCACACACAACACGAGGCTTCCAATTGAACCTTCCCGCTCTCTGTGACTGGCTGCATTTCCTTCATTCTTTTTTTAAATATATTTTATTGATTTTTCATAGAGAGGAAGGGAGACAGAGAGTTAGAGACTTCGATGAGAGAGAAACATCGATCAGCTGCCTCCTGCACACCCCCCACTGGAGATGTGCCCGCAACCAAGGTACATGCCCTTGACCGGAATCGAACCTGGGACCCTCCAGTCTGCAGGCTGATGCTCTATCCACTGAGCCAAACCGGTTTCGGCTGCATTTCCTCGATTCTAGGCATGTGTGTTCCCCCCACACGTGGACATCTCTGACGTGGGGAGCCCCTTCAGATCCCAGCCTCTCCCCCCAGGGTCTGCCAGGCAGCAGCCGGGAAGCAGGCATCATCGCTTAACAATGCTAGAACATAAAAGCGTCAGCAGAAAAACTTAGCGTGGCTGGAAGGAACGTTCTGGAAATAACCGCCTAAGACACTTTCAAGCACAGGCTTCTGAGGATGGAGGGGAGGAGGAGTGGTGAGCAGATGTGCTCAGCAACATTTCTGGAGGAGGAGCAGGCGGATGCTGGCTGATGCAGCACAATTGTAAGTGCAGCTGACCAGCCAGACCAGCGTCATTGGTTCCTCCATGGATTGTTTGAAGAACGGTTCCCTCACCAGTGTGTTTCGGAAGAAATAATAAGAAAAAAACCTTCCAAACCTTGGAAATAAGAGAGAGCAGCATAGTTTTCCGCGTGCTCCATGTCACGCATTTGTGTAGTGGAATGCACTTTTTTAAAAAAAAATATATATATTTTATTGATTTGTACAGAGAGGAAGGGAGAGAGATAGAGAGTTAGAAACATCAATGAGAGAGAGAGTCATCGATCAGCTGCCTCTTTCACGCCCCACGCTGGGGATGTGCCCGCAACCAAGCTGCATGCCCTTGACCGGAATCGAACCTGGGACCTTTCAGTCCGCAGACCGACACTTTATCCACTGAGCCAAACCTGTTTTGTCTGGAATGCACTTCTGTTTCATGTGCAACGTGGGCCTGGGGAGAGGGTCACGGTGTGTGAAGTCACATGTTCACTTGGAGGTGTTTGTCCGGGTTTGTTTCTGACCCAGGGGTCGGCCTCCAACACCGCCTCTCAGCGCACACCGGCTCCCGCAGCCTCTGCTGGTCCCGCCTGAGGCTGGGGCATGTGTTCTTTCTACACCCGAGTGTGAATCGTGTTAGACTTTTTGAAAAGCTCACACATTAACAGCTGAGCGGAAACACGACTGAAAAGAGTCAGTCTCGTCATGTGAAGGTGTTTTGGAAAGGCCTTCACCGATTTAGTTTACATTTACTCTGTTTTTAGGTCCCACAAAAGGTGATTGATGCTAAAAATATAATGAAGTGCAAGAGAGAACTTTCAGTCCATTTGAGTAAAAACCCTAAGTGACAGGATCCTCCTCTAGTCGGTGATGGTGCACACCAGGAGCCCACGAAATGATGAGCTAGCTGCAGGAGACGGAAGTAGGGTACCATCTTCACGGGAAACAAGGAGGAAAAAATCCCAAATGTCTCCGCCCCCGAGGTGTGGAGCCCTCGCCAGACAGTGCGGAGGCCTGGAGTTCTGAAATGGGGGCCCTAAGTTAGTCTCCTGTGGCCCGCCAGTGTCATCGCAAGGATCAGTACTGAGACCCCCACGGGCTGATAACCACTCTCAAGCATCCATATAGATATGGACTTGGGCTGGGTTGACATTAACAGTTATAGGGTACATGTTGATTTTAAGACCAGGAGGTTTGAGTTCATATGTAAATCAAACTCATTATCAATACCATCCTATTGCAATTTAAGATAAACTGTGTTTACTTGGAATTTATTATGTTTGTAAGGATAAAGATAATTTTCCCTGTTGAAGAATTTAAATATTGAGTCTTGTGATTACAGTTTAAAGTGTGTTTTGAGTTATTTGCACTTGGGATTTTAGTGTAAAGAATGATACAATTTTTTTTTTAATTTTGAAGACAATATTGAGTCATTTTAGTAACTTAAATTGCCTTAATTATATCTTATCTGATTTTAAAAAGTTGCCAAGACCGGTTTGGCTCAGTGGATAGAACCGTCGGCTTGGGGACTGAAGGGTTCCGGGTTCGATTCCGGTCAAGGGCATGTATCTTGGTTGCGGGCATATCCCCAGTAGGGGTGTGCAAGAGGCAGCTGATCGATGACTCTCTCTCATCGATGTTTCTAACTCTCTTCTCTCTCCCTTCCTCTCTGTACAAAAATCAATAAAAATTAAAAAAAAATTTTTTTAAAGTTATCTTAGGTTGGGGGAGTGGGTGAAAAAGGTAAAGAGATTAAGAAGTACAGATTGGCCCTAACCGGTTTGGCTCAGTGGATAGAGCATCAGCCTGCGGACTGAAGGGTCCCAGGTTCAATTCCAGTCAAGGGCATGTACCTTGGTTGCAAGTATATCCCCAATAGGAGGTGTGCAGGAGGCAGCTGGTTGATGTTTCTCTCTCATTGATGTTTCTAGCTCTCTATCTCTCTCCCTTTCTCTCTAAAAAAATCAATAAGCCGAAACCGGTTTGGCTAAGTGGTAGAGCGTCAGTCTGCGGACTGAAGAGTCCCGGGTTCGATTCCGGTCAAGGGCATGTACGTTGGCTGCGGGCACATCCCCGATGGGGGGTGTGCAAGAGGCAGCTGGTCGATGTTTCTCTCTCATTGACGTTTCTAGCTCTCTGTCTCTCTCCCTTCCTCTCTGTAAAAAATCAATAAAACATATTTTTTTAAAAAAGAAATACTTAAAAAAATCAATAAAATATATATATTTTTAAAGGAAGTACAGATTGGTAGTTACAACATAGTCATGGGGGTGTAAAGTACAACATCTGAAAGCTATAGTTAAAAATATTGTAATAACTATGCACGGTGTCAAGGGGATCATTTCGTAAGTTATATAAATGTCTAACCCACTATGCTGTATAGCTGAAATTAATATGAAATAATATTGAATGTCAACTATAGCTGAAAAAAGTTATCTAAAGTATTTGGGAAGACATTTTATTCAGATATGCTCAAATAGATATTTGAATATAATCAGTACATAAATAAAATAATGATATTTATGGGGATCCTATGACAAATTTAATTAGCATATTTTAAGTGCATTTTCCCATTTTTTTATATTATGGTTTCTTTTTAAGTATTTCAGTTTCTGTTTGGTAGACCTTCCCAAATAGTAAATATGATTGTTGAGAATGTACTTTATTAGTAGATTAAAAAATATGATTTGGAAGCAGAATTTAAAACACTTAAGGAAGAGCTAGCTTGTTTTTAAAATGTAACTTCAATAAATTGAACATTAATTTTTAAAAATATACTTTATTGATTTTTTACAGAGTGGAAGGGAGAGGGATAGAGAGCTAGAAACATCAAGCAGCTGCCTCCTGCACACCCCCCACTGGGGATGTTCCCACAACCAAGGTACATGACCTTGACTGGAATCGAACCTGGGACCCTTCAGTTTGCAGGCCTATGCTCTATATCCACTGAGCCAAACTGGTTTCGGCTGAATATTAATTTTTAAAGCCAAATAGTCCCCGAATAAAATCGGTTCAGTCATCAACTCAAATGGAGACCGCAGCCAAGAAATCAAGAGAAAGTAAGTCTCAGCAGGGCAGCAATGGAGAATTGGGAGAGATCCCCAAGAACTAAGATGCATCATTAGAGGTCAAGGCCAAGGGCATCCCCATCCTCATCTTCCCATTCACTATGTACAGGTGTGACAGCTGCACAGGGAAGAAGGCTGGTGGGGGGAGAACTGTATTCATATAAAACATGATGTTGGGGGAGAGCTCTGCGGGTACTCTGGACGCCAGGAAGAGGACAAGTGGGCCCCAGAGCAAATCAGCCTGAAACATTACAGAAGGCCAAAACCGGTTTGGCTCAGTGGATAGAACGTCAGCGAGGGGACTGAAGGGTCCCGGGTTCGATTCTGGTCAAGGGCATGTACCTTGGTTGCAGGCACATCCCCAGTGGGGAGTGTGCAAGAGGCAACTGATCAATGTTTCTCTCTCATCGATGTTTCTGACTCTCTATCCCTCTCTCTTCCTCTCTGTGAAAAATCAATAAAATATATTTTTTTAAAAACAAAAACAAACAACAACAACAAAACTGAAGCTGTCTGACTTCAGGCACATCAAGAGAAGGCAGGGCTCTTTGGAAAAGACAGTCATGCTGGGGAAATAGACGGCAGCAGGAAAAGAGGAAGGCCAAACAGGAGAGGGGCCGACTCCATCCACGAAACCACAAGCGCAAGTGTGTAGGAGCCGAGCTGGGCTGTTGAGGACAGAACCCTGTGGCCCATCCCTCATTCACAGGGTTACCAGGCATCAGCTTCAACTTAGTGACATGCAACACACCATCTTTTCTACCCGAAAGGACTCTCCTCGCCCCACGCTCACAGAGATGGCCACATTCACTTCTGAGTGGAGCCAGCCAGGTCAGAGAGAGAAGGTGGACGAGAGCTCATCATCATGTCCCTTTCTGGGCCTCCGTTGGCGCTCAATAAAAGACAGCAGCTGTATGTAGGGTGTCATCCTCCTCCTCCTCCCTGCTCATTCTTGGTTTCCTTTCAGCCCTAAAAATTTAGACACTGGGTGTCACTATTGCTCAAAAGCACAGACCTAGTCTCAGTGTCTGGACAGAAATAGTTTAAGTAAATCCTTTGACAAATCACCCAGAAAGGTTTCTACCATGTTTGTGAGCTTGACAGTGGAAACAGAACAAGTGTGTACCCAGAGTTCTGCAGCTGGTGTGCACCCGACCGGGCAAGTCTGCAGTTCTGTTAGGAACCTGGGGAAACAGCTACTTTCTAACCCATCGGTCCCTTCTAGGAGCTTCCTTTCCAAGCAAGGGGCCACTTATTATCAAAAAATAAACAAACAAATACATCAGGAGGGGCTTTGGAGTGTTAGTCTCCTTCACGAAGATGAGCTACTTCATTCAGGTTTTTTTGTTGTTGGTGGTGGTGGTGGTGGTGGTGGGTTTTTTTTGTTTGTTTGTTTGTTTGTTTTTTTGAGTGAGCATTTATTTGCACAATTACAACATGCGGACAAAACCCAGAAGAGGGGAGTAGGCTTGGCATTTGCACCCCAATGCAGCCATTGGTCACTCCACCAGCACAAAGCAAGACACACGAAGGGGCTGCTGTCTGCGATGATCTGTCAGTGGTGGCAAAAGGGGAGGGTGCAGGAAGACTCTCTCCCACAGGTGCAGGCCATGAAACAAGCGTCAGGTCTCTTGGGGACACGGGGGTGCCCCGGTCTCACAATCTCAAAGTTCATCCAGGTTTAAAAGCAGGAGCAGGGAGAGGGATTCCCACCGCAGAGGAGAAACGAACGATGAATGAACGAGGTGCGTTGAGGACAGAACTCAACTCAGCTCGTTGGTTGAATCACAAGCTCATGGCTTGTGGAATTGGTCCAGGCACCTGACACTGCTTCCAGCATCAGAAATGCTTCTTCCTTATTTCCCCCCTATCTTCTTTCCCTTCTCTACCCCCCAAACCAAGGAGAGATTCAGATGTGTTTGGTTGGCTGCTTGCTTGCTTATTTTAATCATTTTAGCCGCAACTGTCCAGTGCTTAGAACCCAAGTTATTTCCCCCCTGGGTTTTCAAATTGGACTCTTTATTCTGCTCCCTGATCTCATCTCGCTGCTCTCCTCACCCTCCACAAATTCTCTCAAGTGCCAGTGCTGCTGGGAGGTGGGGGGCAGCATTGTCACTTGTGAAGGTGGGGACCTCTCTGATGGTTTTTTTCTCCCCATCCTCTCTCTTCCCTCACTGCCACCCACTCTTTTTTCTGTTCTCTCTTCTTTCTTTCTGTTCCTTTTTTGTAATGTAAAATCTACCTATCCCGGTAGAGTTTCCCTTTGATTCATTCCACCGCTTCATCTTCTAACATTCCTTCTTGACTTTCAAGGGAGATCCTTGCTGTGTTGTGGGACTTTTCTCATGGTTTAATGACTATGGACCAGTTTCTCGATCAGCCGAAGGAAAGGGGCCTCGCAGGCATGAATGGCCCGGCCCGGCTTGGCCCTCGGAAAGTGCTCTGTGCTCCATGGAGCACATGAAGAGGTGAGCCTGGATTGCGTGCTGCTACCTGGCCAGCCCCATGTGCCTGAGCAGTTGGGGTCACACTCACTCCTCTTTGAACAGGAGAGAGCCATTATCCTTGGCCTGAGCACATCCCTGCTGGAGCAGCTGGAGGGAGGGGACCAGGCCACCTCCAGGCTGGCACAACTCGTGAAGGATGAGATTGTGTGGGTACAGCTGAGCTGCTTCGAGTCTGAGCCTAGACTCCAAAAGGGTCCGGAACAAGGGGAGGTTGAGATGGATTCGCCCTATAGTGGACTCTCGGGTGTAGGTTAACATTCTTAGTGTATGTAAAGAGATCTTACAAAAGCTCACAGAAATAAAGGTGAAAAACCTCACACAAACATGGGGGAAATAAAGAAATAAGTCCATCGCACACAAGTTAGCACTTTGCTTTCATCCTCCACTCAGCTGTCTGGCCACACTTTCTCCTTCCTCAGTTTCCCCTTCCGGTGCCAAAGAGAGGGCCTAAAATTTAGGAACACTCAATAAATGCTTGGGATGGATGGATGGATGTTATAAATCTCCACCAAGGAAACACCTGGGTCAATCACTCTGTGAAGTGAATAAACAAACAACAACAAAAAAAAGCACTAGCTTACCCCTCAGGTCAGCAAAGCTTAAGACAAGTTCATAGTTCATGCCTCTTTGCAGTGCTTTTGAGGGGGGCTGTGCTGTCCAGGTTTTGTTCGGTTGGTTGTGTTGGATTTTCCGTCTCTGCCTGCAGAGGTTGAGAACGCCGTGTTCCCCGTCCCGGACGCAGTGTCACTGCAGGGCTAGGCCAGGCCCCTCCCGTGGTTATTCATTACCTCGTCCTGTGGCTTTTCCTTCTCCAGCAGCCAGTAACCTCATGATGAGGAATTTATATTAGTCTTAGGAATAGTATTCTATGTTGTATAATAACACATTAATATATTAGGAATGTTATTTTTACTGAACTGAACTACCCAGGCTTTATTGAACTCTCAGATGTAGGTTAACCTTCTTAGTGTGAGCAAGGAGTTCTTATAAAAGCTCACAGAAATAAAGGTGAAAAACTTCACACAAACATGGGGGAAATAAAGAAATAAGTCAGTCACACACAAAAAAAGAAATATAACCAGCCAAAAATGATCAGAATGTAGTCACCTTTACTCTTAAGGAAACCAATTTAAAATAAATGAGATGCTATAGTTACCTATCACATGTTTAAAATGTAAAACTCAGTGCTGTAAGGAGTGTTTTTAAAATGGAGTTTACACACTCTGTAGTGAGGGCATTCATTTGATTCAGTTATTATAGAAGGGCACTTTGGAAAAAATGTATAACCTTTGAAGAGTAGATAATAGATACACACACACACACACACACACACACACACACACACACACGTTGCATATCTTTTCGCCTACCTAGCAACTAAACTTTCAGGAATCTGACCTACTAAGGCCAATGAACTTGAAAAAACAAACTTAATCTCACTAGGTACAAGGGAAATGCAAATAAAACACAAGGAAGCATTTTTAATCAAAGTTAGATCATACGAAGCGTGGGTGAGGGTGCAGTGACAAACATACCACCCTCCTCTGAGCTCTGGGGGAGTGTGACTGTGCAGTCACTTTGAGGGGCCATTTGACAGTATCTGTTAGAATAAAATAAAGTAAAAAGTGCCTCCTCCATGATGTAACAATTCCGCTTCCCTGAATTTCTCCAGATAAACATTTGCACATGTGCATAAGGAATGTGTTTGCCTTCGCGAAACACTGAAAGGAGCCCAGATACAGGCAACAGGGAAGGAACTCATTAAACAGGGGTTTGTCCTTGTTCTGGACTCTGACACAGCACTTTAGGGTGCGATGCAGACCTTCCTGTGCCGATATGGAAATGCTTCTAAGATATGCTTCCGAGTGAATATATGTGCCACGGTAGTATCCCAGCACCACTCGCAGCATCACAGATAGAAACTATCCAGCACTATATACTCTACTTAGATACAGGAGAATATATGTAAACACATTATAATAGAAAGTTACTCAGTAGCCAGTCACAGTAGTTATTTCTATCAAAGTGACAGCGACTAGATTGAAGCTGATCATAATGGGGACTGTAATGTTTGTTTGTTTTTACCAAGAGAGGTGTTCCTTCATTACATAGGTATTTTAAAAATATTTAAAAGCGTGATCTGCTGAAACCAGTTGCCTCAGTGGATAGAGCGTTGGCCTGCGGGACTGAAAGATCCCAGGTTCGATTCTGGTCAAGTGCATGTACGTTGGTTGCGGGCACATCCCCAGTAGGAGGTGTGCAGGAGGCAGCTGGTCAATGTTTCTCTCTCATCAATGTCTCTAACTCTCTATCCCTCTCTCTTCCGTTCGTAAAAAAATCATTAAAATATATTTAAATAAATAAATTTTAAAAAGTGATCACACCAAGTTGGCTACACTAATACTTATCACAGCGCTATTTGGTGTAGTGGGAAGTTGGAAGTAACCTGTCCAACGGCGAGGAATACATAATGGATGACAACACAACCATCAAAACATCACACTGCCAGGACCGATTTGGCTCAGTGGATAGAGCGTTGGTTTGCGGACTGAGTGGTCCCGGCTTCAATTCTGGTCAAGGGCATGTACCTTGGTTGCGGGCACATCCCCAGTGGGGGGTGTGCAAGAGGCAACTGATCAATGTTTCTCTCTCATCGACGTTTCTAACTCTCTGTCCCTCTCAATTCCTCTCTATGTAAAATCAATAAAATATATTTTTTTAAAATCACACCTTCCATCCGCCCAGCAGAGTGAGCTATGAAGAGGGGCAATGCCTAGAGCTGTCTTCAAGGACATTTCCTTCAAGGTGCACATGTCAATTCTATTTCCATTCCATTGGCCAGAACTCATCTACATGCAAGGCAGTCTGGGAAATGCAGTCCCTATCTGAGCGGTCATGTGTCCGGTAAAAGTCTTGATACAATATGGGGAGAAGGAATACTGGGAGTTCCCTGGCAGACTGCTACTGCCTGCTTCAGTATATCATTTTATTTTCCCTACTAGTTACTGTTTACCCTTTAGTGCTCACATTGAATAACTGAGGTGTCTTACCAAGAGGGTGGGAGGCCAATAGACTACAACCCTATAAGGAAAGGACTAAACTAAATTAGCTCTTAAGATATAAATCTTCTAGGAAATGGTAATTTAAAAAAAAGAAGTATAGTTTTGGCATACATGAATTCAATAATAGAAAAATATAGAAATGCAAAGTTTGGAAGTAACAGACTTCATTTCAATGTATATGGAATAAAACATTGTGATAATCATCTTCACCATGGCACTTTACAGTTTTTCTTTTTTTTAAAAAAATATATTTTATTGATTTTTAACAGAGAGAAAGGGAGAGAGATAGAGAGCTAGAAACATCAATGGGAGAGAAACATCGACCAGCTGCCTCTTGCACATCCCCTACCGGGGATGTGCCCACAACCAAGGTACATGCCCTTGACCGGAATCGAAATTGGGACCTTTCAGTCCGCAGACCAATGCTCTACCACTGAGCCAAACCAGCTTCGGCCAATTTTTCATTCTTTTTCATATTTTGAATTAATATTATGCTTTATAATGAAAATAGCCATCATTTATAGAAAGTTGCATTCGTTTCCTGTTTTAAAATTATCATAAACTTAGTAACTTAAAACAACACAAATTTATTATCTTACTAGAGGCCTAGTACACAAAAATTCGTGCACTACGGGGGTAGGGGTGGGGGAGGAGTCCCTCAGCCTGGCCTGCCCCTCTCACAGTCTGGGAGCCCTCAGGAGATGTCCTGCTAATGGCTTAGGCCCACTCCCATGGTAGTTTGGCCTCCCTCTGCGGGAGGTGACCTGGCTGATCAGGGGAAGATATCACCCACATCATCCCACTGCTCTGGCAGCCGCTATGGCCCGGCCCTCCTTGGCCCTCACAGCTGCTATGGCTTTGTCCAGAGGATGTCCAGAAGATGTCCTTTCTGTCCAGTCTAATTAGCATATTACTCTTTTTTTAGTATAGATAGTTCTGGAGGTCAGTGTTAGAAATGAGTTTTCTGGGACTAAAATCAAGGTATTGGCAGGGTGGGTTCCTTCTGGAGACTCGGGGAGAATCCATTCCTTGCCTCTCCAGCTGCTAGAAGCTGTCTGTATCCCTTGGCTTGTGGCTGCATCACTTTATTCTCTGCTTCTGTGGTCACACCACTTTCTGCTACTCTTTATCCGATTTCCTATCTGTCTCATGTAAGGCCCACATGGGTCACTTAGAATAATCTTCCCATTTTAAGATTTTTGACATAATTGTTCAGCCACCCACAAAAGGCAAATGTATCCCGCGTCCTGTGCCCGCTATTTTCTGTATGCCCTCTCCAATCTCACAACATCCCTCAGGCAATGTAATAGCCAATGTAAGTGTTACAATCAGTCTGCAGGTGAGACAGGATATAACTAACAGGTGCCACACAATCTCTAAGGACTAAAAACAGAACCCAAAACTACATCTGCCCAAGCAAAGGTCATTCTCCCTTCATCACGACTGACACCCCCACTTTCCAGATCCTCATCCACTGTCACTGAGAACAGCCCCAAGCAGGTCGGGGAGCCCTGAGTGCTTCATGAATGCTTCCCTCCACCACCATTTCCACAATTCTTGCAATTGATCCAGAAACCTGGGCCATTATACATTGTCTACCTTCACTTCATGAGAAAAAGCGTCTCAAACAGGCCGAGAACACACACACACAACTATACAACAGGTGGCCCTTGAGACAGAAAACCAACTCCAATGTTGAAGAGAGGAGACTTCTCTGGGACACTCTCTGGGATTTCCTTGGAAAGGGCCTGGCTGTGTTTTTCTACGGGTTTTGTAGTCATTCCTATTTATGGCCTCAGGGGACACAAGCCCAGCCATTAGTGAACTACCGGAGCCCTGTCTCCAGTAAACAGCGCCCGGAGGTGCTTTCTGCTTCCTCCTCACAGCCATGGCAACCGTTGTTGGGTGATCCGTGGTTGCCAACTCCTCAAGTGGAATGAGATTTTTAAAAACCTGTGTCAATCCAGGACACACGAGAAAAGTTTTTGTGGCTTTTTTTTTTTTAACCCAACTAAGCTTCTTTATAACTACAGTGTTTCAGAAGAAATATATATTCCCTGATATGTCCCTTTCTACTACGTTGGAAAATAATTCACATACTGAGATCTGTCTCAGTTCTAGCCTACACCAGTGCCTTCTCCAGTTGGCACCCGAGCCCACCCGGTACCTGGAGAAGCGAGTGCCCAAGCCCACCCAGAGGCGGCACTCACTCCCAGGGGATGCAGTCAGTTCATGCTGCACCGCCCTTGCCTCACCCAGTCCCGCTCCCAGCCGCTCCTGCTGTCTCCTCCGGGGCCTCTGGGAGGGGGTGTATTTGTCCCTCAGGCCCCCCTTCCCCTCGATCTTGATCACAATACCCACCTCTCTTCCTCCTACCACAGACCCCGTTATTTCTGTTCACACGCTGACTCCACAGCCCTCTGTCTGAGGACCAGTGCCCTCTCCAGGTGCCCATCCATGGGATATCCAACAAGAGGGGATGGTGGAGAGCTTTTATGATTTTTTTTTAAGTTTGCATGCCATACATCTTACTATATATATATATATATATATATATATATATATATATATATATAATTTTTTTAATTTTTTTTTTTACACAGAGGAAAGGAGAGGGATAGAGAGTTAGAAACATTGATGAAAGAGAAACATTGATCAGTCGCCTCCTGCACACCTTGTACTGGGGATGTGCCCGCAACTAAGGTACATGCCCTTGACCAGAATCGAACCCGGGACCCCTCAGTCCACAGGCCGACGCTCCATCCACTGAGCCAAACCAGCTTCGGCAGCTTTTATGATTATTATACCACAATCTTTGCTCTGTCCGCCTCCATGTCCCCTCAACAATACCAGCAGACACATGAATGGTACGTGTCAAACAAAACATGCCGGAGTGGACCCAACACAGGCCCACACATGTCCAGCGCAGCCATCACTGTTCGGTGTGACTGATGGGTTTGCAGGTCTCTTTCCTACATCACCGCTGGTTACATCACCCTGCCAACAGCTGCGGGCAATTCACTTCTGTGGCTTCAGCCACCCAGCTTGTGGCACTCTGTGAGGGCAGCCCTAGCACACGAATGCACGTGCCATCATGTCTTGTTTTCTCCCACTACATCCATGGCACCTGACTCAGCACCCGGGACACATGTACTGAAAGGACAATCCGTGCCTGGAGAACCAAGAGGAGACGTCCTCACAGACGACCTGATGCGATGAATAAGACACGTCAAAGTGCGCATCACGCCACAGCAGAGACACAGACCGTGGGGCTCCTGTGGGGGCCACGCCCTGAACTCGGGCCGGTGGGCAGTGCCAGGCGGCTGGCCTGGGAATTTCTCAAAGCTTGACTCCTAAACTAGAGGTCAGTCAAGCAGAGCAAGAGAAATAGAACAAAGAGAGAGAACAAAAGCAGCCGCAAGAGGAGCCGGGGCTGCGTGGACTCTGATCCTCTGGGGTTCGGAGAAGCTTGGCCTACAACCCACAGAGTCCAGGGACCCATGTGTGCATTGAAATAGGGGAGGGACCTGTCTAGTCAGGCTTGAGTTCTAGAAATTTCTCTCAGGCAAAGTGTGGACAGATTAGAGCGGGGGTGAGGGGGGGAGGATGACTCTCCATCAGGATGGTCACCGCTCTTTGTGGACATTAGAAATGGACCAAACCAACACCTCGGGGTGGGGGGGGACCAGCACCCCCAGGGCCGGGCCTTGCTGGGAGAAGCCGTGAAGGTCTTTTAATGGCAGGAATAGCTCTTGCCAGATGCGTTCTCCTATTTTTAAATATAGACCATCCCCACCCTCCTGGAATCTGCCTCTGATTCTTGGAAATTGGGTGAAACCCAATGTTTTCCATCATTCCTCAAAACCAGGAGCTCCAGGCATGGGGCTCTGGCCGTAAGCGCGTCTGTCCCCAATCTTTGATGGTTAGAAGGCCATCGAGGAGAGTGGGGGGCAGCCAGGAGTCTGCCCAGTCAGACACTGCCCCAAAGGGCACAGAGGCAGGGGCAGGGGCCCAGGGCACACATGGGGAGTCTGCTCAAAGCCCGCCCTCTGTCCTGGTCCCGTCATCTCAGTCTCCCCGCTTTCATCACCTCGCAGGGGACAGGGTGGCCCTGAGCGCTCTGCTCAGTAGGAAGGAAAGCGACTGGCATCACCCATACTGGGGCCGTCCAGGCTCTGTCAGGGGCTCGCACCCCCTGCAACACTGTTCCAGCCAGCCCCGGCCCACTGGGAGCCCCTAGCTGGCCATGGCCTTGGCTCCGCAGGTTCCCAGGATTCATTGGCCCCGCAGCCCCCACACGCCAGAGGAGCGCTGGGTTGTGAGAGGGGCTGGCGCTGACTTGGCATCTGCGCGGCGCACCGTCATGGCCGGCCACCCTCTGGGCGCTGCAGGGACACTGGGATGGCTGTGGGGTGGGCTGCCACCAGCGGGAGGGACTCCATGGAGCTGACCTGCTAGGATGGGGTCGGGGGCAGGGCTTTCCTCCGCCTCCCTCTTGCTTATCCTGGGACAGTGTTTTTGCTGATGGGACGGAAGCCATATGTCCCCTCGCTCTGGCGGGGTGAGTTTCAGTCCTGGGAGGTTTGTGCCCAGCCCCGAGGGGCGCTGCGTGTGGGCAGCGGCACACCTCGCCTGCCCATCAGGCCCCAGGGTCTGTTTTGCTGCAGAAACTGTGGCAGCCCTGCCCCTGCCCACCTGCCAGGGCATTGGGGAGAATCCAGCAAGTCATGTATTCTGCATACTAAGGGAGGGGTGGGGGAGGAGGGGAGAGGGGATTCGAGTCCACAGCACTGCTGTCGTGGGAGGAATCTGTACACAGTGTGCGAGAGTAAAGTGTTAAGACAGAAAACCTTCGCCTTTGATGTAATCAACTCGCCGTGCAGATTTTTAAAACTATGGTCTGGTACCCATAGTCCAGTGGAGATATTTCGCATTTAAGAAACCAAGGAATAGTCCCAGGATGAAAAGGCCCATGTCTCAGGATGCCGAGAAAACAAGGCCAGTTGGCAGATCGGCGATATTTGATGGGAGGGAGGCCTTTTAAAGAGTCGTGGGTAAATATGGCAACATTTAACCACCTTCCAGTTCATCATTAATTCCTAAACAATGACTCATGACAATAATTATTAGCAATAGTTGGTTACTTTTAGTAGTATTGTTATTTAATAATGGCTTGTAATATGCTTAATTATTCATTGTAATTATTAATTAATCATGAACTCTGCCCTGTTTGTTGATTAGTGAATGCATAAATGATGAAGTGGGTTGTGGGAAGCAAAGGACAAAAAAGTCAGAGGGAGCGGGCAAGCGAGGGCACCCGTCCACGCCACTGGGCTTCTGAGAGCCACACGAATGGAGATCTTGGACCTAGAGAAGGGCTTCTCATCTAGGATATGCTCTCTGCACAGGAGTTTTTAAACTGCCAATCATTCTACCTGGTTTTTTAAAAATAAATCTTCTCTTGTGTAGATTTTTTTATTAAAAAAAAAAAAATGATGGTCCCCCAAAATGTAATCAGCTGGGGACATTTTATCAGGTGGATGTTTTCTCCTCCCATGAAACTGAGGAGCTGGAGGGCATGCTCTCCCAGGGCCCGAGGAGAGCGGGCGCCGGGCCCACGGGAAATTAACTTGGTCTGGAAGGTCAGAGGAGAGGAGGATTCCTGTTAGCCTCTCTGCAATCAGAGGGGGCCATGCGTGTGCTTCGCTGACAGCCTCACACGGATGCCTGCCCACCACATCCTCTCCCACACCAAGGAGCGGCGATGCGGCCCCCAGCAAGGAAATGCGCAGCCGTGAGAAGGAATGGGGTTCTGACGCATGCTCCCTCGAAGGCATTGCGCTAAGTGAAAGCCAGCCCCAGAAGGACAGAAACTGTACGGTTCCATTGGAGTGGGGTACCTAGAGCAGGCAGATCCTGGTAGAGTGGAGGGTACCAGGGGCTAGAGGCAGGAGGATGGGGAGGAATTGCTTCACGGGGACAGAGTTTCTGGTCGGGAGGGCGAAAATATTTGGGAAATTGTGGTGATGGTTACACAACAAGATGACTTATGCCACTGTGTCATAAACTCAAGAATGGCTAAAGTGACAAATTTTATGTTTTGTATGTTTATCATGATAAAAAAAAAAACCTACAAAAATAAAAACGAGTGAAAAGTTGGGATGTGTTGGGCCATGGAATTGCGCATGATTCCTTAGCTTCGAGACAGACAAGACGGTGTTTCCAAGTCCTCACAGCTCACAGTCAACTTCCTCTTCCAACTGGACAGGCCTCCCTTCCCCCCGCCCAAACATTCTTGCCCAGATTTCAACTCTGCTTCTATCTCAGCCCCACTGAGAAAAGCTCTGGAATCCCAAAAACTCATGCCAGGGAATCAGTTTGCTTGAAGCCTTCATGTTTGGTTTTAATTAAAACAAAATTTTTTTTTAATATCTTAAAAGCAAAATTGTTATTTAAAATAGGCTAAAACAGCCGAAATCGGTTTGGCTCAGTGGATAGAGCATCAGCCTGTGGACTGAAAGATTTCAGGTTCGATTCCAGTCAAGGGCATGTACCTGGGTTGCGGGCACATTCCCAGTAGGGGGTGTGCAGGAGGCAGCTGATCGATGATTCTCTCTCATCGATGTTTCTAACTCTCTATCCCTCTCCCTTCCTCTCTGTAAAAAAAAAAAAAAAAATCAATAAAATATATTCTTTTAAAAATAGGCTAAAACAAACTGCAACTTTTGAGAACCTTCATTACACACGGTATCGATGCCTAGCCCATGAGCAATCCATTTCTATTTTTCTTTTTCTCTTATTCCGGGAAGTAAAAATAAAATGGCTTTCTTACATATAAAACTGACCTCTCTTCTCATCTTGCTTCTTGCTTGCATTAGATGGTTTCCCCAAACTGGCGGAGACGTCCTAAAGATGGCTCTAGCGGGGATGCTTAGAGAAGGTCTGTGTGTTTTATAACCACCCACATCGGGTTTGCCTTTTACGTTTCAGGAGGCAGAACATTCCTTCAAGATTATCTTTTTGTAAACAGCACGGGCTAGACATTTCACATAACACGGGGAGCGTTTGCCCAAGGTCAGTGTGCTGGGCTTGAACTCCACTCAAGGTCGCCAGGGAAGCCATGCTGAGAAGAGCCTCGGGGTGGGTAAGAAGGGGCGTGGGATTTGCTGTGAACAAGCGGTGGCGGTGACTTTGATGTGTCAAGCTGGCAGGGCCACCAAACCCAGATAGGAGACCCAACGTTCTTGTGGATGTCTCCGGGAGGGCGTTCTGGATGAGACGAACATTTCAATCTGGTTTCCTAAGGAGCACAGAGGGGCTCTGAGAGAGGAGGGTGTGTGCTCCTGGCCCGCCCTCCGCCTGCACAGGTGCCCGCTAAGAAGCGAGAGCAGAGAGGCCGCCCGCATGTTGATGGGGTGATACACACCGGCAATGCGTGTGCTCTGATTTCCGTCCCAGCGCAGAGAGAGAGAGAGAGAGAGGGGGGACTTTAACCTCGCTGGCGGACAGGGGGTTCCTCCATTCTCTCTGAATTCCTACCCCCAGCTCCACCGCCGCCCAGCCTCAGCACCCCGGGGGCTTTCTTCGCTGAGTCATAAGGGTAACCTCTAGGCTATCTCTAGAGCTAAGAGGAAGTCCCCTTATAGTAGCACTGGGTTTTCTTTAAGAACTTCCATCCATTTAACAAAAAATAAATTAACAATTTAATATACATCAATTCCTTATGCTTATTGCTATTGATTTGATTTTTTTTTTTTTAACCATAGTATCAGGAACCTACCCTCAAAGATGGTATAGCCTGCTTGGGGAATCAAGCATAAAAATGGAGTAAGAGCTATACCCAGCGGGTAGGCATCTTACTGACTTTGAGGTAGGCGTGAGAGCACTAGCACTTACTGAGCATCTGCTCTGTCCCAGGCGACTGGTGCTTTCCTGTGCCCTTAGATTAATCTTCTCTTGAAGGTAAGGGTACCAAAGAAAGCTCTGGTTAAGGAGCCAGAGGGGGCTTCCCACCACAGTTTCTGGTTAAAACTCCAGGAACCTTTTGGCTAGCCCAGTGGTCAGCAAACTCATTAGCCAACAGAGCCAAATATCAACAGCACAACAAGTGACATTTCTTTGGAGAGCCACATTTTTTAAACTTAAACTTCTTCTAATGCCACGTCTTCAAAATAGACTCGCCCAGGCCGTGGTATTTTGTGGAAGAGCCACACTCAAGGGGCCAAAGAGCCGCAGTTTGCCGACCACTGGGCTATACCAAACCTAATCAGACATTTTCCGCGTTTTCAGAGAGTGAGCACTGCCGTGGCTGCACCCAGAAGCTGTCCCTGGCTTTCCCTAGCAGCGTGCTCCCAGCAGGGTAACGCCGGGCCATTGGCACAAGCCTCATCCCAGTTCTCTCCCGCCCCCACTCCCCCAACACCCCTAGGCTTTCAAGAAGGGTAGCTGCCTTCCTAAGGAAACTTTATTTTTTTATTTTTTGTTTGCCTCTAACAAAGAGCCAAGGCCCTTTCTGAGAACTCCGCTGGCGGCCAGCAGCTCCTCTGCGGGATCATTCAGCACGGGCAGTTCCGTGTTGATGTCGGCGTTGTTGTCACAGAGTGACCCCAACACTTCGCTTCGTTGAAGGCTGAGAAGTGACTCAAAGTTAAACTGATGGCAGCTTCCTCAGCGTGACTTCTCACTGCGGTGGCCTGGCCTGCCCACTGTCTCTGCTTTCCCGTGGTGTCTACGGACACGTTACATGTACCCATCTCTGGGGCATTTATACATTTCTCATGATGAGTTCCTGTAGACAGGGAGGTGTCACTCTCAACGTCACACAGGTAACTGCTCACCTGGCGGCAGCGCTTGGCTCTCAATGGATCGTCGTCGTCGTGTGAACGTGGAGAAGAGACAGAAAATGGGGTGTTTAGACTCTGGAATCTCAGGAGCCTGAGGACTCCTGGTGGTCTCACCTCTTGCACTGTGGGGTTCCCCAGAGGAATTCCACAGCAGTGAAGGCAACAAGTGAGCATCCTCTTTCTTAAAAGGGACAGGCACAGAAGGGGAGCCGCTCAGTGGGGTGTGTGTGCTACAAAGAAGTGAGATTGAGAGCAAAGTACCCCGCGTGGGGGGCTGGTACTTAAGATATTAAAGGAGCAAATACATGACATAACTGACTCCATTACAAAGCAATTTGGAGTGAGGCAGGTTTTCTGTGCCTTTTGGTGTTTTTTTTTTTTTAAATATTGATTTCGGAGAGTAAAGGGGAGGGAGAAAGAGAGAGAAACATTAATGATGAGAGAGAATCATTGATTGGTTGCCTCTTGCATGCACCCTGCTGGGGATTGAGCCCACAACCCGGGCATGTACCCTTGACTGGAATCGAACCCGGGACCTTTCAGTCCGCAGGCCAATGCTCTAACCACTGAGCAAAACCGGCTAGGGCTTCTGTGCCTTTTGTAAGAAGCACAGCGGGCGGGCTCAGGAAGGAAGAACAGCAGGCTCAGGATCCTGTTAGCCTAGGCTCGTGGTCAGCAAACTTCGGCTTGCGAGCCACAGGCGGCTCTTTGTCCCCTTGAGTGTGGCTCTTCCACAAAATACCACGGCCTGGGGGAGTCTATGTGGAAGAAGTGGCGTTAGAAGAAGCTTAAGTTTAAAACATGTGGCTCTCCAAAGAAATGTCAATCGTTGTCCTGTTGATATTTGGCTCTGCTGACTAATGAGTTTGCCAACCACTGGCCCAGGGATAGCAGCCTTAAGAGTGATTCAAAAGCCCAAACCAGCTCATCCGCACATGGTTACATGTAAACACAAACCACACGTGGTGCCTGGCGCGGCAGGTTCTCCCTTTTCAGTCACCCCCAGCTCAACGCCACTGAGTTTCGTTTCACAAGTCCTTCCGATGACACAAACCGAGGTATCCTGAAGGAAAGGGTTTCGTGAAGAACCAACTCGTGGAGACAGGAGGGGCCACAGGAATAAAGAAAACCAGCTGCAGCCAAGCTCCCTGGAGAGAGCTTCCCGCTGTGTCCAAGCCTCAGACCTTCTGAGAACTTTCCGGAACCCAGGGGCACAAGCACCCAGTGCGGGCGTGTGTGCCAGGCGCCTGCGGTGGAGGTGGGTGAGGGCCACGGTGTCCCCTCCGCCTCCTTCCCAGGGGAGAGGGGACCAAGAAAGCAAGGCTCAGACTGAATTCAGCCGTAAAAACAAACACGTGGACGCCAGCGGGCACCCGAGAGCCGCAGAACCAGCCCCGGGGACCTGAGGAAGTCCCGCTGCTCCCCTGGCGCGCTGACAGGTCCTGCAAACACTCTCGCTCAGCACATGTGACAGCGTTCTATCAGCAAGCCTTAGCCCTCCCCGCTGTGCGAGGCAGGGTGAGACCCTCCTGCACGCCTGGGCCCCGGCCCTGTGTCCAGCCCTGAGGCAGAGGCGGGGTTGGGGAGGACGTGCACTGCTCAGGAGGCTTTCTCCATCCTGGCGCCCTGGTGAAGCCAGGGCGGGGGTGTCTGATGCAGTATTTCCAACCCACTCGCACACAGCAGTCCCTGCCATCCGGGGATCTGCTCCAAGACCCTCTGTGGATGCCTAAAACCACGGATAGTGCCAATACCTACACTCAGTCCAGCCTCTCACAATTCAGTCCCTGCACCATGTTCAGTTCTGCGTACATCCACACCTGTGATCAAGTTCGATTTATAAATGTGGCACGGTAAGAGGCTAACAACAGCAGTAACTAAAGAGAACAGTTATGACAACACCCTGTAATAACATTTATACGATGTGTTCTCTCTCTCAAAGCATCTTCCCGGGCTGTGCTCCCCCTCTGAGGAGGTAGGAATATAAGTGCCTGTAAAGTCATGAGCTTTCACCTTTGCAAGCAAAGGCAATGCTCTCAGCTTCCTTTTGGCGTCTGCGCTGCCAGCATCACTCGGCCTGCACTCTGGGGCCGTTATGAAGTAACATAAGGGGCCCTTGTGCACGAGCTCTGAGATGACAAGAAGTGGATGTGATGACGGAGACAGCCACCGAGTGACTCACGGACAGGGCTCGTCGGCAGCGGGGGACCCCGGACAGAGGGAGGGGCCGGGACGGGGCTGAGCAGAGCGGACGCTCAGGCTTCCTCGCGCCACTCAGAACAGCACACATACAGACTTAAAACTTACCCATTCTTATTGCTGGAGTTTTCCATCTAACATTTCCAGGTCGCTGTTGACCACAGAAAACGAACACTGCAGGAAGTGAAATAGCAGATAAGGGGGGATGATTGTGTTTTGAACACCTCCCATTTCACCCATAGAAACCGTTTCTGAGATCCATTATGCCAATTAAAGCCGGAGGTGATGATGGAGAATGGAGACGGGAAAGGCTTACAGCTGCCTCTAGAGCAGGCGCTTCAGAGTGATCTTTCCGATTCCAGCAAACCTCCCCTGGAGCGGGACTCGGCTAAGGAGGTCCCTCAGTGTGAGCTAAGCCCTGGGTGTCCATTAAAGGCCCACAGGCAGCTAGCTCCCTGCCTCCGGCGGAGTTCTTTAGCGTTCACTGCAGACAGTGAAGAGTTTTGTGACTGTGCTTGATTGCTTCTAGCCAGAGCCCAGACCTGGCATCTGGGCGCGCTCGCTCTCTCTCTCTCTCTCTCTCTCTCTCCCTCCCTCCCTCCTGCGCTGTGGTGTGGAGTCTTTTCCGACGCTCCCCAGTCAGTTCTGTCTTCTCCAGCCCCTGCCTCAAACCAACCCTGTTGACCAGATGATGGTGATAAGGGTTAGAGCTCAGCTCCTTCCCAGGCTGAGGAGGTGTATTGCTTTTTTGCCTCTAACATTTTGTTTCCAAAGGTCCTGAAGTTTTTAAATATTTTTAAATTGATTTCAGAGAGGAAGGGAGAGAGAGAGAGAGAGAGAGAGAGAGAGAGAGAGAGAGAGACATCAATGATGAGAGAGAATCATTGATCTCTGCACACCCCCTACTGGGAATCAAGCCCACTACCCAGGCATGTGCCCTTGTCCGGAATTGAACCCCGGACACTTCATTCCATAGGCAGACACTCTATCCACTGAGCCAAACCAGGTAGGGCTGTCCTGATGTTTTCTGATTCACTATGAAAGTCACAGGATATCAGTCTCTCAAAATTCAGTAATAAAGAAACAAATCCACTTTTAAAACAGACAAGATATTTTAAGACTCTTCACCTCCCAAAAATAGAGAGATAAATTGAAAACAATTACATAAAAATGTGCTCAACAGCATTTGTCGCTTAGAGTAATGGGCATTGAAACCACCCAGGGTTCCCAATACACTGCCTTAGAATGGTCAACACTCAAAAGACTGAAAACATCAAGATTCAGCAAGAATGTGAAGGAATTGGGGCCCTCATATAGTGCTAGTGGAAATGTAAATTAGTACAACCAGTTGGGAAAATAGTTTGGCAGTTTCTTAAAAATAAAGATATGCACTTATGACCTATTTCACTTCTAGATATTTGCGTAAGTGGAAGGAAAGCATACGTCCATACATTGCCGGTACGTAAATGTTGTAGAACCTTTCCTTGCAATAGCCCTAAATGGGAACAACCCAAATGCCCCTCCACAGATGGATGGGGAACCAGCTGTGGTGTATCCATACAGTGAAACCGCACTCAGCAATCTAAAGGAGTAAGCTACTGATACACAAGACACGCTGGATGAAGCCCAACATTATGCTGAGTAATAGAAACTGGAGGAAAACAAGAGTGCATCGTGTGTGGTTTCACTTATATAAAATTCTAGAAACTGCAAACTCATCTCTAGCGACAAGAAGCAGACGGGGGTGGGGGAGGGAGTATGGGCAGGAGAGAGGGGGAGGGATCTCGAAGGGGCACAGGAAACAGAACTTTGGATGGCCATGAATATGTCCAGCATCCTAACTGTGGTGATGTTTCCTGTATGTATACATATGACAAAACTTCCCAAATCGTATGCTTTCCATAGGTGCACTTAAATATTTCATTGAAGGGCATCAGAGTTTGCTATCCCAAAATATACCTCTTTGGGATATTGATTATATTAAGCTGGTTACTAATATTTTTTAATCCTCACCTGAGGATATGCGTTTGTTTTTTATTGATTTGAGAGAGAGAGAGAAGAGAGAGAGAGAGAGAGAGAGAGAGAGAGAGAGAGAGAGAGAGAGAGAGAAATATCTACCAGTTGCCATCCATATGCAATCTAACTGGGTATCAAACTTGCAACCTAGGCCTGTGCACTGACAGGGAATTGAACCTGTGACCTCTCGGTTCATGGGTTGACACTCAACCGCTGAGCCACCCCAGCCAGCCATGCCTGAAACAATTTAGGTAGAGCATCTGCTCTAGGAAAGGAGTGGCCAGCATAAATAACTACAGTGTAATACGGACTAGTGGTAGACAGGGAGAAGCCTAGCAAGGCCCCCTTGGTCAAAGTCTTCTCTGCATCCCAGTGTTAAAGATGGCCCTGCCAGCATTGATTTACTCAATATTTGCTTTTCAATCTCCAGTGAACTGCCTTCCTTCTCTGTGAAGCCCCATCCACTGCCTACCCCCTCTTTCTCCTTAACGCAACATGGCATACAAACCTCAACGGCCTGATTTGTGCCTGGGGTCCCATATTCTTATGGAACCCCCAAGTGCACATACACACTTAAACTTGGTTATTTTCTCCTGTCCATCTGTCTCGCGTCAATTTGGTTAGTAGACCAGCCAGGAGAACTAAGAGGAAAACACAGGGACGTTTTCTCTTTTCCCACATTATCATATGTCAATTATACTTCAGTAAGTCCCGCACCCGTTCACACTTTGTGCTCACCACACTATTTCCCCAGTTTAAAGGGTCCCTGTTCTGGTTACCGCCAGCCTGGTTATTAGGTGAGAGATTCGATTTTAATGTCAAGTTGCAGCTCACAGCGGAGTGACTGGCTCCTCTAAGTGCTTGCTAATGAAGGCCAGGCGTCATGAAGATGCTAAAATAAACGAGGAAACTCAGTGGGAAAGAATCAGGGAGGCAACCTGGGTGCGTGGAAAGTGCATGGGATGAATGTGGGTTCGAGTGGTCATGCTGGTGACTTTAAGCTGGCTGCTTACTCTGTGCATGACTGAGGGGCACCTGGTCCCAGCTGATTCAGGATAAGGTTTGGACAGACAAGAACCAGCAGCTCCAGAGCAGCCTTTTATATATATATATAAATATATATATATATTTTTTATTATTATTATTATTATTATTATTATTATTGATTTCCGAGAGAAAGGGAAAGGGCAAGAGAGATAGAAACATCAGTGAAGAGAAAAAATCATTGATGCTACTGTGTTTCCCCGAAAATAAGACATCCTTCGAAAATAAGACCTACTTACAGGTTTCCTTCTGAGTGAAATATAAGGCATCCCCCCGAAAATAAGGCCCCTCTAGGCTAAACATGAGAGATTTGGTCCACTGATTCTGAAAGAAATGGAGTCACAAGAAATTCACCAGGAAATTCAGGAATTGGATTGTTTTGATGATGTTCCAGAAGATGATGACATGATTGTCATTGAATAAATGAGTAAATTCTTGATACAGTAGGATTCACAGTTTGTCTGGTTTGTGCTGACAACTACCGTACTACCGTACTGTATACAGGTAATAAATTTTCTTTATTTTTATTTAACAATAAATGTGTGTCGTATTCTTCTTCATGGAAAAATAAGACACCCCCTGAAAATAAGACCTAGCGCATCTTTGGGAGCAAAAATTAATATAAGACAATGTGTTATTTTCGGGGAAACAGGGTACCTCCTGCACGCCCCCTATCGGAGATCAAGCCTGCAACCCCAGCATGTGCCCTTGTCTGGAATAGAACCTAGGACTCTTCAGTCCACAGGCAGACGCTCTACCCACTGAGCCAAACCAGCCAGGGCTCCAAAGCATCTTAATAGCAGGTCTTTATAGTTTCACTCAGAATCTTCTTTCCTCTGGTCCAATCAAATTCCAGAGATAGCATCCAATTAGACCAGTTGAGTCACTTGTCTGCCCCTTGACTAGAGGAGGGGCAAGCATCTTATTAGCAAGTAAAGGAATTTGAGATGCTATCAGCAAATGAAAGTAGAATAGATGCTTGATGCCAAAAACAAACAAGAAAATGACAAATGGCTACTATACCAATTACATATGGTGCCTAACAGATTATAACCGATTCAGTGGCTGAAGACAGCACTGACTTGTTACCGCTCACACATCGGAGGCTTACCTGCGTGGCTCCCCTCCCACCAGTCGTTCTGTGTGGTTCACTTGTGCAGTTGCATTAGGCAAAAGGCCATCGGGTGGAAGGTCCCCGTGGCCACACTCCCGTGTCTGGAAGCGGGTGCTGGCTGTCGGCTGGGACATCCTGTTTCTTCTCTACATGGGCTCTCACCCTCCGATGGGCTCTCACCCTCCGATGGGCTCTCACCCTCCGATGGGCACGCCTGCTGCATTCAGGACGTCCAGCACCTGCTGCTCGCGAACAATGGCAGAACCTGCCAGGCCTCGGAGCCTGGCTCTGCTCTGGCTCTGGCTCGCACACATCTCTTCTGGAACGTGGGTTAAGCCAGAGTGAGCCCCACGGTCACTGCACCTTCGAGGGTGTGGAGACATAACCTGCACTCGGAGGGTAGGAACGGCGAGGTCACATTGCAGTGAGTGTGCTTAACTAGAACGAGGGACTTGTAGCCGCTAAGTAGCCAGTGCCCCTAGAAATGTTTTCTTTTTCTCATGTATGAAATGAGGATAATTAAACCCAACTCCTAAGGTTATACGATCATTAAATAAAATAACACACTTGAAAGATAATAAAACAAACAAACAAAAACCCACGTGAAAAAGCACCTGTTATTAATGTTGAATTGTAGGCAGGCACCCCTCAAAGGAAAGTCTCTCGTTTAAGACCTTTGTGTTACCCTCTTTTTATTGGTGAAGGCTGCAGGGCAAATGGCCAGGAACCGAGTTCTGTTATCCAACTTCGGGAGAAAGTCTTGCTTATCGTTTCCTTCCTGTGAGCCTCCAAATGCCAGCAGAGTAAGGGATCAAACATTGCAATGTTCATTGGATTTGCCTTCAGATTTTGTCTTTAGTCCACATGTGTGCGTTGGTCAGTGTCCAGTCAGTAAAACAGAGCTACTTGAGGAATTTCAAAGAGAGGGGAGTTGACGTGGGAGATTGGCTGTGAAGGATTGGCGGGCCGGCCAGAGGAGAGGAAAATGGAGTTCATGCACAGATTCGTAACGGCAGAGAGCTGCCTCCATCCTATGGCTGACGGAGCCAGAGGGAAAATGGCCCGGGATCCACTACTGCCCTGTTCCCGAGGCTGCTGGTACGCCCACGGCTGCCCTGCTGTGCCAGGGACATCTTTCGGGAAACCAGGAGGCTGACCTCCCGCCCACAGTGCCTGGCATTGAGCCGGGGCTGCTGCCAGGGCCGGACTCCCGGGATTCTGAGCTACAGAGGCTGCAGGAGCACCCTCCTCCACTGCTGAAATTCCTCTCCCTACGCCCAAGCTCACACTCACCCAGAGGCTGCGGTCACCGCCACAGACTTTATTCAGCAGAAGCTGGGAAAACTTGGCCTCCCCCTCCCACTTATCCTCCAGACTCCCACCAGTGCCTCGCATCAGCAGAACCTGATGGGAAGCCGGCTCGCTGAGGCTCTGGGAAATGTAGTCTTCAGGCTCCTAACCCCTGTGGAGGAGGACCGGGAGAGTGGGAACTGAGGTGAGAGCCTACAGACAAATAGCCAGCCCAGCCTACGGCGTACGCACAGATGTTTCACACACAGGGCTGCTGTGTGTGGGTATCTCCAGCTGTTCTCCATTCGGGTTTGTTTGAAGCAAAGAGAACACATGTCAGCTGTCTCGAGCTTCTAATAGAACACCCGCGCAACACATTTAACCACCCGAGGATCAAACCTCTCTTCCTCCTCGCCATCCACTCCTTTCCTCCTTGGATTTGGCAGGGGATATACAAACGCTGGCAGGCACTGCAGTTCACACTCCACTTTGCAAAATCCCAATGGAATCTTTCTAGCCTCCTGTCTTTTGCCCCTGAGTGTCTCCCATGTGTAACCAAGGTAATCCCATATAATAAAGGCTAATATGCAAATTGACCGAACGTCAAAACAACCAGTCTTGGGGAGAGGACCTAAGCTGGCAGTCGGACATCCCCTAAGGGCTCCTGGACTGTGAGAGGGCATAAGCCAGGCCGAGGGACCCCCTCCCCAAGTGCACAAATTTTGTGCGCTGGACCCCTAGTCCTATATAATAAAAGGCTAATATGCAAATTGTCTCCTCAGGAGTTCAACCAGGAGTTTGATCACTCGCTATGACATGTGCTGACCATCAGGGGGCAGGGTGAAGCATGGTGGGTGACCAGCAGCAGTGGAGTGCTGAGGGAGTGAGGGAAGGAGGAGGCAGGGAGGCTAGGAGGTGGGAAACCTGATCAGCCCTGCTCATAGGCCTAGGGACCCTACCCATACATGAATTCCGTGCCTCTAGTATGTTAATAAAATTGTGTTCTTTTTTCTCTTGTTAATCTGTATTTTATTACAGAGATCTCAAGGAACAACTCAGAAAGCTAGAGGAAAAATTATTTTTTTTTTCTCCCCTACACCCATGAAGTCTGCTAGATCCATAATAATACCAAGGGTTATTCTACTGAACTGGCAGTGAGTGTCCCTTACGGAACAAGCTCACTTGCTCTTAAGACCCAAGCATTAGACTCTTCTTAGATTTTTCTCTCAGGTTAATTGAGCCTGGTGTTTCCTCCATGGGCTCAACACACGCTGTGGTCTATAAGGCGAGCCCTAGAGACAGAGGTGGAGGAGGATGTGACAGGCCAGAGCCACTCTGACAAAGGCGATGTGGCCAGGGCTCAGGAAAACCTCTGTCCCGGAATCCGCTTCCTGGGAATAACCAGGTCAAGCCGAACAGCACGGGCAGGCATGAAGGTGGAAACGGAGCGAGCCTTGTTTTGGAAGTGGCGGTCCCTGGAACCTCACGTCGGCCCCTGTACCTCGCTGAGTCCCCCATGGGGACGCCCCCTGAGGTGATGACAGGGAATGCAGCTGTAAGCGAGGTTACCTTGGGGTGAGGGGAAGACATGAGACAAAGAAGTTTAAAGAAGGGAACTAGCCTGTATTGAGGTCCTACTCTCGAATAGGCATGTCCTATCATGTTCGCATTTTAATCCTGGAAACCTTATGACATTATCGCCTCTTTAGAAACAGGGGAACTCGGGGGGATCCCACATCTGGCAAGCAACATAGCCAGATTCCATGCCCTGTCTGTTCCTCTCACACGTCAATGCAGGCAAATCCATGAGACTGGCGCCCCTTGAGGGGGCTGAGGGACACGTAACCTTCCCTGGACCTCTGTCGCGTACCAGGCACCGCGTGTGTGTCTGACACTCATCACCTACTTCCCCCTTTCTAAGCACCCTGAAGAGCAGGCGCTTCTATTCTATAGGGTAGGAACATAAAGTCAACGTTATAAATGTGTGAACACATGCCGAAACCGGTTTGGCTCAGTGGTAGAGGGTCGGTCTGCAGACTAAAAGTTCCTGGGTTCGATTCCGGTCAAGGGCATGTATGTTGGCTGCGGGCACATCCCTGGTGGGGGATGTGCAGGAGGCGGCTGGTTGATGTTTCTCTCTCATCGACGTTTCTGGCTCTCTATCTCTCTCCCTTCCTCTCTGAAAAAAAAAATCAATAAAATAAATAAATTAATTAATTAATTAAAAATGCCACATCTGTGCCTCTCAATTTGTGAAACTTCACTGAAGTTTAGGAAAGAACTAGTTAAAAAAATAAATAAATAAATGTGTGAACACTGCATTTCAACCCAGGTCTGACTCACTCCAAAGCCATATTGTTTCCACGAGCCTCAGCCTCCCCATCTACTTTGGGAGTTAAGATACAATCCCCTGAAGATCAGGAAGCGTGCTGGGCAGAGCACCAGAGCCAGGTGACTGGTTTGGACAGAACGAGTGTCCACAGAGAGAGAAGAGAGTCCGGGGCTGGATGGCCTCGCACTCGGCACATTGTCTCGCCCCTTGTGTCCCTCTTCCCGGCCAGCATCTCTCAGAGATCCAGAGAGGCCCGGGCCACTTCCTTTTATTTCCCAGAACCCAGGATGCGTTTGGTTTGGGGTCCCAGCCAAATGTTCTTGCTGATCTCCCCACAGTGGGCCTCTTTGCTGCCTGCCCCTCCCTCTGCCCACACTCCGATCTTCTGGGCTCCGGGGGGTAAGCCTCCTCTCTCTCAAGGTCATAAATACAGCCAGGCAGGGCCCAGGCCTGCGCTTTAATTGGTGCCCCTGCAGACCCGTTACATCACCGTGCTCCCGGGGGAGGGCCTATAAATAGCTCCTGGCCAACCGAACACACACACACACAGTGCCCTTCAAAACAATCCCAGCATCTCAGAAAGAGCGTGGCCACGGAAGTCCATGGCAGGGGCTCCGTTTGGGATTTGCCAGCAACGTTTTGAGTGACTGCAAAGCATGAAGATGTCAGAGGCACCGAACAAAGTGAAAGAAGCAAACCACAAATATATTATCATTTCTAAAATCTCTTCCTTTTAAAAATTATGTCATGAGGTAGCATTTTCTGCCCTAGGCACTGCTTGTAGTCATGCCCTCAACCCACACACCCTGCTCTGCTCCTCCTCTTCCTCCTCCTCCTCCCTCTCCTAAGAAGAAGAAAAAAGGAGAAGGAGGAGGAGGAGGAGGAGGAGGAGAGAAGGAAGCAAGAGGAGGAGATCTTATGCTATTGGGAAATTGCTGGCTAAAAATTCCTCCTATCTCAGCACTCTGTCCCCCTAACCTACATCTGTGAAAGGTCTCAGTGGTCAGAGCTTCACACATTTAAGCCAAACAGAACTCAGAAACAGAGAGGAGAGTGAGAGAACGAAAACGAGACCATCCGAGTTCATAAAATAAACTGTTTCAGGACAGTTTTCCATTCTAGGTAAATGCCCTTTACAGAAAAATGTTTTCAAACATCATGTTATGAAAAACCATTCCTGGGAAGCAATGATTAAGGGATTTCCTCTTGGCCAGGAATGTGAATCTGTGTTTGATATTTCACGTCCACCCCATTGCAGCCGGTGACCAGAAAGGCAATAATGCTGGTCCAGTCCTCCATTGACAACAGTGACAGGACAGACATCCAGGAGCCCGAAAGGCTACGTCCCTAGTGATGATCCCTGGGTCGTTTTAAAGGCAGATCCCTCTGTTACTCTCAGTGAACTCCAGACACATTTCCAAAATGTCGCTTTCTTCCCTTCCTTTTTAGTTTCTCTTTCAGCTGTGGCCGAAGTGACTTTCTTCCAGGGCTCTGGAGTTTTCAGCTCTAAGTAGGGATGGATGGATGGATGAATGGATGGACGGACGGACATGTGGGTGGATGTGCATGACCCTCTGTCTCTGGTCCCGAGAGCCTGGGACTGAAGGAGCTAGCTACTTCTCAGCAGTGTCAGGTTTCTGTTGACTCAAGAATCCACCCAGAAATCTGGGGCAACAGCCCATGTACAGCGATGCCCATGCTCTCTCTTCCAGCGTATGCAGGAAATCACAACTTAAAAATAAAATTCACACCTAAACCATCGGCCAACATTTGCACCTTCCTCTGAAGTCTCACTGAGTTTTACCCAATGTCATGAACAATCACGTGGGTACTCGGCAGAGCTGCCCCAGCAGAAGCCCTGGTGGTGTCCTCTGCTGAGAGAACCCTCCTATGGCTGGCTGGGCGTCCCACCCCGACTCCCGGCCATCTGCGTAGGGGTACATTCCCCAGGCTTTCTGACCTCCTCAAATTCTGCTTGAGCAGGATGTGGAACTTGCCTCCTGGACATTAATGATAAATAAAATAGCTTGTCACTGAGTCAAAGGAACCTCCATGGAAGTTTCTGCTCTTCCACAAAATTACTCAAACAAAGGCTTCCTCCTCTGGATCCTGCCCTCCCTGACAGAGGTCCCTGAGTGTGGTGTGGTCACGCTCCAAGCCCAGAGCAGCCAGGAGGGGGGGGGGGGGTACCCATGTCTCCACTCAGGGAGAAAGTGAGTTTTAACGCTCTGAAGTGAATGAACTTTCTCCAACTGCCCTTAAGTAAAAGATGTTCCAACTTCTGATATGCATATATATCTTCATTTTTAAATATATTTTATTGATTATTGATTTTTTTAATTTTTTTTTAATTTTTTTTTTTACAGATAGGAAGGGAGAGGGATAGAGAGTTAGAAACATCAATGAGAGAGAAACATCGATCAGCTTCCTCCTGCACGCCCCCCAATGAAGATATATTGCCAAACCAGTTTCGGCAATATATTTTCATTTTTTAAGATCACTTCCTGGTAGAGGCCAGGACTCATGTAGATGACTGGCTCCTTTTTCTAATCCCCCAGGGAGCTCCGTGGCTCTCTTGAAGCCTCAATGCACTGCCTGTCCCCCGATGGCAAGGCTCTGCTACCCCGAGGGCACCGGGAGGCCAATGGCAGAGCCATCTGGCACCCAGGACGTGGGAAGTCCCCATTTGAATCCACGGATCATCTGGATTAACAGATCATCTGTTAAGAGGCCTCTCTGTGTAGTCTAGCACCTCGTTAGAGAAATCCTTTTTCTGAATGGATGCTCCAAACCATCACTCTGACCAAACAAAACTAAGCCAGACACCTAGCCCTAGATAGGTCCTCAAAAATACCTCTCTGTGCCTACTCTTTATTTTATTGATTGATTTTTTTTTTATTTTTTTTTACAGAGAGGAAGAAAGAGGGATAGAGAGTTAGAAACATCAATGTGAGAGAAACATCGATCAGCTGTCTCCTGCACACCCCCTACTGGGGATGTGCCGGCAACCAAGGTGCATGCCCTTGACTGGAATCAAACCTGGGACCTTTCAGTCTGCAGGCCGACACTCTATCCACTGAGCCAAACCTGTTAGCGCTCTGTGACTACTCTCAGCCTCAGCCCCTTCCTGGCCCTTCTCCCCACCCCCTGGCTAATGCGAATTGTGTAATTGTTTGCTGACCCAAGTGCTTTCCCTCCCGGTGTCAGAGTTCCCCTCTTCCGTGTTAGAAGTTGCAAAAACAACCTTATCTTTTGGCAGCACTTTTTCAAAACCTAAGTCCTTTCTCTTTCCTCCACTCCCCATGCCCGCCCGCCCGGGCAGTGCCAGTGCCAGCTTCCCTGGCTCTCCTCCAGCCTCGTCCCGTCCTGGGATCGGGCACCTGTGGGCCTGACAGCTCTGCTAGCCCAGTGGGCGACCAGGGCTCAGGGGATTATGGAGCTTGGCGCTCGGAGGCGCTCATTGAGGGCAAGGTCCACTGTTGCTCCGGCCGCTCCTTCAGAACACAGAGGCCCACATCCTCCTCACCCAGCCGGCTTACAACCCGATACCGTGGAAGCAGGTAGGCGCGGCCGCACAATGGTTCCCTCCGCCCCGCTGGCGAGCAAATATTTACCGCGCTGGGCTGCTGCCCGCGGGCGGGGCTCAGGGCCTGGCCCCTCAAAGTCACATCCGCAGCTCTTTCCTCCTCTTCCCCTTTCACACTCAATGGATGGAGCCTGTTTGTAAAGACTGCTGAGAAGAGCCACAACCGGTTTCGCTCAGTGGACAGAGCGTCGGCTTGTGAACTGAAGGGTCCCGGGTTTGATTCCGGCCAAGGGCATGTACCTTGGTTGCGGGCACATCCCCAGTAGGGTGTATGCAGGAGGCGGCTGATTGATGTTTCTCTCACATCCATGTTTCTAATTCTCTATCCCTCTCCCTTCCTCTCTGTAAAAAAATCAATAAAATATATTTTAAAAAAAAAAAGACTGCTGAGAAGGGTTCATAATTGGCCTTGGTAGAGGGCGTTGATGCGCAATTTAAATCTAATTCCTTTACGCATTCAACCTGCGCCTCAGCAGCCCTTAGTAATCCGTTGCGTGGACGTCATCTCTCATTCTGGTTTCCGCAATGAGAGGGAGGAAAGCTGCATCGCACGCCTCATGACCTCATCTCCTTCCGAATCCTGGGGGACGTAGGGGGAGGCAGATGTGGAAGCTCCAGCGGTGGCGCCTGGCAAGGAAAGGTCAGGGGATGCTGGCTGTGTCCTGGCAGAAAGAATGGGCTTCCATCCTCCCCGGAGGAGCTCAGTCCCAGGCCCCAGCGCCAGCCTACAGACAGGCTGTGAGGCCTCAGTTTTCCGTCGTCCTCACAGCTGCCTTTGAACCCTCCCAAGGAGTTGTTTCTCCGCTGGCCCACGTCAATGTTTGAGGGCGCAGCGGCGGGAGAGTCTGGAAATGCGGTGATGATGGCAGTCCTGTGAGAACAAAGGCCAAGGCCAGCCCGAGTCCAGGGGGCAGAGCGTGAGCAGGGCGGGAGCGCCAATGGCCAGGACAGGAGCAGGGCCCCATGATGCACCGGGAGAGGCAGCCAGGGCCCTGGGCTTAGCTGCAGCTCCTTCCCACCCACGGTCACCTTCTCGTGTGGGGGGTGGATTTGAAAGGCGAGGAGGAGAAAGAGACACAGACTGGGAGGTGGTGAAGAGGGGCAGCCAGGGGAAGGGGGGTAGAGGATCGCCTGCACCATAGACAGGGACTCAGAGGGGCTCCGAGGCTGAGAACTGCCTGGCAGCACCTGCAGAGTGAGCACAGGAGGGCCTGACGCCGGTGGGCGGGTGTGGGCGTGAAGGCCCTGCCCTTCTCTCCCTGTTCTCCAAGAGGCAGAGACCTGCACATCTTCGGAAGGGCCTTGGCTGGAGGGGGGAGGACGCATCTCTAGAACCTGCTCTTCTATGTTTTCTTTTCTTTTTTTAAAAAAATATATTTCATTGATTTTTTACGGAGAGGAAGAGAGAGGGATACAGGGCTAGAAACATCGATCAGCTGCCTCCTGCACACCCCCTGCTGGGGATGTGCTCACAACCAGGCACATGCCCTTGACCGGAATCGAACCCAGGACCTTTATAGTCTGCAGACCGATGCTCTATCCACTGAGCCAAACCGGTTTCGGCTGTTTTCTTTTTTTAAGTATATATTTTATTGATTGTTTATAGAGAGGAAGGGAGAGTGATAATTAGAAACATCGATGAGAATCATCGACCAGCCGCCTCCTGCACACCCCCTACTGGGGATGTGTTCGCAACCAAGGTCCATGCCCTTGACCGGAATCGAACCTGGGACCGTTCAGTCCGCAGGCCGACGCTCTGTCCACTGAGCCAAACCATTAGGCCTTCTACGTTTTCTTTCCTCCGAGAGAGCCAGTGCCTCAACACCCCAGGAGGTGCCTTACGGGGAGACGGCAGGGCGGGGGGGCTAGAGGAGTCAGGAGGAGATGCAGTGTGCTAAGTGTGAGCAGAGGCCTGGCACTGCCTAAAGGCCCTCCGTCCAAGGTCACGTGCAGCAGCCACATGTCCGTGAGGACCGCTATCTCAGCACAGTGACTGCCCCCACGGGCGCCCCGAGCTCGCTGCTGCCGCCCAGGCAGGCTGCTCTCCCTCGCCGGCTCTGAGCGGTCACACTGGGAAGCAGGGAGACGCAGGGCTGTTCGGCGTTAAACAGAAAGTCCCCGCACTCCGTGAAGACATGAAGAAAACAATCGGAATCTTTTGCGGAAGTGTCTCCCGTGAGTGCCAGTAGGCGCTGGTTTCAGAACCCCCAGAAACTGGACTTCCCGTGCGTCTGGGGAAGTTGAAAGCGAGGGTGAAGGGCTTGCCAAGACCTTTCCCCAGCGTTTGAGAAGCATTGATTGACCACGAAGGCCGTCTCCGGACCCTGCTTCCCCTTTTAATGAGGATGTCACGTCCGAAACACGTGCCCTTAGACACATCCTGTTCTCCCGGGCCGCCGAGGGTGGGCTAGCCGTGGAGACGCAGGGCGGGTGGAGGGTACTGGACTCATGTCTTCAACTGGTATTAGTTAGTGCTCTGGTGGTACATCCCACAGTTTTTTGTTTTGTTTTGTTTAAATATATTTTATTGATTTTTTTTTTACAGAGAGGAAGGGAAAGAGATAGTTAGAAACATCAATGAGAGAGAAACATCGACCAGCTGCCTCCTGCACACTCCCCACTGGGGATGTGCCTGCAACCAAGGTACATGCCCTTGACCGGAATCAAACCTGGGACCTTTGAGTCTGAAGGCTGATGGTCTATCCACTGAGCCAAACCGGTTAGGGCCATCCCACGATTTTTTGTTTTTTTGTTTTTTAATCTGCCCCAACCCTCCTTTTCTCATAAACCCAATTGATTTTCATGGTTTTGCAGAAGTAATGTTTTTATCTTTTCGGGGTGGGTGGGAGGAGGGGAGAGAGGCTGGGAACGGGGTGCATGGATGGCATTACGGTAAGAACTTTGGTATTTGAGGATTCTTGGCTTATTGACCTATTTTCTGGATTCTTGTCTCATTTCAAGTGGCTGCATTGATTTCCCAATTACCCCAGGCTTCGTGGCTTAACACAACTCAAATGTGTTATCTGACAATCAGAAGTCCTAAATGGGTCTTTAAGAACAAACACCAAGGTGCAGGCAGGGTTGTGTTCCTCTCCTTTGATCTGGGCAGGTTTGCGATCCACATATTTTATTCTGCAAATCACTGGTGGTCATGACGGCCGTTAATGCATGGTTGTATGAGAGTCCCCATCAACCAGCATTTGGAAGAAAACGTGGACTCTCTTTCTATGCCCTCCACCCTGTTCCTGCATCGCTGTCATGGCTGATGCAACAGGACACTCCCTGTATTCAAAGAGCCAAAAAGTGTACACTTGGAACTACCTATACAATTGTATTAACCAGTGTCACCCCGATACACTTAATACCAGATTTTAAGAAAGAATAAATGCTGTCCTGTCGACTGCGTCCACAGAGATAGCAGTTAACGCTGACATTTGTCAAACAGCCCTTCTGAAATTACACCTGTGGGATAGTTGCTTTAAGCCACTACATTTTGGGGGTAACTTCTCCTGCAGCCACAGGGGCTCGGGCGCCGGATACATGGTGTTCACAGAACGTACCACTCGGGTGTTCCTGCAGCACAGCTGTGCTGACAGCCATCATGCTGTCAGAACATCTAACACCCGGCACAGAGGAAAGACCATCAGTGGCTTCTCCAGAGTCCCAGGTGCAGTGCTGGGTGCGAGAAAACGTGACCAAAAAAAAATCCATTCTAAGCGTTATTTTGGGGATTAAACCAGTTTTCTAGAAATGAAAACAAGCAGAATGTGGGTGCCTAGAGACACTAAGCGTAGGCACCACACCCCTTCACCATCACCTCCAGGGTGAGCTGTCCTCCTGGTGTGAGGGGGATCAGCAACAGGCTGGGTGGGAGTGGCCTCTGCAGAAGGAGGTCAACAGAGGAAGCTCCTCAGGCAGGTGAGGAATTCCAGGCAGTCTGGAAAAAGCCCTTTCTGCTGCCTCATCTATCTATCTATCTATCTATCTATCTATCTATCTATCTATCTATCATCTATCTATCCATCTAACTATCATCTATCATCTACCTATCATCTATCTATTTATCTATCTATCTACCTATCATCTACCTATCATCTATCTATCTATCTATCTATCTATCTATCTATCTATCTATCTCTCATCTATCTATCCATCTATCATCTATCATCTACCTATCATCTATCATCTATCTATCTATCTATCTATCTATCTTTCTATCTATGTATCTATCATCTACCTATCATCTATTTATCTATCATCTAACTATCATCTATTTATCTATCATCTATCTATCTATCTATTTTTATGCCACATTGTGGTAACACACACACACACACACACTGCACAGCTGACCGTGGCCAGGACTTCCTGATGACTGGGTAAAATAATTGTTGCTGGGAAGAGAAGGGAAGTGCCCGCTTCCGGTGAGTTTTGCCTGATGTGGCTGAACTGTGAGGAACTTGGCACACTCCCCAGCCGGAGCAGTCTGTGTGAGAGACTGATAAGGCAGGGACACTAACTCAGTAACCAAAGTTACTGAAGTACAGCAAGCTGTCCGTATGCCAGACCCTTCCTTATATGGGGAAGGGTTAAAATACAAAACAAAGCACAGTAGATTCTGAAATATTATCTCGACAGTTAACAGTCACCCACAGAGACTGTCCAGACACTTAGGAGTCCAAGTGACAATTATTTGGACTTTTTTTTTCTTTGCTTAAGACAGCTGGACAATTTTGCACAAAACATGATGGGAATACAAAATTCTTAGGTTTCCTTCCCCAATTAAATTATTTCATCAGTAAATAATTCCTGAGCAGGTAACTCCAAATATGTTCATTTACATCAAAAAATTTCAAGCAAGTAACCTTTATAAATCTGTAGTAAAGGATGTTTCCTTCTGTATTGGCTGGGGCTCATTGTGTATTATAAATTTGTTCAACATTCGAGGCTCTCAACTGAAATTTTAAAGATCAGGCTTCCTTTTTCTTCTCCTGAAAGGTGCTGATGATTGGTTGAAGGTATATTTGTTGTTGTTGTGTTTTTTTTGTTTGTTTGTTTGTTTTTAAATATATTTTAATTGACTTTTTACAAAGCAGAAGGAAGAGGGATAGAGACTTAGAAACATTGATGAGAGAGAAACATTGATCAGCTCCCTCCTGCACACCCCCACTGGGGATGTGCCCGCAACCAAGGTACATGCCCTTGACTGGAATCGAACCTGGGACCTTTCAGTCCGCAGGCCGACGCTCTATCCGCTGAGCCAAACTGGTTTTGGCGGTATGTTGGTTTTATATAGTGGAATCACCTACTAGATGCCCCCGATGATACTACGGAGCAAAATTTCCAGAATTCCTGGGCTGATATCCCGGGAAAAGCCGGTGATGTCATCTTGTATTAGTTAAGATGGCACCAGCTGCTATCAAACATGATCCTCCAGCCCAGCCCATGTGGCTCAGTGGTTGAGTATCAACCTATCAACCAGAAGGTCAGGATTCCATTACCAGTCAGGGCACATACCTGGGCAGTAGGCTCGATCTTCAGTAGGGAGCATGCAGGAGGCAACCAATCAATAATCCTCTCTCATTATTGATGTTTCTATCTCTCTCTCCTCCTTTCCTCTCTGAAATCAATAAAAAATATTTTTTAAAAACATAAACTCCCAAAACTCAATGGCAAAATATTATTTATTTGTATGACATAAAATGTTGCTTATGAAATTTACTTCCCACTCATGTAGTGTGCAATTGACACAGGCAAGGCAAGGCAGCCCACTCTGCAGAATCCTGTGGAGACCCCAGCTGGACAGGGCAACGCCATCCTCAATGCGGGACCTACCCATTGAGAGCAACGGATCACACAGGCCAGGCCTGGAAGCGTCTACATCACTTTGACCCACATCTGATGGCCAGAACTCAGTCAAAATGGCCCAGATTAGATGCAATTATTTCTGGGCAATGTCAGCCCTGGCTGAGCACCCACTTCCCAGCAATCGAAGCGAGCATAGTTCTTTGGTGACAAACCACCCCTCTGCTACCCATCTCATGTACAGTGTGGATTCTTCCCATCCCCAGGCCTGTGGCTAGTGCCCTAAATGATCAGGTCAAACCTTGTCCCACCAAGACCCAAAAGACGCATGCTCTGCTGTCTTGGTCTCTATGACATTTAATTTGGAATGGTGCTATGGAGCTGAGACAGTTCTCCCCAGGAGTGCCTAGCTCAGATGGTGAGAGTATGCTGGCCCAGCTCATCTCCATTGCGCAGTAATGCTAGCATCTGTTTGTTGTTGTTTTTTTTTTTTTTTTTGGGGGGGGGGGTTAAATATATTTTATTGATTTTTTTTACAGAGAGGAAAAGAGAGGGATAGAGAGTCAGAAACATCGATGAGAGAGAAACATCGATCAGCTGCCTCCTGTACACTCCCTACTGGGGATGTGCCCACAACCAAGGTACATGCCCTTGACCAGAATCAAACCTGGGACCGTTGAGTCCACAGGCCAATGCTCTATCCACTGAGCCAAACTGGCAAGGGTGTGCTAGTGCCTGTTATGTTTCCAGTGCTCATCCGCCCTGGGAATGCTATCCCGTGTGGGAGGGCTCTGTGATGGAGGAGAGTGTTCCCTCAGTCCGCGGTGATAGATCCCCGGGCCCACTTTGGGATGCCAGGGCCAGGCATCACGAAGATTGCCTACGGGACCAAGCCCTGGTCTGGATTTCACTCCATAATAAATCCCAGCAGCCCTTGTTCTCCCGTGAGCAGCTGCTAATGATGCAATGCCCAGGGCAAACAGGCCTGTGTGGAGATGTTTCACTTACATAATGAATGAGCCTGCACACCACCCTCCTTGTATGCAGACCCGGGTTGTTTTTAAGAATGGCAGTGTACGCCATCACTTGTTGTTATCCCATTATATTAGGCACTGTGCAAAGTAAATATAGCACTACTTTTTATCTATAGTAGTAACAAGTGTTTTGGTAGGCAGAAACCAGGTTTCATCTTAAACTGAGGTACCTCACCAAGGTTAAGCATAGCTCATTCAAAGTCAACGGATAGAGGCTGAGTTGAGGTTCAAATCCAGACCTATGTAACTCTACAATCTGTTCTCCATCCACTATGGCATATAATGAGTACCACCACCACCACCACCACCCCCAGGCACCCTGGATTGCTTACCATCAGCTTCCAAGAGCAAATGCTCAGCACATACAAGGAAAACATCAACCCATTCATTCCTCCCTGGCAAGACTACCCAAGTAAGATTTCTCAAATTGCTCAGGGCCAACCGGATGTCTTCACCTTGATAGAGTAACCCCATGTGCAGGAAGTTTGAAGAACATGTATTCATTGGAAAGTGAGATTTCATTGTATACAACTGCACACAACAGTAACTTAGGATCTGTGGCCACTCGCGTACTAAGGGTAAGCTACAGAGATGCACAAGTGTCTTAGATTATTGTAAGTGTTCGTGTCATCGTCATACAAGGCTGATTTCCCTTCCCATAGCTGCTTCTTCCCAGTCCACAGCGAGGCATCCCTTCTCTCTCTCCAGAGATGTGACAAAAGCAACATCGAGTCAAAGAGTGACCAACTGGTCACCAAGTCAGCCTGTTTGCCAAGCCACAGGACATTTAAACAGATAGTTCCAGTAAAGCCAAGAATCCATATGACTTAGTAGCACCTTCTCAAATGGGACATTTTGTGTGTGGGTCTTTGGAGGCTTTAAGCAAAGGCACAGTATTTTGGTGTTGGAGATCAGGACAAAGAAAAGAACATCACACGTTCCCTTCGTGCCATTATTACCATAATGGCTTCACTTAGAGGATTTAAGATAGCCAGGCACTATGCCGGATGCTTAAAAAAAGACATTTTCCATGCCGGAAATCAGCCCTCACAGTGGTCCCACAGAGACTAGACTATAATCACTTCTATTTCACAGAAGAAAGCAAAGCCAACTAAGAGACGATGAAGTAAGCGCTTCGCAAAGGACAGCAAAAGAAGTTGGGCCCAGGTGTGTCTGGCTCTCTCTAAAGCCCACGTTCTCTTGTGTGCGCCAGCCCACCCCGAGCCCCGGAGGGAAAGAACGAATGAACGCCAGCAGGAGGAAACTCGGCCTGCAGCGGGAAGGCTGTCCGGCGCTCCAGGGCTGTGTTGTGCAATCTCAGGAAAGGGAACACAGCGTGCTAAAGTTGCACAAGGAATGTAAACAAGACCAATGAAATCTCTCAGAATCCGTGCTAATCCCTGGCCGAAGTCTGATTCCAGAAAAAGCTTCTGTGTATGTAGTGTTTGGCGAGGTAGCATGGCTCTCAAAAGACTCCAAGTGGTGAGAGCGATGGCTGAGTTTTGCAAGTGTCTGTGCATTGAAGGTAGTTTGTTTCTCCCTCAGCAAACAGTGCCTGTGCATACAGCAGGTCTAAGTGCTCGCTGAGCGGTTTTAAAATTCCAAGGAAGACCGGACTTAGCTTTTATAAGGAAAATTCCGAAGCTGACATTTGTTGATGCGATGTAGCTTCGTTAGTTTTGACAGCATGGCCCTGGTGGGTCCCAGTACATTCCAATGCCATCTATTCAGGATTTGTGAGCACTTATGAGGGCAGCAGGGGGATGGAGTTCTGTGAAGGCCCCTGCTAGCAGATCCCTTCACACGCAATAAATAAGCAGGTCAAGGTCATGGCTCCCAGGAGTGCTCCAGTGGCTTCGCATGAAAATGCTCCCGGGTAAAACACACATACCTACTCCGTCACCGTTTATTTGTAACTGAGGCTTTGGGGAATCACAGGTACAAACAAATGAGTTCGTAAAATGGACCATCTATTATGTGTTAGAGTCTACAGCAAGCATGTCAAACTCAAAGTCTAACACGGGCCAAATAAACAAGGTTAAGTTTGTGTGGGCCGCAAAAAAAAACAAAAGCTTCCATTTTCATAGAAACTTTAGGTTTATTTCGATAGAGACATGCTGAGTACAAGGGCTGAAATAAATGAGTCACCGTTAACATAAAATAATCGAACATTTTAATAAAAATTAATTTTTTAAAGTGGAAATTTATTTTTTATTATTTTTAAATATATTTTATTGATTTTTTACTGAGAGGGATAGTTAGAAACATCAATGAGAGAGAAACATCGATTAGCTGCCTCTTGCACACCCCCCACCAGGGATGTGCCTGCAACTAAGGTACATGCCCTTGCCTGGAATCTAACGTGGGATCTTCCAGTCTGCAGGCCGGCGCTCTACCACTGAGCCAAACTGGTTTTGGCTAATATTTTTTCTTAAACATTAACTTACCAGACACTGAATAATTGCACAAATTAATAAGCGTGACAGAAAGAAACCTATTTTTCTCTTTCTCCGAAAGTGAACTATTTCCTGTTGTGCACACCAACTAAGTCAGTCCAAGACTAATGACCTGGCCATCGGCAGCTAAAATATTCGCTGCTGGTATTAGTGGAAATAAATGATGTGCCTGCATAAAAGGTGTGTAAGGGAAATGAAGGCAACACGATTATAGTAATCAGTCATTAGCAAATGTTGTAGTTTGGTATTAATAATTATGTATATCAGGATGTTGTAAAAATTAAGTTACAAAAATTTATTAGAACATTTCTTACATACCGTTATATTGGCTGTGGCCCGTGGGCCGTGAGTTTGACATGCTTGTTCTACATCTATTGTCTCATTTCATTCTGACATCACTTGTGAGTTTGTGGAGCGAAGGATTTTCATGTCCCTGGACACACAAGGAAACTGAAATTCGGAGAGCTTACCAGATTTTTCTCAGGGACACAGAGCAGCTGAGCTCAGATTTGAACCCAGGTCTCTCTGCATCACTTTGGGGTTCCTTGAGGAATAGCAAAGGGTGATTTTTGTATCTTGGAGATATATATATATATTATATATATAGTCCTTTCTTACTCGTCACCATTCACATACCAGAGTCCCCAAAGTCTACCATCCACATAAAAATCCTCCATTTAACCCAAGCTAAATATACCTCCAACTCTAACTCCATGAAAGCAAAACCACCCGGGCCCACTCCCAACACTAACACAAGGGAAATAGAAGCAAAGAAGTCAGCCTGGAATAAGCCAGCATTCTTAATTCATTGCTTAAATGTCTGACTTGCAAATTTTATAAATATCTGACCTTTGAACCCATTCTTAGCCCCTCAGGGGGATGTTGCAGTAGATCGCCTGGGCATTTCCATGTCAAGGGCTCCGTGTCCTGTGCCCTCCTGGGCACTGCGGGGCACTGAAGACTCTCCCCTCTCCCCCCCCCCCCCACCCCCCGAGCTCCAGGACTCACAGAGCACGCAAGGAAAAAAGTCGGAGGGATAAGAATTCAGTTTATGCAAAAGAGGCAGAGGCGGAGTTTAGGCCTCAGTTCCAGCAGAAGTGAACACAGGGCCGGCACAGTGACCACCCTGAACTGCAGAAAAATAGAAGCTACATTTGGCCACGAGACCTGGAACCTGAAATAAGTGTACCCCCCAATTCTTAGATGCCAAGAAGCTTAGAATGCGACTCTGAAAAGAGGGACTTTGCAGATGTCACTAGTTAAGGAGCTTGAGCTAAAATCATCCTGGTTTCTGGACATGCCCTAAATCCAATGACAGCTGTCCTTACAAGGGGAGGGGAGGACAGAGAGACCCAACAGAGGAGGCCCTGTGAAGACAGACACAAACCAGGATGGGTCAGCACAAACTTTACTACCTAACCCCTACATTCCATTCATTTCCCTATAAACTTACCTTCCCGTAATTTACCGCCTCTGGAAGTTCAAAACGCCTTTCTGGTGTCTTTTCACCTCTCCACAAATGGGTGGCCCTTTTGCTACTATCCTATATGATAACGAGCATATTAGCATATTATCCTATATGATAATATGCTAATGGTCGTCACACCATCACACCGTAACAACTGATCGGCAGAAGACTGCATGCTCGGCAAGGTGGGTGGGGACTTGACTTTCTGTGTCCTTCTGGACAAAGCCACAGTGACTGCCTGAGGCTCAAGCAAACTGCAGATGGCTACTGCCACTGCCCAGGGCCGGCCCATGGCTCAGGCAAGCCACAGTGGCTGCGAGGGCCAAGGCTCAGGCAGCTGCATGGCTGGCAGTGGCAGCAGCAGAGATGTGATGGGGGCATCACCTTCTCCTGATCGCCAGGTTGCCTCCCACAGAGGGAGGCTAGAGGCAGCAGCAGAGAGGGAGTGATGGGAGTGTTGTCTTCCCCTCATCAATCAAGGGGAGTGGGCCTAAGTTGTCAGTAGGACATCCCCTAAGGGCTCTCAGACTGTGAGAGGGTGCCGGCCAGGCTGAGGGACCCTCCCCACCAGTACATGAATTTTCGTGCACAGATAAGCTCCGAGGTGTGATGGTCTTTTTAGGGTTTTGATATTGTGAGGGTGCCCTCCCCTCTCACGCACATGAAGTAAACCTTTTTATGCTGTTCACCTGCCTTTTTTTCAGTTCCGTGTCTAGGGTTCCAGCGACTGAACCAAGGAGAGCAGAGGAAAAGGGTTTCCCCCAGCCTCACATCTTCGGCAGATGAGTGGATGAACACACTGGGTCCCTTCCAACGGATGGGGTACTGCTCCACAGCAGAAAAGAATGAACGACGGACACGTGATGGAATGACATGGCTGGATATCTAATACAGCATGTAAGGGGGGCGCCAGACACCAAAGGCTGTGTGTGGTATAGTGCCATTCACATGACATCCTGGAGTGCTCGTAAGAACAGAAAGCTGATAAGCGGCTGCCAACATCTCGGAGGAGGGAGGGGATGACTCCACAGAGGCGGGAGAGAGTGCCTGGATGCAGGAAATGTTTTACAATGTGGCCGTAAGGATGGACAGCTACATGGCTACGCATTTGTCAAAACTGAATGGAATACATTTAAAAGGTTAATTTGGCCCAGCAGTGGTTGAGCATCATCAACCTATGAACCAGGAGGTCATGGTTCGAGTCCCACCCAGGTTGCAGGCTGGATCCCCAATAGGGGGTGTGTAGGGGGCAGCCAATCAATGATTTGCTCTCATCGTTGATGTTTCTACCTCTCTCTCCCTCTCCCTCCCTCTCTGACATCAATAAAAATATATTTTAAAAATAAAAGATTTGTTTGACTGCATGTAAGGGATATCTCAATCATTCTTTTTAATGAAGGTAAAAGAAGAAAATGACACAGCATGAATAACAAACAATTTTTTAAAAATTTTAAAGCCTATTCTCACCCACTGGCACTGGGTTCACATTCCACAGGACGTAGTGTGTCTGTGGGTTTGACCTCACAGAGGAAGCGCTCAGACGGTCTCACCAGGATCCATCGTGTATCTGTTCCTGCCACCAGGATTCAGGGAACACCTACCATCTGCGTTGTCCATGGTGTGAAGGCGTGTAAGGGCCAATGAAAATCAGAGGCGTCATTCTTCCTGTGGAAAATGAGGGAAGAGGTTTTCCCTCCCCCCTGCTCTTCCGGAACTCCCCTCCTCTCTGTCCTCTTCAAACGCGGACATCTTTCCGATGGCTAACTAGGCCTGTGCCCATCTCTCTTCTCAGGACTGTTTCTCACCACCTGAGAGCTAGCTCTTTGAAATGTCATCATCAGAGAAAGTGCTGTCTCTCCCCATCGCCCTCAAATCACAAAACGCGTTTATTTCTTCATCGGAGAGTCACTCCTCTTCCAGATCATTTTGGACTCCTGGGTTATCTGCTGCCTTACAGGGGCACGCAGCCTTACGGGGGCACACTGTCTTATGGGGGGACACTGCATTATGGGGTTCCTGCCTGCACTTTCCTCGGTCACATCTCATTCCTGGTCCCAAGCTCGGGTGGGTTTTGGCTCCTTTTCCTCATCTGATTTGTGTGGACACGCCGTTCTTGTGAAACACCCCTCCCGTCCGATAAGGGAATGAAGATGAATCACGTGAGAGGATTTTGCAGTTCTGTGTGTTCACCTGTGTGGCTCTGGGTGTTGTTTGTTTGCTTGGCATGAAGTTACAGAGCAAACAGCCTTTCGATTCTAGTTCCACGTTCTCACGCAGCAAGCCCCCTCCCTTCCCTGTGTCCTGCGGCCTGGTGAGAAAGAGTAAGTGTGGAAAGAGGTGATGAGAACCTGCACAGGAGGACAGAGCCAAACCAGGCCAGATGCACGCATCTGCAAGGAACTTAGGAGAAGCTCTGGAAGGAAATGCCTCTGTGGGCGCTCGGTGCTCGTCCCTGGGAGAGAATGAGGGAGCCCCATGCATGTCTCTGCAGCCACCGCCCCTGTGGGCACACGCAGCCCTCAGACTTTTGGAGCCAGAGCACCAGAGAGCGGGACCCCAGGTTTCGGCTCCTGCACCGCTGCTCCTCACTCCTGTGCTGGGCAGGGAAGGGCAGCGTCTCTGTTGGGGCAACCGGAAGCCCTTCCCTCTCCTTTCTGGCCAGGGACCCTCCACTTTACCCTCCTCACTCGTCACGCAAGCTTCTGGGCACATCTCACTTCCCTGGGTGATTTATGGGGGAAAGCCTCATTCCCCGTCCTCATTCCCCATCCTCCTGGAGGACCGGACTTGCCCAGCCACTGGTGGGACGTGGGGGGAGCACCACTGAAAACAAAAAGAATTCATTTAAAATATATATATTCATATTGATTTCAGAGAAAAAGGGAGAGAGAGAGAAACATCAGCGATGAGAGAGCATCATGGATAGGCTGCCTCCTCCACACCCAGAACTGGGGATTGAGCCCACAACCCAGGCATGTGCCCTGACTGGGAATCGAACCGTGACCTCCTGGTTCATAGGTTGACACTCAACCACTGAGCCACTCTGACCAGGCGGAAAGAATCCATTTTGAAGAAGAGGCCTTGGATCTAAATTAAACACCGTTACTGCTTCTCAGTGCTGAGTTTGTGTGCATGCATCTTTTGCAGCTGCTCATGCAAAGTAGCATCATCTTCATAACATAGCTACTCATTTTCTTTTTTTAAAAAAAATATTTTTTATTGATTTTGTACAGAGGGGAAGGGAGAGAGATAGAATTAGAAACATCGATGAGAGAGAATCATCGACCAGCTGCCTCTTGCACACCCCCTACTGGGGATATGCCCGCAACCAAGGTACATGCCCTTGACCGGAATCGAACCCGGGACCCTTCAGTCCCCAAGCCGACGCTCTATCCATTGAGCCACGCCGGTTTCGGCGTAGCTACTCATTTTCTAGGTAGATGCGGATGCTTCTTTAGCGGATCTTGTCCACAGGTTTTCTTGTGGTCGGTGATATCGCCACGGTCCCTTCCTGGATCATAAAGACCTACACACATTTTGTGCAAATTACATCTTCAGCATCAACTTTCTTGAGAAGCAAGAAGGTGGCAGAATACGTTTCTCAGTGAGCGCGCACTTTTTAAAAGACCGTGTTGTCGAGCGAGGTAAATGGCAGCCACAGCGGCAGGAGCATGCAGAGCGCTTCCTACATGCTCTGCGGCGGGAAGGGACGCTCAGCTTTTGTTTTCAGCTCGCAGTTCAAGTGCAGCAAACCTATCACGGCCCACGTTTCTGCTGACCTTGACGCTCAGCAATGTGATGCCCATGTGCACGTCCCAAGCTGTGGCACAGCCGACACAGCACAGTGGACAGGCACAGTGGGCGGGCACAGCGAGGGGCAGGCAGAAGCAGCATCAAATCCCTCCCTGAGGCCGGCCGAGGGCCTTGCAGGAATTATCTGTCCTGGACACTGTGTCTGGAGGCTCGTTTTACTTACGCCTCCCACACGCTGTCCTTGAAAACGAGATGGCCATTGCGCTGTGTCAGGAAACAGCCAGGGACGCGTGTGAAAGTGAGAACTGGTTTCTCTGCACCTGCACCTCATACTTCCAATAAGACCACGGAGGCACCACCACTGTCAGTGTTACTGCCCCACCTTCCCGCTCCTCTCCCTGCCCCTCTCATTTTTGGTTGCATGGTTTTTACTTTACCAGAACCTATAATATACAGATACCACACTTCAATCCTTTGTTTTAACCTTAGCTATATAATTAATATATAATTTTATAATTATACATTGCTTATGATATATATATATATATATATATATAGTCTCATATTTACATATAAGTATATAACAGTTGTATCTATACTAATTAAAGGGTAATATGCAAATTGGTCAGGATGCCCAGTAACGACTGAACAGCAGATTGCGTGGGGCGACCAAGCCAAAAGGGGGTTAATGAGGGATGACCAAATGACTGAACAGCAGGCTGTGAGGGGCGACCAGGTTGGCAGTGGGGGCAGTTGGGGGAGACCAGGCCAGCAGGGGAGGGCAGTTAGGGGCCATCAGGCCAGCAGGTAGAGGCAGTTAGGGGTGACTAGGCTGGCAGGGGGGCAGTTGGGACTATACTGCAGGCTGGCAGGTGAGTAGTTAGGAGACATCGGTCCTGGATTGTGAGAGAAATGTCTGACTGCCGAGGAGGAAGCCCCCCCATAAATGAATTTCATGTACCAGGCCTCTAGTAATTATAGAATACACTAGAGGCCCTGTGCCTGAAAATTCATGCTCTGGAGAGGGGTGGTCCCTCAGCCTAGCCTGCCCCCTCTCACAGTTTGGGAGCCCTCAGGGATGGGAGGTGACCGGTGATCAGGGGAAGGCAACTCCCCGTCACACCTCTGCTGCTACCACTGCCAGCAGTGCAAGCCTCGTCTAGCCCTGGTTACCTGAGCCTCAGACAGCCCTGGGTGGCTGGGCAGCCTCCATCTGAGGCTTGCCTGTGCCTCAGGCCAGCCCTGGACCACTGGGGGGTTTGACGGGACTGGGGGACTCTGGAGGCAGGCTGAGGGAACTGGGCACTGTCATCTTGTGGCCTTTGCTACTGCCAGCCCTTAACTCAGGCTCTCAAGTGAAGGCTGGACTGTCTCTGCCCCTCCTGTCTCCCTTATCTGGCTTCATCTTCCTTACTGTCACTCCAAGAGTATCAATTGGCTGAATGGCCACCCTGGCTAGAATTGACGCTCTTTTCCCACAAGGACTGTGTTTTGATCACTTCTGAACGGCAAATAGAAGGGACCCAATAAGTAGTTAAATGAATGAATTTACTTTTCTTAACAGAGCCCTTCTACTAAATTAACATATTAGTAAGGGACTCATCGGTAATAAGCCCTCAAGCCCTAGCCGAGTTGGCTCAGTGGATAGAGCATCAGGCTGCAGACTGAAAGGTCCTGGGTTCCATTCTGGTCAAGAGCACATGCTCCGGTTACAGGCTCTATCCCCAGAAGGGGGCATGAAGGAAGCAACTGATCAATGATTCTCTCTCATCTTTGATGTTTCTATCTCTCTCCCTCTCTCTTCTCTCCCTTCCTCTCTGAAATCAATAAAAACATAGTTAAGGTTAGAAACATCGATGAGAGAGAAACATTGATTAGCTGCCTCTTGCACATCCCCTACTGGGGATGTGCCCGCAACCAAGGTACATGCCCTTGACCGGAAATGAACCCGGGACCTTTCAGTCTGCAGGCTGACGCTCTATCCACTGAGCCAAACCGGTTTCGGCAATAAAAACATATTTAATAATAATAATAATATGCCCTCAATAACACCTCCTATGGAGCTTTTCACCTGGTTGAGAAGATCCTCTGAATGTCAGCTCTGAATTTAGGTGGCCAGCTTCTCCCAGCTTCCCTGTTTTAGCTCTAAAGTTCCATGTCCCAGGAACCCCTTCAGGCCTGGCCAAGCAAGACAATTGCTTCCCCGGGTTACATCCCTGAGGAGCTCAGGAAAGGCATTTGGAATTACAAGCAACCAAAGGGTCCTTAAGTCAGAAGTGGGGACCTTTTTCCCCGCCAAGGGCCATGTGGGTATTTAAAAATATCATTCAAGGGCCACACAAAATTATCAACTTAAAAATAGCCTGCTCTATTTGGGCAAACATGTAATTAATTCCCCCCCAAGGCCTTGGCAGAGCCAGACCAAATGATTTCGCAGGCCTGTGGGCCGAATGGTCCCCACCCCTGCTTTGAATCAATTTTGCAGTTAAAAGTTTGCTAACACAAACCTATTAAGCTGGCCTGTGATTTCCTCCCCGTGTCATCGCTGTGTCGCAAATAATCCTGGACGCCACTGGGTGAAATTTGAGCAGCAGCTCTGGGCTGCATTTTACATTTTTGCTAGAATTTCTATTTGCCTTCACCTGTGGTCGGCAAACTGTGGCTCACGAGCCACATGCGGCTCTTTGGCCCCTTGAGGGTGGCTCTTCCACAAAATACCACGGCCTGGGCGAGTCTATTTTGAAGAAGTGGCGTTAGAAGAAGTTTAAGTTTAAAAAATGTGGCTCTCCAAAGAAATGTCAATCATTGTCCTGTTGATATTTGGCTCTGTTGACTCATGAGTTTGCCGACCACTGACTGTGTCGGGGCTCACAGCCTGTGAAATCGCTTCTGTGTTTCACAGTTACATCGGAAACACAACACATGAGCTTCCCAGAGAAAACATGTGGCATTTACGCCCCAGATTTTGCAGGGGAGGCCAGAGAAGTCCAAGTTCATCATCCCGTTGGAAGACAGAAGAGCCAGCTCTGCAGCGAACACTTATCCATGCGAATCCTAGGAACGAACGAGGCCTTAGCCATCTCTAGCCTTGAGGAACGCACCCCCTCTAGCTGCTAACATCATTCTGAAGCTCCAGACAGAATCATCAAGTATATTTTGGGGATTTGACATGTCAGCATCTTTGAACTGGCACATTGGAGGGAACGTGGAGAATCCGGAGCACTCTCAGATCCTGGGCCCAAGCTTCTGGCAGAGGGGCAGGACGTCACGCTATTCTGTTTCCCTCATGATGCATGGGGGTGGAGGTTTGGGTGTTTACATTTTAAAAGGCTCCTCTCAACCAAAACTGAAACTTAGAGATGCTGCCAGTATGGATTTTTTTTTTTTTTTTTTTTTTTTTTTTTTTTTTTGCACCTGCAAAAACTGTCGTGTTACTAAAACCAACTGTTTTTGCTGCACAGGCTGCTGCACGTGACGGGGGTGTTTCTCCAGCTTGTGAGCGAGGGGCTGGCCGTGTGGCCGTTGCACAACCCAGCACAGTACACCCCGCAGGGCCAGCCGCCTCCGCTCCAGAGTGTTTACAAAGCAGACCCGGGGGACGGCGGCCCTCTGAGGGAGGCCTGCCGAGGATCAGGGGCTCAGGCGCGGCTCCCCCGTGGAACACCGGTCACGGGGCTCAGACATGCTCCCCACAGGCCGTGTGAACTCTGAGAGGCCCTGCATCTGGATGCTTCCACAGCATGACTCAAGTTCTTGGACAGACCGAACCTTTTTGCTAACCCGGCTATTAGGCCTGGCCACTTCCTTCCTCCTGGCACTATTTTCAGCAGCAGCAGCAGCAGACAGGAGCCCTGCACCTGCCGTCACCCTGGCCCCAGCAGGGAGCCTCAGAAAGCCCTCCTTTGCCTGCACAGCAGGGCCAGCGGTGCCTGGGGGGCAGAAGGGGAGGTACGGGATGGTCTGTGTCCAGAGGATGGGGCCCAGAGGCCAGGCAGCCCTCCCAAAGGCAACAGCTCACCCACCACCTTCTGGTGTCTCCTGGCCGGAATGTGTGCCCCATCTCCTCTCCAGGGCTCTGGCTGTCATGTTCCCTCAGGGTGCAGACCAGGGCCCCAGCCGGGTGGTCTTGACCTCCAGGGACATGACCCCAAGGAAGAGGAGACACTGGGGTGACTGCCTACTGTGTAGCCAGCCTCTGTCCACAGGGTGGGAGGGAAATGTGGCTGAGACACAGCCCCCAGAAGCTGACAGTCCTGGGGCCTGTGACAGCCCGGCGGAGGGGTCTACTGCAGCCTGCTCCCAGGTTCAGGCCCCGCTGGCCTGACCACCCTGGCCTGGCTCTGCCACGGGATGGAGTTTCAGGACGCGGTAGCTCCATTCTCTTTCCAAGCCGAAACCGGTGCCGAGACGCCGGAGAGCTGGCCCGGGATCCCAGGGGCTCACGTGGCTACCTTCTGGCCAGCCTCCCCCAGCGCGCCTTCTCTCTTTCTTCCGAGGAAATTTGGCAGGACGGTGGGGTGCTTATGCTCCCCTTTTATCTGGGTCTGTTTGTCCCTAGCTGGAATAACAGGGGGGCTTTTAAAACCAAATGAATGCAACATCCAAAGAATGGCCTCAGACCAATGGAATGTCTCATGTTCCCTCTCTCTGGCTCAGAGCAGAGGCCCTTTGGGGCTTAACATCTTTTTCATTCACTTGCAAAATACCTCCCAGAGCACAAGTTCAGAGTCCTGGAGCAGGTCCCTCCTCTCCTCGCTCCCATTTCCCTCTCAGTGGCAGTCACCTGATCAGCTGGTACACTGTAGATTTGCGGGGGGAGGGGAAGAGAAGAAAAGATACTATTTTGGGTTTTAATTTCCAATGCATTTGTGTTGTATTTTATATATATATATATATATATATATATATATATATATATATATTGATTTTCTTACAGAGAGGAAGGGAGAGGGATAGAAAGTTAGAAACATCGATGAGAGAGAGACATCCACCAGCTGCCTCCTGCACACCCCCCATGGGGGATGTGCCCGCAACCCAGGTACATGCTCTTGACCGGAACCGAACCTGGGACCTTTCAGTCCTCAGGCCAATGCTCTATCCACTGAGCCAAACCGGTTTCGGCTTGTGCTGCATTTCTTACCCATGTCTGTTTCTTCTTCTCTAAAAACATTTAAGTCGACTAAACACCGCCTGTAGCCCACCTGTCACCCAAACACAGACACTGTCCTGGTTGGGCATGGATTTACCAGGGACCCATGAGTTCCATCATCCTTCCTCCAGGCGGAATCCCTGCCCCTGGAGTCCCAGGTCACAGCCTTCAATGTTCTCAGGACCAGAGAGGGACGAGTGCTAGCTGCAGAGAATGGAGACTACTGCATGTCCCGATGGCTGTCACTCTGCAACACACACACACACATACACACACTCACACACACACACAGAGACACACATACACACACACACAGAGACATATACACACACAGACATACACACACAGACACACACAGAGACATAACAGAGACACACACACACAGACGTACACACAGACACAGACACACACACACACACACACACACACACACACACGCACGGCCTGTCTTAAAAGCCTATCAGCTCACACAGATGCCGGCTTAGGACGCACATGTCCGGTACTTCCTCTAACTGACACTGAGCAGGGGCCCGGGACACGCCCCAGGGGTTTGTCTTCATGTCAGCTACTGGCAAGCAGCCCTTAGAGACCAGACAGCCTTTCTCCTTAGTAACTCACACGTGCTTCTGTTTTCCACGGCCTTGCTAGCCAGGGCGAGGTGATCTCCAACACTGAATTGTGCGTTTCCAAACCCTGAACTGCCTTTCACCTGGCAGGTTCTGGGAGGCTAGCTGTAGCCACAGACGTGGAGGAAGCAGAGCCGGGCAGGGGGAAAAGGGGTGGCCATGGGTTTGGGGCCAGCAGAGCTGCTTGCAGGGGCAGGGCATGAGCTGGGAAGAGGGAAGGGGGACTGGGAAGAGGGGCCACCTTTAACCCTTAGATGGCCAGGCAGGGCACTCAGGCCTCCCTTCTGTTACTGTTTCTGTGAACTCTTGTGGGTGTCAGCACGGAGAGCTGGGAGGAGGGCATGGCTGAGCCCAGAGCTCCTTGCTGAGGCCGGAGCACCTCTCCTCCTCCCGACTCCCCCTTTCCCCTCAGAGGTCACCCTCCGCCCGCGCAGTGCTCCTCACAGAACCAGCAACCACCCCCAGCGCCATCTCAACCACAACCACCACCGCGGGCCTGCGAAACACTCGTTAATTTCTGCTCAGGGTGCAGCCGTTTACAGCACTAATTACCTCTGCAGCCTCACACCCGGGCATAAAACCAGCCCTTTGTCCTCCACCGTGGAGCCTGTTCAAATATTAACTCAGCCATCTTTCCCACCTCCACACCCCGGGGCAGGAGGGCGGCGGCTCAGTCTCAGCGCCCCGGCTTCACAGACACACACATGGGAGCGGGAGGTCAGCGCAGAGGCTGCCCAAGGTCAGGTCTACACCTGGACGTATATTCAAGTGGGTGGAAGAGTGTGGGGTCACACTTCTCACTGGAAAGACGTGCCCTACGTCTGAGACCTCCACCAGGGTCCTGGAAAGATGGGCTTGGCGTAGGAACCCAACAGACAGCACCTGCTCAAGATGCCTTGCCCGGGGGCCCGTGATGGGACATAGATGTGACATTTCAGTCATCCGGAGACGCCCCTGGATGAGGAGAAGAGCACGAGGCAGTGGCATGTGCTCAAGCAGAGACAGTGGGTGGTAAAAAGACCCCCCCATCTTCACCCCAGACTTGGGCCTAATCACACCCTTGACTCTGACCACCTAAGTGACCTTGAGGAAAGGCATTCACTGGGCACAACTGTGATGACCGAGGAGGGTGACTCCGGTGAACCACGCAGCACAGAGCACAGGGCCTGGCTGGGGACCAGCCATCAAGGCCATTCCCACCCTCACAGGAGGAGCCTCTGGTGTTTCCTGCGGTGAGAACGGGAAGACGTTTTGTTCCCCAAGGAGCAACGATCCTTTGTCCGTCCCGTCCCGTGACTGTGCTCCGAAGTCCGTACAAAGCCAAGGCGTGACACCCATTAAAAATTTAACTATATATCATATTCATTTATTATCAATCCACAGGATAATCTGATTGCTACATGAGCTCATAAAAGCTTTTTCACCTTTACAAAATTAAAAAACAGTGTGCCACAAGGGTGTCATAACAACTTGCTGAGAAACAAGAAAAGGAATCTTAAAATTATAAATTTGCTGTAGAAAAGATAAAAAACGATTTTATTTTATTTAGAATTTTTTTTCTTATACCTTGAATAAAATATTCCCCTGTATAAAAAATAAAAAAGCTTGCTCTGGTTAGAATTAGAGTATTCTCTCTTTCTATCGCTCGCTCTCTCTCTCTCTCTCTCTCTCTCTTTTTTTTTTTGTCTTCAAATCTGGGAATTTGCATACGATCTCCAAGATCATTCTCCTTAGTACCGCGTGGCCTTCAAGCATAGCAGATTTAGAAAGATGCTCCCTCTCTCTCTCCTTCAAAGCAGTCTTCACATGGGACATCTGAGAAGGGCCCTTTCCTCTCCTCCTCCGGGTGCGGGGCCCACAGCTGCCCGTCTGGGGAGGAAGAGGAGGAGAGGAACTGGGCGAGGGCAGGGGAGGGCCGAGGGTGAGGGAGAAGGAGGGCGAGGGCTCAAGAAGGTCGGTCTGTAAGTGCTTTACGATAAGGTGCAGAAGCCGGCGAGTCGCTAGAACTGCCCTATGTACATATTCACAAGGATCACCACTCCCAGCTCGTTCACATTTTCTCCTCCGCTTGCTCCGACGACGACCGCCCGCCCGCGCGCTGGCGAGGTGGCCGGGCCGCCCGGGGGTTGGTCCTGTGCCGTCCTGGCGCTGGAGGGGGCGGCCCCGGACCCAGCAGGCTCTCCAGGCGCCGTCTGCCACCTGCCGCCTGCCGCCGGGCTGGCGTCCTGAGTTAGAGAGAAGCCGGGGCCGCTGCCGTCGGACCCGGCGGTCCCTGTCCCGCGGCCCAGGCTCTGTGCCTTGGATTTGTACAGAACGGGCGTCAGAGAGGAACACGAAACACAGACACACAGCACGAAGCCGGGGCCGGCCGCCGGGCAGCCGCGGGCCTAACAGCTCTTGACGCGGGCGATGTCCGACGTCTTCTTGATGACGCTGGCCCGGGTCTCGCGGTCCGGCCGGCCGCCGGCGGGCGCGGGGCTCACGGAGGCGGCGAGCGGGTGGTCGGGGTACGGGGGCCAGGAGCTGCTGAAGGGCATCGGGTAGTTCTCCTCCTTGATGGTGACCTGCAGGTCGGGCTTGTTGGAGGTCACGAAGGTGGCCATGCTGGGCAGCAGGTAGGTGCTCCGCGTGCCCATGTTGCTGAGGTACTGCTTGCCCTCGATGTTCCGCTTCCGCCAGGGGGGCCGGCCCTTTCAGAGAGAAAGAATGAGGGCGTGTGTTTTCCTGGCCTCCTGTCGGCGGGGCTTAAAAAAAATAAAAGGAGCCGAAACCGGTTTGGCTCAGTGGATAGAGTGTCGGCCTGCAGACTGGAAGGTCCCAGGTTCGATTCTGGTCAAAGGCATGTACCTTGGTTGTGGGCACATCCCCGGTAGGTGGTGTGCAAGAGGCAGCTGATTGATGATTCTCTCTCATCGATGTTTCTAACTCTCTATCCCTCTCCCTTCCTCTCTGTAAAAAAAAATCAATAAAATATATTTTTTAAAAATTAAAATAAAACAAAAGCACTGCCAATCCCCGTGCCAGGAAACGAAATTTCCTAAGTGTTGTGGAAGGAACGGGAGCTCAGCAACTCTACATCCCTCCATTGGAGCCCTCCCTTGTCATTGGTTCCTCTTGGCTGCCCCCCAGGAGCGTGGTCAGGGTGCTCGGTGCAGGCAGGAGGGCAGGGCAGCAGCATGGTGTCTGCATCCCCTCCACACCCGTGCCCAGCCCCGTCCATGGTGGCTGGTGCCATGGAGGCTCGGTTCCTCCAGGATGGCCCCATCAGGGGGAGGGGAGTGAGAAACGGCCCCACCCAGGGAGCGCCCCTGGACGGCTGGCCAATGGGCGCTGCTTAGAGGGTGGCCTCCTTTCGAGAAGGGAAGGAGCCGGAAGGCGGGCCTTGGAGACGTGGCTGGGACGTCTGTGGGCCGTTACACCCTGCACTGTTTTCTCAGGCTCCTGGGCTCATTGAAATTGGGTCTCAAAAGAACTGGTGGCCCAGAAAGAAGCTCACACAGACTGATTCATATGCCTTTCAGCACAACCATTATTGCCTGTCTCATTTTTTATTCTCTTTTTAAAAAAAAATATATTTTATTGATTTCTTACAGAGAGGAAGGGAGAGGGATAGAGAGCTAGAAACGTCAATGAGAAACACCGACCAGCTGCCTCCTGCACACCCCCTACCGGGATGTGCCCGCAACCAACGTACATGTCCCTGACCGGAATCGAACCTGGGACCTTTCAGTCTGCAGACCAACGCTCTACCACTGAGCCAAACCGGTTTCGGCTCATTTTTTATTCTTATAAGTGTATTTCCAGTAGGACATGATCTCACTCATCTAGGGGAAATGGTGAACAACAAAGACAGATGAACAAGAACCGACCCAGAGATGAGAAGCCATGGGTCAGACTGTTGGACCTCAAAGGGAGGATGGGGATAAAGGGAGAGATCAACCATCAACCAAAGGACTTATGTGCAATAGGGAGGTGGGGGCATGAATGGGGGGGGGGGGTTGGAATGGGGGGTTCCCAACGCTTCATGTTATCATTCAAAACCCCAAAATGATGTTCATTTTCTGTTCTGTACACTTAACCGCACACACACACACACACACACACACACCCATGAGTAAGACTCGGAACCAGAAGAGAAGGAACGTAGGAGGGTGGGAGCGGGCGGGTGCTTACCTCGGCGCTCTCCTCGTCACTGGGCACACTGTCGGTGGTTTCGCTTTCTGTTCATGGGAGAGAAACACAGGCTGTCATTCCTGCCTGCAAACTGTCCCAAGTATCAGCACCTCTTTTCCCAGAAGCGAAATGGGCACCTGACCTCCCCATCTCCGTCCCCTTCCTAAGGTCAAACACTGACCTTGGGAGATGCCAGAGTGACCACGGCCCCTCGGATGCCATCGCTTCCTGTGAGCCAGGCAATGTCTGCTCACGGTCACCACGTCCCGGGGCGGGGTGCTGGTCGCAAGGCGCCCGGCTGCTGTCCGCTCCCCCAGCCCATGTCAATCTGCTCACTAAGTCCCAACTCGGGGCCCTTCTCCCTCACCCCATTCACTCAGACCCCTCCTCGCCTTCACACTCCTTTGGCACTGGTATCTGGGATTTGTCAGCTCCACTGTCCACCCAGGTCACTGTCGATCCTCATCCTGGTCTTTACCTTCTTGTGGGACTTCCCCCTTGGGAGCAGGGGGGGGGGGCAGGGGGACGACCTGGGACTTGCTTTAAGCCGACAGAACCCAGCGGAGTGATGGGGGGATGTGTGTGATTACCTAACGGGACGGACCTGTGTGCTGAGCAGATTCTGTCGCTGGCTTTGAGGAAGCGAGCAGTCAGGTTGGGAAGGTTTTCTATGACAAGGAATGAAGGGCTGCTTCCCAACAACAGCCAGCAGAGAACTATGTTTACTGTACCCCACACCGTAGGCCCTTGGACACAGACCCCCACTTCGATGCTCAGATGGGACACAGCCCAGAGCGGACCTGGACTGCAGATGGGTGCAGGGGACCCTGAGCTCAGCCACGCCTGCACCCCTGGCCCTCAGGAACGGGGGTGAATAAATGTGTGCTGTTTGCAGCCACTGCATTTGAAGTTACACTGAATGCAGCCAGAGATAAGGAATTCTGTGCCCATCCTGACCCGCCTGCCCGCTGTGAGCCACTTCCCGGACCTGCTGTTTCCTCATCTGCAAGATGGGAGGGCAGCTCCTTCCAAAGGGGTTCGATGCTGAGTGATCCAGGCAGGGGCAAGGCTGACGGGCCTGGGCAGGGCGCACTGGGTCAAGGGGACCAGCCTCTGCACTGAGCCTGAGGCCTGGCCAGCACTGGTTTGCACATGCTAGACTCACAGCGTCCAAGTCAACGGCCGGTGGTCACAAATCACGTGTGATACAGGATTGTTTGAAGCAAAAAAGTCAACTTTTTTTAAGCAAAAAACCTTAAAACTCATAAGTAAAAAAATAATGTGCAGTTGCTCAGCGTTCAGTTTTGAGAAAACCAAATACAAAGGATAGAACTCTTGAAATACACAGACTGTCAGAGACCCTGAGGCTGGGCCGTTCACTTTACTGGCAAGACTGCAGGGCAGCCACAGCTGAGAACGTTCGCGCTGTGCCCGGGCCAGGGCTGCCACGGCCTGTGTACAGGCCTCGTTTGGCCTGGAGGACTGCTCACGGGGAGCAGCGCCCATCCTCTCCCATTAAGCACAAGAGCTCTCGGTCTGATGCCTGCAAGCCTTTCCCCCGGACCCACTGAGGAACTGGCACAGCCCGGCCCTGTCGCCCACCCAGCACCCAGGGCGCAGACCAGGCTCTGGAACGCAGGCTGGAGAACCAAGGACACCCGGAGCCGCAGGGTCACCCCGAAACGGAGAGAGCGAGGGTGCTGACCACCAGGCTCCACCCCGCACAAGGTGTCTGGGTCACTGCTCTCCAGCGATTTCTCCCAGCCCGACTGACTGCCGACGGGACCACCAGTGGCTAGAGGTCGGCCTCTCGGCTCCTCCGACGAGGCAGCCGTCCCCACAGCACCCAGCCTGGGAGCCGCAGGCCTCGCTGGTAACGGCCTTGGTTCCCACTCCAGCCTCTGAGGAAATTTCCAGACCCGATTCCCGCTGCTGGGCTGAGCTTCCTCTGGCTCTGAATCCAAGGTTTCTTTTCCTTTCGTACATGTCATGTCCCCTCAACTCCTCATCACCCCCATCGGTACCTTCCCCATCAATGGAAAACAAACAGTGCCAACAGGCATGCTTGGGGCTGGAAATATGCAAAAATGGGATCCCACAGCCCAAGCCACAGCTGAGGAGGGGCAGGAGGGAGGGGCGGGAGGCAGCCCCTGAGCCTGAGCAGATGTCAAACACCGCCCCCTCCCCGCCCAAGTCCCAGCTTCTGGCCTCCGGGAACAGCCGGGGACAAGAAAAGACACAGACTCTGAGCTCTGGCTTCGGCTGACACTGTGAGCGCAGAGCACGTTTCTGGCGTAGCTACAAAGGCTCTCCACAACGCCACACGGTTCCCCCGTGGTAAGGGCCGGCCTGGTGCCTTCCGCCCTCAAGCAGGAGCAGCAAGTGCTGCAGCCGAGGCCCGGGCCCCTTGAGCTGCCCGGGAACCAGGTGCCAAGGGCTTCGCTGGGTCGCGTAGTCCAGTTCCCGGTTTGACCTCACGGTCACCGCCACTTCCCGGGGCCACGCTTACCCCACAGACGAGCCCCTGGGGCTGCTGCGTCCAGATGCGTGTTAGTGGTAGTGTCAGTGCCCACACTCCAGCAGGAGTTACTTCCCTTTCCCTGCCGATCACTTGTGTTTGCCTTTTTTATTTACTTCGAATACAGTGGAGTTAAAAAAACAGGTATGCGATCATCATTTCACCTTCCTGGGCTCTGCTCCCCCAAGGCCATTGGGGAAGGGGGAGGGAAGGAGGGCCAGGCTGATCGCAAAGACTCTCTTCCCTCGCTCAAAGAGGACACTCTCCTTAGGCTCCCGCCCTCCAGCCCAGTGTTCCCGGCCAGACCTTCTTGGGAACACACGGGAGGAGGGACGGCATGCTTCACAGGAAAGCCGTTCTGCACGCTTACGTCCTGGAACAGTTTCTGGAAGGTTTTTGTTCGATACGTGTGAGTACAGTTGAGGAGGATGTCTTTCCCGCAATCCTTTGCTCAATCGCTTTCATTCGGGCTCAAGTAAAAGGTTCCAAGCAGAGTGGTCTTCATCTCGAAGCCTTTATCCCTCCTCCCCTCGCCCCCAGCAGAATGCAGTGGTTTCTGTTCGGGCCCCCATCTTTGCTGCCGGCGATCTCCGTTCTCTGGGCCGTGACCGGTCAGTCCCTCGTAGCATGCTTTCTCCTCCAGCCAGTCCCACCCTCTCACCCGCCGGCTCCAATCCAAAGGCTCCGGCGGCTCTCCTTTCCCACACCAGCAGCCACCAGGCAACACCCTGCTGCCACCCTCGGGCAAGAGGCCCTTTGGGGGGACCTTCAGAGACCAACGCCTCTCCTCTAGGCTCCCCAGCCCGGCTCTGGGACCCCCCTCCCCGGGACAGAAGTCTGACAGATCCAACCAGAGAGAAGACAGACTTGCAAAACCAAGTGTGTTCTGTGATCCTGCTGGGATTATAGTTCAGGGGTCAGAAGGCGAACATAGCTAACAACAGCCTCCAAATACCTATTTCCTAAGCAAAGGCATGGAAGTGGTTCGTGGAGGTTGAAATACAGTTGAATAAGCAAAACCAAAAAAGAAAAAAAGAAAAAAAAACCCACAACAAACAGACAGACAGACCCACACCCTGTCATGGAAAGCAGGCAAATAGCCAATCCTATAGCAACATGCAGGTCGAAAGAGAGCTACAACCAAAACAGCTGCCTCTCTGAGCAGCAGGCTCCCGACTCTGAGACTGACACCATCTAGTCTGAGCCTGGACTCCAGAAGGGTCCGGACACCAGCCGGGCCCAGGAACTGGGACGTTCCCACACGCCCGATGGCGCTGGAAATGCTACGGTGATGAAACCTTTTGGCTCCAACAAGCAGCCTCCCTCCCGAGGGCTCTGGAGAATCCAGACAATGAGAACAACTGGAGGACTGAGGGCCCAGGACGTCTGCATGGGTCTCAGAAGCTCTGTGCCGGGCTGGCAGGCAGGAGGGTCTTGAGGATACGGTGCCACAGGAAAGCAGCCCTTTTCCCCAAGGACAGATCCTGGAGGACTCCACTTTCGACGAGGCCCCCAGAGCAGCTAAACTCCCCGGAAGCAGAACGGCTGACAGACGCGGATAAGGGGGGGCAGAGGTTCCGCTTGGGAAGGTGAACAAGTTCTGGAGCTGACGACGGGGACAGCTGCACAGCAATTCCAATGCACTTAATGCCGCTGAAATAGCAAAACTGGCCGATTTCATGGGATGCGCATTTTACTATAATTTTTTAAAAGTCAGACAGGCAGTTAGGGTTCGGGTTACTGAGTAACTGGTAGCTCTCCAACAGCCTGTCCGTGGGGTGGCCCCAGGCAGCTAGGCGGGGGACCCTGGGAAGGACTCCTGAGCCACGTGGTAGACCCGCCTGTGTCACTCACGGCAGGGCCTCTGCTTCGTGCTTCCCATGTCCCGAGCAGGAGCACTGGCTCGGAAGTTGTATTTCCTCATTATGACCGAGTCCCCAAACGTTAACGGGGCCCACTGCGAAGGGAGCATAAAACGGTGCGACGATGGTGGGGAACGGAGCCGTCCCTGCTCGGCGAGGATGGAGAACCCACTGGGGCAGGTGCCTGCCATGCCAGGCCGATCCTGCGGCATCGGAAACAAGCTCAGTGGCCTGGCCTGATCAGAAGCTGCATCGAGTTGGAAAAGAAGGGGAACTGTCCGGCCAGTGTGGCTCAGCAGTTGAGTGTTGACCCAGGAACCGAAAGATCACTGGTTTGATATCCGGTCAGGGCACATGCCCAGGTTGCGGGCTCCATCCCCAGGATGGGGCATGTGAGAGGCACTGGTCCGTGGTGTTTCTCTCTCATCGATGTTTCTACCTCTCTCCCCTTCTCCCTTCCCCTTTCTCTGAAAATCAATACTACATATATATTCCTTAAAGGGGAAGGTATGTGGAAGTCACACATAAACCTGGTGGAATGGAATGAGGCCTGGGGTCTGAAGGCTGAGGCCAAGTCCTGACCCAAACACTTACTACGGACCGTGTGGCCTGGATTAAGTCCCTTCACTTCCAACACTGTAGGCACCGGAGGACATGATCCTGGGGTCCTACCCAGCATGCTCAGCTCGGCTTCCATCACGAACACCCTTCCAAATTTCGGAGAACTTGTGCAATAAAATAGACTCAAATGAACTTGCGTGTCCAGAGGAACGTTATTGCGTGTTCGTCATGCATGGAAATGTGTGGGCGATCACGCGGAGCCACGCTGAGGCCCTGTCTGTGGGAGCAAATGTGTCCAAGAGAGAGCAAGAGCAGCTCCCGGGGCAGACGGGAGGCTGCTGCTGGGCAGGGCTGCCGCCCCGACGGAAGGAGCCCCCCTGGCCCTCAGAGCCCCCCTGGCCCTCAGAGCCCCCCCTCACCTGCGTAGGAAGACACAGGGGAGATCTGCAGAGGGTACAGCTCACTCATGCTGACCGGCTGCTCATCGCTCTCGGTGGTCACCTCCACCACCTGGCAGATGTCCGGCGGGTTGGTGACAATCTCTTGGTCCTCGATGTTGCTGTCCAGATGTGACTGTCCTACAACTTCAGAGAAAGGAAGCCATCACATACCGTTGCCTCCTGACCCAGCTCCCGCACACCCCCTCAGGACTGAACATCTTCCCCGAAAGAGCCGGCCGGCCAGGGCGCGGCGTCTCAGTGACCACGTGTCCACGGCCCCGAGACTGAAGACCAGGCCCCGGGCTCCCGGGACCGCTCCCAGCAGGCCTGCCAGCATCCCCACCCCAGCCCAGGCCCGGCCCCGGCTGTGGGAGGACCAGAGGCTGGCTCCCGACCCCGGCCCCGGCCCAGGCGGATAGCCAGAATGGACCCATTTCTGTTCTCTGCTCCCGCTCCAAACGAAGCTGGGTGCTGTGCTCTGAGTCTTAGCAGGAAGGAAGCAGCTTCACCCTAATCGGCCCACTGAGTCATTTCTAGCTGTGGGGTGTCCTGTCCCTTCTCCCCAGGCCACGCCACCACTGGATGGGAGGGCAGAACGGTGGGGCAGCTGCTCGCCGGGTTCTCACAAACACAGGCGAGTCGCATCGACTTCCCAGAACACGGGGAGGATGAATCCTGCCTCACGATTTTAAATCAAACTTTATTTTGAGATTATCCTAGATCTGCACGCCGTTGTAAGAAATGACAGAAAGAGATCCTGTGTGCCCTTCACCCAACTTTCCCCCAATGGCTACACCTCACAGAACCACGGGTCAAGCCAAAACTGGTTTGGCTCAGTGGATAGAGCATCAGCCTGCGGACTGAAGGGTCCCGGGTTTGATTCCAGTCAAGGGCATGTACCTTGGTTGCGGGCACATCCCCAGTAGGGGGTGTGCAAGAGACAGCTGATCAATGATTCTCTCTCATCGATGTTTCTAACTCTCTATTCCTCTCTCTTACTCTCTGTAAAAAAAAAAAAAAAAAAAAAAAAAAAAAAAAAAAAAAAAAAAAAAAATCAATAAAATATATTAAAAAAAAAAAAAAAAAAAAAGAACCACGGGTCAAGGTCAAGATACTACTGACAACCATCCACGCATCCGCTCCGATCTCCTCGGAGGCTGGATCCTGCATGTGCGTATGGGTGTGTAAATAGTTCTAGGCAGCTTTATCACAGATGTAGCTTCACATACCAGCCCACAGTCACCTTCAAAAGCATCTCCTATGTTACCTGAAGTAGCAGCCACACTTGGGTAAAAACTGCTGCTTGAATTTTAACTGCTATTCTGGCTTCTGCACTCACTTACTTGCTTAAACAATAGGGTAGTTACCTCAGCTTCCAGACTGAGACCTGGAAACTCAAAAGGTAACTTTTCTGCAGACCAGGCCCACAGGAGATTGATTCCCACTGACTCAGTAGCTCCAGGAGTGGAAACTGCAGATAACCTTTAGAGATTAACTTGGCTCAGTTCTGCTTCTGTACTATCTGCTTTCGCAAGATAGGGCCACATTCCACATCCAGCCCTGCGGGCTGTTCCCAGCCTTTAGAATTTAGAATTTAGAACAAAGGAAAATGTTTGTGGTTTAGAACTTTAAAAGGACTGCCCACACCTGGAATGGTGCAGTCGTGAGTGTGGATTCCACCTGCGTGTGGTGCTCTCTCGGCTGTCCTGGCCAGTTCAATAAATCCTTGCCTGCTTTTTTTTTAATCAAATAGCAGCCTCCAGTGGTCTTATTTTGTCTCCAGGGTTCGACCCCACAACATTACCCTTCTGTAACCATACCCCTCTTCCTTCAGCCACCCCTTCTCGTTACTCCCCAACACCCAACAACCTGTTTCCCATTTCTCTAATCTTGGATATTTTGAGTTGTGTTCTCAATAGACTCACACAGTAACCTTTTGAGCTTGTCTTTTTTTTTTTTTTTTTTTTTTCACTCGGCATAACTCCCTGGAGATTTATTCATTCGGGATGTGTATGTCAAGAGGTGTGTGTATCGATGCCTGGTCCCTTGGCACTGCTGAGTGGCATTCCATGGTCTAACTGTCCCACAGTCTGTCCGCCCTCTGAAGGACTCTGGGGCCATGTCCATCCCTTGGCTGTTACAAATCAGGCTACAGAGAACATCTGTGCGCAGGTTTTGTGCAAATGTAAGTTTCCCTTTCTCTGGGGTAATGAATCCCAAGCGTGCAGCTGCTGGGTGATGCGGCAATTACATGTCTAGCTTTACAAGAAACTGTCAAGCTGCCATCCAGAGTGGCCGTAGCATCTTACAATCCCACCAGCGTGGATGGATAATTTTTTTTTTTAAAGCCTCACGTGAGGACATGCTTAGAGAGAAGGAAGGGGAGGGAGGGAGAGAGAGAAAGAGGAGAAACACCTATCGGGTTGCCTGCTGTACACCCCAGAACTGGGGATCAAACCCACCATGCAGCTCTCTGCCCTGACCGGGAATCAAACCAGCACCCCTTTGGTGCATGGGATGTCGCTCAACCAACTGAGCCGCTCGGCTGGGCTGGACGATCTAACTCAGGCACAGTGTCTCCAGCCGTCAGTGTGGTCATTATTTTATTTTTATTTTTTTTTTTTAGCCACTGTGACTCATCATAGCTTTAATTTCCTGCTCTACCCATAATGCCCTGCTCTACTTTTACCCAGCGCTGACCTTATACTCCAGTGGGCAATTAACTGGATGGAACACACCCGGAAACTGGACCAGTCATCAAACGGGAATAGTGCTGTGTTCCCGGACCTCCGCATGCTGCCATCACGTATAAGTTATTTTAACATTTTCTGCCCTGAAATCAGCAGGGCAAGCATCACCATCCTGTTACAAGCACAGACACCCGGGCCCAGAGACGCGGAGGGACTTGTCCAAGGCCACACAGCTTGGATCGCGTGCAGTGCTCCATCCCACACGAGAATGCCCAGGGCCTGCAGGAAGGCGACACTCAGTCAGCCTCATGGCCCGCTCCTGGGTCCACGCTCACAGTCTTTTCGCTGCGCGAGCATTTGTTTAGAAACGGTTCCTGCTTTGTGGGGGTCTCGGGTGATGAAAAGATGTGCAGCGAGTAGGGAAGGGCTGGGAGGGGTGGGCGGGCCGGGAGAGGAGACGTGGGTGTGACAAGGGTCCACAGTGCAGCGTACAGAAGGGGAGGGAACGTGGATGCTGGCTAGGTTCTCCTGGAGGGGAGGAAGTTAAAGAAGAGAAAGGCAGGTAGGATCCCCAACTCTTACTTGTCCCCTGGGGCTACCTCTCTGAGCATGAGGACATCAATGTTGCCATTCATTGCCCTCGCTGGTTTGGCTCAGTGGATAGAGCGTCTGCCTGCGGATTCAAGAGTCCCAGGTTCAATTCCGGTCAAGGGCATGTACCTTGGTTGCGGGCACATCCCCAGTAGGTAGTGCGCAAGAGGTAGCTGACCGATGTTTCTAACTCTCTATCCCTCTCCCTCTCTGTAAAAAAAATCAGTAAAATATATATATATTTTTTAAAAATTACGCCATTCACTAGACACACACTAAGCAAGACACTAACCCCTCTCAGTTCCTCCTGCCTCTTCTCCCAAATAAAGTAAGACAGCAGGAAACGAGACTTCCCAAGTCCTAGAAGCAGAAATCTAACGGGTGTCAGAATGTGTCTGAGGAGAGGGGGAGCACGCAGTACCCCCTCTCAGGCCATTCGGATCTCCTATACCTGTGGCTGGTGTCACAGCCGCTTTACCTTCCCACACTGCACTGCCTTCCCAGACACGGCAGCTCCCTGGGCACCAACCCTGGCAGCAGCTCAGCATCTTCCCAGTTCTGCCCCTTTGCTCTGACCCAAATCCTCTCCCTCACTGTTGCTTTTGAATCCTCATCTGAGGATACTCGCTTATTGATTTGAGAGAGAGAAAGAGAGAGAGAGAGAGATATTGTCTCCTGCACATGCCCCAACCGGGCTCGAACCCACAACCTTTCAGTGTACAGGACGAGCTTTAACTGAGCAGGGCTCTCCTCACTGCTTTTCCCACAATGCCCAACTCCGTGATCCCACTAACCCAGACTCATGAGCACCTACCCTGCACAGGACTCGGCTGTCACGTGCTGGGAGTGGAGATCACGTGGTCTGGGACCTGCCACAGGCTGCGGCCGCACACAGCAGGAAGGAGTGCGCTGAGCAGAGCGGTGGGAAGGGGAAGCGGGAGCAGCCATGTGACGGGGGTGGAGGGAGTGCAGTGTTTTTTTTTCCCCAGTTCAGGGAATCAAAGGCTTCAGTGAGGCGGTGACAGGGGAGGGGGGAGAGGAGGAGGGCCAGCCACAGGCAGCACTCACAATGCCTGCCTCTTTGGAGCCTCTTCCTGGCCGCCCCGAGCAGGCTGGCCTCTCCTTCCGGGCGCCTCTCACTCCCTGTCCCGCTGCTCAGCCAGAACGACAGCGTGACCCGCCCCGTGGCAGCTCCTGACGTCCTGCTCCCCGCGGGGCGTTAGGTCCGTGTGCCTTCTGTCGGCTGTGGCTGTGTGTCCCCGCCCTGTCACACCGGGCCTCTGAGAGCCGGGGACCCAGTCCCCGCAGGACGGCAGCTCCGCGATCGCTGCCGAGTGAACAAGTGGGCAGACGCCCACGCCGCTTGCAAACACCAGATTCCACACGCGTGTTTTCGGGAAAATGTCAAGGCCTTTGGCACGTGGGTTCTTTAGACCTGGGTTAGTCTGACGTCACTGTCCCAGAAGCTGAGGAATGTATTGGGGTGATGACATGTCCTGTCTTAACGAGACTGGTGGTTACACAACAGCATGCACCTGTCAAAACCTCAGTCCACTGTGTTTCCCCTCGTCTAGATGACTTAAGACAAAAACATCAGATAAGCAACTTTACTCAGCTTTTAAAATTACATTCACTGGGTGGCATCAGCCAATTTCAGGTGCACACCTTGATTAAACCGCATCTGTCTCCTCTACTGTGCTCACCACCGAGCCTCGTCCCCTCCGTCACCGGGTACGGGACCCCCTTCACCTCCTTCTTCCGAAGGCTGGTGACGGGATTCCACCGTCAGGCTTCGTTTCTGGCGACAACCCGCTTCCCCCGTTAAGCTCATTCCATCGTCCCCGAGGCAGCGGGCCCAGGGACAGCGCTGTGGACTCTAGTCACTGTCTGACTCGGGGCACAACCCAAGAGAGAAGCAGGGGACTCCCAGCATCTGAGATGCTCTGCATGTACTGCAGGCACCATTCTCCTCCATCTCCATCTCCATCTCCATCTCCATCTCCATCTCTCTCTCTGTCTCTCTGTCTCTCTCTCTCTCCTCTCTCTCTCTCTCTCTCTCTCTCTCTCTCTCTTCCCCTCTCCCTCTCCCTCTCCCTCTCCTCCTCCCTCCCTCCCCCGTGAACACACTCCCCCACCACCATGCTTTGCCTCAGTGATAACATCAGTAACCCTTGACCTGTGACAACTGAAAGGTCACAGGAGAGCAATCGCTCAGCAATCTAAAGCAAACAGGGTCAGAGGCGGCGCCCTCTGATGCACAATCACAAACCCTACCACCTCTTGAGCACTCACTCACCCAGGCCCCTCGCACCACCCCAGGACCCCAACCCTACAAGGAAGTACAGCTCCCAGCCTCATTGTAGACAGGAGGACAGACTTCAGGACAGACAACAAATTCGGGGTCGGACGGCCGGCCATCACCAGGCAAGCGGCAGGGCCAGGACGCACACTCAGCGTTCCCTGACCCAGAGCTCACCAGGTGTGCCCAGCGGGGTCTGCGCCAGCCAGAGCCATCAGCACACTCAGCTCACGCGTCCTAAGCCCCTCAGGACACCAGCATGCGGTTCTCACCTCTTGCGCCCCCTCCCTTTCACCCTCCAGTGTGGGGTACAGAGGCCGGCTCTGGAGGAGCTGGAAACCCACTGGGCGGCCCCGGCTCATTCCGGTCAGCACATGAGGCAAGGGCCGCCCCAGGAATGCAACCCTCCCTGCACCCGGTGCTGAGAATCACAACATTATTCACGGCCAGCCGGCTCCTGAGGAACCGGCTCCAGGCCTTACAGGGTCCGTCTGGCTTTATTAACGATTGCTGACTAACCCAGGGCTCCCCCGGAGAAAGCAGTGCCCCCGCGCCCGGGAGCGAGAAGTAAAAGACTGCCGGGAGCTGAGGGGTCCTGGGCGGGGTGGGTCCCTCCTGAGCAGCTGACAGCGGAGACCGGAGCGGCTGGGAAGACGGCCAAGGTCCCGGGAGCGGCAGGGTCCGGGTGGAAGCTCCGGGCGGCATCTAAAGCCAGCCCCCCGCCTGGCGCTGTGGAGGGGCCCTCGGCTCACCTGAGGCCTCGGGTTTTACCCGTAACATCAGCCCTGACCCCGCGGCACGGGGCGGGGTGGGGACGCTTTCTGACTCAGATGGTCCGAATGGATTTTGAAGACATCACAGCCCTCATCATCCAGGAATTTGACCACCGTACCCCCACCAGCTCCTCTCATTTGATCCTCGTACCTGTGAGGTAGGCAGGCTCAGTACTATTTTTTATTTTATTTGTTAATCTTCACCCGAGGGTATTTTTCCATTGACTTAGAGAGAGTGGAAGGGAGGGGGGAGAGACAGAGAGAAGGACTTTCCAGGGGTCTCTACGTGGGGAAGATCTCTGCAAATTCAGTCCTCCCTGTGGACACCAAGTATCCGAGCTTGCCTAAAAAGCTACCCAAAGTTTACTTTAAAGTTAATCAAATTTGGAAGCAATTACACACACACACACACACACACACACACACACACACACACAAAGAAAGGATGTTCTATAAGGTGCATTTTGGGCTGCCAAGGCCCAAATGACACACTTTCCTGATTTCTGTGGTCTAGTCTCTCAGGTTTGGTTGATACTTCAGCGTGTGAGGACCAGCCAGCCCCTGCCCCTGGTCCCCCAGCAATCTCTGCCTCATTGAAGGATTGAAGGGTGTGGCTGCCTTTTGTCAAGAAACAAGGGGCCTCAGACCCAACACCCGCACCTGCCCCAGACCCTTACCCTGCCCCATACCCTGTCCTTGCCCCTGCCCCTGCCCCAGACCCTGCCCCTGCCCCAGACCCTGCCCCTGCCCCAGCCCCTGTCCCTGCTCCAGACCCTGCCCTTGCCCCAGCCCCTGCCCCTGCCCCAGACCCTGCCCCTGTCCCAGACCCTGCCCCTGACCCTGGGCCGGCACCAGCGGGGAGTTGGAACCACCCAGCAGGCTGCCGCTGCTTCCGCTCCCCAGAAGCAGAAGTCTCCCTCACGCAGGACAGTGCAAGGCCAACCTCAAGCGAGAAGGAAAGCGGCCGTGCTTCCTCCCCTCGCAGGAGACGGGCAGATGGCCGGGTGCAACCTGAGCCTTTAACCACCGGGCAGAGGGGACGCCGAGGGACAGGCCTTACACATGGAGACGGCACCCTCCTGGAGGGCACAGCCAACCAGACGGGAAAGAGCATCGGGCTGTCCCAGGCTAGAAGGCGAGCCCGGAGCACAGCCTGCTGACAACTGCGAGCGTGTGCGCGTGTGCCTGTGTGCGTGCCTGTGTGTGTGCGCACGTGTGTGCACCTGTGTGTACCTACGAGTGTGTGTGCATGTGCCCGTTTTCCTGCTATGATTTGTGGCCGGAATTAAAGTGAAACTTAGCAATCAAGCAAGAGCTCACGTGTCGGAGCAACAGTGCACTTTGCACCCTTGGGGATCCGCTTACAAACACAGCCATCCCGTCCAGGACACACCGTCCGGGGCCGGCTCCACCGGGTCAGGTTAACCACGGCCCAGCCCGGGCCGCAGACCCGGGGAGGGAGTCCTGCTGCGGTAACGGCTCGCTTCCGTTCCCGCTCTCGCCTTGTAATAAGCACAGGCTCATAAAACCGGTCGAAGGCACCTCGACCTCCTGTCCCGGTGCCTCAACAAACCAGAAAGGAACCCTGGGTTCAAGCCAACTGGACCGGGCGCCACAAACCGTCCTGGGGAAGGAGGCATTTTTACAGAGACTCCCCTGCTCCCAGCGGCTCCGGTGAGGGTCCCGGTGTCTCCCTCTCCCCTCACCAATCACAAACACGGGGTGGCCCCTGAGCGGTCACCGGGGGGCGTGGACAGGCGCCCCGGGAAGGGTTTACAGTCCAGGCAGGGCTGCTGTCAGCAGTGAGCACACATCACCCACCCTTCCAAATGCATGAGGGCCCACGTCATTTATCATCAACGTCCCTTCAAAACGGCCACCTCTACAGAGAGGTCCTCAAACCCCTTTCCCTGCCATCCGTTATTTTATCAGGAAGCCAAGAAAGAGAAATCACGTAAGGCCGTGGTCGGCAAACTCTGGCTCGCAGGCCACAGGCGGCTCTTTGGCCCCTTGGGTGTGGCTCTTCCACAAAATGCCATGGCCTGGGCGCGTCTATTTTGAAGAAGTGGCGTTAGGAGAAGTTTACGTTTAAACAATGTGGCTCTCCCAAAGGACTCACGTGCACACACATGAGCCTAACCAGTGGTCAAGGACAATAGGAGGGTGGGGGCGTGAGTGGGGGGTGAGGGTGTGGGATTGGAATGGGGGGTTGAGGACAAATATGTGATACCTTAATCGATAAAGAAATTAATTTTTTTTAAAAATGGCTCTCCAAAGAAATGTCAATCGTTGTGCTGTTGATCGTTGGCTCTGTGGATGAATGAGTTTGCCGACCACTGACGTAAGGCAGCAGGTGATCGCTAACCACACCCGCATTCGCCGTGGCCGGAAGCACTGACTCACTCGTTACCCTGGCGCCAGCGGCACGTGGCACCACGCAGCGGGGCAAAGAGCTATCGCCGGACCCAGAGGTGACACACTGAGCCTCCAGCGAATGAAGGAAAGCCCACTAAGAGGGGTGCGGCAGCGTGAGGCCTCGGGACAAAAGGCAGCTGGGCCTCTGGTTGGGCAGGGCGCCTCCCTCAGAGGGGAAGTGACCCGATGCCTCTCTCCGCTCAGGGCACACTGGCCCCACGCAGCAGCGCCCGCGGAGCGTGAGCGCCGAGGAGGCAAGGCCAGGCTGTCCCCAGACGCAGCCTGCACGCCGCTCTGTCCCTCTGTCTGCATCCCGCAACGTCGCCCACGCGCAAGGGACAGCCCGGGGGCCGGGGCCACTCCCAGACCTCCCAGGCCCCGGGGCACGAGGGCTGTGGTGGCTGCGGCCTCGCACCCGTACCCGCTGGGAAGCAGACGTGAAGGCTGGCTCCGGCCTGCTCATCTCTGGTTCTACCGGCATCATGCCGTCCACCGCCTGGAGCTCAGGTGAGGGGACCCGAAGGTACCCAAGGGTGGCGACTGGGTGGTGGGGCTGGAGCTGGGCCTCACCGTGGGACAGAGCCCCGCCACCCATTCCTGGCAGCGTCTCGGGGCGGGATGCCCACAAAGGTGTAATTCACACGCCACCCTCCCGCCTAGGAGGCTCCCAATGGCGTCTATAGCGTGTCTGTATGTCAAACGTGTGTGCATTGTACTGCTCCACATGAATTTTAAATATATATATAGATAGATAGATAGATAGATACAGATATATAGACAGATATATAGATAGATAGATATAGATATAGATACATAAATATATAGATACATAGATATAGATAGATATAGATATATAGATATATCGATACATAAATATAGATATAGATACATAGATATAGATACAGATATAGATATAAATAGATATAGATATATAGATATATATAGATATAGATATAAATAGATATAGATATATAGATATAGATAGATATAGATATAGATATATAGATATATATAGATATAGATATAAATAGATATAGATATATAGATATAGATAGATATAGATATAGATATATAGATAGATAGAGATATATAGATGTAGATATAGATATAGAGATATAGATAGATATAGATATAGAGATAGAGATAGATATAGAGATAGAGACATAGAGATATAGACATAGAGATAGAGATAGAGATAGATATGATATATATATAGATATAGATAGATATAGATACAGAAATAGATATAGATATATAGATATATTAAACACATCCTTCAGCATTTTGGAAGTAAATGAAACCTCCTTCCGTGGCCTGCAGAGGCTCCAGGACCTGTCCTGTGCCCCCACACCCCCCACCCCGGTCTGAGGGACCCACCGGCTGCTCACTCTGCTGAGCTGTCACCCTGGCCTTCCCTCCAGCCCCCAACACTGCCCTCCTCACAGCTGCGGGGGACACACGGCTCCTTGGAGTGGCTCCAGCCACACTGGTCCCGGCTCTCGCCCGCCCCCTCTCTGGCAGTGCAGCCTTCGCTGTTACATGTGGCTTCAGTTTACTGTCTCCTGCAAAACCAGGAGCTGGACTACCTGCTCCCCAGGCCCCTTCCTGCTCGTGGCACCGCGTCTGGCGTAAGGAAGGAGCTCAGAACTCCCGGTGGAAGCCACGGGCGCCCTTTGGCGACAGGTCTGCGAGCCTCCGTCTCTCCATCTGCAGGATGCGCGCGGCCCCCGAGGTGGCATCCCTGCCGCTGGCAGGCGAGGAGGGGACAGGGCCCTCCCTCTCCCGGTCCCCGAGTTAAAGGAGGACGTGTACCCTGAGCCATCCCTGCAAGGCCGCGACTTGCTCATCGTTAGCCACAGGCGCTAAGCCATCACATCTCCCGGCCCTCCCGGGAAGCCCCTCTCCGCCTCCTTCCCGGAGGCTGGGCCATCGGAGCCCCTTTATCAGCCCCTCAAACCCCTTCCTGGTTCAGCCCTGAAACCTGGGGGCCGGAACTGGCAGCGTGAGACGGCTCCCAGACCCCCTCCCCGACGGTGTTATTTCCCATCACGGTTCCCGGTGTGGGACCCCGCGGGCTGCTCGCACAGGTGAGAAGGGAGATGTCGAAAGGTTTACCTATGATGTTCACCGTACTATCCACTTCGTTTTTTATAGCCGAGGCCAGGACCGCGTACTCGGGAGAAAGGTCACTTACTCCGTTACTAAGCCCCAGGGAGGACTCAACTGGTTCTTGCTAGGAAGAAGAAGAGAAAACACAATTGAGAACACGTCCTTCCCCGCCCTTTCCTCGGCGTCACTCCTGCCCTCCGTCCCTTTCCTCCGGGCTGGGTCCTCCGTCCCTCCTTCCCCGGCAGCCAGGAGCCAGAGCGGCCTGGTTGTGTGCAGGGTCCGAGGGGGAAGGAATGGCCCCATGCGGGCGGCTGCCTCTGCAGCGTGTGCACCTGCAGCCGGCAGCCCAGGCCAGGAGAGCTGCCCCGGCCTGCCCCGGTTCCGCGGGCCTCCACCCCAGCGCTGCCCCTCGGGGCAGGGGTGGGCACAGGGAGGCACCGTGCCACCTTTTACGGTTTCTGAGGAAAAGCTCCGCCCTCCCTTTCCAAGGAAAAGGCCTCCATCCCGGCCCAAGGACAGGAGCCTGCGGGTGACTTCCTCCAGATAGGTCTGCCCTGGACTCTGGCCACGGAGCTTCCTGCCCTGGGGGGAGGGGCCGGACTCCCGGCCAGGGCCTCCCTCCCCGTCCATAGAGCACCCACACTGCAGCCTCAGAGGCACGGCCAGGTGCCTGGATGTCCCTGCAGCCCGGAGCCACATGTTCCCGAGAGTGAAACAATGAGGCCATTTCCTCCTCCTCGGGGTCACTGCTCAGGCCTGCCTTCTTCCTGCCGCCAGAACCCCCAACCCCCCCCCAAGGGCACCAGCCACCTCCGAGGGCCACGGTGACTCGCGTGTGCTGGGAGAGGCCTCCCACAGCCAGCCTGCACGCGGTCCGAGACGGCCATGGAGCCGGACCGAAAGCATGCCACGGACAAGTGACCCAGAGAGGAGGGTGGGGCGGAGGAGCGCAGGCCGGGAGCAGGCCGGGTGGGGCGGCAGGACTGCGCTTTGGAAAGTCGGGGTGCTGCACACCTCCAAGTTTTTATCAACGTATTTACACACTACTTGGAACCAAAGATGAACACACATCCCCACCCCACCCCCAACACACACACACACTCACACACACACACACACTCACACACACTCACACTCACACACACTCACACACACACACTCACACACACTCACACACATTCACACTCACACACACTTACACACACTCACACACACACTCACACACACACACTCACACACACACACACACACACACTCTCTCACACACACACTCACACACACACACACACACACACTCACACACACACACACACTCACACACACTCACACTCTCTCACACTCACACACACACTCTCACACTCACACACACACACACTCACACACTCACACACACACACACTCACACACACACTCACACTCACACACACACACACTCTCTCACACTCACACACACACTCACACTCACACGCACGCACACACACGCACTCACACACACTCACTCACACACACTCACACACACACTCACACTCACACTCACACACACACACACTCACACACACTCACACGCACTGACTTAGGAAGCCACTCAGAGAGGGGGGAAGGCCTCTTCCTCCTGGAAAGGCCTCACCAGGGCCTGTACCTTCGGCCCTAAGAGAAACCCCACTGCGAGGCGGACCGAGAGGGCGATAAGGAAGGGCCAGGCAGCCTCTCGGGACGGAGCCCTCTGCTGCTCCCAGCAGCCTCCTGCCTCCCCAAGAAGTCTGTCCGTCCAGGGAGATCTCACTGGCCGGTCACCATGTGCGTGTGCTTTCCTGCTGTGATTTGCGGCCAGAATTAAAGTAAGACGTAGCAATCAAGCAAGAGCTCCAGTGTCGGGCAGCAGTGCACTCTGGGCTGTAAGGAAGTCTCAGCTCTTGGACAAGTGCCTGTGCCCCCCGATAGTCTGCGGCCTGCCGCCACCCCCCCAGGAATGGGCCCTGACACCCGGGCCCGGGGCAGGGGAGACCGGCCTGGCTCTGCAGGACCTCACTCGTCGCTGGACTGCACCTCTTGAGGCCTCTCTGAGGGATGGAGGACAGCGCTACACTGAGGACAACAGGGTCCATGTCATAAAGTGAGGACCAACTGAGATAAGTGCACACCCAGCACAAGCCGCACCCGGCTGGTGTGGCTCAGTGGTTAAGCGTTGACCTACAAACCAAGAGGTCACAGGTTTGATTCCCAGTCAGGGCACCTGCCCGCCCGGGTAGAAGGCTCCATCCCCAGTACAAGGTGTGCAGGAGACAGCCGATGGATGTTTCTCTATTACTGATGTTTCTATCTATCCCTCTCCCTTCCTCTCTTTCTAAAAAAATCAATAAAAACATTTTAGTTTTATTTTTTTAAATATATTTTATTGATTTTTTACAGAGAGGAAGGGAGAGGGATAGAGAGCTAGAAACATCGATGAGAGAGAAACATTGACCAGCTGCCTCCTGCACACCCCTACTGGGGATGTGCCTGCAACCAAGGTACATGCCCTTGACCGGAATCGAACCTGGTACCTACCAGTCCGCAGGCTGACGCTTTATTCACTGAGCCAAACTGGTTTCGGCAATAAAAACATATTTTAATTTTTAAAAAATATCTGTTATTATCTCCAGTCTCCGGTACAATTCTGCTCGCCCCAATCCAGTGGCCTCGCCTCAAGTCCCCTTCCCTCAACACTACCCGCCAACCCCGGCGGAGGCCTGTGGCTGCCTCTGCGGGATAGCACCTGGCGTAGCTGCACCCACCCACCTTCCTGAGGGCACCCTCCTCCCTTCTTCTCCCCTCCTTCTCCCAGGCTTTTCAGGGCCCCTCTCTGCACATCCCCTCGCGCCCCACCTCCAGCCACCCCCCCTTCCTCACTTCCCTCAAAAGCAACCACAGAACATTGGAAGGCATGCTGGAAGGAACTGCTCATTTCCATGGGTTTCTTCTGCTGTCTCAAGTTACTGTTCACTCACTCGGCTTCCAGGTTTCTTATCAGAGAGTAATGAGCCACTCAGACTTGCCTATATTTAAAAACCTGAATCACTCCAATTTCTCAGTCGAAGACGTGTTCCACACCATCTGCAGTTTGACTGGTGGCCAGTGGTACTCTGTCACCGTGCACTTGAGAAAACTGTGACTCAGACACTAAACTCCTTTTCCCAGGCCCGGTGGGCACACGGGAACTGAACGCGGGCTTTGGCCAGGCAACCTGGCCCGATTCCAGGGACTCCCTGTCTCCATCAACCCGGGTCCACATTAACCCCAACGGAGCCGTCAGAACCACATCCAGCCTCTTCCCCAGCCCCCACCATGCACCCTGCACCGCTTCTGTGTTGGATGGAGACCGAGGGCCTCTGTCCTCCACACCGCATGGCTCCTCCCGTCCCCGCTTCAGAGCAGCCTGTCCGCGTCAGTCTCCAGTGCGACTGTCCCTGGGCACAGCCACTCGGGGAGGACCGCGCAGCGAGCTGAACGGAGAGGTGTGCCCCGTGCTCCCTTCGGGGAGCCTCCATCCGGGTGAGAATGACAGGGAGCCTCACTCTCCTCGGCTGGAAGTCTATCGATGGAGTGAGAATACTTACCTACGGTAACCCTCATCTTAAACTCACTTTCCTTCTGTCTCTCTCTCTCTCTCAAGCAAGGAACCCAAAATAAACACGGGTGTGCAGCCGTCTATGGAGCATGCGTCTGGAGATCGTGTGGGTGCTGAGTGAGCAGCCGTGACCCAGGCTGTGCCCAGTGCCCCCCGGCCTCTGAGGTGCCCCCTCCTGCCTGGCCCGGGGACTCCTGACGCAGCCTCCTCTTCCCCCTCTTTCTCACTCCCGAGAGAGGCTCTTCTCTAAACCACCGTGGTTCCACACCCTCTCACCTCCCCCAGAGAGAGCCCTCCTCCGTGGTACGGTAATGATGCCACATCATTATGCCCAAGAATCTTTTTTTCTCGTAGAATCCAGGTTTGGTCTGCAGTGTAAGGGATTTTAGGCAAAAAAAGCAAACTGGGAGGGAAGCCTTCTTTCTAAAATAGCATACCATTGGGTGGCCTAAAAGCCGCATGGCAGGAGGGGCTTGAGTCCCAGGACACCAAGGACCACTCCCCCTCTGCTCCAAGCCCATTCTGTCTCATCCCTGTGCCTGAGGCCCCTGTCTAGATGTCCCCTCCCTGAGGCCAAATTCAACGCCTTCAGACCATTTCCCACCCTCATGCAACCCCACCCCCGAGTGCCATAGTTCCCCTGTGCAAAACTAATCTCCTCCAAGATAAAAGAGCATCTCCAGCCGAAACCGGTCTGGCTCAGTGGATAGAGCATCGGCCTGCGGACTGAAAGGTCCCAGGCTCGATTCCGGTCAAGGGCATGTACATTGGTTGCGAGCACATCCCCAGTAGGGAGTGTGCAGGAGGCAGCTGGTCAGTGTTTCTCTCTCATCAATGTTTCTAGCTCTCTATTCCTCTCCCTTCCTCTCTGTAAAAAAAAATCAATAAAATATATTTTTTAAAATAAATAAATAAAAGACCATCCAGTTCTCTCTAAAACACACATTTGGACCTGACAGCTGGGCCTCACGGAGCAGTCCACGGCATACGCCCTGCACCGAGGCCACCAGGACGGGCTCTCATGAACAGACGGAAGCCACCTGCTCGGTCCCAGAACCCCTTCTCCTTTCCTTCGTTCCTGGGAATGGACCTTCCTTCTCCGCCTCTGCCCCTCCCCCGGACCTTTCTCATCTCCTCCTCGGGTCCCTCCTGGTCTTCGTCCCGTGGGGCTCCTGTGTTAGGAAGGCATCTGTCTCCATGGCCTCCAATGGCACCCTCGTACATGGTCCGCATCTGTCCTCCAACTCTCCCTCCCACCCCCCTGAGCTCTCCACCTGTCAGACCAACTGCCCACCTGACTGACGGCTGCCTAGAGGCGGCCGTTTCAAACTCACACATTCCGAGTTAAACGCTGATGAACCTTCTCCGTAAAACACATTCCCACGATCCCCTGATCCCCTGAGGCCTGGCAACGCAGGGCCGCCCTGGGACCCGCTCCTGGCGCCCCCCCACCTTCCTCCTCCCTTCTCCAGAGAAATGTCTCCTGCTCCCCCGTCCCACTGCCCCTCCTTCACCTAAACCTCCTCCCGCAGCCCCTCCTCCCCGCTGCTTCCTGCCACCACGAGAAACCCTGCCTGCAAGGCCCTGTCCGTCCTGCTCCGCGTCCTCCCTAGGAGCTCAGCTTCGCCCCCAGAGCCCCCCGCTTCCACACAGTGCTCTGAGCAGCACCCCCGTGATTCGGGTTTAAAGCCTGAGACCTCTTGCAAGCAGTGAAGGGATCGCGCTCTCTGCTCCCGGCCCTGACAGGTGGCCACGTGGCCTGTCTCGCTTGGGACAGGGACGCGGAACGTGCCGGTTTTTAATGCAGCGCACCTGTCGGAGCCAGCAGCTCTACTGGAAAGTTCTGCCAGACCATGACCCGCTTTCTGTGACTTCTACCCAGAGGTCTGCGCTCAGAACGCACCCAGACCAGCCGGCCTGCCCCTCGCCACAGGTCCTCCCAGGTTCCATTTCCCACCTCAACGCCGATCCTTTGATCTGAAAGCACTTTGGAGTTTCAAAGCTCACATCTTTCATCTGCAAACAGCCCTGAGGCAGGAAGTGTTCACCGGCACCCCTTCGCTCCCCGTCTTTGATTCCCATTGTTCTCGCACGAACTGCGCCGTTTCCTGGCTGGTCCACGGAAGGCCACACGTGTGGGCAGCCCTCCTCCCAGGCCTGTGTGTGCTGGAGAGGGACTTCCTTTTATCGGACCCGCCCCCCAGGGCCTGGCTCCCATCCCACCGCCTCTCAACCTGGAGGCCCTGAGCGTGGGTGCAGGGGTTGGACGAACTTGGATTAAAACTCCAGCCCCGCGCCCTAGCCGGTTTGGCTCAGTGGATAGAGCGTCGGCCTGCGGACTGAAAGATCCCAGGTTCGATTCCGGTCAAGGGCATGGACCTTGGTGGTGAGCACATCCCCAGAGGGGTGTGTGCAGGAGGCAGCTGGTCGATGTTTCTATCTCTCTACCCCTCTCCCTTCCTCTCTGTAAAAATCAGTAAAATATATTTTTTTAAAAAAACAACTCCAGCCCCACGAAGCAGTGCAACCTTGGGGAAAACTCCTCAACCTCTCTGTGCCTCCATTTCCTCATGTGCGAAAGGGAGATGCCTGCCCGTCACAGGGAGCACTAAACGAGATGACAGTCAGAGCTTCCCTTGGTGGAGGCCCCACCGGTCAGCTACCACACCTCTGCTTTAGTCACCTCTGTCCTCATCCATCTTGACCTTGTGACGCGTTGATGCACAGCCTAGAGCTACTCACTACGGTGTCCCTTCATCTGACTTCCTCAGACGGGCAGTGACTTCATAAGGTGGATCTCCCTCAGGTGAGAATGGCTCACTGAGCACACAGTGTTTTCTCCCCAGACCGTGGGGCACACGGAGGCAGCGTTTCTGCACCTACTGCCTGCCCCCAGGGCCTGGGCCTCCCATCCCGGGAAGGCTGTTTGCTGGGAACACGTGACATGGAGTTCAACTGCCCGAGTGACCCCAGGAGAGTTCTGACCGAGCATCCATAGCTAGCTAACCCTCCATCCAGCCCGGACTGAATGGAGACTGGGCCGGGCTTGCTGTAACCACAGATCCTCAGGCATCATCACCACGCACAAGCCGAGCTTTCTCAGTGGCGGGACACTGCCTGGTCTACCAGGGGCCTGGTGCAAAGGACACATGCCTCGGAGCTCCGGGGTGTGTCGTGCAGCAGAAAGCCATGCACGCCTAGCCTGTGAGGATGAGGCCCTTCCTTCGGTTACATGGTTCCGAGACCCGCAGAGTGAGCTTGGGAAGGCTCCGCAGGAACGGTCAGAGAGCACTATGGCTCTCGCCGTCACGGGCCACAGGACGCGGGAGGCCTTCCCTGCAGGACGATGCACGCAGACTGAGATAACAAGAAGCGCCTGCTTTCTGCTGAAGGAACAGCCTCCCTCTGAGGGACCAGACCTTCCTCACAAGAAGCCTTCACAGGCACACCTGGCTGGGATGGAAGCTGAGCCGCAGGGCTGCACCTGACAGCAGACCTGTCACTGCTCTCCCGGGCAGATACGGCCGCGCCCACCCAGGCCTGAGCCTTTCACAACCTGCTCTTCCTGGGAAGACACGGCCATCGCCGATGGGACTGCAGGTGTCCTGGACTTAGAACACCACATGTCATCAACTCTGAGACGCACCTTTCCACATCCCTCTGATAACATGTGCCTCGTCATCAATTATGCCAGGGTTTCATTGCAAGCTGTTTTTCTAGCCTAGAGACACATAAACAAGGATGCGTCTTCACCCCCATATTGGTTTTGGATAGTCGATGGAGTGTGGGGGGCACGTCTCATCGAAGTTAGTTGGAAAGGGAGCATCTGTTATTCTGTGATTATTTCTCCATTAACTGAAACTGTGAAGTGAAATCTGCATTCTAATGGAAAACCGCCACTCCCACCCACATGTTATATCTATTTAAGCATCTACTTGGTCAGCGAACACTCACGCGTGTGTTCAGTGATCAAATATACACCAATCACCTGCCCTGTCCCGGGCACCAAGCTAGATGCTGTGAGAGCAGGAAGTCTATCTTTTAAAGATACAGACGGAAATAGTCATGGAAGAAACGACAGTGTCTGGAATTTGTTTCAAAATATTGAGCTACACCATATGACATTGTTTTTTTTGTAGGTCACAAATGACTGAAGAGCTGCAATTCCATATCAGATGTAAGGAAGTGGGTGGAAGAACGAATGCAACCCAATGACTGTCAGCTGATTGGTGTTGAAATTGGGGTGATGGTGTGCAAGTCAATTCTACTCATGTGTCTCCTTCCTGTGTGCATAAGATGTATCTGCAATAAAAAGCTAAAACAAAACTGGTCCTTAACATTGTGCTATATTTAAAATAAGGCAGAGGCTAAAAATACTGAAAGTGAAACTGGAGGTATGGCTATTAAAATACTCTGCCTAAAATACTTCTTTTCCATTGTGCAGGTTAAGTGTGGCTGAAACGTTAACTAGTACTTAAGTTTTCCCTCTACACTTAACTACCTTCACACGTGTAACTTACATCTGACGTCGATTTTTAAATCTCGTTTCCTCCTAGTGTGACTAAACCAGCTTATTTTTAAACACTGCAGTGTCTGGACAGTTTGTTTTTCTTCAACAGTAATTCTGGGTTAGAAATCAGGATACTCGGCATCTCCTTTAAGTTCAGTGCTAACTAATGGTGTGACCTTGGCCACGTGCCCCACAACCTCTGGGGTCCACATCACGCCGCCCTCTCAAGCCCCAGCTTCCTCTGCAAACAGAGTGCAGCGATCCAGGGGGTCTCCCCTCTGCTGGCCCAGGGTCCGAGCACGGTGCTGCTCTCTGACCAGCGGCTGAAGCTCATGCTCAGCTTGGCACAGCTTTCCTGACTACCCCCTGGCTAGCTACAGGAGCTCCCCAATCTACACACAAAGATTCCCCACTGCAGGGGTTTCAGATGCACAGCCTACCGGAACCCCACACAGACACAGCCCTGCGGGAAACCGCGGGGGGGAGGGGGGGAGAGCTGGCTGCAAAGGGGTGCAGGCCAGAGCTACTGAGGTCTCCACTAATCCAGCGATTGATCTCATCCCTGGGCCCCCAGCTAATGGTCTGCCGTGGAATAGATCTATAAAATATGGGTGATGCGGTTAATGCAAGTATATAATATTTAATATACATACCTTCCAGTATATGTGATAGCCTGAAAATGTCCTTCCCAGATATCAGCTAGGAGCTGGCTGCTGCAACTCAGCTGGTACTAGGTAACCAGCTGGCGACGAAGTGGGGACCAGAGGGAGGCCTGAGACTGGCCAGCTCCGTGAGAGTTGGTGACCTCACTCACAGATTTCTCAGTGAGGCTGCATGAAGCAGGGGTATGTGTGCCCGAGTCTACAAGGGAGACCAAGCCAAGAGGAGACGTGGAAAGCACGTAGAACACACACACACACACACACACACACACACACACACGCACACGGCCAAAGAACAAAGATCAAGTACGTCACAGAGGCCCTGTCACTGATGTTCATGAGCCAGAACCAGAACCATTAATACGGTCACAACGCTAGGCCTCTCCCCGAGCAGCCAGTGATTACCTTGATGTGCTTGACTCTGTCTTCCTTTTCTGTCTTTGGTTTCTTTCCTGTGGCGACAGAAAACAGTTTTGGATTAATGCATGAGGAACACCCAGAGAAACAGCTCCCCTCAATGAAACGCTGTCTAAAACTCTCCTTGAAGCTGTGCGTGCATTCACCTGCACACGCATGAACCTGTACACGCGTGAACCTGTACACGGCCAGAATTCCAAATGCTTTTCTGCCTTTGGTGACCCGAGAGTCCTTCCCCCAACCAGGATTATCCTCCACGGGGCCGACTACAGACGTGGAAACAAGGAAATCCTAAAGTTGTCATCTACACTGAGAGATCTCAGCATTAGCAAGTCCGAGTGTCTACCTTTTTTAGAAGGCCGCTCGGATAAGGGCAACATCCGGTAGACTCTGAAGGCGTTATTTCCTTTCTTTATACTTTTATCCTTGACTTCTTCGATGTCAGGCAAGGAGTTCATAGCACATCGAAAATTCGCCTTCCATGTTTTTGGATCGGGCTTATCGACTCCGGGTTGATGCTTTCCTAACAGAAGAGCCAGGAGAATGAGGGTTAGGGAAGAGAGAGGGGGAGATACTCACAAAAGTAACCATTTCTGGAAACACAGGACTGCGAGCCACCAAGGAGCACAGAGAACCGAGCTCTGAGTCCCAGGCCGTGCCTCCAGCGACCAGCGTCCTAGTTTGCCCGGGACTGGGGTGTTCTTGGGATGCAGGGAATTTTTGTTTTAAAATCTGGACAGTTCCGGGCCAGTTGGTACAAGTTGGCCACCCTGACTTTACCAAACAGCTTGAGAAAAAATAGTAATGGCAGAAGGATGGGGACTCCGTGTGAGTAACACGGAAGGATGGGAGGCCAATGAGCACAGGTACCCGCAGTGTCTCTTTTCCCTCTGACTGTCAGATAGTAAAAGTCCCTTCCTGTAAACAGCCCCCTTCCTAAATTCTGTTGTAAATAAATACATTCTTGACTACCTTATAGGGAGGTAAACCCACCCAAGTTTATAGCTGCAGAACAAATACGTTCTTTATGACCCCAGAACACCCAGAATTCTACGTAGAGGAAACACAAGCGCTGAGTTTCTGTGGGATGGGTGGAGCCTCACTTCCAAGTGGCGAGGTTTGTGCCCCACACCCATCCCCATGTCCTGGATGCACTGGTGTTAAGCCACAGGTTTTTCAGAGCCGTCTTTATGAGCCCGTCATCCAGGAGATTTTATATGTGTAGGAAACATAAAAACAAGCACTGCGGTATAACTGAAACCTGCTAAGAGAGCAGACCTTACGTGTGCCCAGTAAAATAACCCAAGTAGCTGAAACCAGTTTAGCTCAGTGGCTAGAGCATCTATCTGCAGACTGAAAGGTCCCAGGTTCGATTCCGCTCAAGGGCATGCACCTTGGTTGCTGGCACATCTCCTGTGGGGGGTGTGCAGGAGGCAGCTGATTGATGTTTCTAGCTCTCTATCTCTCTCCCTTCCTCTCTGTAAAAAAATCAATAAAAAATATATATATTTTTAAATAACCCAAATAATTAACAGATACGCATGGGAGGAAGTGAAGGTGTACATTAACTCGATGGGGAGCATCCTTTCACGAGGATCACATATCTCAGATCATCACTTTCAATGTCTCACACTCTTATTGGTCAATTGCACCACAACTAAGAGAAAAAAAGTCAGCATGCACACCACACAGTGCCCCCCCCACCCCCGCCTGCAGGCCGCGGGGCAGACACCTGTGTGGATCGCCCAGTTCCTGAAGAGCGGTGCGTCCTTCTCCACGTCCCAGCCGTGTCTCGCTGCGTGCATCCAGGGGATCTGGAAGATCTTCTTTTCCTGGAAAGAGAGGTGAGTGAGAATGGAGAACGACAGCCGCGGGTCTCAGGCCCCCGACGAGGAGGCGGCTTACGTTCCAGCTGGTCAGGTTCCCTGCCGAGCATCCACCATAGAACCTACTGCACACCAACCCCTTCCCCAGGTCCAACTGGGCAGCCCGCCGGTGAGGCCGGGAACCAGGCAGGGCCAGCAGAGCAGGAATGCGACCGGTGCCAATCTCCCAGGCACCACCCGGGAGATGCTGTGTGCCTAACCTGTGCCGCTTCTCTTTCAAGAACCACAGACAACTGGCCTCTGGCGGAACCGCCTCGTCCTTCTTTTATTCTTACCTCGCATTCCCATCATTTGGTCAAGAGGAGCCCCCGCTGCCCCAGGAAATTAAAAATGAGGCAGCTCTCCGAACGACCCCACTGGTGCTGGGAAAGGGAAGTCGGGTGGACGAAGCCACTGTCACGGGACCCAGTGTCTCGATGGGGGATCCTGCCTGCTGCTCAGCCTGCGTCTGCGCCCTGCACGGGCCGGCCGGAGCGTCCAGATGCCTCGATGACCACAGCGGACACTCCTTTCTTGGAGCAAAGAAATCCCTCCCTAAGATTCTTCTATCGGACCCTTCCCACCTCTCTTACAGCCCGGAAGGCAACTCGAAATCTCTTAAGCCACCCCTGGCAAACACGACTAGAAACAGTGTTTTTGAAACAGTCACACTCATGGTAAAACCACACATGTAACCTGGTTCAACCTGCAGCACCACTGGCCTCCCAGGTCCCCTGGCACCTTACATGTAACGACACATGCTCTCATGGTCTCGCTTCTGATTTCTGCAACAACCTAATGAGCTACATGTGTGTAATTACTTCCGATTCTCAGTTGAAGGAGCTGAGGAATGAAAGTAAATTATTTAGCCAAGGAACTTAGGACAATAAGTGTCTAAATGCCCATCTTCAGTCGCATCACAGAATCCCTCACCTCTAGTGCTCAAATGTATGAGATTTCTAGTTTCACAGGAGAACCTGCTGTCTTGGATCCTATGGACACTGAATTGTATTTTTTTTAAATATAATTTTATTGATTTCAGAGAGGAAGAGAGAGGGAGGATGAGATAGAAACATCCATGACGAGAGAGAATCATTGATCAGCTGCCTCCTGCATGCCCCCTACTGGGGATGGAGCACACAACATGGGCGTGCGCCCTGGCCGGGAACTGAACCGTGACCTCCTGTTTCATAGGTCGAAGCTCAACCACTGAGCCACACCAGCCAGGCAGGAAAAATGCATTTTTCAGTTCTTAGGCCAGTTTGATGGTTTCCAGGTCTGAGGTCTCCACAGGAGTCACAGGCAGGAAAGTGCTGGTAGGGATCTTCCGCCATTTGGGTCTCACAGTGAAAACAGAAAGGGTCCCGCCGACCCGAAAGGGCTCGGTGCCTGAGCACAGAACCAACTGCACAGCCTGAACCAGAGGATGCCAGGACATTTGAGAGTTCCCTAAAAGCTGTTCACGGGGGAAATCCTGCTGTGTTTACAACTCAGTGAGTAAAGGAGAACCGAAAGTGGGAGATTTTCGTTAACCCGTTCTGTTCGCTCTGTGCCATCACGGAGACAGCAGGTCTCAGGTCAGTCACCTCCCGGAGGGCCGGGCCGGAGCGGCTGAGTGGCCCTGGATCGCTCCCTGCGGACGAAAACCCCAAAGGGAGTCACCTAACGCAGGCTCGACGTTCACACGAAAAGGAACCGACTTCGAGGACAGAAGGCTTCCTCAAGAGCACAACCAGAATTTAAAGTCTGTGCTTCCAGACAGGGGCCCTGCAGGAACTGGCTGTTGCTTTTTTTTTTTTTTTTTTTTCCCTAGGTCAAACACGTTCTGTGGGACACAATCTGAAATCCATCTCGTAAGACACAGAGCTGATTCTCACAAGTGGATCTTTTCAAGCATCTGCCTGCGTGCAGGAGATTGTGTACACACACACACACACACACACACACGCACACGCACGCACGCACACAGCTACACAGCTATACCGTCTCCCAGAACAGAGTCCGAAAGGTTGGCGATCTCTGTCCCAGAAACTGGGCCCAAAGCATGAAGCTACCAAAGCAACGACTGAACTAAGCAATCCTCCACCACAGAGCCTGGTGAAATGGGCCCAGGGCCCAAAGAGACCAAAGAAGTGGCCAATAAGCACATGAAGAACGACTCGACACCACCCCTCCTCGGAGACATGCCAATTGGAACAACGAGATGCCACTTCACAGCCACGAGGATGGCTAGAGCAAACACACAACATCCTAAGTGCTGGTGACGATGTGGAGGAATGGGAACGGCCACACAGGCTGGCGGGAGGGGAACTGGGGCGGCTGCTGCGGAACACACATTGGCTGTTCCTCAAAGAGGTCAACGGAGTCACCACGTGGCCCCGTGACTCCGCTCCTGGACGCATCCCCGAAGAATTACAAATAGGTGATCAAGCAAATGTGCTAGTTCATAGCTGCACATTCATACGTGCAAGTTCATCGCTGCGCTACTCACAACAGCCAAAAGGCAGCAGCAACTCGCCTGTCCATCAACGGATGGACGGGTAAGAAAACGTCGCACATGCACGTGCTGCATAACCGGGAGCCTTCTTCATCCCCCGAAGGAAAGCAGTGCTGACACACACGCATGGCAACACGGGGGGACCTGGCAAACACTGTGCTAAGTGAAAGAAGCCATGCATACATATGAGCCTAACCAGTGGTCAAGGACAATAGGGGGTGGGGAGTATGAATGGGGAGGAGTGGGAGATGGGAATGGGGGGATGAGACCAAATATGTGATACCTTAACCAATAAAGAAAAAATTTTTTTAAAGATTAGAACTCAAAAAAGAAAAAGAAGAAAGAAAGAAGCCAGACACCAATGCCACATATTGCATGAATCAGGCAAATCCACATACACAGAAAGCACATCCGTGGTTGCCATGAGCTAGGGAAGGGCATGGGAGTGGTCACGTGAAAAATAAGCATAGTGTTTCCTTTTCAGGCGATGGAAAAGTTTGGAATTCAACACTGGCGATGGTTGCATAATATTGTGAATGTACTTAATGCCACTTTTAATTGATAAATTTAAAAAAAAAACACTTTGGCCGAAACCGGTTTGGCTCAGTGATAGAGCGTCGGTCTGCGGACTGAAAGGTCCCAGGTTCGATTCCGGTCAAGGGCATGTACATTGGTTGCAGGCACATCCCTGGTAGGGGGTGTGCAAGAGGCAGCTGGTCGATGTTTCTCTCTCATCGACATTTCTAGCTCTCTATTCCTCTCTCCTCCTCTCTGTAAAAAATCAATAAAATATATTTTTTTTTTAAAAACAAGTGATAAATTAAAGAACAACCTCATGGGCCTGGTCAGTGTGGCTCAGTGGTTGAGCGTTGACCTTTAAACCAGGAAGTCACTGTTCGATTCTCAGCCACGGCACATGCCCGGGTTGTGGGCTTAACCCCCTATAGGAGGCATGCAGGAGGCAGCTGGACCATTATTCTCTCTCATCATTGATGTCTCTACTTCTCCCTCCCGCTTCCTCTCTGAAATCAGTAATAAATAAATAATTCCTACATGCAACTTTTAAATAAACCACTAATAAATGCATCACACATCTCTTTTTTCAAAAAGACCATGTTGAAAGGTAAAGGTGAAATTCATTTTAAAACTGAAAGAGACTCTGACCAATAACCATCTGGTCATAGATCCCTGTGTTCTATGGGACGGTGATGGCACTGGGCTGCATCTGTGCAGACCGTGACATCAGCATGCGCTTCAGGAGCCCTGAGTGCCCAGCCCGCACAGGTGGTTGGCGCTCACACCGTGTACAGAAGGACTACGAGGACAAGAGCCCACCCGTGTCTACCTCTGAGGGCAGGAGAGAGAAGCACTGCTTGAGTTAGGAAGAACATTTAAGATGACCTCGAGCAATGCAGAACCATCAGGCCTCGGCCCCACATGGAAACCAGTTCTCTCATCTCCCTCTGCCTCTCCTTTCCCCCCCATGTTTATATAAGACGTTCTTGTTTCCTTTGCTATTTTTGTTTGAACTCCTTACCTGATCGGAGATAGCCTGACAGTTATACAAGCACAAGCCTGCTCTCAGGGAAGAGCAGGGAAAAGTATGGACTCCCCGCTGGGTCCAGGCAGACCTCCAGGATGAAACACCAACATCGAGAGCCCGAGTGGGCATGACGGGAGCTACTAAGAAAGAGTGGGCCTGGCTGTGACTGCCTCCTCCCTCCCTCTAGAACTGGCCCAGGGAACCACATGCGAGCACCCGGACCGACCCAGAGCTGGCCCTTCAACAAGCCAATGGCAAGAGGGCAACCAAGGAGGGTGCACTGTCCACAACCAGGAGGGACTTTGAATCACACAACCAAACACAACACACGGACATCTTTTGGATTCTGATTGAACAAATCAACTGTAAAAAGATATTTTGGGAGTACTCATGGCATGATATTATACTAAAAACTTATGGTTAATTTTCCTGATGGACAACAGTATTATGAAGACATGAGAAAATGTTAAGTCTTATAGGTGTACACTGTCAGGGAGTTGCTCTGTAAAACCACACACACATAAGCACATACACACACACATAAGCACACACACAGATAAAACAAAATGTTGGTAATTGTTAAATGGAGATGTGCATTACTAAATCTAGATGGGAATTCACTACACTATTCTGTCCAGTCCTTGGGCCATTCAAACATACTATCTGTGTTTGCAAAGACTCGTAATAGAAAGTTACTGGCCCCAGACAAGGCCCCATCCAGGTCACATGAAATGGTCACATGGTTTCCTTAAATCATTCCAATTTACTTCAGACCCCATCTTGTTTCTGAAACGACTCACTTAAACAAACACATTCAAATACAATACCATTAGATTAAAAATAAGCAAAAAAAAAAAAAAAGTGAATGAGAGAAAAGGAACAAAAAATGTAAGATCTGAGCGGTATCTAAAATGATCAAATGAGGCCAGAAGTGATGTTAGTTTAAAACAACAATGCTGCAGTACCTTGTACACCTGTTAGAAGTGGCCCAATTTGGCTCTCCGCTCCTGGCACCTGATATAGAGCTAAAGACTGACCAGCTAAATGAGTCAGTGTGTCCTTAAGATTAAAGATGAGGCGGGAGGTAGAGGAAGACAAAGAAACTTGCTCAAAAGAACTGCAATATCCCTGGTAGTGGGAGAGAAACCTCCCTCAGGCCCTCTCAAAGAAGGCATCTATATATATAAAAAGCCAGCGACTGGAATGCTGGAATGACCAGAACAACCAGAACAACCGGTTGCTATGATACCCACTGTGGCCAGCCAACCTGCCTGATCAGGGCAGGACAGGCCAGCCAACCTCCCAGGTCTCCTCCCCTCCAGCTGGCCCTGCCCTGGGTCAGCCCCATCCCCCACCCCAATCCGGGGGGATAAGCAGGTCAGCCAACCTCCCACGTCCTCCCTGCCCCAGCCAGCCCACTCCAATCAGCCTCCACACCCCAATCAGGGGCAGGGCCGACCAGCCAACCTCCCATGTCCCCTCCACACTGCCGGCCTGGCCCAGATCAACCACCATCGAGGCAGGCAGGCTGGGCCCCACCTGTGCACGAATTCGTGCATCAGGCCTCTAGTAATCTATTATACTTAGTTGCTTTTCTGAGTTTTAACTATATATAATAATATCAAGGGTTTTTTTATTTTTTATTTTTTATTTTTTACAGATACTGTCTTCCTGATTCACCCTTACCAGTTAGGATCCATTAAATGGAGAGTTTGAGAAGGATCAATACGAAGTGTTTACATATATGGGGGAGGAGTGTAAATGGTAGAATGCTTACTTGTTAGGACAGGTTGGCACACAGAGTTTCACAACAAAGAGAAGTCGTTTTAAACCACTAGGCTGCACACCTGAAACTAATATAATGTTGAATGTAATTGAAAACTTAAAAAAAAGAGAAATGATAAAATAAAATAAAATTCTAAGAGAAGACTTTTTTAAAAGCAAAAACCAGCAGAAACCGGTCTGGCTCAGTGGTGGAGCATCGGTCTGCAGACTGAAAGGTCCCAGGTTCGATTCCGGTCAGGGGCATGTGCGTTGGTTGTGGGCATATCTCCAGTAGGGTGTGTGCAAGAGGCAGCTGGTCGATGTTTCTCTCTCATCGACATTTCTAGCTCTCTATCTCTCTCCCTTCCTCTCTGTGAAAAATCAATAAAATACTTTTTTTTTTAAAAAGACAAAAACCAAAGTTCTCTTCACATAGAAAATACTGGACACCAATGAATACTCCCCATTCCCCGCATGACACCCTCGAGCCTCCCGTCCTCTGGCCCGGAGAGCCAGGAGCAGCAGGCAGTCTGAGGGAGGAGGCACCACAAGCACAGCGAGAGGCCGCCGCCCGCGGTCGCCGGAACGCCAGCGCCAGCTGTCACCGCAAGGCGAGGGGGGCCACTGTCTGAGATGAGGACACACACCGTCACACAGCCAACTTGATGTTTTTATGGTCAATTTTGCTCGGTTGGTTTTTACAATTAACAAGCATAAGATTGTGAACACAAAGAACGATTTTACTTTCAGAGGTCCACATGCACCTGCTTTAGTAAGGATCAGGCACACACTCGCACATACGTACACTCATGTGCACACGCGTGCACTCACACACGCACATTCACACAGAGAAATAGACATACATACTCATAGACATACACACATGTGCACACATATATACCCACACGCTCGCATGCATGCATGCACACTCACACACACCGGCACACTCACCTTGTTCAGCCACTTCAGCCCTGGTATCGTGTTCGAGTTGATCTGTTCCTCCAGCCACGGGCGCATGCGCATCCTCTCCACCGGCATGGTGCCCGTCTGCAGAGAGACAATCCATATGAGGCGCTGGTGCTAATGACTATCTTGTCCATGCTAACCTGACCCTCTTCTGCTGTCCCCTTCCTCGTAATCCCATAACCTGTGTCCGGGGCCTGGGGAGGGAGGCATATTCAGGGGCTCCACCTGCTCTTGTAGCTATGTGGTTCCAGAGGGGCTGTCTCCGTGGGGCAGTGCTGCTGGCCAAGCAGGCTCTCAGCTGAGAGGCTCCCACAGAAACTCAGCCACCCAGAGAGTCCAAGACCTGAGTGACCCCGCCTAAGGCTAGGTCTCGCCCCCTCCCAGCCAGGTTACCAGCACACACCAGCATTCAGAGCACCAGTACTGTACACCTGTGGGTATCATCCTCCTAGGACCAACAGGGACGGTGCAAAACCGTTGTTGTGGGAAAGACATTACGACCAACTGATTCCTTTGAGATGTTAGGGCTACAGAAATGCTCTGAACCCCAACACTGCCACTTGAAAGCTCTAAAGGGATCAGTTCACTGGGTCCAAGGTCCCTCCTGAGAGATCCTTGCTCTGGCTCAGCCTTGCTTTCTGTGAACGCGGGCACTCACTCCCACAGAGATTCTCTTCACGGCGCCCCTCCCTCTCCCGACACCATCCGTCCTCTCCTCCAGCTGGCCTTCCCTCTGAAAGCTGTCCTGTAGCTCAGCACCTTTCCTCTGCCCGCTCACACAGTGCTCCCCCCCCCACCCGGATGCCCTGGAGGCAGCTTTCCCATGTCCATCGACATATACCCAGAGAAGAATCACTAACATCGCTCTGTCGTCCTCTCATTCATCCTGTTTACACAAAAATTTCAATTTAGTGCAGATTCAAAAGCCAAGGTGATGCCAGGTCAAGCCTCCATTCTATAGAACTGGGGGGGACAGTGTGACATAGCCCTCTTTCCACCCTTAGCTGTCTTTCTTTTACCCATTCCCCCTCCATTCAGATAAACTTGGGCTGAGATGATCAAAGCCTCATTAACTCCTTCTTCCAGCTCCCAAAGGACGTCCTCCCTCCTGGATGCCCTGCCCCCAGCTCTGCCTGAGTGCTAGCATCTTTGTGTGACCCGGATGGGGCCTCGCCCTTTGCCGATAGAGCCTAATCAATTCTAGAACGGAATTCTAGAGCTCGCCTCTCCCAGGTACATCTCTCCCAGTTCGGATGCATGTAAGGCTGCAGATGACTCCTACTTTCCCAGACCACGCCCTCTCTCCTCTTTCCCGGTCCTTGCCAACCCTCAGCCTTCCTCCAAGACCCAGCTCCCACCCTCCTTTCTCCACGGGCCTTGCCCGTCCACACAAGCCTGGAGGAATCTCTCTTCCTGTGACTTCCACACTGCTCACTGGTCTTACACACCCACTTGAAAATCAAGCATGGCTTTAGGAAAGCTATTGTAAGCTATCTTTATTCTTACCTAACTCTTACTTTAACTATGAACTCCCAATTGTGTGCACGCTTCCTTCCTAACCGAACGGTAAGCTCTCTGAGAGGAGGAATTCCACCTCTTACGGGTCCTTTTATGACCCTACAAAGCCCTCCACCCCAGAGACCTTCAATACAAGACTCAGGCCAGCTCTGAAGATCAGCCTAGCTGGGTGGCATTGCACATGGGCTCCATCCACTCATCTGGTCACCATCCTTTGAGACGAGGGAAAGGAACCTCAAGGACAGTCCAGAAGGACGTGCAATGGCCACAAGGAGCCCCAAATACAGCTGCTCTTCGTGGTTCTCAAGTCCTTCCTGTCAGTCACGTATCCACCTGGTCACAGAGCACTCACTGAGAACGATATTCCAGCAGCAGGAAAGGTAAGACATTCCTGCCTAACAGAAGACCGGGAAGAAGAGAACTATCACACCACACGGAGCCCTGTTTGTAGAACGAGGAGGAGCTACAGGGGAGCACTGGGAGGAGATGTCCACAGAAGACCCTCCTGGGCGACTGGCCACTGGGAGGGCTCTGCCCAACAGGGGGATGAGCGCCAACCCGGTCTCAAGGTCTGGGGGTGCAGAGAGGGGGCAGATGGGTCCAGAGGAGTACCGGGAGTAGAGGGAGGAGCACCCTGAGGAGTAGCTACATTCATCACAAGCTCTTCAGAGGGGACCATGTGACAAGCAGAACTGCTTCGGACCATGCCGTCCTGGTGTATCCAAACTTAGCAATGCGGGAAATGACAGGGATGTGAAAACGGCCCTGCTTCCGCTCCATCGGTATAATCATATGCTATGTCCTCCCCTCCTCCTCTCCCCCCCCCCCCCACAAATGACCCATTTAGGGGAGAAGATGGTCACCTGAAATTTTTCAAAAAGCTTTCTGACTTTAAAACAAAAGCTTCCATGAGGAGGTCCAGTCAGCCTCGTCATTTGTGGATTGCATATTTGCAAAATCGTCTACTCACTAAAATGTATGTGTAATGCCCAGATCAAGTTGGCATTCTGCCTCATTCCCGCTCACCCTGTAAACGAGTGTCCTTCTCGCTGTCTATTTCGTGCAACATTGCTCTGCGTTGGCGGTTTTACTGTTTGAAACAGCCGGCAGGGATGACGTGTGGAGAAAAGTGTGTTCCTCTGAGGCCCGAGTCAGTGTTGTTGGCTGCAAGTTCAATGTCAGTGAACCAACCGTGGTTAAATGAGGAGCCTTCACACAGAAGCACACCCAGAACATGGCTGCTGATTGGTGGATGCAAACGCTGTGATCAGAGCCTCACGGGAACCGAAGGTCCTTGAAGAAGGAGGGGAATTTGAACGAGACACACACGGAGAGGGCCACATGAGCACACAGACAGCGGGAAGGGGGCCAGCGAGGGCAGAGGCTGGAGAGCCGCTTGTAAGGTAAGGAAGGGAAGAGAGCACCGTCGGAGAGAGCACTGCCCTATAAGCACGTTCCTCTTACTGACCGGATCTGGACTTCTGTCCTCCAAAGCTGTGAAGGGAAAACTTCTGTCCCCCTGGGCCACCGTTTGCGGTACTGTGTGAAGGCTGCCCGAGGACACAACGCAGAGGCAGGCTGACTCAGGTGCAGGGGCCCACCCTAGGCCGCAGGTGAAGGCGCCCCGAGGTCGTGAGAAGGAAGGGGAGACGCTCAAAGACCCAGGCAGGAGGTCCAGCGCCCAGAAGACAACCAGGAACAGGAAAGATGCCAGAGACAGGCTGACCCTGCAGGGCCGGGAGAGCCACTCCTAGGGTGCTGCCCATCTTCCCACGGCTGCAGAGGAACTGGAGACTCAGGTGGGTCTCCAGTCAGCTTGATTAACAGTGAAGGTGAGAGCCGATGACGAAATCCAGAGCAGTGCTTTACCCTCTCTCCTGTGTAGATGGATCTCCGTTCGCTAAGTCCAGGTAAGGTCTCTGACGAACAAGCCCCGGGGCCTCAGCCCACACTGAGGCTGTGGATGAGCTCGTACGTTTACAAGTCACCGGCTCTTCTGTGACTTCCTGCGAAGTCTGGTCATTCTGGCAAACAGGCCCCATCCGTGCCAGTGCCAAACGTGGCTGCCTCATCTCTGTGTTGGCCCAAGCCTTAGTGCATACTAAGTCTTTTTCTTTTTCTTTTCAAATATATTTTATTGATTTTTTTTTACAAAGAGGAAAGGAGAGGGATAGAAAGCTAGAAACATCGATGAGAGAGAAACATCAATCAGCTGCCTCCTGCACACCCCCTACCGGGGATGTGCCCACAACCAAGGTACATGCCCTTGACCAGAATGGAACCTGGGAACCTTCAATCCACAGGCTGATGCTCTATCCACTGAGCCAAACTGGTTTTGGCCATATTAAGCCTTTCTACCCAGGATGCAGCTCAGCCAAACTTGGAAGCTTATCGCTCATCAAAATATGGCAGAAATCACACGTGTAAAGTTTTTCCTACATCTTTAATCAAGACTGTCATTAAGTACACGAGGGTTTTTAGGAAAAGCAAAGACAGCAAGTGCCTTACCAGAAAGGGAAACTGCTATGAAGGGCTCACTTATTTCAGGTTCATTTTTTTCTTATTCTCAGAGAATCATTTTATTGACTTGCTTACTATCAGCCATCTTCTGTATAATCACAGGACAAGCTGAACATCCCACAGAACAACATTGAACATATCAATGACTCCCAGAGTATAACCACTGATATTTTCTCCAAGTCTTCATACCTACAGTGATTAATAAAGCAATTTCCAGGGATTGTCATCTCGAGCTGTGGTCCACGTGAGTGTGAATTATTAACACCAAGTAACCAAAGTGATTTATATATGACCATGTGGTGTTTTGTTTAACAGCCGGGACATCCCTGCTGATACACAATGAAAAGCCAACCGATTTACACTTCCTCTTTTTTACTCATTTTATAGCCAGGCCCCACCTCCCACCCTGGACAGATAACGGATGACTTGGTGTTGGCACTTGACACAAATGAGAAAGAGCGAAGTTCGACACAGATCCCTCATGACTCTCCGAATTTGAGCACACGCTCTTCATTCTGTGAAAGAAAGCGAAGGTGGAGTTCTACAATGAGTCTGACATCAGAAACTCATCAAGTAGTTTGCACCAGAAATATATCCTATTTCCAGAGACTAAGAGACTGGGGAGACAGTCCCGGGGGAGGGGGGGGGGCAGACCGAGTACTGAGCATACCGAGGAAAGAGGCTAGCTTGGCCTGTATTTCCTCGCTTCCATCAATGAGATTCCAACTGATTGACAGGTCAGTCTTCTTTCTATCAGGCAAGTTTCCCACAGGCACCAATACCCCAGCCACATGAATCTTGAACCAAGCTAAAGAAGGTATGGAACTGGTAGGAAAGGCCCAGAGAGTCAAAATACAGCAGGAAACAGAACACCGGTGTGCAGTCCTGACGTTGCCGTTACTACGGCCAGTCACTCCCTCGTTCTAGCCCACACTTTGATCATCTAAAAAAAAAAAAAAAAAAAAAAAAAGAGAGGTTTCAAAAAGATAACTTCCGGGATTATCTAAGATTCTAGGAATCCTTGTGTAACATGCAGGCTCCTTATCTGATCTCTCTGTTTGGTGAGCTTCTCATCTTGCGCACTGTGCTGGTTTTAAGAGAGAAATGCTGACATTTCAGGACTCTACAAATCTAAAATATGAAGTAGCCACCCTCCAGCCTGACAACAGGCACTTTCTTTCTTTTTTTTTTTTAATATATTTTATTGATTTTTTACAGAGAGGAAGAGAGAGGGACAGAGAGTTAGAAACACTGATGAGAAAGAGTCATCGATCAGTTGCCTCTTGCACACCCCCCACTGGGGATGTGCCCGCAACCAAGGTACATGCCCTTGACCGGAATCGAACCCGGGACCTTTCAGTCCACAAGCCAACACTCTATCCACTAAGCCAAACCGGTTTCGTCTTTCTGAAAGCAGCTCCCAGAACACCTCTGCATTTTGGGGTTGGGGTCATCTTCAAACCCATGGCCTCGTGTACAAATCATCTCAGGGCACGGCAGGTATCTGGACGATGACTGGCCTCAGGGCTGCTTCATGAAGGCACGCAGCTGGTCACTGTGAGATGCAGGGTGTGAATTCACACATCCTGAGAGGCATGTCCCCCATAAAGTTAACCATGCCTCGTTAGCGGCGTTCAGTGATCCTGGATTTTAATCTAAAGGAACAAGGGCTTGGATCTCGGTATAGAAATAGCAATGGCCCCTCCTTATTGGGCACTTACTCTAGGCCAGCACCGAAACCAGGATTTCCTATGCGTTTCTCTTTTACTTTTACAACCTTGCAAGGGAGGAACCTTATTACCCCATATTACAGACGAGAGGATAATTGGGGAAGTGATTAGAGGAGTCTGCTCATAAGTAGGGACGCCCAGACTCCTTTGGGTCTGTCTGAAACAGATGCCCAGGGGCTCAGCAGCCCTCACCGCTGCTTTCTCCCCACTTCAGGAAGTAGTCAGGATGGGCTTGTAAAACGGTTCTTCTTCCTGAGCCTTTCCCGGCTCCTCCCTGTTTTGTGTATCGCTGACATATTCATCTTCCTAAAATGCCACCTAAATCATGTTCATGGTCTATTCAAGAGACGTCTCACCCTCCCTGCTAGATGTGAGATAATAAAATCCTTGGCTGAGAGAGGGAGCCTTACAGCGACTACTCAACATGAACAATGGAAGGCCGGAGACAATGGGAAGATGTCTTTACAGGACTGAACGAAAGTAACTGCTATTCAAAAATTTAAATGCAGTCAAAGTTTCCTTCCAGAATGAAGAGGAAATAAAGGCATCAGAGAAAAGCTTAGAGAATGTTCTTCCAGTAGCCCCACAGCTCATCAGGGACAGGGGACAGATGATGCCTTCACCGTCACAGGAGACAGGTCAACACTGGGCAGGAGTAAAGGCAACAGTGTGGGCGCCGGGAAGCTCAGCCCAGGGCTAACGCTGGGGCCTGTGTCACAGAAGCTGACCACAGCAGTGCGCGGCTCCGTCTCTGGCAATTGTATCATTTCCTTTACATAAACCATGAGGATTCCTGTCACCTAATAGCCCGCCCTTCACAGCCGTGTGCTCAGGAAGGAGGACCATCTTACCAATGTGATGGTCCTACGGCAATATGACGCTCCAACAAAAGCTAGCTCAAATCTGTGCTCATCATGACACCTCCTCTCCAACTCCAACCACTGGACCCTCTTCTCCTACGGCATGTATTGTCTGCAGTAGCCAGTCATCCACATACACCAACAAATATATACTACACACGTATTATCACACACACACACACACACACACACACACACACACACACAAAAAATACTGTGCTAAATGCAATGGAGGATTCCAGAATGTGCACAACATGCTCACTACCCTCAAGGAATTCATAAGTTCATTGGGGATATGAGACGTAACCCTATAAAGGTAGCGAGTAATTCCATAATTATAACAATAAAGGACTGCACTAGAGGTCAGAAGGCAGCCTGGGCTAATGGCCAGCTAAGTGAACTAGATCATAAGGAATACGCCAATCAGTCTTAGATGGGCCTGTAAGGGAACGCTTACAGAAAAGAGCTTCTAGAATGGGAAGGAAATGCCCAGGCAGAGAGCAGGGAGCAAGCAAGCCAGGGAGGCAAAGGCTGGTGTCCACGGCCAAAGCAGGACGGAGGACGGCGTGCGTGATGCTCTGGGCAGAGCACTTGACCGTGACACTAACACGGAGGAGCTTCATAAGAGGGAGCGGGGGCCTGGAGGCACACCTGGATGTTTCACATAAACCATCGCTCGCCCTCCCAGCAGCCAGAATCAGTTAAATATTATCATCCTCGTTTTTAGGGATGAGGGAAAGTATAGCTTGAAATGGTGACAAAGGAAAAATGTGTCCTAGCCCCCAGATGAAGAAGCAAGCTTTGAACCCAGGTCCTTCTGAGAGGTCTCAAATGCCCAGCTAGCGGCGGAGCTTGTTTGCAGAGGCTACTAAACCTTCCAAGCAGCCACGGGTCACTGCCGTAAGCCACGCAGCATCTGGTCCAGGGGCAAAGGGAGGCGAGGAGAGGCGCTCGAAACCACCGCAGGGGCCCAGGATGGTGGCTGTGGGCACGCACAGGAAACACCGCACAAGTGGCAGTCCACCTGCAGGAATGGAACAGCAACCCCCAGTAGTAATTTTCCCAAGATTCACGATAACCCCTCCCATAACACAAGGTCCTCTTTCTGACATTCTCCACTCCTCACTGACTTGTGTATGCCTTTTTAGCAAAAGCAAGAATGTCAGCACAAAATTACAGGAACTGAGAGGAAACTGGAGTTGAAAACTCCTATCATCATCATCATCATCATCACATCCGTTCAAGTGTGTCCTAGGAATCAGACCTGAGGCCAAGTGCTTTCCCTGCGCTATTTCACTCCATCTTCACACCAGCTACATGAGTACAGCTCCTGTCTCCCTCTTACAGATGAGGACATGACGCTATTTACCAAGCTGCAGAGCTATTGAGATTAAAGTCAGGATTCAAACACAGGTCCACCTGACCCCGGAGACATATGCCAAAAGCCTCTAGACCAATGTTCACCGAACCTCAGGTTACAATGCATCGGGGGATGGGGAGGGTAAGGGGGAGGGTCCTGAAATCAATTTCCTGGGTCGGTCAGCAGTTTCATGTTAGTGTGCGAGAATACAGGATGAAACTACAGAATCTGCCAAATAAGAGTGAGCATTGCACGCTGGCTGGTTCAGCTCAGTGGTTAGTCTCAGCCAGCAGACTGAAAGGTTGTTGATTCTGGTCAAGGGTATGTACCCCAGTTACAGGCTCAACCCCCCCGTGCTGGTTAGGGCAAGTGGGGAAGGCAACCGGCCAATGTGTCTCTCTCCCATTGATGTTTTTCCTCTCTCTGTCTCTTAAAAATAAGAAACCTTGGGCCAGTTACTTAACCTTGTGTGCCTCAGTTCCTTCCACTCTCTTCCTTCCACTCTCTCTTAAAAAAAAAAAGTCAATGGAAAGCATATCCTTAGGTGAGAATTACCATAACAAAAAAAAAGAGTGAGCACAGTTTCATTAAACGTTTGTTTCAATTTTATATTATTCTGGCACTGTAGTTAAAAAAAAAAAAAAAAAAAAAAAAAAAAAAAAAAAAGTATAAAAGGCAGCTCTGGGCAGGGCTGCTCCCCAGATGTGTGAACAGATGTGTGTAAGCATGTGGGTGGCGGGTGGAAAGTGGAAAGCAGAAGGAGCAAACCCTTAGAGCCAGACTGGCTCCTGGCAGACACGTGGAATGTAGGAGCCGTTTAATAGCATGTTCGGAGCTGAGAGAACGTGGCCGTGCATTAGGGGAGGGCTTCGGGACACCGCCGTTCGGCTCTGCGCACTCCCTCTCTGCCTACATTATTCAAATCCCTGCATCCTCCCGTGGGAGCCCGGGGGATGACGTCATGACATGAGAGCGACCCTGAACATGTGGACGGCGTGGCGGACGCAGAGTCAAGCACGCCCCTCAGCGTACATGCTCTCCGCACGAATGCAAAACCAATTTTAAAAGTTTTATTAAACTTCCGGAGAGTGAGTAGGCCGTGGAAATCCAGTGTGTGATAGCCACGGTATCGCCGATGTGATCCTCCGGTCATGCATTTATTGTTTTATTTTAATGAACTTCTAGAAAAATGCACGTCCATCGATTCATTCAAGAATTGTAGTCTCTACAGGCGGGGCTGGTGCGGCCAGGCCCGGAGCAGCGGCTGCCAGGCTGGGAGCGGCCAGGCCCGGGAGAGCAGCAGCCAAGTCCAGAGCAACTAGGTCGGGAGCGGCAGTGACCAGACCCGGAGCAGCTGGTTGTGGAACAAACCAGAGCAACAGAGGCCAGGCCCTGAGCAGCCAGGCCCGGAACAGCTCGCTCCTCGCCTGCCCCTGCCCCACAGCTGCTTCTCAGACATGGCTGGAAACTTTCGTGGGAACTTGAGGGTCTGCTGAATCACGTGATGAAGGCTTAGATCTGGATGTGTTGAGTTAGTATAGGGCTGGGGTGTTGATCTGTGAGTGCCTTGGGTGGGGCCTGGATGAGGTTAGTTGACCTATTGGGAAATGTCTTTTGTGTGAAGTGTAACATTGGGCATGTGGAGGTATTATTGATATGAGAAAATGCTAAGTAACTGATTTACTATCTGAAAAGGGATTTACTATCGGGGAAAGGGAGGGAAGAAGAGACTGAACATAAACTGCACCTATGGATGAGGACAATGGGGGATGGGGAGGGGGCAGAGGGTGGGGTGGGAACCTGGTGGAGGGGGGAAGAAATGAGGAACCTTTGTAATAATATGAACAATAAAGATTGATTTTAAAAAATAAATAAATAAATAAATAAATAAATAAATAAATAAGAATTGTAGTCTCTAGCCCAGTTTTCCTCAGAGTTTTAAGCAATTTGAGCATGCCTTCTCCTGCCCTGTGGACATTTTAGAAACCCAGCCTTGACTGATGAGGCAGGATTGCTGCAAACGGTCACCCTAAACGTATCACCGTCATGGCTACACCTTTCTATTCACCTGCCCCAGCATCCCAAACCGCTGTGCAATGTTATCACTTGGGGGGGAGGGGGGGATTAAAAAAAATCCCTGCCCCATCCCAGACCTACTGAGAAAGCCCTTCCCAGCGTGGGAACCAGGGATGCTTCGTCATCTGGGGCATTCTGACCTCCCTGGGCTGTCACGGGAGGCAGTGCCCACTGGCCCAATAGCCTTCCAGATTCCACGGTCAGCAAACATCTCCCATGGAGCCATGGACACAGGCGGCCAATGGTGAGCCAATTCGTGAGCAATGGGTACAGATGCACGTGAAATTAAAGTTCTACAATGCCTTTCCATACCGCAGAACAAGTTTCCCACACCAAGAGTCACCCAAAGGAGAGTTCTGCATAGTCGCCGTTCCCCCCACAATTTTCTTACGAGGTGAAGGTGACCAAACATCCCGCTTTGGGCGGGACAGTCCCGATTGACACAAATTGTTGAAAATCGGGACTGTCCCGCCAAAAGCGGGACGTCTGGTCACCTTACGCTAGGTGCGCTTTCTGCACCGTTTGAGGAGATATTACCAGAGCGACTTGACCAAAACGACCCTGTCTCTGATCACAAACGATGCTGGTGCCCAAAGAGGGTGAGTTAGTCCCCGAGAGTGATGGCGGCCTCGCAACCCGGGGCCGGCAGAGAACCTGACATGTGGCCCGCACGTGTGTGCCCGGAACACACACAGTACCCCGGCTCTCAGCACTGCGGGGACCCTGCGGGCTATTCCAGGAGACAGTGCTCCCTCCGTCCAGGGAGCCAGCCCGGAGAATCAGGGACCGTGTGACATCTGTGAGGGTGGGTGCCTCCGAGAGAGGCCCATCTCACGTCATCCTGCACAGCGAGCCCTGCCTCCTTCCCTCCTCTCTCCCCTTCCCCTCCCCGTTCCTGGGATGTCCACTCCCCCACTCTCCCCGCTCACATGTGACAATTCATACCCCACCGCGACACGAAGGCCTCGGAGCTTCATGCAGGCCCTCCGCTCCTCCCTCATCAGCTGTTCGGGCCCCGCAGGAGCGAGCTACCCACCTCTCACGCCCTCACCCATCGGTCCCGCCACTGGTCTTGCCTCCAACTTCGGGGAGGAGAGGGGAGGCCGGCAGACTCTTCTTTTTACACGTCTGACGCCCTTCCCTCTTCCGGCGGCCTTACGGGGCCCCTCTGACCCCTCCCTTCCCCCCTCCCCCCCAGCAGGCGGTGACGGTGCCTCTCCCCCGGCAGGGCCTGGGGAAGGTTTAAGAGGAGAAGCACTGGGCTGCGCCTCAGATCTGCAGAATGTGACCTGTCTCTGGGGTACCCAGAGAGAGGTGCTGGGGGCACAAGTAGATTCGTGAGGTTCGGGAAGGAGGTTCCGCCTGGAAATAGCCAAGCATCCTTCCCCATCCTATTCAAACATGTCTCTTCCACAGCCTGTCGCGGCCAACACAAGCCTTCCCTTGAATTCGTAAGCACGCTGCCTCTCGCACGTACCTTATGCTGAACCCCTTCTATTTCTTTCTTTTTTAAATATATTTTATTAATTTTTTACAGAGAAGAAGGGCGAGGGATAGAGAGTTAGAAACATCTATGAGAGAAACATCAACCAGCTGCCTCCTACACACCTCCTACTGGGGATGTGCCTGCAACCAAGATACATGCCCTGGACCGGAATCGAACCTGGGACCCTACAGTCCACAGGCCGGTTTCGCTGAACCCCTTCCATTTCTATGTGCCTCCCTCCTGAGATGACAGGTCCTTTCCAGCTGGAAACTGACGTTAACATTGCTACCTATGTGAACTATCAGCCTTGTACTTTGCACACACACACACACACACACACACACACACACACACACACCGCGCCAGCCCAAAAAGCTAGCCACGAGACAAAACCAGTTTGGCTCAGTGGTAGAGCGTCGGTCTGCGGACTGAAAGGTCCCGGGTTCAATTCCGGTCAAGGGCATGTACCTTGGTTGCCAGCACATCCCCAGTAGGGGGTGTGCAGGAGACAGTTCGTTGATGTTTCTCTCTCATTGATGTTTCTAGCTCTCTATCTCTCTCCCTTCCTCCTCTCTGTAAAATATCAATAAAATATATATATATTTTTTAAAAGCTAGCCACGAGCCACATGTGGCCACTGAACACCTGGAACGGGGCTCCTGTGCATGAGGACCCATTTGTCCCCCAAGACGGACACCGTGTCAAGGCTGTTCTAGTCTCTCCAAACCACCGGGAGTGGCCAGGTGTCTGGTAAAAACAAAGTACCTGCCAAGAACACCCCTGTGGGGTTCTGCAGAGGCAGGTACCCACCTGACGCTGACACTGTTCTCTTTTGAGAAAAGCCGGACTCACCCTCCGGAAGCACATACTCCCGAACCCCGTCCACGCAGAGGGGTGGGGGAAGCCGTTCTCCAACGGTGACGAGCAAGGCCAGGCCCAAGTCTTAGTTTCTAAATACCATTCTCCACGGAAGGAAAGGGGCTTCTTGGGGAAATGGCCGATTCCAGGGCAAGGGCAGGGAAAGCAGAAGATGGGCCTGAACCATGTCGGGGAGAGAGGTGCTCAAAGCATGCTGGGAAAACCTCAGGAGGCTATAGCAGCCAAGGCAAAGGGCTCCCACTGGCCAGATGGGAGACGATCTGAGCATCCAAATAATGACAAAAAGATGTGACAGCCCGTGGACTAAAACGGGGGCCTATGAAAAAGTAAACAGGGAAAGAAAGAGAAAGCTTTTCCATAAAGCAGAACGCCAGCGCATAAGTGTGGGGCGCTGGTTGGACTAGATGGCCCTTTGGCAGCTATCAAAGAGTAATTATTCAGCCAGGAAGCATCAATGGCCGCCAAGATCAGTGGGTGAAAGGTTGATGGGAAATGGGCCACCTTTGGCGTCTCAAAGTACCTCCCACAAAATACTTCTTATTACAAAGGGGAAAAGAGCAGCTTCACAATGGAGACGCCTGGCAGATACCTCCTAAATCAAATGACCGAAAGATCACCAATAAAAGAACAAGGCAAAGTCACGTACCCCTGAGAGGATGCAGTAAGAACAGAGGTTCGGCCAAAACCCGTTTGGCTCAGTTGATAAGAGCGTCGGCCTGCGGACTGAAAGGTCCCGGGTTCGATTCCGGTCAAGGGCATGTACCTTGATTGCAGGCACATCCCCAGTAGGGGGTGTGCAAGAGGCAGCTGATCGATGATTCTCTCTCTCTCTTCCTCTCTGTAAAAAATCAATAAAATATTTTTTAAAAAGCAAAACACAGAGCTTTGCTCTGTAATATTCTCCCAGAAAATAGTCCCAATCTAATCACGAGTAAGCCACCAACAGGTTATTTTAGAGCAAAGGAAAGAATGAGCAGGATGTTCTCAAGATGCACCCATGTTCCCGAGACCGGTTTGGCTCAATGGATAGAGCATCGGCTTGGGGACTGAAGGGTCCCGGGTTCGATTCCGGTCAAGGGCATGTACCTTGGTTGCGGGCATATCCCCAGTAGGGGGTGTGCAAGAGGCAGCTGATTGATGACTCTCATCGATGTTTCTAACTCTATCTCTCTCCCTTCTTCTCTGTACAAAATCAATAAAATATATTTAAAAAAAAAAAAAAGAAAAGAAAAGAAAGAAAAGATGCACCCGTGTTGTCACAAACAAGCAAAGCTCAGACACGGACCACAGTGTGGTGGTTCCTGGAGGGGAGGGGACGTCAAGGGTAAAGGGGGTCAAAGATATGGTGACGGAAGAAGATTTCCCTCTGGGTGGTGAGCACACAAGGCTCACAGAATTATGCACTTAAAGCTTCCATCGTTCTACTAACCGATGTCACCCAGAAAAATTTAACTTTTTAAAAATATATATTTTATTAATTTTTTTACAGAGAGGAAGGAAGAGAGATAAAGAGCCAGAAACATCGATTCAGCAGCCTCCTGCACACCCTCCACTGGGGATGGGCCCACAACCAACGTACATGCCCTTGACGGGAGTCGAACCTGGGACCCCTCAGTCTGAAGGCTGATGCTCTATCCACTCAGCTGAACCGGTTCAGGCAGATAAATTTAACTTTTAAAGAAGGAGTACTAAAAGGATGAAGATGGCAAATTTTACGGATGTGTATTTTACCACAATAAAAATTTTAAAAAAAGAAGTTAGGAGCGCTGCCCCTGGGCGGCCACTGACCACGCTGATCGGATACTGAGCCGTCAGAGGCCCCGCCCCCGTGTCCCCGCAGGGCAGGCCAGGCCAGCCCCCAGCTGTCCCCGGAGCTCCCAGGCTGGCACTCCGATCGCAGTTTCATTTTCTTCCAGGCCAACATTCCCGCTGCCAGTGCCTTTCAAGAGCTTGGCTCAGAGACGGGCCCCGTGAGTCAGGGTTTTGCTTTTTGTTTCTCATGTACAGCTTTCCCTCAACGTGTAGAATCCGGGGCCTGAGCACCCTGCAGCTCCCCTCGCTCTGACTCGGCTGGAGGTCTCAGCCGCCTTGGCCTCCCTCAGAGGACACGGGACACGGTGCCCATATTTACATTCTCCCAGAGCCGCCAGGACACCGTCAGAATGGAAAATGAAACCAGCGGGGCAGAAACAATCCCTCCTTCAACTCAGCCACACCCTGAGCTACTCTGAGGCCCTCCCCACCCCAACCCCAATCTGTTCTGGGCCTGTAGCCGGAGCAGGGAGTAAACAGCACAAATACGTCCTTCCTCCACGTCCTTCCTCCCGGACCTCCAGCCTGCAGTCCGGCCACAGTGTCTGCACCTATTATTGTCCTTGGGCTCAGGAATGTCCCCGCTCCCTGGCTAATTACATCCTCCAGGTCTGAGCCTCCAAACCACCTCCTCACAAGCCTCCTTCCTACCCCCAGGCCTGGCCGGGCCAGGCCTCACTAGAGCTCATCTCCCTGAGGCCCAAGACCAATTCTGCCTGTTCACCCCGGTTCCCAGGGCCTGGAGATGCTTGCCTAAGAGACCGGGAGCTGACTGTGCATGCCGGCACCATGATAGTCAAAGAGGGAGCCCCGAGGGACCCCGAAGCCTGAGGAAAGCAGGTACAATGAGGAACATGACCATTTGCCCACAGAACAGGAAAGGTATGTGGCCATGCTGTAGGGAGTCTAAGACAGCAGTGGGTACACATTTTAAAAATCACTTCTCATAAGCAATGCTTCCTACTGTTTTGGGTTTTCGGGACATCATCTGGAACTTGTTTACCTGAAAGCTCTATGAGAATTCACTCAAAGAGTACTGATGCTCACCAACACGGGGCTGCTGTTCCCAAGAAAAAGCCAACAGCCCTGACCCATCTGGCTCCGTGGATAGAGCGTCGGCCTGCAGACTGAAGGGTCCCGGGTTGAGTTCAGGTCAGGGGCACGTACCTTGGTTGCGGGCACCTCCCCAGTGGGGGGCATGCAGGAGGCAGCTGATCGATGTTTCTCTCTCATTGACGTTTCTAACTCTCTATCCCTGTCCCTTCCTCTCTGTGAAAAATAAAATAAAATTATATATACATATAAAGAAGCCAACAGGTGCATGTGGCGACCCCATCCACACGGCCACCTCCGGGCGTGAACGGGGCCTGGTTAACAGTTACCCTTGCCTCTGAGCAGATGTCAAGAGGGACGGTCCCTGCGGAGACCAGCCGTGAGGCTCCCCTGTTCCAGGAGACAGTTGCTCCGGGAACAGGTTAGGTATCTCTTACTGAGGAGGCTTGGGCCAGATGTGTTTAGAACTCAGAACGTTCTGGATCCCAGGGAGACGACACGGTGCACACACCGTCTGAAACGTAACGCTCCCGGCGATCACCACCACTCCCCCGGCGCAACAGAGCTTCTGCTGTGAAACGCGGACAGTCGCACCGACTGGATTAGCAAACTCTATGAATAGCTTTACTCTGCCCAGTGACTCACAACAGAAATTCTCAGTTTTCAGAGCTATTTGGGTTGCAAATGAGGGATTTGGGATCTGTAATTGATTTCAAGTTATTTCTGTCCTGAGAAAGTATCACTGTTCCCGTGTTCTTCAAGAAAATCAGCCTCTTCTTCCTTACATGGTGCTCACATTATAAATTAATCCGGCACTCACTGTTTAAATTAGCGAATCGATTAACAGCACCTTTATAGTCCTGAAATGGAACGGTTAGAATGCACACTGCATTTGCATATTAGAGAGTGGGGAAATACTTTGGCTTAATATTTTCACAAAATTTGAAATCCTAAGTTGCCATTTAAAAATTATTGCTGACGTAAAATTAGGTCTGCCTAGCAAAGTGTGTGTGTGTGTGTGTGTGTGTGTGTGTGTGTACACACTACCGTGTTTCCCTGAAAATAAGACCTAGCGCATGAAAGATAAAACATCCCCTGAAAATAAGACCTAGTGCAACTTTGGGAGAAGAAAATTAATATAAGACACTGTCTTATTTTCGGGGAAACGGTATATATAGTACATGTTTTACTTTACCAATCTAATACATAAAATATTTATAAAATAAGAAAAGCTTTCAATAAGACTCAAAACTTCTTTTAAATACCTTCCCTAAGGATCCTTTACAATGACACTATTCCTTCTCTTATGACATTTTAAATTTTAGTTAAAAAAATTAAATTTAGCGCCAACCAGATGGCTCAGCTGGTTGGAGCATCATCCCGCTCACCAAAAAGGTTGGGGGTTCGATTCCCAGCCAGGGCACATACCCAGGTTGGGGCATACACAGGAGACAGCCCGCACATATTTCTATCTGTCTCTCTTCCTCCTTCTCTCTCTAAAATTAACAAACGCATCCTCGGGTGAGGATTTTTAAGAAAATTAAGTTTATTACAAAGAGACTTGTATGCGTGTCCGTTACACTGAGCTGGTGTCTTGCTGTCCCCGCAGAATGAGCGAGGACTATGCCATCCTCTGAGGTGGGTCCCTGAGCCACTCTCCCGTTCAGAGAGGCCCGACGGCTCTCTGGGAACCGTGACATGAAACAAAATCACTACCTGTGGAGGCCCAGAGGCAGAGGCCCTCAAGGAACCTTCTGGAAAGTGTACCTCCTCCCTGTCTTATCACTTACTTTAACTCTGCACGAGAGGGCAAAAGAGGGTCCGCACATGGACCTACTTAGGTGCCTGGACGCTGGGTCGCACGCCCGGCCGTGTGAAGGAAAACACACGAGGCTACGGATGGTCCAGATGAGGGAGTCCCAGACTCCACCTTCCCTCCGCCTTCCCTCCACCAGGGCCCCGCACTTAGGCCTGCGTTTACATCCACACGCGCTGAACAGAGCTGTTTGTAAACAGATGCATAAACGTGTCAAAACTGCCTCCACACACCCACCCACGGCCCCTCGGTTCCCCGGGAGCTGAGGGCGGAGTGGGGTGAGATGCTGGTAGCTGCTCACAGATGCCCGGGTAGTGAGCTGCTGTTGTTTTTTTGTTGTTGTTGTTTGTTTTTAATATATTTTTATTGATTTCAGAGAGGAAGAGAAGGAGAGAGAGAGAGAGAGAGAGAGAGAGAGAGAGAGAGAGAGAGAGAGAGAGAGAAATATCAATGATGAGAGGAACACCCGCTACTGGGTATCAAGCCCGCAACCCAGGCATATGCCGTTGACCGGAATTGAACCTGGGACCTTTCGGTCCGCAGGCTGATGCTCTATTCACTGAGCCAAGCCAGCTAGGGCTGAGCTGTGTTTCAGACACAGGATCTCTCTAACCCCCACCATCGCCGGCCGGCTGGGTACGCCTCGTCCTGACTTCGGAGCAGGAAGCTGCGGCTGGGCCTGCCAGAGCGGCGCTCCGTTATCTGAGGGCAGGTGTCCCGGGACAGCGTGTGCCCTCCGGCCTCGCTCGGGAACCTGCGGGAAAGCTGGCGCGGTTCCACGCCCCGCGGGCCGGCGCCGGTTCCGAGCGGCGCTTCCCGGTGCCGGGAACGCGTGTTCCGAACGTCCCTGGAACACGAACGTCCCTGGGCCGAAGTCCCCGCCCGCAGATCCGGCCCCGCCCGCAGATCGGACTGCAGGCGTGCATTTCCCAGCACACCTCCCGCGGTCTTTGCTCTGGGGGAGGGGAAGCTCGCCATGCAAATCCTCCCCCCCGTCCCCCCATCCAGGATGGAGCTAGGAGGTGAGGGAGCTGTCTGGGGCTTTTCCTCAAAGAGGAAGTCTTTTGTTTGACCCTGGGTGACCTCAGGGCTGCACTGGTGAAAACATATTTTTTTTAATGTATTTATTTACTTACTTACTTATTTATTTTTAGTGATTTCAGCAACAAAGATAAGCATGGATTTAAAAGCTGAAATGCCTAAGCAAAGCTTTGCTAAGTCTCCACACCTCCATTTGAACCCCTGGCCCTGGGAGGCCCTGACCAGGCCCGGGTCCCAGCAATAAATACCTCGGGGACTGGGGCAGGCAGAGTCTTAAAGGTAAGTGATGTCACGTTGTCGCCTCCCCTGCTCAGCCGCAGCCAGCAGGACCGGACAAGGCCCAGGGGCTGGATCAGACGTGCTTCTCGGAGAGCACTTTCCGAGCTGCCAGAGGCAGTGCCTCCGGGAACCCGCTGCCCATATCTGATGAATGAGAAGGAGGGTTAAGGAGGTCACGCCCAGCGCCAGGGACTCCCAGGAGGAGGAAAGAGTCTGGGTCCATCTCCTCAGGCCCAGCCGGCATGGGGGTTACAGCAGAAAAGGCGACAGCCAGCTGTGCAGCCAGCTGTGGGGCCAAATCCCAGCGCCAGCCCTTAGCAGTGTGACCTCGGGCAGTGACGGGCCCTCGCTGTTCCCATGGGGCTTGGCGAGGTTAGATGGGGGGGGGGGGGGTGCCTTCTATCCCGCAGGTGCTATGGGTTAGACCCGTGGTCGGCAAGCTGCGGCTCGCGAGCCACAGGTGGCTCTTTGGCCCCTTGAGTGTGGCTCTTCCACAAAATACCACGGCCTGAGTCTATTTTGAAGAAGTGGCATTAAAAGAAGTTTAGGTTTAAAAAACATGGCTCTCCAAAGAAATTTCGATTGTTGTACGGTTGAGATTTGGCTCTGTCGACGAATGAATCTGCTGACCACTGGGTTAGCGTATAAGCAACACAACCTTTCCAGACAGCAGCTGGGGGACAGGTGTCGGAGATGTCAGATGGCATCCTGTGACCCAGCCGTACCCCTTGTAGGAATGTCTCCCAAGCAACCATGTGTGATGCATGTTTTCTTTTAAAAAAATAATAATAAGGTATTCAATGATCGTTCAACACGTTGTAATATTACAAATGTAATATCCTGTCTTATTTAAAAAAAAAAAGATAAGAAAGCCTTAGGAAGTTGCACCGATACATTACTCTCCAGATACACTTCCGTTATGAAAATCTAACAGCATTTTTTTTTTAACCCCATCGCCTTTTTTAAAGGAGTATTTTCTAGAAGAATTCAGGGAAGGGCGTAAGGACCTGAAAGGGTGGACTGACTGTTAAACACATTTCATACATGTGCAGTCATGCTGGGATCCCGGATGGCATCAGATTTTGCAACTCCGCAGAGCCAGAACCACGCACAGATTTCCAAGCATATGGGCCCCGGCTCCTTCCCACGTGGAACGCGGACAGGGAGCGGCGGCTTTCCCTGAATCAGCGTGTCCCCCGAGCACCGCCCTCCCTGGCCGGTCCAGCGTGCAGCCGGCCCGGAAAGGCCTGCCCCCCCTCCCCCTCCCCATGGAGCTAAGGTAGGGTTCACTTCCGCCCGCCCCTCTGCCCAAACGGGGCATCCCTGGACCACCCAGCCAAGCCAGCAGTCTGGACGGAAGCCGGAGAAGACCCCTGCGCCCTCACGGATGCCAGGGCAGCCTGGGGAACGTACGGTCGGCGCCCGTGAGCTGAGGGCAGGACCCGGATCATCTGTGTCATGATGTCATCCAAGTCGCTTTGTCCCTCCCACCTCCCTTCCACACCCCCGGGCCTGCCAAGGGTGCGAGTGTCCGCCAGGAACAACGAGAAGGCGAGGGGGCGGGGAGAGAAGAGGGGGTGATGCTTCCAGGGCTTGAGTTTAAAAAGTCAACGGGCAGCTGAAGCCGGTTTGGCTCAGTGGATAGAGCATCGGCCTGCGGACTGACAGGTCCCAGGTTGGATTCCGGTCAAGGGCATGTACCTTGGTTGCGGGCACATCCCCGGTGGGGGGTGTGCAAAAGGCAGCTGATCAATGATCCCCTCTCATTGATGTTTCTAACTCTCTATCCCTCTCTCTTCATCTCTGTAAAAAATCAATAAAATGTATTTTTTTTAAAAGTCAACTGGCAGAGAGTACGAGGAGGGCCAGCATTCAGGCGCCTTCCAGGAAAACCTATCACATGAAATGGCCAGACCGTGTGCTGCCGTCTGTTTTCAAACCCATGGCGGGCGCCTGGAGGACGTGCTTGGAGGAAGGCTGACCGGGAAGGGGACTGCCTGGCTCTCCCCGGCGAGAACGAGGGGGCCCCGGCTGTGCCCGGATCCTCCTTCCTGCTGCTGCCACGGCCGATCCTTCGGGGATTTCCTCTGAGCCGTCCCCTCTGCCAGGAACCTCCCACAAAAAGGGCCACGGAGGATTCCCGTGACCGTTATTACTCAGCATCCAGTTCAGCCCTCTATATGCAAATCAGGCCGGAATCCAACACACACACTCGACACGGACGCACAGAAGGCCCACGGGAGAGAACGAGCGAGGCCGCCCACCGGGCACAGGAGCACATGGTAGCCAGGCCCGGTCTCTCCTCCGCTCGCCGCACACCGTCTCCCATATCCTCAGAAGGCGCTTCCCGCTGCCAAGCCAGTGCCAACAGGACCTGGACCCTGGCCTTGGCACCCACTGATCCTCACTATATCCCCCCTACCCCTTACCCCCTCTGCCAGCCCTTCCTGGACCACACTGTTTCCTCGGGTCTACGTCCGGGCAGGGCACAGCCAATGGAGAACATGGTCAGTCATGGGAATGTAGCTCAGCCGGGACGCACGGAGCCCTGGGCATGGCCGAGCCCTCACCTAGGGAGCGGGCGCTCCGGAATGTGTGATGGGTCCCAAAGGCGGTCACCGGTCACAGATGTAGAGCGTGATGTACGGAAACACAGCAAAGAATCCTCCGGGTTAATAAAGCCTTCAAACTATATTCCTACAGGGAAGTGAAGAGCCCAGCCAATACCGACGAATGAGACCCGTGCCGCCAGGCAGCCATGCTGTCACAGCCCCCAGGGTGGCCCCGTTCTCAGCCTCAGGTCTACAGGTGAGTCTTTACCAGCCTACCCGTCCAGCTAAGTAGCAGGAGAACAGGAGATGTTCATCTTTCCATCTCCACTGCCCAGGCTTCCCACACAGCAATGTCTGCAGAAGAAACTGATCCTCCTGAGAGTTTTCTTTAAAATATTTGTTTGCAGCCTGGCCGGCGTGACTCAGAGGCTGAGCATCGACCTGTGAACCAGGAGGCCACAGTTCGATCCCGGTCAGGGCACCTGCCTGGGTTTCAGGCTTGTTCCCCTGTGGGAGCATGCAGGGGGCGGCCGATCTCTCTCATCATTGATGTTTCTGTCTCTCTCTTCCTCTCCCTTCCTCTCTGAAATCAATAAAAATATATTTGAAAGAAAAAAAAAATATATATATATGTATTTGTTTGTAGGGAGAAATCTTCAGCTAATTTCATCATTCTCTTCTCTGTGCTTGAGGCCAATTTTTAGGATCTTTTTTCAAGCCTTGGCCCCAAGCCTGAAGGCAATACACGATTTTGTAATTCCTCCTACCACACTGCCTTCTATCAAACACAGACAATGTGTATCTCCTTCCCAATTACTTACAACTCACTCTTAGTTATAACCCATGCTATCTGGCCAGGCTGTGTTATTCCGTAAAGACCAGCTTTTCAGAAGGATTGAGTGAAATGAAAAAGTTGAGAAGACTGTGCAGTAAAGCAATAACAAATTCGCTATTGGGAAGCTGTGATAGTTCCCTGAATTCCTTCATCTATCGTAGCTCTTATTAAAGCAGATAAATGGTTTCTCATTCTGTTGATAAATCGCAAAAATAAAAAAATACACAAGTGCTTCTATTGATTTCAATTAACAGATCTGCTTTTACAGCAATACATTTTTTTTTGCATCCACTCATGTAACAGTATTGAACTATTACTGAATGTATCGCGTATAAATTCTCCTGACCCCAGAGGCCATGGAGGCCATTTTTACTCACTGTATTCTAACACCACAAAAGTGATCAAGCCTGGAGTGTTTTCCATGAGCCCCGGGTGTCGAAGGAACCAGGTGAGCAGCTGTCATAATTAATGCACTCCCATATTCAAGCACTGCTAAAAATTTTAGGGAAAAAATCCATCAGAACAGAAAAAAATATGAACCCTTTACTACAGAGTTAGTTCAAAAATACAAACCGGGCACGTACCTGGGCCAGATACCGGATTTCTCCAGCTGAAAAAATGGAGGAGCTGACAATAACCCCTAAGGAAATGTCCAATTCTGATATTGTGTGACTCCCCGTTTTCCCTTCTACTCTGACTTACTTCACTCAGTAGCATCTAACTCTCTGCAGGTGCTCTGTCAGCCTTACAATATCTCAACATCGTAGCCATGTGTTTGAGCCACACGCTTCCTATACGGTAATGAGGGAGAACCTGTCCGTTTTGCAGGCCACACCAGCATGTCAATTTGGAACCCACAAAAAGAACGACTCGGTCCTACAACTCAACAGCAAAGAACCCAAATACTAAATTCAAAAATGGACAAAGAATAGACATTTCTCCAAAGACATATACACTGCCAAGACACAAATGAAAAGATGCTCCATATCACTAGCTCTTAGAGAAATAGAAACAGAAATGACAGTGAGATACCACCTTGAGGAAGTAAGCTGTGGCGAGGATAAGGAGAAATCGGAACCGCTGGGCATTACTGATGGGAGCATAACTGGCACAGCCACTGTGGAAACCAGTTTGGGTTTTCCTCAACAAGCCACACACAGAATTACCGTGTGATCCACTGGGTGAAAAGAACTGCAAGCAGGGACTCAGACAGATACTCTGACACTAACATTCACTGCGGCGTGATTCACAACAGCCAGATGATAATAACAACCCAAGTGCCCACCGACAGATGAATGGATAAAGAAAATGGTGAAACAGTATTGTTTCAAAAATATTGAGGCTTTGGCGCATGCTACCACGTGGATGAAGCTGGAAAACATTTGGATAAGTGCAAATATTGTAGGATTCCACTTACACGCGGTTCCTCGTTGAATGCATAAGGAAAGAGAGCAGAATGGTGGGTGCCAGGGGCTGAGGGAGGCGGGCTTCTTGTTCATGTATGTACAGAGTTTCTGTGTGAGAGGATGGAAAAGTGCTGGAGATGGATGGTGAGGAGGGCTGCACAACTTTATACCAGCCCCTGGACGGTATAAAGATGACTGTCGTGTTAAGCTGTCTGTTATGTAACCTTTACCACAACAGCAAAAGCACTAGACATTGTGCTTGTGCATTCACCATTTGCCGCCACTGTTTCCTTCAGTCCTGCAATGGACAATAATTATCCTTCCATTCCAGGCAACTTGAAGCATTCACTGGCCAAACAGACAGACAGAGAGAGAGGATATGAATTAAGGATGGGTTTTCAAATTAAATAAGGGCCAATTTCCCCTTCACGCTGATGTCATCGCAAACCATCTGAGAGACAGCCTCTGTGGGCACCGCCCCGGGGGGGCGGGCATGGTACAGCCCTCATTAGCGCACTGGCCTGCTGGGTACAGTGTCTGCCCCGAGGGGAGGGGACCCAGACAACCATCAGGGCTGACCCTCATGGTTTTCCTGAACGAAGGACACCAGAGCGCAGCTGAAATCTACCTGCCCAACTGAGAAATACAGCAACGATGACAACAAAACAGTGCGTTGTGCCGGGCAGTGATTTGCTAAGAATCTGCCTTTTAGAAAGACAATGTGTACGGTTGGCCAACAGCGCATCGCGTTAGCACGGTTGCTGGCCCGACACAGCCCCTGTGGCCTCGGGAAGAACCCTCGGACACAGACATCCAGAACGGATGGGCACCGTTCCCAGCTGCCAGCTCTGCTTTATCTTGCTTTATACTTATTAGCGTACATCGGGCTCCTGACTAGAAGCAATGCAGGTCCTCTACGTAGCTAACTCAAAGCCAAAATGATTGCTCCTTTACCTGTTAATACCTCCCCCTACGTGCAGTTAGCATGGAATAAATGCCTATCAAATAAATGACTGATTGAATGAATAACCAAAAGTCCAGTTGAGTGACCCTCTGTGCCCCATCTCCCAAACTGCAACCTATCTTTGAAGAAGAAAAAAAGTCTTAATGTATTAAAAGCACCTGTGAGAGAGGCAAGTCCTCTCCAGTAATATTTAAAATTCACCCTGACTTCTTCAACAGCAGTATGACCACACCCCAAAACGGAAATAACAGTTCATCTGCATCCCCCACGGGGGCCTCCCAGGCCCCCCAAGTTCCCACTCTCATTCTAGCAACGGTGAGAAGCGGTGCAGGCCATCTGAGTGGGTCCTTGGAAGTCCCCAGAACACCCCACAGGCTCAGAGTGTCCTCTTGGGATGATACCTCAAGTCTAATTCTCTACCCTGAGGACATTAGCCTTAAAGGTCAGGGAAACCATGCTCGGGAGTTAAGTTTTTCCACACAAACAAAATCTTTGAAGAGTCAATAAAGATTTACTTTCAAGATTACTATTTTAAAGCAAGACTGTACTTTCCTGTTCCGTCAGTTGCAAATCCCCAAACCCAGCAGAATTCGCTTCAATCTACTCTGCAGTGTTTTCATTGGAAGAAAGCAATCATGCAAGCTCTGAGCCACGGAGCAGCTGGGACTTTATTTTTTTTATTTTTTATTTTTTTATTTTTTTATTTTTTGCTGAAGGTTTGGTTTAGTCTTTATTTTCCTAGCTGCTGGCCCTGCTAACATGATTCAGTGAAGGTCGTATTGAATCTCGCAGAGAAATGCTACCTAAGCAGTTCTTACGTGGGCTTCAGGCAAAATAAATTGCCTTGGCTCCATGGATAAGACTGTTGCGTCCACCCAAGAATTACAGTCCAAGAGAACAAATGAAGGCAGCTGTGAAATGCTGTATTTGATTTCAAAAGAATTTTACTGCCTAGATGCTATGGGGCTGAGTATCTATATATAAAGAGCCAGCTACCCGAAAGCCATAAGGACCAGAATGACCAGTTGCTATGATGCCCACTGAGGCCAGAGAACTGACCTGCTGTGGGGGGGAGGGGACTGGCCAACCTCCCATCATCTCCCGCCAACAGGCCTGCCCCAATCCACCAATTGGGGTCGGGCCAGCGGGACCCCACTTGTGCACGAATTCGTGCACTGAACCTCTAATTTGCTAATAACAATGTTACTGTTACTGTTAATAACTAATAAACCCACCAAGACAACAATAGCTCCCAAATGTTTATCTCCAGCTTCTCAGCAAACAGCTTATTTACGTACAAGAAGGTATTAGTATCCTTAAATGTCAAAGGAATAGACTGCTAAAGACTTCTTAAAGGCCTAGGTGTACACACACACACACACAGCGAACAATTTTTCACCCTGCGGATATTGAAATCCCTAACACAAAACGACACATCCCAACATCCATGTACTCAACATGAGGTTCCACCACAAGCAGATCCATGCCAACCATTCCAAGCTGGAAGTCAGCCGCTGCAGCTAACCTTTGCTTACAGCTCAGAACCAAATCCACAAATATTTATCTAGTTCTTACTGGTATCAAGCACGGGAGGGAATGTAAAGAAGCCCAACGCAATCCTAGCTCTCAAGTAACTTGCCCTGTAGGTGTTACACGTGGAAAAACCCAAGGAGTCCGGGGTGTCGTGACAGTTCAAGAGGCTAGAAAAGGCTCGAGGCACTCGTGACGGATCACCGTAGGAATGGCACACACGGTGCTTTGCTTCTGAAGAAATTCGAAGCATCTTATTCCTTAAGGCTGACGAGACAGCTAAGGCTTATCGGTGGAGGCACGGGGGTTTGGGGGATGCTAGGCTGGGTTCCCGCGCGTCTGCCCGTGTTACAACTCCTCCCCATACTTCTCACACCTCGCTGCCTTTGCTAATCCCGCACTGTCTACCATGGCAGCCGCCAGCCACGTGGCTATTCCGCTCTTGATGTGTGCCCAGGCTGAATTAACATGTGCTTGGGCATAAAAGACACATTGGATTTTGAAGATTCAGAATGGAAAAAAAAAAAAAAAAAGAGCATAAATTGTCTCATTGAAGTCTTTATATGAATGACATGTTGAGATGATCCTATGTTGGGTATGCTGGGTAACATAAACCACTATTACATTAACTTCAGCTACTTCGCTTTGCACTAACACTGCTACTAAAAAAAAAAGTTAAAAACTGTATCTTTATTGGACAGTGTTGTCACATCAATACTTTCTCTCCTTTCTTGGCTGTGCTTTGGCATTCTGCCTCTCAGCTCCTAACAGCTACGCCTAACCTTACTTCCTCACAATCCAAAAATGTCTCCGGTGGCTACCAAGAATCAAAGCTATTCTAAACATTTTTTTTTTTTTTTCGGACAAACATTACCAGTGTAGAGGGTTCTTCAATTATAAGAAAGTCAGAGGTCACCTGAGTGAGTCACACTCAGTCCTCCTCCAGGGGGAGACTTGTAAGAGGTTGGAGGGACGGGATGAGACATCCCCGGATTCCTTCTCGCTCCAGTGGCCCAGGAATGTAAGCGATAGAAAGATAGGGAACGTCTGCACTCTCGGCCTCTGGGAACACTTACTCCTCACAAGGCACAGGACCTGGATCTGTAGCCATTTGTCTACACACAGTTGCGCCTTTCTTATCTCCTCAAGAGGGACCAATGGGTACGGCCCAGACTAGCTCCCTAGGTTAAGTCCCCACAGTGCCAGGGAGGCCCATTGCTCTACGCATGTGCGTTTCCAAAGAGATGACACCCAGGCCACAGGGACACTTCTAGCGGGTAAAAGCCTTCTATTCCAGGAGGTCAGGATGAGAACGGACAGAGCACAATCCACGTCCATGTTCCATCGGCTTCCAGACGGTCTAGGTCTGGGGACCAAGGTGGCCACATCACTCCAGCTGCTGACCTGGTTGTAAAGATCAGTAAAGAATCTTCTCTCCTACCCCAGTGTCCTGTGTCCGCCTGTATTCACATATAAGAAGGATGTATCGCAACACCCCATGCCCTTTCCAGTTCCTGGCGCAGCCTCACCAAGGATCCTTCCACCTGAGGGTCGTGAGCCAGCAGGCGCTGTGCGGGACCCTCTCGTGTCCCCGCTGGGAAAACCCTGATGCTGGAGGCTGGCTCCATGCGTCACAGCAGCGAGAGCTGCAGGACGGCCCCGTCCACAGACAATGTCCTCGTCAGACAATGCAGCTCCCTCGCCCTCATCTGCCATTTACCCGAGGGGAGGTCAGACGGGCACCTGAGGGTTATCTTGAGGATATTTTTCTGCTTAAAAAAGTAATTGTGCTGCCCTAACCGGTTTGGCTCAGTGGATAGAGCGTCGGCCTTAGGACTGAAAGGTCCCAGGTTTGATTCTGGTCAAGGGCATGTACCTTGGTTGCGGGCACATCCCCAATGGGGGGTGTGCAGGAGGCAGCAGATTGATGTTTCTCTCTCTTATCAATGTTTCTAACTCTCTATCCCTCTCTCTTCCTCTCTGTAAAAAAAATCAATAAAATATATATATATATTTTAAAAGTAATTGTGCTGTTGTTCTCAATGTGGAAAATACAAGTGTTTCAAGGATAGGAGAAAGCCAAACACCTATAAGCACACCATGCAAATGTTTCCTTCCAGGTGTTTTATTTTTGTTTGTTTGTTTGTTTGTTTTTAATGATGTATATACAAATATACGAGCATTTTTAAAGTAAATCTAAGGTCATGATTGAATATCCTCTTTTTCTCCACTCAACATGCAACACAAACATTTTCCCATCATTAAATGCCAAAACACAAAGTTAATAAGCTCTCTATCCTAATGATCTGGATATGCCATATTTCATTTAAACGTGTTCCTGTTGTTGGGTATTTAGGTTGTTTCCAAATTTCCACTATAACAAAATAAACATCCTTGTGCCTAATCTCTGTTCCATCTCTGGTTACTTCATGTGAGTTAAGTTCCTAGAAGTGGAGTTACTAGAACAGAAGGTTTAGCATTCGGAAGGCTGAGTATATACCACTCAGTAGAATCCCAGAAAGTTCATTTCAGTGTACAAGTCCAACCACAACCTGGGGAGCTTACAGATTCAAAATCAGGGACCTGCAGGACCCAGTCATGGCACTCACAGTTCAATGCCAACGTGTGCCATCTACCCTTCAGGGAAGCACAGTATTGGCCCTTTTGTTCTATTTTCCCCATTCCCTAGTCACCTCCTACAACCCGACAAAAATGGAACAGCAGCAGGAAGACCAGCATGAGGAGAGAGGGGAAGGCTTGCAGGAGCTGGTACAGCATTTCTGATCTATTCTATCAACATGCATCTTCCTCTCAGGGCCCATGGCTGCCGCCAAGGGCAATTTTGGGAGAGACTGAGGCCTCCGGTTGGGGGATCAATTCCTCCATCCTCTCCAGCTCTAACACTACCTCTATGGTGGCTTCTGCCACGCAGAGCCTCCTGCTTACCCGTGACCGGCTGGCCGGTGCCTAGAAGTTTCCCCATCAGATTCATCATCCCACAGATAACAGAGCCTAGCTCCACCGTCGGAAGTGCGGAGTTCTCCAGTATTTCAGCTTGCCCTTGTGTTACAATCCATTAACTACCAATGTGCTCCCACCACCTACAAAATGCTTTCCATGACATTCGTGGCAAGACCAAAAAAAATCTACCTGCCCAATTCCTTCTCTCTTTCCCGCTCAAGAAATCAGGAGGCACGGTTCTATTCTCTACCTTTTCATCACCTCATCCCCCACTGAGTGTCACCCACTCAGTTCCCCTCCCACTGTGAGTCCGCCACTCCACACACCCACCAGCACCTTCCCAGGTGTGAGCACACCCTGCTCACCGCTGTCATTTTCTCACCGTCTCCAGTAATTCCAGGGTAAGAACAAGAACAACAAAAAAGCTCTCTTTAAAAATAACACATCAGATTCTACCTGAAATAAGGCAGTTTGTATGCAGTTCCTTCTCACTCTGTCAATCACATGAAACGTGGATTCTTGCCCGGCTGGTGTGGCTCAGTGGTTGAGCACCGACCTGTGAACCAGGAGGTCAAGGTTCGATTGTGGCCAGGCCACATGCCTGGGTGTCAGGCTCCATCCCCAGGACCCCTCCTGTACAGGAGGCAGCTGATCAATGATTCTCTCATCGCTGATGTTTTTATCCCTCTCTCTCTCTCTCTCCCTCCCTCTCTCCCTCCCTCTCTGAAATCTATATAATCTATATAATTAAGGGGGCAGTGGGAATAGGATTCTAAGGTTATGGGGCCAGAACAGTGTATTCTATCCATAAAGTATTTCTTTGGATCCTACAGAAACCCGACATTCGTAATCCCAAGAGCAAATTAAATGGGAACTCATCTCTCCCTTGATCACATTGGTGAGTATCACGTGCTACTACAGATACCCATAGACGGCTACATCTGCTGAAAAGAAATTATTTATGAAAATTACAAAGCAAGCAGTTAACTCTCAAAAGTGTTTGTTCAATGAAAACTGGACAGGCTTTTATCATACAAAACCCTTAAACACACACACACACACACACACACACACACACACACACACAAAAGGTATTTCATTGAACTACACTGGCCTTGCCCTTGAGATAAAAATGCTAGGACTCCGTCATGAGAAAGAACCGCACAGCCTCCTGCTTCTCATAAAAACGGGGACTGCAGGCATGTGCACAGGCACAAGACAGAGATGTTTGTGCTCAACGCTCCTTTCTTTCCTGCTTATTGACACTAACTTCTAAGTGAAAAGAGGAATGTGAGCCAAAACAGACACAAACAAAACAGAGCCCTAACTCGTTATGTCCTTTCCAGACAAAGACGCCGAGTCCTCTGGCCTCTTGGGAATGGAAAAATTCAAACTTTCGCCACCACAACAATACCACCATTTTTATGTGGAAAGCAAGGTCACCATGGGCAGAGCCAGCAGGGAGCGGCCGCAGGTTCCCTTCTCAAAGTAACGCCTAAAATGCGGGTAACAGGTTCCATCTGCTCACCTCCCTCCGTAGCGCAGCCCCTGAGCCTATGAAAACACACAGAAGCCTTGGCTCTGGGAGAAGACCCTGGATTCAGCACCTCTCTGCTTTGCTCTGGCCCACGCACCGGGGGGCTAGGGACTCATCCCTGTGTCGATCAGAGGCTTTTGGGGGGAAGGAGGGTGGTGTTCTTAGGCTGGAGGGGAAGGAGAGGAAGGGGCTGTAGACAGTTGCCAATCTGAAGGTTCCTGTGTGATTTCTAAAGGCCCCCTCCTCCGAGGTGACATGGAGACACACCTACCAAGTCCCGTCCAAAGATGACAGAACTATGCAGGCCCAATTAACAGATGTGAAAACTGAGGTCCAGAAAGGGGAAGTGAGTGGCAAGCTACTAAGAGCTGAAAAACAACTCCAGGCCTCTGGACTTCGACTTCATGTACCCACCCCCAACTACACGGAGCCCGGGACGTGGCGGGCTGTCACAGATATTTAATAAATAAGTGAAATAAGGACACCAGGTTGGCACAGTTCATGTCCTGGGGCCCCTGAATCCCAAGCAGAACTCAGTCACTGGTGGCAGTGGGAGGAAGCTGGGCTAACAGAACTTATTTTGGGTTTCATCCCTTACCGTTATGTATGCATCTCAGAATAACCAACACCTCACAGGAGAACGCGCTCAGGCAGATAACAGCGTTCCGCCTGGAACAAGATCCGCTAGGTTTGATGATCCCAGTTCTCTCGAATCAATCAGGACTTCTCAGTGGAGTCCTTGTGTTTCAGAGTAATAAAAATGGGCATAGGAAGTCTCCCCAACGAAACACTATTTGTTTCAGAGACAATCTGTCAAAAGATGGGCCCTGTGAGCGGGGAAATCATGTTAAAGGGATCACGGGAGGTAAAACGCTAGCAACCAGGCCTCCTGCACACGTGCCGTGCGGCCAGGCCCAGGCCTGGAGACGGTCAAAACCCAGCTACAGGGGCCTGTGGCCTTCACGGCCTGCCAGTGCGCTGCCCTGGTCGGGGCCTCATATAAAGTAATGGCTTCAGACTTAATTGTGGGCCCTATAGGTAATTTTCTGTTGTTTTCTGAAAAATCAAGATTTGATCAAACCTTCTCACTCCCACTCCCACCAGGAGGACCACCATGCCCGGGGCAAATACCGATCACCCACACCCAGGGCCAAACCTGGGGCACAAATGGGGCAGGCCGAAAGCCCTGACCTCTGACCCCTGTGTGGGCAGGAACATGGTGTCCCATACAGGTGAAAGAAATTACTTCGTTGTTAATAATAACTGACATTCCATGGCGATTTATACTATTTTTAGACACTACTTATGTATTTTTATGTTATATATTATAAATATATACTACCTATACTTTTATATTTTCACATATAAATGTCCCTAGAGCACTTTACATGTTTCACATTTACTTTCACATGTACAGTGTTGGGCACATAATAAGCATTCAATAAATACTACTTAACTGAGTCTCTTTAAAGAGGTCATAACAAAATACTAAAATCAGTTAAGGCAGTGGTCGGCAAACTGCGGCTCTCGAGCCACATGAGGCTCTTTGGCCCGTTGAGTGTGGCTCTTCCACAAAATGCCACGTGCAATTGAAACTTCGTGGCCCATGTGCAGAAGTTGTTTTTGGCTCTCAAAAGCAATGTCAATCATACTGTTGATAGTTGGCTCTGTTGAGTTTGCCGACCTATAATAACAGCTAGTGAACTGAGTCTGAAACAACGATGAAGATTCCAACTAAAGCACAGTGAGTTTAGGAAGATCTTTCTCTGACGTAAAGAGGGAAAATACATCGGCCCAACCATTGTTATTTCCTTATCATTTGGTCTCCATGACTACCATCTAATTTTTCTTCTGACCAAAAAAATAAATAAATAAAAAATAAATCACTGACAATGCCATATTTCATTGTTTCATTGTCAAACACTTTGATACTGCACATAAAAGTTATTCCGAATTTTAATCCCTTACCATTATCTAAGTAGTCTCAGAATAAGCAAAAGCCCTTCCTGCTGAAAGCTCTATAAGAGCAAGTCAGTGTTTAATCTGTAGTCAGGGCTTCCTGTTTTGTTTTGTTTTTAATTAGTAATAATCTGATAGAATTCTATAAATTAATGCCTTACACAATGGTAGGTTACTGTAACTGATGCAACCTCCTTTCATACACAGTACCTCATTTGTTCCCCAGAGCAACACTATATCAGATACACAGTTAAGTATTATTATCGCCTTCCCTAGCTCTGACCCCAGATGATAATTACTATGTTGGTGTTTAGTTGTGTACTGACAGCTCACTCACAAGAACGCAATCTCTCAGAGGGTGTTGTCTTCCTGCTGCTGGCTGAACCCACAGAGTCCAGCACTGTATGGGGCACACTGAATGTTCTAGGGAAATTTATTAAATGAATACAGGCCTTTGTCTGCTGTAAGCCCTTTCTGGTAGAAAGCGTATAATAATGGAACCATGCCCCAGATCTCCCATTTACAGTTCAGTGGTCTGGTCTCTATCAAAAGGAAGTTGCAAGGAAATTCTCTAAAAAACAACAGAGCGTACACTCGATAACACTAAGAATAAAAATGCAATGGCCTTGCAAACGTGAGACTCTCCTTGCACATCAAATGGTAAGCATCCAAAGTTTCGAATTTTCCACTAAGTTTCAACACCTTTAACTAGCGTAGGTATATTGGGCATTTGCCTAATGCAGTATTTCAGAGAGCAGAGGAAGAGGAAGTGAGGCCACAGTCCAGCGCTGCCCGGACTTTTAGACAACCATTTGTTGAGCATAACTTGCTTCCAATTTCACGACAAATCCTTACTCTTGATTACGATGACATTTTTACAGGTAATTCCGTCTGAGAAATGTGGAATGGCCTCTGACTTTCCAAGGTCAACAGGAAAAAAAAAAAAAGACAACTCCTTGAGAATGAAATATATAAATGTTGAATATTAGGAAGCAGTAACCAATCAAACCAGACAAGAAGAACTCTTTGATCCGTGAGGCCAAAAAGCTAACTTCTTACGCAACAGGCTGTTATAAATTATAATCGCTCACTAATTGCAGCGAAATTCCGGACTTTGCCACATCAATCAATAGAGGTTTCAAGGTTACCCCTCAGAAATGCCAGTTTACGTTCTACAGAGTCCATCTCCTGAAGTTTCCTTAAAAAAATAGATTTTTCCAGGATTTTTTAGGTTTCCTTTCCTCCCTCCCTACCCGCCCCCCCCCCCCCACACACACACACACCTCCACCACCACCTTCTCAAAAAAAAAAAAGTGGGGGGAGGGAGGAAGGCAGGCTAGATTGGGGGCTGAAAAACCTCGAGAACCCTGACACTGTTGCCGGCAGGGCTTGCCCTCCAGCCCCGGGAAGGGAGAGTGCGCGTCTGTCTAACGTCAAGGCCATCCAGACCCCCGTCTGCACCTGCCCTTGAACACCACCGCGGGCTGCAGGCTGCTAAGTTCCGGCTGTTATGTGCCATCGGCCTGGAAACGAACACAGGAGTGCAGCAGGCTCTGACAGCAACCTTTGGTGATTCCTGAAAATCCACAACAGGAAATGTAACTGTCCTCCGCCCTCCCCGGCCATTCATCAAAAGCAGACCGGCTGCCGGCGGCCAGAGGAGGCCGCGGAGGAGGCCCCGGGTCCGGAGAGGGGACTCTGCCTCTGCTCTCTCCCCTCCCTCCTTGGGGAGCACTGCCCAGGCCGGAGGGAGGGAGGGAGGGCGGGCACCGGAGAGGCAGGCGGCGGGCAACATGTCCCCAAGTTCAAACTCTGCCTGTAAAGCCAAGCCCCTCCTGTGCGCCCCTCTATCCCGTCTGTCCCGGGAGGCTCCCCGGGTGCCCATGATCAGGGGTCCTGCCTGCACCGCCGACCGGGCGCCTAACGGTACCGGGATGCCGCCTGGGCGCAGGGCTCGGGCGGCCAGCCTCCCTGCCCTCTGCCCCCCAAAGGGGCGGGGGTGAGGGCGGCCCCTGCACGGAGACCGGAGGACGAGCTACCGGGGACCCCCCGAACTTGGAAAAGGCGCGCCCCGCGCACCGCCAGGCCGGGCGCCACGCCTGGCCGCGGCGGGCAGCGCCCGGGGAGGACGCGGAGCCGGCCGGGCGGGCGGAGAGGAAGTGGCGGCCGCGTTCGCACCAACCATGTTCGGCGGGCGGGTGCCACCGGCCCCGGAGCGGGGTCGGAGGGCGCGGGGCGGGCGCTCGCGTCCCCACCCCGCGGCGCCCGGGTCCCCCGAGGACGCGGCCCCCGGGTGCCAGGGAGCGCCGCCCGCCGCCCGCTCGGTGCTCCGGGCTCCCCGCCCCCACCGCCCGCTCCTGCCCAGGCCGGGCGGGCCCAGCGCGGAGGCCGCCGGGCGCCGCGGGGACGGAGGCCGCCGGGCGCTAGGCCGCGGCCGGGCCGGGGACCCCGCGCCGCGCCCCCGGGGCCGCGGAGCCCCCCGCGCGCCGGGACAAGTGCGGCGGCCGGACCGGGGCCGGGCCGGCGGGAGGGCGGGCGCGCGGCTCCTCCCCAGCGGCGGCCCGGCCCGCGGAAGCCGGGCTCACCCGCCGGCCAGGCCCCGCGCCCCGAGCCGCCCGAGCCCGCGCCCCGGCCCCGATCGCGGCGGGCGGCGCCCGGCAAGTTTCCCGGGGCCCCGGCGGCGGGCGGAGCGCGGTCCCGGCTCCGGGGCGCCGGGGGGCTCCGCCTGCAGAGGCACGGCCGCCGGCACCGGACCCTGTCCCCGCCCGCGGGTCCGGAGGCTCGGGCACCGGTGCACCGGCGCACACTCGCACACGATTAATTTTGTTGTAAAAAGGAGGCCCGACTCCAATGGACCTGCGCTCCCCCCGACACACACACCACACCTGGGGCGCAGGACCCCCCCGAGCAGGTCTGTGTCCATGGAGCCACCTCTCCGCATCTGCAAATCCAAAAGTGAAATTAAACCTCCGCCGACCTCCTCCTCCTCCTCCTCCTCCTCCTCCCTCGCTACCTCCTCCTCCTCCTCCTCCTCCTGCTTCCAGCCTCAGCAGCAGCAGCAACAGCAGCAGAACCTGCTTCCCCTAAAAGCAAACGATCCATAACCGCGCCGGCGGGTCCCCCCAAAACCGGTGTTCCTGTGTATGTTCTCCGCCTGCAGAACGCGGTGTCAGACACCAGGACACACACACACACACACACACACACACACACACACGTCCCCCGGCCCCGTGCACATGCCCTCCGGGGAAACACACCCGCACGGCCACCAGCAGAATCTGGGGGAAATGTTACCTCTCGGGGTGCCTTTCCGCGCCGCCCGTGCGATTCCGCGGGGCTGGATCGGGGTTGTTGCTAAGGGCGTGCGAAATGGAAACGAAAGCCCCGTCCGTTGAATAATCGCAGGAGCAAAACTAAAAGTTACTCCCCGGCTCGCCTGAGAACAGCCCAGATCGAAAGCAAAACAAGGAGAGGAAACTGCGAGGAGCCGCGGCTGGAAATCCCCCCACCCCCCGCCCTGCGCCGGCCGCGCCGCCCTCCTCCCTCCCCACCCTCCGCCCTCCTCCCCTCCGCCCTCCTCTTCCCTCCTCCGCCCTCCGCCCTCCGCCCCCGCCCTCCTCCCTCCTCCCTCCCCGCCCTCCGCCCTCCCTCCTCCCTCATCCCTCCTCCCTCCTCCCCGTGTTTGTCTCCGGCTTGTGCAACCGGGAGGCGGGCGGGGGCGGGGCGGGCGCCCGGCCCGGAGGTGCCGAAGGCCGCCGCCGCCGCTCATTGGCAGGCGGCGCTGCTTTCATCATTTCTCGAAAAGTCTATTTCATTTTCACTTCCCCGTGTCGCGGGAGCAGCAACCAGCGGCCGCCCGTGTGAGCCCGGTGTTCACATCCCGGGGGCGCTCACGCTCGCCCCGGGAGCACCCGAGGGGGCGGGGGCGGGGTGTGCGGCCGGCCCGGGCGCCTGGGGTCAGGCAGGAGCAGGGGCGGTATGCATGTGAGAGCTGTTTCTGAGATGCCCACACAACGGAATCCTTAACCCTCACCTGCCTCCGCACTGCATCTGCCTATTTGGGCACCTTTCTTTTTCTGGTCCGTAATAGGCATTTTTTAAAATATATTTTATTGATATTTTACAGAGAGGAAGAAAGAGAGACTTAGAAACATCGATGAGAGAGAATCGTCGATCAGCTGCCTCTTGCACATCCCCTACTGGGGATGTGCCCACAACCCAGGTAGGTGCCCTTGACTAGAATCAAACCTGGGACCTTTCAGTCCGCAGGCCCACGCTCTATCCACTGAGCCAAACCAGTTTCTGCCATAATAGACATTCTTGATGTCTCCTTTCCCCAACATACACTAAGTCCTCACGAACATCATCATCAGGTTCTGAGGGTTTAAATGAAAGTTCTCACAAGGCCCTGGCCGGGTGCTTGGAGCAGATGGAATCGGGCACCTGGCTCTCCATCCTAAGGGCCGCCTGGAGGTTGGGAAGGAGGGAGGAGGAGGAGGAGGAAGAGTAAAGGAGGAGGAGGGTAGCCTGGGAGGGAGGCATCCATCCCGGTAGGGGAGCAGGTGTCAGGAGGGTGTGGAGACCTGCTCTGCTTGGAATGAATAGTAAGTCACTTTGTAACCACGTCCAAGCAAAGGAGCAGCTCACTGACCAGGCGGCATTGCTTAGGTCAGTGTTTCCCAAAGTGTGGTACGCCTTGCACCGGAGTTTGGTGGGGATATACACCGCACCACGCTTAGCTGCGCTTAATCCTACATTCTCATGAGTACGAGGGGTACTCAGCGTTACAAAAATTATACAAGGGGTACACATATGTCAAAAGTTTGGGAAACACAGGTAGGTGTTAGTGCAAGGGCTGGGCGGAGGGAGGGCCTGGCGTCCTGGGCTGCACTGGAGGCCTTATCAGTGGTGGAGGGTGTCGCCAGGGGAGGGCGGCTGCCATCTGGGGCACCACCTGGCGCTGCTTTCCTCCTGGGGCGATAAGGAAGGCCTTCCCCTGGCAGGTATGAAGGAAAGAACTTAGCAGGTGCAGGAGGGCATGCACATCATTTTGCTCAAAAAAAAAATCTTGGTCGAGGCTGGCCAGAGAAAGGCTTTCTACTGTGGTACTTGAGCTGGTTTCCAGCGAGGCATCCTTAGTTGACTGGCTGGGTCTCCTTGGTCATGGTTAACCTGCGGGCTCAGTTTTCAGTGCTGCACAATGAGGAGAATGGAGGGATGCAAGAATAAAATCTTACTCCAGTCACGGTAAGATTTGTTAGCTCAAACTAACACACTTCACCGGGACCTGTGGGGCTTTGGTCCCTTGTTTTAAAAACATGGTTCCTATCTAGTTGTGCCTGTTTCTTCCCCGCTTGAAGTTTCATCAAGCTCCTCCCAAGCTTCTCTACCCTGAGAAGGGTCCTTTCGGGAGGCCATAGCTAGTTAGATGTAAAAACCTTTCTAGAAACCCAGCACCCCTCTTTGTCACAGAGATACTGAATTCTATTACAGACCAGAAAAAGGAAAGGTGCCCAAATAGGCAGATGCAGTGAGGAGGCAGGTGAGGGTTTAGGATTCCGTTTTGTGGGCATCTCAGAAATAGCTCTCACATGCATATGTTTTATCCCCTTTCATGTAATCCTACCTGCCACAGCCATTCACTTATCTCATGACGCAGTGACCACTCCAGGCAATTAGAGACCCTCTATACAACTCTGCAGGATAGTTGTTATTCTACCCAACCACGGGTCCATATTAAAAACCCAGTAGTCATTCTTGATGTCTTCTCTCCCCAACATACAATAAGTCCTCAGGAACATCATTGTCATCGGGTTCTGAGGGTTTAAATGAAAGTTCTTATAAGGCCCAGGCCGGTGCTTCAAGCATCCTCCCGATATGGCACATACAAGAAGCAGGCATGAAAAGCATACACAAGTAGAACAACAAGTCAATTTCTCTCTTCCTCTCTCAAATCAATAAATAAAAATTTAAAAAATAAAAAGAAATGTGTACAACCGATTTTACCCTAGGCTAATTGGTATAAACAAGGGTTAAGTTCCTGCCGCAATCTCATCAACGTTACAAGGAAGCAACATGGAACCAAGTGGTGATATTCAAGGACCTGCTGTGCTTGCAATCCTTAGTTTCCTACTGACCTGTTGATTCTACCCCCAGACATCCCTGCACCCCGACCTTTTTCCATCCCCACCGCCTGGCTTCCTTCAGTTATTGCAATGGCTCTGCTCGCTGTCTCCTAACTCGGACCCCTCCAGGCCCGCAGCCATACTGCTGTTCAAGTTAAGTAGAAAATAACTTCGGAGCAATTAGGCCCAGTCGTGGTTGTGCAGGAGGCAGCTGATCAATGATTCTCTCATCACTGATGTTTCTATCTCTCTTTTCCTCTCCCTTCCTTTCTGAAATCAATAAAAAAAAATTTTTTTAAAAGAGTAACAGAAATTAGTTGCACCTTTTTCAGTAGATTGTAACATACCAGTCATATGGTGACACTATGTCTCATTAGCAATGATATTAAATTGGATAACTTTGTTAAGGTGGTGTCTACCAAATTTCTGCCCTCCCCCCAAATTATTGCTTTTTCACTTTTAACTATTAATGTGTGTCTTGTCAGGAGTTACTTTGCAACTTTGCAAATATCCTGTTTGTCACAATACTTTCCCCAACTGATTTTAGCATACATCGATAGTCTTCTAGAACAATTATACAGTATGTCTACAATATTATATTTCTAGGATTCTTTCTCTATTTACATATTCAAATTGTGCTATATGGAAAAGTGGTCCCAGCACATGGGCACCAAACACTTGTGAATTAACCCTGACTGGCCCTTGGCGGAGAGGAGAAAATCCGCTACCTGAAGTCTCCCCAGCCAGGAGCAGGCCTGTTGGCGTTTTTAATTCATAGACCTGTCGTGGCTTTTCTGCAGGGCCATTTCCGCTCCTCACTGCGCAGTCTTTCATGTGACATTGAATAATGCCCATTGTGCTGCCCATTCTCCGTAGGGCCTTTCTATTCTGTTCTGTCCTGTTCCCTCTGTCCTGTTCTATGTCTTGGCTGGCTCCTCTTCTGCCAGCCCCTAAATTATAGACATTCTGTCCTCAACCCTCCTGTTTTCTCATTCTATGGTCCTTCCCATTGAGTGCTCTGAGCCACGCCCAAAATCTGTAACTTCTCAGCTCTAGGGGCATTACCTTCCAGGTGTCCCTCAGATGCAACAAACTAAGCGAGTCTAAAGCTAAATTCGCAACATCCTTCCTTACAACCTTGTATCGGTCACTTCCTCAAGCTGCCAAGACCCTGGGAGGCATCCCAGTTCTCAGCCTCTCCTGGCCCCCCTGAGCTCCCTGAGGCCTGAGCAGTTTCTCATTTCCCAGGCCACTGAGCTCAGAGAGCATAAGATGGATTTCACTCCAGTCTAGTGCCCTCCAGGACATGTTACAGCTGACCAAAAGTATAAATACAACCCCAAAATCCACATGACTTTGATGTACACAGTCAAGAAATATTTCTTAGCCCTTTGATGAGATACATATGGTCATAAATCTCTGAGGGTGAGGTGGGTAGGATCAATATAGCAACATGTAACCATTTTGAAAGTCTCTGGAAAAAGTAACCTGTGCCATACCAAGGAAATCTCACCAAACACCTGGGATTAACACCAAAACTACTGTTTGAGCAGCTTCATGAAACCAGAGGGGTTCTGGAGCGAGGCATGCTTACGTTCCAGCTGTGGAGTGGCACATCCTAAAAGACCATGTACCTGGGTGCAATTGGACACGTTTGTTTGCAAGGGCGTGGAGTCAGGACAGTGGTTGCTTGGACCTGTAGCAATTGCTCTCTCCATGAATGCATCTCAGCTAAGGAAGAAATTTAAAGGTACATTCAAGTCCGGCCGATGTGGCTCAGAGACTGAGCGTCCACCTATGAACCAGGAGGTCATGGTTCGATTCCCAGTGCTCGGGCCACGTGCCTGGGTTGCGGGTTTGATCCCCAGTAGGGGACATGCAAGAGGCAGCTGATCAGTGAGTCTCTCTCATCATTGATGTTTCTATCTCCCTCTCCCTTCCTCTCTGAAATCTATAAAAATATGTTTAAATAAAGATTCATTCAAGGTTAACCCCCTTCACATGGGTTAATTTTTTTTCTAATAAATTAGAGTAGTTTCATAAAATCATCACTCAAGTAACAGACATTTATTTAGTACTTGGGAACTTTCCTCAGCTCTGGGGTACATCACTGACCCTCCGCCTTCCCAGGAGCTTTCTTATTTAGTCTCATACATTCTCAACTCCCAGACATGCCCACACTCGCTCACAGAGCGGCTACAAGGCCATGGACACTCCAGGGCTGCTCAGAGGCTGGCAGTCGGGACAAGACAAACTCCTGCTCTCCTGGAGCCTATATTCTAGTGGTGGTAATGTCACCAGGCAGACACACAAGCAAGCCAACAGGATGGTTACAGGTTTGTATTTGCGTTCTGAAGGAAATAAATGAGAGCTTTGATGGAATATACTGGGTCGGGGGAGAGAACCAAGATGGCGGCATAGGTAAACACCCGTACTTGCTGCCTCTCACAACCACATCAAAACTATAACTAAAAGACAAAACAAATATTATCCAGAACCACGGGAAAGCTGGCTGAGTGGAAGTTCTACAACTAGAAGGAAAGAAAAATGTATATTGAGCCTGGTAGGAGATGCAAAGGTATGGAGGCGCATGTGAAACGGGCTGGCAACTGGGTGCGCTGCAATCAGGAGGGAGATACAAGCTCCCTATTGCTCTGAACTCCAGTGCCAGGCGAGACTCTAGGGAACCAGACACATACGGGGAGAAACTGGACTGTCTGGCATCGGGCTGGAATGCAAGGGTGGCTTTCCCTCAGAGGTGCTCACAGGGATCATTGTTTCTGCACAGGGGCCCAGGATGTGGAGATGAGAGAACCTCCCTGATACAGGGCTGTCTGGCAGCCATTACTGTTTGCTCCACCCTGGTGATTCCCTGAGACTCCACCCCACCAATTTATAACCTCACCCAAGCTGTACACACCGGCTTTTGGATATGAATGGCCTGTCCTTTCGCAGCCTAAAACCTAACAAACTGCAGCTGCGTCAGAGAGCTCCAAAGCTTCCAAAAGAAGGCCCAAGGTTCAGCAGCAGCAGCCTGCCTTGCTTCACAGCTGGGTTCATTTGGGCACTTCCAAACCTCATAGAGGAGGAATCTGCAGATCTCTCTGTAGCTTCTGCTGGGTAGCCTCAGGCAGTGGCTTACTTTGCACCTCCTTGAAGACCCAAGAGCCAGTGTACCCAGTGCTCAGAGTGAGACCATACCAGATTACAACTCTTTTTTTTTTTTTTTAATATATATATATTTTTTATTGATTTTTTACAGAGAGGAAGGAAGAGGGATAGAGAGTTAGAAACATCAATCAGCTGCCTCCTGCACACCTTTCACTAGGGATGTGCCTGCAACCAATATACATGCCCTTGACCGGAATCAAACCTGGGACCCTTCAGTCCGCAGGCCGTCACTCTATCCACTGAGCCAAATTACAGGGCAGGGCAGATTACAACTCTTTATATCCATAAGCAACACAATTACGGGGCAGATTCAGTGAGCACCAAAGCCCCACTGAAGCAAGTCCTGCCCCATAAGGGTGCCTACAGCACAGCAGTTCTTCCATTGAAGACACAGCTGGTCCTCATAGCTAAATGGCCTGGAGGTCAATTCCTCCCAGTGAACCCAACAGCCATGAAGACTTAACTACAAGACTGTGCACCTAGCCCACAAAGGGGTGCACCACGAGTGTCCACCTCAGATGATTGGGGAGGCTGAACCACTGGGCCCTATAGGACACCTAGCATACAAGGCCACTCTATCAACACCGGGAAACAGCCAAAAAGCAGAGACAAAGAAACATGTCACAAACGAAATAAGTGAGGGAAAGCAAACTACTGGATATAGAGTTCAAAAACCACAGTTATAAGGTTTTTCAATAATTTTCTAGAAACTGTCAATAGCCGAAACCGGTTTGGCTCAGTGGTAGAGTGTCGGTCTGCTGACTGAAAGGTTCCAGGTTCGATTCCGGTCAGAGGCATGTACGTTGGTTGCGGGCACATCCCCAGTAGGGGGTGTGCAAGAGGCAGCTGGTCGATGTTTCTCTCTCATTGACATTTCTAGCTCTCTATCCCTCTCCCTTCCTCTCTGTAAAAAAATCAATAAAATATATATTAAAAAAGAAAAGAAAGAAACTGTCGATAAATTTAGTGAGTCCTTCAAGGATATGAAAAAGGTCCAACTAGAAATTAAGCACACACGGACTGAAATAAAAAATAATATACAGAAATTCAACAGTAGACTAGAGAATCCCAAGAATCAAGTAAAAGATTTTAAATACAGGAAAGCAAAAAACACCCAACCAAAAGAGCAAAAAGAAAAAAGAATCCAAAAATATGAAGATAGTGTAAGGAGCCTCTGGGACAACTTCAAATATACCAACATCCAAATTATGGAGGTGCCAGAAGGAGAGAGAGAGCAAGATATTGAAAACCTATTTGAAGAAATAATGACAGAAAACTTCCTCTACCTGGTGAAATAAATAGACTTCAAGTCCAGGAAGTGCAGAGAACCCCAAACAAGAGGAATCCAAAGATGACCACACCGAGACACATCATAATTAAAATGCCAAGGGCAAAAGACAAGGAGATAATATTAAAAGCAGCAAGAGAAAAACAGTTACCTACAAGGGAGTACCCATATAACTTTCAGTTGATTTCTCAACAGAAACCTTGCAGGCCAGAAGGGAGGGCAAGAAATATTCAAAGTGATGAATAGCAAGAACCTACAACCAAGATTACTCTACCCAGCAAAGCTATCATTCAGAACTGAAGGTCAGATAAAGAGCTTCACAGATAAGAAAAAGCTAAAGGAGTTCATCACCACCAAACCAGGATTATATAAAATGCTGACGGGTATTCTGTAAGAAGAGAAAGAAGAAGAAAAAGGTAAAGATAAAAATTATGAACAATAAAGTGACAACAAATACATATCTATCAACAAGTGAATCTAAAAATCAAGTGAATAAAAAATATGATGAACAGAATAAACTGGTGAATATAATAGAATCAGGGGCATAGAAAGGGAGTGGACTGATAATCTTCAGAGGGGAAGGAGGTGTGGGGGTGTGGGAAGAAATGGAACAAAAATCTTACACCTGCCGAAGCCGGTTTGGCTCAGTGGTAGAGCGTCGGTCTGCGGACTGAAAGGTCCCTGGTTCGATTCCGGTCAAGGGCATGTACATTGGTTGCGGGCACATCCCTGGTGGAGGGTGTGCAAGAGGCAGCTGGTCGATGTTTCTCTCTCATTGGCGTTTCTAGCTCTCTATCTCTCTCCCTTCCTCCTCTCCATGAAATATCAATAAAATATATTTTTTTTTTAAAAATCTTACACCTACGTACAAGGTCAGTCGGGGGGTGGGGATAAGGGCATGGGGTGAGGTGGGAACCAGGTGGAGAAGAGCTATGAGGGGAAAAAAGAGGAACCTCTGTAATAATCTAAACAATGAAAGTTTATTTTTTTTAAATAATATACTGGGGGATCTAAATGGTCAAGGTTCTCTCTCTCCCCACTCTCTCTTCCTGCCTCTCTCCCTTCCACTCTCTAAAAATAAATGGAAAAAATGTCCTCAGGTGAGGAATAGCAACAACAAAAAAGAAAAAGGTGTATATACCAAGCTATTAATATCGCTTACCTTGAGGACAGAGGGGTTTTTAATCTCTTTATCTTTGCATTGAGGAAAAATGATCATTTTAAAACAAAATGAATATTTGGAAATATGGCGCATATTAAAAAGAAAAATTAAAACCACTTGACCTCAGCTTTCTCTTTTGTTAGGTTGTGTATGTGAGAGAGAATATCGCCCTGGATAATTCATTATAACTAGATTTTTCTTGACTGTGCCCTCTGTTTATGTCACTTGAAGGGCCTTCTGGCCAGAGTGCTTTAACCCAAAGCCACGGATAGAACCACAATGCAGTGGTGTTAAGCAGGCAATTAGGTGGGTGTTCTCTGTGGGACGAGAGGACATTTTAAAGTGTGAATGCTTGCCCTAACCGGTTCAGTTCCTTATGGGACCTGCCTGCTCCACCTGCAGGAAAGCCCAGGTAGCCTTTCTGTGCACCTCTGCCTCCTTCATGGTAAGCAGATGTCCTAACGGGTAAAACTGTGAGAATACAGGCCCGCTGCTCTCCTGCAGCATGAGCCCTGCTCTCACCAAGAGTTCTCTGCCCCGTACTGATAAAATCGACATCATCCGAAAGAGCCACCACGGCTTCCTTGCAGGCCCTCTGGACACACTCACAGGAAGGAAGCTGGTGGGGTCTGGCCCACAGACTGTACTTCAACAAAGTGCTGTGTACGTGTCTGCCCCACACAACTGCTAGCTCAGTGGCCTCAAGACAAGTGGGAATCTTAGTCCGGCTTTCTTTGTGCCTCTTCTGAGGAATTGTTCTGCAGCAAATAGATGTCCACATGAACATGACACTTCATCTGTCACACCCCAAAGTAAACAATTCCAGACAGAACAATGGGGCCCAGCAAGGACAACCACAGGATCGGCTCACAGACTTCCCCCAGGTGGTGGGGTTGGCCTCTACCCTAACAAACAGGTTACAATGGAGAGTGTGCACCTGTGTGTGTGTGTGTGCATATACAGCTGTGTGTGTGTGTAACAGCCAGCTTTAAAAAGCCCTGTTCACACTTTTTTAAAAAAATATTTTTTATTGCTTTTTTACAGAGAGGAAGGGAGAAGGATAGAGAGTTAGAAAGTCAATGAGAGAGAAACATCAATCAGCTGCCTCCTGCACACCCCCTATTGGGGATGTGTCCACAACCAAGGTACATGCCCTTGACCGGAATTAAACCTGGGACCCTTGAGTCTGCAGGCCGACACTCTCACCACTGAGCCAAACCGGTTAGGGCAAGCATTCACACTTTAAAATGTCCTCTCGTCCCACAGAGAACACCCACCTAACCAACTCATCTAATCCTTTAGTCCAAGCCAGTTCTGTGTTTCGGCCCAAGGGGTTTTGTTGAATGACATATTAAATACATTGGTAGTCTTAGGAAAATAGTTTTTCAATTAAAAATTAGAGTTGGAGGTTAGGGGGAGACTGGAAGATCCAACATGTGGAAAAAATGTGTGCACTTAATAAGATCCTGAGGCAGCTCTCCAGCCTCTCAAACCCTAGACTGAACACTGTTTCCTTGTGAGACTGGCGCTGATTCCTGAGGAGGGAGGGGGAGATAGAGTCCCAGGGCTGTGTCTGCAGGTGCCGATTTTTCAGGCCCTCTGTCACGATGGTGGTGGACCTATTCACGGTCACATTCAGGATGCAGAGAAGAGTAGGCCCAAGTTATTGGGTAGCTCAGCGTTCCACTCACAAGTTACTTTAATTACATGGCGATGTCTACCCCGATGTAAAGCATCTGGTGGAAACTAAAGAAGGAAATACCTCACGTCCAGATGTTTCACTTATGGTCATGTAGGCAGAACACCTGTGCACTGGCTTGTATTGTATCCAGATGTCTGGTGGGGTGTGCCGTTAGCCCTTTTGCCATACAGTTTATTTCCTTCAGCCTGCCAGTAGGAAGCCCAGATTAGATTAAAATTTCATTTATCTCCAAATTTAGGCTTTAAACGAAAATAAATGGATTATAAGAATTCATAATGTGGTGAGTCATGCTTTCTGCTCTAAAAATGTGAGAGACTCTGTTTTTAGAAAGGCAAAGTAAAGACATACCTACCCAACCAGCTTCTCTCAAAATTCACCAGGAAACATCAAGGAGAACAGGTAACAGAAATGCATATCCCTCATAGGAGCTAATAGATGTCTGTGCCCACGATATAAGGAGACAGAATTGTGAAAGAGGAATAAGAAAGACTGAACAGAGAGAGGGAAGGTCACACTTTAGCGCCTGCCTGGGAGAAGCAAGCCACAGAACCCAGAAAAAGCACGGAGATAGAACCATCCCGCCAGCAGTCAGCAGAATTAACTTAAACGTCTATACAAGGAGCAGCTCGCCTCCATCCCGGACCCATGCAGTGTGCTGACTTCTCTCCTTCCTTACAAAAGCGGGCAGAGGTAGTTCTTCCCGCGCAAGAGGATGGAGGGAGTCTGTATGCTGGACAGTGACATCTCCATCCCCTTTTCACTGCTCAGACCCTGCAGGCCAATATCCGGTACAAACCTGCCAGAGAGGAGAAAGGAGGGTGCTACCCCCAAGAAAAAAGTTGTAAACAATTATATCCAGGAGACCTCGGTACGAACACCAACTGGCCCCACAGTCTGCCTCAGTGAAGACTACCTGTGTATACGCCCAACATATGTACACAGAGCTTCCGGTCCAGTCAGGTTTCTGATGCCTCACTCTTACGAGTGTCAAGAGACACTCTAATAACCACGGTGAAAACAAACACTAAAGAACTCAGGCTGGCACGGCTCAGTGGTTGAGTGTCGACCTATGAATCAGGAGGTCATAGTTCGATTCCCAGCCGAGACACATGCCTGAATTGTCAGCTCAGTCCTCAGTGGGGGGCATGCAGGAGGCATCGATGTTTCTACCTCTCTATCTCTCTCTCTAAAAATCAATTTTAAAATATATTTAAAGATAAGAAAGAATGCAGAGAAAACAAAAGATGATGCAAGAAAACCCTTTAATATCATTAAAGATATGAGAAAAGATATTGACTGCATTTATAAGAGAAAAAAATTATAAGAAGCAACAATAGAAAACAGGGTCCCTAAAAATTTTAAAATGAGAGATACTTTTAATTTTATAGAATAATTGGAAGATAACAAGTAAATCTCACATAAAGTATACGTTTTTTAATGGACAATACAAAAAAGAAAAAAGAAAAATGGATCCTCAATACAAAAGATCCAATGTCTAGTGGAAATTCTATGAAATGAGAACTGAGATAACAATAGATAGGAAATTAGTAAAGACATAAGAAAATTCCTCAGAAAAATTTAAGGAACATGATTTTCCAAATTTAAAAAGCACCCCAATGTCTAGCGCATGTGAATAAAGATGTGATGTGAAGGCCTATACCAAGACTATCACCCACAGTTAAGAACTAGAGGGACAGTTTGGCCATGAAAGTGCAATGAGCCTATGACTCCCTATGCTTCCTGGTGGAAGCACTTTTCACACTGCACTTACAGAATGGAGGGAAAGGGGTGGGGGCCAAACCAAACCAAGAAAGGGAGGAAGGTACAGTGGGGAGGGGAGGAAGATCTGGGGGAAATAATTGATCAAACGAAGGACTTGTATACATGCATATAAGTACAACCAATGTTCATAAAACTCTGGGGAGGGAGGGGATGGGTGGGAGGGAGGGAGGGGGGTAAAAAAAAAAAATCAATAAAATATGTAAAAAAAAAAAAAAAGAAAAGAAAAGAATCTACATACTATCCAGATTATAAGGTAGCACTATGTATCAACAATTGTTTTAAAATATATCACACGGAAGTTGAGTTTTGAATTTTTACACCCATATTTTAATTTTTTAAACTCAATATTTCTATTTTATTTGTGTGCTTTTGTTTATTGTTCTGTAATTGTTAACTTTTTTATATTTTTTGTGTATTGAAATAAAAAATATATATATTAAAAAAAAAAAAAAAAAAAAAAAAAGAAAGGGAGGAAGGAAACAAAGCTCAGAGACTGGCGAGGCTGAAGCAGCTGTAAGTTGTAAGGCAAAGTTCTCAAAAAGATGTAGTTGTACAGAGAAAGAGTTCCAGAATTTTGTATGGTGTCAGCTGGGTACTGGATCAGACAAGTGGAAACCAGTACTCCAAAATACTAGGAAAGAAGGACCAGGGCTGGGTAAACTAAATATTCCCAGAGCTCATGCAGATTTCAGAACTGATTTGAATTCCCAACAGCCAAAGGGAAGAGGTCTTACTGATCATCCAACTCTCTGTAGGGCTGAACAATCCCTGGAGTGAAGGCTACGCTACTTCCTAAGTGTTTTAGCAAAGCTTAGAGGCAAGTCTTTAAAGGGATAAAGCTGATGTGCAAGTTAAACTGCTTGCCTATAAAAGGCCCCAAATTCATCAAAATAAACAAAAAACAAACACACAAGATACCCATGAAAAACATGCATGGTGTCAAAACAAGCCAGAGGACAATCATTTGGGTAAAAAATATAAAAAGTACCCCAAGTCAAGTTTATAGAAAATATTCCTTTACTAACTTTTGGTCCAAAATATGTTTGTATATTTTCAGAAAATAACTCCAAGACCATGTGGATTCCTGCAATAGAGAGGAATTGACAGGACTGCTCCAGCCATGAAGACAGAAGAGAAACAGCCCAGAGATGGAAGACGCTGACAACGCCTTGCCATATTAGCAGACAGCAGCTGAGTGCCGCTGAAGGATGCCCAGGACCAAACCAGAGACTGTCGGAACTGCATCACCACCATTTGTCCACCATCCAGAACTGAAATATCATGGCTGACATTTACACACAAGAAAATGTTCAACATTAAAATTGGGACTCAAAAGAATTGTTGGCCCAGAAAGAAACTCACTACAGACTGATTCATTTGCCTCTCAGCAAGTAACCATTATGGCTTGTCTCATTTTCTGTTCTTATAAGAGTATTTCTTGTATCACATGATCTCACGCATCTCAGGGAAATAATGAACGACATAAGCTGAAGAACAAAAACAGACCGGGGACAGGGAAGATCGACCAGACTGTCAAACCTCAGAGGGAAGGTAGGGAAGGGTGGAGGAAAGGGGAGAGAGTATGCATGCATATAAGCCTAGCCAGTGGTCATGGACAACAGGGGGGTAGGAGCATACGTGGGGAGGGGTTTGGGATGGGAATAGGGGGATGAGGACAATTATGTGATACCATAACCAATAAAGAAATTAAAATTTAAAAAAAAGTTGAGGCAGGGAGGAAGAGTGTTATAGATTTTAAAAGACTTTTGGAGAAATATCACCAAAAGCAATGTGTGCCTTTTTTGAATCCTGATTCAGATCAAATAACCATTTATGAGACCATCCAAAGTTCTATGCTGACTGGATCTTCAACAGAATTAAGGAATTACTGTTAATTTCTTTTAGATGTGGTAATGGTATTATGGACATATATTTTTTAAAGAATCCTTGTCTTTTAGAGATATATGTTTAAGTATTTTTTAATGAAGTGATATAAAGTTTGGGATTGTTTTAAAAAAAATAATCTAATAAAAGTGTGGATAATAGTGCAATTAATCTTATAGTGATAAATGAAGTAAGGTGATGGGTACATGGAGGGTCATTACAAATATATTAATTATGTTTGGACACACTTTCCTGTCTGTTTAAAAATGTCCTCATAAAAAGCTTAATAAAATAAGCTGCCAAAAAAAAAATCCAGACATTAAACAATGTAAAGTACACAGTGTCTAAAATCCAATAAAAATATTACCAAATATCTAGTTAATAAAGAGGGGATATGCTAATTGACTCTCACACCATCGCAAAGATGGCGCCCACAGCCGATAAGGAGGGAATATGCCAATTGACTGCTCCACCCTCAAAGATGGCAGCACCCACAGCCACAAGATGGAGGCACCCAGTCTCCTCAACCCCACAGGGATGGCAGGTGTGTGGCAAGGCCAGGCCCGCCCCCAGGCAGGCCCGGCCTTCCTGAGCACCTGCCTTTAGAGTTCTCTAGTTCCCTTAGCTCCCCAGCTCCCCAGGGCTAGCCCGAGACACAGGCAAGCCTTGGATGGCAGCTGCCCAGTCACCCAGGGCTGCCCGAGGCTCAGGTAACCAGGGTCGGCTGAGGCAGCAGCAGAGGTGTGATGGGGCATCACCCTACCCTAATTGTTGGGTCACCTCTCACCCCTGAGGGCTCCTGGACAGTGTGAAGGACCACCCACCCCCCTTCCAGCACATGAATTTTCATGCACCAGGCCTCTAGTATCAAATAAGAAAATATGACCCAATAATCAAGAAAAAGTCAATAAATTCCAATGTCACCCCAATAAATTCAATTTAAAAAAGAAGACGAGCAATCAATCAGAAAAGACACAAATAAAAGCCACGATGATGGAATCAGGAAAGTGGGATGTTATTATAAAGCTATTACATTGTGAACATCTATTTAAAGAAAAATATGAACCTAATGGGGAAGTAAATGGAAGATATTGAAAAGAACCAAATAGAATTTCTAAGATAAAAAGTACACCATCTGAAAGGAATGTTCACTGGATGAACCCAGACCCAGATCTTGGTTTCTAAATCCACTCTCCAATAAAAGAAATCAGAGCTCCTTAGAGAACTGATTGAGTCTAGGGCTGGGGTAGAGAAAACACAACATGATCCTGTTGCCAGAAAGTAAGAAGTCCTCAAAACACAAAATGAAGGAGGTATGCCAAGGGAACATGGGAGCCAACTGAACGGCCTGTGCTTAGACCATTTTCTTTTCATATATTTTTACTGATTGCAGAGAGGAAGGGAGAGGGGAGGGGAAGAGAAGGAGAGAGAGAGAGAGAGAGAGAGAGAGAGAGAGAGAGAGAGAGAGAGAGAGAGAGAGAGAGAAAGAGAGAGAATGAAAGAGATTCATTGATCAACTGTCTCCTGCACATTCCATACTGGGGATTGAGCCCACAATCCAGGCATGTGCCCTTGAATGGAATTGAACCTGAGACCTTCAGTCCACAGGCCAAAACTCTATCCACTGAGCCAAACCAGTTAGGCGATGTGCTGAAACAATTTGAACAAAAAAAATAAATAAACAAGAAATATTGTGAAAACTCAAAGTATAAATATCTATAAGTCCATGCTGATATAAATCTATGTTAATAGAGTGAGAGAAAGATCAATAACCCATAGAGAAGAATTTTAAATAATTTTATGGAGACACTCCTCCCTCAAGGAGGTGGGACTTAACTGTACCACCTTAAGTGTGGGCTGCACAGGGCCTTCCTTCCAAGGAGTACTGCATGGAAATAGGAGGGAAAATACTAGTAACTGCCATGGAGAAACCTGACAAGCACTACCTCAGACAGGCGATCGAAGTTACCAGCATCAGTGATAAATTGTGTTGGCTGCATGCACCCTTAATATGGTGCCATGAGAATGACACTCTACCTCTGTAGTCTTCCTGCCCTAAACCCATCACTCTGATGCAGTAAGCAGAACAGTGGTCTCCCACATATCTCCCACATGTCAACCTGAGAACCTGTGAGTATGTTACCTTATGGGCTAAAGGGGTTTTTGCTGATGAGATTAAGGATACAGATCTTGAGAGGGAAAGATTACTCTAGATTTTCTGGGTAGACCCAACCTAAACACATGAGTCCTTAAAAGAGAAGAGCCTTTACTGGCTCTGAGAGAGAGATGAAGAAGGGAGAGAAAGAGAGGACAATGGAAGAAGAGAAATGGAAGAGTCAGAGAGAGTTGCTGGCGTGTAGATGTAGGAAGAGACCACCAGCCAAGGAAGTAGAAAAGGCAAGGAAAAAGAATCTTCCAGAGAGGGACACAGCCCTGCTGACACCTTGACTCTGGCCCAGACAGACTCAGCTCAGGCTTCTACCTACGGAATTGTAAGTAATATATTTGTGTTATTTCAGCCACTACACTTGTCATAATTTGCTACTGCAGAAAAAAAAAAAAAAAAAAAAAAAAAAAAAAAAAAAAAAACTAAGGCATTCAGTCTAACCATAAGAAAAACATCAGCCTAGTTAATAATCAGGTTGATGAATTCCATTTTAAAATTCAGTACATTTTGTGTACTGAACACAAAACCCAAAACTTAGTCAAGGAGGTAAGATTTGCATACTGGAAACAATGAGGAAATCATCTTAGAGCAATGTGTCAACTTGCAGGTGGTGTGGAGGCAAATTATGCTGCCAGTTTCCTCAAGTAACCTTTGGACAAGGACAGAGTTCACTGTTGTAGTGGCTTGAATGATGGCCCCCCACAAGGTAGGTCTCTATCCTAACACCCAGGACCTGAGACTGTGATCTTACTGGACACTGGTCTTTGCTGACACAGTTAAGTGAAGGGTCTGGAAATTATATCATTCCAGATCGTCTTGGTGGGACCACAGTGCAAAGACAAGTGTTCTTATAAGAGACAGAGAGAAGACACACCCACACAGGAGAAGGCTGTGTGAAGACAAAAGCAGAGACTGCAGGGATGGTGGTGCAAGCCACGAGATGCTGGGGCCACCAGAACCGGAAGAGGCAAGGAGGGACTCCCCGAGAGCCTTCAAAGGCCAAGAGCTACCGTCATAGTTATTCTTTTTTTTTTTTTTTTTTAATATATTTTATTGATTTCCTACAGAGAGGAAGAGAGAGGGACAGAGAGTTGGAAACATCGATGAGAGAGTAATATCGATCAGTTGCCTGCTGCACAACCCTTACTGGGGATGTGCCCGCAACCAAGGTACATGCCCTTGACCGGAATCGAGCCCGGGACCTTTCAGTCCACAGGACCTTTCAGTCCACAGGACCTTTCAGTCCACAGGCCGAGGCACTATCCACTGAGCCAAACCGGTTTCAGCTGTTATTCTTATGCTGTGTATACATAATAACTACTGACTAACCATCTTTACCTTTCCAAGTACACGAGATCAAGTAGGTATAAAATCCGTTATCCCAATAACTACAAAATCATTTAACACCCAGATTCGGGGTTGGTTTGATTTTTATCATATCTCATCTCAATCTCTCAGTCCTGTGTGGTCCCATATGTAATTTGATAATTTTCTATTATCAGGCAACTTCCTGATTTGGTGTTTCTTGCATTATTTTTCCTATCCAATGCCAGGAGCAATCAAGAGATTGGGGAAAAAATGGAAAGGCACATAAAGACTAGTGTTTTGTTTGTTAACTCTGATAAAAATGATCAAGTAATTTTGTTTCCTCTCTCTTTACCTGAGGATTTTTTCAACCCTTTTTTCATATAGTAAAACTTTTAATGAGGAAAATGAAATAGGTGAAAACTAAATGTATGTTCAGAGCAACAATTAGGCCAGTGATCTTCATAAACCTTAAACAGTAGGGGGGAAAAATAGCTATTTTATGTGGCTCAACAACAATATGAAAATACATCCTACAGGGTCATTAACGAAACTTAAGGATGTGTCTGCTTGCTTTTAATGACATTACCTGACCGATGTTTAGCAGAATGACTCATTTTCCTGGGAACGGTGAGATGTTTGGACTAAACTCATATGCCCAGTTTTTTACCACCAAAGAAGGAAGGAAGCACATTGAACTGACACTTACTGAGTACGTCCTATGCACCTGGCACTCCGCTGGGTGCTTAGACACCTTATCACCCCGGTGGTTATCCCTGCGAGGGTGGGGATCTGATTCTCATTTTAGAATTGTATCATCCCTGCGGGGTCTGTGGGAGCAGCATCCTTACGGGCACCTGCTTCTAATTTTGCTTCCTGACAGTCCGCTCTGGATTCAGAGGCAACAGAGTGTTACTCAACTATATGGGTCCCTTTCCTGCCTGGAGCCCTTCAGACATCCCCATGGAGACTGGAATAAAACCCACATCCCCTTCAGTGGCAGACAACACCTTTGCACATGGTGGACCCCACCTACCTCCTACCTAACGCTCTCTGGTTGCATCTGGGACCACAGTCTTCCCGCCCACTCACTGTGCTTCAGCTCAGGAGTCAGCCCCCATGCCAAAGCCCGCCCACAGCCAGTGTTGGTACTGAGCTAAGGATGGTTTTTATGTCTTTAAACAGAGGGGAAGGAAATTAAAAGAAGAGCAATATTTTGTGACTTGTGGAAATGATATGCAATTCAAACGTCAGTGTCCTAAATAAAATTTCTCTGGATCACAGCCGTGCTATGCCCAGGCTGGCATTTGCACAACAATAGCTGAGTAATCAAGCCCCGCTGGCCCATAAAAGTTCAATTGTTTACCGAGTGGCCCTCGGCAGGAGAAGTGTGCTGACGCCTGCGCCGGCCTGCCTTAGTCACACTGGTCTCCTTTCTGTTCCTAAATCTCCTGGGGCTTTCTGCTTCCTGTTTCCTCTTCCTCTTTGCACCGCTGGTTTGTTCTCACATGATCTCGCTTACCATGGCAAAAACGGCAGAAGGTCGCATACTACCAGACCGGACCCTGAACCTGTAGGGAGGTCAGACTCCAATCCTGTGTGGAGAGAGTGGGTTTAAGGTTTGTTCTTTCCTATCGCAGCTGTGAGGAAGGAGGAGCCTTCTCGAGGCCGGGGCTGCTCTGAACCCTGCTGACCTGGTGACAAGGCCCCTCAGCTGTTGCACCAGGCGACTGGGACGCTGGAGGAAGACTGCGTGCTGCCTCTCCAGCCTCCAGGGAACAGAGGAGGCTTAGAGACTCTCCGCACGGTCATTTCCGGGACATCTCTGTCCCATCACAGCCCGCAGAGCGGCGTGCATGTGTCCACAACGGTCTGGTGTGATCTGAGCACATGGGAACTTGTTGTAGTAATAGACAGAAATGTCGAAAAAGGTTTCAAGATGTTTGAGTTAACTTTCCTGAAACTTTAAGTGTGATATTAAGGACATACCCCACTACCCTAAACGTGTGTATCCCATAAATAAGGATTTGAACTTCAATTGCTGACTTAGAGTGACTTGCTAGGATAGCCATATGTGTGAGTGACGTACACCCATGCTTTGATAACCACGTGTAGCCCCTCACTGTTAAGATTCACATGTGTGCATTGATGTAATTCACTGAACTGTTGTGGTATGAACTGGCTTTAAAAACGGGTCCTGACCAGTTGCAATGCTTGCCTGTCAAGACAGCCACAAAGGCACATGCTCCTGCCAGTCCGACACACCGGGCCGCTCCCCGCTTCTCTCCCTGCCAGACGACAGAAGAGCGGCTAGTACCTCCCCATCGATCAAGACACGACCCGATCCAGCTCTCGGGTGAGGAACACCGGCCCCCTGGATCAGAACCGGATCAGCCCAACTGCCGAACCCCATAAGACACCACCGCCGGGATCCCGGTAAGCCAGTACCTGCAGCATCAGGAACTTCTGTGCGTAATAAAATGCTGTGTGACTTGTAACGGCATATGTTTTTATGTGGTGTAATTCCTCCGGCAGATAATTAAATTACTTTGCGTACGCTTGAAACTGAAATAAAGGTTTTTGGTCTTTTCAGTCCTAAGCCTACCCTCGGTCCTGCTTGAGTAGAGCAGTCTCTTTGCTGGCAACTACTTAAATGTCCCAACACTTGCACGGTTAAGTTTATCTCAAGGGACGCCTTGGGTAACACCCCAGATCCTTTTCCGGGACCTACTTGGGACAGAACTAGACGGGAAAGGAGGTTTCTTTCATCGCAGCACATGAACTGCAGGAGAAGAGAGTAGCCCTCCGGATAAAAGAGAAATGAGCCTCGTACGCGACACAGTCAAAGCGCACAGGTCTGAGCTCTGAGGGCCTCCGGTCTCCTTATCAGCTGCAGCGCCACCCGAGGCCTTTGCCCCCTCGGAGCCCGGGGCCTCCTCTGTAGAAGGCCACCTGCCTCCTCTCCTTAGAGATGCGTGAGGAGCAAAGAAGAAAGCCCCTTTGCAAACTGCATCCTGAGGAAATACAAAGTCTTCCGCTCGTCCTCTATTAATACCATGGAACAAGAGCGCCGAATTCTACTTAGTAAACACGACCGCGACAACCTCACAATCTTGCACCTATTCTAAGACTCCAAGCTAAATTGGCAAGTTCTTAAATGTATTGTTTTGTTCTTAAAATTAAAAACGATATGTTTAAGATTTGAAGGGATGTTGGCTTAAAATGCAAACACGTTCTGAGAGGTGCAGGGGGCGATCTGCCTGAGGCAGAGATGAGAAAGGGGAGGTCACAGATCAAGGCCACCGGGCAGCAGTACCTCCTCCTCCTCCGTTTCTGTGCTGGTTTTATTATAATTCAGTACGTTTCTCAAAGCCGTCCGGCAAATAGGGTCACCGCAGGAGCTGTGTCAGTGGAAGTGCATGTACCCAGGGGAGCATTCTGACAGAGGCTACTGAGTGAACTCTTGAGTTGGGATTTGAGGAAAGTGCAGTGAATTTGCAGAGAACGCGGACAAGGCTGGGCTGAGGCTGGTTTTCACACAAACAGGTGCCTCTGTGTAGGCCTGTGAGGCCCTGAAGCTGGGATATGTGGGCCCACGTGGATGCTCTGACATGCTCTACTGTGTGAAGTTGCTCTCTGGAAACCAGTTTTCTCATCCATAAAACGGGAATGTATGTGCTCTCTCAAGTTGTTGTGAGGAGTAGAGATCTCAGAGGAAAGCCCCGCTCAGGGGAGCTGTCGTTACTGTCCTGACGTGCCGGGCCAGCTCCAACAGAGACGTGCCGTTACCACAAGGCATCTTCGCCGGGCTGTGCCCATACCAGATGCCACTACTGATATCTGAGCGACACACCCTACCTGGGTACCTGGACACGATCGGTGACGGGCACTTTACCAGAACAGACAAAACCATCTCGCCGAGATGTAAAAAATCAATAAAATATATATATTTAAAATAATAATAATAATACTCTATAAAACGGTGGGTGTGTGAGAGATGAATACTGAATATTTGTTAAGACGTTGGTAATCAATCGTTTACAGTTGTACTCCGTGAACTTCCAAGGAGAAAAACATTGTACTAGAGGAAATGTTATGGGCTGAATCCACGTGTTAAGTCCTAACCCCGGGTCCTCAGAATGTGATTGTGTTTGAAGACCTTTCAACAGCAAATTAAACTAAAGTGGGGTCCTCAGAATGGGCAACAGCCCACTGACGAATGTCTTCATGAGAAGAGGACTTGGGCCACAGACAGAAACCCCACACACGTGCCCGCACAGAGAGGCGACCATTGGAACACACAGCTAGAAAGCGGCCACTCGCAAGCCGAGGAGGGACCTCTGAGGAAACAGCACGTCCAGCCTCCAGAACTGCGAGGAGATAAAGGCCTGTGGACGCAGCCCCCCAGACTGGTGCTTCGTCATGGCAGACTAACGCAGACAACCCGGCCATCTCCTAGCCGGCGCTTTGGGACAGGCTGGAAAAGCGTTAACGGTCATGGCGATACTGTTCTGCAAAATTTACTCTGGACATGTGTTCATTCAAATTTGTTAGTGATGATTGATTGATTGATTGATTTTTACAGAGAGGAAGGGAGAGGGATAGAGAGCCAGAAACATCGATGAGAGAGAGACATAGACCAGCTGCCTCCTGCACACCCTCTCCTGGGGATGTGCCCACAACAAAGGTACATGCCCTCGACCAGAATCAAACCTGGGACCCTTCAGTCCTCAGGATGATGCTCTATCCACTGAGCCAAACTGGTCAGGGCTATTTGATAGTGATTCAGTGTCATGGATTGACAAGCACTCACTTTCCCTACCTTTGCACTGACAGGCCACCACGCACCCCCCGCTGCCCCCCTAATGCTGGCCAGGGCTGTGCTCTGTGGTGGCCTGTATGGAGTCAGTGTGGCCAGGCCAGAACTGTGCGTCCCGGAGAAGCTGAGCAGCATCTGGAGGCAGAGGCGGACGGCAGCCATGGTGGAGGCACAGGCTGGCGTGTGTGGATCGGCAGGTTCCTCCTATTGGTCTGGGGCAGCAGCTAGAGTTCATCCGTGGCTTCTTCACTTCTCGGAATCCTGGCAGGTGTGAAACCCCACAGCAAAGGGCCCCGCTCTCCTGCAGGCCGCCTCCACCATCGCAGGTCGGGGGCTGGAGGCATGAGAGATTGACGGGGGACACGTGGGTTCCAGTTCATCCACATGGGTCTTCAGTTGCTGTTTGCTCTCATCACACCTCTTCATGCCCATGGTGCCCTCAGGAAGCCAGCCCATCCTGTGACCAGGACCCAAGTCTTGACCCAGGGACAACAGGTGCGCAGGCCGCTCAACCAGCGCCCATAGTCAATATGCTCTAATCCCGAATAGAAATGCCTTGTTTCTCCTGAAATGGTTTTGCTTCTCTGATCCAGCTTTCACTGCCGCTGTGATAAAAGCTGAAAGGTGTGCGAAGGCGCTGGGACTGGCCTTGAGGTCACAGGAGGAAACAGCGCTGGCATCTGAAGGAGGGGGGCACTGTTATGTGGTGATGGGGGGTGGGGGGACCAGCCACACTGGCAGCACGGTGGCTGGGGAAAGAGAAAGCGGTGAACTCTGTGAGCCAGCTAAGGGCGCCGCCAGGCCCAGAGCAGGAAGTGCACCTGGCCTCGTCCAGCTGCCACAGTGAAAGGAGGATGGGAAGATAAGCTAAAGAGCAAACAGTTAACGATAAAGGCGACAGGACCTGCAGTTTAAAAATAAAACTGTTTCTCATTCTCAGGAGGCAAACAAAGGCTTCTGGATCTGGTTCCAGTGAAGATGGAGTGAGCAGATGCCACGGTCTCTCTCCCACTGCTGACATCTAAAAACACTGTTCTGCCCTAGCCGGTGTGGTTCAGTGGACAGAGCATCAGCCTGTGGACTGAAGGGTCCCGGGTTCAATTCTGGTCAAGGGCACGTACCTCAGTTGCAGGCTCCTCCCCAGCCTGGGCCCAGATTGGGGACCATGCAGGAAGCAACCAAATGATATGTTTCTCTCACATGGATATTTCTCTATCTTCCCCTCTCTTCCCTTCTCTCTAAAAAATCAATGGAAAAATATCCTTGCGTGAGGATTAAAAAATTAATTAAGTAAAAATACTGTTAATGCCGAGACCGGTTTGGCTCAATGGATAGAGCGTCGGCTTGGGGACTGAAGGGTCCCGGGTTCGATTCCAGTCAAGGGCATGTGCCTTGGTTGTGGGCATATCCCCAGTAGGGGGTGTGCAAGAGGCAGCTGATCAATGACTCTCTCATCAATGTTTCTATCTCTCTCCCTTCCTCTCTGTACAAAATCAATAAAATATATATTTTTAAAAAATACTGTTAAGCCCTGCTGATGTGGCTCAATGGTTCAGCATTGAACTATGAACCTAGAGGTCACTGTTTGATTCCATCAGGGCACATGCCTGGTTTGCAGGCTAGATCCCCAGTAGGAAGTGTGCAGGAGGCAGCCAATCTATGATATTTCTCTCTCATCAATGTTTCTATTTCTTTCTCATCCCTTTCCCTTCCTCTCTTTCTAAAAAATAAAAAATAAAAAAATCACTAAAACATATTTATTTTTATTTTTTTTTACATTTTTATTAAATTATCTGTGTACATATTTTAACATTGCACTAAAACATATTTAAAATAAATAAAAAACACTGTTCAGAACCCATAATGCCACTAATAAGGACTCTGAAAGGAAATAAAAGGAAAGCAAAGTCAGTTGGAAAGGGAAACCAATACTTTGAGAAAGGTCCTTACGATGGTGGGTGGGGCTTGGCATAGACTCAGAACGACCTGGAACTCAGGACTCCTGAAGCTGCGCAGAGAAAGAGCCCGGGGAAACCTCTGTGCTCAGAGGAAGGGGACAGAGTCATGAGGAAACCTGTCTTCAGTCCACCCAAACGCACAGCACTGAGGTGTGGGGTCTCAGGGAGAGGATGAGGGTGTTTTGCACGTGGAAGGCGTGTGAGTCGCTGAGGCCAGAGGGTAGACTGTAGCTGACTGCATCACCCCAAGATGGCCAGCACAGTATCTCCCGTCCACAGGCGGTTTCCTGGCTTCTTCTGGCTCCACTCCCAAATTTACACAAGGAAAAGCAGAGGAAGGGAAGGGGAGGGTAAGGGTAAAGGGTCATTTGTCCCTGATTAGCTAGGTGCCCCTGGGCAAATTACAAAGGTCACCTAATGAGATCCCTTCTCTGAGTGAATGGACAGGTTCCATAGCCTAAAATATCAAAGGTGTGGCTAGTGGTAAGGCCAAGACAAGAACCCCTATTCTTTCCGATCCCCCTATCAGGCTTCTATTGCCCTAGCACCAGACTATTGCTACAGTAAAGTGTTAATTTAAATTTTAAAAAAAGCACCATGTTCCCTGTCACTAAGGGTCAGCAGGAGGGCTGTGGTCAAGGAAAGTGCTGTCCATACAGGGCAGGCAAACAGGGCAAAGGCCTTCGGCACACTCATCACATTTAAAGACCGAGGTTTGTCCTAGCCAGTTTGGCTCAGTGGATAGAGCACCGGCCTGCAGACCAAAAGGTCCTGGTTTTGATTCTGGTCAAGAGCATGTTCCTCGGTTGCAGGCTCCTCCCTGGCCTGGGCCCTGGCATGTGCAAGAGGCAACAATCGATGTGTTTCTCTCATTTTGATGTTTCTCTCCGTCTTTCCCTCTTAAAAAAAAAAAAAAAAAAAAAATCAATGGGAAAAAATATCCTCAGGTGAGGATTAAAAAAATAAAAAATGAAGGCCAGGACTCTGCTTTGCTGACCGAAACCCCAGGATGGGTGGCATCATACCAGCTGTCCCCGGAGACCTGCACTGGATAAACCAGGATCTGGGGTCCGCTTGGTAAGGGGGCAGGTCTTTTTCAAAGGCCATTTCTCCGTCCTCAGCAGGCCCTCCGGTGATCCAGGTGCCTCTGGGGCAGTGCGATGAGCATGACATCAGAGCATGACATCAGAGCATGACCCCCGGGGAGAGGTCTCAGTGACTGTCACTTACATCCCTCCCCCTCTCCCTCTGCTGAGTTCCTGCTTGAGAAGGTGGCAGTCAGCCATCCCCTTCCAATTTACAGTCATCCTTCCCTAGATGAAGTGAGCACAGTGGATTGTCTTTCTCCAGATGAATAACACTGACTGTGCTCAGCCTCAGATAAGCTCGTACAGATGTCCTGGTGTATATAACACTGATTGGCTCAGGGCATCTCCGCCTCCATAGTCAATAATTTACCGGCCTTGCTTTAGTCTGACTCTCTGCATTCTCTTTTGCTACATTCTCTTTTAGTTCCAGTGCTGCTGGGGAAATCAGTGGGCCCAGTTTCCCCGACATGAGTGGGAGTACCGCTGGAATGAGCACTTCCGGAGGCCCCCACGGGGGATTGAATGGTGTTTGTTGGCATGGAATTCTGTTTCTCGGGTTGCAAATCCCTGCCCCTTAACCTCCATCCTAGAGAAGGTGCAGCTGGAGCTCAGGTGGAGCCGGAAGTAGGGCCAGTGTCCAGGGTGTTCCTTCCGTAGCGGACCTGAGGCCGGAACAGCATTAGGCTAATCACAGTCCATTAGGCCATTGTGTGGAGTCCACTTGGCTGTGGGCCATGTGGGCAAGACAGGGCGTTAGGGCCCTGCAAGCCAGCGGTCAGGGGAGAGCAGCAAAAGGAGGAAAGAGGGGGAAGGGGAGAGAGCAGGAAAGGGGGGAGGGAGGAAGAGGAAAAGGGGGAGAGAAGAAAAGAGGGAGAGGAGCAGGACGAGAGGGGGAGAGAGGGAGAAAGGGAGAGCAAGGGGAAGAAGGGGAGAGAAGGAGAGAAAGGGAAAGGGAGAGAAGGGAAGAGGGTAGAGGGGGAGAGAGGAGGAGAGGAAGAAGGGAGAGGGTGAGAGAGGGAGAAGGAAGAGGAGGAGAGGGAGAGAGTGGAAAAGGGAGAGAGGATAAGAAGGAATGAAGGAGAGAGGGGGAGAGAGGGAGTAAGAAACTTGCTTTGTTCAGGGATTAAGTATCTCAGATACCGCAGTCTACCCTTGCCGTGGCCATGTCTATTCTGGCCACTGGCTGGCTCCCAGCTGTGACTGACAGGTAAGCATGTCAATCATGGACATGTGTCTGTTGTCCAGTCCCTTCCCCAAGAGGTCTGGGGGCACAGACCTGTGAGTGCTAACTGCAGCTTCCTGGCAGAGCTGTATAAAGGGCGTGCCTCCATTACCTAGTCTCTTCTTACTCCTTTCCTGTTAGATAATAACCAGGTTAGATTATAACCAGCAGTATCACCAGAGGTTAGCTTCATCTCAGAGCTGTGAGGGTCTTAATGTTACCCCTGTGCTGACTACAGTACCTGCCAATACCAATGCCCAGTGACTAGTCCGGGTGCCAACCAAAGAATCCTCAAGGACCATATTTTGAGAAATCCGGGCATTTGGCACCTGTTACAGTTGCTCATGTAATGCTTTTACCCGATGGCACACGGGGCTGGTTTTGCTGCACTGACGCACCCTTCCGTATAACTCTCTAGTTATTCTCACCTCTTAGTCCATTTTCCATTTCTTTTTCTTCTTTTTAATATATTTTAGTGATTTTTTTACAGAGAGGAAGAGAGGGGGATAGAGAGTTAGAAACATCGATGAGAGAGAGTCATCGATCAGCTGCCTTCTGCACACTCCCTACTGGGGATGTGCCCGCAACCAAGGTACATGCCCTTGACCAGAATCGAACCCGGACCTTTCAGTCAGCAGGCCGACGCTCTATCCACTGAGCCAAACCGGTTTCGGCTCTTTTTCTTCTTTTTACATCTTTTGGCTGCCTTTCCCTCTGCACTTATACCATGACACTCACACACAGGGATTAGTACACTGACACTGCCCAGTGCCCGGGGGCAGCAGCGAAGGGTCAAGTCCGTGCCTTCGGCGCCGAGCTTCACCTCAGGTCTCCGCCAGGAGCACCAGTGTCCTCGTCCGCCTATGGTGGCAGTCACTTCTGTCACCTGCGTCCTTTACAAGATGGCCATGAACTTCAAACAGGATAACGCAGGTCAGAACACTCGGAAAGACTCGGCAAGCCATGCGCATCTACGAAGAGCAAGCAGGGGATTTGAAACAAGAAAATGACTAGGCATCCAGGCACTGACATCAGGCGTCTGTCCCTTCCTCGCATCTGATTAAATCAAAGCAATGCGAGGTCTATGATTCCCAGGGACCAGGGCTCTCTGTCTTTTGCTGGGCAAGAGAGACATGCCCTCGGTGGAAAGCTGCATCTGGAATTCTCGTGGCTTTCTGTGTGGATCGTTTTCGTGCTAACGGAGGGAAGGGCAGCAGGGATGTTCTCAATAAACGTTCCTTTATTTAATGAGCAACTTCGTTAGTAGTTACAGTGTGTCACGTGACCCGCCTTTTCACAAGCTGGAGTAGGTGCATGGCAAGCCAACCTTTGTGCCTGCCTGGAGGAGAGAGAGGAGACCGCACGGTCCCTTTAATGAGAGGTCCCCGGGGCCCTGCGGGAGGCAAGCCATTGTGCTCCCTGGCGGGAGGGCTTTGTCCCGGTGCCTCACGCTTCACAGGAACCGGTTCACGGGAGCCAGGATGCGTCTGCAGTTGCTGGAAGGTGTGGAGAGTTCGCTTTAAATAAAGGATGTTCTCCAGCTCCTGTGAGAGCCCGCAGCTCTTGGACCCCTGGAGCTGCTTCAGACCAAAGCAAACATTCTGCACTTCCAGGAACCGGGAAGGCCACCTGTCAGCGGAATGTGAAATATTTCTCCAATTAAGCTCCAGGCCTACAGAGGCCGTTTGTTTTTGTTTCCTTTTTAATCCTCACCCCAGTGCATGCTTATTGATTTTAGAGGGAGAAGAGGGGAGGGGAGGGAGAGAGAAACATCAGCCTGTTGCCCTTGAGACATGCCCCTAACAGGGATCCCACTCCCTGACCCTTCCGTGAACAGGATGACCCTCCAACCAGCCGAGCCAGTCCCGCCTGGCCAGCGTGAGCTTTGGGTGTGAGAAGGCAGAGGTCAGCGGCGTTACTAAGAAAAGAAAGAGAAAAAGAAAAGGCTGATCTGGGGATGACGGAGCGCTGCCTGGGAGCAGCTGCAGCCCTCTCTGAGCATCTGCACCAGGAAACACCTGCGCGCAGGGGCCTGCACCCCTCCCTCCCGCCGGGCAGAAGGAGAAGTCTGGGGATCTTTCCGTGCTGTTCCTAACGGTCAGGAAGGGGGCCGGAGCTGTGTCACCGTGAAGCTGCCTTTCGGAGACCGATTTTAAGCTGTTTGTTGATTAGACTCAGAAGGAACCTTTGAACCTCCCCCGTTTCCTGCCCAGGGAAGTCAGAGAAGCCTGTGTCAGGGCCGATGCCCTCAGCCTGGTCTGAGGGAGCGTGGGGAATGGAGGCCTCACCAGGGGTCTGTGGGTAGACACCCCTGCCCCATTGCTACCAAGAACCTGCCTCCATAGGAGTGAGAGCGCTGTCAACCACTCATTCTCGCTTCTGAGATCTAATCCCGCCCTTCACCCCCACCCCACCCTCTCCTCCTCATCCAAACCGTCCACAGCCAATGCTGCCTCCCTGTCTCTGGAGCTTGCTTGCATGTGTGCATGTATTAAAAATTGACTTCCTCCTGTTAATCTGCCTCTGCTCCTTTGACTATTAGCCCAGAGAGAACTAAGAAGGCGGCAGGAAAAGTGTTGTTTTCAGCACCACAGTGTGTCTCTAGAAGAAGTGGTATACATGATGGACAGACGACGTGAGTTGGGTGAGTTAGATAGTGCACCCTGTAACTTTTATAACATTTTAACGTTGGGGGGGGGGGGTTTCCTTTACAAAACCCCGCCAGCTGGGAGCCACTGACCTTTTCTCTTTGCATCTGACCCCTCTGAACCTCTTTCCAGTGAGGACCCTGGTCTGGGGGTGGTACAGGCGGAACCACACTGCCAGGCCTCTTCTCTTCAGCTCCTTTTTATTGCAAACTTTTTCCTCCTCCCACAGGTGAGGGTGTGTGCATAACCGTACGCGCAAACTTTGTGTGTCAGCACTGAGCAAAGTGACGCAGCATTAGCGCTGTCCCGGTTCTGAGTGTGCGGCATCAGCAGGTCCTTCCATTCACCATCCCTCAAAAAAGGTGAGGTTCTGTGTCTTCCCGTCCGGTCCTCCTGGCAGGGCCTCCCTCCAGTCTCTCCTGGGAGCTCGGGTGGATGACTGGTCCTCAAAGACTGCCCCTGAGTGGAACCGAGATGCGAAGGGACAGTTTTTGAGTGTGGGATTTCCTACTCAGGACTTCCCAGCTCATTCCTGTCCGCCGCGGTGGTGGTAGTGGGGTGGGGTGGGGTGGGGGGCGTGGGCTGCTCGCTGGCTAACCCGGTGAGGCAAGTGCCCGCAGCTGGCCGGTCTGAGCTGTTTCTGAAGCTCAGAGCCGCTGTGACTCATCCCTCGTGCAGTCCGTTAGCTTCCCACTCCTCTCCCCGGCCCAGCTACTCCTCTCGCTCTGACTCCTACAAGCCCACTTATTTTCAGGTTGGCTCAATAACCATGACATTCAAACCCAGCCTGCTCCACGCACAGCCTGCTGAGAAAACACACCGTGCGGGTGGAGGGTCCGCACCGAAATATCGGGGACTGGGGACTGCCTTCTTGGACGGTGGGCGGCCAGAAAGAGCTGCTGATAGAGACAGCTCGGGCTCTGGGACGTGTGCCATCCTGCCCAATTGAATTAAGGGCATGCAGTCAGCCCGGTCGGTGGATGTCAGGAAGTCACTCCGGGTTTTAATTGAATTCACAGGCTCCTGCATAATTGGGAACATAGACGTTGGTGCCTAAACTGGATGGAGCTGGTAATGACAAGCTTGAGTGGTTTTCTATCATCAAGTAGTGACGCTCGAACTTACTCTCCCTATGACACTCCCAGGACCTGTGGCCAAAGCCACAAAAGGAAAGTAAAAAAAAAAAAAAAAAAAAAAAAAAAAAAAAAAAAAAAAAAAAAAAACAACACATTTCCAGAGGAAGTGTAGGTCCTTCCTGCACAGTTCCAACCGCCAGCGCAATCACACAGGCGGGGAGCACGTGAGGGGCTGCAGCTGGAGTGAGAGAAGCCAAGCGTTTGGTGCCAAGTCCCTGCAGCCAAGGAGCAATAGCACCAACCCTTCCCGTCCCTTCATGAGCTCAGAGGTCTTCAGCCCCACAGCCATTTCTGAGTTTGCCCCTTTACCCAGTCGGAGTCCAAGGATCTAGAAACCCCAATACCTCCAAAGGGGAAGTTATCCCAGAGATTCACTCCACGGTATTTGCTGAGGGCCTCGACACAGGAGTTATAACAACAGTTGCCTTGGAAATCAGCCCAATACAATGAACCGTTGGCCTGTCAGTGGGAGCCCAGAGATACAGATTCAACATGCGCCTGAATTAAAAAGAGAACCCATTTCCTATGTTGCGATTTTTTTTTTCAATTCCTTGGCTTTAAAGGGTAGACCAATATGGGCTATGGCCTTGCACTGTAAACTGAGCTCCGGGCGTCTCCATGTAACTGTCAGTGGCAGCTCACCGAGATGTCCATCAGAGTAGCTCTTCAGTCTCACGGTGAAAGCCTGTGTGTCAAATACAGGTCTGTATGTCTGCTGGTGGTGGTCCTTCAGCCAGATCCAAACCCATGAGTCATCCTTACCTCCTTCTACTCTCTTACTGCCGGATCCCATCAATACCGCATCTCACCACTTTACTTTGAAACACCACTCAGACAATACAGCAGTGATCTCTCCCACAGACGTTGTACTAGGCATTCATAGGTGGGCAGTATTACTGTCACGCCATTTTACAGATGAACAAAAAGGACTACAGAGGTTAAACAACTTGCCCAAGAGCAACCAACTCATACATGGCAAAGCCAATTATTCAAGCTCAGGTCTATCTGATTCCCAAGAGGAGGGTCCTACATCCTGTGCCTCTGACATAGCATCACTGCCTAGTGTAAGCCTCATTCCTTCTTCAGTCTTTTCACTGGTTTTCTGTCATCGCTCTTTTTCCCAGTTCCTTTTTATTTTTAAGTGTATAGAGGCATAGTATATAAAAATAAAATGTACCCCTTTTAAGCACAGTTTGATGAGTTTGGACAAATGGATATGGTTGTGTGACCACCATAATCAAGACACAGAACTTCTCCATCACCCGGCAGGGCTCCTCTTGAGCTTTTACCCTTCCCTGCTTCCCAGCCTTGGCAAGCCCCATTCTGATTGTTCCTCTGCAGTTTGCCTTTTAAAGATTGTAGTGTGAATGGCATAACATCGTTTGCAACCTTTGGTATCTGGCTACTTCACTTAGCATAAAGCTTTTTATTCCATCCATGTTGTTGTGGGTATCCATAGTCAGCCTTTTACGGCTGCATGCTACTCCTTTGCATGGATATATCCCTGCTGGCTTATCTATTCACAGGCCTTTGAGTTGTTCCTAGTTTGGGGCTACTATAAATACATAAAGCTTCTAGAAACATTCACCTATAGTTCTTTGTGTGAACAGGTACTGCTTTATCTTGGTTAAATAAATACATAGGAACAGGGGTATACACATACAGAAAATGTATGTGTATGCTTGCGTTTATGAGTTTTCATACAAACCAACAATGAATGACAGTTCCACCTGCTTGATATGGTTACGGACAAGGGGGCCGGGGACAGAGATTTTTGCTCAACACTAAAAATCTTGAATGGCAACACAATCTTACATTGTGTTGCCATTCAAGATGGCACTAACAGTAAAAATCTTGAATGGCAACCAACACTAAAAATATCAATAAATTGGATTTATCAAACTAAAAATCTTGAATGGCAACACAATCTTACATGGATTACAGAGGCAAGAGCACGTCCTCTCTACTCCACCCTCTACGTGCTCCGATGCAGGCTCAGGGGGCATTGCTTCAAAGGAGCATTGGAATACAGGCAGTAAGTAGCCTTTCTCATCTGGAGGTACCTAGCAGTCTGCACAGCACCTACAAGACACTCCCTGGTGCCTATTCAAAAACTTCATCCAAGAAAATCAAGTGCTGCTGAATGTGTGACTCATCTATTAATTAATACAAAGGCCTCTAAACTACAGTATTCTCATTGTTGCCATTGTTGATATGATCATCATCACTGACAAAGAGCCAGTGTGGCGTGTTAAGCAACCCTCTCCATGTCTTTGTCTTCCTCCTTTTATGGATGGGATCTCCTCTTCTCCAAAGCCCGTGCACACAGGATACCAGCCCGGCCTTGCCTGCCCACTCCAGGAGTCTCTGTCAGTTCCTCCTACGTTCTGTATCCATCTGTCCTCTCCCCTCCTCAGCAGATAAACACGCTGTAGCATATCCCCCCTCAATAAAAAAAATTAAAAAAATCCCCTTCTAGGTAGGGCCCCTTTCTTTGTTCCCCTTTATGGCAAAACTCCTGGAAGAAGAATGTCAGACGGTCGGAAATTATTAAAGCTGAGGGGTGCGAATATGTGTATTATTCTTACTACTTTTTTAATGTAAAAAAGTTTATTGAGCTATAATTGATACCGTAAACTGTAGGCATTCCATATGTATAATGGGCATATGCAAATACCCATGAAACCATCACAACCACCACCACATTCAATAATTAGCATATTCATCATGCCCCTTCGAAATCCCTCCTTCTTACCCTGCCAACCGCTGACTTGCTTCCTGTTGCATATGTTCATTTGCATTTTCTGGAATTTTTATAAACGAAATCATTCAATACGCACTCTCTTCCTTTTTGGTCTGGCTCCTTTCACACAGCATAATTTTGAGATCCCTGCATGTTGCAGCACGCATGAATGGTTCATTCCTCTTTATTGTTGAGTATTATTCATCCTGCAGTGTGTTTACCCAGTCACCTGCTGATGGACGCTGGATTATTTCTAAGTTGGGACTATTACAGTAAAGCTGCTGAGCATTCGTGCACAAGTCTTTGTATAAACATACGCTTTCACTTATCCTGGGTAAATATCTAGAACGGAATGCCTGGGTCATATGGCAGGTGTTCCTTTAAAATGTTAAGAAACTGCAAAACTGTTTTCCAGGGTGTTTGTATGATTCGACATTCCCACTTGCAATGTATGAAAGTTCCGGATCTTGCTGAAACCGGTTTGGCTCAGTGGACAGAGCGTCAGTCTATGGACTGAAAGGTCCCAGGTTCGATTCCGGTCAAGGGCATGTACATTGGTTGTGGGCACATCCCCAATAGGGGGTATGCAGGAGGCAGCTGGTCGATGTTTCTCTCTCATGGATATTTCTAGCTCTCTATCCCTCTCCCTTCCTCTCTGTAAAAAATCAATAAAATATATTTTAAAAATAAAAAGCCACACTTCTTTAAAAAAAAAAAAGGGGGGGGGGGGGAGGGAGAGAGAAAGGAAGTTCCAGGTCTTCCATATCCCCATCGACATTTGATACGTAGTCAGACTTTACATTGTTACCATTTCAACAGTTGGGGCTTCTCATTGTGGTTTTAATTTGCATGTTCCTGCGGACAATGCAGTTGAATATATTTTCATGTGCTTATTTGCCATCCATGAGCTTTCCTTGGTGAAGCACCTGTTCAAATGTTTTGCCCATTTTTTTAAGTTTTTTTTTATTGTTGAGTTTCATGTCTGATAAAGGATACAAGTCCTTCATCAAACATGATTTATGAATATTATTAATATTTTCTCTCAGTTTTTTCATTCTCTTAACAGTGCTTCACAGGACAAAAGGTTTTAGTTTGATAAATCTTATTTATTGATATTTTATTTTATTTATTTTATTTATTTATTTTTTTAAAAATATATTTTATTGATTTTGTACAGAGAGGAAGGGAGAGAGATAGTTAGAAACATCGATGAGAGAGAGTCATCAACCAGCTGCCTCTTGCACACCCCCTACTGGGAATATGTCTGCATGTACCTGACCGGAATCGAATCCGGGACCTTTCAATCCCCAAGCCGACGCTCTATCCATTGAGCCAAACCGGTTTCGGCTAATTTATTGATTTTTAAAAAAATATATTTTATTGATTTTTTACAGAGAGGAGGAGAGAGGGATAGAGAGCCAGAAACGTCGATGAGAGACAAACATCGACCAGCTGCCTCTGGCACACCCCCTACCAGGGATGTGCCCGCAACCAATGTACATGCCCTTGACCGGAATCGAACCTGGGACCTTTCAATCGCAGACCCACGCTCTACCACTGAGCCAAACCGGTTTCGGCTAATTTATTGATATTTTAAGTGCGTAGTGCTTTTGGTGTTAGAGCTAAGAAATCTTTGCCAAACTCAATGTCATAAGTGCTTTCACCTATATTTTCTTCTAGACCTTTTATATTTTTAGGTTTGTTATTTAAGCCTATAATCCACTCGAGTCCATTTTTGTATATTGTGTATTGTGTTGGGGTTTTGTTTTGTTTTGTGTTTCTTTTGGCATAGGGATATATAATGTTGTAGCAGTACTGACTGAAAGATAATCCTTTCTCTACAGAATTCCCTTTGTACCTGAAAATCAATTGTCTATATGTGGAGATACGTCTGATCTCTCCATTCCATTCCATTGACCTATTTGTCTGTCTTTGTAACAATATCATACCATCATGATTACTGTAACTTTATCATAATAAATCTTGATGTCAGGTAGCATTAGGCCTTCAACTTCATTCTTACCCCACCATGAGTTTTCAGGATTCCTCTCTATTCACACTCCTTCCTTCACTCATTTCATTCAGTCCCAATACACTGAATATCACCTGTACATTTACTTATATTTCAGCTCTGACCTTTTTCAGATTTACACAAGCATGTATTTTTATTTGACATTTCCATAAGGATTACTAATAGGCCCCTCAAATAGCATGTCCGAAAGCAAATTCTTGATTTTTGTCCCCTAACCTCTCTTTCCTCATGCCCCATTTCAGTAAACGGCAATGGTGTTCATTCTGTGGCCTATGTTAAAACCTTTAGTTTCCCTTAGTTTGTCTCTTTTGCTCACACCCTATTTATAATCCATCTGCAAATTTGGGGAGTCACATCTTCAAAATCCACTACTCCTACAAATTCTATAGCTCATTCTGTACCAAGCCAACCTCATCCTTCAGCTGGACTGTTAAAGCAGTCTCTTCACTGGTTTATCCATAATATGTTCTCCCCATAACAGCCATAGTGTTACTCTTAAAAATGTAAGTAATCCTGACGGGCATTTTTTTTTGCAGAAATTTATGAGGTGATCCTGAAATTCATGTGGAATTTTAAGGGATTCTAAATATCCAAAATATGCCGGGACCGGTTTGGCTCAGTGGATAGAGCATCGACCTGCGGATTGAAAGGTCCCGGGTTCAATTCCAGTCAAGGGCATGTACCTTTGGTTGCAGGCACATCCCCAGTAGGGGGTGTGCAAGAGGCAGCTGGTTAATGATTCTCTCTCATCGATGTTTTTAACTCTTTATCCCTCTTTCTTCCTCTCTGAAAAATCAATAAAATATATTTTAAAAAACAAAAGGAAGAAAGAAAGAAAGAAATGGAGGATTTAGCCCTAGCCATTTTGAAAAAAATAAAATAAAAATAAAAAAATAAAAAATAAATATCCAAAACAATCTTGAAAAAGAACAAAGTTGGAAGACTCATACTTCCCAACTTCAAACCATACTACAAAGCTACACTTTTCAAGACTGTGTGATAATGGCATGAGAATGTAGCTTAATATTATAGAATAAAAATGCAGACATCAATGTTCAATTGCTTTTCAACAATGCTGCTCAGATAATGCAATGGGGGAAATAGTGTTTTTAATAAATGATGCTGGGACAAGTGGATACACTTGTGTAAAATAATGCATTCGGACCCTACCTCACACCATTTACAAAAAAATAACTCAAAATGGATCAAAGATCTAAATATAAGAACTAAAACTGTAAAAGTCTTAGAAGGAAATGTAGGTGTAAATCTTCACATCCTTAGGTTAGGCAATGGTTTCTTAGAAAGGACACCAAAAGAACAAGCAATTAAAGAAAAAAATAAGTTGGACCTACTCAACATTAAAAACTTGTGCTACAATAAACACTATCAAGGCAGTGAAAAGACAACCTATAGAATGGAGGGAAAAAATCTGCAAAGATCCAATTTTATGCCATTTGTGACAGCCAAACCCAAGGACGGATGAAGTCTGGGAAACAAATAACAAAACAAAAAAAACAAAAATTAGAGCCAGACAGACCCAAGATAAAAGTAAAGCAGAACAATCCCAAACTCCCCTATACACTCATTTGATTTACCTGAAAAGCTGATGAATATTTTGCTGAAACCCTCCCCTAAAATTCTCACCCACAGACGAGAGGTAAGACCCTCAAGATAAAACACACCAGTGTGGGTTTGCTTTAGAGCATGCCCAGGCCCCTTCTAAGGCATGAACTTTTTACTTCCTCCTAAACCCTGAGGGTCCCCATGAGACTGGCAACCAGGGAGCAGCGGGCAGCAGCAGCTCATCCTGTGCTTACTCCCTGACCCTATCTCCAGTGAGCTAACTGCAGCTCCACCTTGGCTCACTTCTTTCCTAGAATGTTTCTAGGGAGCCAGAGCAGAGCACCACCCAGGCTCTCCCCTGTTGCTTCTTCGATTCTAAGTCCTTCCTTTGTTTCACTGCCCCAGGTTTGTTCAATGTTTTCTCAAAATCACCTGGACTCATCTTGTGAAACCTTTCCTGCAAGACGTCAAGAACCCACACACCACATGCCAGCCGGGGATAGATCCACTCTGAACAGGTCCACATTGGGTAACAAAAAGTCCAAGGCTATAAAACAAGGTTAATATCAGAGGTTGAGGCTTCCATCTCTGCCAGATGCTTTAACTATCAGAAAGGATACAGATTTGGATACCCCACCATTAAAATAAAGCAACGTTATGTGGAGTCTTACTCTAATTTATCCTAGGCTATTCCTATTAGGCAAGGATTCATCAAGATACTCTAATGCCTTGGACAGGTAATCAATTAGTCTCAATTTGGCATTGAATTAAATCAACAACAATTATCCTTAATTTGAAAAAAGTACTGTTTTCTTTATTATGAACATGTCTAAAACATAATACACAGGAAAGCAGAGAGTAATTCCGCTTAAATCAGTATTTTTTTCCACCTGGGAAACAGAGCACCGAACAATGAGCTTTTATGATCCCATCACTAATGTTTAGACAAGAAATTATCTTGTAATCTTAAAGGAAAGTCAAGGTCACCACTGTTTCCCACAAAAGTCCAGCCATCCTAAATTGGATGACACAAAAACAAATGTTACTCCAAATTTCACATTCCTCTCTAGGTGAAAAAATGGCCTTAGGTAAAAGAAGAAAAAAAAGAAGAAGAAGAAAAAAAAAACTACTAAAAGAATCTACTATTCTTAAACATAACAATAGAATTAAAAATCAAGAAACAAAAACAGAGCTCAGAAGCCAACTGTCTATTTTTTACAATCTGCCCACACCTTAAATAAACATGAAACATTACAACTAGAGTTAGTCAGATACTACAGGAAGCAGAAAGTCTAAAACCAAAACCTCAAATATCCGGCCTTCATCTTTCTTCTACTTTGCTTCCTGCCTATATTTCCTCACAATAAGTTAAAATCAGATATGATGTTATATAATGACCAGGTCCATGCTATCTTTATAAAAATGAAGTGTTTTTCTGATAAGCACATAATCCACACATCAGAAAAATTATGGCCATCGTCAGTTTGGCTCAGTGGGTAGAGCATCTGCCTGCAGACTGAAGGTTTCAGGGTTTGATTCCTGTCAGGGTCAAATGCCTGGGTTGTGGGCTCAATCCCCAGTAGGGAGCGTGTAGGAGGCAGCCGATCAATGATTCTCTCTCATCACTGATGTTTCTATCTCTTTCCTTTTCCCTTCCTCTCGAAATAAATTTTAAAAAAATTTTTTTTTAGAAAAAGAAAAATTATGTCTTATCAGAGGGGATGAAACCAAAAAATTGTTTGTACTTATATACAAGCAAGAAGATATATATAAGGTTCAATGTGAGTGTATATTCCTCTAGACTTTAAAAAGAAAAATGCCTGGCCCTAACTGGTTTGGCTCAGTGGATAGAGCATTGGCCTTCAGACTGAAGGGTTCCAGGTTTCGATTTCGGTCAAGGGCATGTACCTCAGTTGCAGGCACCTCCCCAGTAGGGGGTGTGCAGGAGGCAGCTGACAGAAGTTTCTCTCTCATTGATGTTTCTAACTCTCTATCCCTCTCCCTTCTTCTCTGTAAATATCAGAGTTGAAAGATCATACAACAGGGATCCCAGGCCGAACGAAAGCCAAGTACAACACTGCAAGGACAATCGTCCAAGGACGCGTGCCCGGGTTTCCGGGGGGGGGGAGGGGGGAAATATCTTCTAATTCCCCACCAGGTGTCTTCGGGGACAGAGGGTGGGGCGGGGGAGAAAACAAGGTCCACCACTCCAATCCAGGCCAGGGTGCCAGCCTAGGTCACCCCTGGGAGGGATTTCAGACAACTTCAAGGACAGGTGCGAACCACCGGTGCAGCGGCCCCTCTCCCGGTTCAGAAAAAGCAAAAAGTGTGCAGAACTCAACAGCCGTGTGTTGGCGGCAGACCTGCTCCTTTTGGAGACAGAAAACAAACAAGCTACTCCCCTGAGCTTCCCCCGCGGCCACAAACCCCGCCCACCTGAGCTTTCCCAGGATTCGCTGAGCCGCAATTACCCAAGAAGCTCGCGGCAGGAAGTACAGCTATGCCCAGGGCAGTACGATGCATCCTGGGACTTGTAGTCCGCCTTCGGAATGCGCAGGCGCAGCGGGGGAAGGCACTTGGGAGCAGAGCCCCACGGGAATTGTAGTTTCTCCATCAATTACATAATCTGTTTTAGGGATGTCAGAAGTCAGGTGGTGCATTTAGGAGATGTCTCGTTTCAGACAACCAGGGGGCTCTCAGTGAATGCCTGTCGGACGGGGAGACTTGGTTTGAGACTGGTGTGCGTGCACACAGCCTTCTTTCAACTAGACCTGAGATGGATGGAGTCAGCCCCCACGTGGAGAGTGGGCAAAGGGCAAGCCACACAGTCTGCTTGTAAACAGGACTATGGAACCATGAGGAAATACTGTAGAATCAAGGAAAGGAACCTTTCCGAAGGCTCAGAGAAAGAACAGATGTCAGAATCATTCACCTCAGGAATCAGAAGGGTATTTTTGAGAAATTTTGACCTCTTCAGGAAGGATACCAAAAAATGATGTAGATGACCAGCAGGCTAGTGAAAGTAGAGCACTGTCTGGAAGAATATGCAGTAAATGTTAAGCTAATTCTTTGAATGAGAGGTTACTTTGTTTCACCCTTTTATGCAGTTTCTGAAATGTTTACAAGGGCTAAGTGTTCTTTTGGGGGATAAAATACTTTGAATGTGAAAAAAAAGTGTAAAGAGCAATTTAACACCCTGGAATCTACCACAAAGCTTCGTCATGTTTAATTGAGGTCTTTCCTTCCATTTTTCTTCCTCCTATCTTCCTTCCCTCTCTCTTTCTTTCCTGCATTCTAAAATAAAAAATAATTACAGGGGAGGTAAATCCCTTTATAAATATGTAGTCCTTTTTCTTCTGCAGAGAACTATATATATATATATATATATATATATATATATATATATATATATATATATATACTTTCTGCAGAATAGTTGTGTACATGTCTGTGTATATCTACATACATATGTGTACATATTGAGATTTTCAAATAATGTTATATGTACTGTACATACCATTCTACAATTTGCTTTTTCCGCTGTTCTGCAACCTGTTGGGTTTTTTTTTTTTTAGATTTATCAAAAAACACAATACTTGTAGTTCTAAATCATCCATTTTAACTTCTCTATACTATTGCATTGTATAACAATGATAGTGTAATTATCTAACTTGATAAAGGATATTTACCCCATTGCAAGTGTACTGTTACAACATTCTTAAACAAATATGCAATGTTTCTCTAGGGTATTTACGGGTAGGTGAAATTGCCAGGTCTTGGCAGTATACCTATTTTCAGCTTCACCAGATGCTGCCAATTGCTCTACAAAGTGGTTGAACCTCTTTCCACGCTACCAACATTCCAGCAATAAACAATGTGTAAGTTTCGACTTGCTCACCCTTCTGAGGAGCAGGATGAAATCTTGTGCCATCTCACCCTGAACATGATCATCGCTTTGCCCAGTGTCTCCATCTGTAGCTGCTTCCTGCCCATTAGTCAGTAGTCGCTGCAGTGATCAGATCGACTGTCACATTACCTTAGAGGTTGTGTTACCTTATTTTCCTTAATAATGGCCCCCAAATACCAGAGCAGTGCTGCTGGCAATCCAGATGTACCAAAAAGAAGCTGCTCTAAATTGTTTATTAGGTGAGAATTTTTCAAGCATTATTTATATTAGCCGTAACAGTGGGAATGGAGAATATGGCGCCTTCTCCAAACTGCACTGGCCAGACCCACCCATAGTGAGTTAAAACTCATGGCCCTTCCCAAGGCCACGGCTGTCGCATCTCCATGTCCTTATGCACTGGTTTGGTGACCCCCTGGGTGTCAAGATTTCTTCTGAAAGCCATATGGAATGGGTCAATCAGGACAACCTCAAAGAATTTGTAGGTGGGATCTTCACCAACCCAGGGAGAATTCAGGACTCAGTCCCATGGTGGCATCCAGCTTGCTCCTGGGCAACAAACTGAGGACTTTGAGCAAACTTTAGCTGGTTAACACCCTGATGGACAGGCTTGCCTTAGGCATAGGGCGTTTTCGGCCACCAGGAATCCAACCTATGACATAACCTTGCTTGGCCTTGTATCCCAGCTGGGATGCTTTGTCTGGCCAGGTGGGAGGGAGGGGGGAGGGTGCAGGGAGAGGCTGTAGAGTGCAGAATGCTGGTGGTTCCGCCAGCAGCACACCTTGAGAAGGAAGCACATGACATCAGACTGCTTCTCCCTCCATAGCTCCTGAATGTATGCTCAGCACCCACCTTGGTTCACCTGGTGGCTGCGGCCAGGGGGAAAGGAAGAGCCAGGGGACCTTTTCTTTCTTTTCTTTTTTTTTAAATGTATTTTATTGATTTTTTACAGAGAAGAAGGGAGAGGGATAGAGAGCTAGAAACATCAATGAGAGAGAAATATCTACCAGCTGTCTCCTGCACGCCCCACAATGGGGATGTGCCTGCAACCAAGGTACATGCCCTTGACCAGAATTGAACCTGGGACCCTTCAGTCCACAGGCCAACTCTCTGTCCACTGAGCCATACCAGTTAAGGCATCAGGGAACCTTTTCTTTTCAGTTTATAATGTAAAGACCAGGTGATGCTAGTTTTGGGGGTGAGTGAGGAGGACCTGGGGATACATTGTTGTGTTTTGTCTAAATTTATATGTAGTTGAAATTCTTCATAATAAAAGCTATAAATTATCCCCTCCCCCCCCCCCCCCCTCGCCGCCTGCTCTCTATCTATGAGTCTGTCTCTATTTCGCTTGGTGGTTCAATTTGTTCATTGGATTCCACAGATGAGAATGTTGGGAGGGTGTGGAGGGATTGAAAAAGAAAAGAAAAAGAAAACTCATGGACAAAAGTGTGGTGATTGAGAAGGACAGGGATGGGTGGAGGTGGAAGAGGGCATGGGGGGGAGTGTAAATGATGATGGAAAAAATAAAATAATAAAATATATAAACTAAAAGGAATTTAAAAATTAAAAAGAAAAAAACAAGTAATAACCAGGAATGTTTCCTCCTTTTATGAATCTCCCTATTGCTAAGGTCTTACATGTAGGTCTTTAATCCACTGTGAATTGATTTTTGTCTATGGATTCGATTTCTGATGTGTATTTTTACATTGCTAAATTGGTTCTTTCCCTTTGCCATTCAATTTCTGTGGTTGCCGCTTTAACCTCCACAGTCCACCTTTTCTTTCCTTCTAAACTTTCTTCTCTTCTCCTAAGATTCATCTTTGCCTAAAACAGGCCCATCTCCCTCTGCTTTCCCTTCCACATCCCCTACCATCCCGAACAGGCATGTCCTCCCGTGCCTGCTGCCCCGTCTGCAGCCAGCATGCTCGCTGGGAACACCTTCACAAGCAATATTCTGAGATTCAACCTCAGGTAACAATCCTCCTGCTCTTAGTCATTCATACGCTTTCATTCACAGAAATGTTGTCAAGCACCTTCTAATTACTGACCTAGATAATATCCCTAGGTTTTTAAAGATAATAGAAAGTTTATTTTAGGAACAACTGTGACTCATCACAGAAGCTAATGAACTTGGGAATTCTAGAAAATTACTCAAGCATATAAAGCCCGTTTCCAAGATGTCTCTTTCCTAGTTCAAGGTCACAAAAACTGGAACATGGTGGGAAATGACACCCATCCCTCATTCGCCTGATGTCTGAATAATTATGAGTTTTAAATCAAGCTAACGGGTTATTAATTGAAAAGTGTTCCTAACCAAAAGGTCCCAGGTTCGATCCCCAGTATGGGGCATGCAGGAGGCAGCCAATCAATGATTCTCTCTCATCATTGATGTTTCTCTTTCTTTCCCTCTCCCTTCCTTTCTGAAATCAATAAAAGTACATTTTAGGAAAGAAGGAAGGAAAGAAGGAAGGAAGGAAGGAAGGAAGGAAGGAAGGAAGGAAGGAAGGAAGGAAGGAAGGAAGGGAGAGAGGAAAGGGAGGGGGAAAGGAAAGGGGAAGGGAAAAGGAAAGAGAAAGGGGAAGGAAAGGGAAGGGGGGAGGGAGGGAAGGAAGGAAGAAACTGGGTTCCAAACTTCTCTCATGCCTGACCTCTTCATCTTTTTAAAATATAAAATGTTCTCTTCTCCTAACTTCCCAAAGGCTGTGGTTGAATGTAGAATTCTCAAACTCCTCGGTGCAATACCGTGGTGACAGAGGGACAGCTGGCCCCAACCCCAGGCCAACAACCCCCCTTCCACTCTGCTCTTCACCTGAGGTGCCGAAGCCCCAGGCTCACTCTGGCCACACACCGTCACCCGCTTCCTTTTGAGCAAGCACAGCCCGCCCTTTGAAGATGGCTCAGGGCCGCTAGGACAGGGGCTGGTACCGGAGTGTGGCCTGGAACAGAGGTGCGAGGTCCAGGAAGGAAGGGGTGCCATCAGGGGAAGGCCAGAGAGGTGCTCTCTGAGGCACAGGTCCTCGTGCACACGTCACCTGCTCAACCCTCTCAGCCCACCGCCCGCCTCCGTCTCAGCAGCAGCGGGCAGCTCCCTGGAAGTGCCCTTTCCTGGTGCTGCCAGCATCCCACCTCACACTCAAGCTCTGCCCAGGGCACCTCCGATATTGTAGAATTCCTCCTACCGCCATAGCCACCACCCTACACACACACACACACACACACACACACACACACACACACACACACACAAGCACGCACGCTACTCGTGGGCTGGCTTGCCTTGGCTCATCAAGCTTCCTTGTGTTTAATTTCTGGGTAAGTTCTTGAGAACTGAAGCAGGAAGAAGATTAAAAGAGAAAGGCAGCCCTAACCGGTTTGGCTCAGTGGATAGAGCGTCGGCCTGCGGACTGTAAGGTCCCAGGTTTGATTCCAGTCAAGGGCATGTACCTTGGTTGCAGGCACATCCCCAGTGGGGAGTATGCAGGAGGCAGCTGATTGATATTTCTAACTCTCTATCATTCTTCTCTGTAAAAAAAATCAATAAAATACATTTTTAAAAAAATCAAGGTGGGTGGCAGAGAGAGGACCAACCTGGGAGCATTAACCTTAGAGCTGGAAAGGAGCCTTAGACTAAGCCCTTTACTGAGCAGAAGAGACTCTGCTGTGGGATCACAGCCTAAGATAATGTATTGGGTTTTCCTATAGATTTGGGAAAATTAAAGCCCCAAATGGTGGCTATTTAATAATGTTTCCAATGATCCAGGGGTCATTTTGTACCATAAGACTGGTGCAAAGCGATTCTGTGAGACCTGGACTCCTGGCATTGATTTCACCATCTGTGCTGACCCCCAGTGGTGGAGGTAAGAGGCACATGCAGGACGGGTTAGTGCATCCAGGAAACACATTTACGGACAAGAGAATAGACAATGGACCCTCTTCATGATCAAGGCTATGATACCTCGTAGGTTAGGCCCTCCTCTTCAGAAATTAGATTGTCATCCCTCAGGTTACGAATAAACACCTTTCATGTACAAGCACTGAAAAATCAAATTTTAACTTCCAGATTAAAAAAAAAAAAAATGAAAGGCCCATCCTATATAATAGAAGTGTAGTATGCAAATTATTCCCTCGATCTGGAGTTCATTTGGGAGTTTGACTAAGGGGCGGGGCTGACCCGGGAGAAGGGAGGGAGTACCCTCAGCCAGCAGCTGCTAGGGACCCTACCAGTGCACAAATTTCATGCACTGGGACTCTAGTCTTTGATAAGCCTTTATAAGTCTTTGTGAAAACCTTTGAAGACAAAACCAACACAACAAAATACTTTCCTATTAGCCTAAAACTCCTGTCAACTTCATCACTTTATTGTTTCCCCAATATCAATGAAGAAACAAATGCTTTTTTTTACATTAATATTATTATTATAATAGCATCAAACATCAGCGATATCATAGAAGAAAAAAATAACCTGGAAACTACAGGATTGTAAGGACAAATCAATAGAAGGGGCATACTTTAAAAATAGGTCCAATTACAAGTTAAGTAGAGAATGGTTTGAAGTATGGTTAATAAAGCAAATGGAAAAAACTTAGCAAGCAGCACTGTGAAGAGGAAATACCAGTAAATGTGGGGGCCTGAGCGCTGGGTGTCTTTGTTGTTCAAAATGGAAGATGGAAGAGAGGCTATAGCAATGATCCTAATACATTCGCAAATTTCAGTAAAAAGGAAACTGAAATATATTCATCCTTAGTAGATGAACAAAAGCAATAATGCTTTATATTTGGGCAACTTTGGTTAAAAGGAGGGAAGCACACGATCTTCTAAGCATTCAGCTTCTTCAGCATGTCCTAAGTATTATTCAGTATTATTATTTCCTGCCCAGTTGTAACTCTCATCTAGAAATGGGCATGCTACCCTACAAGTGTTTGGGTGCCTTTTCCTGCAGTGAGGATCGGATGAAGCACAGGTGTCTAACAGCAGATTCCTCCGTGGCTAGCACACCAATCTCTCAGTTGCTAGTTATCTCTGCATTTTCCACTGAGCGGGAAAGGGAAACTACAACTGTTAGTTAAGAGAAGTTAGACTAGTGTGTTAACCCAAAACATTTGGGGACCTTTGTTTTTTCACCTTTGGCTGCCTAACTGTCACACATCGCATCTCCGGTGAAAGACACTTATATTACGGGGACTTTCCCTTAGTGCCTTGTGGCACATGAGAACAGATTCTCCATTTAGAAGCATTTAAATATTTGGTATGTTAACAAGACAATAAGGAAAAAACTGGTGTCTTTTAGTTCCTGCAGACAAGACCACAGTGACAGCGACTAGGTCAAGATACGGCATCTAGACCTAGCTGATCGGCCTGCAGACTGAAGGGTCCCAGGTTCGATTCCGGTCAAGGGCACATGCCCAGATTGTGGGCTTGATCCCTATTAGGAGGCATGCAGGAAGCAGCTGATCAATGATTCTCTCTCATCATTGATGTTTCTATCTCTCTCTCCCTCTCCCTTCCTCTCTGAAATATATAGATACATGTATATAGGAAGAATCATTTAAAAAAAAAAAAAAAAAAAAGAGAGAGAGAGAGAGAGAGAGAGAGAGATGGCATCTAGAGAGGGTCAGTAATAGACTTTGAGTGAATCCTCTATACTTCCCTGTCATGACTCATGGACCAGACCAGAGCAGTGGTTGGCAAACTCATTAGTCAACAGAGCCAAATGTCAACAGTACAACGATTGACATTTTTCTTTTCTTTTTTTTTTTTTTACATTTTTTTATTAAATTATTATCTGTGTACATATTTTAACATTGCCCTCTCCCTCCCATACATACCCTCCCTCCCCAAAGTTTTATGTCCATTGGTTGTACTTATATGCGTGACATTTCTTTTGAGAGCAGAAAACTGACTTCTGCCCATGGGCCACGAAGTTTCAATCGCACTGTATGTGCGCGCCTGCACGCGGTGTTTTGTGGAAGAGCCACTCTCAGAGGGCCAAAGAGCCGCAGTTTGCCGACCACTGTACCAGAAAGATAGAGTGGAGCAGAGGAGCCAAATAGCAAACACCATGGTGTGTGTGTGGTCACTGTCCTGTGCTGCAGGTACTGGTCATGGTTCCTACACCTGACTTCTTCTTGACAACAGGTAGGCTGAACAATGTCTCCTTGCAGATTTTCGTGGATCATTCCAGTTGTTTCGGGACAAACTTACCTTCGGTTCAGGAAGACTGTTGAACAACGTGGGAACACAGGTGGGAGGAAGTTTGTTCCTTGGCCGGCCCAGGTCAGAGGAGCCGGCCTGTCCTTTGTCCTTGGATCACCCTTGGGACACACCATGATGCCACCACTGAGCTGGAACTTGGGGAGAGTGGGTTGCTAGCCCCTGTGCCTAGGAGAAAGAGATACATCAACAGCAAAGTTATAAAATGAGTGGGACTGCTCACGGTGGGAGGCAGGAGTCTAAGATGTAAGAATTTAGTGCTTGACAGCCATATTAGGTAGTGAGGCTTGATAAAATTAAACAATGTGAACGCTGATAAACACAATGGTATTTCATGATCATCCAGATCCACTGGTAGGGCCTCTCTTACTTGAGAATGAAATGTCACATCTCATATGTATTCCTGTGATTCAATACAATACCCTTTAAGTCCTGAATATTCTGCCAGAAGTGCCCAGAAGACTCCAAGTTCTACAGACTAATATTTCACATATGGAGCGTGCTGATCTTTTATAAGCTATAGATTTTATGCTCGTAAGAGTTTTGGGCAGGGTCAATTTTAACACATATTATGGCAAAGGTTATTTTTCAAAATGCCGTTTTGATATCTTACTATTCCTGTTGGGTCTGGGTGATGTGGGTGGTGGAGGCATTGTTGGTGTCATACCATCTGATAAAGAGCCCACTTACTCTTCAAGGGCAAGGTTATTTCAACATTGAAGGAGGAAGTCTTTGGCAACCTTTGCTGACAGGTATTTGCATATGAGTTTCTTCCACCCATCCTGAAAAGATACAGTTACTAAAGCGTGTGTTTATAAGGTGCCAGCTGCTGAAGGGAAGCCCATGCCGGCAGCCAGGGGAAGGAAGGCCTACTCTTGCACGGATTTCATGCATTGGGTCTCTAGCAATGAACAAAGGTGCTGTGAACATTCAGGTACACATCATTTGGTGGGCACACATTTTCACTCACTTGAATAAACAACTAGGAGTAAAATGAAAAGCTCCTACAGTAAGTGTCTATTCACCTTCACAAGAAACTGACTGCCAGGACCGATTTGGCTCAGTGGATAGAGCATCGGCCTGCGGACTGAAAGGTCCCGGGTTCGATTCCGATCAAGGGCATGTACCTTGGTTGCGGGCACATCTCCAGTGGGGGGTGTGCAGGAGGCAGCTGGTCGATGTTTCTCTCTCATCGACAGTTTCTAACTCTCTGTCCCTCTCAATTTCTCTCTGTGTAAAATCAATGAAATATATTAAAAAAAGAAAAAAAGAAAAGAAAAGAAACTGACAAACAGGTTTCCCAAGCAGCTGGCCAATTTTGCATTACCAGCAGCAGTGCATGAGGGTTCTGAGGACACCATAGCCTTGGGCTCTGACTCTGGTCCATGCTACCAGCCCTGGCGAGGATCACTATCGTGGTTTCAGTGCTAGGCTCAGCCAATGGCACTTCTTACCAAAACCAGCCCATTTCAACTCTTTATTTTATCAATTTTCAAAATATATTTTATTGATTTGAGAGAGGAAGAGAGAGGGGAAGAGAGATAGAAACATCAATGATGAGAGAGAATCATTGATCGGCTGCCTCCTGCCTGCCCCCTACTAGGGATTGAGCCTGCAACCCATGCATGTGCCCTTGGCCAGAATTGAACCTGGGACCTTTCAGTCCACAGACCAGTGCTCCATCCATTGAGCCAAACCAGCTAGGGCCTATTTGAGCTCTTTAAATGCCCTTTGAGCTGAAGAGCTGGGTCAGGACAGGCTTAGGGATTTTCCCTCCCACACACCAGAATCGGTCTTCCTTCCATCTGACTTTTGAATTCTGGCTTTTGAATCCAGCAAGTCTGTCTCAAGCCCAACCCCAGGCTGTCTTTAAGGGAAAATTAACACTGCCTGCTGTCAGTAAGAAGCTTTCTCTGAAAGAGATGCAAGCATCCCTCGGAGGGTCAAGTAGTAGGGACCAGTAGACCAGCCAGGTAGCAATAATCTGGGTAGGAAATAATGAATGAGTTAATTTTTTATCGGTTTTAATTGTAATGAGCCTTGAAAGACTTGTAAATTACTTATTTTCACAAAATGTGGTTTGTCCCATGGAGCCTATTAATATTAAAACAAAAAAAATTTTTTTATTGCAAATGAAAAAAAGGCTGTATGCAAAATAAATATTCCTTGATGAAGTCCATTAATTCAAAGTCAATTAATTTGAAAATAACTTTTACCAATCTTGCCCTCTTGACAGTCTTGCAGGAAATTAAATTTTATCTGGAAAATGCCTCAACCCATCCAACACTGGCTAATTTTTTTTTCTTCCATTTTCTACCATTTGTTACCTATGCATTAGATCACCTTTGAGAGATCCCACTCAATTGATATGTCTCTTCTTAGACAGCCAAGCCCAACAAGTCCATGAAAATTTTAGTCAAGACAAATTCTTGCAGGAGGCCCAGCGTAGGGAGGGACCGGACGAGTTGGTTCTGAGCCTTAGTTTCCCCATATTTAGATTGGCAGCATTTCTAGGATCAGACCTCAAGCCATGTATGACCTGCATTCCTCTGCATGCACATCACAACGCTCAGATGTCTGCAGGACAGAGAATGGAAAGGGTCTGGGATGGTGAGAGACGCTCACTCCAGGGCAAACCATTTCCTAGAATAATATTCTTTCAGGGCGCGTTATCCGGAATTTCTGCTGGGATTCTGCAGAATATGTGTATCTCGCAAGAAGAAAAACCACCTGGCCAATTTTCAAGTGAGTCAAGAGCTGACTCACAAGGCCACACGTTACTCACCCCGTGTGAAGACGAGGCTCACGCTTGAAGCCTGGTGTAACACTGGAATAAAAATAATCAGCTGCTTCCCTTGCCCCTCTCCCTGCCACTAAACCAGAGTCCTCTGTTTTGGGATAGGGGGTGATCTGTACAGGACAGTACCAGGGAGAGTCACTGGTGTGTGCCAGAAACAAATCAGTTTCTCTAAAAGAGAGATGTGGACAGGAAGCCAGGAAGGCTGGTCAACAACCTTAATTGCTCTAACCACTCACCCTTTAGTGGAGACATTGTTAGCTGAAGCAGCCTCCACCTTGTTTGTCCCATGTAAGTTTCTGTTATTTTCTGCCTAAGGGCTACATGTAAATGTCTGTTTATGTTGCCTAAGATGTTTTCCCCAGAGCCTCAAAAGGGATGGCAGGGCCAGAGCAGGGAGTAGTTCTCCCACTAGAGTTGGACTGCCGCCTGGCCCCCCATATCACCAAACTGAATTTCTTCAAGTCTCTTTTCATTTGTGTGCGGCCCTTCTCCAGAACCCGGACCCTGAATGGGAACCCTTTCCACGCGGGACGTGAAAGAGATTCTTACAGGAAGGGGCCCTACTCCTCAGCCCCTTGGTCTTGGGTTCTATAAATTTGAAAAAACTGGTGCCCCGTTTCCTGCTTGGAACCTGAAAGAGAAGCTCCCACAGAGCCCTCTCCATCATGGCAGCTGTAGAAAAGGCTGCATGCCCTCCAGAACAAGCGTGTACACCAAGCATATCCCAAGGGTGTTAAGAGCAGGCCCCCAGAAGCTGAGCAATGCTAATGGAGCTGGGCCTGAAATCTCTTTTTTTTTTTAACAGAGAGGAAGAGAGAGAGATAGAGAGAAACATCGATGAGAGAGAATCATCGATCAGCTGCCTCTTGCACAACCCCCACTGGGGAAGTGCCCGCAACCAAGATACATGTCCTTGACCGGAATCGAACCTGGGACCTTTCAGTCCGCGGGCTGACGCTCTATCCACTGAGGCAAACCGGTTTCAGCTGGGCCTGGAACCTTTGTAGTCTGTGGGAAGTAGGGTATACCAAGGTCCACCAGTTGACCTGCTTTAGAATTGGCCAGAATCATTCTATTTATTAAGCTATTGAGTCAACAAGCCTCCTTTCCTTTCTTTCCTGACATAGAAATAGAGTTTAGGAGGTGATGCCGAATTTTTTTGACTGGATCCTGGATTCTCTGTCCACCGGAATTGAAGAATGACTCCATGGACAGAAAGTGGCAGCAAAGGTGGAGATTTATTGAAGAACAAGTACTGACTCCCATGTGGGGAGGGGGTAGGATCTCTGAACTGACTCCCACGTGGGGAGGAGGAAGCGACCCACGAATTCCTCATCCCTGAGGCTTAAAAAGGCTGCAGATCCTTGATATCCCCTCTGATTGGTCACTATTCCCTTTGGGCTTCCTTCTCTTTATTTTGTAAATGTGACCTTTCTTGGTACTTCCAGTTCGCGGCCTTATGGAAATTTACCTGTTGCTGCATCCTTGTTTTATGGAAATGTGACTGCACCTGGCTTCCTTGTGTTATGGAAATGTATCTTCCTTCCAGTCTGCAGCCCTGCAATTCTAAACAATCCCTGAGCCTGCCTTATGTTCCCCTAAAATTCCTGCTTCAGAGGCTGGCCAAAGGTAGGTGTTCTGGAACTTTCTTGGACTCTTATTGACCTGAAAGGATAGGAAGTAGCCGCTTATCAGATGTTTTCTGTTTGAGGCGCAGGAAACTGATCACCAAGGAGTTTTAAAGTTTATTCCCCAGTAATGAGCGGGACTCATTATGGAGGTAGAGAAGCCAGAATTGAAAGAGTTGGGGAGTGGGGATGGACCCAGCTGGGCTGCCACCTGGACATGGAGGATCAGCAGCATGTGGCTGGTCTGGGGGTCTTTTTAAGGGGAGGAACAGAAGAGGGTTGGACCCAGGGCAGAACAGGAAGGGGTGGGCTCCAGGACACTTTGGCAGGCTCTGATCTATGGCTCAATGTCTTGGGGATGTCTCTGTGACAGGTGCCAGCAATGTCATAACTCCACCCACCAGCTGGGAGGAGGGAGAACCTTATAGTCATGAGCATAAGGGATTATAAAGCCGAGCAGCCCGCCTGCTCTGTGTGCACGCGCTTCCAGACCATGTGTGTGCACCCTTCTACGTGTGCACTCTCTCCTCAGGTGGAACCTCCAGGTACCGCATCTACAAGGCCCTGAACCGTCTCCCCTCCACCTCACCTGCTCTCCCTCTTGTTGATTCTCCTCCGACCACAATGGCTTCCCCAATGCACCTTAAGCCTGCCAGGCAGCAATGAGTGTTTGGAATTATTTTGGTAAAATCAGTGAGTTAGCTTTCAACACATTGGCCAGAAATGCTTCCCTCTAAGGAAATGGTGTGTGGGGTGTGCAGCTATGGGGTCTCTAAGATGACATTTAAGTCACCTCAAAACAAAGGCTGATGTAGATAATGGACTCTTTTAGCTACAACATGCTAGTTAATAGCTTTTGTTCCAAGTTTAAATGTGGCAAAAACAACTTTAAAGGGATATGCTTGCCTTTGTTTTTTTTGAACATTTCTAAACATGTCAGTCCCTCAGTTTTTTTGTTATCCATGTAGCAAACAGTAGAGATTCTGTGCATGAAAAATCCCTTTGTGGATATTTGTTGGGCTGCCCTTCAGGTGATAATTCATTATAATCATATCGCAAAGAATAAGGATGGAACAATTAAAAAAATCAATTAAGAAATTAAGGGACCAGATACTATAGTTTGCTCCTTCAACTAAAAAGGTGATACCGAGAATTACTTTAAGCTCAAGTTCAAAGTTTATTTATCAGTTTTAGAGAGAGAAAGCAGGAAGAGGAGAGAGAGAGAGAGACAACCCACAATGCTGGCATATGGGAATGATGCTATAACCAACTGAGCTGCCAGTTATGTTATTAAGAAAGTTATTATTTCTCAACCAACATATGTAGAGGATGAGGTAAAACATGGAATAAACAATCTAAACAAAATCCCGTAACATAGCTGATGGAAACTAAGGCACCCTCTCCACCCTTATCCCTGTACTGACCCAAGTTCTAGTTACTGAGATAGTTTTGTGCAATCCCCTCTTCTGCTTTGATTTTAACTCTTTTTGAAGACAGCAAATACCCGACAAGGTTTTAAAAAGTCAAAATGATATAGAAAAGCAAACATGAGAAATCTCACTTCCACCCTGCCAGCACTCACCATTTCCATTTATATATTTTTAAATTCTTCTGGTATTTCTTTATGCAAATACATCGTCTTATCCACACCTTCTCTCCCCTCACCCAACTCCCTTTTTACACAAAATACAGCATATTCTCTATAGCGTTCTGTTTCCCACTTAACCATGCATGCTGGCAACTTCTGATCCGCCTCATGCTGTTTTACAGCAAATCCTATCCCACTGTGTGCATGCACAATTGGTATTTAACTTGTTTTTACAGTTGGATTGGTTTTTTTTTTTTTTTGCATTAAAACAGTGCTGTGATGAGTAATTGTGCATGTAATTTTGCACACGTGCAGGTGTATGGGTATTTTGTTTTCCCAGAAGTGAGACTGCTACTTCAGAGAGTGAATAATTTCATAGGTATTGCCAGAGTCTCCTCCCCAGGGAACTAAAGCATTTCACATTCCCACAACTGGCACAATGCATCCTTCCCACTTACCCCTATGAGAATGAACAAGTCATCTTTTCTGTCAAAGAAGTTTAGACAGCTGCCATGTTGAACTGTGTGACTTGGCAGCCGCCATGTTGGCCACATGGCTTGCAGCTCCCCTGGGGGCTGCCATCTTGAAACAGCAAAGGCCAATCCCTCCCTATGAATTAGCCAATTGCAAAACACTGTGAGCCTGAGCTCCAATCAAGAGCAAAGGATAGATCATGTGCGTCAGGGATTATAAACCTGAGCAGACAGCCTGCTCAATGTGCGCACGTGCTTTCAGATCATGTGTGCCCACCCTTCTACGTAGAAGTAAATAGTTTGCCTTGCTGCCTGGCTCCTGAGTATGTTTTGTGTTCTACCAGGTCCCCTAACTCCCCACCTGCCAACAGAATGTCATCAAACTTGAGGATTTTTGCCAATCTAATAGATGACAGGTGATACCTTAGTTTAATGTGCATTTTCCTCTTATTAAAAAGGAGCTTAAGCTCTTTACCTGGGTGTAAGGGACACTTGGCCTGTTTACATCCTGGTCCATTTTTCTATTGAGTTGTTGATTGTTTTATTTTTCACACCTAAGACTTCTCATATAGTAGAGAGATTAGAATGGGCTTAATTTTCTCAACACAGTACAGAACTATAGCTTTAAAAGTCTTTAAAAACTTATTCATGCCATCCCCCCCCCCCCCCCTTGGAAACAGGAATCTCCTATTCCCAATCAGGAGAATTTTATTTAGTTTTTTTATTTCAAAGTAATATCTATTTACTATAGAGATATTGGAAGAAGCCCAGTAGGTGTGGCTCAGTGGTTGAGTGTTGACTTATGAACCAGGAGGTCAGGGTTAGAGTTCTGGTCAGGGCACATGTCCTGGTTTCGAGCTTGATGCCCATTGTGCAGGAGGCAGCCAATCAGTGATTCCCTCTCATCACTTATGTTCCTCTCTTTCTCTCCCTCTCCCTTCCTCTCTGAAACCAATAAAAATATTTTAAAAGAAGAAATTTAAAACAACCACGCTTACACTTTCTTACATTCCTTTTCTAAGTACGTAAAATCGAAAGGGACCACCTTCCCTGTCACAACACCGCCCCCCAGAGGTGGCCCTTGGTGACCATTGATGGTTTCTGGCGGGTAGCCCACGTTCTACTTCCCTCTCTACTGCCATACTTAACTTAGGTGGTGGGAAATGTTCCATTTCAGCAGTATCCTTTCTGCTGTTACCTTTCCACAAAGCAACAAAACTAACAAAAATATGGCCCTATTTAGGGGTTGTGGTTCTGCAAACCCAGCACCCTCGTGGCCATGGTCATTTTAGGAACAGAGCGTCCAGCGAGGGCCGGAAGAACAGAGGTCTGCTTACCTACCTCTCATCTGCCACGTCTCAAAACATCGGACTACAGGGTCCTGCGGCATCCCCTCTGGCCCTCCCAACGGAAGCTATTAGTCAAACATTTTAACTTCAACTAGCGGCACAACGAAAACAACCAAAGACACTTGACCATGTTGGTAATTTTGTTAGAATTTATATTTTGAAATAAAAATTCGTAACAATTCTTTACAAAATCATCATATAGGAGCACACTTGTGGATACTGTTGCATGCTGCGTTTACTTAGAAAAAGTTACAGACATAGTAAAAAAAAACAAACCCACCAAAACCGGTCATTTACAAATGGGAGTTGCTTTCTTTGAGCAAAAGGGAGCTTGAGAAGAATGAGAGCCAGGCCTCCCCAGTGAGGAGCTGGAGCCTGCCTCCAGGGCAGGGTGTGTGTGTGTGTGTGTGTGTGTGTGTGCCCTTGTTTCCTGGGCACCAATGGAGACTGGATTCCTTCTCAGTCCCGTGTGCCGTGGCCCTTGCATTTGGGAGAGCTGTAAGCCATGATAACAGCACCGTTTCCCTTCGATTGCAGACTTCAGCAGAACAGAACGCGCTCAGGTATTTTACTGCAGAGGGCGCTCCAGTTTTTGTCTGACTCTCATCATCTTTGGAAGCTTCCATCTCATTTCTGATTCCGTTCGGGGATTCGGAGAGCCTCCTCGGGGGCAGTCTCCACGCACACAGTGCTGTTCCCGGAGCCGGAGCCTGTGGTCCTGCCTTCATCACACAGGCTGTGCTGTCTGCGCTCAGGCCCAAGCCACCTTGTATGACAGAGGGTCCACCTTGACTTACTGGATCCTGCTCACAGTTCTCGGTGTATCATCTCAGTTGTATTTCAGTGTGTTCCCATGGAATTTCTTCAATTCACGATGCTTTCAGCTGGGCTTGCTTGGGAGGTTTTTACCTATCAGCTCTTCAGGTTGCTCAGGGACACACCAGGAGAACGTGCGGGCGGAAGAGCACCTTAGAGTTCTAACTCTCTCCTTCTGATGAGTATCAACTTAGATTGCTCACACTTTCCAGTGAAATATTTAGGTTCTTTTCAACAGCAAACATGATATGCTCCGATAAATGGCCTACACACACAGCTAAGTCATCCGAAGATACCAATTCCAAAATCAAGATCCTCATGCCTTTGACCATGCACATGGCCCCTAAATTCTAGGACACAGGTTATTCCGTCATCACACATTATTCTATCATCATTGCAATAGTTTGATGAAAACTAGAATGCATACTCTTGAATGAGAGCATATCAGTATCAATGAAAATCGTTACTCAATGTTTAACTCCATCATTACTTGAAAATTCAGAGCATAGCACCACTAAAACTTGCTAATTATCAGAGCTTTTGAGTTACAATCACTTCCTATAATTGTACTGCTACCCTTTACTTATCCTAATTCAATTCAATTCAATTCAATTTCAACTACCCGATTCTGAGTTTGAGGTAGCGTCATAGTGGCTCTATTGCTATGAAGGTACCCCCGGGAGTACCAGAATAGATTTAAATGAGGGGAGACAATATAAAATCATTTTTCCCACTTGGCAACCAAACTAAAAAAAGAAAAACCATACATGTCTTTAGCGATAAAAATACAGTTCTTTGGTGAGCATAGACACAATGCACGGAATCTGTTTCTTTGCGTGAAAAGTGGAGTCAAAGGAGAAGGATTCGAACTCGGTTGCCACCTTCCGGTTGACCCGGGTGAGGATGTGCATGAGCTCCAGCTTGTCCGCGTACTGCTTCAGCATCGTACACAGCGACTGGATGAACCAGGACCCGTCCTTTGAGTTTCGCCAGGAGTAGTAACCTACGAGGCAAACACAACCACAGCGCCATGGGCATCAGATTCTAAATGACCACCTAACCATAGAGGCAAAACACGCACAAACTTCTGTCGGTATTATCGGCCGTCAAAGGAAGAAAGTAAATAAATGGCAGGTTTGGTTTTGGGGAAATGATGCTGAGGGGAAAGGAAACGACAGAAACACGTGCGGTGCACACAACGCTGCTTCGACCAGGAAACGGAAGGAACGTGGATGAGCTTCACCGCTGAGCTGCCGAGTTCTCCTTCGGGGCTTCCTCCCGGAGGGAAGAACAGTGAACACGCAGACGCAGGGGCAGAAGGCTCGTTATAAGGAGCATGGTCTTCAACCAGACTATTGGTTCATCCAAGAAGGAAACTGCTTATGTAGGCACACATCTGAGTGTCCTAAATTTGTCTACAGGGCACCCGAATCCAGTGTGATACACTCATTACAGAGTATCGAAGTCCACAATGGGAAATGGTCTATTTATTGTACTTTTTCCAGATTAACTCTTGGGTTCACTGCTTTTATTTAGAAATACTTTACTTGGAAAAAATGCCTAAAGGTTAAAAAAATTATATTTGAAGACATAACAGGATAAATGTATTTATCCTGTATTTCAAAACTCTGGGATAGCCTGAGTTAGTTAAATAAATAACTGTACACACAACAGTTATTTACATGATGCTATGTGCAACACACACACACACACACACACACACACACACACACACACAGCAGAGGCTAATAACCTAGTCATGTATCACTTACTTTATTTCTTTTTAAATATATTTTATTGATTTTTTCTTTTGCCTCATTCCACTTCTACCCTCCAAGTACGACTCCTATTTAACTTTTTCACTTCCCATCTTCCAAAGAATTCCTGGAAAACATTCCTCTCCCTATTCCACGAAGTGGGTGAAGTGCCAAGTTGGCCTATATTACAATAAAGAATCCTATCTGGTATTAGGTCCATGAATGACACTGTAAGTTGCTTTCTTATAAGTGTCTATTTTCTAGCCAAACTTGGCTAAAAACCACTTTTTGAGACCTTTCTGTGGTCAAGGTACCCTAAAACACAAACAAGTGAGCTATTTTTTATGGATATCAATACATTGACAGCCTTTGGAACATACTCTCCGTTGTTTAATGCGTACATATAACTTTCAGGGTTGTGACTTCTTTTTTTTTCTTTCTTTTTTTCAATGTATTTTATTGATATTTTACAGAGAGGAAGGGAGAGAGATAGAGAACTAGAAACGTCGATGAGAGAGAAACATCGACCAGCTGCCTCTTGCACACCCCTACCGAGGATGTGCCTGCAACCAAGGTACATGCCCTTGATCTGAATCGAACCCGGGACCTTTCAGTCCGCAGACCCACGCTATACCACTGAGCCACACCGGTTTCGGCAGGGTTGTGACTTCTTACCAGGAGCTGTTGAATACGCATACACGAAGTCTGCCTCCACTGGAATTTTCTGATACCCCATGTCATCATCTGCATTACTGTCAGTCTCAATACCACAGTCCAGTTCTGTACCTCGGCAAGCCTAGCCATTAGAGAAGAAACATTTATTTTTTAAAAATGTGTACACACATCACTGATTTCTAAGAAATGTAAAAGTTGATGTTAATTATGCAGAATCTTTTTGATGCAAGTCTAAAATTAAGATACATCTGTATCTCCTAGTGGTAGTTAAAGTGAATCAGAAAGTAGCAATAGTTCAGTAGCTTCAGGGAAAATTCCTTTGGCTAATCCACAATGAAGTGAATCAATCCCCAATGCATCCTCCTTAGCCCAGTTGCTCAGTTATAGATTACCTGAATGAAGAAAAGTTTGGGCTTTCCAGCTAGACTTCTGCAGTTATCCCCTCGGAAAAAACTTGCTAATTTTGTCAGGTCAACCGGTCCATTTGTTCCATAAATTACTCCTTCATCACCATGGCTTAGAAGCACGCAGACAAAACTGCTCCTCTTGCTATGATCTTCTTTAGAAACTGGAAAAATGTTTACAAATAAGAAAACAGACAAAAAATAGCACAACTCTATTCAACAATCTCATACATACTATCTATAATAACAAAAGTGTAATATGCTAATTAGACCAGACAGCCGAACGACCTTCCAGATAAAGCCGGGGATGCTAGGGCCGAGCCCCTTGCACGAATTTTGTGCATCAGGCCTCTAGTGTGGGAGTAAAATGAAGAAACTGAGAACAGAACTAAGAGATCATCTTAACCCAACGAGGGGCACGATTAACTCTGATCTTGCCTATATAAGATACACAGAGTACGATTATGCACAGTATAGTTCTACAATTCTTCTGTCTTATTATTATATGTATAATTACAGCTAGACTTTGGAATACTAACATTGTCCTGGAATAAAACTGGACAAGGAAGGCATTCTTTTATTAATTACTTCTTACCGTCATGCAACAGTTTCACTATCTCCTCGCGGGTAAAGTCATTTTGGATTCTGACTTCATATTTCAAGTTCTTGAAGGTTTCGCTGAGGTTTGCTGCATCGACATCGGTACCCAACCGAGGTGCCATTCCTTGGAACAGAAAGCATTACTTTTATTTGGATTTTAAAAAAGATTAACTGCTCTGAAATGAAATGAACTTCTCAGTAATTCACACATCGACAATAATTTACACAACCCACTATAATTACTATAGATAGAATTTTGCCAGGGGAAATGGTCATTCCTTAAAAAAGACTAGAGAATAATAACTTCTAAAAAATTTATTTATTTATTTAGTAGTTGTTAATCCTTGCCCAAGGATACTTTTTTTTTTTTTAATAGATTTTATTGATTTTTGTACAGAGAGGAAGGGAGAGGGATAGAGAGTTAGAAACATCAATGAGAGAGAGTCATCGATCAGTTGCCTCTTGCACACTCCCCACTGGGGATATGCCCGCAACCAAGGTACATGCCCTTGACCGGAATCGAACCCGGGACCCTTCAGTCCCCAAGCCGACGCTCTATCCATTGAGCCAAACCGGTCCCAGCCCAAGGATACTTTTTCATTGATCTTTAGGGAGAGAAAAAGAGATAGAGAGGTGCCGGAAACAAATCAGTTTCACTGAGAGATATGGACAGAAGCCAGGAAGGCTGGTCAACAACCTGAATTGCTTTAACCACTCACTCTTTAGTGGAGACATTGTTAGCTGAAGCAGCCTCCACCTTGTTTGTCCCAAGTAAGTGTCTGTTATTTCCTGCCTAAGGGCAACATGTAAATGTCTGTTTATGTTGCCTAAGATGTTTTCCCCAAAGCCTCAAGAAAAGAGAAGGCAGGGCCAGAGCAGTAATAGTTCTCCCACTAGGGTTGTACCAGGCACTCAGATTGGGGGAAACACACCTTAGAATTAAAATTAAGAAGCATGAATGAAAAAAAGAATATCTTTATGTCCAAAATACTATTCATGAGTAGTGTAATTATGAGTTATTAGCTAATTTGAAACTTCTATTATGGGCATATATTATTCTTATTATTTATTTATTAAAATATGTTTTATTGATTTTTTACAGAGAGGAAGAGAGAGGGATAGAGAGTTAGAAACATCGGTGAGAGAGAATCATCTATCAGCTGCCTCTTGCACACCTCCTACTGGGGGATGTGCCCGCAACCAAGGTATATGCCCTTGACCGGAATCAAACCTGGGACCTTTCAGTCTGCAGGCTGATGCTCTATCCACTGAGCCAAACTGGTTTCGGCAGCATCAATTATTTTTATAATTTCCAAGGGGCTTTTTAACAATTTTTAGAGAGGAACGGAGAGGGAGAGAGAAATATCGACATGAAAGTGAAACAACGGGTTGGCCCCTGCACGCCCCCTACTGGGGATGGAGCCGGCTACCAGAGCAGGTGACCTGCCTGGGAATCAAACCTGCAACCTTTCTGTGCCAGGGACAATGCCCAACCAACTGAGCCACACAGGCCAGGGCTGACTGCCCAAGGAAAGGCTGAGGACATGCACGGTGGGACAAGGTGACTGAATTCTGGTCCTGTCTGTGGGCACTGAGTGGTAGAAGAGAAAACACCCGACTGCCAGGGATTGTTGTGAAAACCTGTCCTTGAAATCTCAAAGCAGAAGAGAAGCTCACCCTGAGGCTAACATCAGGCTACTGGTCTAAGTGTTTTTAGGGAAAGAGTGGAATGACCACCTTTTTTATAAAACATAGGATTGTTTTATAAAACAATTGTGCTCCTGTAGAATTTTGTAAAATTCTACAGGAGCAGGGAATCATTACTAGCAATGTGAGGCACAACGTCTAATGGCTGAATGTGGCGTCTCAATTTATAGCCAATGAAGGCAGTAAATATGGTGTGACTCAGGTTTAGACATCTATTTTCAACTGGTCGCTCCTCACTTCTTTGGCAAACCTAACATCAAAGCCTGCTTCTCTTTCCAGTGTAATTTCACTCCTTGCCATTTTCCACCACTCTGGATCTGCTGCCTCTATTGTCTTTAAATAAAAATTAATTCTATTAGGATTTAATATGCCAATTCAAAGAATTATCAGAGCATCAATAGGTGAAAAAACAATTGACAAAAATAGCCAAACTGTTCATTCTTATGGTCAAGTTTGCAAATCAAGTGAATGGTATATTTAGGGTGTGAAATATTATATAATCATTAAAATATCAGATACAAAAAATTATATGGCACCATAAGAAATGCTTATATTACAGTAAGTGGAACAAGCAGGATGCAATGTTGCTTGCATATTATGAATAAAATTAGTCTTTGATAGAAACTGTCAAGGAAAAAAAATAGCAAGCAATATATCATGATATTAATTAGCTTTTTAGGATTGTGAAGAATTTTGTTTTTAACAAGTTACTGTTCTAATTTTCTAAAAAATTCTGAAAGGAATGATTAGATTCAAACTGTACACCGTAGAGGCCAAGAAGGGGATTATTTGGTGATCATGCCACGTGAACCTAACAGGAGTCTCAGTTCCGCGCTGGAGGTGGAAACAGGGAACACCAGTTTAAGGGGGTTGGAAGGAAGTGAAGATGACAAGCTGAAAGCACAAGCTTTTAAAACGCGGGGAAAGAGACAGAAAATAGAGGAAGCAGGACAAAAGAAAGGTCTCATTGAGCCGGGGAGTCTGTCATCTTTGCGGGGAAGAGGAAAAAGTCAACAGGGCACAGGACGTGAAGAAACAGGAAGTTGGCTCAGAGCTGGGTCAGGCGCCACTAAGTTACCTGTGGAACTCTGTGCAGGGAGCTTAACCTCTAGCATCTAAGTGTGGTTACTTTTCAGGGTTGCTGTAAAAATTAGGTGAGACAATACCTCTGAGGTACCCTGCAGTTCTTGGAAAGGAAACACACTACTGCTTACTATTTGTTGTGATCCTCTCATTAGCATAAAGAGGAGGGGGCAGATGGGTAAAGAGGTAAGGGTTACAGAAGAGAGGCCAACACTCAGCTAGGAGGCTAGGTATTGGAAAAGGGAAAGATTTTGATGGTGGTAGAAGATTAGCTACAGAGGAGTTCCTCTGTGTTGTAGAGCCTGTAGCATCCTGCTCTATCTCCACGTCAGGGCTATTCTGTGTCACCTATATATATAAAAAACTAAGCGACCATTACGACAGGCCGGGAGTTATGACATACACTCACCCAGACCTTGCTGCTGGGACCCTGAGAGCACCAAATCTGGTTCACCTGCACCCCAGACCCAGACAGGAGGGAGGAGGGAGCCTGATTCCTCATGGAATCAGCCAGCCTCTCTCAGTCCCCCACCCCCACCCCGCTGGCTATCCCCCCACCCTCATCAGCCCTGATTGTCGGCCAGGCTGAGGAACCCCACCTGTGCACGAATTCGTGCACCGGGCCTCTGGTAATGTAATAACAGCAATACTACCTTTTATATTATACCAAATATAAATGGTACAAATATTTGAAGAGTTAAAAAAAATTAGGTCATGATACATACCAGTACTTTTATTGAAGTTCTTATTATTGATTATTATACATAAGCCCATTTCAGGATAATCCATTTTGTAAGTATTGTCATTTTGTGAGGATATTCCAGAGTCCATTGATTTGCTGCCATGGAAGGGCTTTCTGTTAGGAAATCAAACAACAGTTTACAAAGGTTGCTGTTGTCATTGATACACAGTAAGGCCCATAAGCACAGTGAGCACTTGTAGAATCCCTTTCGCAGAAGAGGAAATGACCTCCTCGAGGCTGAGTGAGGTGCCGAAGGTCACGCAGATGCCATGCCAGCGCCAAGGCTGAAGGTATATGTTGGCCTTCAGAGTGCAGGGCTTGAATCTCTATACTCTGCTTTCCTCTAAATTTTACTAAAATTCCATCAAATACATTTTTCACTTTAAAAATTTTTTTGTAACTTTGTGAAATAGTTTCTCTTTCAAGGTAAGAGTAAGATCCTAAAAATTATCCTGAAATGATAGGAAACCAACGAAAGGCAGATATGACTCAAAGCACAACATGTATCGCAATTTCTAAATTGTTCCTTACAACCTCTGAGCTGAACAAATTAAAAACTTATTAATACATAGACTCACTATTGCAAATAATAGGAAATACTTGTCTGAAGGCCACTTATCCAAAAACCTGTATTATCCAGACCAGGGCCAGTCAACTTTCCCTCAAAAGGGCCAAATACTAAGCATTTCAGGCTTGCAGGCCACACAGGGTCCGTGGCAGCTCCTTCACTCTGCTGGTCAAAGCAGCCCAGGGCGATATTTAAACAAATGGGTGTGGTTTATGTGCCAATAAGACTTGACCAAGGGCGCAAGCATGACCCCTGGTCTAGACCAGGAATCAGGAAACAGGTCTGAGACAAACATTGGTATCTAAAGTACTTGTACTTTGCACTTTATCTGAGGGCAGTGTATCTTACACACAGCTCTGAAAAAGTGGCTGGAAAAAGATTAGGACCGTAAGTTGTAAGTTAAGGAAGTCAATGTCAAAAACAAGCGATTAGTTATATTTAACTAAAGGCCAAGATCTCGCATTTTACAGATAAGCAAGTTCAAACCCTGAGAGCTGAGTGACTTGTTGAAGGTCACACATATAATGGATCCTGGAATTAATTCCCCACCACCTCCTACTGCCTCTTAGGGCACATGCTCCTGTATAGGCAATAATAAAATAGCTGGACTGGTAGGGGACATACTGGTAAGCAGCAGAGACTCAAAAAAAAAGCTTAGGAACCTGATGAAACATACATAACATAGGATTAAAACAGACCTAAATCTATTTTGGGCACCCATGCAATTTGCTATTAAATTATGTTCTAGTATGATATAAAAAGATACGAAAATGTGTAAATCATTTTGAATGGGTTTAAAAAGAAATTAAAATCTTCTAAAATGAGCTCGTATTCCAAAGCTTAATTTCTAGGAAAATTCCTTTACTAAACAATCATAGCTAAATTTTTATAGGCAACCTGTTAGTAGTACTGCTGTAATACTACTATTTAGTACTAGAATTAGCCTGTAATTCTCTGAATGGTCCGGAATAATAATACCGGGTCCCAGAAATAAACTTTTAGTATGAAAAGTATCACAAGAGATCCCAAACAGATATAATAATAAAGACATGAATTAAGAGTGTTTGAGTTTTATCTCTTTCCTTTCTCTATCTGCTGGGTATTGGAAGCATTAACACACAGAATATCCCAAACAGAAAGAATGAGAAAATAAAGGGTAAAAGATAATCTATAACTGGGCAATTCTTCTCCAGATTAAGAATTGGCATTTCATGTTAGCCTTAAATCTCCTAAATAAACAGGAGCCCCAAAACACGCCCCCCCAACATGCACCCTCTCACTCTGCAGAGCAGCCTGGGGAGGGACAGGAGCCTCTGAGTCCTGCCTCCCCTGTGAGGTCCCTCTGCTTCTGGGACAGGGCTTCCAAGTAGGGGCACAGCAATGGATCTGGTCTTTCCCTCCGTGTTACCCAGTCCTGAGAGATCTTTGTTTTGAAGAGGAGACTCAGGGGACAGGTTAGCATGCGGAGAGCCACACAGCGGTTGGGTAGAAAGCAGAGCTGGTCTCTCTGTTGCGCCCCCTCCTCTTTCTGCTCCCCCACTCCTCAGAACCTGCTTATCACAACCGTCTTCCTCTCCTTACACGGGTCCCCTGGGAATACTCACATGTCCGAATTCCTGATGGACTTAGCATCCACTGAGTTTTCACTGTTCTCCATGGATCCTTCTGTTAACTAGGATATAAGGAAAATAGTCAAAGTCAGTCACTATCCGATCACTGCCTTATATTCATTGCTGGAAACAAATGTTTCACTAAAGAGAGATGTCAGGAAGCCAGGAAGGCTGGTCAACAACCTTAATTGCTCTAACCACTCTTTAGTTGAGACATGTTAGCTGAAGCAGCCTCCACCTTGTTTGTCCCACGTAAGTGTCTGTTATTTCCTGCCTAAGGGCTACATGTAAATTTCTGTTTATGTTGCCTAAAGTGTTTTCCCCAGAGCCTCCATAAAGGGATGGCAGGGCCAGAGCAGGGTAAGTTCGCCCACTAAGGTTGGACTAGCGCCTGGGCTCCCATATCGCCAAGTTGAATTTCTTCAAGTCTTTTCATTTGTGTGCAGACCTTCTCCAGAACCCGAACCCTGAATGGGAACCCTTTCCACGCGGGACGTGAAAGAGATTCCCACAATTCATTATTCCAAAGATGATTTCTCCAAGTTAATACATAACACGGATATTTCCCCATTAGGTTACGTTCCTCCCTCTGCTTCCTCTGCACCCGATAAAGGTTTCCGTGAATTGGACCTGAGAATAATAATCCTTTGTAAGGGTGTGTGTAATTCAGCCCTTGACTTCCTCAACATCTTTTTCTTTCTTAACCGAGGAAGAATAATTACACTTTTTACACTGAGAGCTAAATGACATGAAGGCTACCAGTAGGGCTGCCCTTGCCGGCAGAGGGACCAGCAGGCAGAGGTCCTGCATGGGCTGGTGTATTCATGGTCAGGAAGGCCAGTTCGGACGGTAAGAGGAGGGAAGGCGCTAAGGGAGATTAAGCAGGAAAGGCGAGGTCACATAGGCCCTTCGGAGCCACGGGGAGCTCTGTTCCGGCTGCAGGGGAAGCCACGGAGTGCTCTCAGCACAGGAGGAACTGCCTGCTTCCCGAAGACCACCCTGGCTGAGGGGCAGAGGGGCAGCAGCTGTAAAGCCTGGACACAGGCCAGCGAAAAGCCTTCCCGAATAGTTCTGGCCAGTGGTGATGCGAGTTTGACCTAGAGTTGGACAGTGGATAAAGGTGGGTAAGAGGCTGGATCTCAGGGACAGCTCAGGGCTGGAGAAATACGGGCACTCTGGTACTGAGAGGGCTCCTGGAGGAAGTAGGCCAGAGAGAGTGGGTGGTGGGTGGTGGTGGCGAAATCAGGTGAACGTGGGGTACCAGAGCACGCGGAAGTCTTTCCAGGAGGATTGGGCTGCTTCAGATCTTCCCAAGAGGTCAGTTCAGAAGAGGTCAGAAGACCATCGCCTTAAAGTCATGCGTACAGTGGGGTTGTTGGGAAAAACCGTCCAAGACTTGGAAATGGACAAAGAATATGACTAGATATAATTTCAGTGGACTGTCTGATTTCCTAGGGTGTCCTAGGTATACTTTCTGATATCAGAGATAGTTTTGTTTTAGGAAGGTAGTTGGTGGCTAAAATAAAATAACATGAATTCCTTCAGAACAGAATTTAAAAGAGAGTCTAATTATTTGAGAGGGATTTCTCAGGAACAAACACAATAATATACTTTGTCCCTTCATTATTAGTATCTGAGTAATATATACACTGAGTGGCCAGGTTATTATGCGTTCAGAGATCATAATAGTCTGGCCACTCAGCCGAAACGAGTTTGGCTCAGTGGATAGAGCGTCAGCCTGCAGACTGAAAGGTCCCAGGTTCTATTCTGGTCAAGGGCATGTACTTGGTTGTGGGCACATCCCCACTAGGGGGTGTGCAAGAGGCAGCTGATCGATGATTCTCATCAATGTTTCTAACTCTCTATCCCTCTCTCTTCCTCTCTGTAAAAAATCAATAATATATATATAAAATCTGGCCATTCACTGTATATTGCAACAGCGTCAGTGGGCCTTCATGCACTATGAAAAGATTAGGTAATGGTGAATAAAATCCTCATTGCATCAGACAGGCGCACATCTGCTCTCTCACTGTCACCATCTGCTTTTCCCGATGGAGAGACCAGCCGCACCCCTGGGGGCAGGCCCTCTGCCTGCAGGAGCTGGTGGCAGACTCCGCATTACCTCATGGCCATTAGCTAATGCCTGCTGCAGGCAAGCTGGGCGGGGGCTGGTGATCTCATCTTAGGAGGAAAAATAAAATTATCCCTCGTGGGGAAATTTAATGCCCTCAATGCTAACAGGAGCTTAAGTTCTTAGGGCATTTTCAGATGACAAAACATCAATAGGAAAATATACAACAGGGGTTTTAAAAACATATCCTGGCACAGCAGTGACTTAACACTATCTGCTTCTGTCTGTACATAATTATCTTCATCAATTCAGGATATTGATGGTATTAGGTTCTGGATAAGTTCTAAGTATGTCTACCAATGGAAATAAGACAACTGGAAATCCGGTCTTAGAATCTCCATCTCCTCTAGTCCCTATATCCTTTCAGCACTTAGCACTAAAGCCACAAGAGTCAGAGCTTCAAAAATCAGTGCGATAAGAAGTAAAGGAGAATTAATCACCTACAGAATTAAGGCAGAGGAATAAAAGTTAATTTTTTTTGGCAAAGTTGAAATTTTGACTTGAAATGATGAAGTATTAAAATCTGGAGGGAAAAAACGAAACCCTGGTATAAAATGAATAGTTAAAAGGTGTGCTAATGGCAAAGGTTTCAAAATGAGATATTAAATTAGTATAACCAGTCTGAGTGATTCCTACTCGGCTAACGTGTCACCCACATAGGCTGTTCCAGTGCCTGGTCTCTGCCCTAATGGGTTTTAAATCTCAAAATGACACATAAGATCTAACGTTGCTCACTTTTGAATCATCTCGATAAATATGGATCCCTAAAAAAAAAAATTATAAGATTTACCAAAAAAGCTAGCCAAAGAAAAGATCCGAAAACCACCATGCCTATGTCACGTGCATGTTGGGAACAAAGTGTTACGTAATAACAGTTCCCCTCTGGCAGGCTCATCTGGGCCCTGTTACGTATGGATTATTTATTTACTATTTCTGGTCAGTCCTCCCAACCATGCTGAGGCATCATGATTCCCATTTCATAGTTCAACTGAGAAGTGGCAGAGCCAGGGTGCGAACCAGGATCTGTCTGTCTCGAGGGGCACACAGCTTAGTCACATACAGGAAGCGTAATACCATTAATTTTTCCAGGGAAGGAAACAAAAATCCCTAACGAGAAGCTCTGATCAAGGGGAGACAAAGGCCTAAGTTACATGGAAGAAACGGACTGCAGAGACACGGAAATGGTACACAGTAGCCCGGCCAGTGTGGGTCAGTGGTTTAGCGTTGACCTATGAACCAGGAGGGAAAAAAACAAAACCCTGATACTGAAATGAATAGCCAGACCGATTTCCAGTCAAGGCACTTGCCTAAGTTCCAGGCTTGACCTCCAGTAGGGGGCGTGCAGGAGGCAGCTGATCAGTGATTCTCTCATCATTGATGTTTCTATTCTCCCTCTTCCTTCCTCTCTGAAATCCGTAAAAATGTATTTTAAAAAATAGTACATAGTAGGCTTACTTTAATTAACAGAGAAAACAGAAATGATGGTGAGGGTGCTTCTGATGCATCTGGGTTACTTAAAGTGAAATAACCAACTTCATGGTAAGCAGTCAGTATAAAGTCATGAAGACATATTTTCCAATCTGTTTCTCTCTACAGGAACCTTCTGGAAGAAGGACTTCTGGAAGACCATGCCTCTGCCAAAGAACATGAAAAACACCAGGAGTGTGTCTATTAGCTGCCAGGGGGCAAAGTCTCAAAGCTGTCCCACTTCCAGATTTAGTAAGCGAAACAGAAAGAACATACTCTGCACAATGGTTTGGATAAGATTTCTGCTATCATGTGCCTGAGGTTCTGTTGAAATTGTTTCCCATCTGATCTCTGAATTTCTTTAGGGATTTATAAGAAGCACCAACACTGGATATTGTCCCTGGGCCTGGCAAAGTGGATCTTTTAATATTTATTCTATAATGAAGGTGAAAACACACCACCGGCAAATAAAATTAAAAACAACAAAATGAAGTTTTAGCTGTGCCATGCAAACAAAACCCAGAAAAACAGACTAGTGTGCTCCTTACTTCAGAGCCACAAGTCTTACATGGCATCTGTCTTCCCCTCTTCTGAGGCCCTAAGATAGTGTTTTTTGGAGGACCGGGGGGAAATGGGAAAGTCCTTGCAGACCTAAATAAGTTGCGGACTGGAGGACCTGGGATATCTTTTATAAAAAAAAAAAATCACAGATCACCGATAAGGTCTCCCTCCTCCGTATAAGTAGGAGCTGATTCAGGTTTACAGCCATCTGCCTGCCAGAGCACGTCTGAAACTGAGAAGTTAGTCTCAGGGGTACTGATTCATTTGTCCCATATTGATCTACCGAACACTAACTGTGTGCAGAGTTCTGTAGCGAACCCTGAGACTATCGGGTCATGGGAGAGACCAAGATCCTAACCCGATGTGGGCTTAGACAATGCTCACTGGTATTCCAAAGTGGCCCGACAAGGCAGAGGCCAGACAAGGTCAAGCTTGTGTCAGATAATGTCACCTTACTCCACCCTGATTCAGAAGCTCTATTAGCAATATGAAGGCAAGAACAATATAGGCAGAGAAATTTACATAGAGACTTACAAAGCATTGTCACTGACACTGCATTTTACACTCACAACCGCCTCATGGAGTGTGTAGATTACTTATGCCTCATTTATGGACGAGCTGGTAAGTGCAGCCCTTGGGAACCGGCCTCGGGTCCTCTGACTACAGAGGACCTGTTCCCTAGCCCCCTCCATTACATTCCTGTTTGTTAAACGTGTACAAAACAGGATCTAACCGTCTAAGAGTTCCCACACGTCTCCTAGTCCCACAAACAGCAGTCAGTGCTCCCATCTGTGAAGCACAACTTTAAAAAAACTAACAGTAGGCACCAGAATGGACTTAACGCCATTCATGACAATGAAGATTGCTTTCTATTAATAGCATTAGAAGGGGGATGAAGCAGAAAGAGATTGTGTTAAATTAGGTTTGAAAGCAGAACTGCAAAGAAGCATTGTAAATGTCTTTATCAGATATCAGTCTTTGAAAATGACAGGAGGCAAGGCCTTTTCCCCAGGATAATGATAGTAAAAGCAAAACCGATTTAATGAAGTGCAGAGTTTCATCTTTTTTTTTTTTTTTTAATACTGTGAACAGGGTTTACTGCCAAACTCCAATAAACTGTCCATCCATTCATTAAAATACATGGTAGCTTTCAACAGCCTTCTTTTGCAAAAGAGCAGAACAAAACCAAAGTTCAATCAGGTTGTGATAGGAATGGTTTGAGCTTCACATTTCATTCTTAGAGATCATGTAGGTACAACACATTCAAACTTTGTGTTGTTCATACATGTGTGCAGAGTTCTGTAGTAAACCCTGAGAGTATCGGGGTTTACGACAGTAATAAAATCAGTACCCCTGAGACACTTTCATACAGGCTGGTCTAACCACGTGCTTAGCACCGGTTACAATCTTGCCCACTCACACTGTTACAGCCACCCCATGTTTCACCTATACCATTCCTCTCTGACCTACATCTTTTAATTTGCTAAGTAATCCTGAAACAGAAAGCTTTTCTGGATTGGGCGTAATAATTAGGACACATAAATTTGCTGGGTGGACAGTTCCAGGCACTGGGTACGGGGGAAAAAACCAGTAAACAAGCAACTGCAGAGGATATGACTTTGTTTCTTAGGAAGTGACACATGCAAAAGGGACACATTAAATAGAAAAACTTTGAAATCGTTAGTAAGAATAGAAAAATAGCCCTAACTGGTTTGGCTCAGTGGATAGAGCCTCGGCCTGCAGACTGAAGAGTCCCAGGTTCGATTCAGGTCAAGGACATGTACCTTGGTTGCAGGCAAATCCCCAGGTGGGGGTGTGCAGGAGGCAGCTGATCTATATTTCTCTCTCATCCATGTTTCTAACTCTCTATCCCTCCCCCTTCCTCTCTGTAAAAAAATCAATAAAAAATATGCATTAAAAAAAAATAGAAACATACATAGGGGTTCCTCAAGCAAATGTGATGTGGAGGGAGAGAGGGAATGCCAAGCAGGCAGAGAACAAGTATGAAGATCCGTATGGCTGCCTTGGCCTGTTTAGCTCAGTGGATAGAGCCTCCGTTGGTCCACGGTTGAATTCCCATGAAGGGCCTGTATCTGTTGCAGGCGAGATTCCCAGCCCTGGTTGGGGCTGTGGGAGACAACCAATTGGTGTGTCTCTGTCTCCTCCCCTCCTTTCTACTCTCTCTAAAAGTCAAGGGGAATATATCCTCAAGTGAGGATTAACAAAAACAAAACAAAAGATCCGCTTGGCTAGGTAGAAAGTTGAGGCCCCAGATGGAAAGATAAGGCGGGGGAGGGGACCAGCCTGGGCTCGGCTTTGTTAAGAAACTGGGTTTATCTTTCCGGCAAAGGAATGACTTTCTAGGTTTTTATTTTGTCAAGACTCCTCAGCCCGTGCTCTCAAGAACAGGGGGTGGGGTGGGGAGGGCAGCAGGTCTGGAAGTGTGAAGGCCTGTAACCAGGGGAGAGAGCCTAAGGTGTGATAGAAAGAAGTAGACAGGTCTAGTGGGCACGCAGGTCAAGGTGGCTTGGCAGCTAACTGGGGAAGGAGCTCAGAAAGAGTTGCCAAGATTAGTTACTGGTTTGTTGGTTTGGGGGTCACAAGGAAAGCAGCAGCTGCCTTGAGAACAAGGCACACTTTAAGCAGAATAGCCCTGGGAGGGGGTGAGAGGAGGTGGGGGTGGGGTTCAAGCAGCTCCCCGGTGACCCTGGCCTTGGATACAAAGCCACAGGGATGGACGAGCTGGGAGGGTGCACGAGGTCTCCAAAGGAATAGGAGTTTAAAGCTTCCAGTGACTTCGCAGGAAAACCGAGCCACACAATTACCGCGAGAAAAACCTAAACCCTTAACCCGATATAGAAAATATCCGAGATCACAGCCCCAGTCCCATAAAGGCAGGCCGCAGCCAGTGCCGCATCCGCCGCCCCACACCTGCCTCCAGCCCGAGGCCTCCTGCCCTGTGGACATGGTTTCCGGCCGCCCGTCTGCCTCTGCACCTTCCCCATCCGGATCTCCCCTTCCCCATCCGGATCTCCCCTTCCCCATCCGGATCTCCCCTTCCCCAGCCGGATCTCCCCTTCCCCATCCAAATCTCAGCCCGCAACCCCGGCCACTCTCACTGCCCAAGCGTCCCGCTGCATCCCGCTGCCTCCCGCCCCGGGCCCAGCCTCCTGCTCCCCGGCCTCGGCCCCCGGCCCGGCCTCTGAGACTTCCCCCTCCCCCCACCGCGGCCCGGGCTCCGCGACCCGGGTCCAGCCTCCGGCTTCCCGCCCGCCGCCTCCTCACCCCTCACCAGCGGCCTGGCCGCTCCTGGCCCGGCCTCTGAGTTGTCGGTCCGGCCAGCCGGGTCTCCTCCCCCTACCCACCACCCAGGCCGGACTCCTGCTCCCCGGGCCTCCGGGCAAGCCCTCGCCACCCCCGTCGCGGCAGAACAAAAGGCCCGCCGCCCCGATCGAGCCCTTCGCCTCCGCCTCCCGGGAGCAGCTGCAGGCCCAGCTGGTCCCGGAGGGGCGCTGGGCTCCGGAGGATGGAGGGAGCGGGCCCAGGACTGCAGGCCCCGCGGAGGAGGGGCGAGGGCAGCACTCACCGCACAGCCCGCGCACAGCCTCCGCACAGCCCGCGCACAGCCACCGCACAGCCGGCTCACAGCCACCGCACAGCCGGGGCACAGCCACCGCACGGCCCGCGCACAGCCCCAGCCTCCGCAGGGCCGCCCCTCGGCTCCGTCTCCGCTCGGTGCGCGCGGCGCCGCGAGACCAGCGCCCAGATATCCCGCGGGCCCCGCCCCGCTGGCCGCGGGCCCCGCCCACCTCGGGCCCCGCCTCATTTCTCAGCCCCGCCCCTCTGGCTCTGTGGGCCCCCCGCCCATTGGGCCCCGCCTTTTTCTAGGCCCCGCCCCTCGGGCCCGCCACCGCCGCTCTCATAGGCTGAGCGCCCCCCGCCCTCCCGCCCCGGATGCGGTCCCCGCGCGCAGTTTGAAGACCGAAGTCAGGCCCGGGCCGCGGGGAGGCACGGCCTTCCGTCCAGGAAGCGGGTTTCGGAGGTAAAGGGCCCGCGTCGGGCCCCGGGGCAGAGGGGAGGGAAGCGAGGCGGGCCTGACGCCCGGGCTGAACTCCGGGAGGCCGGGGGCGGACCCCGACCCGCCTGGCATCCGGGTCTCCCGCCAGGTTTGCGTCTGGAACGCCCTCCCGACCTCGGTGCCAACGCGCAGTTTTCGCCGAAGAAGGTCCCGGCGCATTGGACAGCGAAGTTCGGGATGAAAGCCAGGGGGCTGGGGCTTCTGATACCTCAGGGCTCCCGCCGGCCCGGCGCTGGGACTGCCTGCTCCGACCCCAGGCGGGGCCTGTGTTTTGGTCGTGCGGTGCATGGCTGCCATTTGTGGAGTGCTTGTTCTGTGCTCTTACATTTTCACATTTTCTTTTTTAAAAAATTATTTTACAGAGAGGGAGAGAGAGTTAGAAACATCGATGAGAGAGGATCATCGATTAGCTGCCTCTTGCACACCTTCCCCTGGGGATGTGCCCACAACCAAGGTACATGCCCTTGCCCGGAATCGAACCCGGGACCTTTCAGTCCGCAGGCTGACGCTCTATCCACGGAGCCACACCGGCTTCACATTTTCTTAGTTTATTCTTTCAACAAGCCCTGGAGGGGTGCACTCCCATCCCCGCTGCGGCTTCGGAAAGGTGAAGTGGTTGGCTTTTTGTTGCAGGAGTTCCACTCAGGGCCCCAGGAATAAACGTTAGGGCTTTCTCAATCTCTCCCAAGTTGAGAGAGGACCGGTGTTTGGCCGTCCCTTTTAGCCCTGAGGATAGGGCCCACGCCCACTCCTGACCGCGGTTCGCACACCGTTATTCCCAAGGAAGGCGCTGGTCTAGGAGCCCTTTGCTGTGCCCAGACCCTGCCCGTGCCAAGCTTTCTTACCAAAACGATGCTCCAGTTACAGCAGGAGCAGCGGTTTTCTGTTTTCCGGTAAATTATACTAACGGACTGGGTCTTATGGCTGGAGGCACCCGCTGATGGGCCAGTCATTTCATTTTACAGAGGGTCCCGCAGGTGGCAGGACTTGAAGGGAAAGACTTTGGGGAAAGCAAGTGGGCCCGTGGGCCTGGGAGTGGCCAGGTGCAGGGAGTGAGTGGGCATTCTCAGTTATTAGGTGAGAAGGCTGGGCAACAAGACGAAAAAGGGGTAACTGGTTGAGGGCGAGGTTCTGGCGTTTGGTCGTCTTGCGGTAAACCAAGCTGTGCATTGGGTGGTGCTCAGGGTCATGAAGGATGTCCCTCGGCAGAGTTATGAGAATGGATGTAAGGGTGATGAGTCTGGCAGAGAGGTAGGCTTTTTGGATGGGAGACCCTCTGGAGAGAGTGGAAAGAAGGAACTGGAAAAGAACATGTTGTATCTCTTATAGGAGATTTTTTGGAAATGTAGGGTTCTGTTCAAGCACAGCCAGGTGAAGCAATTGAAGTGGGGAAGACCCAAGAGTCAGTGAATTAGTTCTACTTAACTTCTTAAGGTGTTATTCACCTGGAAAGCAAATTTCTATAATGCTGTTAGTGTGAGTGAATTTTAATCACACACTTTATTTGGGAAAGTTTAGCCGTGGGAGACACAACATAAATGTTTTCCAAAAGGCCATAAAAGGATTATATGAAGAAAACATTACCCAATACCAATACCAGAACCTTACTAAATACTAGACCTAGAACATAAATGCCAGAAAACACAAAACACTGATGTAAGTTGGGGAGTAAGACTGGCTTGTGATGAAACAAACAAGCAGGAAAACTGGGCCGGGCAGAGGCACGCAAGGCCGGCCTCAGAGCCAAGCCCGCGCCCCCTTGTCCAGCTGTTCCTGGGTACCAGGCCATCCAGTGGCACCTCGGGCAAGTCTAGGCATAAACCGAGGGAAACCGGGCTGTTTAGCTTGTTTATCTGTCTTCTCTCCACCTCCTCCCCACTTCCCCTTCTCCTGAACCTACAGTTCCTCTAATCATTTTAGCATAAGCTGGCCTTGAACCGAGCCTGACCACCTTTCGTTGTAAAACCTGCATCGAACACGATTAAATAAAAACTCTGCTGCAAAGTGTAGAAATAAATAACAGAGCTCTTAAAGCCTACTATTATATGTGTGTGTGTGTGTGTGTGTGTGTGTGTATTTTATTGATTTTTTTTTAGAGAGAGGGATAGAGAGTTAGAAACATCGATGAGAAACATCAATCAGCTGCCTCTTGCACACCCCCTACTGGGGATGTACCCACAACTAGGATACAGGCCCTTGCCCGGAATCGAACCCAGGACCTTTCAGTCCGCAGGCTGGCACTCTGTCCACTGAGCCAAACCGGTTTCGGCTTAGCCTACTATTTTAAAGTGCAACAAATACTTTTCTTTGGAACTTGGAAACCTAAATAAAAATAGTCACGGTCCCTATGTGAAAAGGGGTTTTGCTGTACCATGATGTAAAAGTAAAACAGAAGTCTCCCCAGCAGGAATGACAGGTGTTTCTGAAATGGTTCCGCCGAGGGTAGGAATGAGGAATGCAATACCCAAAACCAGATGCCTGATGCACTCCCGTTCCCCGTGGCCTCTGCGGGAGCCCTCCAGCCTCCTGCGTGTGGGAATATCCCAGCCCAGTTGTCTTCTAGCCTCCACCCAGCTGTTAAAAGTTTCAAAGTGTGCAAAGAACATGAGGGCATCCTATATAATAAAGAGCTAACATGCTCATTTGTTTTCAGCATTTGGGTTTTGTTTGTTTCTTTTAAAATTGTACAGAAACTTTTAAAACTAAATACACATCCAATTTATTTTAAATTTTTAAAAATAAATTGGATGTGTATTTGAAACCTCACAACTTTTATTTGTGTATTGTTTCTTCTATTATTTCAGTTAATTAAATTTTTACATTGTTTTGCATGTATATTTCTTTGTACAGAGACCTTACCTGTTTACACAGTATGATGTGATGTATTTTATTTTGCCATTAATTATTTAAAAAAATTAAACATATTTGCCTGAAAAATACCCAACCAAACAAACAAACAAAAAAAACCCCTATCCCTTTTCCTATAGTAAGTGAATCATAATCCCAAATTGGAAAAGTGTTGCCTGATTTCTTACCTTGGTGTGGTTAACATGAAAGCATTGTATGCAAAAAAAAAAAACAAAAAACCACAAAACAAATGTCACTAATAAACAAGAGTTAAAATGTAGTCATTCACAGTCATTAAATTGACAGAAGTAAAGATTGATTTATTCCTTTTTAAAGTCATCCTTATGATTGCTACAGACATTGCAAAGCAAAACTAGCCAATATTGTATTTCACTTTTATACACTGAGTTATCCTCCCAACGAACAGATGTGTTGATAGCATTGAAAAGAAACAGAAGAAAAGGGATCTGAGAACAGTGGAGCCTGGGAATGAACTCTACCCTAACCATAGCACAAAGATGATGACCAAGCTAGGAGCAGCAGCTGGGGAGGGAGGAGAGCGCTTGATACAATAAAATGATCATAATAGAAACCATAATGATACAAAAACACATCTGCATGTGGCCCTGTAATTTACAAAACATTTTCCTAAGTCTTTGGTTTCTATCCTCAAGGTAACCACCTAAAATATTAAAAAGGAGATTGGTTCCCATTCTGCAGGTGAGGAAGATTCAGGGAGCTTGTCTAAAACCATCGCATTGTCAGATATGAGGGCCAGGATCTAAAAGTTTCTCATGACCAGCTGTTCTCGTTTACAGGAAAACTTCACGCAAGACATCAGATAGAAAGCAGAGTAGGAAATGAGTTTTGAAGTTTTACCAAACTGTATATCCTAAACCACGACATTGGTGTCCTTGTTTGTTTTAGGTGTAATTGCTAGCCATATTACATGGGACAGGACTTGGTCTGCCCACACTTCTGAACCGATGAAGAGAAGATGGGAAGCAAAACTGAAGCAGATTGAAGAGCGAGCATCCCGTTACCAAAGGAAGCCCCTGTCCTCCGTGTACAGGCCCAGGCTGTCAAAGCCACAGGAGCCACCCTCCATTTGGAAACTGTTCCCTCGCCAAACGCAAGCTTTCAATTTTGTTAAAAGCTGCAAAGAGGTAATGTTTTCATTTCCTCCTTGTTTTTAGAGCTACGATGACTTAAGATTTCTAAAATAAATAAAAAAAATCAAGTTTGTCTTTATTTCTGGCCACATATCAACCAAAAGAATTTAATTGTGGTCTCTTTTTTTTTTTTTTCTTTAATATATATTTTATTGTTTTTTCACAGAGAGGAAGAGAGAGGGATAGAGAGTTAGAAACATCGATGAGAGAGAATCATCGATCAGCTGCCTCCTGCCCACCCCCTACTGGGGGCATGCCCGCAACCAAAGTACATGGCCTTGACCGGAATCGAACTCGGGACCTTTCAGTCCACAGTCCAACGCTCCATCCACTGAGCCAAACCGGTCTCGGCTAATTGTGGTCTTAGTATCACATGATTTAGGAAAAACATGGAGTCATTAGCTATTTCCTTTATATTAATAATGAAAAGGAATTTTTAAAGATTAATGACATGTAAATGAAGCGGTGCTTTGAGGAAGAGTGGCCATGTTTACAGACTGAAAAGTAATAGAATGAGGTTTTAATAGTAAAACAAAACTCACAGAAATACAAGAAAATGAATGAGTGGCGTATGAGATTTTTTAAAGGACAATATTGGGGAAAAGGCTAATTGAATTTAAACAGTAGGAAATGAAAATGTCTCAGATATTATAGCTTACATTTAATAAGCTCTGGAACGTAAATCCTAGTGCCAAAGCACACGTGTGTTTCTTTCTGCTATCTCAGTTTATGCTTGGGAGTCGTAGAGATGGGTTTATTGTGACAGTTTCCAGCACATGGGGCAAGTGGGAAGAAGAGCTTGCAACATATTAGCTTCACCAAGGATGTGCTCCTCAAAAATAACCCAAATCAGATGTGCTTTGCACATCATTAGTTCTAGGGGCATTGCGGGCAATATAAAGAAGTACAGGTGACCCTTGAGTAACGGCTTTGAATTGTGTGGGCTCACTTGTTCCCGGATTATTTTCACTATACACTGTGAATGCACTTTCTCATCTTTATAATCTTCTTTTTGCTAGCTTACTTTGTTGTAAGAATAAGGGGTATAGTACAGGCATACCTCAGATATTACGGGTTTGGTTGTAAACCACCGCAATAAAGTGAATTTCAATAAAGCTGGTCGTAATCTTTTTGCTGGTGTAGGGTGTTGCCTTCAACTTGTAAGACACACATCTGAAGTGCAATAAAATGAGGTGTGCCTGTACATCTACAAAATTGACTGTTTTTGTTATTGGTAAGACTATAGACTATTATTAAAGTTTTTGGGGAGTCAAAAGTTAGACACAGCTGGGACCGGTTTGGCTCAGTGGATAGAGCATCGGCCTGCAGACTGAAAGGTCCCAGGTTCGATTCTGGGCAAGGGCATGTACCTTGGTTGCGGACACATTCCCAGTGGGGGGTGTGCAAGAGGCAGCTGATCGATGATTCTCTCTCATCGATGTTTCTAGCTCTCTATCCCTCTCTCTTCCTCTCTGTGAAAAATCAATAAAATATATTAAAAAAAAGAAAAAAGTTAGACAAAGATTTTTGACGGGGTGTCGGCACCCATAAACCCTGCATTGTTTAAAGGTCAGCTGTGTAATGAAAAGATGCATATATGAAATCTAGCATAAATATATTGTGGTTCTGATCATTGATGCTATATAAAAACTCAGTGCTAGCCCTAACCGATTTGGCTCAGTGGATAGAGCATCGGCCTGTGGACTGTCAGGTTTGAATCCAGTCAGGGGCATGTACCTTGGTTGCAGGCACATCCCCAGTAGGAGGTGTGCAGGAGGCAGCTGATCGATGTTTCTAACTATCCTTTTCCCTTCCTCTCTGTAAAAAATCAATAAAATATTTTTAAAACAAACAAACAAAAAAACCAAAACCTCAGTGCTAAAAGTTTAAGACAAGGCCCCTTCTTTGCCTTGTAAAGAGAAGCTCACTCAGATCTTATCAGAATTGTTTGGGAAACAACCACTTTTCATGCTTATTCTGTGTAAACCAAATTCAGGTGTCAGAAGTTTAAATAGTAACAGATTCATTTGATCTTGAATTAAAAAAAACATATAGAGGATTATGGTTGCTGCCCTTAATTGACAATCTATAAAATTTATTTCAGAAAGTTTTTAATAGGTTGAGGCCACTTAGTCCTCCCATGATTTCTCACTCTTGAAAATGGCAGTTTAGTTTCTTTAGGTTCAACAGCTACCGTTAGCTAAAAGGGGACAGAGGAACTTGAGTTTTCCTTATTGGAAGAAACTCTATATGGCAGCAGACACAAGCAATTATACCTAGTGCCACAGCAATTAACTTAAAAAAGATTTGTTTCCCATAGAAAAGACAATTTGTAGTCGCTTATTAAAGTTAAGCATTTTAAAACTTCCTTTAAGCTTTTAAGATTAACTTACATTTAAAAATTATTTTCCATGTTTTTATATGTACTAAAGAATTATTAATTTTATCCCAAATAATTTATAATGTTTAGTTTTAAAAAATAAGTTTAATTTCATAAAATAGGAAATATAATAGGAAGTAAAACTAGACTGATTTTTTTTCTTTTTTTCTATCTTTTTTTTTTTTAAATATATATTTTATTGATATTTTACAGAGAGGAAGGGAGAGGGATAGTTAGAAACATCAATGAGAGAGAAACATTGATCAGCTGCCTTCTGCACACCCAGCACTGGGGATGTGCCCACAAGGTACATGCCCCCGACTGGAATCAAACCCGGGACCCTTCAGTCCACAAGCTGACACTCTATCCACTGAGCCAAACCAGTTTCGGCCTTTTTTTTAATCTTAAATATGCATTACTTGAGTGACTAAAAATAAATAAATACAAATAACTAGATTTTAATTGGCATAGATCTAGTGATTATTTTCCTTGTTTTTAATAATCTATACTAATAAAAGAGAAACATGTAAATTGACCATCACTTCGTGACACCCACAGCCAATAAGAAATGAGTATGCAAATTAACCCAACAAAGATGGTGACGCCCCTGCCCCCCAGGCGCTCCAGGCCTCTGGGCAGCAAGCCTCCTCAGGGCCTCCCTGCTGCACTCCACACCTGTCAACTGTCCTTTCAGCCTCCCTGTGGCCCAGCCTCCAGCCTCAGAGGCAACCCTCTGGTGCCTGAGGTTGAGCTCCTGGTGTATGGTGTCTCCCTCTATTCCACCCCTGCCCCGCTGCTCTAGTAAATAAAACTCTAGTAGCATTGGAGCAGCCCTGCAGATGCAGACACACACACACACACACACACACACACACACACACACACACGGGAGCTCCCTTGGTGCACAGTTAGCATATCCTAGGAGCCCTGGGCCAGCCAAGGGGCAATGGTGGCAGCTCAGCTTTGTTTTGAATAGATCAAGGAGGCCACCTACACAGTAACCCAAATTATCAGATCTCCCTTCTCCCTATCTCCCCAAATCCAGAGGGGAGGGGCAATGGATGTGGAAGGAGTGTGTGTGTGTGTGTGTGTGTGTGTGTGGTGGTGGTGGTGGTGGTGGGCCGGAGGCAGGGGTTGGAGGAGGAAGAGGATGAGGAAGGGGGCCAGTTGCATCCCACTTTCACAATGGGAAAGTGAAATGCACTAGCACACCCAACCTCTCCAGTCCTCCCGCCTGCCTCACTCCTCCCACCTCTTCCCCTTCCCACCCCTCTGGGAGTGCCAGCACTGCACAGAGGAACTCTCCTGAGAAGGAGGGTGAGGAGGAAGCGGCGCCGGAGTGCGCAGGGCTTGCCACCACCTCCGCCACTGCACAGGCTGCCTGAGCGAGCCTGCGGCGTGCAGGCAGCCAGGAGAAGGAAGGCCTATTCTTGCACAAACCTTCGTGCATTGGGCTTCTAGTATGTTTAATAAAGTGTTTAAATTCCAGTGTTTGACAATTTGAATAGTGAAACTCTTTATGGACATTTAATAGCTATACTTGACTTTAGGTTTTCATTTTATTACTTTTTGACTTCTTTTTGCTTTTACAAAGGATGTTCATGTATTTGCTTTGGAATGCGAAGTGGGCGATGGACAACGTATTTACCTTGTAACAAGCTATGTTCAACTTTGGTTTCATTATAAATCCCGGTAAGCAGTTTGTAAAGTCCAGCACATTAAGTTACATTTCCTGCATCTAGTAATGTTTGTGAAATGAATTCAGACTGAATTGGCTTTGGTAGTTCTCAGTCACATAATTAGTTACTATCCATTTACTATAAGAATTGAATTGTGGAGCTTTCGTGTCACAACATTGAATTATCTCACCAGGTGCTGGGAGAAGAATGTGTGTGTGTGTGTGTGTGTGTGTGTGTGTGTGTATGTGTAGGTTCTGTTCTACATGTGCCCCATGATGACACAATTCCCCTCATCATTTTTCCTTGTTCAGATTACTACAAACTTTATATTTGTGTAGGAAACCATCCACACTTTATTTAGCACAAGTTATCCTTTCATTATCAAGTCAGCATCTATTATTTTTTTAATATATTTTTTATTGATTTTAGAGAGGAAGGGAGAGGGAAAGGGAGAGAGAGATAGAAACATCAATGATGAAAATCATCGACCAGTTGTCCCCTGCATGCCCCCCACTGGTGATTGAGACTGCAACCCAGGGATGTACCCTAATCTGGAATCAAACTGTGACTTCCTGGTTCATAGGTTGACGTTCAGGCACTGAGCCACACTGGCAGGGCTCAGCATGTTATTAACTCTGTTAAAGTCAAACTTGTGGGTGCCAGCAAGGATGTTAACTGCAAACATGAGCACAGAAAGCTCATTCAAGTCAGCGGATTCTGAATGTTTTAAACTTTATTTTATTTTATTTATTTGTTTTTAATATATTTTTTTGTTTGTTTTTAATATATTTTATTGATTTTTGTACAGAGAGGAAGGGAGAGAGATAGTTAGAAACATCAATGAGAGAGAGTCATCGATCAGCTGCCTCTTGCACACCCCCTACTGGGGATATGCCCGCAACCAAGGTACATGCCCTTGACCGGAATTGAGTCCCCAAGCCGACGCTCTATCCATTGAGCCAAACCAGTCCCGGCTTAAACTAATTTTTAAAATATTATTTTCCTAATGAAAATAGTAAATCCTAAAATCCTATAAAAAAATTCATGGAATCCCAAGAATATGTAATTATGGGATTCCAGTGTGAAAAAGCTCTTTTCCCAAACAAAATTAGCTTCATGGTGACACCGAAAACAAATATAGAAGTGTTACATAAAATAAACTCATATGTAAATAAACAGTATGAAGTGGACCATATTTTTCAGTTAATAATATTAAGAATGTGATTGTTACATTCTGTTTGTTGGAAACTCGATAAACTTATGGTGAGTTGTTCAGTTCATCATGTTTTTTTATAGCACTAGAGGCCTGGTGCATGAAATTCATGCATGGGTGAGGTACCTAGGCCTGGCAGGCGATCAGGGTTGATTGGGGCTGGGCCAATTAGGGCCAGGCTGGAGAGGAGGCGACGGTTGCCAGACTAGGCATGGAAGGAACTGAGGAAAATGCCAACACCGCCATCATTGGTGCCATGTGGTTCCCCACCTCTCCCGCTTCCCTCACCACTGTGCTGCCATCATGGTGGGTGGGTGGCAAGCCAATTGGTGCTGGCCGGGATGAAGGACAGAGCACGGGAGGTGGGCTGCCAGCCCCAAGGAGGAAGCATGCCCTCAGACCCCTGGAAAAGGGGTCGTGTCTGCCGCCATTCACCCCGCTTCCCCATCCCAGTCTCAGGGCTGACACCCGATTGGGGCCTATCGGCTGGGCGGGGGGTTGGCTGTGGGAGCACACTGACCACCAGGAGCAGCTCCTGCATTGAGCATCTTCCCCCTGGTGGTCAGTGCATGTCATAGTGACTGGTAGTTCCAGTCATTCCCGTTGCTTATGCATATACATATATATATATATATATATATATATATATATATATATATACACACACACACACACATATATATATATGTAAAACAGCTAATATGATATCTTGAGATATAAGATTAAATTCTATGATTTAAAAGGTATCAGATACAAGGCTAACAATCATGAACTATTCATTTTAGAAAACATCTCTTACACTGCTATGAAGTCATTCCTGAAAATGCTGTTTGCAAGCTCTATTTTGATCTGGAATTTAACAAACTTGCCAATCCTGGAGCTGATGGAAAAAAGATGGTTGCATTACTCATTGAGGTAATTTACAGTCTCTGGTTTTTTTCCTTACATCCATCTGTCTCTGTTTTTATTCGTTAAGTGAATCTAGCCTATGTAATAGATAGGGTGTCCCCCCACAAAATATATACACACTATAACAGCTGATAACTAACTTAATTTTCGCTCATTTTCAGGTTTAACTGATTTGAAATAATGAGTGAAGCTAGACTAAGCTTTGAACAAAGAAAATTTATTCTATAGTGCCACTAGACATTTTTTTATGGGGACACATAAAAGATAAAGTTTACAGTACAAAACTTGGTAATAGCTGATGAAGGTGCACAAATACCAAACAAAATTATTTTTGATGTTTATGATTCCATTGCTTCGTGTTATCAGCAGTGCCTGGACCAGAACAGTCACCAGTTTGAAAACAGGCATTGACAGAAAAATTATTCATTTCTGTACATTCTTTTAAAGTTTTATAAAGTTTTCAAATGAACTGTATGCTAATAAACACTGATTTTATAATCATTCCAAGTGTGTATACTTTTTTTGGACATCCTGTGTAGGTTCCGTGGTTCTCCTCCTCTTACTTTTGACATATATCTCTTAATATTACTTCTCTGAGTAAACTTCTAAAAAGGAGTAAGTTCAGTGTTGGTTCATATATTTTTTAACATTACTATATCCAATAAAAAAAAGAAGCATTGAGGACAAAGTGGCAGTTGAGGAATTTTCTGGATTTGTTGTTTTGTTTTTGTTTTTAATTCTCTGGCTTACATTATAAGTAGGTGGCTCTCATAAAGATTAGGCAAAGTGAGAATTTACTGAAGAGGGTAGGATCAGAGAAGATGGGGGCGGGGGTGCTATGATAATGCCAGCACAGCATTAATAAATACAGTTTGTCGCATGACTCTTAGGTAGCTGGGTGCTTGGCAGTTTACTAACATTTAACCCTGCATGTTTTAGTAACTGTTTTTGCAAATGAGAAGACTGAGGCTTCAGGAGAAGCAACTGGTTCTTGGCTACATGGCTAATGCTCTGTTACACGTGCCAGGCGCTGTGCTAACCCTTTACCCTCGTTTTCTCTTTTCCTCCTTGCGACAGTCCCGAAAGTTAGGGTCTAGTATATCCCATTTTGCAGTTGAGGACTGTAAGGTTTGCACCTCACCAAAGTCACAGAGCTGTTAAGTGGCAAAGCCAGAATTCAAACATAGATTTTTCTGACTTCAAATCTTGTGCTCCTGACCCAAGCTTGTTGCCTTACTATCCTATATCCTATATAATAATCCTATATATTATAATAAAGAGGTAATAAGCAAATTGACCATCACTCCAACACACAAGATGACCATCCCCATGGGGACACAAGATGGCTGCCACAAGATGGCCGGCAGTGGAGGGCAGTTGTGGGGGACCAGGCCTACAGGGGTGGGCATTTGGGGTGGACCAGGCCTGCAGGGGAGGGCAGTTAGGGGTGACCAGGCCAGCAGGGGAGGGCAATTAGGTGTTGATCAGGCTGGCAGGCAGAAGCAGTTAAGGGCAATCAGGCAGGCAGGCAGGCGAGCAGTTGGGAATGAGCAGTCCTGGATTGTGAGTAATATTTGTACCAAGATATTTTAATTGTGCTCATGAAAAACATTTGTTTCTTGTGTTTTTAGCATGTTTGTAAAGCACTTCAAGAGTTATACAGAGTTAATTGTTCAGCTGAAGATGTTTTCAACTTAGATTCTAGCACTGATGAGAAATTTAGCCGCCATTTGATATTTCAACTCCATGATGTGGCCTTTAAAGATAACATTCATGTGGGTAAGTATTCTGTTTTTTATTGATTTTTACTGTTTTTTATTGATTTTTTTTTTTTTTTTGCAGAGAGGAGGGAAGAGGGATAGAGAGTTAGAAAAATCGATCAGCTGCCTCCTGGACACCCTTTTCTGAGGATGTGCCCCCAACCAAGGTACATGCCCTTGACCGGATTCGAACCTGGACCCTTTAGTCCACAGGCCGATGCTCTATTCACTGAGCCAAACCGGTTAGAGCTGTATGTATGTATGTATGTATTTATTTATTTATTTATTTATTTATTTATTGTCCCAGACCACACCTTAGGGTTCATAAGGAATCTAGATGAGTAAACCTGAAAGTGTAACCAGCGTACTTGTTTCAGGATGGTAAATATAGAAACAGAGTCCCAGCTGTAAAATGAGGTCACTCCAAAGGGGAACAAGTGGGCAGAATGGGAACACAGAAAACCAAGGTCTGAATAGAAGTCACAACCCTGATTGTTCATCCGACAGGGCAGAGCAGGCAGGTATTCCTAAGTTCCAACAGCAGACCATTGACTGAAGTCCAAGGACCTTGTACCCATTTCAGATCGACAAGTGCCAGACAATTTCCAGGGTGAAAGACATGAGCCTAGTCACATAACCACTGGTCTGTACGGCAGGACCTAGTGTCCAAGGTGCCTGGGCTCCTAATTTCCCCTGTGTGTTCTGTTAGCTTAGCTGTACATTGATTCTCTGGTCTCTCATTTCTCAGTGGTAGTGATTGTAGATTTCCTCCTTGTCCCCTGTTAACCTTGATGGTCATTCCCTGTCATGGCTCCAGTCACCATCTCTGTGCTCATGACTCTCAAAACTACTTCTTCAGTCAAGGTTATTGTTCTTGACACCAGACCCATACACTCAGCTTCAAACTCCACATGACCAAACACCTCCCCTTTCCCCTAGAACTTGCTGTTTCTCCTGTGGTGGGTATATCGGTGAGTGGTGTCACCATCCATCCAGTTACCCAAGTGGAAGTGGTGTCACCTTTGACCTCTAGACGCGGTCCAGCGTCCTATTCAGTGGATTAGCTAGAGTGATCTGTTTATGCCACTGGAGGGCCTCAAGCCCTTCACGGATAACACGCTGCCTTCCGGAAAAAGCCCGCGTCTTAGTTTGCACAGTGAGATCCCTGTGCGTTAGCCTCATCTCTCGAAACTTGGCTCTTCTGGCTCTGCTGGACTCCCACTGGGCCCCGTTTTCTCCATTCTGGGGCCTCTGCTGTCTGCAGGGGCCTGCCTCCAGCTGGTGTGTTGAGACTCAGCGTAGAAATCCTCACCGGAGAAGCCTTCTCTGTGCAGCCCGAAGGCTGGGCACGTGTCCTCTGGGTCGCGGGACTGCCCAGCGCTGAGCAATCACCACTTCCTGAGGCAGTTCCTGGTGCTTGTGTTTGTGTATACTCCGCCTAATGTTTCTTGAGGACAGGGAGTGTTTTTAGAGCTTATGACATAATAATATCTTTATCAATAACATTAATAATGGGATAGTAGCAGAGGCAACGATAATAAGTACTAGTAGGCATTTAATAACTTATTGAATGATGACAATATTAAGTGGGCTCTGCTGTTGGGTGTGGAGAGAGTCCTAAGCAAGCTATTTCCTTGGTGCCTGTTTACTCTTTCTTCATGTCGGCTCTGCCTCTGCCACAGGCTACATTGAGATGTGTTGCTAGGGAGAACCGAAGTGTGACATGGTTAGCAGTCTCTACAAATGTCTCTTCTGAAAGCGGGTGCATTCAAGCTGGGCTTAAAAATGTCAGCCTGTGGATGATGGGAAGAAGGGCTTTGCAGTCAGAGCGGCATAAGCAGAGGGTCGGATGGCCGTCAGCGCCTGGTTTGGGGAGCATCGGGAGTCGTGTGGCTGGAGAGGCCTAATCAGACACAGGTCTCTCCTGTGCAGTGAGGGGCGCCAGCACCAGGGAGGCAGGGATCGGGGGTGAGTCCACATCTCCCTTCCGTTCCCTCCTCCGTGTGTCTCTTGGTGACATTTCTATCCTGTCATTAGCCTTTCAGAAAGGCGAGCGAGGGCAATCTAAAAGCACAAAATGCTCGCAAAATGCATATGTTGGATCTGCCTAAAATGCTTTCCTGCCTGCGTGCCGTAGCACCTACCATTTCTGTGATTGATACGTTCTTTTGAGTTATTCCCAGCCATAAAATTGTCCCTGTTTGAATGATGATGTGTGGTGATGATATTGGGGAAGGGAAATCAAAAGCAGAGTGGTTTCCTGGGATCCCATATTAGTATTTATGTCAGTAACACTGTCACATTCTGGCCCTGTTAGCTTTCTACCCAAGGTCAAAGGCCTGCAGGGCCTGCTGAGTGCTGCCCTGGCACCTGGATCTGAGCCAGGGCCCCACTGCTCTTAGCGCACTCTCAGGGGGGTGTCATTCTGCATTTCCAGGAAAATTAACTCTGTCCTTTTATATTTGTACTAGAGGCCCAGTGCACAAATTCGTGCACAGGTGAGGTCCACCGGCTGGCCCGATGGGGTGGACATGTCAGAAGGAGGAGATGGCAGGAGGTTGGCCAGCCTGCCTGCTCCGATTGGGGCCCAATCAGGGCTGGGCGAGGTCAGGGGAGGGGCTGTGGGTGATGGGCCAGTGGACCCGCCCCCAATTAGGGTGGGGGGGGCGATCAGGGGCCAACAGGCTGGGGGGAGGGGTCTTGGTGGTTGGCCAGCTGGACCTCCCCCTGATCGGAGTGGGAGGGCTGATCAGTGGAGAGGGTCCGTGGACCGATTGGGGTGGTGGAGGCCCATCATTGGCGGGCCGGGTGGGGAGGGGCTGCAGGCTGATCCAGGTGGGAGAGGCTGATCAGGAACTGGGCCGGCCCGGAGAGGGAGGGGCCATGGGGGGTTGTCCCTCCTCTCCCTCCCCCGCCCCCTCCAAATTGGGTTGGTTTGCTGGCTGCAGTGTCATAGTGACTGGTCATTCCAGTTGTTACGGCATTCCCGGTTGCTGGCTTTTTATGTAGATAGATAGATTGCTTTGTCGTCCTTTGACATATGCTTTTACCTCACTCAGAATTTACCTCATTTCCCCTAAACCAGAAATAATCGTGTCTGTATATGATTGCAAGGATCAAATGCTTTTGCCCTCATTTTAATGTTTAGTGTTTATAAGACAGTGGGTTTATTTCTTTGAGTAAGGAGGTAATTAAGTAATTTGTAGAAAGATTTTTTAATTTAAAGCATGTACATCTTATATAATTTAAGGATTTATGCTATATGGTAACTAAAGTGACAAACTCAGATTATACGAGTTTTAAAGATTAAAATTAAAAATTTCTACACTGTTGCATTCTCTAATCTTATTTACCTGAAAGTCACAGAAGAGGCATGTTCCAGTTTATAGTAATAGCTCAGTGCTAAAACCAAAAATAAAAAGACTTGCTGTGAAAAATTGGGTAGATTTGGGCCTAGATCTTAAGTTACAGTTTGTGAAAAAGAAGAATTAGATTAATCATAATTTTTTCCCGTAGGTAATTTTGTGAGAAAGATTCTGCAGCCTGCTTTTCATTTGATTGCCAGTGGAGATGATGAAGATGATGGTGGGATTCCAGAGACAGCCAGCCAATCACTTTCCCCTTTTTCTGAACCACCGATTAACCAAGGAGTTTCCTGCAGTGAAATGTCCACAGACAAGGAGACGGGAGAGAGCCGGACATGGAATTCAAAGGCCCCGGGGAGGCTGAGGTCCGCGGAGCGGAGCAGCCCTGACCTTTCCTTCCTGGTTGTGAAGGACCCTGCAGGGAAAAAGCGTCTCTTTGTAGATCTAGGTGAGTAGCATCAGCAGCTCTGTGAGACTGTCCTTGTGTTCTTCTGTGAGGACCAGTCCGTGCCTGCTGCCGCCCCTGTTCCCAGTGACCGTGGGGTCACCAGCAGGATGGAGGCAGGGAGCTCGGGTTGCTGTTCAGAGATCTCAGGGAGGTCCCTGTGGGACGTAAACACCAGGCGTAATAGGACAGGGCAACATTTTTTTTAGAAAACACTTTTATTGAAGTATAACATTCAAACAGAAACACGCATGATTTGTGAGTGTACAGGTCAGTGAGTTCCCACAAAATGGACATATCCTGTCACCACATCACCCAAGACAAGAAATAGGTGACAGGACCCAGCACCTCCTCCATCCCCTTCCAGGCATTACCCCTCCTCCGCAGAGCTAATCTCTAATCTACCCTCTAATACCAGAGAGAGAGAGAGAGAGAGAGAGAGAGAGAGAGAGAGGAAGGGACCGACCTTTTCTGAGATTCGGCACCACAAATCATCACCATCTTGAAAGCTCTCTCATAGTCTAACTTTTTTCCCTAACACATTGTCCAGCCTTTCTACTTATTTATTAGGAGGATTGCCTCCAAAATACTTTAGTTTGCTATTTCTGGATACGGCATTCTTTCTTGCCATCTCCAATTTATTTTAATTTCTGTGTTGCTTTTGCTTACATCTGGTAAAATGTAAAATGTATTTTTTAAAAATATATGTATGTATTTTTGTTTCTTGTAATGAGAACCTTTAAGATCTACTCTCTTAGCAGCTTTCATATATGTGATATAGCATTTTTTAAAAATTATATTCAGAGAGGAAAGGAGAGGGAGAGAGAGATAGAAACATCAATAATGAGAATCATTGCTCGGCCAACTGTACACCCCCTACTTGGGACTGAGCCCGCAACCTGGGCATGTGCCCCTGACTGGAACCGAACCCAGGACCCTTCAGTCCGCAGGCTGACACTCTATGTACTGACCCAAAGCAGCCAGGCCACGATACGGTATTAGTAACCAGAGTTGCCATGCGGTACTTAGATTCTCAGGACTTCCTTATCTTAGAGCTGGAAGTGTTTATCTTTTGACTTCCCCTTTAACCCACTTGGCCCATTTCCCAACCAAGGCAACCACGAGAAGTGGCCGTTCTCTGTATTTATGAGCTGGTTTGGGTTTTTTTGTTTTTTTTTAGGTTTCACACTATAAGTAAGATCATTTGGTATTTGTTTTTGTCTGGCTTATTTTATTTAGCATTATACCCTCCAGTCCATACAAATAGTCACAAATGATAGCATTTCTTTGTTTATTTTGGCTGAATGAAATTCCATTGTACAGTAGTTCCCCTTATCTGATGGGGGTATGTTCCAAGACCCCAGTAGATGCCTGAAACTGTGGGTAATCCTGTACCCTATGTATATTATTTTTTTTCCTATATATACACACCTATGATGAAGTTTAATTCATAAATTAGGCACAGTAAAAGATTAGCAATAATAATTAACAAAATAGAACAATTATAACAATATACTAAAGTTATGTGAATGCAGTCTTTCCCTTTCTCTCAAAGTTCTTTCTTTCCAATTTGGATTGCTTTTATTTATTTAGTACTGTACTATACTCACCTTTCTACTTAAATGAAGCACTGTCTGGCTTTTTTTTTTTGCCAGTATTACTGCTCTTTTTCTCAGGGTCATTATTATCCTCCTATGTAATAAAAGGCTAATATGCAAATTGACCAACCAGTCGCTATGACGTGCACTGACCACCAGGGGACAGATACTCAACGCAGGATACCCACAGGGGGAGCACTGCTCAGTCAGAAGCCGGGTGAGCGCAGCAGCAGTGGCAGGAGTCTCTTCTGCCTCTGAGGCAGCGCTAAGGAGCAGCGGGCAGGTGGGCAGTGAGGAGCAAGGGCTCCTGGGCTACAAGAGGGATGTCTGCCTGCTGGCTTAGCCCCGCTTCCTGCAGGAAGAGAGCCTAAGCCAGCAGGCAGACATCCCCCAAGGGGTCCCGGACTATGAGAGAGTGCAGGCTGGGCTGAGCCCCCCCCCCCCCGCCAGCCTCCCCTGGAGTGCATGAATCTTCATACACCGAGCCTCTAGTATAAAATCAGGGTCAGCTGTACACAAGCACTGCAACTCTGCAAGATGATCTGATAACGAAGATGGTTATAAATGACAAATGGGTGAGAAAGGAAAGGATGATTCATGCTCCTTGCAGGCTGAAACAGGATGGCGTGAGATTTCATCATAAACTCAGAACGGCACACAATTTAAAATTCATGGATTGTTTATTTCAGGAATTTTCCATTTAATATTCTCAGAACATGGTTGACCACAGGTAACTGAAACTGCAGAAACTGAAACCTCAGAAAAGGGAAGGTTACTGTATATATGTAGTTTGTTGGTGGAGTCCCTAAAGCTTTTTACACGTAATATCACACCATCTGCAAATAGAGTTCTTTCTTTCCAATTTGGATTCCTTTTATTTTCCTTAACTAATTTCTGGGTAGAACTTTCAATACTTTGTTGAATGGGTGGTGAGAGTGGGCATCCTTATCTAATTTCTGATCTTATCAGAAAATTTTTAGCACTTCCTATGTATGATGTTAGCTGTGGGTTTGTCACATGTGGCCTTTATTATGTTGAAGTACATTCTCTCTGTATTAACCTTGTTGAGAGTTTTAACCATAAGCGGATGTTGAATATTGTCAGTTGTTGCTGTTGTTTGCATTTATTGAGATAGTCATATGATTTTTATCTTTCATTTTGTTAATGTGGTATATGGTTTGTTTTTGGATATTGAAGCATCTTTGCATCCCTGGAATAAATCTGATTTGATCATGGGGTATGATTCTTATAAAGCATTGTTGAATTTGGTTTGCTAATACTATTTTGAAGATTTTTATATCTATGCTATCAGATACATTAGCCTGTAATTTTGTTTTCTTGTGGAATCCTTGTCTGGTTTTGCTATCAGGATGATGCTAGCCTTGTAAAATGAATTTGTAAGTGTTCTCTTTATTTTCTTTTTGGAAGATTTTGAGAACTATTGGCATTGATTTTTGTTTGAATATTTGGTAGAATTCACATTTAAAGTCACCTGGACTTTTGTGGGGAGGTTTTGGATTACTGCTTCAATCTCCTTACTAGTAATTGACCATTCACATTTTTTGTTTCCTCATGGTTCAGTATTATAAGACTGTTCCTAAGAATTTATCTATTTATTCTAGGTTGTTGGCATGTGATTGTTGTAGTCTCTTATGATCCTTTATATTTCTGTGGAATCAGTTATAACATCTCCTCTTGTTTCTGACTTTATTTAAGTCTCCCCTTGCTCACCCTCCTCCCCATCTCCCGAGCCAACCCATGAGTCTAGCTAAAGGTTGTCTTTATCTATTCAAAGAATTGGTGTTTTGGGTTTCTTTGATCTTATCTATTATTTTTTTAGTCTCTATTTCATTTACTAGTACATCTGCTCTGATCTTTGGTATTTCCTTCTACTAACTTTGGGCTTTGCTTTTTCTTCCCTTTTTTAATTCTTTGATGTGTAAAGTTAGGTTGTTTGAGAGGCCTGATACATGAAATTCGTGCACAGATATGTGCGAGGGGGTCCCTCAGCCCGGCTTGCACCCTCTCGCAATCCGGGAATGCTGTCTTCTAACTGCTCGCCTGCCTGCCTGCCTGCCTCATTGCCCCTAACCGCCTCTGCCTGCCTGCCTGATGGCCTATACATTTATGTAAGAGGGTATTAATGTTCCATACTATTATTGTTTTGCTGTATATTTCTTCTTTTTGGTGTATTAATATTTCCGTTATATACTTCTGTGCTCCTTCATTGGTTGCATAAATATTTACAAATGTTTTATCTTCTTTTTGGATTGACCCCTTAATTATGTAATGCCTTGCTTTGTCTCACCATAATCTTTGATGGGTTTTGTTTTTGAATCCATTCAGTCATTGCTTTCTCTTTTGATTAAGTTTTTAATCCAGTCACTTTTAAATATATTTTATTGATTTTTTACAGAGAGGGAGGGAGAGAGAGAGAGAGAGAGAGAGAGAGAGAGAGAGCTGAGAGAGAGAGAGAGAGCTAGAAACATCGATGAGAGAGAAACATCGACCAGCCGCCTCCTGCACACCCCCTACCAGGGATGCGCCCGCAACCAAGGTACATGCCCTTGCCCGGAATCGAACCCGGGACCTTTCAGTCCGCAGACCGACGCTCTACCGCTGAGCCACACCGGCTTCGGCGATCCAGTCACGTTTAAAGTAATTACTGATGAATACATACATATTGCCGTTTTGTTGTTTCCTGGCTGTTTTATAGTTCCTCTATTCCTTTCTGCTCTCGCTCTGTTTCTTTGTGGTTTGATGATTTTCTTTAATGGTATGTTTAGATTTCTTTCTCATTATCTTCTGTGTATCTACTCTAGATTTGTGCTTCGTGATTACTGTGAGGTTTACATATAACAACATAATATGTAGCAAATTTGTAACTTTGAATGCATTCTAAAGTTCTGTATTTTTACTATCTCTATGTTTTTGATATCACAGTTTACATTTTTTTATTTTCTCAATCCCTTAGCTAATTATTATACTTAGCAGTTTTTCATACTTGCTTTATAAGTGTTTAATCCACTACTTTGACTAGACATATACCTTTACAAGTGTAATTTATACTTTCATATGTTTTCCTATTATGAGTTAGTGCTCGTGGGTCAGCTCTCAGAGGTCCCTTGAACATCTCTTGTAAGGTTGATTTAGTGGTGATGAACTCCTTAACTTTTGCTTGTCTGGAAAACTACCCTTTAATATGAATGACTTCACCAGTGTTGGGGAAAGCCCCAAAAGTCTAAATTCAGGATGGATTCTGAGGAACTGACACACAGCCTTACTCAAATTCATAAAAGCTTTAATAGGAGAAACATACAGGGGCAAAGCGGCGGCTCCCGGTGGTGGTGGGCTGGGAAAAATCCACACCCCTCCCAAGACAGAGTTCCCTTTTTAAAAATACATTTGTATTGATTTTTTTAATTGTATTCCTCTGCCCTGTGAATTATGTTTGATACTTTCTTGTATTTTCTCTTTGTTAAAGTTCTCACTGATTCATAGGTTGACACTCGACCACTGAGCCACGCTGGCTTGGCTTTTATTGATTTTAGAGAGGAAGGGAGAGAGAGATAGAAACATCAATGATGAGAGAGAATCATTGATCTTGATCAGCTGCCTCCTGCATGCCCCCTACTGAGGATCGAGCCCACAACTCTGGCATGGACCCTGAGAAGGAATGGAACTGTGACCTCCTGGTTCATAGGTCGACACTCAACCATTGAGCCACACCGGCCAGGCCAGAGTTGTTTTTTTTAAACCAGATGATGGGTAGTTGTATAAAACTCGCAAGAGAACAAAGTATCATTCCCTCCTCCTCTTCTTCCTCCTCTCTCTCCTCTCTTTTCCTTCCTCTCCCTCCCTCTCTATCCCTTTCCCTTCTAGGACTCCTATAATGTGTTAGTCTGCTTAATGTGTGGTTCTCTAGTCCCTTAAACTGTTTTCACCTTTTACATTCTTTTCTCTTTTTGATTCTCTGAGTGATTTCATTCTCTGCCCTGTCTCTAGTTCACTGATTCTCTCTTCTGCTTCATCTACTCTGCTATTGAACCCCTCTAGGGTCTTTTTCAGTTTAATTATTGTATTCCTCTGCCCTGTGACTTATGTCTGATATTTTCTTATATTTTCTATCTCTTTGTTAAAGTTCTCACTGTTGATCCATTTTCCTCTGAGTTTGTTGAGCATCTTTATGATCGTACATTGAACTCAGTATTGGGTAAATTAGTTGACACATTGCGGACAAGTAGTTTTATTGCTAGATTTACCCAGTGGCCAGATAAGTTTCTATTGAACGAGTACAAAAAGTTTTATATAAATGTTAAAGGCATGCTTTAAAATTAAATACCCAATGCTCTTCTTTCTTTTCTTTTTTTTTAAATTTTTTTATTTTATTGATTTTGTACAGAGAGGAAGGGAGAGAGATAGTTAGAAATATCGATGAGAGAGAGTCATCGATCAGCTGCCTTTTGCACACCCCTACTGGGGATATGCCCGCAACCAAGGTACATGCCCTTGACTGGAATTGAACCTGGGACCTTTCAGTCCCCAAGCCGACGCTCTATCCATTGAGCCAAACCGGTCCCGGCCCCATTGCATTTCTTACATGTTCTTACTAATTAATATCTTTTAAAAGAATTCTCATGACTGGCCACAGCCTTAAAACAGAAAACACGAGAATTCTCGTGATCCGTCCGCAATGTGTTAATTTCATTAAGAATTTTTTTCTTAAGTTTTATCTGGTTCTTTCATTCGGAACATATTCCTTTGTGTCCTCATTTTTCTTAATTCTCTGTGTTGGTTTTTATGCATTAGATGAAACCGCCACCTCTCCCAGTCTCGAAGGCTTTGTATAGGAGATTAACGTTCTGTTTAACTCTGGCTCTTGTCAAGCCTTCGTGATCGTCCAAGCAGGCTTTTTTTTTTTTTTTTTTTTTTTTTAATCTCTAATAACTCCCAGGAGTTGAGGGTGTGCCAGAAACAGTCTGTGTCTCAGAAGGGAGCATCTCAGCACCTAGATTGATGCTGATTGGAAGCCGGCCCTCAGGCTGCAGCTTTTAAAGAATGCAGATAGACACAGTCCTGGCCTCTGGGCTGGAAGGGTGAGCCCCAAGGCCGCCAGAGCCAGGCCATCTGGAGGTGTTTCCTGAGCAGGAGACACAAAAATCAGGTGCTGGACGAGTGTCTGAGCTCCTTCATGGGGATGCCAGTGAGCGGCAGCGAGGTGGAGGGAGAGGGCAAAGATAGTGCCCCTGGCTCACCTTCCCTGGGAAGAGCTCTGTGGCCTCAAAATCGTGTGCCAAACCTGAAACCTGCAACCGAGGGGCACGCTCTAAGGCAAGCAATTAAGACTCTTTCATAGAAAAGCTGTGTTTCAGTCTGCTGTCTGTGCAGTGCCCAAGAGCTTACAGTCCTATGGGACCCACAAATACAGGGCAAGCAAGGGGTGCCCCCCGAGTGGCAAGGGGGCACCAGACGAGTGGGAAGCGCCCCTCTGGGAGATAGTGGTGCTCTGGACTCAGCCTGAGAGCATGGAGGAGGGAGGCTGAGGGTGTGCCCAGCTGGCACCTGCTGAAGAGAGAAAGCAGAAAGGGCACAGAAGAAAAGGTGGTGCCAGAGGCTGTAATAGGCAGAGGGATAGCAGGAAGATGGTGCCCACCAGCCTCCATCCCCAGAGGGTGTGTGAGCAGGCCCCCCACAGACCCCCACTTTAAACAGCAAATGGGTTTCTTGCACATCAAGTCTGGTGCTTTTCAAAGGGCTGCTTCCGGACCTGTTGGCCACGGCCCCGCAGGTTTCCCTGGGGGGAACCCCAGGTGACCTGCACAGCCAGGTGTTTGAGAGGTTTTGCTTCCCAATTGCCGATCTTAAAAGTTGGGGATCCACCCTCTCCTCCCCCATGTGGTGGGTCACCCTGCCAGGGTGCGAGTGTCTCAGCCTTTCCTACCTGCTTTGATGTGGCCTCCTTTCATTTTCTCTCTGTGAAGGGGGACTCCCACCAGATTCTAGGTTTTTTCCAGAGTTCGTTTTTCTATCTATAGCTGGGTTCCTTGTGACCACAGGAAGGGCTGAGTTCAGGGTCTTTCTAGGTTGCCAAGGATGAATCAGAACTATTGTTTCTCCTAAAAATGCTATGCAACTAATTTCACACTTGCTGACTGTAAAAACAACTGAAAACATGCGTTCATACTGCTGTGTTAATTTTTCTTATATAGGAGTTTATACAAGAAACAGGAACTTCCGGCTGTACAAGTCATCAAAGAGAGGAAAGCCCGTGGTGCTGGAGGCCGCTGAAGATAACAGGTTTTCTCTCACTGAGTCAGAGAGCTCGTCTGAAGAGCAACAGTATTTCCTCTCTTCTCTGGTCAGCAATGTCAGGTGTGTGGTATCACAACTAAACTAGTGTGTGTTCACGAATATTATTATACACAGTGAAGGGCATCGCACAGCACTGAAATGTAAATTGTGTAGATTCATTCTACCTTAAAAAGCAAGAAAGTCAGTTCTTAAAATTCTAGGTTACTGTTGTTTGTCTATTAACTGAAACATAATAGTAAAATTTATTTTCTAACCACATAGTATTCTGTGTCCTTTTATAATTATGTTTTATACATTTTTTCCAGTCTTTCTAAAATGATTAACATTTTTCTAAAGAAGAAAATAGAAAGTTTTATTGCATTTAGAAATATAATTACTATTAACATTTCTTTTTTTCATATATGCACATACATATATACTTTATGTAACTCCTATCATTTAAAAAATATTTGTTGAGATTATATGGTTTGTCACCTGTTTTATCCACTCAGCATATTCTGAATATTTGCCAAGTTAATAGTTTGCCAGCAGTTAATTATAAGTAAAACTTTTCATACCTATATAATTTTCCATTGTATTCATATACTCTAATTAGTTTTATTGTTGAACACTTGATTTTATGTTTTGGTCATGTAAAAAAAGTGTGAGCCGAAACCGGTTTGGCTCAGTGGATAGAGCATCGGCCTGCATCCCTGGTTCGATTCCGGTCAAGGGCATGTACCTTGGTTGCGGGCACATCCCCAGTAGGGGGTGTGCAAGAAGCAGCTGATCGATGATTCTCTCTCATTGATGTTTCTAACTCTCTCTCTCTCTCTCTCTCTCTCTCCCTCCCTGTAAAAAAATTTTTTTAAAGAAGTGTGAAAGACATCTTTCAACAGAAATATTTGCCCGGCCAGTGTGGCTCAGTGGTTGAACATCAACTCATGAATCAGGAGATCACGGTTTGATTCCTGGTCAGGGCTTGTGTCTGGGTTGCAAACTCAATCCCCAGTAGGGGGCATTCAGGAGGCAGCCAATCAATGATTCTCTCTCATTATTGATGTTCCTATCTCTCTCTCTCCCTGTCCCTTCTTCTCTCTGAAATAAGTTAAAAAATATATACATATACTGTATATATATATATACATTTGCCTTTAATCCCCTTGATTCTAGGCTTGCAATTTTTGTTAGTCCAAAGAACTAAATTACTTTAACTTGCTCTTCATTTGCCTTTCCCAGATATAATCTTAAAAAGAAACTCTGTAGAAATGGATTTTAATAAAAATGTGTAAAGTACTTGCTGCAGGGAAAACTGTTCCTGGGTTGTTAATGCACAACAGTCCCAGGAAGGCGGGGAGACGGCTGCTTTTCTTCAGATGTTTCTGGACTGTTTGAGTTCTTCCATGACATATCTCAGAAGTAATGTCAAAGTATTGGTCTCCTCACCTTTAAAGTGGAAATAATATTTGCATCTGTCTTAGGGAGTTGTTAGGATTAAATAAATTTAAAAACTGCATATAAAATATTGATGCTGCCGAAACCAATTTGGCTCAGTGGTAGAGCGTCGGTCTGTGGACTGAAAGGTCCTGGGTTCGATTCCTGTCAAGGGCATGTACATTGGTTTCGGGCACATCCCCAGTAGGGGGTGTGCAAGAGGCAGCTGGTTGATGTTTCTCTCTCATGGACGTTTCTAGCTCTCTATCTCTCTCCCTTCCTCTCTGTAAAAAAAATCAATAAAATATATTTTTAAAAAAATAAAGAAATGAAAATAAAATATTGATGCAGTGCCTGGCACACAGTATCTGCACAGTAAATGTTGAGTAGTGGTGGCAGTTCTGAGATCCAGAAGTAGTGTGAGAGTAGTGTAAAACTGTATGACAGTTGCTGCCCCCCGTTGATGGCACCAGAATAAGATCACATTCTATCATGTATGGAAAAGCAACATAGGGGACCTGTGATAGATACAGCCTGAGGCACCCCATTTCTTTTGTAGCTTCAATATTAATTTCACAGAAATGCAGAGTTCTACTGACTTAGGGCTTCCTTTGTTGTCTTTTGTGTATCCAAGTAGAGAATTTCTTTCTGAAATTAAAAGCAAAATTCTTTACAGTTATGAATGTATCTTTTACTTTTGTTCATTTCAATCCATTTTTCCCTCTGCTGTCCACCTGCCTTTTCCTTCTCTTCTTCCATTTATTTACACTTTTACATCATTGAAACCAACATTTCAGAGGCTCTGTCTGTCTGAGGAATCACACTTCCTCCCATCGCCTCGGCAGCCTTGCCGTCCTCGGCTCACTCTGCAGGAAAGGGGTTAAGTGGTCACCACACTTCTCTTTCCATGTGGGTGGGATTGGTGCTCTTATAGGCAAATGTGGCATAAATGTCCTGGCATAACAGCTGTTGAACGGAGGATTTTAATGTGGAATTCTTTGAAATTGTTTCTTTTCTGTAGCTATGTCTCTTTAATTCTAATAATATTATTTTGTTTCTTGAACATATTTTCTTCAGATTCTCAGATACCTTACGAGTACTTAGATGTGATGCATCCGAGAACAAACAGAAACAGTCTGGGCATTTAAATAGTACCGGCACTTCAGGTAATTTTACAAAACTAATTTTCTGTGAAAATTTAAGGATGTTAAATCTGTTTCGACTTTAAAATTTTAAGTCTTATATATTCATATTTATTGATCTTTTAAAATGACCAAGTTTCTATCCAAAATTAAAAAGAGATATTTTAAAAAGCGTGTCACTAATTTTCATTATACCATTCTGGGAAAAAAACAAAAACCCTCAAAATAATATATTGCTTGTATAAAATGAACACATATTAAAACACGGTTCTCTTCATCTTCTGTCTGCAAAGGGATGACCACTGTTGGTAGCTTCCTATCTAACCAGGAGGGTTTTTCCTGTATTTCCAGTAATATGGAGAGCATCTCATTCTTTTAATGGCTGCAGTTTCTCATGAAAACTATATAGTCTTCATTCCTATACTGAAGAACATACAGTGGTTTTTCTAAGATTTCCTACATAAACTCTCCACTGAACATTTTTATGTACGTATTTTGGGCTATTATTATTTACTAGAGGCCTGGTGCACGAAATTTGTGCACGTATTGAGGCCTTCTGGCTACTAGCAGGGGCCTTCCTTCTGGCTGCCAGCTGCCAGCCAGGGCCTTCCTTCTCCAGCTGCCAGCTGCTGGCCGGATCCTTCCTACGTTATATGCTGTTCCCTGGTGGTCAGTGCACATCATAGCAAGCAATCAAACTCTCAGTCTCCTGGTCGAATTCCCAAGGGGACACTTTGCATATTAGCCTTTTATATATATATATAGAGAGAGAGATAGATAGATAATAGTGAAAAAATGAAAATAATCTAAGTGTACAACAAAATGGGATTGGTTCATAATATAAAATTTTCTGAAGTCATTTAATTAAAATTTATAAAGTCTATAAGATATGGAAAATATCCACTACCTCAGAGGACCAGGCCAGCTCCTGGGTGGAAGGGACTTCACTCCCTTATCAGAGTCAAGAAAGAAATTGATATGATTATTACATGCTTTTGGTAATAATTATTGACATTTGGCTTAATTGAGAGGTTTGAATTTTACCTGCTTCCTTGTAGGATAATAAAAATCCATGACTGGTTAGGAGGAACATTGAAAAAAAGGGGGAGTGGGAACCAAGGGGGAGGAGGTAATCAAAATTATACCAGTCAACTTAAATCAAAACCTCAACTTTTGACCATTATCATTTATAACTAATATTTCTTTCCATTGCAGTAGAAAGCATTGAAGGCTTTCAGGGCTCGCCCTACCCTGAAATTGACCAGTTCGTTCTTTCTTTGGTGAATAAAAATGGCATTAAAGGAGGTAAAGATAATCATATTCTTTATTAACTGTTTTATGATAGAGTAAAAATGCCCTTATAAACATTATTTGCATTTTAGGGATTCGGCGATGGAACTACTTTTTTCCAGAAGAATTATTGGTTTATGACATTTGTAAATATCGCTGGTGTGGAAACATTGGAAGAGCCCACAAGAGTAATAATATCATGTAAGTAATATTGTTTATTCATAAGTTCTACATTTCTAACTAATATTTTTAATATTTATAATTTTTAAAGTTGGAAATATAAAAATGATTGTTTTTATAACATATATATATAAAAGGCTAAATTGACTCGTGCATGCGCGATACATATAAAGCTCTCACTGGTGCCAGTCACATGCATGTATCTAGATCTGTCATTGTCGATCGTGAATTTGGTTTACACTTCTATGATAAAGGGCGAATAGCGATATTAAAATATTTCTTCTAATTTCCTTTCCATGTGTACAAATTTCATGCACCAGGCCACTAGTTTAGTTATACCAGGCAGTCCTTACATCTTACTTGATTTACATCATTTTGTGTTTATGTCACCATCTCCCATTTACAGTATTAAAAAAAAAAAAAAAGTTCCTTCATTTTGACGTACTTATGTGCTTTGTTATTATTTATTTACCACAAGTAAAGGTCAGGGATTATCTTTCTTTTAAATGTTTTTTTTACTATTTCACTTCATTACTATTGTATGTGCTCCGTGTGAATGACATATATACTTACGTAGGTGGGTTCTGACTTACGGCAAAAATCAGTTACATTGCGCTGTAGGAACAGATCTCCAATGTAACCCGAGGACTACCTGTAATTCAATTTATATTTAGTTTGGATATAACATGTAACTTGAATATTTTAATTACAACCTTCCACCCAGCACCTGTCATCTTCATTTGCACTGTATTTGGTAGAATAACCTCACAGATGTATGATCCTGAGAAGGCTAAGGTAGGACGTACTGGGGCTAAAAGAAACGAGACGGTAGATGGACAGTGGTGGAAGGTCTCTCTCCTTCTGTTGCTGTTGGCCTCTGACACCTCACGGAGTCTAAAGCTCAATGGGACAAATTTGGACAAGGAGGAAACGTCTCAGTGTTAAGAGTTGGAGTGAAGGTTATGTTTATGTGTTCAAGACAAAGAATAGTATAGAAGGAAACCACTATTTCCTGAATGCTTGCTGCCCATGCCAAGCAGTTTTAATGTTAGTTTCTTTTTAATCCCCTGGCAAAGGAGAGGAAGTTAAGGATGAAGTAAAACCTGAAAAGAATTTTAAATAATAAAAGGATATGTTTAGAACAGGGATAGAGTAGAAACCCAGTAGTTATCTCTCTCTATAAAAGCCTAAGCAACAGAACGACAAAATGACCAAACAACTGACTGGCCAACCAATCACTCTCTCATGTCTGGTACATGGGCTGTATGTGCTGGACATACAGAGCTCTGACAGTAGATAAACAGCATAATTTCTTATATAGCACTAGAGGCCCAGTGCATGAATTCGTGCACAGTGGGGTCCCTCAGCCTGGCCAGTGATTGGGGCTGAAGGGGGACAGCACTATCTTAATTGGTGGGTACAGAGTCGGAAATATATTTTTTCTTGGGATATATCTATTTTTCCCCCTCAAGTCCACTTTTGTATGATATTTTTGGCAATCAGTTTTCTTTTGCTTGGTGTATATTTTTTACTTTTTGAATTTTTAAGTTTTCTCCATCTTTAAGAATCACCATAACTCTTATTATATAAAGAGCATGTAGCTGAATTTTACTTATCTTATTCTATTAATTTTTTTTTTTTTTTTTTACCATAAAGGATTTTGGTTGATTTGAAAAATGAAGTTTGGTATCAAAAATGTCATGACCCCGTATGTAAAGCAGAAAACTTCAAATCTGACCGTGAGTTATTAAATTTGACATTTAGCACAAAGTGAAGACTAGATGTCTATGTAAAACAGTTTCACTCTTTCCGATTCAGGTTTTCCTTTACCTGCTGAAATATGCCTCCTGTCTCTTCTCAAAGAGGTAAGTGCAGATTTTAGTTTCTCTCCTGACTACTGGGCTCAGTGTATACATGAGCTGTGAGTAGTGTCCAGTTTTTACATGTACTGTGGGAAAATGAGTGGTGTGACTGTTCCTCAGCGCACCCCATCCTTCTGCACTGCTCCATACGGAGTTGTAGATAGCTTTAACCAGTCCCTCTACTAGAAAAGTGTGTTTCTCTAGGAAGTGTACAAAAACACTCATCTTTGTGTTTCTTTAAACCAGATCTGTAGGAAGAATTTCTAGAAGTTGAATTATGTCAAAGGGAATGTATATATTTTAAATTTTGGTAGATTGCCAAACCAACGATTTTCCTTTTAAAATTTTCTTACCCAAAATAATTTACATTCATTGTAGAAAATAGAAAATACATAAAAACCAAAAGAGGGAAAATCATCCTCAGTTACACATAGCACATAGCTGATGTAAATGTTATGGTATACATACATACATACATATATGTATGTATGTATACCATATATATATATATATATATATATGTATGTATACCAAAACACACACAATACATGTACACTCATATATATATACCACGTACACATTTTGTAAGCTTTTATTCCTATCAGAAATATTTTCATAACACATATCACAAATTGCTCTCCACTTCAGGTTATGAGAGCATCTGCTACCCTACATTTTTGCTTTTAATCTTTACCAACCTACTATGCAAAATGGTATTTTAGTTGTTTTAATTTACATTAATTTATTAATGAAGTTAAAATTTTTTTCAGATTTAATAGATTGCCTATAACTGTCCACTTTTTTTTTATTGGTTGGTTCCCCACCCCCTATCTATTAGCCTTATCCTTGAGTGTTATGGTTAGAATAAAAGTTACCCAATATAAGCTAAGTAAGTGCTTGGAAATGTAGTCTCATTCTTAGTCTCTAGAAGCTGGACTAAATAGCTGGTGGCCAGAGTCTGATAAATTTTTAAAAAATAAACTGCCTCTAAGAGGAAAAATATCATCCTTGTTTTACCTGAAATATTATTTTGAAGAAGTGTATGGTTTCAGTGGGTCTGCTTATTTAGTAAAACCTCAGAAATGCCAGGTGGAAGTACAGTTGGTGTACAGCATTACCCCTTCTGTATAAATTGTTTCCATTTTAAACTTTGTCATTTGGGGCTTCTGTAACCACAGACCAGGTGGCTTCTAAACAGCAGACATTACTGCTCGGTTTTGGAGGCTGGGAAATCTCAAAGTGCTGCCTGATGAGGGCCAGCTTCCAGGTCAGAGATGCAGCTGTTATGAGGCACCTGTGTCTACGTCCCACATGGCAGAAGGGAGCGTTCTCAGAGTCTCTTAATAAGGGCACTAATCCTATTAGTGAGGGCTCCACCCTCATGATGTAATCAAGTCCCAAAGGCCTCGCTTCTAAATACCATCATGTGGGTGTTAGGGTGTAACAGCCGATTTTAATAAATCTCTTGAAAGGAGGCTGCAAGCATCAAACCCTTCATCTTAATATTTAAGTTTGTAGCTGGAGAATAAAGGCATTTTATTAAATTCAGAAATTTAATGTTGATACAATACTGTATTCTGATATACAATCCAGTCACATTTTGACAGTTGTCTAAACTTTTTTAAATAGAGAAATAAGTCTGTTCAGACAGCAGATCTACTTTCAATGTGCCCTCAGCTGGGCTATCCACTTAACATCAGCCTACCCCTGCTCTCATCTGCCTGTTTTAGTGAATAGGAGGTACTGCAGGCATTTCCAGGGTTTGGGCAACGGTGGCAGCAATATTTGAACCAGTGAGTTCACTCTCAAGGTGACGGTATCCGAGACACCACCACGTAGCATATTTGCTTGAATATCTGCTGTACTGGCCTTATACCTTCATCCAACAGTTTGCTCCATGAAATCATCACATATTCTGCATGAAGACAGTGTTTTCTCCTCTCCCTTTGGAACTAAAGGAAGAAGAGTTCACAACACACAAAACCATGGACGATGGGACCCAGGCCCCGCATGTGCCATCCTCCAGTGCATCGTCAGGTGTGTGCTCTGACCCTGACTGGGACAGTGACCTTGATGATACTTATTTCCTGGAAGCGACTGAAGATGCTGAATTAGCAGAAGCTGCAGAGAACAGTCTTCCCAGTTATAATGGTGGAGTGGATGAAATTCCTGACGAAGTAATTGTGGAAGTATTACAGAATAGCTAATTAGCTACGGACACTTATAACCAGGTTGTAATTTGCCTCAAGACATTAAATTACAGTAACTTGTTAAATCTGTTTACATCAACTAAGTTTTATCACTTTGCATTCCAATTCTTGATTTTTATTGAAAATTAGATTCAGTGTACTTAAATTCAGTAGAAATCTCTTACTGATTAACCAGAATTAGTTTGTATGCACATCAGCTTAAGTCTTTATGGTACTGGGATTTAGTGTCAACATTAATTTATCATTCAGGACGCTAACCTGGCAAGTGAATTATGTCCTCTCAACTACTGACAGTCAGACTGGTGACTCGGCCACATACCAGCCTGAACAACTAGACACGTTCACTTTCTGACATGTGTCCAGAGTGTGGCTGCAACAAGGAGGAGTTTTGGAAGGCAGCAGGGGTGTGGGACTCATCTTTAGCCAGGCAGGCACGTTTTAGCAGACAGGTCTCATTTCTGGTCCAGGAGTTTCTCCAATTGATGGTTGATATTTTGCAGGTGGCTCTCAGCTCCTAAAAGAGTTCTTTCTTTGAATAACAACGCTGGAAGGCTGGATGAGTCATACTGTTGAAGGAAAATAATTTAGATTAACAAATACTAGTAACTTTTATAACACTTTCTTCCACATAGCTTAAATGCTGATTTTATTAGAGCTAGCCATTAACTCCTTCTCCTCTTTTGAGATAGAATTGTTAGAACATAATTGATAAACTGGTTTCAAGGGAACTGTTCTGTAAGGTTTGAGTTGACCTCATACCAGACCAGTTGTTCAAAGAACTGTGGCGTTTGAATCATGGAAACAAGTCGCTAGATCTCATCTTGTGGTAAATCGCCAACTCCAAATGACTAACTTTGGACTAGTTTGGTACTGTCACAGGAGAAAATATATAAAAACGTCCTATTTCCAGTTCTCTGACCTATAAATAAACCTTAGGTTCCGGAGAATTAACTTTTAGACAGTGTCACAACCTAAAATTGAGCCTGCCTGGGTGGCTTAATTGCTAGAAGCTTCGTTCCATACACCAAAAGGTTGCAGGTTCAATCTCTGGTTGGGGCACATAAGGGAGGCAGTTGATTGATGTCTCTCTCTCCCTTTCTCTCTAAAAATGAATGACTATATTCTCAATGAAAATTTTAAAAAAAACACCTTAAAATTGGATTTAGAAGTGAAGAATAAAATATGATCATCAGCTATATGTATATCATAAATATACATAAATTTTCTTTCTGAAACTTAAACATTTCTATTAATATGAGCTAGTTCTCATAACAGCAAAATCTGCAGCAACTATAAAGTTTATTAAAACAATATCACACTTCCTCCTGTGTTTTTCAATATCATACCTAGCCTTTTATGAGATAGTCTTGTTTTTTCAGATAAAAAACATACTATTATACAAACATAGGCCTGTCTTTAAAACATGTCTGGGTGATCTTATAACAATTATAATAAAGCCTAGTTGTTCATTTGAAATTTGTACAAACAGGTTACTTCCCTGAATGGGATTTGGTTCTCAGAAATGTAAATCTATCTATCTTTATATAAAAACCTAATATGCAAAGTGTCCCCTTGGGAGTTTGATTGCTTTTTATGATATGTGCCGACCACCAGGGGGCAGGGCGGTGTGGGATGAAGGTAGGTCCTGGCCATGCATGAATTTTGTGCACTGGGCCTCTAGTGCCTTCATAAAATAGGTGTTTCAGGAGTCTTCTCTACTCCTCTAGCCTTAATAGCTAAAGCAGCAATGAACGAACACATTTTCAAGGATGTAGAGTGATGCTGTTCTGAGTAGACTGGTATGTTGCATCTATGTTTCTTTCTCAAGTTCTCAGATTCTGGTACTCTGCTTCTGAAGCACAGTGGAAAGTAAACACTGAACTTACCGTTTCCTTTACATTTGGTTGTCTCTCCTGAATGTTGGAATAATCTTGATGAAGCTGCTTTAAATTAGATAAGAAACACGCTGAATTCTTCAGAGAAGATTTTCTCTCCTTAAGTTCATCATATTGTGTTTGCAGTTGTTTCAGCTGTGGTTCTAAACTAAAGCGAGAAAAGAAAAAAGCACACAGCTCAGGCTCCTCTTGCCTCCCGAAGCTGCTATTGTTGCAGCCACACTCTGGACACGTGAGAAAGGAAACATGTCTAGCTGCTCAGGCTGGTGTGTGGCCGTGTCACCAGTCTGACTGTACAGTAGTTTGAGGACATAATTGCTTTGCCAGGTTAGTGTACTGACCGGTTAGAAAAAACAGGAGGTGGACTGGATAGTTTAAGGCATCTTAGGCTCTGAAATTAGGAATGTGAGGAAGATTCTAGATTTTCTATTTAAACTGAAATATGATGCGCAGAGAAGTCCACAGAAGAGAATGCCCTATATCAGTGGTCGCCAGCTGGTGGTCGCGGATCACTGGTGGTCCGTGAGGTCCAAAAGGTTGGCGACCGCTGCCCTGTATAGCCGAAAGCTCATTTTTAGGGTCTCGGGAACTATGGGATTAAAAGCCTCAGGCAGGAATAGACGGGCAAAAGCATGGGCAGAGTCTTCTTTTTGCCCTATCAAAATCTCGTCCATTTCCAAGGTCCATAAAAACGGGGGGGGGGGGGGGGGAGGCAGTGCCTAGATGAACTGTGCGGCCTTGGGGAGCGGATCTACACGGGTGTCACCAGGTACATGCTGCGACGGTACCATTAACCGTGAACACCAGCACTTCCTGCCTGTTCGTTCGTTCGTTCATTCATTCATTCAGTTCTCACAGCTCTGTGAGGTGTAGGTCTTACACTTATTTACAAAGAAGGCAGAGGCCTGCGAGGATAGGTAACCTGCCCGAGGGTGCGAACCCGCGGTGGCAGAGCCGGGACTCACACCCAGGCAGTTTGGAAGAGTCTAGAGTCTCTGCAGGCGGAGCTGAGAGCGGATGGCAGAGGGATCAGTGCCGGATCCTCCTCTGCTGAAAGCGTCTCCGAGTCTGCAGCTCCCAGGCTCCAGGCAAACGGGATGTTTGCAGCCCAGCAGCAGCTTTCCTAACCCAGGACATGTCACAACCTTCCAGGTCAGGCTCAGGCTTCTGATGGTCTCTTACCAAAGCAGTTCATCCTGGACTTCAACCAAACGCTGCCTTTTCTTTTCGATGTCTGAAATCGTCTAAGGAACAGAAATGCCTTTGTTAAGTTAATAAATATTTGAGTGCCACCAAGCACACTGTGGTACAGCGGAAATACAGTGGGAAACAAGACTCCATTCTTCCCATCACGGCACTTTGTGGGAAAAGAGACGTTACATACAAACAGCATGTGATTACAACTTCTGACACGTGCTCTGAGGAAAGCGGGACAGGAAATGAACTCTCCTGACCCTCCCCCCATGTTCTCCCAGGCTGTCCGTTCACCCGGGACGTGGGACAGCTCTTCTCTCAAGGCTTTATTTTTCACATCACAAAAGGGCAAACATGCATTACCCCACACCCACTGGGGCTTCATAGCCATGTCCCTTCCTTAGCGTGCACTGACAGTCCTCAACCACAAGAGCAGATAAAAGCCTGACTAAAAAGATAAAAATCTTACACAAGTCTACTCGCTACCTGAGTTTCTAATCACAAGTGATTTACCTTAGCATTCTTCCTCCTCAGAGTTTTCAACATCTGGACTTCCGCAAGCTACACGAAACAAAATACTGCGTGACGTTTTCCATAATTAAATGTTTGTCAGTTTACAATATAATCACATTCACTTTACCATGTGAAATACTGCTGATTCTAATGAGTTCTCTCCCACACTGCCAGCAAATGCAGTCCTTCCCCAGTATCTGCACGCTGCCTCGGGACTAGTAAAAAAGATTCAGGCCAAAAAAATGTGGCAGCGAACTTACCATTTTGATGAGTTCTTCTTTCATACTAGAATGAAATTTGCCGACTGCTTCCTTGCAAATTTTAGATTCTATTTTTTGTCTGTAACAGATTTTTGTTTAAAAAAGGGATCAAACTAGGTATCAAAAAAAGGGATTGTGAAAGTGTGTTTCATTTGCTTATCACATCAACACAATTTTACATACAGCATTTCATATCTATGTAGGATGGCATGATCAGTCCTTCTCACGCTTAAAAATACTGGAAATGGCCTGAACTGGTTAGGGCCATCAGTGGATAGTCGGCCTGCGGACTGAGGAGTCCCAGCCAGGTTCAATTCTGGTCAAGGGCATGTACCTTGGTTGCGGGCACATCCCCAGTAGGAGGTGTGCAGGAGGCAGCTAATCAGTGTTTCTAACTCTCTATCCCTCTCCCTTCCTCTCTGTAAAAAGTCAAAATACATTTTTAAAAATACTGGAAATGTCTCAACAAAAGAAAAAGAACAGGAAATATTTCCCCCTAAACCCTCGGGTATGGATGTGGTCAGCTACGCAATTTACAATGACTGAAATTTCTTTTGAGAGCCAAATTTTTTAAACTTAAACTATATATAGTAGGTACATTGTTATTAACTTAATTAGGGTGCTCCTAAGCTGGCCTTTACTGAAAACTGAAGGGGCCAAAGAGCCCCATTTGCCAACCACTGGCCTGGGCACACAGGACACTGTAAAGTGTCCTTGTAATTCTTCAGAAGCGACGAGTGCACAGAGCAGGCCTGCGTCTTGCACACAGATCTTTGTATCCAAGCTCTCATGAAATGCGTGTTAACAAGAACTTCCAGGGGCATTAGAGACAGTGAAAGAGGAAGCCCAGGCTCATTCCCCACAGGGAAACCAGCTCTATCAGGCCCTACAGCCGTTATTCCCCAAATCACTAAAAAAGTCCCTCTCTGCCTGGCAAGTTCAAGAACAGCACACAGAAACACTTTATTATTTATTTTTTTTTAAAAAAATATATATATTTTATTGATTTTTCACAGAGAGGAAGGGAGAGTGATAGAGAGCTAGAAACGTCGATGAGTGAGAAACATCAACCAGCTGCCTCCTGCACGCCCCCTACTGGGGATGTGCCCGCAACCAATGTACATGCCCTTGACCGGAATCGAACCTGGGACCTTTCAGTCCGCAGACCGACGCCCTACCACTGAGCCAAACCGGTTTCGGCAGCACACAGAAACACTTTAAATAACGACAGGTAACCACACAGGGGACTTCAACACTGACCGTCAGGACCTGAGAAACCTTTACAGACCCGCCACCCAAAAGCAGCAGAGTCCATGTTCTGCAGCGCACACAGAACATGTCCGTGACATACCACATGTGAGGAGACAAAATAAGCCACCAGTTTAACAAGATTAAAATCATACCAAGTATTTTTTATTCCATACCAGTGGAATAAAACTAGAAATCACTAGAAAAAGGAAAACTGGAAAATTAAAAAAATATATAAAAATTAAACAACACAATCTTGAACAAAGAAATACCAACAAGAAGTAGAAAATATCTTGACACAGCCACAGCCAGTTTGGTTCATTGGAGGGGGCGTTGGCTGGCAGACTGAAGGGTCCTGGGTTCGATTCCGGTCAAGGGCATGTACCTCAGTTGCATGCTTGTTCCCCGGCCTAGGGGGGGATGCGTGCAGGAGGCACCAATCTATGTTTCTTTTACATCAATATTTCTCTCTGTGTGTCTCTTACTCATGAACAAAAATCAATGGGAAAATATCCTCGGGTGAGATTTAATAAAAAAAAATAAAATAAATAAAAAATAAATAAAAGAAAGCAAGCCTCACTATTAAAAAATGGGTAGGTATCACCAGTCCAGGAGATTTGACAACATATTTGAAATAGACGGTTAATACAAAAATATAAATTAAAAAGGCACATATTGAGATATAAACATACTACTCAATAATATGTTAAATAATAGGGTTAAAGAAAAATTATCAGGGAAGTGTAAAAATCTGTGGAACTGAATAATGAGAATACTACGTATTAAAAGCCATGGGATAAGCAAAAGTGGTTTCAAGGAAAATGGGGTACATAGATCGCATCAACACTTACTTATACTCGGGGAGGATTTTCTCAAATGCTGACAAAACAACATCTAAGTCCATGATGTCACTGCTTTTCTTTCCTTTTAGACACCAAATATGTGTACAGTCAGCCATGCCTAGAACATGGTAGTTATTTTGGGATGATGGAATTACAGATGATTTTATTTTTCTTATATAAATTTTCTAAAATAATCATTTTTATAACAAAAATATATAACTTTTCCTTTAAAAAAAACTGAAGTAAATAGAAATGCTTTATTTTCCTCTGAAACATTTTTCAGTAAGCTTTTTAGGTGAATAAAAATGTTGCAAAATAAATGGATGAATCTGAGAAAAGTTATGCTAAATGAAGGAAGTCTTATAGAAAAAAATCACATACTAAATTATGTCTAAAATGAGTATATCTATATGATGAAAAATTAAAATGGATCAATGGATAGCTGACCAAGCAAAAACAATAAATTTTAATAGAAAAATCTAGGTGGTGAGCATATGAATATATATTGTAAAATATTTCACTTTTGCTGTTTGTTGAAAATTTTCATGATAGATGCTGGGGGGAAAAGTTATTCCAAAGGCACATGTTTTTCACTGCTGTAAGGAATTCAGGATTTTTAAATGGAATTACTGAGTAGCTGTCAAACATAACCCACTCTCTGTACCTGAATCCAGGGCTTCGCTTCTTGATTTCTTTCTTTTGCCATGAAATGCCTTCTTTTTCTGAGTTTTCTACAAAAATAACACAGCAAAGAATTTTACTTAAGAAAAGTTTTTTTGTGGGAGGGAGGGAAGGAGGATGGAGGCGGGGAGCGAGTATGAGTATAAGATTTATTTGAGCCTAACTGGTGTGGCTCAGTGGATAGAGCATCGGCCTGAGGACGGAAGGGTCCCAGGTTTGATTCTGGTCAAGGGCATGTACCTTGACTGCAGGCACATCCCCACTGGGGAGTGTGCAGGAGGCAGCTGATTGATGTTTCTCTCTCATTGATGTTTCTAACTCTCTATCCCTCTCCCTTTCTCCCTGTAAAAAATCAACAAAATATATTTAAAAAAAAAAAAAAAAAAAAAAGATTTGAGACAAGCACATGACAATTGCTGGGAAGCAAGTTCATAAATGCTGTTTTCCTTTTCTTAAGAGGATTAAGACAGTATTATCAAACACTGTCAGTTACTATTATAGCCATAATTCTTATTTACTTCTAAGTTAATATTAGTGAATTATATAAATTATCTAAATTGATACAAGGAAACACGGAAAGAAATTAAGCTGTCTCCCTCAAACCCCCAAAAACAATCTTCCAGCTGGTATTTAACAATGGTTGCTTTGGAGGAAGTTGAACTTTTATTATTTAAGATAACGCGTGGAATCAACTGCTTCCAGGTTATGATGGAGTAACAGCTTTGCCATAAAGAACTATAAAATGGGGGTGGGGTTAGCAATTTATCTAGGCATTGGACACTGGGCAAAAAAGCCCCAAGAAACTCAGAAAGTGAACCAAAAAGCACATAACTAAAAGGAAAAGGTGCTTGGTTGGTGTTTTAGTTTCTTGTGGCAGCTATAATAAATTACCACAACTTAGTGCCTTATTCTCCAGCAGTTCCAAAATCAATTTCAGTGGACCAAAACCAAGGTGCTGGCAAAGGCACATTGAGAGCTTAATCAAAAGATATTACATGTCTCCAGTTTCTTGGGATATATTCCAAGAAGTGGGGTCACTGAATTAAATGGGAGTTCCATTTTTAATTTTTGAGGAAACTCCATACTGTTCTCCATAGTGGCTGCACCAGTCTGCATTCCCACCAGCAGTGCACAAGGGTTCCTTATTCTCCGCATCCTCGCCAGCACTTGTCATTTGTTGACGATAGCCATTCTGACATGTGTGAGATGGTACCGCATTGTCATTTTGATTTGCATCTCTCGGATACTGACAGCAATCAGAAAGGATATATGCACCCCTATGTTCATAGCAGCACAATTCACCACAGCTAAGATTTGGAAACAGCCTAATTGCCCATCAGCAGATGAGTGGATTAAAAAAAACTGTGGTACATCTACACAATGGAATACTATGCTGCTATAAAAAAAAGAAGAAACTTTTTTACCATTTGCAACAGCATGGATGGAACTGGAGAGCATTATGCTAAGGGAAATAAGCCAATCAGAGAAAGATAAATATCACATGATCTCACTCATTTGTGGAATATAATGAATAAAATAAACTGATGAACAAAAACAGATCCAGCCGAAACTGGTTTGGCTCAGTGGTAGAACGGCGGTCTGTGGATTGAAAGGTCCCAGGTTCGATTCTGGTCAAGGGCACATCCCCAGTAGGGGGTGTGCAAGAGGCAACTGGTCGATGTTTCTCTCTCATTGACGTTTCTAGCTCTTTATCTCTCTTCCTTCTTCTCTGTAAAAAATCAATAAAATATATTAAAAACAAAACAAACAAAAAAAACCCCCAAACAGATCCAGAAACAGAGAAGCATCAATCAGACCATCAAACCACAGAGGGAAGGTAGGGGAGGGTGGGGGTTAGAGGGAGAGATCAACCAAAGGCCTTGTATGCACGCTTATAAGCCTAACCAATGGACTCAGACACTAGGGGGTGAGGGTATGAATGGGGGGGGGGGGGACACACACACACTATGGGAGGATAAGGACACTTATGTAATACTTTGATCAATAAAGAAAAAAAAAAAAGATATTACATGTCAAAAATCTTAAGAGAACACATGTCCCAGAAATCTTGTAGCAATTTTTTCTAAATGATCTCGGGCGCACACAAAGGTTTAGCTACAAATTCATCAAAGCACTTAACGTTGTTAAAAAGGAAACAGTCACTAGAAAGAGACTGACTACACTATGGCCTCCCATGAATACAATGGCAGGCACTCATTAAAACAATATTCTAGAACACTGAATCCCGAGAACATGGTCCCACTTAGAATGAGAGAAAATTAGTAAACTGAAGGTCAAATCTGGGTGATAGAATTGTAGGATATCTTATCTTCCTTTCTATAGCTTATAAATACTCTAAAATAAAAATAGTTTTATAATGAAATACATAAAACGTCTCTCTTAAAAACTGGAGGAAAGAGAGAAATGTTTTATTTTCCTCCTACACATTTTTTGTTGTTAATCCTCACCTGAGGATTTTTCCATTGATTTTTGGGGAGAGGGGAAGGGAGGGAGAGAGGGAGGGAAACAGATGTGAGAGAGGCACATCGGTTGGTTGCCTTCCTGTACACACCCCACACACCCTGCCTGGACTCTATTCCAGCCAGGACCCTTCAGTCCTCAGGCTGATGCTCTATCCGTTGAGCAACATCAGCTAGGACCCTCGGAAACATTTCCAGTCAACTTTTCTTTCTCGCCAAAAAAATGGCAGGCACTCGTACCGGTCAACTTTCTGTTGCCAGATCTCTTTCTCATAGAGGAGACGGCACCAGAAGGCCCTACCTTTTTAGAAGTGCCAAGTTCAGCTGGTTCCTCTGAAAGTTCTGAAGTTGACGCAGCTTCAGGTTGTTGGCTACCTGTTTTCTCTGCTGGTTTATCCCTTTCACTGCAGCTTTCCGACTCACTGATGGGCTTGAGTTTTCTTCCTCGCTATGTCAAGAAAACAGCATTACAGCTTTAGAAAATACAAATGCTTATCGTTCTTATCGTTAACAGTAGCCAACCATCAAGCCCACACTTCCTCTTTCTAAACTGCAAGATGGAACAGGGAGATGACATGATCAGGGAGTAAGACAGGAAAGATCTCGAGGAAAGAAAGCTCCAAATACTCCCAGCACATCAGTCTGCCTTTGTAAATCACAACCTGAACACATTACATAAACGTTAAAACTGACAAGGTACGTGGAGATATGAGACCTCTGTCATGGAAAATACTTCAGATATAAAAACATTTCACTTATTTAAAAAGGACCTTCTAGCCGAAACCGGTTTGGCTCAGTGGATAGAGTGTCGGCCTGTGGACTGAAAGGTCCTGGGTTCGGTCAAAGGCATGTACGTTGGTTGTGGGCACATCCCCAGTAGGGGGTGTGCAAGAGGCAGCTGATCGATGATTCTCTTTCATCGATGTTTCTAACTCTCTGTTCCTCTCTCTTCCTCTCTGTAAAAAAATCAATAAATACATTAAAAAAAAAAGGACCTTCTAAAGCAGAATACTCATTTTTATCTGCATCCAATGTAAACAGGATATGAACTATTTTATGGAACATTTCCCCTATTGTCATCCAATCTAAGAAGGATATAAACTATCTTAAAAATTAAGGTAGAAAAGAGAGCACTGACATACCTTTTTTGCACTAATTTTTACAGACTCGTTTTCGCTTTCTTCAATTTCCGAAGTGTTCGAACTGCACCAAAGAATAAGCCATCAGTATCTTGCTCACGTTTCATTTTCATTCAGATGTTTTAAGTTGCTTGCCCAACAAGAAGATAAGCTCCATTTAGGGAAACTTCCCGCCTGCCATGGTGGGACGCCCCCTTCCAATATGCACCTGTCATGTGCCACATCAGTTGTCCTTGGTAGACAAGTACTGTTGAGTAACCATTACAGCAGCACCTTGTGGTCACATCTGAGAACTGCACCCTCCTCCAGGTCAGCGCGCCCAGGTCTAGCACTTGTATAAAAGCAAACCTGCACACACCAGGTTTGTCACTGGTGAGGTAAGCGGGATACTCCTTTGTCCTGAGAAAGGTAACCCTACGCTTCGGGTGACAGATGAATTTTTTTGTTTTTTGAATTCAATCCAACACAACAAACATTTAACACCCATCCCAGTAAGCAGAGTACAGAGAATAGAATTACTGTAAACATTCAGAGTCTTCCTTTAAAGGCTCCCGGTGTGGCAGGAAGACCAAAGATAATGCCAAGTGATGACTTAGCAAGCCATGGCCAGAGCAGACGAAGATAGATGGCTGGGGATGAGGAGAGACATCACAGCTCTGACACCTGAGTGGACTTTTGAAAGTACTTTTCTGGGCAGAGCAATACAGGAAAGGGTACTCAAGGTGGAAGGAAAAGTCAATGGAAAGCATGGTGGTGAACAGCTGGCACGCTCACCGATGTGCTGTGACAGAGAAGGTGATGCCAGGGAAGATATTAACAATGTGATGGGGAGGTGGCCATGCAGCCAGAGTGTGCTGCTCAGACCGCCCTCAGCTGGTCAACAGCCGGCAGTGACAGTGCCATCAGGACCCACCTACACCTGCTCCTTTCCCCACCCTCACCCACCTGATGCCAACTCAGAGCGCCATGCCCTTCCGAGGGAACTGCCAGCCACTCTTGGTTAGTACCTCCTGTTCCCTCAGCTCCATGAAGACAGGATTATGCCTGTTTTGAGTTATTAATACAGAGCCTGGCATTTAGTCAGTGCTCAATAAATGCTTGCTGGAAAAATGCCAACATAAAAAGTTACCATTTGAAAGTTTACTACATGCCAACCTGTTTTATTTATTTACCCATATTTTCCGGCGTATAAGACGACCCCCTAATTTTACAGTTAAAGCATAGGTTTAGGCCTATATTCGCTGTATAAGACTACCCCCCACTTCAAAGAAAAGACTTATTTTGCCGTCAAGATCTGCAGGTAATTTCTGTGCAATTTTGGTCTTTTGCCCCCCGATTTTCTGTTGACTTTTTTTCGTTTCAAACGTCATCTTATACACCGGAAAATATGGTACTTATTTTTAGGTCGATACTCAACCACTGAACCACGGTCAGAGAATTTCTTACATGTGAGGATAAAGCTAACATTTCAGTGTATGCTTGTCCAATCTCTTTACAGAAGCAATATATTCGTAAAAAATTAAAAAATGAGATAATACTGCAAAACTTTTTATCGTATGCCAACCTGTTTTAAAAGCCTGAGAGGATGAGCTGATCTTGAGGTAGGTTGCATTATTATCCCATTTTCCTAAGGAAAGAGCCTAGAAGTTAATGACTCAGGCAATGTCTGACCCAAGGCCAAGTACTTCCCAGTGGCAGAACAAGAATCTGAACCAGCACAAGGGACTGAGGCCCCGTCACCGTAACCAGGACACTAGGAATAGGGAATGAATCCAAACCTTCACTGAGTGCCTATCGCGTGTCAGAGTCACATTCTAGGCACCCGGAGCACAGCAGTGAACAGAAAGACATCCTGCTTCTTTAAAAAAAGACCCTCCTATTGGGGAGACACAGTCAATGAACAAATTTAAAAACGGACATAAAATATTGGTTGGTAGAGATAATTCTATAAGAAAAAGATGTATCAGTGAAGAAAGGTGGAATTTTCCGAGGTTTACCCAAGTAGACCGCTGTGCTGACACTTGAGTTCTACAGGAAGCACAGGAGCCCCTGCACCTGCTCCTCTCCCACCCGATGCCAACTCAGGTGCACAGCCGTACCGGTGCACAGAGGCCGCGCAGTCAGGCACAGGGCCTGGCACACGCGAAGGCCTGAGGGGGTGCATGTGTGACATTTGAAGCTGACACGATCCTAAGTGCAACAGGCCAGCCACAGAGGGACAAATACTGTGTGATGTCACCCACAGGAGGGACCCACAACAGGACAATCACAGAACCAAAGCCCGGGACGGCGGCTGCCAGGGGCTGGGGACAGGAAGTGGCCCGAAGTGTCAGGTAAGTTCTAAAGATCTGAACAGTGCTGCACCCACAGTTAACCCACTGCACTGCAAACTCACAGATTTGTTAAAGGGCAGGTCTCATGTTAAGTGTTCTTAGGAAAATAAGATTTTTTTTTGGTATAGCAAAGGTGGAAACTCACTGAAGAGCAAGTACAGACTTTCACAAAAGAATCTCACAGCACAGACTCCTGCCTCGGGAGGGGGAAAGGGTCCCCTAAAATAAGATTTTAAAAAATAATTTTTTAAAAAAAAGAAGCCAAACAACGTTACTTCAGTGCTATTTTCTTTCCAGAGATATAGACCCCCCAAAAATGACACGAAGTTTAAAAATACTAAAAAACAAACAAACAAACAAAAATTAAAAAAGAAAAAATATATTTTAATATCAGTAAAGAGGTCAAACCAACAGGTTATCCCAAAATGCAAAGATGGTTTAATACAGTAAATCTATTCATATTGGTCAAATGAGTAAAAAACATAAAAACACACACACATAATTCCCCAGAGACATGGAAGCATGGGACAGACCGATTTGGGAGGGTAGGAGTGGGGGTGGTAAGGGGCATCTTAAAGAGCTCAGCAATCCCACTGGCCATGAACAAAGCACACGAGTGCAGGACACAAGCGCACCTTCCTTTTGCTGCTCCTCCTCGGGGGGCTGGAGGGATGAAGGAGCAGGAGTGCTCGGAGAGCTCGGCGTCCTCGGTGTAGATCGCAGTGCTGTGCAGAGGCGGCTCTGCAAAGGTCATTACAGCGTGGCGTTAGAATCTGCCTGGCAGGCTTACGGTTGTTCCTTTACAATGGAGCACAGAGCGATTCTGTTTAAAGGGCTAACAAAATCAATTACACCACCCACTTCCCAAATGTTTTTGATCTTACTCCTCAACGATGAAAAACGTAAACCATCTCAGACATAGACATCAGATTAGCCGTCGATGGGCATGTATCAGTGATGGCCTGTATCACTGTACTTCATGACAGCGCTCGGCGGGAGGAAAGATGGCCATCCACAGGACAGCGCTCGGCGAGAGGAAAGATGGCCATCCACAGGAGGCCGGACGTTCTCTCCTCCCCGGATGGAGCCACGCTCACTGCACTGTCAGCTCCAAGGCCCAGTGCCCGCTCAGAGTGGGCTCTCGGACTGATGGCCCTCAGGAGGGACCCCAAGCCCCCCTCCCCTCCGCCCCCCACATTGCTACAGCCCTGAGCTGACATAAGAAGACGGAAGAGGAGACCGAGGGGCCATGGTGGAAAGGCACGGAGGAGACGCTGTGCGCAGGAAAGAGGCTCGCAGGGGGGCGGACAGGGGGGCTCCGGGCAGGAAGCTGGGGGCCGTGGGAGAGGAGGATGCTGATGACAGCCAAGCCGCCATTTCTTCATGCTCACATGTTAGCATGACAGTGCAAATTTGCACATCTTTTCAAACAGCTGCTTAAATAATGAACTTATCATCAACTGCACAATTTTTAAGTGAGCAATATAGTTTGTATTGGCCCCCACTAGGCAAAGGGAATTTACTGCTGGGGATAACAAGGAAAAAAAGAGAAATAGATCAATCCTGAATCTCCCTATGGAACCAGCCATCCAAACTGGACTCTTAGAACGAACCATGAAAAGATAAACCCCACGTTCTGTGCCATTTCTGGCCTCCGGAGTGGGCAGTGATGTGGACAGAGCTGTCCCTCTGGCTACACTGCTGGGCAGCCAGGCACCAGCCCGCTTCCCCAGCCAGGACAGGAAGCTCTCCCTGGCTCTGCAGCTTCCTCTGCCTCACTGTGTTTAAGGGGAAAGCACCCCCCTCGTCTCCCTAAACCCAAGTCCCTTTCAGACACTACACGGGGCTACGGGATACGCCTGGCTGAGCAGATGCTGCTAGAAGGCCTCTACTATGATAATGTCTAACAGAGTTCCTAGTTCCAATGTGCTCAGAAGTGAGGAAAATTCATTCACATCACAACACTGCCCAGAACATTGTATTCATATGCAGACAACTGAGTTTTATATTTGAAGATATTTCTTTTTATTACTAACTAGCCTAAATGCTATTGCTTCAACTGTAGGGAGCGGTTATAGGGTTAAGCCTCAGACTGACCTGCTGGCAAAGTCGCAAACAAGTCCCAGCTGGGAGGGCAAAGTCCTCTAAGCATAATTGAGCTTGATCTTGTGACTGCTCCCCAGATCTTTCTTGGTAGCTAGTGGGCTGTGGGAGGGGCAGCAGGTGCTGCCAAAACAAGTGAAACTCACAACAACATTATAAATTACCGTGTTTGCCCCTGACTATACATAAAGCCTCAGCTTTGCAGGCTGGGTCTGTTCTGTGGCCTCAGCCAGGCACAGGAGATCCGCCTGGACCCAGGTTATTCTCTTTGTCTGTCTCTTCTCCATCCTCCGTCCTCCTTGCTCCGGCCGCCGAACCCTTGGCTGTGCTGGCACGACACATTCAACTACTTTGAAGTTTTTAGGATGAAGGCTTGCAATACTAACCAAAGGATTCATAAGGTTCTTCATCTTTCTCGTTGTCGCTCATCCTGCCCACGCTCGAGATTCCAGAATTCTCAGAAAAATCATACACGTCAGTGGGCTTGTGGGGCTGGCCGGCTTTCTAAAAGGGAATGTGGTCGGTCACTGAATTGGCTTTACGAACAAGAACAGCACAAAACTGATGGACTTAGTAGCAAGGAGAGTGGGCGTGGCCGACTGCCCTGACGTCTGAATTCATACCATTTTCACATGCCCTGGGCTATTTCCTGCTTTATTGTGACCATTTGGAAACGTGGAAACCAGCAGGGGCCACGGTCCATGGGTTGCCAGCTCCTGGTCTACAGACAGTGACAAACCTCCACCCAGAACACCCGCACGGGTCTGAAGGGCCATCAACAGCTCTGAGGACGCCCAGGATTAGAACTCCACATCGAAGCAGGGTCAGGGTTTGCAGTTCAATATACTAATAAGCCCCATCAAGTTTGCTACCCAAAATCCCCACGAAAGACCAAACAGAGAAAATGAGAAAAGCTTCCACAGTAGCTCTGGAAAACAGATGAGAAAATTCTGGAAGATATAAACAAGACGGAGTAAAGCTGACAAAACAAAAACTTGATCACTGACACCCCCTTTCCCCCCCTGAAAATTATTCAAGGGGTGCTTGGGATGGAATGCCCGAGAAGAGGCAGGCAGATCCTCCCTCCTGAGGCTAAGGGGCCCAGCACACAGCTCGTCCCACAGGAGGGGAGGGCGCTGGGACTCCAGCTAGGGGCCTGGGAGCAGGTGGCAGCGCACACTGGACTTCGGGGCAGGGAGCAGAGAGAGATCCATGCGAAGAACAAGCACCCAGGGCTGCTGGGAGTGGAGAGCCCAGGCACGCCTGCAGAGCACCCCTCTTTGGGGGCCTCGGGGCAGCAGGCAGGAGGCCACACAGGACAGACAGACAGACAGCCAGGGTGGGACAGAGAGCAGAGAGGACTCCCTGACCGGCAGCCTGAAAGCAGGCACCTTCCTATGGGTTAGGGTGCATTGCCAATGCCAACGGACATCCCTGGAAAGTCATCTGAAACTGGCTACAAGGGTGTGAAAGCCATGTCCCTGCCTTTATCTGACTTAGTCTAAGACCCTACGGGAAAGTAAAGCTATAATGAGGACTCAGTGGAACACGGTGAAACCATGCACAGCTGTTTAAAACTGTAACACAGAGAGAAATGGCCACGAAGGAAAACAGCAACACACAGAAAGCTGTCTCCTTTTACACAGCGCCAGTTATCCAAGTGAAAATAAAACCAAGCTGGGTCGGGGAGAAGATGCAAAGCGTTAACGACTTTCTCCATCCCACTGGAAGCAGCGCAGGCAGAGGAAAACAGTTCCCCCCGGGACCTCTCCGTGGCCGAGGCTCCCACCACACAGCCATCGGTACTGTCCAACACGGGGAAAACCATACAGGAAAGAGAAACAGGTTACTTACATCTCCCGTGGAACGTGCTCTCCCTGCAGTGTTCTTGGAATACCTCGCACTATTAAACAGCAAAACACACACCAAAGTTAGGCAATAGTTTTAAAATCACCGGGAAAACACTGTAACTTGCAACCCTTTCCAGACATGTTCTTGCCAAACTCCACTTCTCACTCCTTGCATTCACAGCGTGCAACACGATGAGCTTCAGGCGATGACAACATCGATTTGGAAAGCGGAGTCCCCATCTCACCGTCGTTTTTAAAAAGGACACACGAGAGAGAATAAGACTGCGCCGGACACAGCGTGCTCACTCCCCTTGGGTTATATATGAGCACGTGTGCGTACTGGTTGTGATGTTCCTGTTAATGGAAGTCAGCAACAGGCTGGAGAACTGGTTAAAGCTGTGGTTCTCAAACCCCAGCACCAGGCTCACCTGGAGGCTTGCTCACCAGGTGGCAGGGCCCCGCCCCACGGTGCCGGATCCCCTAAGTCTGGGACGGGTCTGAGATGCCTCTCTAACCAGTTCCTGGAGCTGCCACGCCGCTGGGCAAGGAACCCCACCTGGACGGCCACTGCTTTAGCTGTTTTTCAGACCCAAAGGGGACAGAGCAGGGGCCCACTTCGTGATATTTGACGATGTGGGGGTGCAGGTGAGTTGAGTGACTTAAAACAGGACTGGAAGCCAGATGCCTAGCTTCTTAACCTACACTCTTTCCACTGTCTCTTGCCTTAACTGTGCTCCCCAAAAAGGTCGTTTCTTTCCTTCGGCAAAGGGGGGGGGGGCGGGGGAACGAGATTTCAAAAAAAAAAAAAAAAAAAAAGGAACCCCCTGGGATACTATGTGTAAAAGTCTTGCTGTAGGCACACCAGTGCATTTTGGGAGGAGGGATGAACAGGTTTCCTGAGTCTCAAAGCGGAAAATAATGTTTACATATAAATACATAAATAAGATGGTGTATATGTCACGCGTAAGTAAAGACGTTATATATAAAAAGCGGCAGCTTTGACGTCCCCTCCCCTCCCCAACCCCGCCGGGATGCGGTTCAGCTCTAAGGTCGGTGGTCTGTGTTACAAAAACAAACAGCAAGCGCTTCGGAAAGAAGACTCCTGACTACCGGCCGGAGCACACGCCGCGGGCCAGTGTGTTCCGAAGTGTTCCGAGTCCACTTTCCACTCACCCACGCAGGGGCAGGCTGACGCTGGCTCCCCTCCTTGCCTTAACCCCACTGAGGGTCCACGGCTGACCCTGTGGGGTGGGGGTTATTATTCCCATTTCACAGACGGGAAAACCGAGGCCCGGAGCCATACGGAATAACTAACGCAACGGCAGAGCCGCCAGGGGCACACGCCGCGGGAGGAGAGAGGATAACAGCGGCCTCGGGCCGCAGCACTTACCCCGCGCCTCGCCGGGCCCGCACCCGCCCCGCGGAGGCCATCCCCGCCGCCGCCGCCGCCGCCGCCGCCGCTCTCCCGGCCCGCGGAGCCCGCGAATCTCCCGCCAACACCCGCGCCGCTCCGAGCAGCCAATCCGGGAAAAGCGCACGCGCACGCACCACGCCCCGCCCCCAGCCTTATTTACCAGCGTCCACGAGGGCCCCGCCCCGTCCTAGAGCGCGAGGGAAAACGCGGCCTGGTATCCACCAAACCGCGGAGCTGGAGTCCACGTCTTACAACCGGCTGCTGACAGTCCCGACGCCGAAGATCTGCCGAGCTTTCCCTCCCACCCGCGCCTGCGCCAATTTTCGGGGCTCCGCGGCTCGGGAACCGGAAATGGGAGGACCCCGGACCGGAAAGTCAAAGGGCTCTCGGCCAAGAGGCGGGTCCAAACCCTGGGCCTGAGCGCCGGCTGCTGGGCGCCTGCGCAGTTGTCTGGTGCAAAGCGGTGCAGAATGGGCTGGGTTTGACCGGGGTGTGAGCTGGGGGTGTTTCTTTTTTCTTTTTTAAAATATATTTTATTGAGTTCTTATAGGGAGGAAGGGAAAGAGATAAGAGAAATACCGATGAGAGAGAAACATCGATCAGCTGCCCCCTTCCTCTCCCCCGGATGTGCCTGCAACCAAGATACATGCCCCCCCCCTTTTTTTAAAAAAAATATATTTTATTGATTTTTTACAGAGAGAGGGATAGAAAGTTAGATACATCGATGAGAGAGAATCATCGATCAGCTGCCTCCTGCACATCCCCCACTGGAGATGTGCCCGCAACCAAGGTACATGCCCTTGACCAGAATCGAACCGGGGATCTTTCAGTCCGAAGACTGATGCTCTATCCACTGAGCTAAACCGTTTTTGGCTGGGTGTGTTTCTTAATTCGTCCTTGGGAGGACCTTGCAAAACAGTGATGCTGGGCCCTCATCACACCATAGATAAAAATGAACTCAGAGTTGGCCAAAGGCTCCACCTAGGCGCTAAAAGGATGGTGCTGTTAGGGGAAAGCCCAGGGCACAGCCTGGTGACAGGTGATTCAGCCAGGATTGCTTGGATGTGCGGGCCACGTCCGTATGGGATGATGGAGAGTCATGGCAGCGGGTGGCTGTGGAACTATGAGAGTGAAGGTACAGAAGTACAGCTAAATGTGGTTAAAATGCTAAAAGTGGTTACAATGCTAACTGTTACGTTAGGTATATTTTGCCGGTGTAGAAAATGATGAACATCTTTCATGCATACAGAAGAATCTAACATGATGTAAATATAAAAAGAAGCGCCCATATACTCACCACTGGGTTAGGAGATAAATCATTATCATTCCTCCCCAGGATAAATCTGATCATTCCCAGGCTTTTCTATCTATTAAGCATGTATTCCTAAATGATGTGTTAATTATTGAATGTTTCTAAACTTTATATGAACATTTGGTATGTATGCTACAAGGGCTCTTTCTTTAAAAAATATTTTATTGATTTTTTTTTTTTTTTTTTTTTTTTTTTTTTTTTTTTTTTTTACAATGAGGAATAGAGAGTTAGAAACATCCATCAGCTGCCTCCTGCACACCCCCTACTGGATATGTACCTGCAACCAAGGTACATGCTCTTGACCGGAATCGAACCTGGGACCCTGAGTCTGCAGGCCAATGCTCTAGCCACTGAGCCAAACCAGTTTCTTGCTCAAAGCCATGATTTATCCACATTGCTGCATACGGCTGTAGTTTATTTTCACTCTTTGTAATGCATTACACAAATATACTACATTGTAGGTGTCCATTCTCCTGGGCAAGGTTATATCAGTTGTTTTCAGTATTTTGTTTGTTTTTTGCTGTTACCACCATGCAGCACTAAACAGTCTGTGTGTTGCAGGATGCATGTCTAAGAATTTCTGTAGGGAGAGACTCAGTGGTAATACTTCACCTCGTTATTGAAAGGCATTTTCAGCTTTGCATGATAATGCCAATTTTTACACATTGTTGTATCGACAACAATTTACACCCTCACTAGCAGTATATAAAAGTACCCTTGACTCCATATACTTGTTGATACCTAGAACTTTTTTAGACTTTCACAATTTTTACCTACCGTACTAGTGAATAGTACCTACTGGTTTTTTTAATTTGCATTTCCCTGGAGTTGGTCATCTTTTTTTTTTTTAAATCCTCACCTGAGGATATTTTTTCCATTGATTTTTAGAGAGAGTGGAAGGGAGGGAAAGAGAGAGAGAGAAACACTGATGTGGGAGAGGCACATTGATTAGTTGCCTCCCCTAGATACTAGTATATGGAAGGGCTTATCATTTCTTATTGTGCCTCTGCTTATTTCCCAGCGAGCTCTCCTGTTGGATTTTCTGTTCAGCATGTGCCCACTAGAGGGCAGATAAAGAACGGGACAGGAGATTTGAAAATGTATTTGGAACCGAGACCAGTTTGGCTCAATGGATAGAGCGTCGGCTTGGGGACTGAAGGGTCCCGGGTTCGATTCCAGTCAAGGGCATGTACCTTGGTTGCGGGCATATCCCCAGTGGGAGGTGTGCAGGAGGCAGCTGATCGATGATCCCTAGTGGGGGTTGTGCAGGAGGCAGCTGATCGGTGACTTTCATCTATGTTTCTAACTCTCTCTCTCCCTTCCTCTCTGTACAAAATCAATAAAATATATTAAAACAAAAAGAAAGAAAATGTATTTGGAGACCAGACATTGTAAATATTAGTTCAAAGTCAGCTCAAGATGAATAAGACTCGATGTCTTCAATACCCTTGCTCAACTCATTCCCCTCCTTCTGGTGCATTATCCTCTTCCCTAATTGATCACATCCATTCCTGTAAGTTTCCTTTAAAAAGAGTATGGTTTTCTACTATAAAAGAGAACACAGTTTACTTTCAGATTTTTTTTTTAATATATTCTATTGATTTTTTTACAGAGAGTAAGGGAGAGGGATAGAGGTTAGAAACATCGATGAGAGAGAGAGAAACATTGATCAGCTGCCTCCTGCACCCCCCCACCCCCCACTGGGGATGTGCCTTCAACCAAGGTACATGCCCTTGACCGGAATTGAACCTGGGCCCCTTGAGTCCACAGGCTGACGCTCTATCACTGAGCCTAACTGGTTAGGGCTATTTCTCAGCTTTTTCAACGTTGCTTTTTAACTTTCTATAGAACCAACTAATTCCTGGTACATGGGAATAACCCGCCGAACTTGGCAATCTTCCTCAGGAAGAAACGAAAGGCATTATCTGTTGTAAACAGACCAACGGCTCAACCTCGGTGATCATGATGCAGCAAAACAGACCCCGCTCCCCGGCAGGCGGGCCAGGGTGAGGCTGGGAAGGAGCCCTGCTCCGGGAGGTCCCCTTTAAGGAAAGAGGAAAGGAAGTTCAGAAAGGTCATCCTCTTCGGTGGCCGTGAAACTGGGGGCAGGAAGGTTTTTCCACTGTGGCCAACGGCAGGGACACGAGATGGAAAAGCCTCCACGGGTCACATGCTTCTGCCATCTCCCTGGCTCTGAGCGGCCGGTCAACTTGTTTGCCCTGTAACTAATGTACTTTTTCCAGACCCAGCTGGCACTGCCCCTGCCAAGCTGAGGTCACATGGCTAAATCGGTCTGACTCAGTCACATGTCTCAGATTCCATTCCCAGCGCCCTGCCTGGCGGGGGCTGCGGCTGAGGCTGGGACCGGGGTCCGGCAGGTGCATTCCAGCAAATTCCAGGACTTCTCCTTCCAGTCAGGGAGCGGCTGACTTCCAGCCTGCATGGGAAGTAACTTCACAGCTCACGTGGGCGGAGAAAATAAAATAAAAGGACAGCCCTTTTTAACTATTTTCTTAAGAAGGGAAGCCTGGACCGGTTTGGTTCCGTGAATGGAGCTTCGACCTGTGGACTGAAAGGTCCCGGGTTCGATTCCGGGCAAGGACATGTACCTTGGTTGCGGGCACATCCCCAGTGGGGGGTGTGCAGGAGGTGGCTGATCGATGATTCTCTCTCATCGATGTTTCTGGCTCTCTGTCCCTCTCTCTTCCTCTCTGTGAAAAATCATAAAATATATTTTTAAAAAAAGAAGAAAAGATATGTACACAGATAATAATTTAATAAAAAAAAAAAAAAGAAAAGAAAAAGAAAAGAAGGGAGGAGGGGTCCCAGAATAAGATTTCTCTTGCAGAGACACGTCTCCACGACCCTCACTCAAGCTGTGGTGGAGAACTCTCCTAAAAGTTTTCACCCTTCAGGGACCTTGCTTCCAGGATACCCATTCTCGTGGCCTGAGGCCGCAGGCAGGGGTGCGGCTGGCCTGGTGCAGAGCCCCGGGCAGCTGCTGTCTTTATTCAGGGATCCTTCCTGCTCCCCAAGACCCGAGCGGTGGGAGACCCATCGGACACCGGCTGGCTCGGGGAGCCCCGGGGGACAGAGAGCCTTGGGGTGAGCTTCTCCAGGAGGACAGAGCTCCCCCACTCTCCCGCTGCTACCCTGAGACGCCCAGGCTCCCTGACTCTCCCCTTTGACCTTGGCACAGGTAGAGGGATCGCTGCCCTCTCCCCCCTCCACCGCTCACCGCTGAGCTCCCCGGCCAGAGGAGGCCAGCGGAGGCGACCCCCACATCGTCCCTGCGATGGAGGAGGAGCCCCCGGGCCAGGGAGAGGGCGTGCTCCTGGGAGGAAGCCTGCACAGGCCCAGCGGGGAGCCGGAGCGGGGAGCCTGCTGGGAGCTGGAAGGTCAGTGTGGCTGGAACAGAGCTGGGGACACAGCAAACGATGAGGCGAGGGCCGTGGTCGGCAAACGGGGCTCGAAAGCCACACGCGGCTCTCCAGCCCCTTGAGTGTGGCTCTTCCACAGAATACCACAGCCTGGGGGAGTCTATTTTGAAAAAATGGCGTTAGAAGAGGTTTACGTTTAAACAATGTGGCTCTCCAAAGAAATGTCAATCGTTGTCCTGTTGCTATTTGGCTCTGTGGACTAATGAGTTTGCCGACCGCTGGTAGAGACACAGCGGTGTTAGCATCGCCCGGAGCTTATTCGAAGTGCAGAATTTCGGGCCTGCATCCAGAATGACTGGATCAGAACCCGGGCTCTCGGATCCCGGGGTGGGCGCACAGTAAGTTCGAGAAGAACACCCTCCTCCCCCCGCCCCCAAGACCTCAGCGGCTCTGGCTCAGAGTTCTCGGAAGCCTCTGAATGACAGAGCAGGGGGCCCCGTGGCAAGACCGTGACTCAGAAAAACCCTTGTTGCTTGGGGTCTGGAAACGGGAGACGGCTCCTGGGACCCATCAGGACACAGGGAGGTCGGTCCAGAGCCCGTGCAGCCGCGCAGGGAGACCCGGCCAGCGCCCCTCGGGGACACGGGCAGAGGGCAGTGCGCAGCTCCTGGCCAGGAGGTGGCGAGGCGGTGTGTGCAGCCGCTGGGCGCCCGGGCAGCTGGCGGGTGGGGCGGGCAGGAGGCAGAGGCGGGCGGGGGGAGCAGTGTGGGGGTGCGGGAACCAGGGCTCAGAAATGGGGTTCCTCTGTGCCTGCACGTGGCAGCATGTCAGCCGACTGGTTTCACACGCGCCTCCCGTGTGGCCTGTGCCCGTGGGCGTCCCTGCAGCTGGCACTGAGGCACACCCCCTCCCCTCCCCCCCCAACAAGCCACAGGCCAAGCAGGAGCCTGCCCAGGTTCTTGGGGGGGAAAGCAGTGGCCTTAACGGTCAGCAAGGACGCATCCTGTCAGGGAGATCTGACAGCCAGGAGTTCGTGCACTGAAACTCCTCAGCAACAGGGAGCGGCCAAGAACGTCCGTGTTCTTATATTTGCGGAAACCCCACCAGTTTCCGGCAAGAACAGAGCCCTCTGACCCCCAGGACCGGGCTGGGAATGCCCCGGCAGCAGGCCCATCTGAGCCTGCGGTGCGTGCGGGGCCAGAGGCCGGGCTGTGCCGTCTCCTGGGCTGGATGTGCGGGCGGTGAGCAGCGGGGCCGCTCTCCGGGGCCCACGCTCGGTGGACTGAGTCCATATGCGCAGCGTGGGCATCTGCTCCAGTCCAGGGCTTGGCCGGGGAGCAGGTGTGTTCTCCTTGGAGGGCTCGGCTGCCCCTGAGGACTCGTGGCAACACCGTGATCTTGGGGCTCTGCTTCCTGGTCCACAGCAAGGACAGCACTTCAGTGGGAAGATAGAGGCTCCCACTGTTCCCGCCCGGCACCCTGATCTACCTATATCTGTGCATATGCACCTCCACATTCTCCCCCCCCCAACCTACACACACACACACACACACACACACACACACACACACACACATTGTGACGGGAGGGGTCCCTATCGGCCCATCTCTGTGCTCTCTCCCCGTCCCAGGGCAGCCTCCCCTCTTTTCTGAACATTTCCCTGTTGTGCCTCAATGACCTCGTCTGTGAGATGGGACAGTGGTCGCATCTGGCTCGGAGGGTTGTAACACGACATGAGACATCTGTGTAAGATGTAAGCATGGTGCCTGGTGCAGCAACCTCTACACTTCTTACTTCTGGGTCCTATTCCGAGGAATCTGGTAACAGAGTGAGACTAAAATATGTGACTACCCAATGCCAAATATACTCAAAAACCAGCCGTATTTTGGAGCCGAGAATGTGAGGATGTGTCGTGGCTGGGCTGCAGGGATGAGCTCAAGACAGCAGGGCGACCTTGGCTCCATCAGCACTTCCCTCCTGGGCCTCTGGGCTCAGGCTGAGCCCACGCCGCTGAGGCAGTTCCTCAAAGGACCTCAGCACACAAGGGGCCTCTTTCCTCCTCCTGTCCTTGCTGGAGAGAAGGTCCGAGACAGAGACCACGGGCTTTGGGGACGCAGTTTTGATTTGGGGGGTGGGGGTTGGTGGAGGACCATCATGGCGCTGTAGGGGAGCAGGCACTGCCCCAACAGTGCACCATGCAAGTTAAGAACCTGGAAGGGCCCAGCCGGTGTGGCTCAGTAGTTGAGCATTGATCTGTGAACCAGAAGGTCAGGGTTTGATTCTGGGTCAGGGCACATGCCCAGGTTGTGAGCTCGATCCCAGTGTAGGGCATGCAGGAGGCAGCCAATCAATGATCTCTCTTATCATTGGTGTTTCTCTCTCTCTCTCTCTCCCTCTCTGAAATCAAGAAAAAAGTGTTAAAAAAAAAAAAAAGAATTGGGAAGTATTTTAGGGATTAATCCTCATAATATTTAAAGAACTCCTACAGCTCAATAACAAACAAACAACCCAATTCTTAAAATGGGCAAAGGACTTAGGCTTTCTCCAGAGAGGACACACAGACGGGCCATGAGCACAGAACGGACCCTCAACTTCAGCGTCACCAAGAAAATGCATCGAAACCACAATGAGACCCCACTGTGCGCCTGTTAGGACGGCCGCTGTATGTATCTGAAAACAACAAAGCGCAGAAACCAACAAGGGTAAGTGAGGCTGTGGACACTGGAACCCTAGCGCACTGCCGATGTGAAATGTGGAAGACGGTACGGCAGTTCCTCAGAAAGAGTCCACACAGAATCATGGCCTGACCCGATGATCCTGTTTCTGGACGGATCCCCGAAGAAATGGGAGCAGGGGCTGAGATGGCATGGGCACAGCCACGCTCACAGCAGTGCCTGTCACAATACCCAGAAGGCGGGAACCACGAGCGTCCACCAACGATGAATGGATTGACAAGACGAGATGTACACACAGTGGAATGTCACTCAGCCTCCTACCAGGAAATGCTGGCACCTCCCACAGAACAGGGGAGCCTGGGGACGCTGTGCTGAGGGCGGGAAGCCGGTCACGGAGGTCACTGACGGACACAGGCTGAACGACCCTGTTTGAAAGAAGCCAGAGTCTTGGAGGCAGAGTAGCCCGTGGCTGCCTGGGGGGAGGGAAGGGGGGGAGAGAGAAAGAGGGAGGAGGAAGGAGGTTCCAGTCCTGCAAGGCGAAGGGAGGGAGCGCTGGGGATGGACGGACCGCCCTGCTGGCTGCACCACGGTGTGAACACACTTCATGCCTCTTAAAATGATTCAGGGCTAAGTATTATGTGCATTTTACTGTATGTTTTTTAAATGAAAAAAAAAATGTTTATATCAGCTTCATTACACAGAGAGATTTTGCTTAAAAAATTCAGGTTTTTGTTCAAACAAGACTTGTTTAATGAACACCTGGTCGTTTCCAAGTGCTGTGTTGGTGTGAGAGGGGAGAGGAAAGGCACCGGGGAGAGGGGGAGAGGAGGGGAGAGCAGACAAGAGGAGGGTGTTGGCACAGAGAGAAAAGGGCGGAGGGACGAGGAGCTCCCGCGCTTCAGAGGACGAAGCCGAACATCACACCAAACCCAGGTGGATGGGCCCAGGGGAGGCTGGCTTACACCCAACACGCTAAGAAATTCCAAGGGGAGCAGAGACCGGTTTGGCTCAGTGGATAGAGCGTCAGCCTGCGGACTGAAAGGTCCCTGGTTCGATTCCGGTCAAGGGCATGTACCTTGGTTGCCGGCACATCCCCAGTGGGGAGTGTGCAGGAGGCAGCTGATCAATGATTCTCTCTCATTGATATTTCTAACTCTATCCCTCTATCTTTCTCTCTGTAAAAAATCAATAAAGTGTGTGTGTGTGTGTGTGTATATGTATATTAAATTCCAAGGGGGAGACTGGTTTATACACTACAGGCTAAGAAATCGAGGGCAGCCTGGTGGTGTGGCTCAGTGGGGTCAGTGGCTCGATCCCCAGGATGTGGGCTCCATCCCCAGTCGGGGGAGTGCATGAAGCAGCCGATCAATGATTCTCTCATCATTGGTGTTTCTATCTCTCTCTCTCCCTCTCCCGTCCTCTCTGAAATCAATTAAAAAAAAAAAAAAAGCAAGCAAAACAGAAAAGTTTTAAAGAGAAATTGAGGGTTGATTAATTCACACCAAGGACAAGTGTGGGTGGGACAGGGATAGAGGAAGGACACAGGCCAGGCTGCTGCTCTGAAACCAGAGCTAGGCTGGGGAGAGAACAGGCGGGCTGACTGAACGCAGCGGAGTCCGGCCCAGCACGGCCCGGAACCACCCTCCAGCGGCACCTCCCGAGGGGCTTTCCAGCAAAGAGGGCATCTCCAAGGCGATGCTTCTTATTCCCGCCAAGGCTGCTCCTCCACACCCCGCAGGCCTGCAGTGAGCTGTGCGGGACGCATTAGGGGAGGCGGGAGGAGGGGGCGGGAGGAGGAGAGGGGTGCTGAGGAGGAGGAGGTGGGGGAGGCAGCGTCCCTAGAGGCCCAGGGCCACGCCTGCTGCCCCAATGTCACTCCGGACCTGAGAACAGACGCGCCACTCCCGTGAAATGCAGAAATATTTATTTTGGTTTCCTTCATTGTTTTTGGAAATTCTGTTTTGGTTTATAAAACATAGAAATAGCCAACACTTAAAGCAAACATTCCAAACCCCAGGTGACGAGTGACTGACGCTTGTGCGGTGAGGAACACACACTCGGGCTGGCTACGGAGAGTGTCACACGGCGGGGACGGGAGGGCCGGACAGCCGACGCGGGGCGCCTGGGGCCACGGCCTGCGGCAGGGCAGGTGAAACGCCGCTCGTTTCCCAAACGAACGTGAAGAAGGCCCGGGGCCGTGGCTCCCGGGAAGCCAGGGTCCGCCTTCCGCCCGAGGGTCTGGCCGGAGCATCTCCCGGGAGCCGGGCCGCGGGCTGGAGGAGAGCGCGTTCGCTGCCGTCCGTTTCCATCCGCGCCCACGTCTGTCCACTCCCTTCGGCCTCCGGGACACGCCTCGCCTGAGCTCGCTCCGGGGAGGAGCCGGGGAATCCCACGTGCACGTCCGACACGGGAGCCGCACCGGCCCGCGGGCCGCACACACGGGGGTGCCCGTGGGGACGAGCGGACGGGTGCTGAGGGTCACAGTTGAGCGTGGTCTTGCCGGGTAAGTCTTTCCTTCTTGAAATGCTTGTCCTCACTGTGGAGGGTAAGGCAGCTTTTCTCACGGCCCCGGGGACGGAGGGGGGAGCACCCTGCTCCCGCCCCGTGGGCGCCCGAGACTCCTCGTCCACGCCGACGGGCACGACGGAGCGGGGAGGAAGAGCAGGTGCTCCGGAAGCCTCCATCCGAGGGGCGAGAGCGTGTGTGTGTGTGTGTGTGTGTGTGTGTGTGTGGACGGGGAAGGGGACAGGGATCACACAATCTCTGGTCCACGTGTGACAGTCTCCGGCCGACGGCTGTTCGTGGGGGCAGTTCCTTCGGGCGCCGCGGGGCGGGCAGCAAGCAGCAGACGGTCAGGGAGAGCAAGGCCTGCCCCTCGGTTAGACACGCGGGGAGACAGACCTGTGGCCTTCTGCCCCGGGGCAGCCGCGAGGAACCCAGCCCCCGGAACGTCCCCCTGGACGACGGTTAAGGCTCGTTTTGGAGGTGGCGTGTCCCCACGCGGGTGCACGGCCTGCCACGCCCGCTGACCTCTAATTTCCTAGGACAAGACCCAGCGCACACGTCACACGGCGCCCCCTACGCTCTGCAGTCCGATCGCCCCCGTGAGGGCCACCGGGAGAGGCCGGCGGAGGTGTGGCTTCTGCCCGGCGCTCCTCCTCCTAGGCCTTGATGGTGGAATAGAGTTCGTCTATCTGCGGCCGGAAGTAGTTCCGGAGCTCCGGCCTCTTCGCCTTCATCGTGGGGGTCAGGAGGCCGTTCTCGATGGAGAACAGTTCGGGGTGCAGCGCGATGCCTTTGACCTGCCGATCAGCAAGGACGTTGGTTAGGGGAGGAGGGGCCGGGGGACCCCAGGCCCACAAGCACCTGAGCCTCCAGGGGGTCAGGCCCCGATGCTAGTCCCAGCCCCCCTCTCGCCTCTGGCCCCCAACCTCTCCCCAAGGGAAGAGGAAAGAGGTCAGGACTGTTCCCTGAGCTCCAGGAAGAGAATTGGCCCTCTGTGAGAGAGCCCTCCCCAACCCGCCGCCAGGGCCCCCCCTCCCCCTGTGTGTTAAGAGCGGAGGCACCTCCCGGGAAGCCTCACCTGCTCGAATGTTTTCAGGCCGGACTCCTTCCCCAGCCGCACCAGGTCCTCCAAGATGGCCTTCCTGACCTCCTGAGGAGACAGAGGATGAGGCCCCACGCCTGTACCGGGCCCTCAGCCCTCCCCGCCTTACCAGGCCCTCAGCCCCCCCTTTCCGGGCCCTCAGCCCCCCTCACTGGGCCTTCAGCCCCCCCTTCCGGACTCTCAGCCCCCCTCACCGGGCCCTCAGCCCCCCGCCCCCTTACCAGGCCCTCAGCCCCCCTCACCGGGCCCTCAGCCCCCCCTTCCCGGGCCCTCAGCCCCCCTTTCCCGGGCCCTCAGCCCCCCTCACCGGGCCCTCAGCCCCCTCACCGGGCCCTCAGCCCCCTCACCGGGCCCTCAGCCCCCTCACCGGGCCCTCAGCCCCCCTCACCGGGCCCTCAGCCCCCCGCCCCCTTACCAGGCCCTCAGCCCCCCTCACCGGGCCCTCAGCCCCCCCTTCCCGGGCCCTCAGCCCCCCTCACCGGGCCCTCAGCCCCCTCACCGGGCCCTCAGCCCCCCTCACCGGGCCCTCAGCCCCCCGCCCCCTTACCAGGCCCTCAGCCCCCCTCACCGGGCCCTCAGCCCCCCCTTCCCGGGCCCTCAGCCCCCCTTTCCCGGGCCCTCAGCCCCCTCACCGGGCCCTCAGCCCCCCTCACCGGGCCCTCAGCCCCCCTCACCAGGCCCTCAGCCCCCTCACCGGACCCTCAGCCCCCTCACCGGGCCCTCAGCCCCCTCACCGGGCCCTCAGCCCCCTCACCGGGCCCTCAGCCCCCTCACCAGGCCCTCAGTCCCCCATTCCGGACCCTCAGCCCCCTCACCGGGCCCTCAGCCCCCTCACCGGGCCCTCAGCCCCCGCACCGGGCCCTCGGCCCGCGCCCTGCCTCACCGGGCCCTCAGCCCCCGCACCGGGCCCTCAGCCCGCGCCCGGCCTCACCGGGCCCTCAGCCCCCGCACCGGGCCCTCAGCCCCCGCACTGGGCCCTCAGCCGCGCCCTGCCTCACCTTGCTGCGGCACAGCTCCTCGAAGGACCCAGACAGGCCCCGCTTCCCCGCCCAGCGACCCAGCGTCTCGGCGTCGGGCACCACGATGGCCACGAGGAAGGCCTGTAACACAGACGGGCGGTGACTGCCGGCCCGGCCCCGGCCCAGCTCGCAGGCCCCGCACACTGACAGTCAGTGAGGGAGCCGTGCCCGTCGCCCTCGGCCCGGGCCGGGCTCGGCACCCACCTGCAGGCTCTCCCCGTGCACGAACACCTGGGCCACCGGCTCGCTGCGCAGGTAGATGTTCTCGATCTTCTCGGGCGCGATGTACTCCCCCTGCGCCAGCTTGAATATGTGCTTCTTCCTGTCGATGATCTTCAGGGCCCCGTTCTGTCCACAGAGAGGAGGTGTGAGGGCCAGCTGCCCCGGCCAGGGTCACACTCCGCACAGGGACACACACCGCACAGGGTCACACTCCGCACAGGGTCACACACCACACAGGGTCACACACCACACAGGGTCACACACACTCCGCACAGGGTCACACACCACACAGGGTCACACACCGCACAGGGTCACACACCACACAGGGTCACACTCCGCACAGGGTCACACTCCGCACAGGGTCACACACCACACAGGGTCACACACACACCGCACAGGGTCACACTGCGCACAGGGACACACACACTCCGCACAGGGTCACACTCCGCACAGGGTCACACTCCGCACAGGGTCACACTCCGCACAGGGTCACACTCCGCACAGGGTCACACACACACCGCACAGGGTCACACTGCGCACAGGGACACACACACTCCGCACAGGGTCACACTCCGCACAGGGTCACACTCCGCACAGGGTCACACTCCGCACAGGGTCACACTCCGCACAGGGTCACACACACTCCGCACAGGGTCACACACCGCACAGGGTCACACTCCGCACAGGGTCACACTCCGCACAGGGTCACACACCGCACAGGGTCACACACACTCCGCACAGGGTCACACTCCGCACAGGGTCACACACACTCCGCACAGGGTCACACACACTCCGCACAGGGTCACACTCCGCACAGGGTCACACTCCGCACAGGGTCACACACACTCCGCACAGGGTCACACACACTCCGCACAGGGTCACACACACACCGCACAGGGTCACACTCCGCACAGGGTCACACTCCGCACAGGGTCACACTCCGCACAGGGTCACACTCCGCACAGGGACACACACACTCCGCACAGGGTCACACTCCGCACAGGGTCACACACACTCCGCACAGGGTCACACACACACCGCACAGGGACACACACACTCCGCACAGGGTCACACTCCGCACAGGGTCACACTCCGCACAGGGACACACACACTCCGCACAGGGTCACACTCCGCACAGGGTCACACACACTCCGCACAGGGTCACACACACACCGCACAGGGACACACACACTCCGCACAGGGTCACACTCCGCACAGGGACACACACACTCCGCACAGGGTCACACTCCGCACAGGGTCACACACACTCCGCACAGGGACACACACACTCCGCACAGGGTCACACTCCGCACAGGGTCACACTCCGCACAGGGTCACACTCCGCACAGGGTCTCACACCGCATAGGGTCACACTCCGCACAGACTCACACAACGCACAGGGACACACACCGCACAGGGTCACACACACTCCGCACAGGGTCACACTCCACACAGGGTCACACACACTCCGCACAGGGTCACACTCCGCACAGGGTCACACACCGCACAGGGTCACACACACTCCGCACAGGGTCACACACACCGCACAGGGTCACACACACTCCGCACAGGGTCACACTCCACACAGGGTCACACACACTCCGCACAGGGTCACACTCCGCACAGGGTCACACTCCGCACAGGGTCACACTCCGCACAGGGTCACACACACCGCACAGGGTCACACACACTCCGCACAGGGTCACACTCCGCACAGGGTCACACTCCGCACAGGGTCACACTCCGCACAGGGTCACACACACTCCGCACAGGGACACACACACTCCGCACAGGGTCACACTCCGCACAGGGTCACACTCCGCACAGGGTCTCACACCGCATAGGGTCACACTCCGCACAGGGTCACACACACACCGCACAGACTCACACAACGCACAGGGACACACACCGCACAGGGTCACACACCGCACAGGGTCACACTCCGCACAGGGTCACACTCCGCACAGGGTCACACTCCGCACAGGGTCACACTCCGCACAGGGTCTCACACCGCATAGGGTCACACTCCGCACAGACTCACACAACGCACAGGGTCACACTCCGCACAGGGTCACACTCCGCACAGGGTCACACTCCGCACAGGGTCACACACACACCGCACAGGGTCACACTCCGCACAGGGTCACACACACTCCGCACAGGGTCACACACCGCACAGGGTCACACTCCGCACAGGGTCACACACTGCACAGAGTCACACACTGCACAGAGTCACACACCGCACAGGCCTCACAGTGCACAGGGGCTCTACGGCCGCTCACACCCCGCAGGGTCGGTTACCGTCTCATTTTAGAGGGGAAACTGAGGCTCAGAGAGACTGAGGACTTGCCCAAGGCACTGAGCCAAGCGGGGGAGAGGGGCGATCCGGGGAGCCCACGCTCTCCCACAGGGGGCTGCTGTCGGTGTGGCCTCTTACTGAGCCAGGGACACACAGCTGGCTCCCCCCCAGCTCAGCTCCCAGAGCGGAGACCAGACTTACCCTCCCCCAGAGCAAGGACTCAGTAATGCTTCCTACACGACGGGTTTGTCCCAGAACCAGGGCTCAGGCCCTCGGGAGCGGTCACCTGCCCACCTACCACCGTGGCACCTGGACGCTCTGGCCAGGCCAGCCAGATGCCAGCAGTGCCCCGACTTCCACCCATCCCCACTGGGGCCACTGCCGCTTCCGAAAGGCCTGCTGGAAACTTCCAGGCTCTCACCCCTCACCCTCCCCCTGCTCCTCCTCCCACTCCTCCTCCTCCTCCTCCTCCTCCTCCTCCTCCTCTGCTGCTTTCAACAGGAGCCTCCAGGGCGCAGAGGTTCGGAGCTGGAGCTGCGCCAGGTTGAGAACCGATGCTTAGTCCCTCTTGAGCTGGGGAAGAGGGACTTAATTTGCTCCTAAAGAGCGTGGGTATCTGAAATCCGAATTAATTAGGGAGGCCTTTTTCAAATCAATACAAATGTCACAGTGTTAAGCACCTTGGATCTGTAAGAATCAAACAATACACCATAAGAATTACATTAGCGATTTCAGCGATTGCAGTTAAACACTGCCAACGCCGTTCAGAAGCAGCGGCTGCTCCTGCAGCAGCAAAACTGGCCAAACCTGCGTCTGCCGAGCCTCCCAGGCCTCAGTGGCGCCTGGGAGTTCTCTGCGGTAAACGGCTCTGACACCGAGGAGGGGAGGCGGGCTGAGCTGTGAGATGCCTGTCCCCTTTAAGAGGATGAACCCGAGAACCCAGGCGTTCAGATCCTGCCCTCCTTCCTGGCGGTCAGCCACGGACACCTGCTCACGGACAGCCCACCGCCAGGCACAGGCTGACACGGAAAGCCACGGGCTCTCTGCATGGCAACCAGGAAGCAGCCGGAAACGGTGGCACACACCGAGGTGAACCTGCCCGCCCGGTTCCCGTGAGGTCCTGCACCTGCTAAGGGCCAGCCTGCTCCACCCCGGGACAAAGGGAAGGGAGAGCCGGGGGCCCTGGCGCGTGGCAGGTGCCTGCGACCGACCGCTCACCGGCAGCCACTTCCCGATGTCCCCCGTGTGCAGCCAGCCGTCCTTGTCCAGCGCTTCGGCCGTCTTGGCCGGGTCCTTCAGGTAGCCTTGGAAGACGTTGGGCCCCTTCACGCACACCTGAGGGGAGGACGGGGTGGGCGGGAGACGGAGGGGTCAGGAGGGACACACTCGGGGTGAGAGGAGCAGTGCAGGCACCACAGCGCCCCCTGGAGGTGTGTGGAAGGTGCTCAGAGCGGAGGCCCAGGAGCCCTGGCCAAGGAGGAGACGTTGCCTTAGGGCCTGGTGCCTCTGTGCATGGCAGACCCGCCCGCCCGTGTCAGCCACACTCAACACCCGGGGAGGTGGCCCGTCAGCGGCATCCACAGGGGCTTCTCCAGAGAGAACTGTGGCGTGTGCGTGTGTGTGCATGTGTGTGTGTGTGTGTGTGTGCGCGCACACACGCATGCCCTGACCTTTAGCAAGAAGCCCTGGATTCCAGGACCCCAGGGTGCTGGGGGCGCCTCCAGGGCCCCCCTTCCCTGTCTAGGAGCCTCAGTCCACTCAGAGCTGCTGGAGAGTGCCCGAGGGGACGAGATCCCTCTGGAGCAACCAGCCCCCCACCCCCAGCCCCCCAGCCCAGCGGCAGCGCTCCCACAGGCAGGCGTCCAGGGCACTGACAGGAGCTGTGCCAGGACTCAGGCCACGGGCCTTTGCGAGCCCTTGGGCCCCGTCCCCAGCATGCCTGGCAGAGGAGGCATTAGAGTCCCCTCCCGCCACCCCGGGAGCTAACCGTAAGTGGGCTTTCAGAAAGAAGCCAGTCTGGCCCAGGACCATCAGGGGGACCACGCTCAGGGGCTCAGAGGCCCCGGTGACACGGCGCCAGGCAGGGGCACTGCACTGGTCACACCGGCTTTACCGGAAATGGCAAGGACGGGGAGGGACATGGGCCCTGGCTCACCTCGCCCTCGCCCTTGGCAGCCAGGTAGTTCATCTCCTCCACGTCCACGAGCTTTATCAGGTTGCAAGGCATGGGGGCGCCGACGTGGCCTGTGTGCAGAGAGGATGGTTAGTCCTGGGCTGCAGTGTCCTTGGGCCAAACCACGTGGGACACAGGCTGCTCCCAAGACCGGCGGGCACGTACCCCGCTCCCGGCATTGCAGCCGGACTCTCCTGACAGGCTCATTTAGGCAGTCACCCCCGACAGAGGGGCCACTGGGAACGCCCACGTCTCCGGGGGCCTGTCCCAGGTGTGACTCTGAACTCTGTCCAAGTGCCAGCGATGTGGGTGCTGATCCTCAGGTTCCGCAGGACTCCTGGAGGCGAGCTGTCCACGCCCACTCCCCGGCCCCTCTGGCCCGAGGCCCCTGCCAGCTCTCTGTGCCAACGGTACCCAGGGGGCTGGGCCGGCCGTGGTTCTTCTCTCACCGCCGCCCCCTGCTGCCTCCGCCAGCCCCGTTCCCTTGCCCGGTTCCGGACCCCCATTTCCTGAGTGTGGAGGGCCAGGCTGTATGTGGAAGTTTAGGGAGACAGGACGATGCTTCTCTTTACGGGGAACCGAACTGCTTTGCCAGAGGCTGGTGGGTGGGTGGGTCTTTACCCCACACGGAAGTGACAGAACTAGATATGTGCACAAGCACCGCGAGTGACTCTCCCGACACATGAATAATTCCAGCTCACAGAGACCCCTACTCCAAAGTCAGCAGCCGCAGGGCACCAGGGGTCGCCGAACGCCATGGAGAAGGTCACAGCCCCGGTGCCCACCGAGCAGATTGTGCTCCTGGGTCACGCTGGACGCTGAGTCCCTGCCGTACCTGGTGCCCCCGTGGTAACACCCACAGGCCAGGGCCTGGCTCATGCAGTGCAGAGCGCACCGGGCAGGCAGGGGCGCAGGGAGGGGGTGGCCAGGCTGGGCGGGAACCTGTAGTGCCAGCTCTTACCCGTCATTGACGTGCTTTTAACCCACAACCCGTTGTTCCTGAGCGAGCAGGATGCATCCCACAGGGATGTGGCTGGGATGAGATAAACGCCATGTACATCTCAGCCCCAACGAAGACCCGCATCCAGGTCCGGGGCCGAGCCCGCTGTGTGTGTGTGTGCCTCCACCTGTCCCTCTGGGAACAAGGCCTGCGCCTCTCTCTGCAGCCTCACCCCCGGCACAGCACACGCGGCCCATTTAACCCGCCACCAGTCGGTTCCTGGCAAGCTCTGGCGGTCTGAACCCGTTTGCCTTCCGGATCTGGGTGAGTCTCCCCGCTTGCCGCCCAGCTCTGGCGCCCTGAGACGCAGCATTTGGGGTAGGAGGCACGTGGGGAAGGAGGGGGAAGAACAATGAGTGATGAACTCGATCCCGCTCCGAACAGCAGGGTGTGGGCAAGGCCCGGCCCGCCCGTCACCTACCTGCCGTCCAGTCTCCCGGGATGGACAGGGAGCAGCCGGCCGTGCACTCTGTCTGCCCGTAGCCTTCGTAGAACTGGGTCACGGAGAGGACACGGGGTTAGAAGGGGGCGCCTTGGCCGGACGAGCACAGAAATTAAGTTCCCCTGACCCCTCCCGAGAACGGCCCCCGGGGTGAAACCTCTTGGCATTTCCTGTTTGGTGAATTCATTGGATACGACGACATGCTTTCTTACAGCGTCCACATGTCTCCACCCTCACGCCAGAGCCAGCCCCATCCACGTTCATTTTCTGCTTTGTGACCGCGGAAGGGGAGGGAGGACCCTGACGTTCACCAGCTCAGGCCGCCCCCCTCCCCACATCCTGTGTGTCAGCCGGCCTCTGCTGTCCTCCCGCCCCCAAACACAGGCTCTGCCTAATGTGCGAGTGGCTCTCCCTTACCCCCCCCCTCCCCCCGCCTGACCCCCAGACAGCGCCACAGTGTGCACACAAGGGCACGTCCCCTGCCCGGGCCAAACATACCCACTTCATTCTCTAAGCAACCAGGAGGTCACGGTTCAGTTCCCGGTCAGGGCACATGCTGGGGTTGTGGGTTCGATCCCCGTGGGGAGTGTGCAGGAGGCAGCTGATCAAGAATTCTCTCTCATTGTTGATGCTTCCATCTCTCTGCCTCTTCCTTCCTCACGGAAATCAATATATATATATATATATATATATATATATATATATATTATTTATTTATTTATTTATTTATTTATTTATTTTTAAAAAGAAGGCACCCACGGGAGAACGTGAACTGACTCTGGAAAGAATACCCCCAGGCAGGACGAGGTCTGAGAGCGCGGGCTGCTTGGAGCCGCTCACCTGACAGCCGAGCGCGGCTCGCAGGAACGTCAGCACCGTGGCAGACACGGGCGCGGCCCCTGTGATCATCAGCCGCACCTTCCCTCCCAGGTTCGACTTCAAAGACAGGCAGAGAGAGAGAGGGTTAAAGGGCTGCGAGTCGGCGAGCTCCTCAAAGACACTTCTACGGCACCCCGTCCCCGAGCCCCCAGCTCTCTGTGGGCCTCAGAGCTTGCTGATGCGGAGTGTTTTTCCACCCCACACGGTGTACCATTTGCTCTCAAATGGGATGGGAGGACGTGGACACCCCCTCCTGCTGGCATCTTAAGGGACTGGAACAAGAATGTGATGGATCTGTGGCAACACCCACATTTTTGTTATTTTTTTGGACATGACTTATTGTCACTCGTGCCTAAAAGTTACCTTAAGAGTGACATACTTGTTCCAGAAAAGTAAACCCAAATGGAGAACAAGGCAGGCTACAATATGCCGGTTCCTTTCCCCATGCTCACAGCTACAATCCTACTGATCTATCTTGGATCCTGAGCTTTTTGTAATTGTTAGCCACGTGCCAGAATTGATAACAAAGCATCCTTGTCCCTCTTGGCGTCACACCTCTCTTTCAGAAAGAGCCCTCACAGACAACCCGAGGCCCAGTCAGCCAGACGGTGTCAGGAATCGCCGGCCACCTGTATTTTGCGGAAGATCAGCTTGTCCCACACGCTGTTGTTTCTGATGATGCCGCTGCGCAGCTCCGCTTCTTTCCTCTTGGAGGCGAAGTCCAGGAGCCAGCGCTTCAGCGTGGTGTTCGCCTGCCCGAAGATCTAAGGAGTCAGGAGAGAAGGAGGTGTCACAACTCCGAGAAGCGGGAAGTCAGAGAACAAGTGCTGGTGAGGGTGTGAGGACACTGGCCCCAGGCCCTGTGTGGAAATGGAACATGGTGCAGCTTTCGAAAACTGCTCCTCAAACAGGTCCACGGAGCGCTACAGGACCCAGCAATCCCGCTCCGAGGTAGCCGCCCAGGGGCGATGGAAACACCTGCCACAGAAAGCTGTCCGTGGCAGCCCTATTCATAACAGCCAAGAAGTGGGATCCACACACATGCCCATCCATGGATGGATGGACAAATGCAATGTGTTGCATCCATACAGCGGAATGTTATTTGGCTGTTAAAAGGAATGCAGAACAGATACACCCTACAACCTGGAAGAACCCTGAAAACACGTTAAGTGAAAGATGCCAGTTACAAAAGAACACACATCGCATGAGTCCAGTCATATCCAAGTCCAGAAATAGGCAAATCTATAGATTCAAAAAGCAGATTATTTTTTGTTCAGGGGTAAAGGCAGGTAGCAGGATGGAGGATGATAGTTCAAGGGTAGGGAAAGGGTTGTTTTTTTTTTTGAGGGGGAGTGTGGGATGGTCAGAGAACTCTGTGAAGGCACTATACACCTTAAGTGGATAAATTGTATAGAGCTGTTTTTAAAAGTTTTTTTTTCTTTTTTCTAGAAAAACCATTAAAAAGGGAGCAGGTTCTCATAGATGGCAGGAGCCATGCCTCAAAATGAAGAGCATGACATTGCCCAGTCCAAACACCGCACTGTGGAGACGGACCGCCACCTGCTGACCCTGCCCTGGCCGTGTGCTCCACGCGGTAAGGGCCCTGCAGGGGGCTGGCTTTCTCCACCCCTCGTTTGGCTCAGTCACTCCTCTCAAGGGGGCGTAGTAGTATATTACATGCGCATGGAGCTTTCCAACTTATAAAACCGTTTCACAGTCACTGTGTTCATGTGATACAGAAAGCAACTTTGTGAGACAGACAGCAGGTGGAGGAGGCGACAGTCCACTGTACAGGTGAGAAAACAGAGGCTCCAAGAGTTAATTATGGAAGTAAAATGACCTCCCGCCTACACCGCATTTGCCCTCATGTTTATAAGTGTGTTCACGTGTACTTTCTCCTTAAAAACAGCTCTGTGAGGTAAATGTATTCTGGTCTTACAGATGAGTAAATTCACCGTCACACAGAGAGGCCTGGCCTAGCCTGACTCAAGCCCGAGACGGGGTCAGCCCTCGGCCTCTGCTCTGTGCTTGGAACTTACTCTGTCGAACATCCGGTTCAGCAGCCGCGGGACCACGGGGAAGATGGTGGGTTGAAGCACTTTGAGGTCATCCATAAGCAGCCTGATATCTCCTTGGAAAAATCCTATCTTCGCCCCGTGGCACAGCATCACACACTGGAGGGGGAAGCACACGTGACCACACTGCAGCACCCCAGTGGGGGGTTGTGTGCCTGTGCACACACACACAAACACACACACACACACACACACACACAAACACACACACACATACACAGACACACAGACACACACATGGTTGTAGCATTTCAGGGCAGTTTCCAGAAATCTACATTTAGGGCAGCTTTTTAAAATCAGTTCTTGCATTCTTCGGTGACTGTACAACATGGAAATTGAGCCTTTCTTGGAACTAACAGAAACCAGGGTATGTTGGTTTGCTGAGGATCATAGAGGTTCTGCTATGTTAACTGAATGACTTGGTATTAATCCAAGTGCTTTTAGTCTTCCAGGCACTTTCCGTCTTATTCTTAAAACAAAAACTTGGCTACTTTCCTATAGTCTAATCTTATCAGAGTCTCATTTTTTAAAAATTTGAATACTAGGGCCCGGTGCATGAAAATTCATGCACTGGAGGTAGGGGGGTCCCTCAGCCCGGCCTGCCTCCTCTCACAATCTGGAAGCCCTCAAGGACAGAAGGTGACCTGGCGATCAGGAGAAGGTGATGCCACCATCACACCTCTGCTGCTGCCATTGCCGGCAGCGCAAGCCTCGGCCAGCCCTGATTACCTGAGCCTCAGGCTGGCCCTGGGCAGCTGGGCAGCCACCATCCAAGGCTTGCCTGTGCTTCGAGCCGGCCCTAGGCGGCTGAGGGCTGAGGGGACTGGGGGGACTCCGGAGGCAGGTACATAGAACTTCCGGGCCCACTGAGGACTGGTCTGGCTTTGCCGTGTGCCTGCTGACCCAGTGGAACTGAGGTGACTGGACGCCACCATCTTTGAGGGCATGACAGTCAATTAGCATATTCCCTCCTTATTGGCTGTGGGTGCCATCATCTTTGCGACGGCGTGTGGGTCAATTAGCATATTCCTTCTTTCTAAGAGAGGACCAGAGGCCCGGTGCATGACATTCATGCACTGGGGGTGGGAGGTTGTCCCTCAGCTGGGCCTGCACCCTCTCGCAGTCCAGTACCTCTTGGGGGATGTCCGCCTGTCACTTAAGCCCACTCCGGACATCTCCTGAGGGCTCCTTAGCGCTGCCATATTGGCAGGGCAGGCTCCTACCACCATCACTGCGCTCACCAGCCATGAGCCTGGCTTCTGGCTGAGCAGCACTCCCCCTGTGGGGGCGCACTGATCACCAGGGGGCAGCTCCTGCACTAAGCATCTGCCCCCTGGTGGTCAGTGTGGATCATAGCAACCAGTCTTTCTATCATTCAGTGGATTTGCATATTAGCCTTTTATTATATAGGAGGATAACTAAAAAATCTCTAAAAAGCTACTGAATATGTTGCAGTTGAGACACTAGAATATCTCACACCAGTATGGCTTGTCATTCAGCTACAACCTATTGCATGAGTATTTTCCTATTGGATGCAAACTGTACTGGCAAGCCACATGCACTTGGCAAGCAGTCTGCCTCTTTCAAATTTTAAAAAGAAAAAGATGATGCAACAGCCCGGCCAGGTGGCCCAGTTGGTTAGAACTTCATCCCATCATCAGAGCATGTACAGGAGGCAACCAATCGATGTTTCTCTATCTTTCCCCACCCCTTCCTATCTCTCTTAAAAAAAAAAAAATCAATAAACATGTTCTCGCTGAAACCAGTTTGGCTCAGTGGATAGAGTCGGCCTGCGGACTGAAAGGTCCCGGGTTTGATTCCGGTCAGGGGCATGTACCTTGGTTGCGGGCACATCCCCAATAGGGGGTGTGCAGGAGGCAGCTGATCGACGGTTCTCTCTCATTGATGTTTCTAACTCTCTATGCCTTTCCTTTCCTCTCTGTAAAAAATTAATAAAATATATTCTTTTAAAAAATAAACATGTTCTCAGGTGAGGATTAATTAAAAAAGTAAGTAAAATTTATAAAATGACGCAATTGAAGGTCAAATGGCTCAAGCCTGAAAGCAGAAACCACAAGAAAGGCACACCAGGGCTCACTGCTTAAAAATGAAAGCTCAGAGACTGTGTCCCTGTGTCCCGCCTCCCAGGCACACCTCTCACACTACCTCCGGTACACACGGCCCATTATCAACTCGTTTGACCTCACGTGCTAAGATCACAGCTCTCCTGTGCAGGAGGCGGAAGGAAGACCGGAAGATGGGAGCTAAGATCCCTGGTCCTCAGGGGTGAGAAAATCCCATAGGGCATTTCCAAAGGGCGGAGCCTTGGTACTGTCACCAACACCTCACAGTGTGTGGCGCATGGGTCTGCTTAATCAAGACTTGCTAAGTAAAGGAATGCTGCTCGTTTCCCCTCTAATACAATCCTGAGGGGGCGGGTGGGGAGGGCCAATGGGGGAAAGGGAGACATATGTAATACTTTCAATAATAAAGGTTTTTTAATAAACATTTTAAAAAAGACACACACAACAGAATACAATCCAGAACTATCTAAGAAGGAAAAATGGTGGCTCCTGGCCAGTTTTTAAACTAGTCACACAGTTGGGTACTGGGAGCGCAGGCAAAGGTCAAGGTCATCCTGCTTTCCCAAGGTCACTTAGAATTTTAGTGAGAAGAAAAAAAAAATCAGTCCTAAGCCAACTTGTGCATTTGTGAACAAGCACAATAAAAAAAAAACAAAAACACCGAGACTTCTCACAGAGCAGAGGCCTTTACAGAATGGTATTCATAAAAATTCTACTTTTATAGCCCATCTTTCTGGAATCATGTCCACATTCATATCCTTCAAAAGTCTGAGCTTCTAATTTTAAAACGAATGATTCAAGTTCAAGTAGCCAGACCGAAAAAAAAAAAAAAAAAAAAGATACTCTTTTAAATAATTAGCACCATTTTTAAAACGGGGCTCGGCAAAGAGCTACGCACAGGTGACAGTGTGAGGTCAAACTTACCTGCATGAGCTGCTCATACATGTGTGCAAGTGGTAAGAACGAAATGTGTGTGTCACTGGCATTCAGGCCAAGTGCCTTCTGTAAAACACAACGACTTAGAATACAAACAAACAAGCCAGCAAGGAAAACAAAACACAGTGCCTTACCTCGACAACTCTTTCAAACATATGGGCAAGAGGCAAGAAAGAGATGAGAGTATCATCTGGAGTGGGATTGACAAAGTTCTGTAAGCAAAGACACCGGCAGGCAGAGTGGCATTAAGATTCCAGTCATTTCCCACATCCCTTAGAGCACACGATCCCTCAACGCTCAGGAGGAAGGCTCAGGCTTACGGTCTGCGCTTACTTCTCACTGAGGAGTGAAGTGCAAAGCAGTACCTTAGCCACTCAGATTGGGTGGAGGTCATTTCTAATGACAAAGTGAATGCACTCAGGATTTTAGCCAAAATAAGAAGTATTTTGTCCAAATTGGGATGGCAGGGGATCGTGTGCTCTAGTCATTAATTATTTCAAAATTACAGTACCCCAGGACCCAGCAAGCTCAATCCCATCTAACGGTAAGAAACCTAAGATCCGGCACAACATAGGCAGCGTGCTATGTTGTGGAAATATGAGACCCAGTCCAATGGAAGACAGCATGTTATGCCGTACAGGGGAAGCGGGAGAGGAGGGAAGATAAACTGGAGCTCCAGGCTCCTTTTATCTACAGCACTAGCGCATCTGGAGTATTTTAGTCTGATCGACAGATTTACCATAAAGCCCCCCTCACCAGTGAGATATATCCCAGTTTGTTCAATGCAGCTCTGGGCTGGCGCCAGGGATTTGCTTTCCCCGGATGCGCGGAGGGCAATAGGTCTGTGTTTGGACTGAGTCGGGACATCTGGTTTCCATGCCCGGCTCCTCCCTCATGGCAGGCACAGCGAGGGTTTGCACCGAGTGCTCGTGCCATTAGCCGGTCCGGAGTGGGCACAGGAGTCCCAGGGCATGTGGGATAGCCTGGACATGCCCGACCTGAGATCACTTTCATGCCAGGATGACCTGCATCCAAACCTATACTTCCCTGTGGGAAACGGCTATACGATAAGAAATCAGACTCGATGCTATTTACAATTTTTGATTTTCTGATTTAGTGCAACCCATCGTCTGCATTAGTGTGGCCAGAGGATTTTACGACACTGAGAATGCCACAGGAATACAGGGTTTTAAACAAAGTTCTGTAACCGTCTGTCTCACGAGCCACAGTGCGCTTGGAGTTTTTTTGAAGGCCCGTGAGAAAGTGAAAGATCTGCTCTGGTCAGGCAGTGAGGGTGGACTCAGTGAGGGTGTAGGAAGTACACACCAAGAGAGGGGGTTGGGACTAACAGGGTGTGAGTTTAAGTGCCAGTGAGATGGACCTTCTACACCAGCAAGATGCCCATTCTCCCAAACCAAGAGGCGCAGGCTCCTGCCACAGACAGAACCCACAGAGACCGAGCGTGAATTATGCAAACCATGCCAAGGGTCTGAGAGAGAGGCTCACGCTGTTCAACAGCAACTTACTAAAGCGCAGGTTTGAAATAGACCCTTGGTGTTATGGACTGATGGTGGCCTCTCCAAACTCATAGGCCAAAGCCTAACCCAATATGACCGTATTTGGAGATACGGCCATTGGGAGGTAGTTAAGGTTGAATGAGGTCATAAGGGTGGGGCCCTTGATCCAAAAGGACCTGTGTCCTTGTGAAAAGAGGAGAAACCAGAGACCTCTCTCCTCCTTGTGCACAAGAGAAAATGCTATGAGAGGAGAGCAAGAAGACGGCTGTCTATAAGCCAGGGAGAGAGCCCTCACCAGAAACCGAATTTGCTGGCATCTTGATCATGGACTTCTAGCGTCCAGAACTCTGCCGTTTCAGCTGCTCAGTCTGGGCTATTTTGTTATGGCAGCCCATGCAGACTAAGACACTTGGATTGTAACTGAAGTTCGAGACTTTAGTCCTTCTGATAAAATGGAAGTCAAACCGACCATAAAAGTAATAATAACTCAAAACCTTCAGCAGCATCTAATGCTTCATTGCCAACTTAAAGGAGTTATTTTCCCCCCACTGGGATAAAAACACAACAGAGTCATTTCTCCTGGCCTTTACCACTTTCATTCTCAAGGCCTAATGCCAACCAATGAACACGAAGGAAGATGGTAACATCCCAAAAGTTTACCTCTGTCACTTTCACAAACGCCGAGGAGTCGCTCACTATGTTTCGATGAGTGATCATTGCTCCTTTGGGGTTGCCTGAGGAACACACATGTGAGCAGAACAAAGTCAGAGGACAGAACCTTCACCCAAAAACCAACGACAGCCACAGAGGCCGCCCAGAAACCCTCCGTGGTGAGGGCCTCAGAGGCCTCAGAGTCAGGTACACCCAGGAGAGCCAACTGTTGAGTCACGTAAATTCCTGAGCGATCTGCAAGCCTTTCCAAGAAACTTAGTATCATAAACAATCTTTACTATGATGGGCAAATTTCGGAGGGTGTGTGGCAACGGGAGAAGACAAGACAGGAGTTTGTTTGTGTTTCTGTAAGTCAGTGATACGGGGTTTGTGTCTCAGGATGATGGATGGAGTGTCCCCTTCAATAAGTGGCTGAGGAAATATGTGACACTCAGATTCTGAGAATGTCTCTCAGGGGGATGCGAAGACAGTGTCTGAACCACTTCCGTCTCTTCTGCCTTCGGTCCATCTACAGCCCGAGGAACTCATCCTCAAAGGAGGCAGGGAGTACACACTGCCTGTCACTCAGAGGCAAGTCTATTGCAGGACTTACCTGTGGTTCCACTTGTGAAACAAATGACTGCAAGGTCCTCAGGTTTTGGAGGCTGCGGCACATAAGAGGAGAAGAAGGAAGCGGCTTAAGTCAGAACAGACAGCTGTGAGCCGTAACCCTTCACCTACCATCCTCGCTGGCCTCCGAGGCGACCAGCTAGTGGAACGCCAGGGGACTGTGGCGGGCCTGGCAGAGTCTTACCTTGGGCTTCTTCCTGTTGGCCCTTCCCAGGTCCTGAAGAAAAGAGAAAAACATATTACATGGACACTTTTCTCAATGCAAAGAAGATCACATCAAGTCCCTTCGTCTGACTTCGCTGTGGATTCACTGACGGCTGCTCAAAGACAGCAGACATTTCTATTCCACTAACGACGGCAACTCAAGTCAACCTGAACCAAAAAACGGAGGCACTGCTCCAAGAAGCCACTGTCCAGACACCTCTCTCTGACACCAGACTCTGTAAGTGGTATCAGGGTGGCCTTTGCAATAAGATTTATTCCAAAGACAGGAATCAGAGTGTTTCACGATCGATTTCCTGGCCCCTACTCCCTATTCTGGCCTTTCACAAAACCCAGTTCCTGACTGTCACCAAAGAGCTGGCTGTAAGTGCTTAGCCCGGTCCCCAAATCAGAGCACAGCAAGGCACCTGCTCACCCAGTTCTGCCTATCGAACAGCTCCACCCGGAGAGAGGGAGCCAGCCTGCAGATGTCAATGCCAGCCATTCGGAAGCCCACGTGGGGCGGAGACAGGACTTGGGAACCTCTGATTACCAAACAGGCCGGGATGGAAGGTGTAAGGCTGCTCCAGAATGGGCGTGAAGGTTACGAAGGACGGATTCGCCTTGGCCCATCTGGCTGGGCAGTTAGAATGTCGACCCACAGACTGAATGGGCTCGGGTTCGATTCCGGCGAAGGGCATATACCTCAATGACTGTATGTGTGTATGAGTGTATGTTTCTATGTGTGATGTGTGACTGTGTGTGATGTGTGACTGTGTGTGTGTGTGTGTGTGTCTGTGAGTGAGGCAGGAGGCTCTGTTACAACAAATGACAGTTTCTCTCTGATGTTGAATTTCCCCAGGAAAGGGCTGATAGATCCTTACTAATAGAACCTCGATGCCTTATGGAAAACCACGCACACATTTTAAACCCTATTTATAACAGATCCAGGAAGGCACATAAGGTTTTCAGAAAGGGAACTGCTGGCTCTGTGCAGCCTGTCTCTTGCTATGATGTGTCCATGCGAGGTCCCCCTCCTGCCTGCAGCTTGGGATTGAACTCTAATTTCCAAGCCAACGGGGAGGATCAGCTTCTCACGGGAGCTGACGCCTAACAGCTGATTTCAGTGCGAGCCGCACTCATTTCCCCAGAATGGTTACCTTTAACGTTGTAATGAATGTGAACTTGAAGAAATTTGGTATGAAAATAAGCCAAATCCAACATCCCTGCTGGAAATTCACCAGGCCTCTCCAAAAACAATTTGGGGGAAAAGAATAGGGAGGCGGATGTCCATACCTGGCTCCGTTTTAGATACAAGTCGGAGAGTAAAAGGCACTAAAGCCTAAAGAGGCACAAAGTTAAGTCCCTGCCTGCAACTGAACTACAGTTCCCAGCCTTCACTGGCGCGGCGTGTCCGGCTCTGTAATAAACGGGTGGGCACTGCAGCTCACTGGAGGAGAGGACTGTCAGAGGGGACTGACTGTGGGCGTGCACGTGAATTCTTTTCACACGAGACAGGAGCTTCTGCTCCGTATCACTGATGGCTGAGGCAGCCAGCCGGGGCTGAGCCCGTGTGGCCCAGTGGAGGCCACGCCTGTGCCCAGATGACCCTGGGGACCCCTCCAGACCTGGGCAGAGCAGGACTCACCTCCATGGCCTTCATGCTGATTATCTCCACCCCGCACTTCTTGCCGCGCTCCAACAGATCGCTGCCGTAGGAGTCCATGAGAACCACGATTTTAAGGCAGGGGGTCAGCTTGTTTTCTACACCATCCAATAGCAGGTTGGCCTTCTCTGGCTTGTCCACAAAAACCAGGGCGAGTTCAGCTGGAGAACAAGAGGTACAATGAGCAAGATGCTCTGGAAAACGAGCTTGACTGCATAATTTAAAAAAAAAGGTAGATGGACATCTATAATAAAATTATAACATGCAAATTGACTGCACAGCAGAATGACTGTCCGGACCTTCCGGACGACCACGCTATGACGTGCACTGGCGCCAGGCCAGCCAAGGTGGGTGTGATGCGATTGGTCAGGGGGCCCTGCCATTGCCCCATGCCACTCTCTGCAGGGCAGCCCGATGGGCGGGGGGAGGGAGCTGGGAGTCTCCACGATTACCCGAAAGAGGGAGGCCCAGACCACCCTTTGAGTGAAAATCAATTTCAGAGCCCTGCCAGGCTATTGATCACAGAGCCCCATGATCCACTGCCCCACAGAGGGAAGCCCAGGCCACCGGCTGGTAGTTCTGCGATGGGTGGGTGGGTGGGACCTTCCTCTGTGGGGCGATTGATCTGGGTGCCCATGATCAATCCCCCCACAGAGGGAGGCCCAGGCCAGCCAAGCAATTGCACCCATGCCCGTTGCCTGCAGAGGGAGGCAACCAGTGGCAGGGGAAGGGGGTGGGGAGTGGGCAGCTGCCGGCAGCTGGGGGAAGAAAGGCCCTTATAGGCCCGATTGCCAGGCAGGCCTGGGGACCCTACCTGAGGGATTCCAGATTGTAAGAGGGTGCAGGCTGGGCTGAGGAACCCCCTCCCCCCCATGCACGAATTTCATGCACTGGGCCTCTAGTTTAAATATAAAATCCATTTCAAATCAAATATAAGCAAATGTCAATCACAGAACCTAACAACGAGGCCGGTGTCCACCCGCAGACCACACGTACCTTTGTTGACTATGTAAGTGATGGCTTCAGTCCCCAGGGTGTCATAGAGGGGAACGACCACCATGGAGAAAGCAAAGCATCCCTGCTCAATGATCACCCACTGCACAGACAGGGAGGGTTGGGAGAGAAAAGGACACGTCATCATGGAGCCACTGCACGGAGACCAACCCTGGAACCAAAGCACATCCGGGCACCGCGAGGGATTCTCAGTGAGGACCAAACACTCGCCCCTGCTTAGAAGCAGGTGCCATCTGCTGGGAGGATGGAGGCAACTGTGCAAGGCAATTACCAAGACCAGCCAGTGACTCGGAGCCCCGAGGGCCACCTCTCTGGGGGAGTAACTGGGCTGCCCCTTGCAAGAGCAGCACCCTGTGGACAGATGGAGAGAAAGGAAGGAGATCCCGAGAGCGGGGACTGCAGAGTTCAAAGCAGGAAGGAGGTCAGTGAGCCGCTGGCTGGCCTGGCGGTCCCCGAGGGAGTGGGGACCAGAAGGCTCGCCGTGGGCCAGGGCAAGCCTTGGCTCGGGAGGCGCCTGGCTCCGGTCCCCAGGCGAGGCACAGCCTCCAGGGCTTCTCAGCGAAACAGTGACTGTGGACGGAGGAAGGTCAGCCTGGCTGAGGCGTGCACTGGGTGGGAACGGGGCAAGGAGGGATGCACTTGTCCAACAGGAAAACTGTTCTGACAAAACCTCCCCAGAATAGGAACGATGTAAAAGAAGTGAAGCAGTAACATCTGGTCTCCACATAGCAGCTCATCGACCTCCCAGGCAAATGTGCGGGATGCTCGGGGGAGCCCTGGCGCGGGGTTTTACACGTGTAACTTCCTAAGGGGGGACCCAAAGCCACATTCTCAGGAGAAATCCGGCCACAAGATCTGGTCCCCAGCGGGGGCAGGTGTGGGCTGACTGGCTCTTCCACCGGAGAGCGCTCAGAGCCGCGGACAGATGGGTCAGTCGGTCGGTCGGTCGGTCGGTCGGGGCTGCGGGGCCTTACCTCAGGTCTGTTCTGGGCGAAGATGCCGATGTACTGGTCGGGGGCGGCCTTGAAGCCCTTCTGGATCAGTGCCGAGCCCACGCACTCCGACATATCCGCCACCTGGAGGGAGGAGAAGCAGTGGCCGCTCAGGCCCCCCCCCCCCAGGACGAGGCTCGGGGGTGGGGGGGAGAGCACGCACAGAGGAGGCGAGAGCAGAGGAACCTTCGGGGCCAAGTCCCGAACAGCACGGCTTCCTCACCAGGACCCACTGCTGACGGGCCTCCCACAGAGCCACGGCGGCAGCCACAGGCAGGAATTCCCACCAGGCCCGTTCATGCCTCAGGTGTACAGACCCCGTCACATTACAAAAGCATACAGGGACGCGGGTTTTTTTTTTTCTTTTTTTCTTTTTTGTATTTATAGAGAGCAGCCAAGCAGCCAAAACTTGTCATTTGGTATCAACACCGAAACAGCACGTTTGGGGGAAGATCTTTTAAAAGAGGAAGGAAGTTCTTCTCACTGGGCTCTCCACTTCCATTCTTGAGACTTGATTCTTAGGAAATAATTCGATTTTTAAAAGGAGGCTTAAAAATGTGTATGTACAAAGACGCATATTTCACAATTGCCTGCTGGGGTGGGAAACCCTTTTTTCTGCCAACAGCCATTTGGATATGTGTAACATAATGTGCGGGCCATACACGATTATCAATCTAAAAGTCAGCCTGCTATAGTTGGTCAAACATTTAATTTACTAATCATCTGGTCTTGGCAGGGCCACACCAAATGGTCCCGTGGGCCTCAACACCCCGCGGGCTGGACGTTCCCCACCCATGAAAAGTCACAGGACCTCCAGGGGACGGGGGCCACGGCTGGGAAGTGCCATACAGCGCGTCCATATTACAGTTACGGAAACCACACCAAACTTAGAATGTGTGGGACCATCCTAAGTGAAAATATACAACAATGCATACTGTTATTACAACCAAATAAAAACAGGCAGATGTATAAAAAAGGAGACAGGACTATATACTTGCCCCATCCTCTCTCCATTCCTGCCTAGATTAACTTAAAAAAGCGTTTGTAATCTGTAAAATCGGAGTTCTCTCCTTGCTTCTCAGGAGCGCTCCGGGCTCACGCCCACACCTGCGGGGGGGTGAAGCAACCTCCTGGACCCAGAACGCGGCTGGCTCTGCCACGTACGCCCACCGTGGCTCTGCCATGGGATGAGAGCCGACACCGGTCGGTGACAGAGGGTGACCTTAGGATCTAGTATCCCCCACACCCCGTGGCTGTTTCACAGCCATCACTGGCACTGAGGGACGGGGACCTGGGACATGTCTGCAGTGTGTGCAGAGAGCCCCCTGGGAGAACATGCGTGACCTTCCGTCTCCGTCTCTAGAGAGAGGGTCCATACCTTTCTTCGAAAGGGGTTGCTGCCCTCCAAGGCCAGAACCCCCAGGTGGTGAAAAAAAGACAGAAATGTACAAATCCAAAGTTGGCGTCAGGGGAGTCCAGTGATTATGTCCACCAGCCTGACGAACAGGAGCCACACCGAGATGAACCTTCAGAACCCCAGTGAGCTTGTCTGCTCAGAAACCCCAGCCTAGCCGAAACCGGTTTGGCTCAGTGGATAGAGCGTCGGCCTGCGGACTGAAAGGTCCTGGGTTCGATTCTGGTCAAGGGCATGTTCCTTGGTTGCGAGCACATCCCTGGTGGGGGGTGTGCAGGAGGCAGCTGATGGATGATTTTCTCTCATCCATGTTTCTAACTCTCTATCCCTCTCTCTTCTTCTCTGTAAAAAATCAATAAAAATATTTTTAAAAAAAAGAAAAGAAAAGAAAAAGAAATCCCAGCCTGCAATGGGGTGTTCTTGCTTCCCGCCGACATGTGAGAGAAGCAATGTGGGAAAATATTGCTGAACGTAATGCAGCACAGGTGATCCAGAATGCACCTGAGGATGCTGAGGCCTGAGACCATCATGCAACACACACGGTCTTTGCACCACATGCAAAAAGGAGGGATCTCGAAAACTACTATTTGAACACTATTTTGTTTGGCTTTGGGAAGGCAAACAAAACAGCAAAATCCATCCAGTCATGCCTACACTCAAGGCGTGCTATTGTTCTCGCCTTTTTGCCCTCTCTCTCAAGATACCCAAGCAAAGCCGTGGAGCCGCTGGTGCTCAGACGAGGGACGGGAAGGATGCTGTGTGCTGGTGCTGGGAGACAGAAAGCCTGGCTCCCGAGCTGGCTTCGTGGCTCCTAATGACAACCCCTCCACACGCACACCCGGATGACAGCGACTGTGAGCCACACGCCCACACCCAGCCTGGAAGGAGGAAGCCTGAGTGCGCACAGAGGCCAGTGCCCGCCCCTGGAGCAGGGAGCACTTCCTGGCAGCTGCGCTGGGGACAAAGGCAGCCTGGCCGCCGCCGCCAGCTGCTCCTGCGGGTCCGCAGCTCCACTGGGACCGAGAAGCAGGCGCATGTGGACTCACAGGAATCATCAAATGACAACTAAAGGGCAGTGTCCTCCTGCTCTGCTACCCGCCACTCACAAACCACTATTGACCAGCCCACGTGGACGAGGCGGGGCTGCGGAGGGACACGCGTGAGAACAGACAGATCCCCGCGTCCTTGGTATTTGTGATGAGCAAGGGCGTGTCTCCGTGCGGCTGTGGGTGGTGGCCCCAGGTCACATGTCGCAGGGGTCCCACGCTGGCCAGGACACACTGCTGAGCCCCACACCAGATGGAAAGGACCCCACTTCTGGCCGGGCTCCTGCCACTAACCAGCTGGGACCATGGCGAGCCCATCGCTTCCTGGGACCCGTCTTCCTCATCTACAAATGAGGATTATTCTATACTGGGGCTTCTCGCCTCTCACGGCAGAGGGGAGCAGACCTATTCCTCCACGGGTCTAGCCACCTGCTTCAACACATTTCTAGAATTTTATGTTCAAAATTATACTCTACTTCACAATGCATCCATTGACTCCAAAACAAAGTGCGGAAGGCCTGGTTGGAGAGCTCAGTTCGTTGGAGCATCATCCTGATACACCAAGGCTGTGGGTACCATCTCTGGTCAGGGCACATATAGGAATCAACCAGTGAGTGCATCGGTAAGTGGAACAACCAATTGATGTCTGTCTCTCCCTCCCCCCGCCTCTCTCTCTCTCTCTCTAAATCAATTAAACAATCAATCAATCAATCAATCAAAATTAAATACTTTGAACCACCAGCTAAATCAGTTCACTGGTTTTCCCCAAATCTGTGTGTCAGACTTCCCCAGCAGATGCTGCATGTTTCTCTAAAGCTCTGAGCTGGTCAGGCACAGACATTCTGCGGAGGGCTCCGAGAACCCACACACCGAGCCACTCCAGCTATGCAAGGCGCCCACCGAGCCCCAAAACTCACCTGCTTGTAGGAAAGCCACTCATAGGGCTGGTCTGGCTTCCGAGAGCCCAAGCAAGGGCCGTTATCTGAAAGAGGAGAAAGCAATGGTGTAACATGTATCAACATCTCAGGGTGTAGTGCACCTCGTTCTACAGTCTCTGGGAGTCTCTGATGGTCCTCAGGTTAGAAATAATGAGTTCAGCCTAAACTAGCTTGGCTCAGTGGATAGAGCATCGGCCTGCGAACTGAAAGGTCCCGGGTTCGATTCCGGTCAAGGGCATGTACCTTGGTTGCGGGCACATCCCCAGTAGGGGGTGGGCAAGAGGCAGCTGATCGATGATTCTCTCTCATCGGCGTTTCTCTCTGTCCCTCTCTCTTCCTCTCTGTAAAAAATGAATAAAATATATATTTTTTTTTAAAAAGAAGAAATAATGAGTTCAGTGGGAAATAATTCTCCCTGGGTTTCGGTTTGATTTTTTTTTTCTTGTTTATTTCTATTTTGTTCCTTAAGTGGGATAGGAGAGGAGGAAAATGAGAGAAGGCATATGCAAACATTAGGAAATATCAGGATGCGTCCTGACTCCAAATTAGGTACCTAATAAGCAGAAAGAAAGACCCATGTTAGTTATAGGAATTATTCACACCAACGGCTAGCTCATTAATAAATACAATCCAAGTCATTTACATGTGGAATGACACATGTTCCTTTCTACAGATGGATCCCAAGCGAACCTTACGCTCCGCGGTAGCTGTTGGAGGGAAAGGCTACGTTCACCGGGGAAAAAGCTGCCACTTTCAGACGGTCAGAGGTGACCGCACACAGGAATGTGTCCCAGGGAAACCAGGTCTGCCAGCAGCTCTGCGTGCTGGGCCTGCTCGCTCCTTCCCCCGGGAATCGGAATGAAGCTGGAAGGGTTATCACCTCCCATCTGACCGAGGCCTCTACACTTCGGCTCTGAGACGTGAGCATCTGGCTTCACCGTCCTGTGTCTGAGCCAGTGGAGGGCTTCCTCTCTGGGGCGGGGACCTGGAGGGAGGGGGAGGAAAAGCAGAGTGTGGCCGCTCCGGGGCCTGAGAGGTGTGGTGCGCGTGTGGGTTCCAGCATCAGTGGTGAGGACTTGGGCCGTCCTGAGGCCTGGCTCCGAGGCCGACCTGACCGATGTAGGAGAGAGTGCCAGGGGCCTTGGCCTCACAGCCTCTTCCACCCACAGGGGCTGCCATGAAGGCCCGGCTGCCGGGGCCAGCAAGTGGGTCCTGGGGTGATGCCCAGGGCACAGGGAACCACACAGTTCTGTGTGTGTGAAAACAGCACAGTCAGTGACTCTGTGTGGTGATGGGTGTGAGCTCTTCACTGTGGGATCACTGTGTTGTACACCTGAAACGGATACAATGCTGTATGACACTGTCATCTCCAAAAGTGAAAAAGACCCGCCAACCACGACAAGTTCCACCAGATGTGGTTTCGAAAAAAGTACAGTGGCCGTAAGAAATAATATTTCTTTTTTCCTCAAGAAAAGGGGTGGGCCACCCACAGCCAGGGCCAATCAGGCCCGCCCCCTGCGCTGTAAACACACTTTCTGGAACGCAGCCCACTCACTCCTTTACATATTATCTAAGGCTGCAGCCGAATCGTTGAAACAGAGACCTGATGGCCCCAAACCCCAAAACATCCCCTTATCTGGCCCTTCACAGGAGAAGTTCGTGGACTCTAGCAGTGAGCCCAGGCTCAGCTGGGGAACTTAAAATATACCCTATACCCAGGCCCTGCTAGCAACGTTCTTGACATAACCGGACAGGGATGGGGCCTGGGCCTTAGTATTTTCCAAAAGCTCCACACACCTCCCTCACCCCCCCCCCCCCCGCCCCCGCTTGACCCTGAAGTGCAGCTGGGGATGGGAACCACTGAACGGGGATCGCAATCTTTGCAAACCGCGCCCCGGCACAGCTTTCAAACACCAGGTCTGAAAACTCTCAGCTGGCTCTGCCATCATTCGGCAACCTCCACCTATCCAGATGCTGGCCACGCTCTCCTACAGAAGGTCAGTCTATGGCAGCCTTGGAAAACTAAAGCTTGGAATAAAAAGTTCCTCTGGGGGAAAAGAAAAGAATAAAATAACCTGGAAAGCAACCCTCTTCAATCAGTATAAGCGAAAATCACTGAACTTACTTTTCTTCAACGTCTCTGAAACATTCATGTAAGTCCTTCATTTCCCAAGTAGAGACAGTGACCCCCCAAAGTTACGTGACTTAACATCAGGGGACACTCAGAAGTGTCCTCCTGGATGAATCTCATCCTCTGCTAACCACGGGAAAAATGTATGTATATTTACACACATGTGTGCTTTGTCATGGTGGTAAATGATACACACACACACATACACACACACACAGGCATATATATATATATTTTTTTTTTCATGTGCCCTTAATTAGGCTGATCTACCTTCTATTTATTCTCATAGACAAACCCTTACCCTGATACTAACTCTGAAGAAACCTGTCAATTCAATAATCTAGAGGTACGCTCACTTTCCCTTTATAGGGGGGCTTAATGAGTGTGCTACAGGATTGCCGGGGCGACGGTGAACCCAGAGTCCAACTTGCCAGTGTCAAGGAAAAGCACCTCTCGACACACATCACAGGCAGCATGTGGGGGACAGGGGAGGGGGACAATAGCACCACAGTCCGTAACCTAAGGAGATTACAGTCTAACCGCCAGCAGATTTAAATACAGCGTGGACGCCAAGGACCGCTTCTGGAGAGGAACCTGGAACAAGCAAAAGCGAAGAGATTAAAGCAAAAGGAGGGGTGGGGGTGCAGAGGTGTGAGTGCCAGGCTGAGTCAATGTGGGAAGAAGAGACGGCAATCCTGGTCACGGAGGCGGTAAAAGGGTGCGGATGCTGAGAGGGGGGTGGGCCGCACCGGCCTGAAGGAAGGGGAAGGGAGATGACAGCCCGGAAAGGGGTTACAGAAAAGGAGAAGCGCAGCCTGAATTCAGAGGGTTAGTAAGAACATACAAGTGCCCAGGCAGGTGGGAAGAACAGGCTCAGTGATGGATGGGGAGGGCAGGTACAGAGGCTGGCGTCCTGGGAAGTGCCCGTGACAAGCCTGGCCGAGGGCCGGGAGGGAGGGCAGGGGCGGGACACCGGGGTCTCTGCGGCCACCGTCAGTCACTAAGTGCCGTCCCATTCCCAGTGCCCCCGACAGAAGGAACACCGCTTCCTCGGGACGCCAGCATTTACTTCTTAAAATATGAGTGTCCTGATGGAGAGCTTTGGAAAATGCCGGACGAGGCCCAGGGAGGCGGGTCTGGTGGCTGCAGGGAACGTGGGCCCCACCGCGAGCGAGTGTGCATGTGACTGTGAGACACACGGCGTGCTGGACACGGCACCCACGCTGCGGCCACGGGGAGCGTCTGGAGGGGCCGTGGGCTCGGGGTCTCCCTCTGGAGGAGTCTTGGGAGGAGAGGGAGAGGGAGACACGAAGGAAGGCCACTCCGGAATGGAATCAGCATCTGCACAGAAACTCGGTCGGTGCTTACTGGACACGTGGATTCCCCTCTGGAAACCTTCGTACAGCGTTCTGACGTCGTCATAGAAGAAGGCCATGGGCTCGTCACCCTCCAGGAGCGTGGACCTCCGCGCGCCGCCGCTGCCCTGCGGGGAGAGGCAGGCAGGCAGCACATTAGGAGGAAGCGCTGAAAACAAGACGCCTCGCATGCCCGCCTCGAACCCGGAGCCCTGGGGAGCAGGCGAGCCAGCAGTGCTTGCTGCATGCCCTGGAGGGAGGGGGAGCAGAGGACCCGTCGGGTCAGCTGGCAGGGAAATGACGTTCGGTTTCGCTTCCACGCATTATCCAAAGTATTTTTTACGAAGTAGAGCTGACCATACTCTCTCTCTGAGGTCATTCCCGTCGTTCCCTTTGCTGACCGGGAACTCTGGTTTCTCAGAGCATCTGCCAGTTGCGATCATGGCTGTCAGACCCAGGAGGTGCAGACCCGTCTGGGCACGGTGTCCGCACACTCACAGCATGCAGAGCGGAAGCCGCAGGGCGCCCTCCTCTGGCTGTCTTCCCCCCTGGTGCTGGCGCAGTGGCAGCCTGGTCACCTGAGGGGCAGTTGTTATCACCCTGTGAGCTGCTGCGCCCTCGGGGCCACAGACACTGCAGGGGGTCTAGACACAGGCACTGAGGAGTCAAAGGCCAGCTCCTGTGGGGCCAGAGCCTGCCATTCTATTTAACTCAGGAGAGGGGCCTTCCCAGCTGCAACGCCAGGAGACGCTTTTTTGGGGAAATGAGATGGATGGGGCCAGCAAGAAAGGATTGTTCAGAGGTGGGAGGAGTCGCTGCTGGCTGGAGGTGCTAAGAAAGGAGGCAGGGAGGCCTTCAGGAAGAAGAGCAGGCCAGCTGTGCAGGCAGAGCTGATGGGAAGAGCCACGAGGAGACCCTCCCTAAGGTAACGAGGGCCAGGCATGTTTGGATGGATTTCTTTTCTTGTTGTGTTTAAAAAAAAAAAAAAAAAAAAAAAAAAAAAAAATATATATATATATATATATATATATATATGTTTGATTTCAGAGAGGAAGAGAGAGAGAAAGAAACATCAATGATGAGAGAGAATCACTGATTGGCTGCTCCCTGCACGCCCCCTACTGGGGATCGAGCCCACAACCCGGGCATGTGCCCCTGACAGGAATGCAACCATGACCTCCTGGTTCATAGGTCGATGTTTAACCACTGAGCCACACCAGCTGGGATCTTGTTGTTTTTTATTTATTTTTTTATTTTTATTTTTTAAGATTTTTAACATTTAAAAAAAATTTTAAATCTTTTAAAATATATTTTTATTGATTTCAAAGAGGAAGGGATAGGGAAAGAGAGAGAGAAACATCAATGATGGCAGGGGATCAGTGATTGACTGCCTCTTGCATGTCTCCCACTGGGGTTCGAGCCTGCAACCCCAGCATGTGGCCTTGACCAGAATCGAACCTGGGACCCTTCAGTCCGCAGGTCAACGCTCTATCCACTGAGCCAAACCAGCTAGGGCATCTTGTTGTTTTTTAATTATAATTCTTCTCGGCTCCTCCCACAGGCTCTCTTCCTCCCCCTCCAAGTTATCATTTACAGAGTAAAAAAGTTTTGACTAACACCAAGGACAAAACGACTGGCCCTATTCCCAGTGCGGTGAGTCTCTTCGGGCTTTTTCTGTGGGTCTACATTTGTGTGTCTTTTTCAGTCTCCGCTAGGCGCTACACATGGGTATTTAAGTCTTCATCTAAAACTGCTAATAATTTCCTGGAGTAAATATCACCCAGGCATATTTCCTATCTTCACACACTTTTCTCTAACGTGGCAGAAACTCCCTCCTACCTGCAGCCACGACGCCAGATACAGTTAGTAACTACAGCATGCAGCTTTAGAAAGAAAGCAAAGCAGTCATTGTCCGTGTGCATGAAGATGGAAACAGAACCCTGCGTCATCACTGCTTCAGCGCTAAGTCTGCTTTCCCGTCTGTAAAATGGGGTCACCATGTGTCCGTGCCCCGGGTTATTTTTAGCTGAACTACAATGTGCCTGTTTCCTGTAAAAGATGAACATGTAGACTCTGACTCAGACACCCTATAGCATGCCCCGATACAATAACGGTCCTTCTTGTCCAGCATCTTTGCTACAAAAGATGCTCAGATTAGAATTCAGAAGCAATTTTGTGGCTTTAGAGTAAGATTCAGAAACCTCTTCAACCATCGTGACGAGGCAGGAAGAGAAGAGGGATGGGAATGAAATGCCAGGGAACGGGGAGAAGAAAAGGCTAAGAAGGGGAAGAGGCGTGAAAAGCCTGGTGAGGAGGAGCCCTCTGCGTGAACAAAGGCCTCCTGGCCACGCTGCCTGCGCTGTCTGCACCGCGGGGCCTGCCTCCACGGGGAAGGCCTGCTGACGCTCTCAGAGTTTTGTCTACAAAAGCCATGCCCCCCCCCCCTACACCCCCGTGTCAACTGCATCGTGACCACACCTGTCAACTGCGAGATGGGAATCAGGGGATAAGACGCAGAGCTTGCTCCGGAGGAGCCTGGCGCGTGTCCTTACGTGACCTGAGGGGCTCCAGTGAGCACAGCTGAGCCGAGAGCAGGGAGGAAGTCAGAGCGAGCAGACAGGAGCAGCCTGGAGACTACGGAGCTTGGCTCGCCCCGGAGTCGAGGCCTCGGAGGATGACCAGGGGACGCACTGCCCTGGTAGAAAAGCGCATCACCAGCCCGTGGCCAGATCCCCTGGGTGAGGAACTCCGGGGCTGCGGCTCAGCAAGCCCTCCGAGAAGCCCTAAATCCACGCGCGAGTGGGAGGCCTGTAGGCCCCCGGCAGGGAGGTGGTGACGGTGGGCGATGTGTGGGAGAGAAATCCACAGGAGCGTGAGCAGTGCGCCGAGCAGGAGGGGGAGACTGGGGAAACCCGCCCCCACGGCCTGGTCCAGGGCAGCGGCACGTGGGGACGGGGAGAAGCGGGCGCTGGGAGCACGGAGCCCAGTGGGTGGGATTGGCAGGCAACTGCATGTGGAGAAAAGAAGGGAGAGGTGGAGGACTGAGAAGACAGTGTGTCCGTTTTATAAAAAATAGAAGACTAGCCGAAACCGGTTTGGCTCAGTGGATAGTGCGTCGGTCTGCGGACTGAAAGGTCCCGGGTTCGATTCCAGTCAAGGGCATGTTCCTTGGTTGCGGGCACATCCCCAGTAACGGGTGTGCAGGAGGCAGCTGATGGATGTTTCTAACTCTCTATCTCCCTTCCTCTCTGTAAAAAAACCAATAAAATATATATTTTTAAAAACAGAAGACTAGGAACTGGGGTTAGGTTTGAGAGAAGAGATTAAGCTTAGCTTTTGATATGTGGTAACCATATCCCTTCAAGATAGGTCAGCCCCCCCCCCCTCCCCGCCAAAGTTCATTTTGGGAATCCCTGCTGTAGGATAGGATTTGATAGCAAACTTCTGGCTGAAGAATCCTTCATGGAGGTTAATGTTTTGCTGGTATGTCATCCTCAGGACTTTGGGAAACATGGAGGTGAAACAGTCAAGTCCAAGTTAAAGGAGTTAATTATAACCCGAAAGCCATCCTCTCAGCAACGTACCCTGGGGACAGGGCATTTCTCGTTATTCTAGTTAGCAATTAGGAGAGTTAGCTGCAGTCTGAGGATGAAGCATGCATGGGCTCTTTGCCAGCGTAAGGCCCGGGGCAAAGGGGGAAAGGCCGAATTGCCCCTTAACCGTGGGGCAAGCTCCGTAACTTCACGAGGAGAAGAGACGGAAGGAATCAGGGGTGGCGGAGGCCGAGCAGCACGATCTGAGCTTTGAAATCTGTTGCTCTTGAAATGACCGCATGTCCCAGTGAAGATGCATTTTCGATGTGCACACACGTGGCCATTCTTCCTGAGCTAAAACGCCGAGTGTAAACGCTAGGTGTCAGGACCCTGGTCGCCCCCGCATGGGCGAGGGGTTGCAGCTGAGCGGTGGGGAGCACGTCTGTAGCCACTGGACTCGAAACATCGGCGTGTGCCCCGGAAATCGGGCCATTTCAAAAGCCGGGGATTTGATGGTTGGGTTCTTTAAGCGCATGCGCCTATTTTTATAGGACCGCCCACTTATATACATTTAAAGAACTTCAAATGTGGCCTTCTGACCTCTGATATCATCTGCAGATTGGGGGTAGATATGGGGTGTCAGTTTTGCTCAAGAAGCAGGGTGAACTGAGCAGATAACCCCAATCACGTGTTCAGAAATCATAAGACTGCGAGCCAGGGAGGGTTAGGGGCCTTTTATTTCTTCCTGTGCACTTCCTCCATGTGGCTACATAATTTTCCATTTTTGTTAAAAAAAAAAAAAAAAAAGATGGAGGAGTGAAACCCCTACAGTCAGAGCAGAGGCCGGGAGAATACCCCGGACCAGCTCTGCAGGCTGAGGCCCGAGCTCCCAGCGCTGGATCAGGCAGTGAGAGGTCACACTGCCCTTGGGGGCAGAAGGGCAGGCCTCGGTGAGCACGGGTGTCAGCGGTTCCCAGACTGGAGCGCTAGCCAGCCTCTGGCAAAAGGAGCACTGGATGGACAGAGCACCTGGGGCCACTCCCACTTTAAATGCAAAAGCAAACCACGTCCTTGAAGGCTTCTGGGGGACAGGAAGGCCACGCTTCATAAACTGTGTCTCGTGCATCTCCATCTAGAAAACGGCCAGCCATCTACGGGCCACAACTACCCCTCTCCTTTACCCTGCTCTTCCCCCTAAGGAGAGGGGTGGGGACGGGGCAGGAAGAGGAAGAGGGACACAGGTGCAGAGGTAGGAGGGGAAGGAAGAGAGAGCAGAGGAGGAGGAAGAGAAAAACCCAGTAGTAACTTCTAAAGAGACTGTGGAAGACTTGGCTGGATTTTAATGTTAAATCCATCTGGGGCGGGATGGGGGTGGTTAAAAAGGGGGAAGGGGGGGTGCAACGGAAGCAGCAGGTGGAACCACAGTCCCAGGGAGTGAAAATAACTAATTCTTTCCTCTTTCCAGTATCCTCCCTGTGCACAGACTCCTCCATCACTTACATCCATACGACGCTAATGGCCAGACCACCATCAGCACCTGCTACTGACAGCACACCCTCCTTTTCCACCCAAGGACCTGCAGCGAGGCTTCCGGCCCCCAGGCCTCATGCCCAGCAGCTTTAGATCTCCAAAGTCAAGCCAGGGCCTTGAAGGGCCAGCCCACAGTGACACCCCCCCCCCCCCCCCCCCGCCACACGTCCTGAATGACAGTGGACAGGACATTAAAAGCATACCTGCCACGCATTGGTCATCTTGTCTTTGAGAGCCAGGCCCAGACCCCGCTGCCTGCCTGGTGATTTGGTTCCTCAATGCTCTCCCCAGATCCTCCGAGCCTTTGCCCTTTTCCTTCTCCCGTTCCCAACTCCCCACGCTCCCACTGTCCCCATCAGAGGATTCCCTTAGGGCTGGGGAGGCTGGCAGGATTCAACTGGTTCTGCGCTGCTACACACACCTCAGTCTCAACCACCCTCAGAAGGGTACACAGCACCCCACCCCTGTGAAAGGGGAGGAAGTTTAAGCCACAAAATCCAAATTCGTGCATGCACGCACACACACACATACACCCACACGGTACCAGCACAAGGAGCCGGCCCGGGGCCCCTCAGTACACCTGCCGTTTAGAACGGGTAAGGCGTCCCTCGCTCCCGAAGCGAAGGCTACAGGGCCCAGAGCCCAGCGTGGCCTGTGAGAGGCTGGCGTAACCCAGGATCTGTGTCCAGAGGCTGGGAACGCTCACGTCCATCGTTTTCCACTTGGCGTGAGCTGAACCTGCTTCGGGGAGGCTATTTTTAAACTTGAATAAGCATTACAGCCCTAGCCAGTTTGGCTCAGTGGACAGAGCGTCAGCCTGTGGACTGAACGGTCCCGGGTTCAGTTCCGGTCAAGGGCATGTACTTGATTGCAGGCTCCGCCCCAACCCTGGCCCTTGTCAGGGCTCGTGCAGGAGGCGGCCAATCGGTGTGTTTCTCTCACATCCAGGTTTCTCTCTGTCTTTCCCCCTCTCTCTTCCACTCTCCCCAAAAATCAATGGGAAAATATCCTTGGAGGAGGATTAACCAAAAAACAAAGGAGCATCACAGCCCACATGAGAGCACACGTGCTCCCGGCTGGCTGAGGCCGGGAAGTGCCACCGTTTCTACAAAACGACACTGTGTTTTCAGACCTGCTTCACCGTATTCCCACCCAGTGTCCTGGGACGTTTCTTCCCGGTTAGAGGAACCCAGGATGTTTTTCCTAAAACAATCCCCCTCCCTGCTTGGAATTCCCGAAGGCAGCCACTTGGTACTTCTGTGGCCAGGCATGGCACCCAGCTAAGAAACTCCTCCCCAGTTCCCTGTCCTGCCTGGCCCTCCCCTCAGAGCCCACCCCCCAAAACCGCCTCCCATGACCAGCGAACCCTCTCCCACCGCATTCAAAACACTGGTCGCTCTCAAGTTAGCGGCCAAGTCCAACAACACATGGAAACCCGGTTGTTCCCCACAATGTGAGTTTAGTAAGAAAAAGTAAGTTAGCCGAAACCAGTTTGGCTCAGTGGATAGAGCGTTAGCCTGTGGACTCAAGGGTTCCAGGTTCGATTCCTGTCAAGGGCATGTACCTTGGTTGTAGGCACATTCCCAGTAGGGGGTGTGCAGGAGGCGGCTGATCGATGTTTCTCTCTCATTGATGTTTCTAACTATCCTTCTCCCTTCCTCTCTGTAAAAAAAAAAAATCAATATAAAATATATTTAAGAAAAAGAAAAGAAAAAGTGAGTTAGCCAGGTTTTCATAGTTATTAAAAGCCCCAGGTTTTAGAAAAGGTGCAAAAGTCACTTACTGGTATAAAAGTGCCGATGTCTGCACCCCCCCGAGAATAACACATCTAAGCAAAAGCTCCCCTAAACACCCCCTCTCCAGCCCCCGGCTCCCGGCCCGCCTTGAGGGTGCAGGGTGAGGAGAAGGCAGAAGCTCATGGGCCCAGCTCTTGCTGCTGCGGCCCAGGTTCGGACAGCTGTGTCCCTTCCCCGTCCTCACTCCCATTCCTGACAGCTTCTGATCCCATGTTCCACTATGTGCAGAACCCCAGACCCCATCTCTGACCTAACCACCCCCCCTTCGTCCTCTCAGCTCCATCACCACCTTTGGATTCACTTCCCTGTGCATCCATTTTCAGAAGAGCCTGCTCCTAGGATCGAGAGCTCTAGCCACCGATCCTTCCGATTTATCTAGAAAGACCCAAACGTTCCTTCTGGTCCTATGTATCTATCGCCCCCTCCGGCCACAGGTGCGATACATGACTGCACCGCGATGGAGGCAGCAGACCGGGCTGCGCACTGAGCTGGCTGGCCGGTGCAGCTCCCTCCTTAGATGATAGTTTTCTCTCACATGCACTTGTGAGGGTGAACGAGGAGACCTTTCCAGAAGAAAACTGGCATTCACTGAGCACGGACGTCCAGGGGGCCAGGGAGACCTCTGCGTATCTCCACACGGTCCTCTTACCAACGTGCTGGGGGAGGCGCTGGCACTCAGTCTCCCAGACGAGGAACTGAAGGTCAGGAAAGGCGGGAGCACTTGCCCACGGCTGCCTGGTCCACGCAGAGGGGCGGTCCGGCCTCAGCCTCGGCCTCCTCTCTCTGGCCTGGTCCCCTCCAGCTCCAACATGCTCTCCTGTGTCCCTGCTGCAGCCGCCGCGGTCTGGGCCCTGACCAGTCCCTAATGGTTCCCAGTCACCCCAGGGGAGGTCATCTTTACAGGGGGGGATGGGGACCACAATCGCAGAGAACAGGCTGAGACCAGCTAAGCTAATGCCCACGTGTGAGAGTGATTGGGGGGAAGAACAAGCACAACAATTCGCTTCTGTCGTCTGCTCGAAGTCATGCAGCAGCAGCAGCAGCAAACTCCCTTTGGAAGATGGAACCTTCCCTGACCCGGGAAAGGCTGGCCCTCACCTCCCTGCCGCAGCCTGGGAGCTGCCAGTGAGGCAGGGACGCAGCTCTCTACCCAGGACGCTGAGCAGGCCTCGCTCGCAGATTTAAAGAAGGCAGCGAATTGCCCGGCTGGGGTGGCTCAGTGGTTGAGTGTTGACCTATGAACCAGGAGATCACCATTTGATTCCCACTCAGGGCACATGCCCGGGTTGCGGGCTAGATCCCCAGTAGGGGGACGTGCAGGAGGCAGCTGATCAATGATTCTCTCTCATCATTGATGTTTCTCTCTCTTCCTCTCTGAAATCAACAAAAATCAATCTATCTATCTATCTATCTATCTATCTATCTATCTATCTATCGACACTGGATTCTGTTGCTAACACCAGCGACCCTGTCCATTCTACAGTTTATGTCCTTATCGCCTTCCTGTGCAGGTGGCAGATATGAGTGCTAACGTCCTCTGTACGAGCCAGATGTGTGAAAGGATATGTCAACAGATGTGACTTTTATAAGAGACCTCAGTGCTGCTGCTTTAAAAACAGCCAGTGTGGGCAGGGAGGAGACGCAGCCAAACCCCAAAGAGCTAATACCCAGCAGAGTGTACGGGGAGCAGAGGGTGCGGGCCACGGGTGTGACAGGGGACGTGGGGTGAGAGTGGGGACTGGCACAGGGCGCTCGCTTGTTTTCCAAGTAGGAGTGAAGCGACAACATTTTCATCGGGCGGCTGGCCCTGCCAGATACACAAGCTCCTGATTAATACTTAATGAAATGAATTAAGTTCCTCTCTCTGCCACAGAAGCCCATGTGATGAGTACGCTCCAGACAAGCATTTATAACTACTAAGTATCATCCAAGGCTAATCTCAAATCCATTATTGTAAGATGACCTTTTAGAAATGCAAAGCAAAGTCTGTAAACCTACAAATTCTGAACATCTGAGCTAAATCCATTTCTAAGAAAAATCAGGAAGCCTACATACCGGGTAGTGAAATTACAGATTGTAATTTTCTTTCTGCTTATCTGTAGTTTTAAACTGGTCTACAGTGAAAAGGTATGAGTATTTCAATAAGACTCAGTGACTTCATGCTAAGCTGGAACTTAAATTATAAACATCGCTTTTTAAAAATATACTTTTATTGATTTCAGAGAGGAAAAGAGAGGGAAAGAAAGAAACATCAATGATGAGAATCATTGATGGGCTGCCTCCTGCACACCCCACACTGGGGATGGAGCCCATAACCCGGGCATGTGCCCTGACCGGGAATTAACCTTGACCTCCTGGTTTGTAGGTCAAGGCTCAACCACTGAGCAACACCGGCCGGCCTAACTTACAAAGATCTTAAATCTGCACTCACCAAGCTCTCTTTTCACAGTGAGGGCAATGCTGCTGGGAGGCATCGGAGAGAGAGCATGCCCCAGACCTCACTGGTGCCTGTCAGAACGCATTAGGTTCTACTCACCATTGGAATATCATTAGCTGAGGTGAACTAATAAGCTGACCTTCAATACAGAAATAAAGTATCTGAGAGCCATCTTTCCTCAGCAGTTCACTCCTTCTATTCTCACATTTTGACAGGAATAAAACTGGCATGTCTTTTCTATTTTATGAGTGTCACATTAACGAACCCAAGAGATTGTCTAACACCACCGGCCGGTTAGCTCAGTTGGTTAGAGCGTGGTGCTAAATGAACAGAAATCTTGTAAGTAAGAAGCAGCTATATTTAGAAGGGCACGCTCCCTCCCCCCACAGGCCTGCCTGCCGGGAGGAGGCTTCTCACCTACATCTGAGGCAGGGCGTGAGGCAATCCTGCATTTACAGCTGTTTCTCATATAAGTCGAAGGCCCCGCGCACTGGACAGGCACCGGGGTCGGGCAGGAGAGGGAGAAAGGACAGCATGGAGAGCGGGGCAGGAGTCACGCCGCTGAGTACCGCTCACCTTCCCCTCCCGTTTCCACTGGCCGGGGGAAGGTTCGAGGCGGAGGAAGGAGCAGAGGCTGGGAAGGAGCCGGGCCGTTCCCATGTCCTCGGCCATCCCACCGTTCGGCCGCCTTATGGAGGGCACACTCCGGTGTGTTTTCCAGCAATGACAGCCTGACCTTCCCTTTGCCCGAGGGACACACAGCCATGGCACTCAGCAGCGCAACCGCAGACGCCCGGGTGTCCTATCAAAGCTGTGGCCGCGTCATTCTGGCAGGTTCTATTTAAGATCCCAGAGTCCCTTTCAATGGCTGCGGGATGTGTTCTAACTTTCAGATACTGCACATGCGCGGGGCAGCCCTCTTCTCTGCGGGAACACAAGGCCTGCGAGAGCTGGGACTCTGCCTGTCCCTCCTGTGGCTCCTGTCGCAGAATCTTGGGGCGACCGCAGTGCCAGTGCAGGGGAGAGGCGCCGGGGACTTGTGGGCTGAGCCCGAGTGACAATGGGCAGACCCCCAGCCAACACCCCTCACCTGTCCCTCTGCCCCATACTCTGGCCTGCACCTCCACTTACAGTCATCGGCAAACTTGTCTGTTGGGTCCATCTCCCCTTGCCAAGCGCCCTGCAAGCCATCACGTCTGACTCCCCCTTGGGGAAGGGCAGGGGGACCCGGGCAGGCCAGCCCCCCACTTACCGCCACCTCCACCGACTGCATGGAGAGGTCGCAGGGCGGCTTCAGGGCGCGGGGCCGCGTGGCGTACCAGAAGGTGGTGAGCGCGGCGAAGGCGCCGAAGCCCATGAGCGTGTTGGTGGGCAGCGTGCGCACGTACTGCCGCACATCGGCCAGCTCCGGCATCCGGAAGTAGCGGAACAGCTCGTGGGCCTGCATCGTCCCGGTGCTGCCCTACGCTGGCTTCTGTGGGGAGAGAGAGAAACATGTTCATCCCGGGCCGGACCCCCCTGCGATGCCAGAGCCCACGCCACCCGCCGGCCACAGCCACGGCCCAGGCCTCCTCCCGGCTGCGCTTCCCGTTCTGTAAGCTCCCTTAGGAAGCGTTCTGCCTCTGTCAGCCTGCGTCCAGCTTCCACGAACCTCATTTAGAAATGTTTACGCTGAAACCGGTTTGGCTCAATGGATAGAGCGTCGGCTTGGGGACTGAAGGGTCCCGGGTTCGATTCCGGTCAAGGGCATGTACCTTGGTTGCGGGCATATTCCCAGTAGGGGTGTGCAAGAGGCAGCTGATCGATGACTCTCTCTCATCGATGCTTCTAACTCTCTATCTCTCTCCCTTCCTCTCTGTACAAAATCAATAAAATATATTTTAAAAAAAAAATGTTTACGCACAGAACCTTCCCTCGGTTGGTGGAAACGTGAGGGGAAGATGAGCGGTGCCTAGCGGCGTGAACTGCTCAGCTGAGTGGCATAAGTCACCCTTCCCTCCCCTGAGAGGATACCCCTGCTCTCCTCCACCGCATCACAGAGTCACTGCCGCCAGCACAGCCCCGGGGAGGAGCGAAGAGGCACACACAAGCCCAAACCACCCAGGCCCTCCGGCTTCCATTTGTCCCACAACCAGCTCCCAACTGGCCAACAGCCCGGCCCAATGTCACTGTGTGTCTCCCGCCCCCGCCCTGCACCTGGAAGCGGCAGCAGAAGCAGGCGCCTGGGGAAACACCGCTGGCTGTCCTGATAAAAGAACTTCCTTTGTGTTCCTCAGCGGAGCACAGCCAACACAGGTGACACACAGAAACCGTACACCAACCACCGCACACTCGGAGAGAGGTGACAGCACAGTGTTTGAGAAAACGTATAGAATAGGATTTAAGATCCCAGGTTTCTAAAACCAAATCCTGCCTCCCCGGCTCATGAGCTGTGTGATTTGGGACAAATGACTTCTCCTCTCTGTGCCTCCGTTTCCTGGTGTCTGCATGGAGGTGGGAAAGGTTAACCTATCTCGGAGGGCTTTTGTGAGGACTAAGTAATTCACATAGAACTTAGAACGGTACGAGGCACCGAAAGTGCTCAATAAATGGGAGACATCGTTATTACGGTATGTCCTCTGCCAGTGTTCGGTGGTTAGTCCTGCGTGCAGAACGGTAAGGTTCAGAGGTAATAAAAGTTTGTAAACAAAATTTAGAAGCCAAAATTAGATGAACTTAAAGTATATTACAGCCTCAAATTGCATGTTACAATTTACATATACACTAGTATAAAAATGTGAAGTACAGATAATATAGAAGAATAATTCTCATTAGAAAGTTATTGATGAATAACTTTAGCTCTATAGTAAGTCTGGTAGGAAAGGAAAGGAAAGAACAGTAAGTGATCTGAAAGAGTTTTCTCGAAAATTTCCTGGCAATCCACTAAGGGTTCGTTTAGCTTGAAGTTCAGGTATCTGTGAGCTACTTGTTATATGTTCTTTTACACAGACTGAAAATAATCCTCCTTTTTCAAATACAGAAATCCTCCTTTAATTTCAATCTGGGCTACTGTATTTTTTTCTTTACAGCGTAGCAGCATATCAAGTGTTTTCATTGGCCACTGATACTACAGGGCCCAATAGAATTAATTTGTTCAGCTCACGCAATCTTATGCTACAACAGCTCTGTGTAGGTGTAAGTACATATGTATGTACACACACACACACACACACACACACACACTGGAAATTTCAAGCTCTGACATGACAACAGAGCAGGAACAGATAAGCACATTTCTTCAGGTCAGAATTCTGGAGAGAAAACACCAGTACTTACAAAACCACTCACCATCTGTGCCGCCAACAGCTGAGTGCAGGTGACACACCACTGCAGACACAGAAAAGGCGGCAGGGTGGGGGTGGGGCAGGGGCGGAGGAGCTCAGCCTGGTGCCTACCCCCCCTGCCAAGGTCCCTCAGGGCATTAGTCACATGCTGAGCCCTGTGCTGCTGCCCACTGGGATAAAGGTAACTAGCAGGCAAAATCCATACTTGACTTCCCAGGAGAAGAGGGGTGAAGGATGGCCAATGAGAAGCTGGTAGCAGAGTCACCCCACGGCTCCACCCATGGGCAGGGACATGCATCAGTCAGTGTCACTGCCAGTGCCAGCTCTGAAAACAGACATTGTTTTCTTTCTGCTCAGCTCCCCAATAGGGAGAGACAATGGGCATATTTTGAAAAGCCACTGAAATGATCAGATGTTGGGTGGTATGTTGAACCAACACAAGGCAGACCAGGAAAGAAACAGACTGTCAATATACACTCACAGCACATTTTATTCTAGATGAATTCATAGGAATTAAACGACTCCAGTCCCTGAACATATCTGAGCATCGAGTGGGCACCGGGCGGGTGCTGGGAGCTGGAGGACAGCGCTAAAGACAGGCTGGGTGCTCAGTGAGCCAACCAGCTGGGGGGGGAATACAGTACAAAATTAATATCTACAAGATGTGACGGGTGTAACCACCATTCACATCCAGTGATCAGGCTGGGCCTCTCTGAGGGAGATGCTTACGGGAGACTTTGAGGCTAAGCAGACTTTGAGGCTAAGTCGGTCCTCTCGGCATTGAGCTGTCAAACTCCACACAGTACCCCAATTCCACATGCGCAGAGCAACCTTCTGCAGTTGGCGTGTGCACCTGCCTTCCCCTCTGATCGACCCACCTGCTACTTGTCTTCCTTTCCCGCCTCAGCACTGTGAGTTGAGTGGGAGTCGCCCACCCCTTCCCCAGCACCCTGCCTTTCCCCGAGGTAATTGCAATAAAGCCTAGATCGTGGGGACGTACAGGGGTTGTCCAACAGCGGGGCTGGGGAACCTGTTTTCTGCCAAAGCCCCTTCGGATATTCATAACATCATTCCAGGGCCACATAAAACGGTCAATTTCAGAATTAGCCTGTAATAGTCCAACACTCAATTCACTCACCCCAATGCCTTGGCAGGGCCAGACCTAATGACTTACTGGGCCCTGTACGGTCCTCAGGCAGGACATTCCCCACCCGCACTACAGTCACATCCCCGTGTGAAAATACTAGATAATTCTCTCTCACACACATACAGTCCTAAACGGGTGGTTTTTTTTTCCTAGTGTGAGTGTTAGCAATAGCCGAGCTGCAGACAGCGTCAAACTAAGAACGAACGCAGTCTATTTTTAGAAACATCTAGGAAAGAAAGCTTTTTAAAAAAACTTCAGGGAAGTACAGTAACACTTGTGCAAAAGCATTTCATTGGGTCCTGACCCGTCGTGCTGAGGGCTTACCGCCAGCCGCACGCTTATCTTCGGTGATGGAGACAAGCTGCAGTGCTCCCCGCCTCCTGGCTGGCAATCAGTAACCAGCTGCGAACCGGCCACACCGAACCAACTGGTTCGTGCTCTGGGTGGGGAACGTCAGCCCGTGCAAGGGAGGACCAAGCCAAGACCTCATTTAGATCCGAGGAAAGAACCAAGAGCGTTTTAAATCTTTCCCCTTCTATTTTACTGCAGTAAGGAAAGGTACTTGGGATCCTTAGAAATGGAGGCAGACCTACCCTGTTTCCCCGAAAATAAGACAGTGTCTTATATTAATTTTTGCTCCCAAAGATGCGCTAGGTCTTATTTTCAGGGGATGTCTTATTTTTCCATGAAGAAGAATACAGCACACATTTATTGTTAAATGAAAATGAAGGACATTTATTCCCTGTATACGGTACGGTAGGACGGTAGTTGTCAACACAGACCAGACAAACTGTGAATCCTACGGTATCAAGAATTTACTCATTTATTCAATGACAATCATGTCATCATCTTCTGGAACATCATCGCAACAATCCAATTCCTAAATTTCCTGTGACTCCATTTCTTTCAGAATCAGTGGACCAAATCTCTCATGTTTAGCCTAGGGGGGCCTTATTTTCGGGGGGATGCCTTATATTTCACTCAGAAGGAAACCTGTAAGTAGGTCTTATTTTCGGAGGATGTCTTATTTTCGGGGAAACACGGTACATTCAAAGAAAATGAGCCACAAGAATTGCCTTCAAATGCTGTACGTCAGTGGTTGGCAAACCGTGGCTCGAGAGCCACATGCGCCTCGTGAGCCACGGTTTGCCGCTCTGTTGACTGAGGAGTTTGCCGACCACTGCTGTAGGTGAACATGCTTTAGGACCGTCTCAATCAATAATTGGTCTTAAAGAAGTATCGAGACTCACAAACTTGCTAACCGGTGGTTAAAACTCAGAACTAGTTCTTACTCCAAACGCTGTTCTGTTGGAATCTTTTAAAAATTCTTTGGACAGCAGATGTGCACACCATCGTCTCGGGAAGTTTATCGGCCCGGGCAGATAATCATGCTGTTGGCGCTCAGAAGACAATTCAGTCGGCTTAAAGGCTTATGCAGACAGTAGCCAGCGTTTACTGGCTGGAACACAGGAGGCTGTTGGCAGCCAGCTTCTCCTTCCCCTCAGCTACTCCTGCACCCCTTCCACTCTGCACCCACAAAAAGGGGATTTGCTAGTTTGCATTTCCGATGAAGCTGGAGTCTAAAACCACAGACTGACAGGAACGTGGCAAAGGGCAGGGAGACCTGGCAGAGGCCCAGCGCACAGGCCGCGCTTACACAGACCCGAGAGAAGCCGCCGCGCTGGGCAGGGAGCAGGAGCGGGCTGCGGGGCTGTCGGAGAGCAGGAAGCCTGCTTCCCAGCTGCCCGGACTTGGAGAAAGACAGCTAATGACATAATGAGCATCGATCTGGCGTTGAGCAAGCTTTCGCATCCGGTGTCTCAGCTGAACGCCACAGTACAAAATGAGGCTGGGGAAATCAAGGCTGGAGGTTTAGGAGGCTTCCCCCAGGTGCCTTCCAAGATCGGGACACCAATCCGGCTCTACATTCTTGCGTTTTCCTCCACATGGACAATTCCTAACCTCTGGAGGGCCGCTGACCCTCACCTCTAAGAACCACCACACAATTCCTTGCATGTGGGGCTCAGGAGTCCCCTTCAGCCCACGCCAGCCTAGGGACCGGCAGGAGCAGGTCCTCCCAGCTCTCAGAACTGGCCTCTGAAATCGATCTAACTCTCCTCTCCTTACATCACCACGCCCTTTACCCCTCACCCTGACCCCGGAGCTTGTGGGTTCCAGGGCCACTGTGCACAAAGGTTCCCCTTTTACCATGCTGTGGGCACCAGGAAGAAGTGGCCCAGGCCAGAGGTGACCCAGAAGGGCTTCATTCTCTAAGGACCAGGGACACACACAGACGGACACACACACACACACACACACACACACAGCTCCTGCCATTCTGCAAACTTATACTCACAGGAGCACTGTATGTTCTTCATGCCATGTGCAGACCAAGAAAGCGGGTGACTGGGGTGTCTGTCTCCTCCTGGGGCCCCTCAAGCTTCCGTCCAGCCCAGTACCGGCGGCTTCAAAGAGAACGTCACTTGGAATGACGCCCTCGAACAAACCCACATAAGGGGCACCCTTGCCCCGGCGGCAGCCGATGGAGAAATCCTGACATCTTTGCTGAAAACAGCAAAAGCCAAGCTGGCAAGAGGCTGCCATTCCCTGCTCCGCCCCCTTCCCCTGGCACAATGGGCCCTTTACAGGGTCTGAAAGCGCCCCCTTTGTCCCGCACTGGCCGGGCCCAGCTCGGCCTCGGGGGGGGGGACAGGAGCGCGGCAGCCAGCCCGCGTGCTGTGCTCTCAGCGCGCCACTCCGAGCGGCCGGAGCCGTGCTCCTTCGCCCTGGCTGGCAAGTGACCTGGAGCAGGATTTGCTTAAGCCATCCCCCCTTGCACCAGAAGGCTCTCCCTGGAGAGAGGGAAGTGCAGACGCCCAGAGGCCAGAGGCCACCAGTGAGAAAGGGCAGCAGAGGCCACTGCCCCACCCCGTCCCAGACAGGCATTCCCGAGCACGCACGCGGGGGCTGCCCTGGGACCACTGCCTCACCTGGGCCTGAGAAGGGAAGGCCATGTGGCTGACCCGGGATCCCATGCCCGGTGGGCAGGCGTTCACAGGGGACTGGTGACTCCCACCCACTGCCCCGAGCTCTCTTCCAACCCACTGCATTTCCGGTGCAGCGATCCTATGGACCCCCACGTCTATTTCCAAGGATGTGTTTACACGGAGAAGCGGAGCGGGGACGCTGTTTTCAGAAACCTGAAGTAGTAAACGACTCGAGCCAAGGTGAACACGTCTACACTAACCCACTCCCTGCCCATCTCCCCAAAAGCTATCAGACAGACTGAGACACAACGCTTTTAAGGGCACGGATAAGGCTAGACCAAATTTAACCAGCAAGATTAGGGCCGTACCTCGCCCTAATTCATGCTGGCCACGGGCCACAAATAAATAACAAAAATAGATTCCAAATATAGGGAGTCCAATTTGAGCAGATAAACTACTAGGGATTAAACGAGATGGTCAAATGTCTGCGTGAAATAGTTCCTGCACTCATGGAGCCACAGATACATTTAAGTCACACGGCAATGCAGATTATTTTAGAAATATTTTCCTTTTCCCTATCTGCATTTCATTACTACAGTCTTGTATTCAAATCTTTGAAAAGGGTTCTTCAGACAGGGTCTGCGGCCTCTCTAAGGCCACCTCAGCGGAGAGTGGACAGTTTTCTGTGGCCTCTCTCCACATTTCTCTCTTCCACTTACGCTGTCTAAGCACGTTTGAAGTCACACATGTGGCTGCCACTGAAAAAGCCTCCCAAGTCCCAGGAACGCAGTTGAATAATGTTAGGACAGTTATAAAACGTGTCCTATGGGTGCATGTTCATAGCACATAAGCCACATACTTCATTGCCTTTTAAACTGATTTCTAAGAGATTTTTGACAGCCATACCCGACAGTTGCCTTTGTAACATCAGACCTCCCAGAGATGAGTAGCCAGCTGGTATTCAACTGCTTTGCCTTAGAAACAGTAAAATTCGGGTAGTTGGCCCTTACAAGAACTAGGACTGGAGACCTCCCTGGTGGAGGTGTCACTACCTTCAATTCAAGGATCAGGAACTGGCGCCCAGAAGCTCAATGCCAAATGCACAACCCAGGCACACGGTGGCTCCATCCAGACAGAGATGGGAGGTGACACGCCGGACGGCCCAAAGCCACGGCTCGCAGTGCTAAGAGGCAGGGTGAGTGCTGGGCCCATCCAGAGACAAAGGGATACGCACACATGGAATGTAGACTGTGGCATAGTAATCAGCCTTTAAAAAAACAGGCAATTCGGATGCCTGCCATAACATGGCTTAACCTTGGACACGTAATGCTCAGTGAAAGGAGCCAGACACAAGAAGACAAACGTTATGCTATTCCATGCACACGAGGGAGCTGGGGTAGGCACACCCACAGAGACAGGACTACCGGGAATGAATGGACTTAATGCCACTGAATTGTACACTAAACATGGTTAACTTGACAAATTTTATGTTACGCATATTTTACCACAATAACATTTTTTAAAATCAATTAAAAAATAACAACACACCAGGCCCTGTCCAGGTGGCTGATGGTTGGAACATCGTCTCGGCATCAAGAGGCTGAGGTTCAATTCCTGGGCAGGGCATACACTAGTACCCAGGTGGCAGGTAGGTGCCCTGATGTGATTCCTCCTGGGCAGGGAGCATATAGGAGGCAATCGATTGATGTTTCTCCCTCACATTAGTTTTTCCCTCTCTCTCTCTTCTGCACTTTCTCTCTCTCTAAAAATCAATTTAAAAAAAATCATTATGCCGAAACTGGTTTGGCTCAGTGGATAGAGCGTCAGCCTGCAGACTGAAAGGTCCCATGTTCGATTCCGGTCAAGGGCATGTACCTTGGTTGTAGCACAATCCCAGTAGGGGGTGTGCAGGAGGCAGCTGTTTGATGATTCTCTCTCATCGATGTTTCTAACTCTATCCCTCTCTCTTCCTCTCAGTAAAAAAAAAAAAAAAAAAAAAAAAAAAAAATCAATAAAATATATTAAAAAATATATATCATCATGAGGATTACACACACACACACACACACACACACACACCAAGATTTGGTAACTGAATGAATATAGATGGAAAACAGACTAAATCAGAGGGCTAAATTTTTGAGCCTGGCAGGGCTCCAGGGATGCAGAGGGTGGTGGGTGGCACTCGGAATGCGGGGAGCAGTGGGGAGGCGGGGAGGGAAGACCAGCAGGAGGGAGCTCCATCCTCTGTGCCTGAGGAGAAGTTGAATCCTCTCCCCTGGTTCTCTGGGTGAGCTAGCCAAGGCCCGGCCTCGCCTCGGCCACGGAGGCAGGGTCATGGGTGCACACCACCTCCACTCCCTCCCAGCTCCTGCGCTCCCTCAACGTCCACTGGTCTTCCCTGGCCTCCCTGCGCCCCGCACCCCCCACTACCACCTCCGCCTTCCATGTGTCCTTCACGGCAGCTCCGTGCCCTGGCCTGCTTGGCAGGCCCACACCCTCCCCAAGTAGGCCAGAGGCCACTTTCTGGAATCACCTCTTACAGGCCCCGGCCAGAGCGCCCAGTCCTTCCTCATTGGGCATATACTCGTCCCACCTTACACTCGGGCGTGTCTGCTTCTTGGGAGATGCCTCTCTGCCCACAGGGCCAGCGCCCTTCCCATCTGCCTTCACGTGCCCCTGGCGCTCATCACATTAATATATAACACTGCCCAGACTGGGGCTTCAGAAACCTTCACTGAGTCATGGGTGACCCTCTGTGATTTGGACCGACCGGGAGGATACATTTATAGAGCGGAGTTTCCAAAGAGCACGGGGAATCCGAAGCATGCCTCAACCTCGGCCTTCTCCTCCGCACCCCTCGGAGCTGCGGGGGTCCGCAGGCTGGAGGGAGCCAAGGAGCCCCAGGTGATGGGGACGGAGAAAAGGTTCAAGCCACCGACTGACGGACTACATAGAGACCGTGTCACTCAGTGGGGAGGGGGACAGGTACGATACTTTTAATAAGATAGATATATATTTTTTAAAACTTAGTGCCTTGCCTTCCTCCCATTATTTCTCAAATAGCCCCAGCCATCCAAGGACAAGGGGCCTCTCTGTTCCTTAGCAGACATTCAGACGTTCATTCAGACCTCTGTCCGCGGGCTGATTTAAAACAAACCACGCCTGCCCACGGGGAAGGGAACAGCGTGGACAAGTGCCTTTCTGAAGTGGAACAGCAGATGCTAGAAGTATGCAAGCCCAGAGCCCGACCCCGGGGCTGCCCCCCCGCTTCTGGGAGCGAAGTTTCCATGTCAGAGGAGAGACTCCTCCAAACAGACGCACAGCCCGGGAGCCGGGTAGAGGCAGGGCTCCAGGGATGCCGAGGGTGGTGGGTGGCACTCGGAGATGTAAGGAATGCGGAGGACAGGACCTGCCCACATTCTCCAGGGGACAAACCCAACCCTATGGTTCTCTTGCCTTCTCTCTTCAACACGGACGTGAGGGCCTGTCCTGAACATCCACTTGGGGAGATGTAATTATAGTCAGGACACGCCTGATGACAACAGCACGGAGCGGCCTCTGAGCGGGACAGCAGGTTATTTCATGCTATGGAGCTGAAGTTCACTGCCATGGAGCTCAAGTTCACTGCCATGGAGCTGAAGTTCACTGCTGGGGTGAGGCGGTGCCTTGACCAGCGTGCCCAGGGAGCCGGGGGAGAGGATGGAATTCCTTCCTTCCTGTCTGCCCTCGCTTCCTCATCACTGCTCCACGGCATTCTCAAAAATTGAGCCCTCCAATTTCGTCTGTTTTCCCCATTTATATCTGTTTAGTTACTGAATCCTGGGTGTGTGTCTTTTTAATCCTCATCTGAGGACATGTTTGTTATTGATTTTTAGAGAGGGTCCCACTCAAGGAAATTCCCAGGAGAAACAAGACGTTCCCATGGGTCCTTCACCAGGGGTTTAATGCTGTTAAGAGACTTCTGTACGTATGTCGGGACAAGGCAGGGATGTGGCTGGTAGGAGCGGGAGAGGGCAGCCGGCTCTGCTCCATCGGAGGGGATGAGAGACCCGCCGGTTAGGCTGGCCCCGCCCCTGCAGAGGCTGCTGTAGGCACAGCTGCCTGCTCGCTGCCACCTGGTCCCGAGGGGGCGTGGTGTTTCCGTTGGCACTCGGCACAGGAAGGGCCCTACGCGCACCTGCAGGTCTGCGTGTGACACGCGGGCAGCACAGGCAGAGCCTGTTATGGTAATCGCTGGAGACGCAGAGAAAAGGCCGGCCACACAGAGGAAGAGACAGCCTTCCCGGGCAGCGGGAAACCAGTCAACCCCAACACAAGAGTCTTCTCCACAGGGGAGGGGACAGGTGTCCTTCCCCGGGGGCCAGAGCTGGGCCGGGAGGCAGGACCCTTCTCCACGGAGGGGCCACCACCACCCTCGGCATCCCTGGAGCCGGTTTGAGAAGTTGCACACACAGGAGGCACCGAGTCTGGGTCCATCCGACACTTTGTCCAAAGCTGCTCACTTCCCGTGGTGAGCACAGAAAGATGGAGAGAACATAAGATTCCAATGCAAAGCATTCGACTTGTGTTCTAGGAACTGGCAGGAACCACGACGAGCTACAAAACCTTGGATTAGCTTTGCTGCTGCTGCCTGCTCGGGCCTTGGGGAGAGACAGGAGTGGGCGCTGAGGGGACCAGTGCCTCCTCCCTCCCCAGTGCCATGGGGCACCCCGGGGATGATGCTGGAGAAGGCGGGGGATGGCTAGGAACCCTGGCCCAGGATCCCTCCTACACCCAGCACCCACGGGTGACCGCAGGGCACAGAGGGAAAACCATCCATGTTAAAAAGCATCAATTCGATGTGGTGGGCACGTGGTAGCTGCTTTGTGATTTCATTATTCTTTGAACTTTGCTAAATATATATATATATATATATATATATATATATATATATATATATATATATATATATATATATATATAACAGAGAGGAAGAGAGAGGGAGAGAGAGTTAGAAACATCGATGAGAGAGAATCATCGATCAGCTGCCTCTTGCACACCCCCTACTGGGGATGTGCCTGCAGCCAAGGTACATGCCCCTGACCGGAATCCAACTTGGGACCTTTCAGTCTGCAGGCCGACGCTCTATGCACTGAGCCAAAGTGGTTTCGGTGAACTTTGCTATATTTTCATAAATAAGATAAAGAAGCTCTAACTAGGTCAGTCCGTTTCTTCTGGTATTTACATCTTTGCCACCTGCTTAGAAAGGGCTTCGGGTGGCAACCTGTCCCAGCAGAGGAAGCAGGAGGAATCGGCCCCTCCAGGCAAGTGCACATCCAGCTCTCAGCATCTGCCCTGCGCTGGGCCCTGGTGCCACCACTGCCCTGCTATGTGGGCATCTTCCATGTGAGGGTCCCACTGCAGAGAATCACACAACACTCTGAAAACCTCCAGGGAACTAAACCTCGCCCAGCGAGTCCCTCGCAGGCAGGGGGCCATCAGCATGGGGACACAGCGCCTGCAGGGCCCTCTGCCTTCGGTGAGGACAGACACCTGTGCGGACAGACTGTGAGGACTGAAGGAGCCGCCAGGAAGCAGAGGCAGGGAGGGCTGGCCGCAGAGCCCGTGGAAGCAGGTCCAGGACAGCTGGGAACCGGCAGGGGCAGGTGGGGGTGCGGGGAGCAAAGAGGAGGCCTCGGGGCGGGGGAGGGAGGGAGGAGGTCAGGAACAATTGTGTCCTGAACCGGAGGCCAAGGACACCCTGCCTCTCTTCCAGCACAGCACCCTGCCCACAGGCTGAGGCGCAGCTGGCAGCAGGAGGCTGGCCGCAGGCAGCCGCGGGCCGTCCACAGTCCTGGGGTCCCGGGCAGGGCCGGGCCTGTGCGGGAGGCGGAGAAGAGACCCGGTCGTCAGGGCTGGAAGAAGTGGCCACGATCAGATGTCAGTGACCTGGGTAAGGAGGCTGAGGGGACACAGGTTGGGTAGGGTTACTTGCACCTCTTAAAATAGAGCGTGGTTTCAGCGGGCCTGGAAAACCAGAGAAAGGGTCTCGGGGGAGCAGGGCGGGTGGGAGGCAGGACACACAGACAGACCTGTTGCCCGGGAGGACGGCGAGCTTCAGCTGGGGACCGCCGGGACCCTAAGAAGCAGAGATGGACGGGACCCACAAAGTATCCACAGGCTGCGCAGCGCCTCGGGATCCAATGGGGCCTGGACCGATGACCTCTAAGCCCAGCAGCCCTGCCCCGGCCCTCGGAGGCGCTGGAGGAGAGCCGCGCGGCGGAGGAGAGGTTAGCCAGGGTTTAGCTCATTGTATGAGCAGGGATAGGGAGGTGCTGGTGACAACCACGGGACAGGAGCTAGGGTTACACCAAGCGTTCAGGTAACTATAAGGTGACGGGGCCGGCCCCAGGGGGGGCGTTAACACAAAACAGGTCTACTCAGCGGAGAGAGTTATAGAATAATAGGCCAGTGTTTGTTTAAAGGAGGAAAAAGAGATTATCCGGTCTGGCTGTTACCTACTTGGGTGACACTAGTTGGAGTCTCTTTTCCTTTATGTTTGGTTAAAACTTTCAATACGGAAATTTCCAAATCTATTCAAAAGGAGCCGGAGCAGTATAATAAGCCACCATGCAGCCATGGCCTCAGCTTTAAATAACAATCAACATTTTGCCCTGGCTGGTTTGACTCAGTAGATAGAGCATCAGCCTGCAGAGAAGGGTTCCGAGTTCGATTCCGGTCAAGGGCACAGGCCTGAGGTGAGACCTCGATCCCCAGTAGAAGGCATGCGGATTGGTGAGTCTCTCTCAACATTGATATTTCTATCTCTCCCTCTCCCTTTCTCTCTGAAATAAAAAAAATATATATATATTTTTAAAAATCAACATTTTGCTAATATTGTTTCACTTGATCCATTTTTAAAAAGGATTTTAAGGCAAATCCCAAACATCCTATCATTACCTCTGAGGCGGCTCCAGCTCCAGGCCCGAGCTGAGCACTCACCTGTGGGGAGCAGATCGGACCAGTGCACACTCTGCCTCCCACCAGCTGCCTGAAGGTCTACGCAAAGAAAGCCAACTTAAATATTGACTTAGCGTGGCCAACCAGCCTGGCATTTCATTGTCATCTAAGAAAAAGTCCATGTATTCACACTGCAAATATGTATATTACAGAGTTCCCAGTCTATGTCAACTCAGAAAAAAACAATCATGTCCTATTGAGGCTTCCGTATTGTCAAGGTTTTGGATCCAAAAGCAAAGCACACTCTGGATGTCACCTGACTCACCTAAGGTCAGAGACCACACGAACAAGGAGCACCGCCTAGTTTCACAGAGCAGTTTGTATCCCCTAGACCCGTGGTCGGCAAACTGCGGCTCTTTGGCCCCTTGAGTGTGGCTCTTCCACAAAATACCACGGCCTGGGCGAGTCTATTTTGAAGAAGTGGCGTTAGAAGAAGTTTAAGTTTAAAACTTTTGGCTCTCAAAAGAAAATTCAATCGTTGTGCTGTTGATATTTGGCTCTGCTGACTAATGAGTTTGCCCACCACTGCTCTAAACGGACAAACTGAGTCTTCTTGGAAAAATAGTAGAGAAGGAGGTAATTTTCTGATTCCCTAAACTTTTGACAGTGCACCCAAAATAATAAGTAAAATGCATCCCTAATGTGTAAGTGCAGTTACATATAAACTATCCACATATATTTCTATAAACTATAAATTTAAAAAGAAAGCTAAAAAATAAGGATCTATAGAAATCCTAGTATATCCACCCTGTACTCTAATGGATGGTCTACCCCTACCCACTGGGTGCACCCCTCATCCCCCCACTGTAGGGATGGCCCCCATCTCCTGAGCAGTACCTGCAACCTCTCTGATCACTGGCCTGGCTAGTCTCTGGCTGCTCCCCCCGCCAAGGCCTGCAAACAGGCTCTCCACCGAGAGGGGACAAAGCTCTTCGGCACTGCCCCAGCACGGAGGGGAGCGTGCGGGACACTGCCTGTGCCTGTCCCCTGCCCCCGTGGCCTGCAGCTGCTCTGGGGGAAGGAGAGCCGTGGCCCTGGGGCTGGCCTTGTCTGAGGGGTGCCCTGGGGACCCCATAGCGCCAGCCCCGGCCTCAGGGCTGAGCAACATCAGATTGCCTGAATGCTAGCGAGGTCCTGGCCTGGGCGGCGGCGTCCATCTCTGACTCTGTCAGCAGAGAGCAGACTGGCACTGTGTTTGCCGTCTAGCCTGTTTCTGGGCGGCTCACCACACCCTCTGGGTCTCGGTGCCATCCTCGGCGAGGTGGCTGACGGGACTGCATGGCAGGTAAGGTCCTGCCAGCTCCTCACTTGGGCCATCTGGGAGGCCGAATGAGGCGCAATGCGGGACGTCCCTGCTGACAGGTGGTGGTGGGCACGCAGGGCCCGGGAGGCCCTTCCAGGACACGGGAAGGCGGGGGTGCAGAGACCCCCAGGGGTGCAGAGGCCTTGGCGAGCCTTGTGCTGGAGACTCCGTACTCCAAAGGCCCAGGATATGGTGGTTTGGGAAGCGAGGGTACTAAACTCTAGATGCCCCGACCGCCACACTCATTGAAGACGTGGGGCCTCACAGGAGCCTGGACGGCTCTGTGCAGAGCGGTATCTGACCGGAGCTCTGCGTGGAAAAGCACTCAAACTGAGGGCCTTTGCTAGAAGTGACAGGCTCTGGTCGAGGATGGCGACACTGAGCATGAGAGGGAGAAGTGGGCGTGTATCCAGCAGTTTGGTATAGAGCGCGAGTTAGAATAAGCAGAGCCTGCTGACGGGATGGATGTCAGGGCACAAATAAAGATAACACCAGGCCAAAACAGTTTGGCTCAGTGGGTAGAGCGTAAGTCTGCGGACTGAAAGGTCCCAGGTTTGATTCAGGTCAAGGGCATGTACCTTGGTTGTGGGCACATCCCCACTAGGGGGTGTGCAAGAGGCAGCTGATCGATGATCCTCTCACTGATGTTTCTAACTCTATCCCTCTATCTTCCTCTCTGTAAAAAATCAATACATATATATATATATATATATATATATATATATATATATATAATTATGTTATATAGATAGATAGGTAGGTGGATAACGCCAGGTCCAGCCAGTCCTCAGACAGTCACCAGGCTCAGGAACAACCGCCCGTGTCCTGCCCGGGGGACACGGCCGTGTCAGATGGGCTGAGGCCCCCGGCCCTGCGCCAGGGACGGACGGCTCAGTGGAGGAAGTTGGGCTGTCCTGAGTGCCCCCATGTCCGTGTGGTCTGGGCTCCCAGCCCCTCCATCCCCCCCAACCATGGCAGCCCCACCTTCAGTTATTCACACACTGGGGTTCTGCTGAGAGTGGCACTGGGGAAAAGCCGCCCTACCACCCACCTTTAAACCGGGAAATTCTCCGTCCCGGCTCTCAGCCATGAGACGTTTCCAGCATGATTTACAACGTGTTGAGAAGGTCTGTTTCTGGTAAACAACAACAACAAACAAACCTAAGGAGTGGAGTGGGGGCAATGGTAAGATATGTACACGTATAAATAAATAAATAAATAAATAAATAAATAAATAAATAAATAAATATTTGAATATTTGACCACAAAACAACAACAAAAACTTCCCCCCAGGGAGGCAGCAGAAAGCAATCCAATGCGCATGGCGGGGCCGATCTCCTATGCTCCTCCGTCCCTGCCAAGCCGGGGCCCTGCTCCCAGCCACGTCCTCTCCTTCCCCACACGACGCATCCATCACCAGCCTCCGCTGGTCTCCAGCCTCCAGGACCGACTCCCAGGCAGGCCCAGCCCTTCCCTCCCGAGCTCCCCAGAAAGTAAAGCGTGTGCAGCAGATCTTATCACTCCCAGAATCAAGCTGGTCTACCTTGGGGGTGGATCACACCCGTCTCGTGGTCCATGACAGGGTGCAAATGAGGCTGGCAAAACCAAGGAGCAGGGGCACGAGGAGGCAGCCGTCCTGTCTCGCCGCCTGCTGGCTTACTGGAAGAACCTGAAGCCAGACACCAGGGTTCAAGCCGGGTGGGGCGATTTGGCCTCTGCACCTGTTCCTTTACCTTTTGTAAACGATGGGCAACAGGAGGACCCACCTACAGGACTGAGTCCCTGCATGAGCGCCTGGTACGGTCTGTGTTATCACCACCTGCCCCGTCCCGGGCTGCCCAGGCTCGGCCTGGGGCCACCGTGTCGGTTAGCTGAGGGAGAAACCAGCTCCTGCGGCAACTTTCCCTTTTGGGATAATAAAGTAAAGGGCGTATTCAGGGCATATCAGCCTGATGTATAGGGACATGGCTCCCTCAACAAACCCGAGGGCCAAGAGCCAGACTGTGCAAGTGCACAGGTAATACATGTGTCAGAAATCCCCGGGGGTGAGGAAATGGTGCAAAGGCAATTCCTATGAGGCCCTCACTTCTTGCCACTCATCTCTCCAAACCATGAAAAGAAAAGCTTTATTTTCACAGGTTTTGACTAGAATACAGGAACCCAAAAACACATAAAAACCATTCATTAATAATAAAAAAAAAATTGTTCAAAACAGTCAATTTCAACAGCTTTAAAGCAGAATGTGCCCTAATTTCTAAAAGATAGATTAAAGCATTAAAAAAATATTCACAATACACTTTAGGCCATTAAAATTAATTTGTCAAAATTTTATCTTCAACATAAAATATATGTTTAAAATTAAAAAAAAATATATTTAGAGAAACAAAAAGGAAATACACAGAAACGTTAATAGTGTTGAATCTCTTTAAGACCTTAATTTTATAGTTCCCCAATTTTCTATAATAAGCATAGATTCCTATTAAAATGTATTTAATATAAAATTATATGTTAGATGTAGCTTTTCTGAGGCAAATGGTTTTGATTTAGATAATGGGGAGCGTTCACGTTTTTATTTAAAATGTGGAGAGAAGACTGGCAACTAATTCACGGAGAGCATTAGCCAGGATCCCTGGACCGAGCCATGGGTTCTGAGATCTCAGGTTCTGGAGACAGGACGTGTGCCTCTGGCCGCATGCCTTCCCGGGAGGCAGGCAGCACAGGGGAGTGGGGTCCTCACTCCCCCGAAGTCTCTGTCCCAAGAACATGCATCCACCTCTCCTGCCAGCCACGCCACCAGGATCGCCCCATCGCATTTCTACACTCCACAAAGGTCACACCACTCTCGAAAACCTCTACAGATCAGGAGGTAAAAAGCAGAAAAATGGCCGTAACTGAGCTTGGTATGAGCAGTTGTTTCAAAGCGTGTGTCACCTGGCCTTCCACAACCCAAACTTTCCGAGTTGGCATCCAGCATGCGGGTAAGGAATTGCAGGTACAATGACAATCTCAGAGTCGTGGCCACAGACGCTGATAAAACTGCCTCTACGTATAGTTCACAAAGTCCAGCCACTGCTTCGGGGCTTGTATTTCTTTAAAAGCCCTCAGAAGCCCCTCAAGTACTAGAAAGTGGAAACTCCGCTACCAGCAGCTCTGTCCGCTGAGACCTGGTCTCCAGGCGTGAGTGTCAAAGTGACCTATGTGTTTGTCTGACTGCCAGTGGGACTACAGTGTTTAGTAAAAACTCTGGCACCTTCAACCTATCACCTGACCAACCACACCTGTCAGGGAGTAAGGCCTGAATGGCCTTAGCATACCAACCGCTTTGAGTTGCCTTAAAAAACAACAACCATGTTCTTTTGTATTTTGTAGCACAGTTCTCTAGTTCACGGCATCCTCCGAGAGAGACCATTCCTAAAACATTGTAAATGCGTCCTAACACAACAGGGTTGGGTCAGAAGAGACAGTAAATGCAGAAGAATAATGGACAAAAATATCCCTTTCTCTTAAGGTTATAGGGTATCAACATCTAGAAATGACTCCTATCCCTATAGTCTTGCTCTTTCCAGAAAAGTGAAATCGTGAAGGGAGAGAGATGATGGGGAAATTCCCGGCTGTAATGACAAAACCATGTGATCTTTCCCCAAAGCCCTCCTCAAACACACAGACGTTGTCCACGAGACAGCAACATCAAAAAGAAAGACGTGGCAAGACCTGGGCCTTCACCGTGACCCTGTGGCCAGCTGGTTCCCTTTCAGTTATTCCAGGCTTCATCCATGGAAACTCTGCCTGTGCGGTATAACCAGACACCTGTCCCCCTGCGTATGTCACAACTATCCGTCAATTAAACGCCAAAATCTAAAAAACCAAGGGCTTTCTCTCTAGTCGGGCTGCGTGTAATAATAATAATAGTAATAATAATAATAATAATAATAATAATAATAATAAAAAACTGGCATTAATAGAGACAGGAAGAAAATATACCAAAATACTTCCAACTCTGGGGGAAGGGTAATTTTCTTTCTTTCTTTCTTTCTTTCTTTCTTTCTTTCAAGCCTTTTCTGTTTACAGTAAGTGCAGAAAATAGAGGTCTATAGTATATGGCCTATAATATATCTATATTATTTTAAGGGAATGAGGTGAGGTGTGCTGCTTTTAAGGATTATTTTTTTTCTAATCCAGAATTTCAGCTCCTGAAGGACGTCGGTTTAATGCACCTTCATCTTTTCACAAACGAGGAGCCGAGATTCAGGCTGGGAAGGGCCTCTCCCATTTGAGTCAGGACCAGACAATCACACTGAAGGGAAGGAAGGGAAGCAGGGTTCCTTTAAAAAGCTCCTCCCTTCTCAAGCACACCCAAAGCAGACTGTCAACTCCAGCCTTAAGTTTTCAGCCACCCTAACCGGCCACCTCCACCTCCTCATGCAGAACCAACCAGAAGCTGGCTGTGTGTTTAGGAATAGGTGTTTGTTTGCACTGGGGAAAACAGAGGTGAGATCTGTGTCAGACACTGTGAGGTTTAACCAGCTTTCTCTCATGCCGGGCAAAGGTCCCTAAATAAAAGGAAGGGTATTGACTCAGCGGGGACATTTGGGATAGCTTTGCCCCAAAAGGACCTTCAGTCTTAACTTCAGGAGACAAAGGGCACTTGGACAATAGCCTTCATTAAGCGCCGTCACCTTGACCGTGAGTGGGTGGGAAGGGGTTTGCCATGCGTGGCACCCGGTTACCCCAGCGCCTGTCTGGCTGGAGGTGCTAGCTCCGTTCACTCAAGTCCTCCATCAGCACCCTCCGTCCGGGATGCCGCGGAGTAGACATCATCTCTGCTTGGTAGTTAATTTGAAAAAAAAAAAAAAAAAAAAAAAAAAAAAAGCCAGACTCCTTAAACCAATGAGGGCTTCCCGCATCCTCGGAGACGCCGCGCGGTGCTGCACATGGCAGCCGGCTTGGAGGCTGCGTGTGACCCTCCCAGGCGCTCCCCGGGGCCGGCAGCCGCGGCCCGAGAGGCGGGCAGCCCGGCCGGCTCCGGCGGCGGCGCTCCCCGCGGGCCCGAGCGCATCCCCGGCTGCAGGAGGGAGGGATGGCGTGGCCCAGGGGCCGCCGGCACCTGCCTCCCGGGATCCGCTCCCTGCGCCCCCGGGATCCGCTCCCTGCGCCCCCCGGGACCCGCTCCCTGCGCCCCCCGGGACCCGCTCCCTGCGCCCCCGGGACCCGCTCCCTGCGCCCCCCGGGACCCGCTCCCTGCGCCCCCGGGACCCGCTCCCTGCGCCCCCGGGATCCGCTCCCTGCGCCCCCGGGACCCGCTCCCTGCGCCCCCGGGACCCGCTCCCTGCGCCCCCGGGACCCGCTCCCTGCGCCCCCGGGACCCGCTCCCTGCGCCCCCGGGACCCGCTCCCTGCGCCCCCGGGACCCGCTCCCTGCGCCCCCGGGACCCGCTCCCTGCGCCCCCGGGACCCGCTCCCTGCGCCTGAAGCCCGGGCTCGCCCAGGCCGGGCCGGTGCCCGCCGCCGCCGCACAGACCAGGGGCCGGACCGCGGCGCGCGTCACCGGACCCCGCGGGGCACCAGCGCCTCGCCCGGCGGGCATCCCCGCCTCAGGCTCCGGAGGCGGCGGCGGCCCCGCCGGCCCCAGGCCTCCTCCGCCCGCCGCGGGCAGGGCAGCCGCCGGGCAGAGGCCGTGAAAGCGGAACGTCCGGACGAGACGAACCGAGCGGCTGGCTCATGCGTCTCCGCGGCGGCCGCCGCCACTCGGGCTCGGGCCGGCGGGGCGGGTCTGAGGCTGAGCCCGCACCGCACGGCGCGAGCCCACGGCGCCGCGGCCGGGACGCACGCAGCTCCCGGCGGGCGGCGGCGGCGGGCGGCGGCGGGCGGGCGGCGGGAGCACTCACCTCCTCGCTGGCCCGGCGCTGCGCCGCCGGCTGTCACCGCAGACCACTGGCTGCCGCGCGCCTGCTCCGGATGCTATTTAAAGGCGCCGCCGTCACCTCTGCGCGCTGGCTGCGCACCGGCCTCTGCCGCCGCGGGGGCGGGCTGCTGGGGCTGCGCGAGCCGCGCCCGCCGGCTCTGGCCCCGCCCCTGGCCCCGCCCCAGGCCCCGCCCCGCGCTCCCGCCCAGGCCCGCCCCCCGCGTGCCCGCTTTCCCACGCAGGCGCGCGTGTGTCGCGCAGGCAGCCGGCGTGCGGCCGGCGGGCGGGTGCGCTCGAGTCCCCTGAACTTGCCCGGTTACGTAAGGAACCCGAAGAAGGGCAAAGGGGAAAAGGAGAAGGTGGTGCCTCCGCATGGAGCCCGGCCAGCTCTGGGGTCTGCGGGGGGGTGGGGTGAGGGGGAGATGGGGGGGGAGCGCGGAGAGCTCTTGCGCATCTTTCACCCACGGGGCGTGCCCTCCTGACTTCTGCACAAGGGGCCCTGGCGGGGGTCCCGGAGCTTTCCTTTCCTTATTTGCTTTGGCACCCACGTGCACGACCCCTTTTAACCCGATTTCACCACATCCCCCAGCAGGGTTTTGACACAGCCACTGGCCAGGAGGACTGGTCTGGGCTTCTGCAACGCCCTGGACATGAAGCAACCCTGGGCGACGTATCAGCGGGGGTATAGTTAGAGCTGAGGACGTTGCTCAAGAGCAGTATTCACCCTCCAAGTTCCCGGGGTCCCTCCACCCTCCTCTCCTCTTCCTGGCTGTGAGGTTTGCACGGGTTCTATGTCCATGCGATACCTACTTGGGGGTTTTCAGAGGCCAATGCAATGTGTTTTCAGGCTCGGACCCCAAATGTTATTGTTCCTCTTGGCGCCTGAGGCCTGCTACTAGCCTTACCCTCTCATCACGGGTGTCCCAGTCCCAGCGATGCTTGTGGCCAGCATCGGGCAGAGGACTGTTATCTAGTGCACTTTGAATCTGGGTCTTGAGAGGAATTCTTGTTATAATAAACGCCTCTGGTAATGGCAGATTCCATTTATGGAAACCCTTCACTCACATTGTCTTACTGAATCTTCATAATCTTATGAAGTAGGTGCTGTCATCATTCCCCTTTTACAGATGAGAAAACTGAGGCACAGAAAGATTGAATGCTAGTGAGGGAAAAGCTACACCTGGAACTCAGGCAACCTGCCTCCGGAGCGTGCTCATAGAAAATAACCCCGAAAATATATTTGTGTTTCAAAATAAAAGCAATAGTAAACTGTAAAATAAGTATAATAAAAGCTTTTTAAAATTTTTTTCTTATGATGAATAAAAAAGATAACATATTGCTTTGGAATAAGTGGTTCAGCAGGTTCAGTCAACCATGGATTAAAAATATTCTGGGGGGCCAAAACCGGTGTGGCTCAGTGGATAGAGCATCAGCCAGCGGACTGAAAGGTCCGGGTTTGGTTCTGGTCAAGGGCATGTATTTGGTTGTGGGTACATCCCCAGTGGGGGGGGGGGGTGCAGAGGCAGCTGATCGATGTTTTTCTCTCATCGATGTTTCTAGCTCTCTATCCCTCTCTCTGTAAAAAAACAAAAACAAAAACAAAAAACAATAAAATATATATTTTTTAAATATTCTGGGAGAATAAAATCATGTTGCTGATGTGTACTGTGTGGTTAGGCCTAAAATGGGTGCATCTGTACTGAACCCGTACAGATGTTTTTTTCTTGTAATTATTCCCCAAATAATACAGCATAATAACTATTTCCATAGCATTTCCATTGCATTTGGTATTATCAGTCATCTAGAGGAGATTTAAAGTAGATGAGAGGATGTGTGCAGGTTTTAGGCAAACACCATGCCATTTGAGCATCGCAGATTTTGGTATCCTCAGTGGGAACAATCCCCCACGGGTACCTGGGAATGTCTGTGCTCACAGAGACAGGAAGCACACTCAAGTTGGCTCCACCCTGCAAGACACCAAGGACTTCCCCTGGCTCTCCTCTCCTCTCCAGAACATCTGGACGTGGTGGCAGTACATGTGTCCTCTGCAGTGTGCTGGCACCATGGTACCGTGAATGTGAGGGCAGCCCACACGCCAATGGCCTCTGTAACAACTGTGTTCTCCAAATCCCCTTCTGAATGGAGATGGTCCAGATCGAGACGCATCCATTAAAAGAAGGAATGGCTGAAACCGGCTTGGCTAGTGGATAGAGCATCAACCTGCGGACTGAAAGGTTCCAGGTTTGATTCCGGTCAAGGGCATGTACCTTGGTTGTGGGCACATCCCCAGTGGGGGAGGGAGGGGGCAAGAAGCAGCCGATCAATGATTCTCTCTCATCAATATTTCTAACTCTCTATCCCTCTCTCTTCCTCTCTGTAAAAAAAATCAATAAAAATATATTTTAAAAAAATTAAAAAATAAAAGAAGAAATGGACTCCCCTTTCATTTTGATTGGTTTCCACTGGGCTAATACTTGGTTTCTCTGCCCAGGTCTCTTTCTCCCCGCCCAGGGTTTCATCATGTTAGCCTCTCCTTCTTCCTCCTCTCCAACCAGTCCTGCACCTGCTGCCTCCTCGGGCACTTCCCCAGTTCTGTGCTGGATCAGTTTGCGGGGCGGCCCTAACAGAGGACCACAGACTGGACGGTTTCAACACAGAAAAATACTGTCATTGCACACGTTCTGGAGTCCGCAAGTTCAAAATCGAGGCGTGCACGGCGGGGTGCCTTCGGAAGGCTGTGTGGGAAGCATCTGGTCAGGCCTTTCTTTTGGGGCTTGGGAGCAGTCATGTTCTCCCTGTGTCTCCTCACATGGCTTCCCCTCTGCGTGTGTCCGTGTCCAGACTTCTCCAGTCATACTGTCTTAGGGTTCACCCTAATGACCTCATTTTAACTGGATTACCTCAGTAAATATTCTGTCTCCAAATAAAAACCCATTCTGAGGGACTGGGGGTTATGACTTCACCATATAAATCTGGACAGGAGGGGGACACAATTCAACTCCCAACAGTGACAACCATCACTGACCCTCCCCCTTTCCCCCTCCCTCCTCCAAAACACGTTTCTCCCAAAGGCGTGCCTCTCCCTGGGCTCAGCCTCAGTGCGGTGGCTGGCAGCTCTGGAGTGGGAAAGGCACACCACCAGGCATTGCAGCTGGGCTGGGTTCCGTCCACTCTGGCAGAGCCGTCCTGACATGGGGAGGCAGCCTCACTCCCCAGAAGCTTGGTTCCTCTTCCGGAAACAGAGGGCTAGACTAATATTTTCTCAGGTTCCTTTTGGCCTAACACTTTAAAAACACACACACACACGTTTCTCCCTCATTATTTCAAAACTAGAGGTCCAGTGCACGAAATTCAAAAATGGGTAGGGTCCCTGGCCATGGCCAGGGATCAGAGCTGATCAGGTTCTCCGCCTCCCCGCCACCTCCTTCCCTCGCCACGCACGTGCCACTGCTGCTGCTGGTTGCCCGCCATATCTTGTGCCACCCCCTGGTGGTCAGTGCATGTCATAGTGAGTGATCGAACAGGGGACACTTTGCATATCAGCCTTTTATATGTACAGAAGTTTCACAGTTTGTTTTTTTTTAATATATATTTTTTATTGATTTTTTACAGAGAGGAAAGGAGAGAGATAGAGAGTTAGAAACATCAATGGGAGAGAATCATCCATCAGCCGCCTCTTGCACACTTCCTACTGGGAATGTGCCCACAACCCAGGTACATGCCCTTGACCGGAATCGAACCCGGGACCTTTCAGTCCTCAGGCTGACACTCTATCCACTGAGCTAAACTGGTTTTGGCAGTTTCCCAGTTTGAAGAGCTGTCCTGTGACCATCAGACAGAGGGTATGATGGGAGGCGGTACTGCACAGTGGTTAAGAATACTGGTTTGGGAGTTGAGCTATTATACTTTGCAGTAAGCTCCACTTCATTCTCTGTAAGACAGGGATAATATAATAGTTTTAGTATTGTTATAATAATAGTCTTATTCCTATAATAACAACCTAACATAGAAGGATGTTGCAAGGACTGACAGCTCAAGGCCTCAATGTTCTCATTAATGAAGGTTCCATACTCCATAGGTGGGGATTCCGTTGTGGGGACTTGGAAAGAAGTAAACCCTTTTTCCTACTTTCTTTTATCCAAGCATCTCATTAGCCAAATAAGTTTTTACCTGATATGCTTTACTGTTCCTACCCTGCTTCCCCGAAAATAAGACAGTGTCTTATATTAATTTTTGCTCCCAAAGATGCACTAGGTCTTATTTTCAGGGGATGTCTTATTTTTCCATGAAGAAGAATACGGTACACATTTATTGTTAAATGAAAATAAAGGAAATTTATTATCTGTATATGGTACAGTAGTAAGGTAGTTGTCAACACAAACCAGACAAACTGTGAATCCTATAGTATCAAGAATTTACTCATTTATTCAATGACAGTCATGTCATCATCTTCTGGAACATCATCATAACAATCCAATTCCTGAATTTCCTGGTGAATTTCTTGTGACTCCATTTCTTTCAGAATTAGTGGACCAAATCTCTCATGTTTAGCTTAGGGGGGCTTTATTTTCAGGGGGATGCCTTATATTTCACTCAGAAGGAAACCTGTAAGTAGGTCTTATTTTCGAGGAAATACTGTATATTACATTTACTGGCACTATATTACATTCTGTTGTCATATCTCATTAGGCTCCTCTTGGCTGTGACAGTCAGATTATCCTTGTTTTGGGGGAAGCTTGACCACTTAGAAGGGTACCTACTGGTCATTTAATTTCGTAAAATGTCCTAATGGGGTTTGACTGATGTTCTTCTCACGATAAGCCTGGGGTATGGATTTTTGGGAGGAAGACATTTTTACAATTTTCTATAGAGAGAAGAGAAGGAAAATGCATTCTTTCCTTCCATAGGGTTGATGGAATTTTTTTAATTGACAGTTTTAATAAGACATTGATGAGAACTGAATCCATTGCTTTTCACTGTAAATAAGTGCTGATCAGCAGAATTTTCAATAATATAACTTCTGACTATGTACCTTGCACCCCAGTTTCTCTTCTATTCCCCACATACTTATCAGCCTTAGGTCAGGCTGATAAGGAGATATGACTACAGGCCCTCTGGCATGAGATGCTGGGGAGTTGAGAGTCGAGAGGTAGTTCTGGGGACATGGGAAGTTAGAAATATACATGCAAGAACTGGAAAGCCCATAAATATATCTCCCCAACCCCAAAGTAATACATTTCCAACTCTAGTTCCCTTAGCTGGGTTCTAAAAAAAAAAAAAAATGAGCTGGCCATTTTTGCATTACCATGAGGGGAGGTGGGGGATGGTGATAGAAGAGTCTTGGATTAGAGAATGGCAACAGATAAATGGATTACAGCTAAATTATCTTTTGCAAATTTTGTGGAAACATTTATGTGAATACGTGGCTAGAACCTTTGGTGAATGAGGGCCCCAGTGAAGCTATGTTAGCATCCATAGTCGGCAGGACTCTTTCAGCATTATTGTACTACTGCTCAGATTTGCTACTATAACTCTCAGACGTCCAGCAATAAGGAAGAAGGATATTTCCAACGTAGGAACACTTTGCTGTAAGCACTGATGTTTATCACATAGTCTTCTATATTTAAGCTATGGCACTTCCTTCTCCCACATCCTTTTTATTTTTTAAGTGAATTTGATCCACTGACTTCATTAACTTTATGATGGAGTCCATGCGTTCTCCCAGCCTCACTGGTCAGGCCCTCTCCCAGCATGCAGTGCTGCTCCAGCATAGTTGCTGGATAAAGTCAGGGATTCCAGAATTCATCCTGCTCCCCCACAACACCTGACTTTCTGTGTCTTGAGGTGATATGACTTTATTTAGTCGATGTTGGATATCCTATATAATAAAAGTGTAATACACAAATGGACTGGACAGCTGAACAGCTGAACCACACTATGACACCAACTGGTGCCAGGCCAGCTCAGACGGGTGCAATGTGATTGGTTGGGGGCCTGGCCATCACCCCACAATCACCCCGCAAAGGGAGGCCCAATCAGTGGACTGCAGCAGGTGGGTGGGGCCTCCCTCTGGGAGGGAAGCCCGGGTCCTGGGTGCCAGAGGGAAGCCAGTGCCAGCAGCCGGGGGAAGGCAGGCCTACTCTTGCACAAATTTCATGCATCAGGCCTCTAGTAAATTATAAGTATTGCCAGCCTTCCAATTCAACTAGTTTCTCAATGTCAACCGGTAAAATTCAAACTCTTTACGAGAATTTCTAGGATGTCCTTCATTACCTGTTCCTGCTTTCCTCACCAGCCAACTCTCCAGCCACACCTCTCCAGCCGGATAGAACTACCTGCAGATTAAGAGCCAAGGCCTGGAGTCAGATTGCTTGGATTCGCATTCCAATCTCTCAGGTTACAGACCTAGGGGAAGAACCCCTCTAATCCCTAGCTTTCTTACCTGCCAAGTGAGTACAATATTGTATTGCATCCAATCTAAATCACAATCAATTGCAAGGTGCACCATTATCTTATGTATCCCTGAGAGAGAAAATAAATTCTACCCTTCAAAATAGTAAAACATCATTAATGGGAAGATGCACCCTAGATTGATTAGCTTTTACTGCATAAAAAAAAAAAAATCACCATCGCTTATTAATTTATGATTCTCTAGGTTAACACTTGGGCATTAAAAGTTATTCGAACAGGAAAGAGAAAAAAAAAAGTCTCAAAGAGGCTGGTTACCAAAGCCTGCTTTGTTGGAGATGGCTTTCCTTGAAAACCACCTGAATATGAAAGATTTATTAGGCCCGCGCACTGGAGGCCACCTTCTGCCTGCCAGCATTTTATGTAAAGAAGAACCCCTCATCCCCACTTCATACAACTTTGGCTGTTATTAGCAAAGGCACTGTCCTCAAGGTGAAGGTGAGCAGCTGGGCCTTGTGACGTGAAAATATGCCTGGGTTACCAGCCGTCCCGAAAATGATGGATGCATAAATGCCGTCTTACTGGTTTGACTGCAAGTAACTCCTTATAATTATCAAAGACTGTGCACCAATCAGGAAAGCACCTGTACTGTGGTGTTTCTGAGTGCTATCTCACAGTTTACAAGTCTGCAGTCATTAAAATGGCCCAGATTACAAAGAAAGTACAAAGAAGCGGATGAAGTTAATTTTAATATATGTTATTGGACCAGTGTGTCCAAAAATAACATTTCAACGTGCAACCCATATCCAAACTTGAGAGAGATGTTTTGCATTCTTTTTTTTAAAACCTGGTCTCCAAAATCCATTGTGTGTTTTATACATACAGCATATCTCCGTTCAGACTGACGACATTTCAAGTGTTCAACAGCCTCATTGGCTCTTGGACGGGACAGTCTAAAGGGTGTCGGGCAACTTTGCTTCTTGAGGGGCAAACCCATCCCCTCTGCCCCACGGTTCATCTCAAGATGCTGGGGACCATTTGGAGCTCGGGGGAGCTGGAGAATGGTGAAGGGGAATCTCAGGATCACAGGCCCCAGAGCCCAGTATCTGTCCACACAACCCGAGGGCCAGCAAAGGCAGCCTGATGATGCAGGTGCCATCATCGCCCCGATCGGCATCTGGCTGTCCTCAGCCACACCTGGGTTAATTAGGGATCCACTAGAGGGTAATTGCTATGTGCTTCTAAAATGAGAGCACCACCACCGTGGTAAATAAGCTTATTGGCAAAGTTTAAAAGAAGTTGGTGTTCGGTGAATCAAGTTGTTTCAATCCCAGAGTCTCCCTAGATGCCCCCCGTTGCCCTCTTTCCCTGACGTGTGATAGTGGTTCCATGGACAGCATGTCTTCTCTGAATCCCAGCCCCCGGGCACGGTAGGGCTCAGTATGTGTTCAGTGAGTGAGCACAGGAACGGTAAGCTTGCTCCGTGACTCAGGGGAGGAGAAAGTGTGGGATATGATTTTGAAATTGGTTCCTTCTTCAAATGACAGATACAGACAAAGACTAATGTCTTTTCTGACATCTCCTCTCAGGAGGACTCAACAAAGATGTTTCTTTCTTTAGCCAGTATTCATCATCGCTGTTTGCTTCTTCCACCTCACATGTAGAGCCAAGGTCAACAAGAGCAGGTCTTGAGGAAACCAGAGGGTTACATAAGGTCAAACAGAAAGAACTGGTCTTCCACGGTGAGGCAGATCTGAAACACATACCTGCCTCACAGTGTTGTGTAGAAGGAAATGAACTTGTGTACTTAGTACAATGTTGATACAAATGCTCACGTTGTGAACCAAATCAACAAAGCACCTTTATGGAAGACCAATGACAGGGAATCTGGATTCCGTCATAAGGAAAGTCTGTGGCAATGATAGGACTGTCCATCTTTGTGGTTCCGTTTGAACAACACTGCACACTATTCCAGCATTTGATTTCCACAGTATCTCAACCACGTCAGAGATGTTAGGTTTTTAATTGAATTCATTATGGTGACATTGGTTAATAAAAGTATACAGGCTTCCGGTATACAGTTCTCCAATACATCATCATCTGTACTGTGTTTACCACCCCAAGCCAAGTCAGATTTTAAAATTATGTTCTGGACAGATATTTATAAAAATTTTTCAATGCACAAGGATTGAGGAAGATGAAGAGTATTTCTGAAAGGCCCAACATTTTACATAAGATAGATATTCCGCAGCTCCTGAATAATTCAAGGTTGACAATAACTCATGGAGAGCAGTGGTACCTGCTCACTGCTCACTGCTTCCCTTTCTAAATAGGGACGATGCTGGGAGTGGAGAGCTGTTATAGAACTCTCTTCAGTTTCTATTCCAAGAAGATGCTGAGATTTCAAAGGCTGGGGAGCACCTCTTAGGAATCCCAGGGTGAGGTCCCAGGCATAAGCAGTGGCTCTGAGACCTCATCCGACACTCAGATTCCAGGGCAGACTCACTCTGTACTGAAGGATGATGAGGAGCCTGAAGCTGGAAGAACAAAACTAAAAAGACTTCCTAAATAGTTGAAGGACTCAGAACTGTCTAGATTTTATTCTAGTGGTGGTGGGGGGAAGAGTTGAAGTAGATAATCTGATACTAGAATCTGTGGTTCTGAGGTGAGCTCTGGGGTTATGAGTGGATGAAATTAGACGTTGGACTGGTAGGAACCAGGTAGCCGAGGGTGGAGGCTGAACTCACAGAGTGAGTCACACCCTTAACAATTTACTCATCCGTGAGGAAACAGGTCACCCCACATCAGGACACCCCCGGACAGAAGACTCCCCAGCCAACCAGCTCCTTGTCTGTCTGCTGATCTCCAGCAAGTGTTTGTTTCGTGTTGCCACCACCCAAAGATTACAGCAGCGATTCTCCCTAAAGACAGCCCTGACGTGCAGCTTTCCCATCCTCTCTGTCCTTCCAGCCATGTTGCCTCTTCCACTCTCAGCAGTCCAGCACCCACGGCCAGTTCAAAGGACACAGGGCTGCAGTTCAAAGGGCGCAGGACTACAGCAAGGGGAACAGGCGGGACACCGAGGGGGTCTGAGGAAGCAGGGCTCCTGAAAGTGTGGTCCTCGGAGCCAGCATCAGAGCCACCAGGAGAGCTGGTTAGGGAAGAGATTCTGTCAGCCCCACCCAGACCTACTTATCTAGAATGTCTGGGGGCGGACCCAGAATCCACATTCTCTCCCCAGCCCGCACCCACTCTCATTCTCCCCAAGAGATCCTTTTGCACACCAAAGTGTGAGAACCAATGAAGGGACCGGAAAGCTCTCAGATCAAAGATCCTGGGGCTTCATGGCCCTGGTTTGAGGAGATTTGCCTTATTTCTCAGTTATTTGTAGTTTGTGTTTTTTTTTTAAATAAATCTTTATCATTCAGATTATTACAAATATTCCTCTTTCTCCTCCCTCCCCCACTCAATTGCTCCCCTCCACCAGGTTCCCACCCCTCCCTCTGCCCTTTTCCCACCCCCTATTGTCTTCATCCATAGGTGCACAGTTTTTGTTCAGTAGTTTTAAAGTTTTAAACTTCTTTTGCTCCCTAGGTATTCTCTCTGAACCTTCAGATTTAAAAAATATATATATTTTATTGATTTTTTACAGAGAGGAAGAAGAGAGGGATAGAGAGTTAGAAACATCGATCAGCTGCTTCTTGCACACCCCCTACTGAGGAATGAGCCTGCAACCAAGGTACATGCCCTTGACGGGAATCGAACATGGGACCTTTCAGTCCACAGGCCAATGCTCTATCCATTGAGCCAAACCGGTTTTGGCCAGATTTTTTTTTTTTTTTTTAAGTCTCAACAACTTACTGATACAATAATAAACATATATAGTATATTACATGGAAGACCCTTGTGGGAGGGGACACTTACAGGGATGAGTGCCCCGCCCTTGCAGGCTGGAAGAGAAGTTCAGTCTGTGTGGAACCAGCCTGGCTGCAGGGCAAGGAAATCACAGGGCTGCAAACTCAGGAGGCCTCCCTTCTGATTGGTCGGTACGTGGCTTAGCCAGTTGATAAATATGTTGGATATGAATTCTGGCAATAAGTACTATATATGTGGTAGAAACAAAGTTTTCCAAGAGTTCTGAGGGGGAACCAACTGGAGCAACAAGGAGAGCTTCCTAGTGGAAGTGCCAATTGAATGAGACCTTGAGGAGCTGTAAGATTTCGACGGGGAGAAGACACGCTGATGGAAGAAATGGGATGAGAAAAGGCACAGAGGCAGGAACTGTGAGGTGTGGTCCCGGAGAGAGGGGAAGGACAGGTGGTGTATCAGTTATCTATTGTTATGTAACAAACCTCTCCAGACTGTAGAGGCTTAAAACAACAGCAGTCACTTATCCTGCTTCTGAATCTACAGCTTGCCTCTCCTCACTCAGTGTCAGCTTAACTGGAACTGGGGATTTACTTTCAAGATGCCACCATCATCCAGCTGGGAAATTGGAGGTGGCTGTCTGTTCTTCTTCTTCTTTTTTAATATTTTTATTGATTTCAGAGAGGAAGGGAGAGGGCAGAGAGATAGAAACATCATTGATCCCACGGTGGGGATGGAGCCCACAGCCCAGGTATGTGCCATGAGTGGGAATCGAACCGTGACCTCCTGGTTCATAGATCAGCATTCAACCACTAAGCCACTCTGGCCGAGCTGTCTGTTCTTCTTTATGTGGCCTTCTCTCTAGCATGGGCTTCCTCACAGCTATTGGGTTGCAAAAATAAGCATCCCAAGAGGGCCGGGTAGAAGATGTATCACCTTTTATGACCTAGGATTGGGAGTCAGAATACCCCTTCTGCTGTGGTCACAAGCCCACCCAAACACAAAGGCAGGGATCAGAGAATCTAGCTGTCAATGGGAGGAGCAGCAAAGTATTTTGTAAGAAGAAACTGTGGGAAGGGAGATATTGTTTAAGTCAATTTGAGTAAATATATGTGTCAGCAAGCCCTAGTGATGCATTAAGCATAAGATAAAGTGGTTTTTAAAAACTAGATGATTTTATTAGTTTCAAATAGGCAAAGCAAACATCACTCTTCTTTTGCAGATGAGGCAACAGAGCTTAGAGAGATGGAGTGGAAAGGTATGGAGTTTTCTATGTATTTAATGAAAGAGATGGAGTTTTCTATGTATTTAATGTAGCTTTTGCTTTAGAGCCGGCACTAGCAATGACACCTTCTTTCAAGGCACCAGGAGGGACCCAGAACGTGTTCATTTGCATGTGCATTCTGTACATTGTCAGGGGCAAGATAGCTTCGCTGCAATTGGTTAAGTCTATTGTGCTCTACCACTTCAACCTCCCCTCCATCACCTTTCTCCTGTGCCAGGTGCCATTGGAATGGTTATGGGCACTTTGGAGATCCTGTGAAGAGGAAGTGAAATCACAAGATACAATTCCTGGTGGACGGGGAAATACTGGTGTAGTTTTCAGTATCTTCAGCAGACAGTGAAGCTATTACTGGGCATCCCGAGGTGGAAGTGACTTCCGAGAACGCTGCTCTGGCTTCCTGGCTGACTCAGCCAGCGCTGCGATGCTAGAGGCCAGGACGAGAGGTCACATTGTGACATGACTACATCGTGTGGTATACGGAACCAGAATGAATTAGTTTGACATGTGTCTCACCAGAAGCTATCTGCAGAGAATTCTTCCAATCAGGATGTAGTCATTGTACCTGCCCAAAGGCAGAGTGAGTGCAAGGAAAGCAGGAAGACATCATGATACAAGCTATTAAGAAAGAGGCTCTTTCCTGAAACTCTTGGGAAGGAAGAGTGGAACTCAGAACTGCTCACAGCGAAGAAAGTTGCTACCTGAGATGTATTTGCAGGAAATGGGAGAAAAATGAGGCTGTTTGTGACCCCAATGATCAACTCAGCAACAAAAATCATTTATAAAGCCCCAAGTTTCCCAGGACACTGTGGGGATACTGGCGTGTAGAGGGTGACTGCTAGTTAGACGCATTGAATTAGACAGGGTGTCTGATCTGTATGATATGAGGTAAAGTGAAACGAAGTTAACTCAGGCCAACTTACCAGGCAGAACCAACAAAAGAAGGAAAAGGCGGCGTTACTTATACAATGCAGCACCTGTATCTACACTGTTGATTGGCGCACAGCATTTGTTGGAGGAGGTGGAATGCAGGGAGCAAGCTTGGGAAGGAGAGAGAGAGAAATAACTGTGGAAGTCCTAGGCTTACCCAGGGCAAAGGGGAAGAACCCACCTGGAGGAAGGCTGGTTCTCGATTGGGTTGGGCAGGAAGACTATTTCCCGTGCCCGGTCCAAGTAACAGTTGGGTGTGGCTCATGATGGAATTGGGGAGAAGAGATGAAGGAACTTATTGTTAGCGAGGAGTGACCTGAATTCCACAGGGATAATAATAATCACTGTCATCTGTTAGTTACCTGTGTCAAACCAAAAAATAAATCCATTTTACTTGTTGATGCAAGGTAAAATAACTTGCATTCCTGACGACGCCTTTGAAAGAAAAACAGAGCCTCTTAGCTGTGTTTGTGAAAGGGCCATGACATCATCAGAAATGGTGGGGCTGGGGTTCAATGGTCAGGTTGGTGAGTGTAGTAGCCATAGTGAAACCGAAAGGAGAAGACAAGGGTTAATGGAGGTCAGACCAAGACTGTGGCAGTGATCATGGGAAGGAGGCCTGTCCGTGAAGAACGGGCCATGGGAAGGGTGGTCTGAACTGAAGCTCCCTCGGAGGGCTGCCGGTGGTCCTGGCCTCTCAGCCCAGCCTGGTTCTCGCAGGTACTTACATCTCAGATAAACGGGCACTGCCTGCTGGCTTTCACTCCCGCTGGTGCCTCCCAGGCTGAGTCACATGCCAGTCACATGCAGAAGTGCCCTCCCAATCCCCTCAGTCTTTTCTGCCCTCAGTAGCCCTGGGTCTGGTGGGTCCCTCCTCCTGTTGGAAAGTCCCTTCCCTGTTATGACTTCTGTGATCTACATTTTTGCCCAATCTCTCCTATGACTTCCCATGACTCCTTGCCCATTTCAAGCTTCTTGACATGGGCACCCCAGGTGTCAGTCCAAGTCCTCTGGTCTTCTTGCTTTATACTGGGCACCAGCTCACTTAAAAAAAAAAAAATAGCCGGGACCAGTTTGGCTCAGTGGTAGAGCGTCGGCCTGCGGACTGAGGGGTCCCGGGTTCGATTCCGGTCAAGGGCATGTACCGTGGTTGCGGGCACATCCCCAGTAGGGGGTGTGCAAGAGGCAGCTAATCGATGATTCTCTCTCATCGATGTTTCTAGCTCTCTATCCCTCTCTCCTCCTCTCTGTGAAAAATCAATAAAATATATTTAAATATATATATATATATATATATATATATATATATATATATATATATAATTGATTTTTTTTACAAAGAGGGATAGGGAGTTAGAAACATTGATGAGTCTGGAGGCAAGATGGCGGGCTCGCGGTGAGCGGCCGTCAAGGGATGAAAAAAAGGTATGCCTAGAAGCAAATTTTGAAAGCATTTTCTCTTCAAATCTTTTTCTATACCACCTGATAAGCATCTTGATTCACCATGGCCGTATCAGCAGTGAAATGGGTGATATCCAACAGAACTATTTTGAAACATTTATTTCCAATCCAAAATGGAGCTTTATACTGTGGTTTGTCATAAATCCACATACTCTTCTCTTCCAGATGACTATAATTGCAAAGTAGAACTTGCTTTGACATCTGATGGCAGGACGATAGTTTGCTACCATCCTTCTGTGGATATTCCATATGAACACACCAAGCCTATCCCTCGGCCAAATCCTGTGCATAATTATGAAGAAACACAGGATCAAATACTGAAAACCAGATTAGAAGTAAAAGAAGAACACTTAGAGCAAGGACCCATGATAGAACAACTTAGCAAAATATTCTTTACTACTAAGCACCGTTGGTGTCCTCATGGACAGTATCATACACGTCGTAGAAAATTGAATCCTCCAAAAGACAGATGATATTGAGGTTTTCAATAAAATGCTGTCCTGTTCTCATTTGCCATTTCAGAAAATGCAATCCGATATATTCACTACTATGTTATATAGAAAAATAATAATAAAATGTCTTTTCATCTAAAAAAAAAAAAAAAAGAAAAAGAAAAAGAAACATTGATGAGAGAGAAACATTGATCAGCTGCCTCCTGCACACTCCCTACTGGGGATGTGCCCACAACCAAGGTACATGCCCTTGACTGGAATTGAACCTGGGACCCTTTAGTCTGCAAGCTGATGCTTAGGGCACACTAACTGAGCCAAATTGGTTAGGGCACACCAGCTCACTTTTATTTTTCCAATAAATACACTTACTAAAAGAATCCCCAAAGCTACATTTCAAAAAAAGCCAACCGTTTTTGCCAAAGCTTCTAGTATATGCTCCTGATGTGTTGTCATCATTTCAAACTCAAAATACCCAAAACTTAATTTACCCCCTTCCCCACAACCCTAACATCCTCCCTCACTTCCTTATTTTGGTCATGCCATCACACTTCTCAAATCCTCCTAAATGTGTGCCAGTGGGCTTTCCTGTCCCTCCAACAGTCACCAAGTCCTGTGGACTCATCCTTGCCATGTGTGTAAATTCTTGTCTCTTCTCATCGCAAGAATCGAAAGCCATCTCGTCACACCTCTCTAGGGGAGAGTCTGGTAGCTGTTTCTCTCTGAATTATCTTCCTTAAACACTGCCGTGGTGGCAGTAGCTTCATAAAGCAAGTGCTTACTATATGCCAAGTACTTCAGTAGAAGCTTTAAATACACTCCCTCACGTAAGCCTATGAATCAACACTACCATTAAACACATTTCACAAATGGGAAGACTGAATCTCAGCAAGTTTACCTCTGCGTCCCAGAGTCATACAGCTAACGTGGAATATGGCCTTGAACTCGTATCTAGTCAACTCCGATGTTTATCGTGCTGCATGCGTGCTAAAAAACCAAAAGCAGTCTCCTGCTACTTCTCAGGTCCAGCATCCTTGTTCAACACCCAGTGTCTCCTAAACTAGCCTCACCAATCCGCCCACTTGACTGCCTCCTCTAGCCCGGAGTGGTACCCTTCCTCTTAACGGCCCCACCTCCGTAAGCAGTGGGTGGAGATGGCACTGAGTCATGAGCCTGACATGTGTACTTTAGCCCTGCGTCCTCTTACTTGTGAAATACCCAGCGCATAATCCCAGGATTGTTGTGAGGATTAAACATAACGATTACAGGAAGCACAGCATGGCGCAAGGTACATAATAGGTGCACAATAAATAGGACCCACTGTGGCTATTCCTATTTTTTTTTTTTTTTTTTTTTGCCTCTCTGCCTTTTTTTTTTTTTTTTTTAAATATATTTTATTGATTTTTATACAGAGAGGAAGGGAGAGAGATAGAGAGTTAGAAACATCGATGAGAGAGAGTCATCGATCAGCTGCCTCTTGCACACCCCCTACCGGGGATATGCCCGCAACCAAGGTACATGCCCTTGACCGGAATTGAACCCGGGACCCTTCAGTCCCCAAGCCGACACTCTATCCATTGAGCCAAACCGGTCCCGGCGCCTCTCTGCCTTTTTCACGATATTCCCCTCATGTGTAATGCGTGTCCTTCCTGTTGTTCTAACCTCACAGTTATTAAAGGCCAAGGCCCATCTTCATGAAATGTTCCCTTTCCTCCAGCGCACTGGGCTCTCCCCTCCACAATTCGGAATGCGCTTTTTATGTGTCCTCAGTGGCTAGAATTATACACTATCTTATTCTCCAACGGTTTCATACAAATGAGGCTCTCTTGTGAGCTTGTTAGTATTTCTTCTGCTCTCATCTCAAAGCTCCTGGCAAAGTGTTCCAAAGTGATTTATTAACTGACTGGTGGAGAAATTCAAACGTTAGAAGAAGAATGAGAGAATAAAGAGAAAACTGGCTACGATGTTGTTTGATTTGATTTAGCAACCAGAGGTCTGTGTCTGGATTATCCTGTAAGAGGCGTGGACCAGGAGGCAAGGGTCAGAAAGACAGCCGGTGCCAACTGTGGTAAAGGCAAGAGAAACGGTAGGCCTCGGGATTATTGCACTCTTTCTTTGAACCCTTCTCTTAGAGAAGAGATAGATCCGAGAGGAAAGATCCCAGTGACATTTCCAGGGAGCCGCAGGGAAAGAGGCTCGGATGGGAGTGAAGATGCGATGGGCCAGACGCGATGAACGGGGAGGACCCCAGGCATTCACGTTTGTAAGCAACACAGAGAAAACAGGAAGCACATGAAACAGAAGAGCCAGAGGCCACATGGAGAAGTGAGATTGTGGCTGATGCAGGCGCGAGAGGAAAAGCCTTAAATGCACCCAGGAAACTGGGTCGTGGAGAGCCGGCAGCATCGCTTACCTCGCTACTCATGGAGAAAATTGGATAACTGTGTTATTTTGAAAGAAACCAGGCTCTGCTTACTGAATGGTCTGAAAGAAGCGAGACAGGCCAGATAGGGAGGCTTTGTTTTGGTTCTGAGATTATGTCACACGGGAGAGCCCTCGTGCTGCATTCAAAAAACGCCAACACAGAGAAAGATCTGGGCGGGCTCCTGAGCTCTGGCAGGTGGGACTGGCCCCGGGGGGTGAGCAGTGAAGGTGCCTGAAAGGAGAGTGTCCATTCATGGCTCTGTGCCCTCTTTCTTGTTCTGCCGGGGATGGCAATTATATTACTCACAGTAAAGGCAGGGTGAGAGGAAGTTTCCTAAGTCACCTGCATGGCATTGTCTTTGGCTGTGCCATGTAGCCACCTCCTTACGCTAGGGTCTCTGTAGTTGCTAATTTGTTCACTGACAGGATAAGAGGAATGCATTTAGCCAGGCTTGTAGCTTCTGTGTCAGGCAATCCAGAACTCACATGACTGTCCGCACAGTCCAAGCAGGTGTTAGGCAGGTGGCCTTGTGGGATAATTCCTTTCATGCAGTTCTGCCGTCTCAACACGAGGTCTCAAGATCATCCTGGCATTACCAGCCAGTCAGCAAGAAGGGGAAATGGGATGAGAACTTCTTAGTTTCTCAGTGGAAGTATCTTTGCTCCACGTTCCATTGCTGAGAACTAGTCAGAGGGCCTCCCCAAGATGCAGCAGGGAGTGGGAAATTAATTTGGTTGTGTTCCTAGGATTGGTGAGTCAACCTCTGTAGAAGAGAATATAGTATTAATCTGGATAAAGAAATCTAAGCAGTGATTCATAGTTTTTTGTTTGTTTGTTTTTTACCAACTGACATGCCTATAAACACAGGATGATTTCATTTTCCATGTCATACAGATGCTCTGGGTTGTGAAGACCAAAAAAGTATGTGGGTCTCATTTTTTGGTAAAAGCATAGGGGTAAGCCCTAGCTGGTTTAGCGCAGTAGATAGAGCTTCAGTCTGCAGACCAGGGGCACATGCCCAGGGTTACGGGCTCAATTCCCAATAGGGGGCATGCAGGAGGCAGCTGATCAGAGATTCTCTCTCATTGTTGATGTTTCTATCTCTCTCTCCCTCTCCCTTCCTCTCTGAAATCAATAAAAATATATTTTTAAAAAAGCATAGGAGTAAATGAGGATTGCAAAAGTTTATTTGTTGAATTGGTGTGTTACTAAATGAATGAAGCTTCTATACAGTTATGGTGGAAGATATCTAAGAAGCTTAAATGAGAGAGGAACCATGAAAATTAATCATTTACAGCTGGGCCCGGAGCAGCCAGGCCCAGAGTGTTGTGGGTCGAATCCTGGGTTCAAAATGAAAGGAAAGAAGGAGCAATGCAACCAATTTGGGTGCCAGAGTGTTATGTCCGTCATCACAATGGATTCAGAGAAACTCCTGTGTCTCTTCACCCAAAAGGACTGAGAGTTGCCCAGACGACAGCAAAGTGGGAGAAGAAAACTGAAGGCTACACAGGCACTGAGGTGCCAACATGGAGTCATCTGAAGAAATTAAACTGAAGTGGAAGCTCCTTTTTTAATCATGTTCCTGCTCTTGCTAGCATCTGTTAGCTTCCAGTCTTCTGCAAAGTCTTGTGCAGCAAGTCCAAGGACTCTGAGTAAATCTACACCAGCAATAAAAGAGACTCATTTAGTAGCTAAAAATATTAATATGTGCATAATTCTGACTTCTCATTTTGTTGTTTTGCATTGGCATTGTTGTTATTATTTAATAGCCAGAGTTTCGCTCTTGACATTCAAGTTTTGAAAATAACATGTATGTAATTTAGTTTTTGCATTGGCAAAAAAAAAAAAAAAGAAAGAAAGAAAAAGAAATAATAATAATTTTGGTCCTGAAGTAACAAGGCAACAGACTATCCAACTATTGAGGAAATTTCTTAAGAATCATGTAATTGAAGATATAAAGGGAAATGGGGATCAAAAAAATCTTTATGACAAAATCAGCTATTCAGGTACTAAATAAAGAAATAACTAGAAAACTGAAAAAAAAAGAAAATTAATCATTTAGCCAACAATTACAGTATATATTGAGGCAACATGGTAATTGTGGAAATCTTATGACTTCAACGTTCCATATTAGCATCAAGGTAACATTGCATTGTAGAGGTTACTGTCATTGTTGTAGATCTTCAAACCACTTTCAGATTGAAATAAATTAGCATGTTTTTCATGCAACTAGCTGAATGGACAAAGTTGAGGGTGGTTTACAAATGTATTAAAGGTAGTTTTGAAAGTACACACACAAATACCAGTATAATATAGCTTATGTAGATAGAAAGGTCATTCTCCAGCAATAGCATACGGGATATGAGTTGAAAATAAGGACTAGAACTCCTGCTCTTTGTCCATGGTGGACAATGTTTTCAGAATCTCCTCCTGGAAGATAGCCAGACTTACTTAAGTCCTTAGCCCTATAGCCATGCTTTCTCTCTCAGTCATCAGGTGACAGAAAATAAAGAGGATTTTAGCTCTAAATTCAGAGTTTTATGTCAGAAAGATGTCATCTAATTTAACGCCCATTTTAACTAGAAGGAAAGCCTCAGAGCAGTAGAATGATTTGCCCAATGTCACAGTTGGAAATAGTGCAATTCTACTCCATAAAGAAGCATTAGCAATCTCAAGATTGTGTTGAAATCAAGGCTACTTTGGGTGCAAAATATCACAGGCCCTTTGATGAAATGGGTGGTGGGGAGTAAGAAAGAAGGTAGGCTCTTGTTTTTGAAGTGGTGGAAAAAAGAGAATCAATAACCACACAGTCAAGGTCTAGGACGGGGCGGGGGGGGGGGGGGTGGAGGTGGTGGTGGAGGAGATGGGGGGATGTGGAAGGCGCGCGGGGGAGTGCAGGCAGCCTTCTAATGTTTAGAAGCCAAGAAGAGGAAGCTCTGTTCCCTGAAATCTGTCTGTTTATGGGAGGAAATGACACCATGGGTCAGCTAAAGTCCAAGAGCTGGGGCCAGGCTGGGTGCCAAGGCCATGGACAACTGAGATTCAGAATCAGGCTAGTCTCCCCATAGCCTGGAGATGACACAGGGCAAGGGATGGGACCGAGGGAGGAAGTGGCCAGCTAGAGATGAGAGCTGGGAGAGAGAGGCATCACTTCTTTAGGTCTGACAACGAGGTCCCTCACAGTCGTGGCCAGACCTGGTGACTTATTCTCAAGCCCCGCCAGCTATGTGAGGAGGGGTAGAGTCACTTGGGCTTTCCCCCTTGGTGTCCAGGACTGTGTCCAGGGTGGGAAAAGATGTGGCTGGGCGTTGATTAGGAAGGCAAGGTCCCAGAGCAGGTGGATTAGGTAGAAATAAAGAACCAGAAGCTCTCTGTCTCTGAAAGGTCCTAGATTGACCTCCTGAGACCTGGAATCTCAACGCAGCTTTGTCACTACTTGCTGTCTGGCCCTGGACAAATTGTGTGTATACCGAGGCTGCAGCTTCTCCTGTTTAAGGGGAAAATGGTATAGCTAATAAGGAGGGACACTGAATCTCGGCAATTTGCCTGGACACTCTGAGCCGAGGGTCAGGTTGCTGTGGGAGCCACAGCACTGAGACACAGGAGGCACTCACAGAGCTGGAAAGGTGCTGGGCTAGTGGGAGCTGATCTCCTTCTCAGTCACCTCTTCTCTTGGGCAAACAGCCCGTTTTCCAGGTTGTTCTTCACAGGCCAATTATCCATTTTCTCCTCAGATGATCAAATCTAGATTTGGACAAAGACCACGAAGAAAGAACCGCCTACCTACATCCATTTAGGCAACATCGCTAACAATGAACATTACTTAACCCTGCCTCAGCTGTCAGGTCCCATGCTGAGCTCTTTACATGCCCCATCCCATCACGCAGTTTCTACATTAGGCCCAGTTTACAGATGAAGACACGGAGGCCCAAAGAGCTTACAAACAAGTGGTAGGATCAGAATCTGTCTAACCACCAAACACACAGTCTTTCCTAGATAAAGCTACGGTACTAGGTCATTCATGAACAGGTAGGAACAGAGAGTAGAGAAGGAATTTTCAATGGGAAGAACTGATGCTTGCAGATTTGGGGGAGAGGGAGATGGAAAGAATGAAGGAGAAAAAAAGGGTAGTTTTTGTAGGGAAAATAGAGAAAATAAAATTTGTCTTGGGAATATGACTGAAATGAAGCCATCCAAGTTGGTTTTATTCATGCATCATGTACTTATAAATTAAACATTCGCTGAACAGCTAGAATTAAACATGATATCAGCTTTTAGGAGATTCACACTCTAAAAACCATGGTTCACACACCTTCAAAATCTAGTCCCAGGGCTAGAGGTTGCTGACAGAGGGATTGTGAAAAAGACCGCCTAAAACAGATCCCTGGGCCAAGGTGACAGAAGAATTACAGGAGGGCTGCCTCTTCTAGCTCTGTCATCACAGAAGGAAGCACAGAGCAGGGGTTCAGGAAGGCCCAGCTCCACTCCCTCCCTCCTCCAATCGCAGCCGATCAAACAAGAATGAACAAAAATTCAGGTCCAGTTATGTGGGGATGGACAGAGGGTGTAGAAATGAGACAACTGGGGACTTTTTTCATTGAAAAGCCATGAAATTAGTTTCAGTTTTGCTCTGTTGTAAGAGTAGCTCACGATGAGCAACCATTTCTTGGCAGAGAGGCACTGAGTCAGTAAGTCTACTAACCTCTGCCTCTTATTTTCAGGTCAGCTTTGTGAGTCTCTAGAAGATGTGTAATGGCTTAGGGTGAGTAGAGAGGGGGCCAAAAACAATTACTCAAAAGTTACTGCAGGGCTATTTTTAAAGAAATAAAATCCTCACACCAGGAAAGCAAAGCTCTTAATCTTTTGAACACCGATGTAAACTATCATTGATAGAGCAAGTGGATTAATAGAATGGCCACATTCTAGACACTTCTGGAAGCCAGAAAGCCCAAAACATAACGAGGCAAAGAGGGGGAAGGTAGACTGAACGCACACCACAGGTTCCCTTCCCCCATCATCATCAGGCCTGTTCTCAGTATTGATGGATATGAGTTTACAACAAGGAAGAAAGTCTGTCTCAAGCCAATATCGCTTTTCTTAATGATTTCCCTTCTTCCACTTGTGCTTTCCCCCCCTATATAAAAATAGCATATTCATGGAAAAGAATTTGGAAAATATAGAAAGGGTAAAAAAAAGAAGGAAAAAAAAAGAATTTCTTATCATCTCAGTATCTCTTATCCCCTGCTCTAGAGTAAGGGGCCATTTGCCTTTTTACCAAAATTTATCTCCAGACTCTAGAATAGTAACTAGCACCTAGTAAGTATTCTTTTTCTGTGTGAGTCATCCCATATATTTTTGAATCTATGTTTTTAAATGAACCAATCAGTGTCCAGAGATTACATTTTAATATCTATTTATATATTATCCTATATCTCAAAGCATGAATTTTTTTGTAAACTTGTGTATATAATTTTTTCCTATGCATTTTTTATGGTGGCAAAATACACCTAACAAAATTTATCAGTAAGCACTTTAAATGTACAGTTCAGTGGCATTAAGTACATTCACAATGAAACACGATAGCAACTATACTTTGGTAAAAACTGCTGTTTGAATTTTAATCCCACTATTCTGACTTTGACCTTCCATTACTTGCTTAAATAATAGGGTAGTTATAGGAGATTGACTCCCACTGACTCAGTAGCTTCAGGAGTAGAAACTATAGATAACCTTTAGAGATTAACCTCTGAGTTCTGCTTTTGTATTATGGGCAAGATAGGGTCACATTCCAATGTTCCCAGCCTTTAGAATTTAGAACAAAGGGAAGTTCCTGTGGTTTGAAGCTTTAAAAGGGATTGCCTACACCTGGATCAGTGCGGGCCTGTGGGGCCCACTTGTGGAGCCGTCCTGACCAGTTTTTCAATAAACCCTTGCCTGCTTTTTAAATCAATCTTCAGCCTCTGGTGGTCTTATTTTGAACCCAGGGTTCGACCCCTCAACACAATGTTGTGCAACCCATACCACCATCCATTTTCAGAACATTTTCATCATCCCAAGCTGAAACTCTGTACCCATTAAACAATAGTACATCATTCATTTCTCCCCCATCCCTGACTACCTCTATCCTACTTTCTCTCAATGAATTTACATATTCTAAGTACTTCATATAAATAAAATCATACAGTATTCACTTAGCATAATATTTAATTTAGCATAATATTTCACGTAGCATATTTTCAATGTTCATCTATGTTGTAACTTATATCAGAATTTCATTCCTTTTAAGACTGAATACTAACACATTTTGTTTATCCATTCAGTTTTTCCAGTATATACAGTTTTGTATTTCCTTTTTTATATATCATAAACATATATTTATGTGTTATAAATATACAATAAACATCATTACTATAATTATTATATATTTACTTATGTTTTTGTTTTATTTTGGGACACATTTTTATCTGATGGAGTAGTAGTCTCCTGATAGGCATACAATAGATTCACTGTTCTATGTTTAGACACGAAAGCTATTTCAGACTTTTGCCATAGTAAATAAGGCTGCAACACCCGTGGGCATAGTCTTTGTCCAAGTATGTGATTGTGTAGGTAAACCGCCCATTGTCTTTACTAGCAGAGAGGTGTGGACTAGGAACCCTGAAGGCTGGTGACCCTTGAGTTCTGGCAAAGGTCAAATATATGCACCCACTGTTTAATCTAGACAGTGGTAGCTGAAGCAACTTACCCATCAGACAGTCATATAAATCCTTACTGATAAGATAGGCTGCCTTTTCCTGGAAATTGCCTGCCTAAGGTGTATCCCAAATTGAATAAATGGCTGGCAAGGCCAGAGCCTGGTTGATTCCCTGATAACCCACCCAATTTACAATCCCACCTCAACTGTGCACAGAGGCTTTGCATATGAATGGCCTGGCCTTTTGCAATCTAAAATTACCTAACAAATTGCAACTGGATCAGAGAGCCCCAAAACATCCAAAAGAAGGCTTCATAGCAGCCTGAATTGCTTCACAGTTGGACCCCATCTGGGCATCTCCAAACCCCAAACAAAGAAGAGGGATCTGCAGATCTCTCCATATCTCCTGCTGGGTGGCCTTAGGCAGAGCTAAATTTATACCTCCTTGGAGATCCAAGAGCCAGTGTACCTAGTGGTCAGAGTGGGACCATCCAGATTACAACTCCTCAGATCCATAAGGGACACACTAGGAGGCAGACTCAGTGAGCACCAAAGTCCCACTGAAGCAAGTCTTACCTCATAAGGGTGTCTCCAGCACAGAAGTTCTCCCATCATAGACACAACTGATTCTCACAGCCTATTGGCCTGGAGGTCAATTCCTCCAAGTAATACCAACAACAATTAAGGCTTAACTATAACAAGACTGTGCACACAGCCCACAAAGGGGTGCACCAAGAGTGTCCACCTCAGGTAATTGGAGAGGCTGAGCCACTGGGTCGTACAGGACACTTAACACTCTAGAAGCAGCCAAAAATGTGGAGACAAAGAAACAGGTCACGAGTGACAGAAATGGAGGAAAGCAAACTACTAGCTATACAGTTCAAAACCACGGTTATAAGGTTTTTCAAGAAAAGGTCAATTTTCTAGAAAAGGTCAATAAATTTAGTGAGACCCTTGAGGATATGAGAAAGGACCAACTAGAAATTAAGTATACACTGACTGAAATAAAGAATAATATATAGAGATCCAATAACAGACTAGAGGATCGCAAGAATCAAGTCAAAGATTTGAAATATGAAGAAGCAAAAAACACCCAACTGGAAAAGCAAAAAGAAAAAAGAATCCATAAATATGAAGATAGTGTAAGGATCCTCTGGGACAACTTTAAGCATACCAACATCAGAATTATGGGGGTGCCAGAAGAAGAGAGAGATCAAGATATTGAAAAAATTATTTGAAGAAATAATGACAGAAAACTTTCCCTACCTGGTGAAAGAAATAGACTTACAAGTCCAGGAAGCACAGAGAAACCCCCAAAAAAAGGAATCCAAAGAGGACCATACCAAGGCACACCATAATTACAATGCCAAGAGTAAAAGACAAAGAGAGAATATTAAAATCAGCAAGAGAAAAACAGTTAGTTATCTACAAGGGAGTACCCCTATGAATGTCAGCTGATTTCTCAACAGAAACCTTGCAGGCCAGAAAGAAGTGGCAAAAAATATTCAAAGTGATGAATAGCAAGAAGTACAACCAAGATTACTCTACCCAGCAAAGCTATCATTCAGAATTGAAGGTCAGATAAAGAGCTTCACAGATAAGAAAAAGTTAAAGGAATCCATCACTACCAAACCATTATTATATGAAATGCTGAAGGCTATTCTGTAAGAAGAGGAAGAAGAAGAAAAAGGCAAAGATAAAAATTATGAACAACAAAAATATCTATCAATAAGTGAATCTAAAAATCAAGTGAATAAAACATCTGATGAACAGAATAAACTGGTGAATATAATAGAATCAGGGGCTTAGAAGGGGAGTGGACTGACAATTCTTGGGGGAAAGGGGATATGGGGGTGCAGGAAGAGACTGGACAAAAATTGTACATCTATGGATGAGGACAGTGGGGGGGTAAGGGCAGAGGGTGGAGCGGGAACTGGGTGGAGGGGAGCTATGGGGGTTAAAAAGAGGAACAGATGTAATAAGCTGAACAATAAAGATTTATTTTTTTAAAAAAAAAGATAATCCTACTCCATTCCTGGACCAAAAAATAAAGTTTCTGATCTGCTTTACTGAAAAAATAAAAAAATAAAGTACCAAATATGACAATAATAGTAATCAACAGCAGCCCTGTTGGTTGCTTGGTGTAAAAAAAAAAAGAAGAAAACTTTTAAGAGAAACTCTGAAAGCTGGCCTAAAAATTACTGTGGAAGGAAATAATGAAAGGCTTCCTTCAAATATCTTAAGAACTGTAAATAAAAGTCCAGACCAGATGGAATTAATTGACATTTTCAGAACATTTCACCCCAAAGCCACAGAATATACATTCTTCTCAAGTGCACATGGATCATTTTCAAAGACAGACCATATATTGAGTCACAGGCAAAGTCTCTTCAAACACAAGAAGATAGAAATCATATCAAGCATCTTCTCAGATCACAGTGGCATAAAACTGGAAATCAACTAAAATAAAAACAAACCAAAAAAATCAAACACATGGAGACTAAATAGCATGCTATTAAACAATGACAGGGTTATCAGAGAGCTTAAAGAAGAAATAAAAAACATCATGGCAACAAAGGACAATGAAAACACAATAATCCAAAATCTATGGGACACTGTGAAAGCAGTCTTGTAAGGGAAGTTCATAGCTCTACAAGCTTACTGCAAAAAACAAGAAACAACGGTAATAAATTACCTAACCCTACAACTCAAAGAGTTAGAAAGAGAGCAACAAGAAAAGCCTGGTATAAGCAGAAGGAAGGAAATAATAAAGATCGGAGAGGAGATAAATGACATAGAGACAAAAACAAAATACAAAAGATCAACAAAACCAAGAGCTGGTTCTTTGAAAGGATAAACAAGATTGATGAACATCTAGCCAGGCTCACAAAGAAGCAAAGAGAGGGGACCCAAATAAACAAAATCAGAAATGAAAGAGGAGAAATAACAACAGACCACACCGAAATACAAAGGATTGTTTAAAAAAAAAAAATACTATGAACAACTCTATTCCAACAAACTGGACAACCTGGAGGAAATGGACATATTCCTAGAAAATACAACTTTCAAAAACTATCAGGAAGAATCTAAACATCTCAATAGGCCAATAACTATGGAAGAAATTGAAGCAGTCATCAAAAGGCTTCCAGCAAACAAAAGCCCAGGGTCAGATGGCTTCACAGGGGAGTTTTATGAAACATTCAAGGAAGAACTAAAACCTATCCTCCTCAGACTATTCCAAAAAATTCAAGAGGAAGGAACACTTCCAAGCTCCTTCTATGAAGCCAGCATCACCCTAATACCAAAACCAGATAAAGACAACTCAATGAAAGAAAATTATAGGCCAATATCCCTCATGAACACAGATGCCAAAATCCTCAACAAAATTCTAGCAAATTAGATCCCGTAGTACATCAGAAAGTACATACCTTTGCTCTAGGCTCTTTTTCCCTCCTATCCCCTGAAAATAACAGGGCAATTTGAGCACTAAATTAGATAAGGCTCTCTTCAGATGTAGGCTCTCAGCTTAAACTCAATTTTACTTTGTTTCAAGGTTAACACATCACATGTTTAGAAAGAAATAATCTGGGAAACTTTTTCTTTAAAACTCCTACTATTGTTCTACATGCTGAATAAGCAAACTCTCTCCTGCACACACAGTGCTGCATCATGCCCTTAAATTATAATTGCCAATGCTGCTCAAAGCAATTTTACTTTGTGTTCCATACTACCCTTCCTACCGTGTTTCCCCGAAAATAAGACCTAGCGCGTGGAAAAATAAGACATCCCCTGAAAATAAGATCTAGCGCATCTTTGGGAGCAAAAATTAATATAAGACACTGTCTTATTTTCGGGGAAACAAGATAATTAATCTCAATGTGTGTTTTTCATAGGTAGACAAAGGGTATATGTAACAGATGTACATATGTGTTGTGCCTGTGGATATTTGTGGAGATGCATACATATTCATGGATGCACACAGATATGCTCACAGGCATACAGATTCATCTTCATGCCAGTATCCATGTGTAATACAGCTGGTTCCACTCCCAGACATGCATGCGAGTACACACAGGAGCAGATAATTCAGTGTCCTAGGCAAAACCTGGCCTCCCCATATTGAGGGGTTCTGGGGCTCAGTTATGGGCTCCTTTCCTTCCTTTATCTGCCTTCTTTCCCAAGGTGATCCCATGTGGTCCCATGGCTTTGAATATCATCTATATACTACTAGAGGCCCTCAGCCTGGCCTTCCCGCTCTCACAGTCCGAGAGCCCTCAGGGGCGGGAGGCGATCCAGTGATCAGGGAAAGGCGACACCCCATCACACCTCTGTTGCTGCCACTGCTGGCAGCACAAGCCTTGGCCAGCCCTGGTTAGCTGAGCCTTGAGCAGCCCTGGGTGGCTGAGCAGCCACCATCCGAGGCTGGCTTGCCTGCACCTCGGGCGATGGCTAGGCAGCTGCCGTTGAGGTTTGCCTGCACCTAAGGCCAGCCCTGGGCAGCTGGGGGGCTGAGGGAACTGGGGGACTCCAGAGGCAAGTACACGGCAAGGCCATCTTTGAGGGTGAGGCAGTCAATTAGTATATTCCCTCCTTATTGGCTGTGGGCATTGCCATCTTTGTGGGGGCGAGAGGGTCGATTAGCATATTCCCTCTTTATTAGATAGGATGACTCAAAACTTGTCTCCCTAACCCCTTCCTCTCCCCCAGGAAAGAAAAGCCTAGAGCAAAGCTATGTTAACATTCCCTGCTGGCCAGAGGCTGTGGCTGGCCCTAAACTGCTGATACTGTTGCTCCCCCAGGGGGGGTGGGGAGGGAGGGGGAGGAGGGAGTGATGGGGAGGAGGAGGAACCCACCTCCCTTGGGTGCTCAGTTGTGAAGTTGCTTATTTCCTCAGTTACTTCTCCATCTCCCTTGATTCTGAGCTTGGAATTCTCCCAGAAGCTCTCCTGACTCCATAGCTACCTTCTCCTGTATGTGTTTCAGATTAAGGGTCCCAGGTTCGATTCCTAGTCAAGGGCAGGTACCTGAGTTGCAGCTTTGATCCCCGGCCCCTGTTGGGGCGTGTGCAGGAGACAACCAATTGATGTGTCTCTCTCTCTTTCTCTCTTAAAAAAAAAAAAATAATAATAATCAATGATAAAGATATCTTCAGGCAAGGATTAACAACAAGAACAAAAGGAAATGTTGTGCTAACTTATACTCCCATTATCAGTGACCCCTTTTCCCTACCATTGCTTTTTAGGATATTATGAAATATTTGTCAACGATATGGGTGAAAAGGTTATAATTTACATTTTTCCACATATTTACTCGGGTCCAATTTATCAAACTGTCAAACAAGCGACCAGAAAACTAGAACCTGGTGCTTCTACTTTTTTCTGGGGTGCCTTGGTCAGTGGCTGATTTCACCCAACAGCTTCCACCCTTAGGGGACCCAAGTGGCTGGGGAACAACAAGGCACTGACAAGGCTGGGGCATCGGAGCCTGTTTCCCAAGCCTTCGCTCTTTGCGTGGAAAGCGGGGTCTTTCGCAAGCAGCAGAGCGGTGTCCTAATGCTGAAGAAATACCTCTCTTTTCCACCGCCTTTGCCTAATGCCCAGAGACCTTTGCTACCGGGCGTGTGTTAGAGTAGAACTCAGAATGTGAAGTTGCCAACTTCACGCAGAGCAGTGCCAACAGCAAAAGCCCTCCGCTTTCTGGACCAAAGATCAACCAAGATCCCAGCATCACGCATCCCCTGGAAAGACGCAGCGGAAACTTTCTGACTCGGAGCTGAGGAGAAGCCTCCTTTCAGGGCCTGCGGTTGGGGTGTGTGGTTTATTCGGAATCTCCGTCGCTGATACGACGAGGTGGGGGCTCTGGCTTCCTCAGTGTCTGGGATGCGCTCAGTGTGCCGGGTCAGTGGCACAGAGGACTGAAGGCTTTGGGGACCGTGAAGGATCACAAACAAGAGCCTGTCGTGGCTACAGAAGTATAAAGTGGCATTGTAGCACGCAGTCGATGACGTGCTTGGATTTTCTCTATGAAAACAGAAATTGTTATTCTGCACATAGCCATCTTTTTCTTTAAAAATGGAGAAGAGGCCGAAACCGGTTTGGCTCAGTGGATAGAGCGTCGGCTTGGGGACTGAAAGGTCCCAGGTTCGATCCCAGTCAAAGGCATGTACCTTGGTAGCGGGCACATCCCAGTAGGGAGTGTGCAGGAGGCAGCTGATAGATGTTTCTCTCTCATCGATGTTTCTAACTCTCTTTCCTTCTCCCTTCCTCTCTGTAAAAAATCAATAAAAAATATATATTTTTAAAAATGGAGAAAAGTTTCTACTTTTTTTTTTTTCCCCAGAGAGACAGAAGAAGAGAGAGGGATAGAGAGATAGAAACATGGACTGGCTGCCTCTTACACCCCCACCAGGTTTTGAGCCTACAATCCGGGCATGTGCTCTGACTGGGAATCCAACCTGCAACCTGCTGGTTCATGTACTCCTGCAGAGGAGTGAACGCTTTTTGCAAGTAAGTATTTGTAGGGGGCAAGGGAGTGAGGACAAAATGCTGAGGAAATTCAGAAACCAAACCCGCTGAAGGGTGGAAAAAGTCTGGCAAAATGTCCAAACCATAACAAAGCACTTCTGCACCTCAGCCCCAGTTCCGCTGTGTCCACACCAGGATGTGTCCTCCTCCCCGGCCCAGTGTGTGGTCTCAGCAAATGCCCTCACGTCTGGCCCTCCGGCAGCCCGGGAGGGACAGCCCTTCCCGAGACCGGAACGTGAGAGCCCCCGGATGTGCGCAGGACAAACTCTCCGAGCAGAGTCAGGGGCGGCCCGGCCACACCCAGCGGGGCCACCCATCCCAGGGGCCTCTCAGGCCCCTCCCCTCGGGGCTGCCCCTCTCCGGGAGCAGAGGGAACCCTTGACACGTATATTTCCAGATGAAGTGCAGGATGTCTGGGATTTCCAGGGTGGGAGACGTTAGTGGGGACACGGTAAAAACAAAATGAGTTATGAGTCGATGTGTTAAAGCCAATGATGGACACATGCGGTTATTTCACTATTCTATCTACTTTCATCTATTTCTTTTTAATTAGAGTTTTTCAACTACAGTTGATATACCGTGTTGTATTAGTTTCAGATACACAATACGGTGGTTAGAAACATATCACTTACGAAGTGATCCCCCTGGTTAAGTCTAGCATGCATCTGACACCCTACATAGCTATTACAATATCACCGACTACAGTTCCTTCCTTTCATCCTTGGGAAAACTTTCATTAAAAAATGTGTTTTAAAAACCATGGGACAGTAACACCAAAGAACATATGCGCATAATCCATGGACGCAGGCAATAGCCTGGGAAAGGCCTAGAGCCACAGGCGGCTCTTTGGCCCCTTGAGTGTGGCTCTTCCACAAAACACCACGGCCTGGGCGAGTCTATTTTGAAGAAGTGGCGTTAGAAGAAGTTTAAGTTTGAAAAATTTGGCTCTCCAAAGAAATTTCAATCGCTGTGCTGTTGATGTTTGGCTCTGTGGACTCATGAGTTTGCCGACCACTGGCCTAGGGTGAGGCAGGGGTTGGTTGGAGGGGGGAAAAAGGGGAGAAAATGAGAGACATCAGTAATACTGTCAACAGTAAAACAACTAACAAACAAACAAATGTAAAAAAAAAAAAATCGTGAGACCGTAAATGAACAATAACAAAAAAAGCAATCTCTAGGAATCAGGAGGAGAGGAGCGAGGCGGTTCCTTCAGAGCACTGGCATGTCCTGCCCGGGCTTCTGGTCAGAAAGTACGGACAGCAGTGACAATGACCCGTCACCACAGTGACGTGAGACTGGAGAAACTCAGAGGACACATGGGCAAACCAGCACTTCGGATGCCTCAGCCGCAGGGGGCCTAGGCCCACAGCCTGAACAAGTCTTCACTCACGCGTTAGCCTGGCTTTTAGCTTCCTTTACTCCAGCGAGGCCGCTCCCTCGGTAGGCTGTGGCCATGAACTTAGCTCACCTCAGCCCCCCAGGGTCTGAGAAGGGTGATGATGGGTCGCTGCTTCCCAGAGGCCACACACCTAACCACTGCACCCAGCATAAATATTAACAGGCAGCCGCCCCAACTTCTTGTGCTCTCGCCCATGCACCAGGCCACAGGGGCACACTGTGTAGCGACCACATTGCTGGGGGACCGAAAAAGAAAAACTGCTCACTGCTGAGAGCAATAAAGAGACAGCAAAATACTGCCATTTCTGAGTAGGAATAAAAGCACTTGATGTACAGAATTTGTCTAAAAACCGAAATCACTTATTAGAACAAAACATTACTATGTGAGGGTTTGGGGGGGCAGGTCCAGGGAGCCAGGTTGGGTTCGGGAAAGAGGCTAGGTACCCTGTTGTTGTCATATTTGCCAGACAGTGCCTCTCAGAACATCACCTGACTTGTGTCTCTAGGGCCTGTCGCCCGGGAAGGAGCAGGTTAGTTATGTCAGATAAACTTCCTGGGTTGAGTGGACGCTCCCACCGTCCCTATTTCCAGCTCACGTACCAGCCGTGTCATGTCCAGACTAATGTGGCGCCATCTCCCCCAAACACACCCCCATTTCTGGGCGGCGAGTGCTTGAACTTGGGTTGCTCAACGCTTTCCTGATTGCAGAGTGCGGGCGCAGGTTTCGGGGGCGGGTGATCCTGTTTCCAAACCCGGCTGTCCCAGAGCCCGGCTCCCGCAGGACATGGGCTTGCTGCCGGGAGGTGCTCTGTGCAAAGCCCGTCATCATGTAACAGCCCTGGACACAGCGGACACGCGCTTCTGCTGGGACCGAGGCGGCAGGGCCGATAGGAAGCCTGCCAGCCGTGTACGGGCCAGGGCCTCTCTGCCAATCTATTCCCTGACAGACCGAAATGACCTTCCTCCGGGCTGCTTCCTTCCCCTTTCTGCTTTTTAATGGACTGTCAGAGGCCACACCGGCTTTATGTTGTCACCGCCGCTGAGGGCTCTGCCTTCCACAGGCCCTGACTCATCCCCCCATTCATTCCACCCGTGACATCAGCCCAGGCCAGAAATAAATGCTGCAAAAAGCCAGCTCGGGGGGAACGTACGAAGCGTTTTCATCATCTAGTCGGGCTCTGCAAAGTAATAGTCCTTTTGATAGACAGTGTTTTCACGGTTTAATCAGATGTCCTCTTCTCTCGCCTTCTGCCGCTGTGAGAGCTCTGAGGATGGCTCAGAACGAGGAGTGCTCACTGGGGCTGTGGACAAGCCCTGCTCCGAAAATTCCCTTTGCAGGTGACGCTGTGGGGGCCTGGGTGGTGGAGTGGTTAGCCCGCCGCACAGGGCCAGGATGTAGAGGAGGAACCAACATTCTGGTCTGCGGTGCCCAGCAACTGTGGGCAGCTCCCCTGCTCCTCGGCGTCAGGCCCTCTCCACGCCCGTCAGCAGCAGGGAGATGGGGTGATGGGATCTGCGTTTTCCACTTTCTGCCACAGCAGGCTGTTTGCCTGGCCAAGAGGAAGCACCCCATCCGTGTGACTATTACTGCCTCTCTCTACAGCTCTCAGATTGGGTGCAATTAGACACTAGGTGAGGTGTAACTAGAGGACCAGCCATCAAGCTCCTAAGGGACAGTGGAGTTAGTCACCAGGCTCGGTCTACACTGGCCAAATCAAGTGGTGTGTTTACCCCTCAACTCAGCCAAGAATATTTGAGGGGCTGAGGAAGAAGGAAGGGTTGTGGGCTTCAGTCACAGGAGAAGATTCTCTGCAACTCCCCCCCATGAACTTGCAAAGATATGATTCTATTGAATATCTAGTTTTGTCGAAGCCAGGTCATAGACGAGGACACTGGCTAGAGCAACTTCAGTAGCAGAGTTATGCTTAGAACCCAGGTTTTCTGACTCTGAGATCAGTATTCCAACCCCAGCCTGCCCCACCTCTCCTGCCTGGAGTATTCGCAAGTTATCTCTCTGACTGAATCCCACTTTTTGTGCTCTGTTTGACTTTATAAGGATGACCTGTGTCACACCTATGTAAGTGCCCATTTTCCTAGAGTTTATGGAGAACTGGAAGCCCGGCCCTGAAGAATCTGTCTGAGGGAAAGCTGTGGCTTTCCTTTGCCTGAGTTCTCCAACATGCAATTGCCAAATCTGGGTAAACACAACTGCTTTCCCCCAAGGAGCAGGAGCCAATCACAGCCTTCTCCATCTTTTGCCTTCCTTTCATTTGCATTTTTCAGGTTCAAGGGTGGCGAGTCCCCTGATCTGCAGAATTGACAACAGATAAGTATTGAAAAGGACACTGGGCTAAAAGTCAGTGTGAAGTTCAGTCTGCTCAGCAGCAGCCTTCACCTTTGTCCCTGCACCATCCCCTCTGAACATCCCAAGTCCAAAGGCCCAACCTCAGTCCAGCCTTGGGGGCCAGTCCTGCCCTCAGTCCGTTGTTTTAGCCCAACACCCTTTTCTAGCCCCTGCTCTGTGCTCTCGCTTCTCTCCCCAATCATTCCCCTGTTTGACCCAATCGCTGGGTTCTGTCCTGGTTCTTAAACTTGAATATCTAGTTTTGTCTGTTGCCAACCTCTTCAGTGCCAGAGGGGCTGACTGTCTAACTTTCTAGTGTTGGACACCCTCCCAGGGACAGGCAGATCCAGAATAGGGGCCCGGATGCCAGGGCACCATGCCACCACTGGGAGAGAGATATGGTAAAGCGTACAGCGGCCACCCAAAAAGAAGGAGTTCTGAAATGCCTGAGGGTCCAGGATTTAAACCTACTTTATCGAGCACAGGAAGTGGATTACATAATATTTCCCAATAACTAGCAATAACCCTTACTAGCTGTCTGATGGGAGTCCTACCTTTGGTTGCCAAAGAACACATTAAATCCTCCTGGGTATTTAGATAAGGGAGTAGATAGTTTGCGTTGCTCAGGCGAACACAAAGCATATTTTTATCCTGAATAGGGCAATTGGAAGTTCTGACTTTGAAACAGCAACAGATTCCTTCTCTGCTTGAATGAGCACACCGATTGGTGAAATAACAAATATTTATTAAATTCCTTGCAGTGGAACCTTTGCCTTCTCTGTTTAATAATTCTTGACGAATTCTCTAATATCCAATCAAAGAAAGTATGTCCCCTACCCAATCATCTTAAATCGTGTTTACCTTTCCATTTTATTCTTGGACTCCCGAAAGGTGTTCTTTCTGTATTTGTTCATTTCCTCCCCTCCCCTGCCCCCAAGAGATGGATTGGTCAATCCTATGTCTCTTTTCAGGTCTAAGTTCTCTAACCTTAGGCCAGAAAAATAAAATTGTATTTCCGTGTTATAAAAGGCAGACTCATGAGTTAGGAATACATACCCTAGTCCAGTGATTCCCAAATCTGGCTGTGTATCAAAACCGCATAGAGTGCATACTAGTAATAGATATGTGATCGAATGAAAGCCGGCAGGCCATTAATGCATAGAATTTCCATTGGGAACTACTGGCTTCCTCTTCTAGGCAAGGAAATGGAAAGTCACACCATTTGTGGCTGTTGGGCCAAGAGACCCAACCTCCTCCCAATCACAGTCCTGTTTCCATTCTTCTGAAGCTTCCGTTACAATCAATAACCTCAGGATTAAAGTGATAAATATCTCTCAGTGAAATTATAAGTGGATTTGGGGGCATTTCTATATTATTTCTTTCCCCAGAGCCCCGCTCTCTAGGAATATCCTAGGACTCAAATTCCTTAATAGCAGAGTGTTTATTACAAGTAGCCAATAGCACATAGCCCTGTACTAATTACTACTGGAGACAGGCCACAGAGCCTCAGTTTCATCCCTTGAGGAACTTGTCGAATCAATCATTCAGCATCTCCTGAAGGCTCACCATGTACGTGGCTCTATGCTAGGCTCTCTGGGGATATAATGCCATTTACATGTGTTCCAGAGCACCTTGCAGTCTCATTGAAGAGAGGGTACGCAAACATAGAAAAAAGCAATGAAACCCATCTGTGCAATCCTAAGTCCCCTTCTCGGGGTGTATTACTTTGGACAGGTTAGCTGCTGTAGCACACACACTCCCAACTGTTCCCTAGAAATTTCTGGTAGGTGGGCAGCTTCCTGCCCCCCGCCCCAGCTGTAATTCTAGCTCTCAGTCTCTTTTCCATTTTTTAGCTGCCATCTTCCACCACCAGTCTCCACACAGGAACAGATCTCTGGGTAGCACTTTAAAATGATTAAACCATAAAGCCAGATTGCTTCCTGGTTCTCTCCTCGCTGAGCCAACTATAAAAGGAATCTGCTGTCTGGAGCCTCTTTAACTCATAAGTGGCTCTGGCTGCATCCCCCTGCTCCCTCCCCACCCCCCTTTTCCCGCCACCCCCGGTATTGGAAACCCCTCAGGACCTCTCCACACACAGTCTCTGCCTGAGCTTTCCCTCTGGTCTCCTTCTTTACGTCCATTTTCCCTTTTCTCTGATTTGGTCTTCCATCACTTCCTTCCTTCTTTCCTCAAAACAAAAACAACAACACACTTATCAATGTATAAATGATGGTAAACCCAAAATTCTAAATCTGTAAGAATATGAATGCTGTTATTTCATCTCAAAGCCTTTTCTAAGGAAGCACAAGATGCCTACGTAAGAGCGTGAAAAGGAAGCACACTCCTGCTGCACCCAGAGAGGGGCCCACAGCACCCCTGCCGGCCTCTGCTGTGCTGCTTTTCCCCCTGACAACACCGGTTCTTCTCCCAGAGGGTGCGGTGACAGCCTCCCACCCAGCTCCCCGCCCAGGGAGCCACAGGGACAGGTCTCAAAGGGGTTCTCCTTTGAGCCAAGCAAGGGGACCCAGCCTAACCAACAGGTTTCCTTCAACAAACAACAAAAACCTTCCCCCAAAGGGAAGTGGAGTGGGGAGGGGCAGAGAGGAGATATTGATAATTGAGAAGACAGGTTAAGCACATTTTTAAAGATCTTATAACAGCAGAAAAAAATGGTCACTGTGAGTATGGGCACAGCCTATATAAATATATATATTATATATATAATATTATATATATAATTTTTTAAATTCACTTTAGAGAGGAAGGGAGGGAGAGATAGAAACATGAATTATGAGAGTTATTGATTGGCTGCCTCCTGCGTGCCCCACACTGGGGATTGAGCCTGCAACCCAGGCCTGTGCCCTGACTAGGAATCAAACTGTGACCTCCTGGTTCATAGCTTGATGCTCAACCACTGAGCCACATGGGGTAGGCCAGGCGCCACGCCTATTTGTCTAGTGACAAGGTTCCTCCCTCTCCTCCCTGGTACTGGGTTAGGCAGAGATTGGCAGAGCATGTGTTTTGTGAAGGTTCTTTTTGGCTCAACCCTGAGAGAGGCGACCATCAAGGTTGAGTATAAAATGACCCGGGATTCTCTGGCCGGAGATATACACACAGACCTCTTGGAAAACAGAATATATACACACACATGTGTATATTTTGCTTTAATGCATACATATAAGGTGCTTTTTTCCTAGTTATGCTTACTGTAACAACAAAAGCTCATGGAAATTTTTAAAAAGACAAATTCATTTCTCACTCCATCTCTCAAAGACAAATTATACTTTACACATCTCTTTCCTGCTTTCACGTATTTGTATATATAATATGTATGTATATGTATGTCACATAATTGGGTTTATATTATCTATGTCACTTCAGTGGCTTTAATTTTGATAAAAACTAAAGATCCTTCGGTTCTCTTCCCTTTATCCATTCAAACAAAGAAAAACAAGTGGTAACAGCAAATCTGGCACATTAGGGGTCTAATCTGGGCTCTCCTGCAGGGAGCATGGCCTCTATCAACCCTCAGCATCTCTGTCATCCAAGTCACTGTGGCCTGGACACTACCGTCCAGTCGCCGCCAGACACGGCACTTCTTCTACAGTCTCATCCTGTTTGGAAGATAAAAGATGCTTTTGCTCATGTGTGGGTTTGGACACACAACCCCAGGGGAGAGATTCGCTGTTCTTTTTTTTTTTTTTTTAATATATTTTATTGATTTTTATACAGAGAGGAAGGGAGAGAGATAGAGAGTTAGAAACATCGATGAGAGAGAGTCATCGACCAGCTGCCTCTTGCACAGCCCCTACTGGGGATGTGCCCGCAACCAAGGTACATGCCCTTGACCGGAATCGAACCCGGGACCTTTCAGTCCCCAAGCCGACGCTCTATCCATTGAGCCAAACCGGTCTCGGCAGATTCGCTGTTCTTAACAGGGGACGCACTTCTTCTCTCAGCCCCCTGAGGACAGACGGCCGCTGTGGGCAGCCCGGAGGAGGGCTCAGAAGGCAGGGAGCCACACAAGGGGTAGTTGGTGGGCAGAGCCTTTGGACAGGCTGTGGACTCTGCTCCCTCTGGTTTCAGCACAGTGTCACACGCGTCGCATGCCATGGTGTTGGCAGTTCTGTCCTCAGGCAGATAAAGAGCAGGGGTTTTTTGTTTGTTTGTTTTTTTAATGTTTACTGAATTTATTGGGATGACATTGGTTAATAAAATGACACTGATTTCATACCCTGGCCAGGAAGCTCAGTTGGTTAGAGCATTTCCCCTATATGTCAAGGTTGTGGGTTCAATTCTCGGTCAGAGCGCATACAAGAATCGACCAATGAATGCGTAAGTGGAACAACCAATCAATGTTTCTCTCACTCTCTCCAATAAATAAATAACAATTTAAAAAGATACAGGTTTCAGGTGTATAATTCTAGTAATGCATCGTCTGTATATTGTATTGTGTGCTCACCATCCCAAGTCAAGTCTCCTTCCATCACCATTTACCTCCCTCCCTCTGGAAATCACCATCCTGCTGTCTATGAGCCCCCTTTCCCCCTTTTTCTGCTTAATCCCTTCACCCGATGAGGAACAGCTTTTGTGTAATGAGGGAGGCCCCAGGGAACCAGCAGCGCCATGTTTTATAAAGAGGAAAGAGCACAGAGGGCCTGGTTTCTTCCCCGAATTTCGTTGCTCTGTACGTGGCTGGCATGAGACCCTACCCACAGCAGATCTGGCTAAGTTGTAGGCAGTTTCTATAATAGAAAGCCCAGGGTACGGTGTGCTGATCTGCTAGGTCCCAGGCTGGTGCCAGCACGGGGCCTCTCTTCTCCGAATCCTCAGACGGGACTGCCAGCCAGGCCCAGGAAGCTTGCCAAGGGGACACTGGGACAAGCAATGTGCGCAGTTGCTACAAGCCTGTGCACACTGAGCCCACTTGGCAAGCACACTGGGGCTGTTCCCTGCCACTGTCAGAGACCCCCGCCCTGATAGGGACTCCAGAGAGCATGGCTTTCACCTGTGTTTCAGCATCGTACCTCCTGTAACCACTGGGCTGCCAGATGCTGGCGTTCCAGTAAAGTGGCCCCAATGTCTTTAAAATGTTTGATTCCTCATTCTAAAGAAGATGGGGGCTGTGGTTCTAGGAACAAGAAATGTGTCAAATGAGAAAAGATATGAGGGATGTCCCTCATGGACTGTGTGACTACTGACCACAGAACTTTTATTTGCTCATTGTTTTGTTTATAGAAGTGTGTGTGTGTGTGTGTGTGTGTGTGTGTGTGTAAGGCAAAGCATGCAAAATTGACTTCTTTCTATCCTGAGAATCTCACAGTTTATGTGGGGCCATAAGACTTCGAGTAGACAGAAAATTGAGAACAGAGTTACCATAAAACCCAGCAATCCTGCTCCCCGGGTATGTATGTGAAAATTTCAACATCATTTTTTTGCAAAGATATATGCACCTCTATGTTCACAGAAGCATTATTCACGGTGGCCAAGACATGGAAACAACCAAAGTCCCGAGATAGCAGACTGGATAAAGAAGATGTGGTACATACACACAACGGAATACTACTCAGCCATGAGAAAGGATGAAATAGCGCCATTTGCAACAATATGGATAGACCTTGAGAATATTATGTTAAGTGAAATAAGTCAGTCAGAAAAAGCTAAGAACCATATAAATTCACTCAGAGGTGGGATATAAAACTGAAACTCACCCTAACCGGTTTGGCTCAGTGGATAGGGCGTCAGCCTGTGGATTCAAGGGTCTCAGGTTCGATTCTGATCAATGGCATGCACCTTGGTTGCGGGCACATCCCCTGTAGGGGGTGTGCAGGAGGCCGCTGATCGATGTTTCTCTCTCATCGATGTTTCAAACTCTCTCTCCCTCTCCTTTCCTCTCTATAAAAAAAAAAAAAATCAATAAACTATATTAAAACAAATAAACCTGAAACTCATGAACATAAACAGCAGTGTGGTGCCTGCCAGAGGGAAGGGAGTTGAGGTGGGGGAGGATAGGGGGTCATAATATAAAGCGACAGGAGGATATTTGATTTGGGGTGGTGGGCAATATACAAGCTTGTAACAAAAACCCACACCTGAAACCTATATGTTCATGTTGACCAATGCTACCCCAATCAATTTAAAATAAAATAAAATAAAATAAAATAAAATAAAATAAAATAAAATAAAATAAAAAAAAAAAAATGGAAGACTCTGTGTCGATAAATGCATGCACTGCCTGAGTCACATGGTTGGATTGGGCAGATTTGTGCTGACTGAACTCTCCCAGTCACGTGTAGGCAGTGAGGGTGCAGGGGGAGGCTGGGAGAGGCCGAAGGAGAAATTTTAAAAAGGAAAACGGAGGGGAGCACAGCGCCCGGAGATGGAAATCTGGGAGAAGGGGTGGTTTAAGAAGATGTTCAGCAGGCTCTCAGATCTGTGGCCTCACTCCCTTTTCCATGTGCCCAAGAGCTTCCCCTAAACCCCTGTGTCTGTCACTGTCACAGGATACACACACGGGGAGAGGGCCACCGTGAACGTGGGCATCAGGGAAGACTCCACTCAAGACCCAGCATGCAACACTGACCTGGAAGGATGGGTGGGGGTAGCTAGAAAGAGATGGGGAGGGCAGGGGTCTCAAAAGCACGCCCAGGAGAGGCACAGGTGAGATTTCAGTGATCCGAGGGGAAATGAGAGAGATAAGGGGGTATGTTTTTCAGAGAGAGAGGTTTAACCCAGCTGTGGTTTGAGATGACATGCTTTCCACTGGTGAAGTGCTGCCATTTTCCTTTCTCTAGTGAAATCAGGGTGGTCAAAGATGGCATTACTATAATGTATAGTCTCTCTTACCCGGCCTAAGGCAGCAGCACCCATCGCCCACGTTTAAGAGCTGGTCTGCGAGCTGTGGAGTGCGTTCCGGACCGAGGAGAGGGCTGAGGAAGGCCAAGGCCATCTGGGGACCGGCGAGGGTCTGTGGAGAACTGGGAGGCGGCCCGGTGGGGCGGGAGCGGGGACGGAGCGGTGCTTTGGGTTCGATGGGGACCTCTTCATCAGCTCTGACCTCACCCTCTGGAGAGCAGGGCTTTCCGAGCGGAGGGGAAAGCAGATTGTGTTTGTTTTGTGGGAAGTAAAACAGACAGACCGGAGAAAAGAGACCGGAAGACCAGCACTAAGACCAGGTGTTGGTGATGACCAGGAACAGGAGGCGGGAGGAAACAGCCAGGGCTCCAGAGACCGTTCTGAGACGTTACTGGCTTCAGACACTCGGCGGAAGAGGCGTGTGCATTAGGCACCGGCTGCCTGGACGCAGCAGGTGCTCCCAGTGCATGTGAGGCTGTCGCAGAGCTGGGTCACCAGGACTGTGAGCAGCCTACACCCTTCAGGCTCACAGACCTCTGAGGGAGCGGATGCATTTGCTGACATGACGCTGACAGTGGCCAGTGAGAGGGTGGAGAGGGCTGGACAGGGAGGAGCCGTAGAGACGCCACAAACCGAAGCTCAGGGCCTGTGAGGCTGCTGGGGCACCCGCCAGCTGTTGCAGGTGGCAATGATCTCTGATTTTTTATGAACGAAAGTAAAAATCTGGATTTTTGCCGTCAGCCAACTCAAATTTCTTTTTTTTTTTTTAAACATATTTTATTGATTTTTCACAGAGAGAAAGAGAGAGGGATAGTTAGAAACATTGATGAGAGAGAATCATCGATCAGCTGCTTCTTGTACACCCCCTACTGGGGATGTGCCCGCAACCAAGGTACATGCCCTTGACCGGAATCGAACCCGGGACCTTTCAGTCTGCAAGCCGACGCTCTATCCACTAAGCCAAACTGGTTTCGGCCCAACTCAAATTTCAAAACAACCACAACACGCCGGGAGTCGAATCCAGGTGGTTTGCAAGCTGGGATCGTTCTGCTGACCTCGCCTGAGGCGATACGCTAACATATCCACAGCAAGCCCTCTCACAGGAGGAAGACTGATCCCTGCAGTCATACCGGCGGGAGGGGGGAGGGGAGAGTATGAAATATTTTCAATTCACAATTCGCAAACGCAGTCATCCCGGGTCCCGCTCCCGTTCCCGAGGCTGTCACAGCGTGTTTGGGGAATTGTACCTGTGACCTCCGCTCTTGTCACACCTGCTTTTCACAGCTGCCTTCATAAAGCAAGAGCTTGTGTCCTCAGCCTCACATGACAGATGAGGAAACTGAGGCAGGATGAGGTTGTTGCCCTAAAATCGCGGAGTATGGTGGCCGCAGGGGGAGTCAAGAGGCCCTCCCCTCCAGGCACCAAGCACCTGCCTGGCGGGCCAGCTCAGCTGTGTCCTGGTTTCCGGGGCAGCCCCGGAGCCTGAGGGGGTGGACCGTGTCAGGGAAGAGCAACAGTGACCCAGTCACATGGGATTGGCTCGGGATTGGTCTCCCAGCACGGCCTCCCTGCCCAGGCTCCAGCTGTGCCGGCTGCCAGGGCCGGCCCAGGCACAGAGCACCATCCCGCAGACGCCGCCTGCTGTCCTCCCTCCTGTCTGCGCGGGGCCCTGTCTAGAGGGCTGGGAGGTTGCCAGGGCAACCAGCCGTCCTCGGTGAGCCGCTCTGGCCTTTGGATGGATACGCAGACCACTTGCATCCACAGCTCGTGACCTGACGTTGCACACCAGCCCGGGCGGAGCTGTCAGGTGCCCCGTGGAGGAGGGTCGTCTGAGCCTCACAAACCCACAGACCGCCAGAGGCAGGCCGGAGCAGGGTGCGTGGAGATGATGAACCCACAGTCCCACCCTAAGTGGCCGGTGTCCCGGTGCACTTCCAGTGGGCCAATCTCTCTCAGTTTGTGCCTGACTTCCCCAAAGACCCCCTCTGGGACTCGTATTTCTTTCTATCTATCTTTCTTTCGTTCTTTCTTTCTTTCTTTCTTTCTTTCTTTCTTTTTTTAAAATATATTTTATTGATTTTATACAGAGAGGAAGGGAGAGAGATAGAGAGTTAGAAACATCGATGAGAGTCATTGATCAGCTGCCTCTTGCACACCCCCTACTAGGGATGTGCCCACAACCAAGGTACATGCCCTTGACCAGAATCGAACCTGGGTCCCTTCAGTCTGCAGGCTGACACTCTATTCCCTGAGCAAAACCCGTTTCGGCTGGGGATACATATTTTATTGAGGCATCTCTTCAACCACACCAGCTGGGATCCTATCGCTTTTCCTCTCTTAAAGGACAAATCTGCTCCCATGCAGCAGTCGCCACTGGTGGTCTGCAGCCCACTGGTGGTCCGTGAGGTCTGAAAGGCTGGCGACCGCTGCTCCAATGAACATTCTGGGCAGCTGTGCTAACAAAGCAGGGGTCACAGGAAGTGAACAGCTGGAAGAGCAGGCATGTGCTCCTCGGATGGGGCTGTGGCCAGCAGGTTGGCCTGAGCCCTCGCCTGGCCTGGTGCTTCTGGAAAAGGGGTGTTACTGTGATGAGGGCATTGGGCTGAGCGGTGGGGTCCTGGCCTCCCCTCATCCGATCGGCACAGCATTCTCATCCGAACCTCAGACACACCCAGAAGATCGGAGTCACACACTGACCTCACATGCTTGCTTTAAAAGTTTTTTGTAACATTTAATGCATTCTATGGGTATTTTTTAAAGCCTTCTTAAGATTGCTCGTTTTAGGGACAATATTAACCAAATTTTCCAAATTAAAAAACACACACATAAAACCTCAAAAGTTACTTTTACAAGTAACACACACATAAAACCTCAAAAGTTACTTAAACCTTTAAAAGAACTAGATGACTGTGATTTTCATGGATCTTACAGGATCTACCATCCTCTGAATTTCAGGATCAGAAACTTCAATTCAGAGATTAATTATTCCACATGAATGAACAGTACCTGGGGGTTACTTATTATGTGGGGCGCCCAGGAGCTGGCGCAGACTCTGCTCTGCAGCAGGTACACCGTCTGCATATGTCACCTTTAGACACTGTGCACAGCACACACAGAGGCTGGGCATGTGCACAAAGCAGGCTGGGTAAACAATCCAGTAAACTGGTTAATTTTGAGTCGGTGTTTCTATAAGATGGTCTGGAGGATCTAAAGCAAACTGTTGTCCTAATTTAGAAAAGCAGCCTGTGCCATCAAACTAGCCTGCTTGAACCCACTGGAGAAATACAAATGCCTCCTTGGGTCAAAAGAGTCGTAGCTGTCCCACGAATACAGAATGAAAACTAACTTTAAAAGTTTTCATTGACTCTGCTTACCGTGCACGTTTCCATGCATCCTTTTCCTGGCAGTTGAGGCGGGTAAGGTGAAAAGATCTTTTGACCTTAGCAGACCCGAGTTCAAGGTTGGGCTCCAGCGGGAATCAGCTGTGTGCTTGGCACACTCTTTAACTTCTGAGAGCTTCAGATCCCCTCGCACCTATAAGACAGCTTCAGTTGTGGTTACATGAAGCAGTGTTTGTAAGGACTCTATACCTCCGTTTACCACTAATGGCTGTCATGACTGCAGGGTAGCCATTTAGTCTTTTGGTATCTCAGGTTCTTAATCTATAAATGGGACAAGGACGCCCATCCTGTAGACTGTCCAAGGATGTTATTAAATATCATTAAGCAGCAGGCGCGAAGGTCTCTAAAGCTAAGGGAGCCCTAATGGGGCCAGGCGAGCATTCAGCTGAGACCACTCTCTTCCTCAGTTCCAGAGGCCGGGTCACAGCTTGTTTGCTTTCTGTGACCCTTGCCCTCTTCCCCCGTCAATCTTCCCTGTCCTCGCTCTCAGCTGAAAAACAAAAGCACTACCTATTTATATTTGTGAAGTGATGCCAAATTTGTGCTTAGAAGGAAATGTATTAATGTAACACACTAAAAAGAAGAAAGTCTAAAAATGATTTAAACGTCGACCTTATGAAATAAAAAGAAAAAGAAAAAAAAACTGACCAGAAAGGAGAAATATTTCAGATCAGAGCAGAAGTCTACATAGAAAAGGGACAGCCCATAGGCAGCCAATCAGTGAGCCAGAAGCTGGTCTAGACAAGGCCCAGAGAGCAGCAGAGCGTGCAGATGTGGACGCTGTGATGGTGGGGACCTCCAGAAGCTCTTTGCGGGCAGCCTCAGTGAACAGGATGCCATACCATCTTTCCTGGATTTCTAGTTGTCTATGGAGAGTCCAGGACCAAGTGCTCCCTCATGGCCAGAAGCTAAAGTCCCCAAGCAGCTGTTTCCCTTTGCGCACAGACCCATCTTTCTCACCTACTAAAGGGCCCCTTTCTGGCAGTTCTTCCCTGTCTCTCCCTCATTATCAAACTTCTGTTCTCTGCTGGATTATTTCCATTGTACAAACATGCATTGCTTCTCCCATAGCAGAAACAACAACAAAGCCTGGCCGGCATGGCTCGGTGGCCGAGTGTTGACCCATGCACCAAGAGGTCACCGGTTCTATTCCTGGTCAGGGCACATGTCCAGGTTGCAGGCTCCATCCCCAGTGGGGGCCATGCAGGAGGCAGCCTATCAATGTTTCTCTCTCATTGATGTTTCTATCTCTGTCTCTTCCCCTTCCTCCTCTCTCTAAAAATCAACAAAAACATTTTTTTTAAAAACAACAAAAAAACTTATTTTAATCCTATTTCCCTCCTTCCCCCACCATTAAGTTGCTCCTCTGTGTAGCCAAACCACTCCATCAGGCCATCTTCCCCTCCACATAAACTGATAAACTGTTCTCGTCAAAGTCAGTAAGAACCACCAAACTGCCAAACCCAACGGTCAACATTCAGTCTTCATCTTACAGTGGATCCCAGACCTACAAGCAGGATTTGGCCCGGGAGATCCCTCTATCCTCCTTGATTTATTTTCTTCGCTTGGCCTCCTTTTGGTTTCCTTTTCTCACCTCACTCATCACCCCTTTCTATCTCCTTTGCAGGTCGCTCTTCCTCTCCCCAACTTCTTAATACTGGTGTGCCCCAAGGTCTTGGCTCTCCTCTCTTCTCTATCCAATCTTGTTTCCATGGTGATCACACCTGATCCCATCACTTCAATGACATTATCTCATGATGACAACATATAAATGAGTCCTCTGCAGCTCAGACCTCTCTCCCAAATGCTAGGCTTGAATATATCCTCTTGGGTGACTGAGAGAAACGTCAGAGTTAGCATGTGCAGCACTGCTTCACCCTGAGTATTCCCCATCTCTGTTAGTGGCAGTTCCATTGTCCAATTGCTGGGTCTCAAATACCTGTGACTCCTTTATCTCAGACATATGTCCAGTAGGAAATCAAGCGGGCTCTATCTTCAAAATATCCCCAAATCCAAGTACTCCTCACTGTCTTCCCTGACACCACTCCAGTTCATGCTACCACCGTCTCCCTCCTGGATTACTGCTCTCCCCTCCTAACAGGTCTCCTTGCATCTGTCTTTATTCTATTATCAAGACAGTTCATGTTTATTTTCAACAGAACTTGTTAGATCATGTAGTTCTCAGTTCAAAATTCTCCAGTGGCTCCTTCTTCACACTCTTCTCTCCAGTTACACCGGTCTCCTTGCTGCAATGTAAGTCCCACGAATCAGGAATCTTTGTATATCCTGTTTTCTCCTGAACCCACATCACAGAGCCTGGCCTAGCAGCAGACTGCTCAGGCAGTATGTGCTGAATGAATGCAGGAATGGACACACTATTCCCAGGCAGCACCTGGAAACGGTGAGGAAGAGGGAGGGAACGTCCTCATCCCTCTGACTCCTCAGCAGGAGTGGGCAGACTAAGCCCGCCAAGTGAGCCTGCCACCAGCTTTTGTAAATAAAGTTTTGTTGGAACCTCAGCCGAGCCCTTTATCTGCATACTCTCTGTGGCTGCCTGCCAACCACCATCCCGCAGAGTTGAGTAGCTGCCACAGAGGATGGATGGTCCACGGAGCCTAAAACACTTGCTGTCCGTTCTTTACAGAAAGAGATTTCTGTCCCCTGACCTAGAAGATGCAAGGGGGAACTCAGCTGCTCACACAAAAATCCACGCACCAAACTCAAGGAATGAAACGCACTCGGGTCTGGGCAGGTATCCGGTCACTCAGGACCATTCACAGATGCAATGACCCCGCGGTGGGGTCAGTTAGCTGAGAAATGCTCCCGCCCCACTGTGCTCTCTGTCTGTGGAGGCAGCAAAAAGCAGCCATGTCTGCCCGCTCACGTCACCAATGGGAAGACGAGGGAAGGAAGGTCTATTTATTAAAACTCTACCTCAATTAATCTCTCAAGAGCTGAAAAATTTCTCCAAATGCTTATTCTTAATCGTGCTCCCACAGAAGGGCTATTTGTATCGCAGTCCCTGACTAAATGATGCATTTCAGTTCCTTAAATAGAACCAGATCTCATCCATCTTGTAGACAGAGCCTCTGGCACACCCACCAGTGGGTGTCCTGGGGGTCAGCGGGGGCTTCCCTGGCAGGTGATCTGCGCTGTGGGACCTCTTCCGAAACAAGCCCCTGTGTGCCACCTGCTCCAGACAGCCACGGCCTGGAGTGTCACACAGGATGTGCCTTCCTCTAATGGACGTACTGGCACCTGTGCCATTTTAATTTCAAGACTCTTCTCTCCTTCCAGCTCCTGGGCCGAGCCATCTGGGGGGACGTCCCCTGATAACGAGGTGAGGGTGAGGGCATGCCGTCTGCTTATCCCACCGCCCAGAGCTGGCTGTCTGTGTCTGATACTTCCTTGGCAGCCTGGTCAGCCCTGCCTCCGGCCCTGCCCTGCCCTGCCCTCCCCAGCCTCCCCTGGCTCTGCCCCCTCCCACCCCATTCCTCCCAAAGATCTCCATTGCAAGATGTCTGCCCTGTAACGCTGCCACCACGGCCGGCTGGTCTCCTCACCCACAAGCCTGCAAACAAGGCCGGGTGCGCAGGGAGGGCAGGAAAGGCCAGCGATGTGGAACTAGAAGAGGGAGGAGGCCCCTCTCACCTCTGCGTCTAGGATGGGATGCGGCTATCCCTCCCAAACTCAGAAGCAGCTCCTGGAATCTTGGTGCCTGTGAGCAGAAGAAAACTGCCTAACGAATGAGGAAATCCACAGCTCAGCTCGGCCTCTTATTCCTGATCGACACTCTCTTCATGACATCAAGCCGCCCCAGACTAAACTCCGAAGGCCACGCAATAACCCCAAACCTACAGGAGGGACCACCCCTGTCCAGCTGGCCCTGGGGAGGGGCGGGAGGAGGACAGTGGAGGCAGGGTCCCTTCCCGCCCAGGACCAGGGAATGAGGCTGAAGGGAACCCAAACCATCCTTCTGCAGAGGAGATCCGACTTTCAAACGTCCACCCCGTGCCCTTCCCACGAAGCCCTGCTGATGCCTTTTCAACCAACGACGCCACTGGGAGTCCTTAGACACCACGTGCTCTCAGTGCCCTTGAAAACGAATCCAAGGACGCAGTTTGTATCCGCACAGTGCCTCTGTAACATACATTGTGCATAATTATTTGAAGTAATTAATGGCGACTGGATTAACTCAGCACAGGGACTAGTTGACAACCAGAGTTGTCAATCATTTAAAACAGAAGGTGCCCTAACCAGTTTGGCTCAGTGGGTAGTGTTGGCCTGCAGACTGAAGGGTCCCAGGTTCGATTCTGGTCAAGGCATGTACCTCGGTTGTGGGCACATCCCTAGGATGTGCAGGAGGCAGCTGAACAATGTTCTAACTCTATCCCTCTACCTTCCTCTCCGTAAAAAAATCAATAAAATATATTTTTTTTTAAAAAAGAAAAAGAAAATACAAGTCTATGAGCTGTAGAGAAATCAAAGTAATGTTTCTTTAAACAGAGTTTTCCGCTGGGACCGGTTTGGCTCAATGGATAGAGCGTTAGCTTGGGGACCGAAGGGTCCCGGGTTCGATTCCGGTCAAGGGCATGTACCTTGGTTGCGGGCACATCTCCAGTGGGGGGTGTGCAAGAGGCAGCTGGTCGATGACTCTCTCTCATCGATGTTTCTGACTCTCTATCTCTCTCCCTTCCTCTCTGTACAAAATCAATAAAATATATATATTTTTTAAAAACATTAAAAAAAAAAACTAAAAAAAACCAGAGTTTTCCTTTTTTCTTCTCCAAATCTATCCTGATAAATGCAAATTAAAACAATGAGATACCACTTCACATCTATTAGAATGGCTAACAACTCTCCCCCTCCCCCCCAAAGAAACACCCACCTGGCAAGGATGAAGAACAGCTACTTAGAATCCTCATGCATTGCTGATGGGAATGCAAATGATGCCAGCACTTTGGAAAACAGTGTGGCAGTTTCTTATAAACATTCACTTACCAGATGACTCAGCCATTCCTCCCAAAGGTATTATTCAAGAGAAACAGAAAATCTATATGCAAATATTTATAGAAGCTTTGTTCATACTTGCCAAACGTTGGAAATAATCCAAGCGTCCATCAACAGGTGAATACGTAAACAATGGAATACACCTTAGTAATAAGAAGGAATGAACGACGTCTCAAGGGCGTTGTGCTTTGGGAGAAACTAATCGCAAAGGGTCATGTACTGTACGATTCATGTAACCTTCTTGAAGTGACAATGTCATAGAGACAGAGAAGAGACCAGTGGTTGCCACGGGTGAGGGGTGTAGGGGTGGGTGAGGGGGGCAGGAGTAGGTGACCACAGAGTAGTGGCACTGGGGAGATCTGTCGGGGAGGGGAGGAGAGGGGAGGGCTCTGTATGCTGGCTGACGTGGTGGCTGCACGTGTCTGTGCACGTGACAGAATGAATGGCACACCTGCCAGTGGTGTCACTTTCTTGAAACCTATCCTGCCCTTTAGCTATGTCAGGTGCACCCATTGGAGGGAACTAACTGGCTGAGCATCCAGGAAACCACTTGGTACTACTTTGGCAACTTCTTGTGACTCTATACTTATTTTAAAATGAAATGTGTAGACACACGTGCATGATGCAGGCAACAACACGGATGACTCTCAAACACATTATGTCAAGTGACAGAAGCTAGGCACAAAAGGCTGCTTTCCGAATGAGTTCATTTATATGGCATTCTGGAAAAGGCCAGGCTTCAGGGGTGTAGAGCAAGTTCGTGGCTTCCAGGCAGCACGAGGGACTCCAGAATGATGGAACCGTTCTGTGTCCTGTTCGCTATGGGGTCACAGGAATCTATACATGTGAGATCAATAAAGGGAAACCTCATTTAAAACAGTGTTGGGGGGCTAAAGGGGGACCCCCAGGCACTACCACTGGACATCAATTACAGACACCAACAGGGAGAATTGTCAGATACAGAGCTGGACAAGAGGAGACTTACATGCCCATACTACTTCCCTTGTCCAGCATCTCAGCCAATGAAAAACCACCATCATCCTGAACACTCACCTTCCTCCAATAGACTTTCCTTCAAACAACCCCTCCCACATCCTCCTTTCTCTCTATAAAATCATGCTCTTCTCCCTAGCTCACGGGACTTGCCTGTGAATTTTGCTATAGCTTGCTTGTACCAATTGCAATTCTCGGCTATTCCCTAATAAACCCATTTTGCTGGCAAAATAACTGGCTGCTGAATTTTTAAGGTTGACAGTGTGTTAAAACGCATGGAAGTTTATACTGAAAAAGAGTGAATTTTACTGTATATAAGTTTAAAAATAAACTTTAGGAAATAAAGTCAGTAAAACACAGAACACCTCACCTTTCAATGAACTACTGTGATTGCATAAATTACACATTTGCTTTTCACAATTTAAATGTCCATAATGATCTACTCGGAGTGGAGTGGGAGGGGGAATTCCCTGAGACTGTGTGTGTAAAGGACTACCTTTACATTGGATCTGTTCAGTGCTTTAGATTGGAGTGATGCAAATGAGAAGTTGTAAAGGGTTTGGTGTGTTGACCGGCCAGCTCAAATTATTGCTGGGTGCTCACCAAAGCTTGACTGATCACACCATGAAATTAAAATCTGAACAGACTGGTGGAAAGGTAACTTGAAGCCAAAACCAGATTTGGGAGGAAAGAGAGAGGGTGGGGGGGGAGGGCCAGGCAGGCTTGGGAATGAGTTGTAATATTTGAATTCATTTCCTGTTTCCTTGAAAATGTTTTCAGCTTGCTCTCACGGGCTCAGGTGTCCATTTCATATTCAGCAGTTGATTCTTTGGGCCCATTTGGAGTGTGGAATGTAATAGTTTGCTCTCCACCCCACCCCACCCCTCCCCGTGAGTCTTCTTTCAGCAGGTTTCTTCAGTGACTGTTGAATACCCACTCAACTGAGTATATCAACAATGATTAAGACTGGAATGTGTGCAACTAAAAGCCGAAATCAATGGGCACAGGTGACTAACAGGTCAACAGCACCTTTGAATTTCAAGTTGCTATTCTTGTGCTCAGTTTTTCTTGATGTTATCTTTGGCTGGATTCTACACCAGGAAGTTTAAACTTGATGTTGCAGATACATCGCTTTGAAGAAAAAATCAGCTACTCTTTTTTTTTAAATTTTATTTATTTTTACATATTTTATTGATTTTTTTTTGCCCCCCTCACTCCCTCCCACATATCCCCTCCCTCCCCAGAGTTTTATGTCCATTGGTTGTACTTATATGCATGTATACAAGTCCTTGGGTTGACTTATTATCTCCCCCAGACCCTCCTCCCCTCAGCTACTCTTTTGATGCTCGTTGAATTGTTTGATCATCTTCTCATCGTGGTTCTCAAGATTTCTTTCTCCGCTCATTGCATATGCGCATGAAAAACCGAAATTTCAAGTTGCATCTGGAATTTCATCATCGAAAAAGAACGGCATCTCTTATGTGGCTGCGACCTTCCCACCCCTGGGAAGTGTCCATCAGTGAGCTCATACTGAACTTCCCTTCGTGTGTAAAAACAGGACATTCTGGCTCTGAGCTCAAAGTGCCTCGAGCAGTCCTGGCTAGAATCACATGCTACCATGCTATAAAACATTCATCACTTAGTTTAATTTACTAGTTCAGAGAGACAGGCCATGTGGGCCTTTTCTGTTTGTTTATACTTTTTTACTTTAATTTTTACTGAAGTAATGCTGCTACCAAGCTGAACAGTACCAATGGCCTGAGTGCATGAAAGCCCAATCAGACACCAACAGGAGTTTTCCCCAAGAAAGTAAGGATTTCTTAAGGAGATGGCGCCATGCCTGAGGCACAGGTGGCTTCAGTTCACAGACCTGGCTCCCCATGGCTTCCCAGACATGGATTACACAGGAGAGATCAGTAATCATGGTGACTGCGAATCCTTTGGTGCTATGGTAGGGGAAACTGATCCTAGCCATGTAGCTGCTCTGTTCAGTCTCACAAAGACTTGTTCTGTGGGGTTCATCTGCTCTCCCGGGTCTGGAGCTAAAACACCACTGAGACTAGATGTTGGATTGAAAACTGTCTCAATAGTCAGTAGACCTTGTTTCTAAGGCTATTGGCTGCCGACCAGAACCTCACTGTCCCAAGGGCTCGATGATTAAGAAGGGAGGAGGAGGTGGGTGAGTCAGCAGTAGGTGAGGCTAATTTGAGTCTACAATATTTGTGAAGACAGACAGTTCCCCACAGCCTCTTCTCCAGATGAACCACTTTCAAGTGTCTGAAACTGATATATATTTGTTAGTGTTTTGTTTTGTTTTGTTTTGTTTTGTTTTGTTTATTTGTTTGTTTGTTTTTTAGAGGGAGAAAAGGAGAGGGAGAAAGAAACATCAATGATGAGAGAGAATCATGGATCAGCTGCCTCCTGCGTGCCCCCTGCTGGGGATCAAGCCTGCAATCTGGGCATGTGCCCAGACCAGAAATCAAACCCTGACCTCCTGGTTCATAGGTCAACACTCAAACGCTGACCCACACCAGCCAGGCTGAGCTGATGCTTTTAGTATTACCTTCTGTATCTCTAAATAAAGTATTTGTTTTGCTTTTGAAGGCAGTAGAATATGTCACCCTGAAATATGACTGTAGGAGTTCAGGACACCCACCCCTTACTCCCCCCAATAAGCCACTCTGGTCTATATTGATTATTTTGAGCTGTAGGCATTTGAAAAATAGCAAATGCAAGAAGAGGCTTCCTCTGAGCTCCCTATTTGCTTAAAGACAGAACCTCCAAGGGGAACTCAATTGCCATAAATCCCCTCCCGGGAGTTTCATCAACCAGGGAAGACTTAGAGAGACTTATCAGAAGAGAAGAAACTAGAAGTCAATACCATTTTGTCACAAACCATCATACCTCCCATCTATTCTCCTATGGGCCCGTTCATCGTTCCTAAAAATCATTTCCTCTCCCTTGAGGGGCCCACATCCCTACCCCTTTCCCTTTGAGGATGGGATTTAATTTTAAATTCTAAGCCACTTGGGGAGTTATTCCTTTTTCCCTGGGTGTCTCCCATGCGTATCTGAGGCTTACTTGTTAATAAACTTCTGTTTGTTTTCCTCTTGCTAATCGGCCTTTTATTACAGGGGTCTCAGCTAAGAACTCAGAAGAGTACAGGGAAAATTCTCTCTCCCCCCGACCCTCCACAGGTTCCTTGATTTTTCATTTTCAGGCATTATCTATTGACTCACCAGTTTTCAAGTTAGGGACTTGGCTTTCTCTCCTCCCTTACCCCTATGTAACACACATAACCTCCCCATCCCTTTATCCTTCCCACACAGATAATAATTTTTGTTATATCTTTATTTGGTGTTTCTATCATTATGACCATATAAATATTACTCTGAACGAAGCCATGTAATAAACTGTAATGGCTTTTCCTATCCTGAACTACTTTTGGTTTCCCCGGATAAAAATTTTTCTTATTACTAGTATTGTCGTTGTTATTGCTTATCACTATTTCAAACACCAACTCTCATTCAATTATATAAATTTCCTCTCAAAGCATTCACAGCATCACATGCTTAATGCATTTGTTCATCTTGAAGAAGGGTCTCCCACATCCTCTGACCTGGTCCAGTCTGGACTGTTTGTTTTCGCATCTGGTGTAGACCTGTCATCTTGATATGTCCTTCACCACCTTCCAGAGGATTCCCTTCACTCCTCTCTTCTGTTGTATCTTATGTCTTCTTTCTTGGTTCACCCCCTTGTTTTGGTGAAGCATATCCTTTAGTAGCTTTCTGAGAGAGGCACCTGGAAAAATGCAATTTTTGAAACACTGTCTTTTTTAAATGTCTTCATTCAATCCTCATACATAATTGGTGTTTTACCTATGCATAGAATTCTAAGATACGAGTCATTTTTCTTCAACATTTTGAATGTATTGAATTATCTAGCCTCTAGTATTATTGTTTAAAAAACCAGGAAACATTTTTTAAAAATACATTTTTATTGATTCCATAAAGGAAGGGAAAGGGAAAGAGAGATAGAAACACCAATGAAGAGAGAATCACTGATCGCCTGCCTCCTGCACGCCCCCCACTGGGGATTTAGCCTGCAACCCAGGCATGTGCCCTTGTCTGAAATTGAACCAGGGACCCTTCAGTCTATAAGCTGACACTCTATTCACTGAGCCAAACCAGCCAGAGCACAGAGAGTATTATAATTTGATCCTCTGTAATCTACTAAGATCTCTCTTTATCCTAGGAGATTTAAAGTGTTACAATGACATACAGGTTTGTATGTTTTTATCTACTGAGTGAGTCTAGGAACTACAGGTTTGTATGTTTTTATCTACTGAGTGAGTCTAGGAACTTAGACCATTCTTATATGAGAAATTGTTTTGTCAATGATTTCTTTCCCTTCTTTTTTATGTTCTCTGCCTTCCTCCCTCCTTCCTCCTCTCTCTCTTTCCTTCTTTCCCTTTCTTTCCAAATCTCCTATTATTTAGATACTAGAGGCCCAGTGCACAAAATTCATGCATGGGGATAGAGGGGCCCATCAGCCCCACCTGCACCCTCTCACAATCTGGGACCGATGGCTCCTAACCATTTGCCTGCCTGATCGCCCTTAACACTCTGCCTGCCTGTCTGATTGCCCCTAACCACTTGCCTGCCTGCTGGATCATCCTTAACCACTCTGCCTGCCTGCCTGATTGCCTCTAACCACCTCTGCCTCAGCCCCTACTGCGACAGCTTCATCCAGAAGGATGTTCAGAATGATGTCAGAAAGGTTGTTCCACTGTCTGGTCTAATTAGCATATTATGCTTTTATTAGTATAGGTTAGTATAAATTAGATATCCTGGACTAGTCCTCTAGTTTTATTTCCTTTTATTTTTTATTGAATTTAAAAAATTCAATAAATTGAATTGGTTAATAAAATATAGGTTTCAGGTACACAATCCTATAATATATCATCTGTATATTGTATTGTGTGTTCACCACCCTAAATTAAGTCTCCTTTCATCACCATTTATCCCATCATACCCTCTTCTGCCTCCCTCCAGCCTCCTTCCCCTCTGATAATCACCATATTGTTTTCTATGTCTTTGAGTTATTGTTTTTCTCCTTAATCATTTCACCTTTTTCACCCAGCTCCAAAACCACCCCTCCCTCTGACAGCTGTCAGCCTGCTCTCTGAGTCTGCTTCTATTTTGTTAGTTTATTTTGTTCCTTAGATTCACATGAGTGAAGTCAGTCTTTCTCTGATTGGCTTATTTCACGTAACATAATGTTCTCCAGATCCATCCACAACCTGGGCAAAGGATAAGATATATATATATATATATATATATATATATATATATATATATATATATATATATATATATATCTGAGTAGTATTCCATTGTACAAATGTAGCAGAGCTTTTTTTTTTTTTTTTTTTTAATCATATTATTACAAAGGTTCCTCATTTCTTCCCCCTTCCACCAGGTTCCCACCACACCCTCCGCCCCCTCCCCACCCCACACTGTCCTCATCCATAGAGGTGCACAGTTTATGTTCAGTCTCTTCCTCCCTCCCTTTCCCCGAGAACAGTCAGTCCACTCCCCTCCCATAAATGGACACATTGTTTAAACATAGCTGCTGGTTGGAATTGGATTACCTGTTCTGGGTGGGAAGGGCTTGTTATTCCCTTTAAAATTAAGGTGTTAGCTTTAAAACCTCTTTTTGGCAAGAGACCTTAAACTTTGAGAACTTTACATTTTTCAGATAGTAAATCAGTTACTTAGCATTTTCTCATATCAATAATACCTCCACATGCCCAAGGATACACTTCACACAAAAAACATTTCCAAATAGATCAACCAACCTCATCCAGGCCCCACACAAGGCACTCACAGATCAACACCCCAGCGCTATACTGATTTAACACATCCAGATCTAAACCTTCCTCATTTGATTCAGCAGACCCTCAAGTTCCCCCAAAAGTTTCCAGCCATGTCTGAGAGGCAGCCTTGGGGCGGAGGCAGGCGAGGAGCGAGCTGTTCCGGGCCTGGCTGCTCCGGGCCTGGCCTCTGTTGCTCTGGTCCGTTCTACAACCAGCTGCTCTGGGTCTGGCCACTGCCGCTCCCGACCTGGCTGCTCCGGGCGTGGCTGCTGCTGCTCCGGGCCTGGCCGCACCTGACCTGGCTGCTTTGGGCCCGGCTGCTCCGGGCCCGGCCGCTCCCAGCCTGGCCGCTCCCAGCCTGGCTGCTGCTAGCACAGCTTTTTTATCCACTCATCTACTGACAGGCACTTGGCCTGCTTCCAAATCTTGGCTATTGTAAATAATGCTGCCATAAACATGGGGGTGTGTGTATTCTTTCAAACTAGTGTTTCAGGCTTCCTTGGATATATTCCCAGAAGTGGAATTGCTGGCTCATAAAGCATTCCATTTTTACTTTTGTGAGGTAACTCCATACTGCTTTGCAAGTGGCTGCACCAATCTGCATTCTGCCCTTTTCTCCATATCCTTGCCAACACTTGTTTGCTGATTTAGTGATGATAGTCATTCTGCCAGGTGTGAAGTGATATCTCGACTGTGGTTTTAATTTGCATTTCTTTGGTGATTAGCAATGTTGAGCATCTTTTTAATCTCTATTGCCCATCTTTGGAAACGTGTCTATTCAGGTCCTTTGCCCATTTTTAACTGGTTTGTTTTTTTGGTGTTGAGTTTTATACATTCTTTTTTGTTGTTATTGTTGTTAATCTTCACCTAAGGATATTTTTTCCATTGATCTTTTAGTGGGAGTGGAAAAGAGAGGGAAAGGCAGAGAGAAACATGTTGAGAGCAACACATTGATTGGTTGCCTCCTACATCCACCCCGACCAGGGCCAGGCTGGGGAGAAGCTTGCAACCAAGGTACATGCCCTTGGCCAGAATCGAACCTGGGACCCTTTGGTCTGCAGGCCAGTACTCTATTCACTGGCCGAACCAGCTAGGGAAGGTTTTAGAAATTCTTTATAAAATTTGGATATTAACCCCTTATCAGATGTATCATTGGCGAATATGTTCTCTCATTCAGTGGGTTGTCTCTTCATTTTGTTGATGGTTTCCTTTGCTGTGCAAAGACTTTTTAATTTGATGTAGTCCCATTTGTTTATTTTCTCTTTTGTTTCCCTTTCCCAAGGCAATATTAATCCTTGTTTCTTTATTTTATTTTATTTTGCTTTTATAATACATAGTTTTTGGGCATTGCTCTACTTTTTGAGAGACTTCTTCAATTTTATCTTCCAATTTATGTTTAATTTTAATTTTTTTTCTTTATTGATTTTAGAGAGAGGAAGGAAGAGAGAAACATCAATGTGAGAGAAACATGGATCAGTTGCCTCCTGCACGGGGAACCCCGACTGGGGATCGACCCACAACCTGACCATGTTCCCCCACTGGGAACAGAACCCACCACCCCTGGGTGTATGGAATGACATTCCAACCAACTAAGCCACTCCGACCAGAGCTATCATATTTCTTAAAACGCCTGTTTTCATGCTTCTAAATGTGTAGAGCTCTCCTTTCTTTAAAAGTTCTGTTTTATTATTGTCGTCACTGTTTCAAGGTCAAAATATCTTTTCTTATATCCCTGAAGATACTACTGGTAGGTTTTGTAAAAAGCTTTTTCTCTTTGCCGAAACCGGTTTGGCTCAGTGGATAAAGCGTCAGCCTGTGGACTGAAGGGTCCCGGGTTCGATTCCGGTTAAGGGCATGCGTCAGCCTGTGGACTGAAGGGTCCCGGGTTCGATTCCGGTTAAGGGCATGTACCTTGGCTGCAGGCACATCCCTGGTGGGGGGTGTGCAAGAGGCAGCTGGTCGATGTTTCTCTCTCATCGACATTTCTAGCTCTCTATCCCTCTTCCTTCCTCTCTGTAAAAATCAATAAAATATATATATTTAAAAAAAAAAACAAAAAACGCTTTTTCTCTTTGAGCATCTTCATGTTGTTGTTTTTTGTTTTTGGGGATTTTTTTTTTGGTTTTATGTTGGTCTGCCTTGGTCTGGATCTTTCACGCCAGGGCTTGCCTCCTAGGTGGTTGGTAAGCCTGGATCACATGCTTGTAAGTAAAAATAGTGCCTGGGGCTTTGCAATAGCAAGCTTCCCACCAGGGGGCTGGCTGGGCTGCTTCCCTGGGAACTCAGTATCTGGACTTTTTTCATGGGCCGCTCCGATTCCCCGAGGACTCTCCAGTCTCCCACCCCAAGGACCCGGGTCCAGGGCAGGATTCTACGAGCAGAGGAGGACAGGGAGGGCTGGGCCTCAGAATCCAGTAAAAATGCACTGTTTTACCTCCCTATTCCTCCTACAGCGCCCACCTCCATCTTTGCCTCCTGCCCCAATCCAGACACCTTCTGCACCCCTCTGCACAGAATAGTCTTCAAGGCTCAGTGAGTGCAGAGAAGGCCTGCTGTCCCACTACACGAAACGGAGCCGATGGCCCGGGGAACGAAGCTGCTCCCCCAATTTCAACAAGTCCTCCTTCTCTAGACCCCTCCCCGGACCCCTGACAGCATGTCAAGAGAATGAATTAGCTCTCACGCCGGTTTCCCTGAAGTGAAAGAATTACTCTGTCTTCATTGGGAGGCAGTATGGGTGAGACCAGGACCTGGGAGTTCTCATAAGAGGGTTGTTCTTAAACAGTGAGAAACACAAACGTTAGATCCCCGGATGTCACGGGTCCTGCTGGAACAAAAAAGCTGTGCTCACAGCAATAACCACCCTCCCGCTGGACAGAAGAGCAGGTCCGTCTGCCAACATTCTTACATGCTGACGAAGCACCCAGCACACGAGGCAGTGGACAGAGTGCCGTGCAGACCTGAGGCCAGTGCTGGCCCTGCCAAGTGCCCTCGGGTGGGCCGGCGTCGGGGAGAGCAGCCCCCCATGGAGAACCACCATGTTAAGATATGCAGAATCTACAGGGATAGATTCTCAGTATTGATATTGGTCGTTTGTGTTGTCTCTTTTCGTACATTTTATTTTCACAAAGAAGGAAGGAAGGAGGAAGGGGTGAGGGGGGGAGACTTTCTGTTCCTTGTTCAATAAAATCTCATGCCAACAGGTCTCGCTTTTTCACTTCAGGCACAACCCTCACTAGGATGTCCCCTGCTGTCGCTCAGAGTGCGTAACAGATCGGCCCCAGAGGTACTGGCCAGGCTTTGCCCCCGGTCTGTGAGCAGCTCCACAGTGATTCACATCTGCCTGGATCCACTCACTGGGCCATCTGGAGGCAATTGGTGAGTGAAAGCTTGTTTGCTACTGTGGGTGTTGCTGGTCCTGGCTACTTCCTTTTTCTCACACACTTACTGCGCACCCAGCTGAAAACCTCTGTTTCAGCTGTCACAAAATCTGAATGCAGTAAGCTCTTTTCCATTACCTTCAACCTTTCAGAAATGCATATGACGTCACTGAAAGGAAGGGAAGTTGCGTGGCAAGAGCAGGGATGTGTATTTGCAAGAGCCGGGTCCAGGTCCCACTCGGTCGGGAGGCTGAGGGTCGTTAAACAAGCATGTCGCCATCTGCCATCCCGAGTCCTAGTCTTTGCTGTAGGTGACAGCAATGCCTCCTGCGTGGGGCTGATTTGAAAATCAAAGGGCCATCTAAGCGATAGGCTAAGTCCTTCAGGAAATGCTGCGAACTGTGTGACTTAAGCAGACTGTCGTGGTCGAGCTCTGGCCTGAGAATGAAGTCTGGGTTCTGATAAACAGCCAGGGGATCATCTATATGGGACCTGAACAAACCCCTTCACATCTCTGAGGGTCGACTTTCTCACCTAAAGAAGGAAGAGCCACTTCCCAACTTGAATGCACATAAAAATCAGCGTCGCTGTGTCCCAGGTCCCCCTTCAGGTAGCCAACAGGTGGCTCCGAGCTGCGCCCAGACCTGCACTGGTAAGAGCCTCAGTGATTCTGCTGCCAGAGGGCCGGCAGCCACGCTGAGCAGAGCACGGTTTAGATCTCCCCCCACCTCACAGCAGACATTCACTGCGCGCCCGCGACACGTCCCAGGAGCTGGAGGAGCAGGAAGGGGCTGCTGTCCTGCAGTTTGCACTGGAGTATGAACATGTGAACAAGTGAATGACAAGACGCAGCCGCAGTGACAACTACGGGAGCAGGGGGCCGAGGGGCTGAACACATAGGGGAGCCTTCGGTTAAAGACGAAGGGCCTCGCCCAGCTGTGGGCAGTGCCCCAGTGCCCACATCACTCAGCAAGCTCACTGGGCACGTGTCCCTGCCTGACTTGCACCAGAGATGTGTGGGACACAGCTGGGCGCCGACTCTTCAGCAAAGTCACCCTTCCACTGGCGAGCAAGTAGCATGAAGCCCATCTCTGTGCTCCATGCAGGCGGTGGGGGGCGGTGGTGTGATGCGGGTGGTGGGGTGCAGGTGGTGTGATGGGGCTGGCGGGGTACGGGTGGTGTGAGCGGCGGGGTGTGGGTGGTGTGATGCGGGTGGTATTATGAGGGTGGTGGGGCGTGGGCTCCGTGTGGGGCGTGGGCTCCAGGCAGAGGGCCCAGCCTGGCCTCAGGTGCTTAGGAACTGCTCAGAAGACAGGGTTCGGAGATGGCGCTCAAAAGATGTGCTGACCTGAGACAGAAACAGGCCAGAGAGCAGCAGGCCTCGGAGATGTAGGCTCTCTGTGAGGGTGGCAGATGTAGGTTTGATACCTACGGCATCCAAAGGAGCAGCGTAGCCGTGGGAGACAGCGGGGGATCTAAGCTATCATCTGATTCTAGGGCCTCAGCCATGTCGTTTAATCTCTGGGCGCGAATGTTTTCACTCATAAAAGAGGGCTAATAATTCATGTCAACATCTCCCGGGGCACAGGGGAGAGAGAAAGGAGCTAATAGCTAATGGTTGGGATAATAACAAGGAGTAGGAAGCAGCTATTAGCTTCACAGTTTTACGGTTCACGGTCGCTCTAACGGCCCCAGGAAGGGTCTAGAAGCTGTGGATTCTCTGTGGGCGCTTTATCGTCAGCCCTGCCGGGTGCTGGAGCTCATGCCATCTCCATGGTTTTACTGTTCACTGCCACCCACCGCGTTAGTCCATCACTTGCCCGAATCCTACATCTCCTTCCAAGCGGCTCCTGACCCACTGCTCGGAGGCAGGAGAATAGGGTCCTCGCGATGTCTGCTCTGACTTCAGCTACACAAAGACAAGAACTATGGCACCCTCTAAAGTGGATGTTTCCCACGTTTGGAGCACAAGACCCTGACCTGAAATAGAACTGTGACCTCCTGGTTCACAGGTCAACGCTCAACCACGGGGCCACACCAGCCGGCGATAATTCTCCTTGAATATTCAAGCTATAAAGCCATGCGCTCACGGCTGGCTGCTTGCCAGGGCATCTGAGGCTTCCCAAACCCAGCCACTTGGCCTTCATCGCCCTTTCCTCTTGAAGAAGCGGCCATCACAGAGCCTTTCCTCTCTGCCGTTTTATGTGGCGTCTGTCCCAGCAGGCTCAATGCCACCCACACTCAGCCCCACAGAAAGGACTCTCTCCTCTCTCAGTCCCACCGCTCAGCTCGGACGGTGTGCTGTCACCAGGTGCCACCGAGGTGGGGACGACTGAAGGAGCACCAGGAGGCCTCACTCCTAGAGCCAGCACCCACAGGCTTCAAAGAAATGCTCATCTCCCTCGGGGGCTGCTCACTGCCAGCCTCCAGGAGCTGCTCAGCAGGAAGGGTTGGTACCCTCCTAAACCCTCACTTGGCAGCACAACACTGAGAATACTGGAACTTGGTGCCTCTGGGGGCATGAGCCCTGACCCGGAATCGAACCGTGACCTCCTGGTTCATGTAAGTTGACACTCAACCATTGAGCCGCACCAGCTGGACAATAGCAGGGTGCTTTCACAGTGATGTTCAATTCTCTAACAACACAGCAGTGAAATCACAATCGTTACAGAGAGCGGAGCCCGGGGAGCAGATATTACGAAAAGTTTGGAGTGCACACAGTATTTCCCAGCGGCTGAGAACCAACGTGCCTCCTAAGGATAGGAAGCTCGGGGAGTGCCGGCCACAGGGAGGGGCACAGAGGACGCAGAGGGCAGGAGCGAGGAGGAAGAGGCCCGCTTCTGCTTCTCCCTCTGTCGTTCTCATCCTCTTCCCCTCCCACAGGGTCCGCCAGGACATTACCCGTCAGTACTCATTTGAAGAAAAGATAGCTCTGTTGTTGAGGTTCTTGTTTTTGTCTGAGGGCCCATTTTCCTCTCAAGGTGTAAGATCCAAACTCTTTCTGAATCCTACTCTAATCTAGGTTCTTTATTTGCTTAAATCTGTGCTTCTTTCCTTCGGATTTATCTCGATCGTAATGGGATTTGACTGCAGCATTTGTCCATGCGATTAAGAGCCCCCTCTGGGTGCAAAACACTAAGTGGCCCAGAGTCAGGCACAGTTTTGTTTACCGTGATATGCCCTGCACCCCACGTCCAGCACACGGCAGGCCCTGAATACATGTTACCGATTGAATGGGCAAGAGGAAGTGCCAGGGCACAGGTTCCTGCTCAAGGGCATGTTGTCAAAAACACTACCCGTTCTCAGCAACCACTTTCTGCTACGCTAGGCTTTCGAGTCTAATGACCAGAAATACACACCAACACCACCCAACCGTTTGGGACCTGGATATTGGGGGACAACCCCCCTAGTCTTTTCTGGAGTCCCCTCCCCAGATTGTCACACTGCTGGAACAGCTCTGCAATGGGTCTAAGTTGGCTGCATCAGAGGAGATGACATTTATGGGTTGGGTTTTCCGTCTCTTCTTTAGTGACAGAATTTGCAGGAAGCAAAGACCACAGGGACTCCCCCGCTTTCGGAAGCAATGGCTAAGTTTCTGAGTATAAGGTTTTGTTTTGTTTTTTTAAGCATTAGCTTCAGCGCCGGGTTGCAGGCATCACCATTGCTTGTGTGGGAATCTGGTCCATTGGGATCCAATCCGTTTTCTGCAATGACACTCCAGCCAGTGAGCAGACAAGGAGAGCAGACCACCCGGAACCCGGGGGCTGCGCAGACTCTCAACATCCCATCCCTCTTGCATTGGGAGGAAGAACTGAGCCTCTGGCCCTGGGATTATCAGTCAACTGAAGGGAGAGGCCTACTGCTAGGTCTCCGGCAACTAATGGGGAAATGAACATACTGAGATCGTTTTTAAAAGAATACAAATAGTCACTACTGAGAAAAAGAACAAGCCCAATTTCGAAATTATTAGGTTTTTCATAATAGCCAAAAAAATTTAAAAAAATTTAAAAAAAGCAAACAACCCCAATGCCCAGGCTTTGAGGTATTGTCATATATTAATTAGAAAGACTATAGAGCCATTAAAATAATAAATGTATGGCCTGTGTCAGCACATAGCAAAGCTGGTAGGGATAAAGAGAGAAAAGAAACACACACACACTCACTGGTGGCTACCATGGGAAATCATGTTTAGACAGTGATAAGAATGAAAAACAACAGAGTTAAGCCGATAGGTGGTGTTTTCACGTGAAAGGGTTGTGTGTTTGGGGGAGGTGTGATGAGTGAGTCCCCACAGGGAATTGTTTTAATAAAGCAAAGCTGGTTGTGTGGCCTCTCGTAGGGACTGTGTGGTCATGTCTCCCCAAGGCTCGAGTCTTAAGGGCTGTCTGGGCACAAGAACCTAAGAAGTCAGTCTATGCGCAACCCTCCTCCTAGCTCTGCCCTCCCTAAGACCCCCAGGGTCCCAGGTGTCTCTCTCTCTCTCTCTCTCTCTCTCTCTCTCTCTCTCTCTCTCTCTCTCTCTCTCTCTCTCTCTCTCTTCTCTCCAGAGCAAGTTCCTTGGCCCACTCTCTCAGCCTTGCCCTTGGCTCCTCGGGGGATAGCCAACACGGTGAGTTAACCGCGGCTTATATAACCAGAGAGAACATGCCAGTGTTTGTTATCCTTCTTAGGAAATATATGTTTTCTAGTACAATATTATTTTCTACCCGCTCACCTCTAATTTTAACAGTAACAGGTGCCTATTGCAAAGCATTTCTAATTTCATAAGTGACACTGGGGAACAACCCACAGTGGTTCTCAGGGGGTCTTACACACGTGCGCTGTGCTGGCTGCTCAACGTTTGTGTCTGTCCCATCTGCCCCCCCCCCCCTCCTGGCCACAGCTGCTGGACGGGCAACACCTGCCTCAAGAGCAGCCAAAACAGTGTGTTCTGCCAGCTTCACGGTGACTGCTGAGCCGGTCAGATGCTCTCAGGCACTTTAAATGTGAGGGCCCAGGAGTGAACGTGGGTGGGCGTAGCATTGGCCTGAGGACATGCAGAGGACGTAGGAAGGAAGAGCTGGACACCGCAGGACCCGTCCATAAAGGAGCCACAAGGGGAGCAGACAGAACTTAGCTGTAGTCAGGGGAATGGAGGGAGGGGAAAAGAGGGAGGAGAAGAGAAGGAGAGAAAGAGAGGGAGGGAAGAGAGGGAGGGAAGAGAGAGGAGGAGGGGGAGGCAGGGGGAAAGGAGGGGGAGAGAGACAGTCATGGGGAGAGGGACCCAGTGACATTAGGCTCTCAGCTTCCTGGGGAAGGGCCCCTGCTGGGACTGTGCCCGGAGGTGAGCAGTGCCAGGGGCTCTGGGAAGTCACCCAAAGGGAGCGTGTGGACCGCCTGGCAGACACGTGAGGAAGCACACGTGGCGCCTCTGAGGGGTCACCTGTGGCGTCTGCAGAACCTAAGCTGGCGCCGTCTCCACCTGACCCACCGGATCCCGATTCCAGCCTCCTGTGCCCACGAGGCTCCCCTCCGCTCGCTGCCCCACGGTTCCTGACAGGGAGCCTCAGTGTATATGGACCTTTTTTGTTGTTGTTCCTGAAAGCTCAGAGTCCGACAGAGAAATGTAAACAAAGTACAAAGCAAAAGTCCTCCAGGAGCCAAACATGATGACTGTTCACTTTCATCCTGAAAACATGCTGTCTTGTTCCGCTTTCTTGTTCTTAACACGTGAAATAGTAAAAGCATCCTGGGCCCAGGGTAAGCTTTGAAAAACGTGATTTCAGTGGCTACGCGTAGGGGTATGAGGTGTTAGGCGTTAGACACTGAGGTTGTTTCTGAAAGCTCGCTTTGACAATAACGCCCTCTGATGTGAAGTCTGTGGCGGCTTTCTTCCTGGCTGACCAAGCACTGGACACAATCGAACGCCTGGCAGGAAGATGGATAAGCAAAGCCCGGTACAAACACACAGCGGAATGCCACTCAGCAACGCAAAGAACAAGCCACTGGTGAGCGCAGGACCGCGGTGTCCTCGGAATCATCATGCAAAATGGGAGCAGCCAAACGCGAAAGACTACACGCCCGACCCCGTCCATACGACGTGGGAAAAGGCAGAACTGCAACATCACAGCACGCAGGTCAGCGGGGCAGGGGCCTTGCAGCAGCTGGCGGGAGGGGGCTGGCCATACAGGGTGGCAGAGGGGAAGCCACTGGGACAGAGAGAGACGTCACAGCCTCCAGACGCTGTGAGCTCAGTGGGCTGTCGGGCTGTCAGGGCAGGACCCTCCCGAGAAGACTCCTGTGTTCTGTGTCTCTGCCTAAAGGACACGCCATCCTGTAAAGTGTCGCCCGTAGAGGACACTCCATCCATCAGCCCTGAGCTTCCCCCGGGAGCAGCCCGAATGCGATGTGTACCAGCTCTCCCTCCCTCTCTCCTCTCCCGGAGGCCCATCCTGCAGCTCAATCACGCTCCGCTCCGCGTCTATTCTGGGCCGCGCTCATTTCCGGGGGTGGAATGAGGCTTTGACAGTGTCCCTTGCACACTTAATCTGCTCATTCTCACTGCAGCCAGTGCCTTCAGCTCTGCCTCTGCGTCACAGGACTGATGCTGCCAGAACACAGGGTCCCTGGGAAAGCCCCTCCCTCGCCTCCTCCCGCCCCTCCCACTGCATCTGGCCCACACTCCTGCCTTCTACCTTCGGTCCAAAAAGGATGCGCAGGAAAGCAGCCTTCTCCACGCAGTTTGCTAGCCAGGGGGCCACCTAGTGATGAAGGAGATGAAATGCAGCGGTGAAGGATAAGAATATTCCTTTTCCTTTTTTTTTTTTTTTAACAGCCTTATGGAGGAGGTATCATTGACATATATACACTGTGTGTGTTTAAGGTGTACAACTTGATGTTTTGGCACATACACATTGTGAAGTGATCACCAAAATCAAGCTGATTAATACATCCACTGTCTCCACATAGCTACCATTGTCCTTTTGGTGTGAGTGTGTGTGTGTGTGTGTGTGTGTGTGTGTGTATGAGTGTGTGTGTGTGTGTGTGTGTGTGTGTGTGTGTGTGTTGAGAAGCCATAATTGAAGAACTGCTAAGCACATTTCAAGTCCTGGTATATAGTATTAACTATAGTCACCATGCCTACATTAGATCAATTATTTATTCATCTTGCAAAACTGAAACTTCGGACTGGTAGAGGAGAATATTATGTATGTAAAGTGTATCATTTAAGATGGAATGTTTTCCCTTTTCAGGGACATGGGCTGGCCTTTCTTTTTTTTTTTTAAATATATTTTTATTGATTTTTTACAGAGAGGAAGGGAGAGAGATAGAGAGCTAGAAACATCGATGAGAGAGAAACACCGACCAGCTGCCTCTTGCACACCCCCTACTGGGGATGTGCCCGCAACCAACGTACATGCTTCTGACCGGAATCGAACCTGGGACCTTCCAGTCCGCAGACCGACGCTCTACCACTGAGCCAAACCGGTTTCGGCTGGGCTGGCCTTTCAACTGCCCTGGGTCTATGAATGCATTTTTAAAAACAAAACAAAAACTTCTTACTTTCAAAGCTCTTCCTCACTTTCCCCCAGAAACATCTTGAGACAACTCATCATTTGAGGGTCAGGGTTAGCACTTGGCAAAACAGAAGCCACAGGAGGCGAGGGAAGGAGCCTCAGCAGGAGCTAGAGGGCAGGATTCTGGTCCTTCCTCGGCCCCATCCAGCATTCCCAGCGAGGGCAAGCCATTGACCTCGCAGACCGCGGCTTCCTGCTGTCAGATGAAGATGTTGAATTACAGAGTCTCTAAGAGCCTGCCAGCTCTAAAATGATGAATCAGTGAGATACAGGGTGGGGCAAAAGTGATTCATAAATACAGTTTATTCTTGTATTATTGATGAATTATGGTCCTATTTTCCATATGAACAGCTTATGAGCCTACGTCTGCCCACCCTGCACAATCATGTGTCGGGTTATTTTTCAGCGATCTTAGAGGCGAGAGGCTGAGCGTGAGAGGAAATTGGAATCTGTCCTTGGTAACCTTTCTGGTATGTGAGCTCTGGTCATGTGGGCCACAGGGGAATTGACCAAAGCGACCTCCAGTCCCACTTTGCAAGCCCACTTATGAATTATTCATGTTTTACAAGCAAAAAAGTCTGTGTGTGTGTGTGGGGGGGTGTTAATTGCTGGTTTGACCTCTGAGAGGACACCAGCTGGGAAAGACATGTTGTTTGCTAGAGAGGACAGACCAAGGGCGTTTCGGAAGGAAAGGGACTTTACAGGTCATCGAATCTACACTCACCCACGTCCGGGAAAGAAACCAACCTCACATGGACTCATGGGACCGGGTCAAGATCACAGCGAGTTAGCTGCAAAGTCAGAACAGTCCACTGAGAGGGACTCCTTCTAAAGAGGAAGAAACTCCTGATATTATCGCCCAACACATCCAGGGGCAGAGTCTGGTTTCCACATGAATGTTCACAAGAGTCATGTGATCCAACATATAAATGTGACAAATCCTAAAAGCCACTGCTCTGAGCATGTCAGTCATGAGCAGACGCCCAGCCGTCCTTGAGAGAGCAGGAGAAAGAGGGGAGAGACAATGCCTACCAGATCATTTGTTTCTCAGACGCAGAGTCTGACCAGGGGTGAAGGCCCCACCCTCTGGAATCTTGGACCCAGCAACGAAACATTGAAGACGTTCCTGATGTTGTTACTGAACATGAATAATGGATGAACCACTGAGTTTTCTCCCCACATGTGGACATTCTAAAAACTGGTCAACTCTCCCAGCCTCAGCCCTGACTCCCCTCTCCTTGGCCCTCCTCCGGCCACGCTGCTGGTCCCCTTGCCAGTCTCTGAGCCCAGGGTCACCCTTCCTGCTCCGTCCTTGGTACCCACACACAGGCTGCTCCTCTTCTTGGAAGTTTCATCTCCAAGAATCCACCTGACTCACTCCTCCATCTCTTCCAAGTCTTTGCTCAAACATCATCTTCGTGCCCTGACCAGTATAGCTAAATGGTTAGAGCATCAGCCTGTGGACTCAAGTGTTGAAGGTTTGATTTCCCATCATGGACACATACCTGAGTTGCAGGCTTAATCCCCAGCCCTGGTCAGGGCACATGATGTAGGAGGCAACCAATCAATGTGTCTCTCTCACATCAATGTTTCTCTCTCTCTCTCTCTCTCTCTCTCTCTCTCTCTCTCTCCACTTCCTTCCCTCCCTCCCTTCCAGTCTCTCTAAAAATCAATAGAAAAATACCCTTGGGTGAAGATTAACAACCAAAAAAACATATCACCTTCACAGGAGGCCTTGCCTCAGAAGCCTGTAATCCAGAAGACAGTCCCACTCCGGCCCTCCCTGTGCTCTGTCTTTTCTGTAGCCTCATCACCTCCCAGCATGCCATACTGCCATCTGTCTCCTCTCTGGTGTGTGAGCTACATGATGAGGGCAAGGGCCTGGTCGGTTTTGTTCTCTGTAGAGTCCTGGGGACCTAGAACCGTGTCTGGCACCTAGTAAGTGCTCAAGAAATATTGTTTTAGTGCATGTAAGTTTTCACTCGCTTTCTACTTTTGAACCTGCTTGCCTCTGCCTTCAAATTGTAGCCTCTTTCCCAGACCTGCTCAGGCCCCAGCCCCTCCTCCACCCCCCCCCAAATGGAAGTGGATTGTCGTCACAGCCGAGAGAGGACAGTCTCCGGCCTCCTCTTCATTTGAGGAAACCAGCAATGTGTAGTGAACTGTCCAAAGTCACAGACCCAGGACTTGAACTTGGATCTTCTGTTGACTCCCTGCCCAGGACTCTTCCACAGGGCCGTGTCTCTGTGGCTCTCTTTGTGGGTGTGTTCCCTGGCTCCTCCCAGCTCATGGGGTGATGCTGATTCCGACTTTGCCACTAGTTAGACCTGTCTCCGCGGTGTGGTGAAGTCTCTGCCTCCTCTGCCCTGGGCATCTCCCCGCTCCGGGAGAGTAACACCTGCCGTACAGGTGACAGGAGGCAGAAGCACGGCTCCGCCCCTACTGCGAGCTCAGTGCCCAAATGCTTCCTTCCCTCTCGCTGCCTGAGCAGAGGGCCCTTTGCCCTGCACAGCGTTACATTGGGGTCTCCTCCGTCCCTGGGGCTGACCTCCCAGCAGACGCTGAAGAGATGCTCAGGGCCTGGCAGGCTGTCACAGGGGCGGGGGGCAGGGAGACAGCCCTCCCCCTGTGGGCCCTCTCACTGCCAGGGCTGGCTCACCCATTCTGGCCCTTGGGCCTCGCACTCTTCCCCCCGCCCCCATTCAAACTGCTGATGAAGATGCACAAAGCCTCTAGGTAAGGCAGCACAGAGCATTTTTATTCTTCTCTGCGGCCAGTGTATTGGCAAAATGGCTCAGTGTCGAAGGTCATCCTAAAGGAGCAGGAATCAAGATTTCCTTAGACACCAGCATATGAATATTTCTCAAATTCTTCTCGAAAGGAAGAAAGAAAGAAAGAAAGAAAGAAAGAAAGAAAGAAAGAAAGAAAGAAAGAAAGAAAGAAAGAAAGAAAGAAAGAAAGAAAGGAAGGAAGGAAGGAAGGAAGGAAGGAAGGAAGGAAGGAAGGAAGGAAGGAAGGAAGAAATCTAGACAGAGTGGGTCTGAGTTATCAAATGACACAGTTTTTGCAGGACTTTTCAGGGCCTTTGTTCTGCATGTGGCTCTCCGAGAGGAGCGGTGGTATATACTCACTCTGAACATTTCCCCAGCTTACTTGTTCACCACCACCCCCATAGTTGTTCTTGCAGCCAGTGCTCCATAGACCACATTTGAGGGGATTCAGGTGTAGACAAACTTCTATTGAAGCTGAAAGGCTGAACTAGGCCAGGTCGATGGCTTCCTCAAGACCAGATGACTAGCGAGGGCAGAACCAGAGCTGCATCCAGCCTCTGGTGTGTTCTGTGCTGTTCCCTCTGCACAGCACTGGGGTGCATGAAGGCCCCTGAACCAGACTGGCTCTGTTGAGAGGTCCTGCTACTGTCACTCCGGGAATAAACCGACATGGAGGTAACCAAAGAGACAGACTTTCTAGTAATAAAGAATCAAAACGTGTATGTGAGAGCACGTGTATGCACACACACGTGTTACAGGAATAGCAATGGCACTGAAAGATGTATTCCCACCCAACATGGCTGGATAGTTCCCCAAAGCCCCAAAGTAAAGGATGTCTCTTCCTGCCCTCCCTGCCCTCACAAGCTCCTGGGAACAGTTCGTGAGAAACTGAGCCGCCACCCCACCTGGCCCAGAGTGAAGGCTGAGCAATGGCCCCCACAAATACCCGTGTCACAATCCCCAGAACCTGGCAATGTCACCGCATACGCAGAGGGCACTGTACAGATGTGATTACATTAAGGCCTGAGAGGGAGAATTACCCGGTATTACCTGGGTGGACCCTACATGAAATCACAACTGTCCTTCTAAGAGGAAGGCAGAGGGGGAGGTGATGATGGTGAAGGCAGAGGAAGGAATATTCGATACAAGTGTCCACAGATACTGAGAGAGCCAAGGAAGCAGATTCTCCGATGACACCTTCAGAAGGAAGTGCCCTTGTCCACACCTGGACATCAGCCCCGTGAAAATGATTTGGGATTTCTGACCTCCAGAACCAGAAGAGAATACGCTTGTGTTGCTTTGAGCCCCTACGCTCATGGCAATTGGTTACAGCAGTAGTAGGAAATTAATGCACATCCAGGGTGATGCAAACATCCCAGCTCACGCTGAGAAGGTTGTGCCACCCAGATAAGGTGAGTGCTGGCCACAGCCCACTGGGTGGTGTGACAGGCTCAGGTGGCAGCTCAGTCACCCCACACTGCTCGCAGCCACCCAGAGGTCTCCTCCGAGCATTGCCCTCTGACACAGCTTCATGCAGAAGGGGCGGGGCTTCCTGCTCAGACAGATCATCTGCGCCTCCTGCAGAGTCCTCAATCTTTCCCTGATGCAAGAAGTGGGCAGGGGTGGGTGTGTGGCACCACACCTCACTGTGTGGCTTCCAATGAGGGTTTTCTTTGGCAGCATCACAACTTAGCCACTGGGCAGAATGCAAGTCCAGCCAGTTGGGTCTGCTTGGGAACGGGCTGCACTGGCTCCTGCAACATTTCCACATTTCCAGGGTGTGTTTTCTCTGACATCGCTCTCATTCCTGCATGGCCTACACTGACACTTCATAACACGACATCTCACCAGCAAATCTGAGGCCTGATTTCACCTGAAACCATCAGAAAGCATCTTGCGGCGGAAAGAATTTCTTATAGGCCAACGCCACTGGAGAGCATCTCTGACTTGGCTGCTATTTTTGAAGATAGGATATTGGGCAACATTTAATGAGATAAGCAGGCAAATCCAGCTCAGTGATAACGCTGCCACATGCTGCTGTTTTCCTGTGACTTCCCAAAGTGGGTGCTAGAGGGGAGGGCGTGGGCATCTGGGGTGATTCCTGGTGATGCTGCTCAGCCAATGAAAAAACGAGGCTCCGTGCGTTACCCAAGCTCCAGACAGATCGATGATGCTAATTATTGTTTAACGCAGAGTGTGAAAATCACACAGGCCTCCTAGATGTAATCTCACCACCGGGATTAAACATGACCTGGGCAAATAATGTCAGCGCAGCAACTCTCAGAACGTGGCTTTCAGCCTCTTTTGCTGCTTCTCCTGCAGGGTAGACAAATTCACAAAGCCCTGCACAGAAGGTAGGGAACCACCTCCTGCGGGCCCCTGGGTCTGGGATTTGGGGCCACTTTCAGAAGGAGGGTGTTGAGTTGCACAACTTAACCCTCTTCACTCCATACCCAAGCCTTGGTTTCTGAAGCACTGGGATGCTCTTCCTGTCAACCCACCTGCAGGGGTCTCCTGCAAAACTCTCACAGTCACTACCAGCCAATCGGTAGAGAGATTACAGAGCCGGGCTGCCTGCCTTGGAACCCAGCGAGAGAGCAAGCCCTGTGACCACAACAAGCTACTTTAACATCTCTGCCTTGGTCTCCTCATCTGTGAAAAGAAGATAAAAATATGACCTACCTCAAAGGACCATGGGGAACATTAGACGTCGTTCAATGCTCCAACAGCTTCTGAAATGAACGTCAAAAAAGGCTGGTTATTATTTTATTATCAAAGATGAGCTAAAGCAATGGTCGGCAAACTCATTAGTCAACAGAGCCAAATATCAACAGCACAACGATTGAAATTTCTTTTGAGAGCCAAATTTTTAAAACTTAAACTATATAGGTAGGTACATTGTTATTAACTTAATTAGGGTCCTCCTAAGCTGGCCTTTGCTAAAAAACTCAAGGGGACAAAGAGTCACATGTGGCTCACGAGCCACAGTTTGCCGGCCACTGAGCAAAAGGATAAAAGATGATTGCTGAGCGACCAACACTTAAAATGGATCATTCCTATAATCTTTACGTTGCAGTCAACGGCTGTGGTGACCGATCCCCATGTCATTAGCTTCTCGCACTAAAGGCCTGTTTCCGCTGGTTCCAACGAAAGCGCATGTCCTGGTTGGCAGGCAGCCCTCCTCCAAGGGGTCCCTGCAGGAACCCGGCTCCCTTCCGCCTCCAGCCTCCACATCTTCAAAACCTCCTTCCAAAGAAGCTGGTCCCCATTGGAGCCACTCAAAGGGGAAACTGGAGTGGCAGGGGGCATTTCATGGGCCAGGCCCACAAGTGGGTCTCAGGGGACCCACAATCCTCTGGCAAGAACCCTGCCCATGGCCACACCTAACTGCAGAGGAGTCTGGGAAGTTGACAACTAGCCTTCTCTACCATCCTTTATCAAACATTCTTATGAGAGGATTGCACTGCCTTCAAATTCCACCCCCCCCCCCCGAATATGAATTTGATTTTGGTTTCTAGATTAGTTTTAATTTCTCCCTAGCCCTAGCCCACTCAAAGTTCAGATATTCCAGGTTCTTCTGGATTTAGGATATACACTGGGGAATAATTCCTTATATATTTCACTTACAAGTGTTAACTATTTCCCAAGCGTTCAGGATTTTATAAATGACAAGTTGAATTTTCCCTCTTATTTTCAGCTTAATCCATTGTCTTTTGATACTCTCTGATTCATATGTTTGTTGAAATATTTCATCAAATGAATAGTTGGCTTATACTAGTATTTTATGCAGAAGTAAAGGTCTCCTAGAATCTAAAATGTGAAACTGATGTGAAATGCCTATTTTTAAATCACAACTAAATTACTAAATTATAACTAAAACTATAAAACGGACTCAAAAGCCATTGAAACTATCAACAATTTATTCTTGACTTTACAAACAGCTACGTTGTTTTTATAAGTGGTTAATTTTTTAAAATGCTAACGCTTTGGTCTCTAACAGGGAGCAATAGGGATGTAGAGATTTGTCGTGGTTTGCAGAAAGATGCAATGTAAACAAGTACCAGGTGTACCGGTTAATAATGTGGATTTTTTTTTCATTAGATGGAGTTACACATATGTTGATATATATGCAATTTGATATGTATCCTATTTTGTTGTATTGACAGCAAGCTTCAAAAATTCATATGTCAAATTTTCTGAAGGTGTTAACATCATAGATGTTTCTATGCTTAAAAATGTCAAATTTTGTGCCAAGAGAGCATTTTTAGGAAGTTTTAATTCATTACTCCATTTTGAAGAAAAGTGCTGCTGAATACTTCTGAAAGCTTATGGTGAACATGCTCCATCTCAAGATACTTGTGAACGCTGCTTTAAATGCTTTAAAAGTGATGATTTCAATGTGAAAGACAAAGAAAAGTTTGAAGACCAACAATTACAAGCATTATTGGATGAAGATGCATGTCAAACTCAAAAACAACTTGCAGAAAGATTAAACGTTGCTCAGCAAACAATTTCCGATGGTTTAAAGCATTGGGAAAGATTTTAAAGGAAGGAAAATGGGTGCCACATCAACTGAACAAAAGACAAATGGAAAACTGAAAAGTCATCAGTAAAATGTTGCTTCAGCGGCACAAAAGAGAGTCTTTTTTTGCATTGAATTGTGACTGGCGATGAAAAGTGGGTTTATTTTGAGAATCCCAAATGCACAAAATCATGGGTTGACCCAGGTGCCGGAAGCCACGATCAGCAGTAATTAATATAAATTCAAGAAGTCCATCAGAAGACTGAATGGGGCTTTTAATAATCAGAAGGCTGAATGTCTGCATTGTTATTACCTGTGGCTCTTTACTATTTACTAAACATCACCTTTGATATGTCTGTTTGAATGACACAATTACTAAAAGGCAGTTGTGTATTCTAGTAAATAGAAGGCATATGGGAACAGAGACTCAGTGGAACTTGGTCCCTCAAACCAAGTTCACAACTGGCTTTGCCCATAATTTCCAAATTTATACTTCTTGTCTTGTGTATTAATTTGTGTGTCAGCCCTTTCTCCAGGTCTTTGAACTCAGGCCATGCTGGCAGCGGCCTCACACCAGGTCACCCATCAACATCAACTGCAAGGCCAAATCGCTCAGGAAAGAAGACAATGCTCTACATTTGGTGGGATCAGGAAGGTGTGGTGTATTATGAGCTTTTAAAACCAGGTGAAGCTGTTAATACTGATCGCTACCGATCAATTTGAACCAGGATTTGATCATAAAATGACCAGAATGTGCCAGAAGGCACAGCAAAGTAATTTTACTTCATGATAACGCACCATCACACACCTCAAAACCAGTTAAAGACACATTAAAAGATCTTGCCTGGGAAGTATTAACCCACCCACCATATTTAGACCTTGCTCCTTCAGATTACCACTTGTTCCGATCGATGGCACACACACTTTCTGAGCAGCACTTCAAAATGTATGTATAAGTGCAAAATTGGGTCTCTGAATGGTTTGCCTCAAAACAAGAAAAGTTCTATTGGGAGAGTATCCAATTACCTGAAAGATGGAGGAAATAGGTAGCTAGTGGTGAACATTACTTTGAATAAAGCACTTTTGATGTTTCTCTTGAAATTATTGTGTTTTCTTTGATTATAAAATCCACATTATTAACCGATACACCTGGTAAAACCTTTCAAAGTGGTGATGTCCAAGGTATTACTACCAAAGACTATATGATTCCTGCCTCAGATGTAAAAATCTATACCATAACCACAAAGATGGAAATGAAGAAACAAAAAGAAAAACGCTAAAAAGCTAACATAGAAAATCCTGAAATTGGGGTTCCGAGTCTGCTTTACTGGATTCTACATACATTTATCCACAAAAGGACTATATTACCCTATAATGTGCTTTACCCAAAGTATGCTGAGTTAAATGTTAATGAAATCTAGTAAAATACCTTCACAGCAACATCTACACTAGTATTTGACCAAACATCTGGGTACCAAGACCTAGCCAAGTTGACACATAAAATTAACCTTCACACAAATAAAAAGAGGTGCTTGGCAAATTTTTGTGGAACCTATATATATAAAAAGCCAGTGACCTGAATGCTGTAATGACCAGAATGACCCGTCACTATGACGCCCACTGAGCCAGTGAACCAGCTGATTGTAGGTGGGGCCAGTGGCCAACCTCCTGTGGCCCCTTGCCCTGGCTGGCCCTACCCCTGATGGGCCCCCAGCACCCCAATAGGTTCACGGCTCTTCCCCCTACCCAGCTCCGCCCCCAATAAGAACCCCTACTCTGATCAGGGGCAGGGCCTGCCAGCCAACCACCCTCAGCCCCTCCTTCCACTGGCCTCACCCCTGATAGGCCTCCACCACCCCAATAGGCCCACGGCCCCTCCTCCCAGCCAGCTCTGCCCCTGATTGGCCCTCCCCCACTCCAATTAGGGGCAAGGCCAGTGGCTACTGCCTGCAGCCTCTCCCCTCCTCCCCCCCTCCCCACTGGCCCCACTAATTGGCCTCCCCACCCCAATTGGTAGTGGGGCCCGTTGGCCAATGCCCATGGTCCCTCCCCACCAGCCAGCCCAGCCCTGACTGGGCCCCAATTGGGATGGGGCAGCCAGCCAAACTCCCACCATCTCCTCCTCCCAACAGGTTCGACCCCAATCCACCACGATTGGGGCCGGGCTGGCTGGACCCCACCCATGCATGAATTCGTGCACTGGGACTCTAGTTAATAAAATATGCTAATCTTACACTATTTTTCTTCTCTTTTCTCCTTCCCTAGTTGGCTTTCCTTTTAATGCCCTTCCCCAAACCTTCCACTTTCTTTCCTTATGTGTGTCTTTCCCCTGTGGTTCCTCACAGGCTGGGATCCCCTCAATACAGAGATTCTCAAGGAGGTAGGTGGACAATAGCCCCTGGCTGTGGCCATCGGCCACATAGCCTCCTGCTTGGTGGGGAAGGAGACCTGCTCGGGCACTGGCTTAGGAGTCAGAAAAGGCCCCTGGCAGGCACCTCCCCACAAACTTCCCTACAGAGAAACCACGTCGCACTGACCCTTGCCCAGCTCCATCAGCCTGGACACCAGCTTACACTGTGAGTCAAAGAACTCAGGTGGTTCCAGGCCTCTGGAGTCAGAATCCAGGTGTTTCCTCGCCCTCAGGGTGGGGGTGGGGGAGCATCGTGACCCCCATAGCAGCTCTGCCTTCACCTCTCAGCCAGGCTCCGACGTGAAAGGCTGCAGTGCCCCCCACCCCCCACCCCACCCCCGCCCACTTCACAGGACTCAATCTTGATCTGCCACCTCCTGAGCCAACAGAAGCAAGTCCAGCAATCTTCCTTTCCTCCCTTTGCCTTCCTCCTTCAACAGCGTTTACAGAACACCTTGTCCATGCTGCACTGTGCCAGGTGCCGAGGCCCAGTCTCCCAGGGGAGCGTCTTGTGTGATGGTGCAGGGCTGTCACACTTGTGTCCTTGCCTCCGCTTCACACAGCCCTCTGGACGAGCTGACGCCCCACTCACTGACATCTTTGTCCAACCCTCCAACGTATACATAAGAATGATGCAGCCAGAGAGGTGAGTCGCCCAGGCAAGACACAGCAGGTCTCCAAACAGTAAATTCAACTGAATCCACTTTCTTTTTTAAGTGGCTCAGGTGAATCAGCCCTTGTCTTAGAAGGTGCTGAACACTTCTATCCACTAGAGGGCAGCAGCCAACCCCCATCCCTCCAAGTCCTCCCACATCCTGGAGAGTCAGCACTAGGGGGATTGCACTGCTCCTGAATTCATAACATGGATACCTTTTACCTTCTCAAAATGAGCCTCGCAAATCAGGCAAAGTAATAAGAAGGTAAGGGGTGAGGGAGCCAAGTACCATAATCCAAAAAGAAGCCACAGATGGCCTTGTTATAAACAGATCAGGCCCTGGCCTGTTTGACTCTGTGGATAGAGTGTTGGCTCAAATACTAAAGGGTCTTGGGTTTGATTCTGGTTTAGAGCATGTGCCATGTTTGCAGCCTTGATCAGAGCACATGCAAGAGGTAACTAAGTACACTGATGTCTCTATGTCTCTCCCCCTCCCTTCTACTCTTCCTAAAAATCAATAGAAAAAAATATCCTCAGATGAGGATTAGCAACAATAAAAAAGAACGTATCAAAACCAAGGATAGAAAAGATTTTGAAAAACCAATGCATGTTCATTATCCAATTCACCTGCCAAAACTAATGCCGATGGATAACCACATAATCTCATGTTGTGACAAGCTATTGTACAATGTTGGTATCAGAATTATCCAATAAGCTTCTCTCTACTTAAGACACAGATCTGAGGAGCATGCCCTCGAGGTTCTTTTTAACAAGCCTGGAACAGGAGCCCAGGGATATGCGATGTCAGAAGGCTTCTGGTATGTGAGAGTTCAGAGGCCATTGCTATTCACTGGGGTTTCAGAAAAATAGAGTGAGTGTGAGAGCTCAGAAATAACTAGGGGGGTGAGAAGGGGAGGACAGATCCACAAGGTCACTGGGCGCGGTGCTTTGTAATGCAGCAGCTACACTTGGTCCTTGGAAGGCGGCGAGTCCCTCAGTGAGATGTCCCTCCCAGGACTTGTCATCTCAGTGGGCTCAAGGCTACAGCGAGGCTGGAGAGGGGTCGGTTCTGGGTTAGGTCCGCCTCAGTTTGTATCTGGCTCTATCAGCTAACAGTTACATACCCTTTGTGTCCTTGACTCCCCTAGTCTGTCTTTTTGTCTCTGAATAAACATAATACTTTTCTCATTGTTGTGAGGATTCTCGGAGCACAGCTCTGCAGAGCACTCAGCTCCCAGCAGAGCACTGTGCCTGAGAGGGACGGGCTGTTGTCTGTCCACACGCAGAGCAGCATTGCTGTTAGCCTCTGGGAAGGAAGAGCGGGGCAGTACTGCACGGCCCCACAGGCAACAGAGTCCTGGCTGGCTAGTCTGCGATGCACCTCGGCAGCTCCAGCTGGTGTTTACGGAGGGCTGTCTCTCCGGCGCCCAGAGTGCCATCACCGGCTGAGGAGCAGCATGTCCTCACAGTCCAGGTTAGGGAAAGCCAGCGAGCCTTCTCTGGTCTCCCACTTCCCAGGAACTGGCAGAGATTGGTGAAGACCTCCAGGCTCAATCCCCATGGGCCCTGGGATCCCTGGAAACATTTCCTCTCTCTCCGCATCGGACCCTGCTGGACACCTCCTCCTCCTTGAAGCCATCGCACCTTGGTCCTGAGAATCCCGGAGCCCTCCTTGGTCAAGGTCCTTCACAAACGCTACATTAAATGACAAGTGTCCGTATAAATAGAGGAGGGAGACCACGGAAAGCCACATGAAGACAGAGCCAGAGATTGGGGCCATGCTGCCAGAAACCAAGACACGTGGGGCCACCAAGAGCTGGAGCGACAGGGAAGGAAGTCTCCCCTAGAGCCTTCGCGTGGAGCCTGGTTCTGCTGACACCCTGGTTTTGGACTTCTGGCCTCCAGACCGTGGGAAAATAAATGTCCTTTCTTTTAAGCGACCCGAATTTGCGGTAATTTGGTATGGCAGCCCTAGGGAGCTGATACACTCATCCTTCAGGGATTGGTTCATACATCATCTCCTCCAGGCAGTCCTCCCGAGTTTCTCCTGCCATCACGCCCCTGTCAGCTTATATAAGATTAGAGGCTTGGTGCACATCCCTTGGCCCGGCCTGCGGGGATCGGGTCGAAACTGGCTCTCGCCATTCCCTGAGAGGTCCTGGATTGCAAGAAGGTGCAGGCCAGGCTGAGGGACCCCAACGGGGCACTATAGGGATGGGAAGGGACTGCAGGGGAGCTCCAGTCCCAAGATAACCTACCAGTCAGAGTGGCTGCCCCCTGGTGGTCAGTGCATGTTATAGCGACTGGTCTACAGAATGGTCAGACACTTAGCATATGAGGCTTTTATTATAATACATAGGATTCCCTGTTTGACTCTGTCTCACTCAATATACTCCTAAAAGACAGCACATGGGGTTCTGTTCCCAACTATAATATGAGCACTGCTCCAGGAATGGATCAGGTGCATATCCACACCCACGCATTAAGATCTCATCCCCTGTGCACCTCCTATGGTGTGGACATCATGCCAGGGACTACCACACGTTACCTCATTGCATCCCCTCAGCAGGCCTAGGAGGTAGGAACCATCATCTCTGTTTTATAGAGGTGGAAGCTGAGGGCAGCAACTTGCCCAAGACCATCCGTTAGCAGAGTTAGCCTCTATATCCAGAGCTCTCTAAGTCATAGGTCCCAGTAAGCATGAGCATGACATTTTCAAAAGACCATTAGCCAACTGGAAGAGGGGGTATTGGGTAAGAGTGGGGAGAAGGTGGGGTCTTAATTAGCTAGTTTTTGTTGTTGTGTTGTTGTTTGTTTGTTTTTAGATATATTTTTATTGATTGCATAAAGGAAGGGAGAGGGAAACATCAATGATTGAAACATCAATGATGAGAGAGAATCATTGATTGGCTGCCTCCTGCACTCCTCACACTGGGGATAGAGCCCACAATCTGGGCATGTGCCCTGATCAAGAATCAAACCGAGGCCTACTGGTTGGGTCAATGCTCAACCACTGAGTTATGCAGGCCCGGCTTAATTATCTAGTTTTGAGACAGAGCCAGTGTGTGTGTGTGTGTGTGTGTGTGTGTGTGTGTGTGTGTGTAAATGGAAATGAGGGTCCTAGGTTAGCAAACTCCCGATTAACTCATCATGCAGCATTAATGTATCACAGCAACTTCAATTCTGAGGCCTGTGAGAAGGGGCCCTGTGATGAAGGGGGTAAGAAAGGAGAAGGGGAAGCAGCAGAGAAAAGAAGGAAGAAAACTAAGTATGGGAGGGGTGGGGGCAGAAGTCTGCTAAGCTGGGAAGCAGAACATGTTTTCCTTTTACTCTCCCCTTTCCTCCTGCCCAGGCCTCTGCCCGCTTCTGGTGGCCATGTTGCCAAGGTATCAGAGAGTACACATCAGAGGTGCTGTCTGAGCACCCACTGTGGCATTAAGCCAGGAGTGGGAGGCTAAATAATGGTCCCCCTCGCCGAAACCTGTTTGGCTCAGTGGATAGAGTGTTGGGCTGCAGACTGAAAGGTCCCAAGTTCGATTCCAGTCAAAGGCATGTACATTGGTTGTGGGCACACCCTCAGTAGGGGGTGTGCAAGAGGCAGCTGATCGATGAATCTTATTGATGTTTCTAACTCTATCCCTCTCTCTTCCTCTCTGTAAAAAATCAATAAAATATATATTTTTAAAAATAATAGTTCCCCAAAGACATCCATGTCCCACTCCTGGAACCCACACACGTTATTTTATATGGCAAACGAGGACTTTGCAGATTTGACAAAGGGAAGCACCCCGAGTCGGGGAGATTATCCAGGCAGCCCTAAATGCAACTGCAAGCATCCCTACAAGAAGCAGGAGATCTGACCCAGAGAAGAGAAGGCCATGTGACTGCGGAGGTGGGGACTAGAGGGAGGCGCCCACAAGCCAAGGAACGCTGGTCACCATGGAGCCAGAAAGACAAAACCAGATTCTCCTCTCGCCCCTGCAGAAAGCATGCGTCTGTGGACACCTGATTGCAGCCCGTGCTCCTGCCTGCAGACTTCCGACCTCCAGCTTGTGAGAGGGAAATTTCTGTTGTCTTAAGCCACAAGTTTATGGTAATTTTTTATAGCAGTCCCAGGAGACAAATACACCAGGTTTTACTCCATCTTAATCAAACCCTGTCTCCTTGGCTGCCTCCTTTGAGGGCGTTCAAGAGGAACAAAACCCAGTTAGACCAATTCAGCCCAACAAAAGCCCCTCGTGCTTGCAGAGGCAACACAGTTCTTAAAGGCAAGGGTTTGCCAACCCTTGAATTAATGTCTAATTGCTCAGGTTCATATAAAGAAACAAAGTGAACGAAAACTCCAAGCCATGGGGGGCAAGTTCAGGGAGGTGGGCCAGCAAACAGGTAAATGAGGGGTGCGGGTCAGGCCTCAGAGCCATCCCCTTAGCCAGGTTCTTTTTTCACTCACAGAAACTTGGAGATTCTCCAAAAGCTCTGGGATCTTCCTCAGGGACTCCAATGCTGCCGGCCCAGTCCCAGTGCCCGGTGCGGGCACAGAGTAAACGCTGAATCTGGGGACAGTGAGTGAGAATGGCAGAGCGGGAGGGGCGGAGCCTGGCCACACCTGCGCACACAGATCGGTGCCTGTCAGACCTTGCTCACTGCCCAAACAGGGGAACCTGCTGTTAACATTCCTGCAACTTACATTTCTCTTTAACATGAATCTCTTCCCCTCGGTCTGTGTTACTTATTGCCATTACCTCTTCTTTTCAGTAACATATATCCATTTTTTCTGTGCAAATTTGCCCCTGGAAAGCAGATAAGACCTGTATCCTGTGAAAAGAACTCCCCTTAATTCTAAGCCAAAACTCCTCAGTGATCACTTCTGGATGGCCACTCAGATTAACACAGAGCAAAAGCTGTGATTATCAGCTCCCAAAGAAAGCCAGTTGCCTAGAATAATCAAAGCTCATTATGGACATTCACAGCATCTGTTAGATACTTGTAAGCGATGTTAACATTAATGAAAAGGGGGGGGGGGAGCAAGAGCCTGAGAAAGGCTCTCAGTGCTCATCTATCCTGCAATCTCCCTAAAAGTATTCTTTCTCTCTCAGTGGTTATAGTTACACTTCCCTAGTTATTTAAATATTTTTAAAATAGATTTCAGAGAGGGAGGGACAGTTAGAAACATCAATAATGATAGGTAATCATTGATCAGCTGCCTCCTGCGTGTCTCCCACTGAGGATCAAGTCTGCAACCCAGGCATGGGCACTGCCCGGGGATCGAACCATGAGCTCCTGGTTCATAGGTTGATGCTCAGCCATTGAACCACGCCAGTGGGGCTCCCTTAGTTCGTTAAAAATCCAAAAGTAAATGGCGAACTATGACCCGAAGGGGCCATGTGGGAGACTCCTATAGAATTAGCTCCAGCATCGCTGCCCAGGCAATCGTGGAGGCTCTGGTCCCTGTTTTCCTTCCTTCAGCACAACCACACAGAGCTGCATAAATGAGCTGGTGGCCTCGGGGAATCAGTATCTGCACTTAACAAGATCCCCAGTTGATTCAGGCACTTCAAAGCTTGAAAAGCCCTGCTCAGACCAAAGCTCAGGCCGCCATTTGGCATTGGACAGCTGGTGGCTACCTGATGGGCAAATCCCAGGTGGGAATGGCCACCCCGCAATGGCAGCAAGAGAGCCAAGGTGGGGACTTCTGGGCTGAACTAGTGGGATGGATTAACTGCCTCATTGAAAGGCTTCCCCCAACAAGGGGGCTTGCTGGCCCTGCTTGTTCCAATTCTGTACAAGGGATTTATGGCACGGCCCCTTCCAGGATGCAATACTTCTAAGTGATGTTAACATTAAAAAAAAAAAAAAAAAAGAAAGAAAGAAAGAAAGAAAGAAAGAAAGAAAGAAAGAAAGAAAGAAAAGAAAAGAAAAGAAAAAGAAAAAAGAAAGAAAAGCAACAACTGCATGCACGTCTCTCCAGGAGTGTAAACGCTGACTAATGTTTCATCAGCGTTGTCTAATTTCTAAGTAGTCTTCCTTCCCAGCTTCTCTTTGGCATTGATGCTTATCATTTGAATCACTTGAGATGACCATGCTGGGGAGAGCCTTTCTCAGGCTCTCGCGCTGGGGGAACACCGCTGGCCAGCAAGCACTGGGTGATGGCACCAGTGGAAGGGCTTACAGAGGCTCCTTTGCCCAATTTTGGTCAATTTAAGAAATTACTGTGACCTTTTCAGGGAAAGTGAAGCTTTCTTGGTGATGAGATAAAGATAGGAAAACAGCCCTAGCTGGTTTGGTACAGTGGATAGAGCGTCGGCCTGCAGACTAAAGGGTTCTAAGTTCGATTCCTGGTCAGGGCACATGCCCAGTTGCAGGCTCTATCCTTGGTGTGGGGCATGCAGGAAGCAGCTGATCAATGATTCTCTCTCATTGATGTTTCTCTCTCTCTCCCTCTCTCCCTTCCTCTCCGACATCAATAGAAATATATCTTCAAAAATATGAAAATACCACACAACACTGCAAACCCCACAGATACTGCTCTAGAAAAGCCGCTTATGTAACAGGAAGAGATTTCCATGCAAAATAACACCATTGGTTGAGCGGGGACACCGGGTTTTAGGTGTCTTGCCTATGTTTGCTGACTTCATGCCAGTGGCCACCTGTGACCTGTAGGTACAGTAATTATCTCCATTTTACAGAAGAGGAAACTGAGGCAGAGCAAGATCCAGTGACCAGCCCAAAGCTTCGCCCTGTCAGTGGTGGAGCTGGAATTTGAACCGCTCTTCATCACTCTGCTCTCATTTGGGGCAGAAACACGGTTAAGGTCGGGAACACTATCACCATCCGAGGAGGAGGGCTAAGGAGGAGATGGCTAGGAGGTCCCTGGCCGCACTGCCTGTTCCCTTGAGCCCCAAACACACACGGGGACTCGCAGCCCTGGGCTAGCCCTGGAGCCCAGTTCCCAGCAAACAGGGAAATTAACCAGTTTGCACAGAATGAGACATGGGCATGGACGGTGCCTGCAGCTGTCGGTTAACACCAGCGGTAAGAGGATCAACGCCCCCGTCTGTCCGCTGGCTTCACAGGGGATTGGGGTGAGGCGTGCGCATTCCCATTTACCCATTCACGTTGGTTAATTTGGACGATAGGGGTTCTGGTTTAATCCCTTTGTGTGCCAGTGAATACACAGAAACGGACAACCCCGGAGCGGGCACCCGGGCGTGCGGGCAGAGCAACCTGCGGAAGGGTGCGGTGTGTCCGGCCTGGCACCGAGTAGAAAAGAAACTGCGCCAGGAGACTGAAAGCCAGACCGAGAGGGCACCCTGGGGTGCGGACTGGGCCCAGCACCTCCAGGGCGGAGGCAGGCAGGCAGGATGCTCGCTGGCCCAGCGGCCCCCATGGCACCGGAGTGGCCACTGCGCTCTGGGAGCTCCCCCATTCCCAGGGGAGAGCAGGGCTTCCCCCAATCCAGACTCTGCAAAGAACTGACGACGCTCAGGGGAGAGCCTGGGCCTGGCCCTCCGTCAGCAGCAGAGAGGATTGAAGGGGAGGTGGAGAGCAGAAAAGCAGGGGGAAATGTCTACGGAGACATCTGGTTTCTCAAATGGAAGCGATTAGAAAGACGCGAGAGCTCCCAGGCTCCAAGGCAGGTCATGAAACCAAAGCCATTTTCATAGCTTCCATCTGCAAGAAAGCCCCCCCCGTACCCCCCACACCCCCACACAACACACACACTCACTGCAAGCTGGGAGCCCCCAGAATGCGGGTCCGAGGCAGCAGCCTGGGAGCCAGCCCTGCCGGCGGGGACCAGTCCGGCCCCTGGCGGAGGATCCAGGCAGCGGCGGCAGAGGCGGAGGCGCAGCCAGAGAGCCTCCCCCTCCCTCCCCTTGGGCCTCCCCGGCTCCTGTCGGTGCCTCCCTCCCTCCGCCCCCCTCCCCATGTAGGCGCTCTCTAAAGCCATAAAAAAGAGATCAACTTCTCCACGTCCGCGGGGCCCTTTGCGGTGACAAATATTGATGCCCAAAGTGTCTGCGCTCCGCGGCCCTCAAACGCTCAGAAGAGGCGCCCGCGCAAGGGGGACATAAAAAGTGAACAATGCTGCGAAAATATGTTTGCAGAACATAGACAATCGTTGGATTAGACGTATTCAAGTATGAAATAATGCCTTTTTGTGTCAAAAACGTGGGCGAGGGGCGGGCACAAAAGTTTCCCTGTGGCAGCCCCCCGGCTCACAAAGGGAGCCGTGCGCTCCGGCGTCTCCACTTGGGCGCATGGCTCAGAGCCCTGGGAGCGCGATTGTTTCTCCCTTTCTAATGACATTTACCGGATCAAAACACGCTGTTAATTCGATCAGAAGGCTTCGCCCTCCCTGACAAAGCCGCAACCATGTCTCCTCAAGTTTGTTAAATTGACCAAAATTAGGCAAATGAATAGAGGGGTCTGCGGGCGCCCCCGCTCGCAGGTGACGTCGCATAATGCTCGCGCGGGCCAGCTGCGTGCCCCCTTTTCTTCTCGGCCTCCTCCCCGGCTCTGGGCTGCCCCCCAATCCTCCCCCCACCCCCCTCCCACGGCACACACAGGCCCGCCCGCCCGCCTCTCCTCCCCCGCCCTCGGGCATTATTAAAATGGAGCCCGATGGAAACCATTCACACTTTTCAATGGACATTTTCGTACAGGATAAGAGGCTACAAATTGAGCCTGTTCCTCTCCCTCCCCCGGGCCCCCATCCCCGCGAAGAGGGGAGAAAAGAAAGCGGGGGCCGGGGCCGGGGAGCAGGGGCGCGCCGCGTGCCAGAGGCGGACCGGACGGGAGGGGCGGCGGCGCCCGGGCCTCGTGTGCCAGCCGCGGCCACACCTGCCGGGGCGTCCGGGCGAATAAAGCGGCGTCCACAGAAAGGGGGGAGACGGGCGTGTCACCGAGTCGTGTGAGAAAAGCCTGGGAACAAACGGGGCGCCTCCGTCTCCAGGGGCTCCGCCTGGAGCCCAGCGGAACAGCCTATTAAAGGCTTACTTAATTACTCTAATGGCTCTGGACAGGCTTCACGGCGCGCCGGGATGTGCAAACAGGCCGTGGTGCGAGCCCCGGCGGCGGGACGGATGGAGGGGCGCCGTTGTGTGCGGGTCCTCACCCCCCGGCTGCGCCCCTGCGCCCCGCGCCCCTGGCCACCGGCGCTCACCAGCCGCCGCCTCCTTTTCCAGCCGCGCTGCTGCCTTGCTAATGCCCTCCCCGCCAATCACGTGTCCTTGGGAGGGCCACGTGGATTAACAAAGCTGATCCACCCCCAGCTGGCCCCCCCTCGGCTGCTAATTTTTTTTTTTTTCTTAACTTCTTTAAAACTGATCTTGAATGCATACATCCCTCCGACGCAGCTCCCTAATCCTGTGGCATCATTCAGCCCGTGAATGCGCCTGGAGCCCGGAGGGCCACCTTATAAGCAGCCCCTCGGGGCGGGGAGCGGCAGTCCACCTGGGCCCCGGAGAGGCGGAGAGGCGGAGAGTGGGGAGAGTGGGGAGAGTGGCCGGTGCGCCCCGCCTGCCTCTGCGGAGCGCGCTCCCCAGGATGTCTCACCAGCTCAAGGAGCGCAGAGTGAGTGGCTGCGGCTGAGGCTCCTGCGCTCAGATGCCGGGCACTGACTCCCCCGCGGCCACTAGCTGGGCAGAGGGCAGAGATGGCCACCCGGCTGGGCGGAGGGCAGGGACGGCCACCCGGCTGGACGGAGGACAGGGACCAGACCATGCGTGACCTCTCCTGGAGAGAAATTCTGAGTGGTCTGGGGAGGGGATGAGGATGGAGGGAAGAGCCCAGGCCTAGTGGCCACCTTCCCACAGCCTTGGCCCTCAGCTCGGGGTGCAGCCCGGCGAGCAGGGAGACTGGAAGGGAATGCCCACACAGGTGCGGGACGAGGGCAGAGCTCGTTCCATCCCAGTGTGAGAGGCAGGGACCCCGCCCGGGGCAGGGCGAGTTCCTGGGCAGCAGGGGAGCTGGGCAGACGGTGGTCAGGGGGTTGCCATAGGATTCCCACTCCCTGGGTAAAGCCATCGGAGATTCACAAACTTCTGTTCGCAGAGAACCCGAGTTTCGCACAAAGTGATCGAAAAGCGGAGGAGGGACCGCATTAACCGCTGTTTGAACGAGCTGGGCAAGACGGTGCCCATGGCCCTGGCGAAGCAGGTAACGTATGGCACTGAGCAGGTGCCAGATGCCGGGACCCTCTGCGCCCGCCCGACACCTGATGCCGGGGTCGGGGGACAGAGGGGGCCTGTTCGGGAGCCTCCCTCCGCGCCCTCTCAGTCCTCTCCGGAGCGACCCGCGCCGTCGGGCCGGCCTGCGCCTGCCTGCGGTGAGGACCCCTCTCCCCTGCAGACCTCCGGGAAGCTGGAGAAGGCGGAGATCCTGGAGATGACCGTCCAGTACCTGCGGGCGCTGCACTCGGCGGACTTTCCCCGGGGAAGGGAGAAAGGTGGGCATGGCTGGGCAGAGCCAGGCCTGGCAGGGAGCGCGCCACACGCACCCGGGGAGGCGGGAGGAGTAAGAGGGCGCAGCAGCGGAGCGGCGGGTCCTGCAGAAGCTCGCGGGCAGGGCTGGAGTTTCTGGGCTGGTTGGCTTCCGTGGCCTCCTCTCAGGTGAGGAGGGGCAGAGCCGGCCTCAGGAGAAAGGCCTCCGCTGCTTCTCTTCCTTCTCCGGACTGGGGAGCGGGAGGAGGCGCACCCATGGGGACTCCAGCCAGACAGTGTGGCGGGAGGTGCCTGCGCCCGTCCGGGGCTCCCGGCAGGGAAGGGGCCGCTCAGTGTCCCTCCCGCCTGTGACCTCCCCGCCCCTCCGGCAGAACTGCTGGCCGAGTTTGCCAACTACTTCCACTACGGCTACCGCGAGTGCATGCGGAACCTGGTGCACTACCTCACCACGGTGGAGCGCCTGGAGGCCCGGGACACGGAGTACGCGCGCATCCTCGGCTTCCTGCAGTCCAAGGCGCGCCTGGGCGCCGCGCCCGCCCTCCCGCCGCCGGGGCCCCTCCCGGAGCCCGATCTCTCCTGCCCGCTGCACCCCGCGGGGCCCGAGCTCGGGGGCCACAGCCCCGGGGAGGCCGCCGCGTTCCCGCAGGGGGCGCCCCCCGCGCCCCTCCCCTGGCCGCCCTACCTGCCCGGCGCGCCCGCGGCGCTGCCCAGCCCCCCGCAGCCGCACAGCCCCTTCCTGGCGCCAGGGCAGGGCCTGGACCGCCACTACCTCAGCCTGATCGGCCACTCGCACCCCAACGGCCTCAGCCTGCACCCGCCCCAGCACCCCCAGGCTCTCTGACAGCCGCCGCCCTTTCCCTGGGCCCGGGCTGCGCTGCTCAGGAGATGCCACATGTTGTACAGATGTATATAGGGCGCCAGCAAAAAGGGGATGGGGAAGGCCAAGGGCAAACAAGTCTTCTGAAGATCTCTCGGCAATAAACGTTTTCTGTTAAAGACCCACAGAGATGGATCTCTTTATCTTCTGCTCCTCCACAATCCCACCCTCGGAGGTGGGACTTCCAGGGGCCAAGGCGACGGCCCTCGGCCCTCGGTGATTTGGGGGGTCGGGAGGAGGGTGTTAAGTGGAGGTGTCGCTCGGGGACTGGATTTTGAGGCTCCCCTGAGGCTGCAGACAGCTCCCACCCCACATGTATCCTGGGCATTTGCTTAGGAGAAGGGCAGACACAGTAACAGGGTTCTGGGTTCTCAGATAATGCAAGTCCAAGGACTCTCCCCGAACTGGCTTTGGGGGACTGGCCCCAGCTCACACTGGCTGCCCTTCCTATCCCACGACAAGGCCCCGGATGTAGGCACCCGCTGGTCCGGAGAGTGGTGACACCCAGGCCCACGACGAGATTTACAGCCGTAACCTCTGAATATATGTAACTTCCGAGTATGGCTTTAAAGCAATATCCGAGGGAGATTTTTGTTTCGTTGTTTTAAGTCCTGCTCCGGAGGGCTTAGGGAAGCTGGCATTGCCTTTTACGCACAGAGGGCTCGCTTCCAGGGAGCTGGGCATTGGGGGGCGGAGGGGAGAGAGAGGCCAGCACTGCTAGGCTGGGAGCTGAGCTCCCCAGGGCTGTCCCCTCTGCACACACCCCCATGGGGATCCCCCCTCTGTGCCAGGGCCTGGGGCTCAGATTCTCAGGCCTGTAAGCAAAGGTTTCCCCTCCTCCTCCATCAGCTAGAGTTGTGTTTGTGGGGGGTTAAATGTTTCCCTGTTATTGATCCTTTTCTTTGTTCCATCTTTTCTTTTTGTCCCCGTTAGCTTTAATGGCAATTACGTAAAGAATTCGAAATGATGTAGCAGGTTTTCCTGTGTCCAGGGGCCATGTAGCTCCACTGGGATGGTCCGTCTCCTCCCAGATTAGCTGGAGGACGATAATTAGCTTATTCCGTCTCTGTGGACAGGGCTTAAGGGAGCTCTGACCTGCGCTGTTTACTGAGGTCATGGAAGAGGATGACCTGCAATTTGTAAACCATCAACCTTGACTATGCAGAGGCAGGACCAAACAAACCGCCTCTTACATCCTGATGCCCATTCACTGAAACCTAAGTGTGTATGTGTTGTTGTTGTTTTTGTAGGGGGCGGGGCGGGGAAATTATAAACTTTAGAAAAGGTCTTATAAGTGGTTCTTGTCCTTCCATGCACTCCATGTCGCTGCAGCACTTCCCTAAAAACTGGGGTGTGCAAACCAATATCTCTTCCTTCGTGAACTGATACAGCTGAAAGTGAGTGTAAGGCCAGGAGGCCTTCTGGATAACAAATACACACAGAGCAATATGGGGCGGACACAAATCCAGCAAAATGGGAGCATGCTCAGCGCCTATTATTGGGACACATGTCTTACACCCATTTTCCTCGGCGCGGGGCACAGAATCCGAGGAGGGCCTCTCAGGCTTTTCACCTCTGAGCATTAAGCCTGTCTGAATTCCCCCGGCAGCGAAGCATTACCGATATAGTGTTACCCTGGAAATATAAATTATTAATATATTCAGCATTTTTGTCACTTCTCAACTGTTAACCAAATTAGACAAAACTTCCTTTTGCTAAGTAGATTTTCTCTCTGGGATTAGCTCTGGAAACGCACAGGCCACCACAGTAAGAAACTGGGGCCATTTACATATAATTCTGCAAACTTCCACTGGCCCATGACAGTCTTTGTACCTCCAATGTTGGTATTCTTGATTTTTTTTTTCTTTCTCATTTAACTGTGGAGGATAAAACCCTGCTTTGGATTTACAATGACTTTAGGATAAAAGTCTCCCTCCCCTTCCTTCCCCCTTCGTGTGTGTGTGTGTGTGTGTGTGTGTGTGTGTGTGTGTTGTCCTTTTCTGAAACCTTCATCCAAAGTTCCAATTCTCCAGGCTTGCCTAAAAGTCAAATGTGGAGTACTTTTACTTTGCAAAAGGTTCAAAATGTCACTACAAAATGGCCTTGATTCAAATCGGAGAGATGCTTTAACGTGTCTTTCCTGTACTTTCTCGGACAACACATTGCTTCCAGCCTTGCGGTCCCAAGCCCCCCAGCTCCTCCCCCTCCGTCTGAGTCTCTCAGGCCCAATCCCTCCACTCTTTCTTTTAAGTAAGTTGTATAGTAATGGTTTCCAAGAGAGGCTCCGCCGAACCCAGAAATAACAAAAACCGTGGCTTTGGCTGGAGGTGACCATTGTGGTGCCTCTGAAAGGGGCGCCCTCTTGCTTCTTGAGCTTCATCCTTGAGTGGGCAGGAAGAAAAATAATCGCCCCATGAAATCAAAGGTTTTCTCCAGGGGCTGGAAGAACAAAGCGGAGGGCTGGCTCTGGGTGTGTCCTGTGGCTCCGCAGAGCGAGAAGGAGGCGCTGCCAGGCACCCCAGCCGCGGGCCGAGGGCGGTAATACAGAGCTCACTTGCGCTTCCAAGCGTGTTGGACAAACACAGCGCACATATCGCATATGGTGGGGCCTCCTGTCTAGGCTGCGAGATGCCAGGCAAGGAAGGTGGAGAAGCAGGCATGTGCCTACCTGACCCCCCACAGGTACGGACTCCCAGAAACCTGGGATGGGTGTCTGCCCAGAGTAACACACCAAGAAAAGAAAGGAGATAAGGGATGTGCAGTTAGGAGCCCAATAAATAGACTTGTGCAACGGCTGAATACAGTGCCCAGTGGTGCTGGGCTTAGGATCCTGCATCTCCTGGGGGCCTCTTGTTTCTGGCCTCTGTTCCCTCCCCTCTTCCGCAGAAACTGGGAAGTACTCATGCAGCCACCCAGTCATCTGCTGAACAGTCTGCACAGTCGGAGGAGTTGTCGGAGGGAGCAGCGGCCCTGCTTCTCTCTGCAGTGTCCACCTGTGTTCTGAGCAGGAGATGACGCTTGGTCTGCACGATTAAGGGGCAGGCCCACCGAATTGGAGCCCCCAACCGTAGGATGTGAATTCAGAACTAGCCTGATGGGGGCTCAGATCCTTTCATGTGGGAAAGATCCAAGACGGGGCTGATTCTACCCTCTTTTCTGCCACCCTAGTTGTTCAGCCTGTGGCTTCTGCAGCCAGAATGCCCAGCTTTGTACCCGCTCTGCTGAGTACTAGCTGGGTGCCATGAGGCAAATTGCTGAGCCTCTTCATGTCTGTTTCAACATCCGTAACATGGAGCTATTAAAAGCACATACACCTGATAGGGTTGCTACGAGGATTAAGTGAACTGGTACATTCAAAGCACTCTAGACAGTGCTTGAGCCCCAGTGAATGTTCAATACATGTTAGCTGTTATAATTATCTATTCTTCCTCCCTTCTCCCAAAGAGTCAGATCCTTGGAGCCACCTCAAACTGAAAATCAAAATTCGAAAGCAAATCATGAAAAAATTTTAAACCTCAGGGCTTGTTCTTACACCCCCAAGGCAAGTGGGGGTTGGGAACTCCTTCTTCATCCTCCACCCAGGTCAACTCATCCTTCAAGTGATGGCTGGCCGTCAGAGCCCCTCTGAACTGTGGAAGGCTCTCTCCCCACTCTTTCTCATACAGGAACCTGGCCTCATGTTATCTGGCACTAGCTCATACACCTGCACTCCTACATTCTCTCTCTGGGCACATATTCCAATGCCTATTCACACACAAATCTTTTTTTTTTTTTTTAATCAATCTTGATTGTTCATATTATTACAAAGGTTCCTCATTTCTTCCCCCCTCCACCAGGTTCCCACCCCACCCTCTGCCCTTTCCCCACTCCCCATTGTCCTCATCCATAGGTGCACAGTTTATGTTCAGTCTCTTCCCGCACCCACCACTCCCCTTTTCACACACAAATCTTGACCATCGCAAATTCTTTCTTGAAACACTAGAGGCCCAGTGCACAAAATTCATGCATTTGGGGAGCATGTGTCGGGGGGAGATCCCTCAGCCCGGATTGAGAGAAGGTGCAGGCCAGGCCGAGGGACCCCCACCAGTGCACAATTGGGGCCATGGGAGGTTGGCCAGCTGGGGAGGGACCACAGGAGGACTCCAGAGTGAGTCTGGCCCATCTCGCTCAGTCCTGATTGGCCAGACCCCAGCAGCAAGGTAATCTACCAGTTGGAGTATCTGCCCGCTGGTGGTCAGTGTATTCATAGTGACTGGTCAGCTGGTCGACTGGTCAACTGTCTGCCCCCTGGTGGTCAGTGCACATCACAGAAAGCAGTTGAGCTGCCTTAGCATAGTATGCTTTGATTGGCTGGACGACTGACCAGATGACCAAACATTCAGCATATTAGGCTTTTATTCTATAGGATGGAGTAAAGGAACTAATTCAATATTTACTAATGATACTTCCTATGGCAGCTGCATGCTCTTTTCAGCTTTCTCTCAATTTCCCCCACTTGGGTCCTTTTTATCTATTCCCTTCAGCAGCTGGCTGCTCCCCTCTGGGCTCTGGACCCAATTCTTGGTGAGGGTGAAACTCGTCTGCAGAAGTCCAGGTCCAGAGCCTGTCCCCTAAGTCTCACTCCCTTTCCACTTGGCCTTCAGCTCTGATTCTAACTCATTTTCTGATTGCTCAGTTCCAGACACCTGATTCCCCATGTACCTGGGGCCTGGTGTAGGGATTTATCCATGTAGTTATATGTGTCCCATGTGGACAGAGATCACTACAGCAATAACTCTTAGTGTCTCTCAGCAGCCCTCCTCTATTCCTCAGCTACCTGACTGGGGTGTTCAGAAGGCAGACCCAGGCATGCTCACCTCTGCCCCTTCCTCTCTGGGTGCGAACCTGCCCACAGGAAGCAAGCAAGAGTTCCCTCTGGGCTGCTGGGGAGATTTCCAGCTTCCTGTGCTTTTTTAAGATTGAGTTTAATCTGACATGAAATGCTGCAATCTCACTCTCTCTGCAGAGTGAAGTCACAGCCCCCACTCAGTCGCAAAATAGACATTTTTATCTCCACCTGATATCTACATCTCTAATAATTCTAAGCACTGATGGGAGAAAAAATTACTTTATTTATTGAATATCCTAAACCCCAGGACCTGGGTGCCTACACGTGTGCAGGGAGGAAGACACAGGCATTTGCCTGCATCCATCAGGTGGCACAGGTCCAGGACTGCCTACATGTGTGAGTGCACAGGATGCCTGCCAGTGTACACAAGTGTGCACATGATGGACAAACTGGGCCAAGGAAAGGGCTGCCCACACAAAAACACTGCTAGGCTATAGCTGGAGGGACCCTTCTATTTCCAGCTCGCTTGGAAGACGGGCAGCTGTCATTATGAAGGTCTGCTCATCTGTCCCATTATAAACTTGGACAAAGCCTCTTCCCAGTAGGAAGAGCTGAAGCAGAGCATTAGGGAGGCAGCAGATAGTGTTACGGGGTCGGGGAGATAGCAGGAAAGTTACCCAAACCATAGAAGAGGGTGGTGGGAACTTGGAGCAGGAACTCTGGGCTGAGCTTCGGGGAGAGGGTGCCAGGTGAAAGGACCACAAAAGAAATGGGCATCTGGGCATCTTTCGCTCTCTCTATTCCCAACTAGCCTCATTTATTATGTGTAGCTTAAAAAGCAAGAGTCAATAAAATATAGTACTTAAAGCTTTATGACTATAATGAGACGTTCTGACTACCATATTTCTGGAAGCCCTGGAACTGTCAAATTATATAGAACTGAATAATAATTATTCTGAACCTGAACCCTAGTCTGATGATGGCCCAAATATGTGTGGTGAGGAGAGGCTGTGGGGGAAGGCATGTCATCGCTGTAGCATGAATTCCAGAAGGAAGAAGGTGATCTAAGAAGTTCTTAAACTATAATTGAAAATAGAAAGGTAATCTCTAAAAACTACCGGAAGTAGGATTTTATACCTGGTTCCTTGGTATAAAAGAACACATAACAGTGAGACCACAATGCCAAAGCCTTACAATTATGAGTGACCGGAAGAGACACTGGAAGGCTGAAGGTGCTTTGGGTTGGATAATGGGGTTTAGGAAACAGGAATGCCCAGAAAGCATCAAATGACTCTCTATGAGGACAGTCCTGCAGGGAATAACCAAGTGCTTGAGGTAAAGAGAATATACTAATATGATGGCCTTCTGTTTGTACCTGGTAGAGGTTTGGGGCTTCCGGTGTGGGCTGTGGTTTGCAAGCTTCTTGCCAAAAAGGATTTGGGGTCTATTTTCCCATCTAACTTCTGGCCATACTTTGACAGGTCCTGATAAGCCTCATCGTCATAAAGGAGGACTTGGCTGACCTTACGCGCTGACCGGAATTCTGGGGAGGAAAGGCAGCCACTACTGTCGACATGTTAGCTTCTTAAAAACCCTCTGTAGGGTCTCCCAGTCACCCTGGTGCTAACAGGAGAGGAAGTTATTATACAAACGCCTCCTTCCCAAATAAATATATCAAACCATAAATGTTTCCTCATCTTCTCTCGACATGTTAGCTTCTTAAAAACCTCTGTAGGGTCTCCCAGTCACCCTGGTGCTAACAGGAGAGGAAGTTATTATACAAACGCCTCCTTCCCAAATAAATATATCAAACCATAAATGTTTCCTCATCTTCTCTCCTTTCTCTACCTGCCCCCTTTCACCTAATCACCAGCTTTTTTCTCTCTGTTTTAAGTTAGGCTCCAGTTATCCTGAAGGATTCTTTTGGGGCCATTAATCGAGGCAAAGCCATCCCACTGCAATAGAAAGGAAACCACTGTGGCCTTATTTCCAGATCTATCCTCACTCCAGGTAGACTCAATCTGCCACTCCTTGATTCACCCCTATTCCTTGAGCAGCCTCTCTCCCTTCTCCAAAACTCCATATCCAAAGAGTCATCGTCTTGTTGATTTTACCTCCTATATATTGAATCCATTCATTTCCATCTATTTTGCCACAGACCAGGCTGCCAATGTCCCTCTTCAGCTTCCTACCAATCCTCCAGCCTCCATTTTGCTTCTTCAAATTCATTTTCAACATAGCCGCAAGGGTGGCTTTTTCCTACAACATATCTGAAAGGCCTCTGTTTGGAATTATTCAATGCCTGCCCATTACTCTCAGGACAAAGTCAGAGCTCTTTTTCAGGTCTTCCCACTGCATACTTCTCAGGCCTCGTTCCTCAACACCACCCAAGATGCACATCAGTCATACTGAGAGTTCCTCCAAAGTCATGTAACTATACTCTGGCAGGCCTAGGATTTGAACTAGAATATGTTTGCTTTTAAGTCCAGTTCCCTTCCTCCTATGCAACAGCTGCCATCATCAGAAATATGTTCTCACTTTCTTAGAACATATGGTTTGGATCTAAGTTTAGGAATACTCTCCTCTACCTGTATAAAGTTGAGGTCCTCCAGGACCTCAAAATTGGACAGTTGGAGGTCCCAAAATACAGTCCCTAAAATTCAGGTTAAAAAAATAACTGTCACAAACTAATGACAGAAGCAATAAAGTTGGAAACACAATGAAAAGTACAAAGATAATACAAAAGCACCTATAATCCCTCCATCTAGATATCAGCTCTAAGATTCTGAATGTGTTCCTTAAAACCTTTCTATGGACACACTATTTAAAATAAGTTTTAAATACTAATCCATGAATTTGGTGTAAAATGTTAGAAGTACGAAGGGTCCGTAGTGAGGAGTCCCCTGCCCCTTCTGCCCACCCACCCAGTGCCCCTCCTAGGAAACAACCACCATTCCCAGTTTTTAAATGTTCCCTTTGAAAGACAGTCCAGGCATACACATAACCTGAGTGATTTTTAATCTCCTCTTTTTAAAACATGGGTCCTGGTAGGAGTGAGCACGAGCACGTATCTCATTCTCCTTAGTCTCTAGTACTGACTCACCTCCGGCTCTCCGCCACATTCATTCAGGCTGAGGCACAGGCCAGTCAAAGCGCCTTCACGTCTGCCCTGCTGGTCCGTGCGGCATGAGAGGCGTCAAGTTCCCGGATTCTTCCCCGATCATCCCGTAACTGCCCCCCCTAAGAGAAGAATCGGAAGAATGGGATGTGAGTCTTCAGCGGGGCTACCCGTGTTTCGAGACGTGTGCTGCTACATCACCGCTCTCCGTACGTACAACACCCTTCCTGTAAGGCCTTCCTGCACAGTAAGGGTCACTGGGTCTAACTAACTTGCCTATTCTGACCCCGTACAATTCTGTCTTCCAAAATGCTTGTCATTGCCTAAACTTGCCAAGCTCTCCCCTGCTTGGCATAGGCTCTTTCCTTTCTTCTAGTTCATTCCACCACCATCCCAATCACCTCCCCTCTCTTCCTTACCTGGCAAATCCCACCTTCCCCTGAATGATGTAGGTATGGCTTGTTTGGAAAGCTTTCCCTGATACCTCTATCTTCCCACCCCCCGGCCCCCAATATCATCAGGCACTCCTCCGTGTTACTCATTGCATCTGTGCAAACCTTTATTATCCATTCGACAAATACCAATGAAGTGCCTCTACATGCCAGAGGCTGAGGAAATGGGGGGTGAGCCTCGTGATATCCTGATAGCAGTCATATAGTCACATGGGAAGCAATGAGGAAGCAATTATTAAGGTCTGATAAATGCTAAAAAGAAACATTCCAGGTGCTGGGGGTGGGGGCAGGGAAAGAGTCCAGAGCAGAGCCTCCCAACTGGTCCAAAGGAGCAGAGAAAGTGACATTTAGCTGACATCTGAAGGAAGTACAGGAATTAACCAGGTGAAGTGGGGAATAAAAGGAAGATAGCTTGTAATCTGATGAATGCATATGTTCTGACATTTTTAACTTTAGATATAGAATGGTACCCTATTAACTAGTACAGTTTGGGAAAATACTGATTAATAAATGTGATCTTATATAATTATCTTTAGCATGAAAATTCACTCAATTATGGCATATAATTTAAATCAAATCCCATGTACAGTTTCAATAAGTATTAATATTAAATACAACAGAAATTGTATCAATGGCTTATTTTGAAAGTATATTATTTTTTTCAGATCAAAACTTTACAGATCATGCCCTGGCTGGTGTGGCTCAGTTGGCTGAGTTTTGTCCCATGCACCAAGAGGTCCCAGATTCGATTCCTGGTCAGGGCACATGCCTGGGTTGCAGGCTTGATCCCCAGTAGGGCACATGAAAGAAGCAGCCAATCAATGTTTCTCTCTCATCGATGTTTCACCCTCTCTCTCTCTCTAGTTTCCTCTCTCTTCTTCCACTTTCCTCTCTCTCTAAAGTCAATAAAAACATATTCAAGAAACTTTACAGCTCAAAATGAAATGACTAGAAACCCATCTTCCAAGTGTTAGTCAATCCATTTCAGATCTAATTAACTTCATGATATATTTCTTCATTCTTCACTGGTAGTTTCTCAAAAGTGGCACAGACCTGCTTCTTACATCAAATGAGGGGTACAGTTGCCTGGTGCTAATTTGAGTGTTAGCCCAGATAAAATGCTAAAATATTTTCTTTATTATTTTGTAAATATTCTTGAGGAATTTAACAAATATTAATCTGCCTCTTAGATCAAGCAAATCTACAAGGGAGTCTGATTCTTTTATGTATTTGTATGCTTCTGGAATTATCATTGAATAGGGTCTGTATTGTCAACTGTGTAACGGCAGAGGGCGCTCATGAGGTTTTTAAGGCAGCTATTACCAGCCTCTGGCTCCCTCCAAAAAACAGTGCATTAAGTATAAAATGAACAGTACCACAGAGGAACCCAAACACGGAGAAAAAAAGAAAAGAAAAGAATAATAAAATATGATAGAATGTCTTCAAAAGAAAAGTAAAAATGGCTTAAATCAATTGTATAACAAAGGACTGATAGAAACTAACCCTTAGCTCAAACCTACAAACCCAAGTCTCCGACTATCCTTACCCCAAACCCATTGTATCCCTAGGTGCCCAAGACCCAATCACTGCACTGAATCCTTACCATCTTTCTTATGTATCAAAGTTTCTAGGAAGCTGTTTTCAAAACGATTGTGCTTACATTTTCTAAACATGTTTTTAAAACATTCTGTGAAATTCTCTTTGGAGAACAGCTTAAATTGTATTTTTAAAAATGGGTTGTAAACCACAGAATAATGAAAATATATGAGATATAGGCCTTGCAAAGAGTGAGGAAAAGAGTGAGGAAAGCAGGAAGTTGGGGGTTGGATAAGAAGTGACTCCTGTGAGCACAGGAGTGACATGAGAACATGAACAGAAAAGCATTTCCTATTGGGAAGAAATCACAAGTGACGCTGGTACAACTTGCTGTGCTGACATTTGAACCTTCCTGGGCAACAGGCATCAATCTTTAGCATTAACAAGCTGCATACTGCTCTTTATCCTTTATCATTACTTGTCATCATTTAAATATGTCATCAACGAGAACACATAAATGTGTAAAGTACAAAGAAGAAAAAAAACACAATTTTATAAAAATCAACTGCTAACTGCCAAAACCCATTTGGCTCAGTGGTAGAGCATCGGTCTGCGGACTCAAGGTCCCAGGTTCGATTCCGGTCAAGGGCATGGACATTGGTTGCGGGCAAATATCCGGTGGGGGGTGTGCAAGAGGCAACTGGTTGATGTCTCTCTCTCATCGATGTTTCTAGCTCTCTATCCTTCTCCCTTCCTCTCTGTGAAAAAATCAATAAAATATATTTTTAAAAATTATTTTAAAAAATCAACTGCTAACCTTTTCACGTATATTCTTCACTCTCTGCTTTGTGTGTATGCAATATGTTTGTTATTGAGATTATATTTTCATTCTGTCAGGTACATTGTGGAGACAACAGCTTGAGAGTATTCTGGGGCGGCTGAGAGGGACTGTGATCAGGGAGGAGGACTAAATCTTTCCAAGGAAAGAGCTGAAGCAACAACAGCAAAATGTGAATTAATACCTATTGCATCTGGGTAGTAGGTGAATACGTGTTTGCTATACTACTCCCTATATTTTTCTGTAAGTTTGAAATGCTTCCTAACGTCTAAGGTAAGGAAAGGCTAGACTTGTGTTATGACCTCGCATGTAACATGTGTGGCAGTTTTCCTGTTTTGGGGGTCTCTCTTGCGGTAGTCTTCTTGCTGGGAGTATAGACACTTCTGGCTTTTCATAAATTGCTCTTCTGGCTTTTCATAAATTGCTCTCCTGAGCTCCACAGAGCTCAGGAGACCTCCAATGGAGAGTTCTCATTAAAAAGACTGATAACTCTCCTACAGAGAAGGTACAATCATTTAAAGCCCCTCCCTCCTTCGTCAGTAGCAAAGTTTGAACTGTCCCAGTGTCCAGAGAGCACACCTGGGGCCATGAGCACTGCCCACCACGCGGTAACACCAGCATCTGAAGCTGCGTTTTCTCTTTGCCGTCACATCCCTAAGTGATGGATCTTTCGGAGGATGAAGTTTTGCGTTAGTGGCTCAGATATGACACACATGGATATAAATTCATCACTTTTGGTGCCTGCTGCCTGGAGGTTGCTAGGGCTAGAGAGCAGTCGGCACACAAACACCACTGAGGTCAGAAAGCTCACCACCTGGGCATGGCACATGCCAGCATGCTCCTTCAGGGCCTGAGCTAGGGTCTTGCTGACAAGGTCTCTTGACTTCATCTGGGGCCAAGACACTCTGCCTTTTCACAACTCAGATGAGGAACCAAACTCTCAGAGGGCTTTGACAGGTCAGCCTAGGTCATCTGTCCTTCTGCAGAACTGCTGAAAGGCTCCCAAATTTAGGAAAATCCACCTTAAAACAGGATCAGGTAAAAGGGAGTATGTGATGAGACTCTAAAACATAATCGTGTAGTCGATTTCCATGTGGGCTGTGGAGCTGCTTTTCAGACTTCCACGTGGGACGACAGCTCCCAGGGACACCCCCCCTCAAAGGACACTAAGCATCGCAAGACTCTATTTCATACAGCAAGTTTTTAGCTGATGGTCCAGAAGAAGGAAGGAGAAAAGTATGACAAAGAAAATCTCCTTGAAAATCCCAAAGACTTGGCAGTCAGGAATCATGGAAAGCTTTATCAGAACTGCGGAAACAGTCTGTAAATTTTTTAGTGAAAACAGAAGCGAGGAATTTGGTGGCCATTCATTAAGGCTATTCCAGTCAGCCAAGACAGGGTCCCGTCCTCCCCTCCCTGCCGAGGAGCTACCTTGGCGGAGGAGGGCATGAGCAGTGAGTGGGCAGAGCTGACACAGTGAGGAGGCCTCGGCCTGGAGATGGGGATCACAGAGATTGAGAATCCGAAAGGACTCCTGCTGCTGGGTCTGGCCCTACACTGAATGTGTGACCTGAAAATGAGGATGTGGCAGCAACTTCCGGCCAGCTTAAAAAGCAAAGGAAGGAAAAAAGTCCCCCTCTTACCCGCGCCCCCCACTTCCCCAAAGAAGGCCAGCATCTTTCCCCAAAGATCATGGACGTGGCACACACAGCCTGGGCACCGGGGTAGGCGGGCAGACGCCACGGCCTGGTGCTGTCACGGCCAGGGCTGCCTAGCAGGTTCAAGGGGAGGTGGCCCCTTCCTCCAGGGCCCGGGAGAGCTGACAGGGGCACGGCCAAGGGCACTGGATAAAGCGGCTGAGAAAACATGGCGCCCCTTAATGAGTTATTTCTGCGCTTGGGTAACCTAAGGGCTGCTTCGGGAGGCTGGGGACAAAAAACTTTGCAAGCCATTGTACGGAGAAAGGCAGGCACTTTCCACCCTTTCTGGTACTAAAAAGAGGGCCTTTTGGAGTCTTCCTGAGAGATGTGGATTTTAAGGGCGACCTTAGGTCACACAGAACTAATCAAGTGAAAACAATAAGAAAATGAGCCTGACAGTCAGTGAGTATCTGAGGACTTTATCAAAAAGAATTAGAAATGGACAAATTCACTGGGAGCTGCCAGGGATCAAATCTGCAAGGTGGCATTGTGTGGCCGGGATTAAATTATTTATTCATTGTTAATTTATTTATTTATGTATGTGCAAATGACCTTGCTGCTGCAGGTGCTCGGGCGCCTCTGAAAGGGCCAGGAGTTTTAGATCCAGGCCCAGAATGTTGGTCCATTTAACTCATTCTTTCCTTAAGGCGATCAGCACTGACTTTTATCGGAGGAGCTGGAGGGGGACCGGCTGTGTGCAGACGGAGCGGCAGGACCAGAGCAGCCCAGAGGACCCCAGGATTTCACTTCATTCAAGATTCTGGGGAAGGCTCCATGCAGTTTCATGTCCACCAAATTAGCAAATGAATGCTTATGTCAATATGTGAAAAAGCCCTGCTTCGTCCACACAGATAAAAAGCCTCTGGGGGAACTCCAAAAAATGCAGGCTCGTTTTCCTTCCCTTTTTGGTTAATTTAATTTAGTTTTGAAAAGGTCACAGCACTTCTAGAGTTCTACTAAACCCCACAGAAGTACAAAAAATGAAAAAGGTCTAATGGATACTTGATCCTGCACATGCTTGATACAGACTCGTGTGTGACTACTAGAAGAAATGAGGAGATTTTATCAGACATTCTCTGTATCGTGTTTTTTATTTAACTAGGGGCCCAGTGCATGAATTCATGCACCTTGGAAGGAACTGTGGGCTGAGAGGCTGCAGTGGGCACAGGGGCGGGTCTTGGCCCATCCTCTACGCCCCAGCCTGGCCCCTCCCACTGTGATCCTTTGTCCCCTGTCTGCTGGCAGCCCCACTCCTGCCACCACTGCTCCCACAAGTGGATGGCTCACACCCACTGATAGCTATACCTACATCTATTAATGCACAAAAAGATGCTCAAAATCACCCAACTGGTGTGGCATCCCATGGACCCAGAAGGTCCCGGATTTGATTCCAGGTCAGGGCACATGCCCGATTACAGGCTCTATCCCCAGCAGGGGGAGTGCAAGAGGCAGCTGATCGATGTGTCTCATTGATGTTTCTATCTTTCCTCTCTATCTAAAAATCAATAAAAACATATTTTTAAAAAATAATTAGGGAAATGCAAATTAAACACAATGAAATACCACTAGGCATCCATTAGAATGGCTATAATAAAAAAGATACATATTAACAAATGTTGGAGAGGAAATAGAGAAACTGAAACCTTCATGCATTGCTAGAGGTAATGTAAAATGGCACAACCATTTTGAAATACAGTCCAATTTCTTAAAAAGTTAAACATAGCCGAAACTGGTTTGGCTCAATTGATAGAGTGTCACCTGCGGACTGGAAGGTCCCGGGTTCGATTCCGGTCAAGGGCATGTACATTGGTTGCGGGCACATCCCCAGTAGGGGGTGTGCAAGAGGCAGCTGATCGATGATTCTCTCTCATCGATGTTTCTACCTCTCTATCCCTCTCTCTTCCTCTCTGTAAAAAATCAATAAAATATATATTTTTTAAAAAGTTAAACATAAACTTACAATACAATCCAGCAATCCCACTCCTATAAATCTATCAGAGAAATGAAAAGGCATGTTCACACAATGACATGCACACAAATGTTCGTAGGACTGTTATCCATAGCAACAAAAAACTGAAAACATTTTAAATGTCCATCAACTGATAAATAAATAAACAAAATATGGTATATCTATAATCTGGAATACTATTTGGCAATTAAAAGGAATTCATTCTTGATACATGCTACAACATGGATGAATTTGAAAAACATTATGCTAAGTAAAACAAACTAGACACAGAATATATATATTACATGATCACATTTATAGAAAACCTCTAGAAAGAACGAATTTATAGATACAGAGAGAAGATACGACTGTTTTAAAACTGGATTGTGGTGATAGTTCACAACTCAATTCATTTATTCAAATCACTGAGTTACAAACTTACAGTGGATGGATTTGTAAATGATTAAATTTTTAAATGAGTAAATATGTAATTTATATCTCAATAAATCTGGTTTTTTAAAATCACACAGTAGGTAAATATCAAGAAAAGTTATCTTAAAAGAGCTATGATGAATAAACCTAGGCAAAGAAGTACAAGTAGAATATAACTTGGTACTAGATTTCTTCAACCTCCTTAAAAATTTTTAACAAAAGCTTATTTGGGGGGGTTATCCTATGCAATCATACTTGTGGTGTTCCTTTCACAAGGAGCCATTGATTATTTTTACAGCCTTTTATTGTGTTTTGAATTTCTCCCAGTTTTCCTTAAGATTTATTTATTTCCTAAGATTCTGTTAAGTATTTGGCAGTGGATATATTTTTGTGATTCTATTTGAAACTTTGTTTTATTTGAATTCCTGTAATGGAAAGTATTCTAATAAAGAGCAAACATTGACTATGGATATGCTCATATGACATATGGATGCTCATATGACATACCTCTGAGGATGCTCAACTGACCGCATCTATCACATACCCACAGATACTATTTCTGTAAAGTAGTAACCACTACTTATGAGCAATTAAGACGTGATGGAAATGACAGAATATTCCACCTAAATTACCTGTGATAGAGACTTAGCTATCTACCACAACATCTATCTGCTTCTCCTCACTCTCTCCTTCCTAGCTGGACACATTGCTATGCAGGATAAAAGACTACATTTCCCAGGCATCCTTGCAGCTGGGCCTATTCATGTGATTGAACTCTGGCCATTTGTTATAATTAGAAGTGTGTGAGATTTCTGAGAATGTTGCTTACAGTGAACAGACTCAGCTGAAAGGAACCCCCTTCTGCCTTCTCCCTATTTCAGGCATGCCACTAGTACACGCAGGCCAGAGCTTCAGCAAGCGTCAGAACCATGAAGTAACCTTTAACATGAATACCAAGCTTTAGAATGGGAGAGCGGCCTGGCCCCTGATAACACCAGGAAGATGCCTCATCAGCCCTTGGGCTGCATGCTCCATCCTCCTTTTGAGGAATGGAAAACACACCTCTACCTTATTTAACACACAGGGGCCGTATTTCTATTATTGACTCAGAATCTTATCCTAATCAACAAGCTGTCTAACATGAGAATCCAACGGAGTTGTTCTGGCAATCAGAAAGTCCCGATTTAGTAAGTATACATGATTTGGATATTGAGATAAATGAACTTTCCTTTAATGAATGAGAGGAGACAGGAACGCAGGGAAGTAAAGTTCCAGAGCTGTCAGCAACATGGCACTGAGGCCAGCAGAGGAGATACAGTGATACTCAGTAGCCATGGTAACAACAACTACAGCTGCTATACTGGAAGTCATCCCAATAATAGGATTTCTAGAACTATACTTAATGATTGCTGCCTATTGAGGCAGCAAATCGCAAACACACACACACACACACACACACACACACGATCATTTCCTAAATCTGACTTAACTTTTCAAAAGATTAGAGACTTCTCATAAGGTGAAAGCTAAGTCCGTGCAGTTCTTCCTGAAATGCTGATCTAATCAGAAAAACAATTCTCTCAAAATACGAAACTCTCAAACAATTGCAGTTCCTTAAAAATTCTTTTCATTTATTTTAGAGGGAGAGGAAAGAAGGGAGGGAGAGAGATAGAGAAAGACCAATTTATTGTTCCATTGTTATATGTTCATTGGTTGATTCTTGTATGTGCCCTGACTGGAGATGGACCCCACAATCTTGGGGTATCAGAATGATGCTCAAACCAATTGAAGCACCTGGCTAGGCCTTAAAATTCTTAAAAATACAGTAATTGTTGACTCTATATAAGGTAAATATATATCGTGTCTTTGTGGTTTTTCTAAGTCTAAATTATGTGCATTCAGACTTAGTCTCATCAGCTGCTCTGTCCTACTTGTGTGAGCACTTCCTCGTGTTCTCCAGTGAACACAATCATTATGTTATATTTGTATTCTTGCAGATAACATTTAGTGAATACATTTAATGAAACAATTTGATGGTTTCTATGCCCATACAGTGGGGAGGTGGTGGTCGTGGAGGACAGATAATGTGTATGTCCATGTGCTCAGGAACTGTTCTAAAATAAGGCTTTCTGAATGGTGGACTAAGTGTGGGTTGGTAGTTGGGCTCTGGTGCAAATGTATTGCTAATTTAGGCTTAGAAATATTAAATGACTAAGAAAAAGACTTAGATCCATATAAAAGTTAATGCCTGACATTAATCTTTCTTCCAGAGACCTCAGGAAGTCACCTGAGTCTCAGACTCCTTCCTTGTATCAGAAAGATGGACAATTTGACCTATAAGGTATCTTTTAGTGCTAGCTTGCTAAGAATATGAATTTTCTCCTGGGAGTAACATAAAATAAATATACTATAAATAAAAATAGGGCTGGCTGGTGACTCCGTTGGTTGGAGCCTGGTCCCATATCCTTGGGTGAGAGGTTAAAAAATAGTCCATGCATATGAGTAAATGCATTGTCTTCAGATATGCTAAAAATGAACATGTTCTGGGAATCAATTAACGTCCTGATTTAGTAAGTATAAATGATTTGGATATTGAGATAAAGGGACTCTCCTTTAAGATTTCAAGTTACAAGCTATTTTAGACAAGTCAAGCATACGAAGTAAAACTAAAAATACATGGTCCTGTCGAAATCAGAAGGGATTTGGCCTGCATAACTGGCTCTCCACTCCTAATACTTTTAATAGACCTCCTTGATACAGATAGCCTTGGACATCTGCCCTGGCTGAGGGAAACACATTCCAAGCTTATCCCAATGGGTTTCTAAATGCAGCCCTGTGGGAAATAAGTGCTTACAAAGCCCTGGGCCTTTGGCTGGTTTAGACTCCTTTCCCAAGTTTAAAACTCAGTAGGTGATCATTCTAGTCCAGTGGTTGGCAAACTCATTAGTCAACAGAGCCAAATATCAACAGGACAACAATTGAAATTTCTTTTGAGAGCCAAAGTTTTTAAAATTAAACTTCTAACGCCACTTCTTCAAAATAGACGCGCCCAGGCCGTGGTATTTTGTGGGAGAACCACACTCAAGGGGCCAAAGAGTTGCATATGGCTCAGGAGCCTCAGTTTGCCGACCACTGGTCTAGTCAATACAACCTGGAGGGATTTGGGGAAAATCAGAAAGTGTGGCTGGGAAGCTACTCGCAGACAGGTCACAGGTGATAATTTTGATGTTCTAAGAACCTGGAGTCCTCTCACAAGATCCATTTTAAGTTCCTGGAATCCTAAATCTTCTTGAAAGTCACTCATCAACAAGAACCAAAAGTTGCAGGGCAAGAAGTGACTTACACCAAATAGACTATGACTTCATATTAAGTAATACTTAATATTACTGTAGATACCAAGATATTTGGATACCAGTATATTCTTACAAATTCTGGAATAGGCAAACTATGGCAACAAAGAAAGATCAGTGGCAGCCTGAAACTGGGGGAGGAGACTAATGATACAGGATGAGGACGATGTTTTAGATCTTCATTTTAATTATGGTATCCATTTATCAGAATCCATCCAGCCATATGCCTAATTATATTTTCTCTATGCATCAGTTGCTTCGACAGATTTTCTACCAGAGTTTTCCATAACAGAACTGCCAATACAAATCAGAACTCACTGACTAGCTATACATATTGATGAGTATCAATAGTCACATAATACAGAATGTTCTAAAAGAATTATCACTAGATTATGGCATTTCATTCCTTACACTGAAAGAAAATTTGTATTGCTAAAATCAAAGAACATGACCAATAGTCTAAAATTCTTTTCCTAGATAGCTTAATTGGACAAATGTGATTAAATCTGAGAAAAGTGAGGCTAATAATTAATCTAGTCAGTAAATAAAGCTAGTCTCTAAAAAAAAGCCCTCTAAGACCTCTGTTTAAGCATGAAAGAGTAAATGCACGAGTTTATCTCCTTCCTCTCCTAAAACCCTTCTAACAGAATAGTAAAGAAACAAAAAGAGCATAAACTCACAGGGCCAGAAGTGCAGTATGACGACATGAGCACAGAGAGATGTCCAACACCGTTTGGATACCCGAAAGCGGATGAACAGGATCTGAGCAGAAGAGAGACCTCAGTACAGAATGCAGACAGGAGGAACTGGATTCCCAGCACAGATTCCTAGATAGCTCAGGACTGGATGCAGCAGGGAACTTGGAATGCAAGGAAAAGAAACAAGGATGAAAAAAGGAGAAGAAATTGAACCAGGAAGATTCCAGACTCAAAAACATCAGGAAGCTGAGCTCAGGGTCAGGTAAAATACTAAAACAAGAATTAAATGGAAGTTTGCCCACTCAATAGTTTAACTGCCAAATATTTTATCCCATTTGCCCCCAGTACTGCCGGCCAGGGTTACATTCCCAAGGCAGAAAGGAGAAGGTCCTCCATTAAGAAAGTGAGACCACGCAGGAGTAAAGATAAAAATTGACATTTGGGAGTCAGCAAATAATCGCTATCTTACCAGCGCACAGGGAGCATTCAATTGATTTGAGTGCCTTACTTTTAAATATAAATGAATACAGAAAGACTGCTAAACGTTTAGGAAAGCCTCTAACATGAAAGATAAAGAGAATAAAAAATAAAATACAGTGGCAAGGGGTGGGCGGGAGAAAAGAAGGAAGATTATAAAGATAATGCAGGAGCAGAAGAAAACCTGAAACAACCTCCTATAATTAATATTCTCTTAGGAAGAGAGAATATCCACTTCATTCATTCAACAAAGATTCATTGGGCAGCTGACAAACATAAGTATTATTCTCATTTCTGAAGGTGCTGAGATTTGAAAAGGATACAAAAATTCCTGCCTTCATGAAGGTTATAGTCTAATGTATAATTATGAATCTAGAACAGAATGCTCTATGAGGAATAATCACATAATTTTTAAAAGAGCTCTAATAGCCGGCACCGGTTTGGCTCAGTGGTAGAGCGTCGGTCTGCGGACTGAAAGGTCCCGGGTTCGATTCCGGTCAAGGGCATGTACCTTGGTTGCGGGCACATCCCCAGTAGGGGGTGTGCAGGAGGCAGCTGGTCGATGATTCTCTCTCATCGACGTTTCTAGCTTTCTATCCCTCTCCCTTCCTCTCTGTGAAAAATCAATAAAAAATATATATTAAAAGAGCTCTAATAAATTAAAAGCTACCACAGCTCTCTTTTTTATTTTATTTCAAGCCACTGAATGTTCACAATAGCTTGGAAAGAGGACTCCTACCATCAGACTTTACTACCACCGCCCCAATCCTCCTTTCTCATAGCTGCTAGAACAATTTTTATTCGACCAGTACATCTTGAATCATATCATTCCTCTTCCAGAGTTCTTTTGTGGTACTTAACTGTCTTCCGGATAAAATACAAACTATTTGGCAGGTCCTTAAGGCTCTCTATGATCTGATTCCTGCTTATCTCTTCAGTAGCACCGTCTACATGTACCCCATGCTACACCCATATTTGAGTTCCTTTTTATAATTCTTTGTACACATAATGCTCCTTCTTAAGACTCCAAACCAGTGGTTTTCATTTTTTTTTATTTCAACCAATAAGAAAGGCATTTTTAGACTGCAACTCAATAAACACAGTTTCTCTCTCTCTCTTTCTCTCTCTCTCTCTTTCTCTCTCTCTCTCTCTCTCTCTCTCTCTCTCTCTCTCGTGCATGTGCACACATAAATACAATGGGGAAAAGGTTTCATGAAAAAATACCCATTCTATGTGAGATGCACACTGATATTTTCTATTCTATTTTGCTATTTTTAGAATCCTGGTCATAACACATTAAATTGATTTCATGACCTATTAAGGGGACCCAACCCATCATTTGAAAACAACAACATTGCTCTAGTTCCTTGCATATGTTAGCTTCCTGTTTGGAATATTCACCTTTTCTTCTGGCTAATTCTTACCTGTCCCTCAAGACCCACTTCAAAGTGCCTTCCCTTCTCCCTGCTCTCTGGATGAGGTACCCCACTGTTTCCATAGCGCCTCATATACACCTGCCACTCTCTGTTATTGTTGTCTCATTAGATATAAAATAAATAAATCGTGGGGATATAAAGGACATAGGGAATATAGTCCATAATATCCTAATAACTTCATATGGTGACAGATGGTTACTAGATTTATCCGTGGTGATCATGTCCTGAGGTATATAAATGTCTAAGTCACTAAGTTGTACATCTGAAACTAATATAATATTGTGTGTCCACTCTATTAAAATATAATGCTATAGCGATTTTTCAATGAAGAAATGAGATGAATGTGTAAGATTAAAATCCTTTTTAAAAATAATGGCCTGTGAGCAAATCAAAGAATAACTTAGTTTCAATTTGAAATAAAAGTGTAATTATTAATGTATGAAACAAGAAATTTAACTCTAGGCTTCATTGTGCTTTTACATTTTCCAATGCCAAATCAGTCAGCGCCTCTCTCACACTTTTCACTCTCCTTTCTTTGGGGAGGTGAGCTTTAGGAAATGAAATGGGATCTTGAAGTTACAGCCATTCTTTCCTGTCTTCTGCCACCTGGCGTTTTCACCAGATTGATTCGATCATTATTTTCTTCTGCCCAATCCCTAATATCTCGGTTTCTAGCTACTGCTAAGTTTTTAGATTTCTTTCCGTGCTCAGACTGACTGGAAGTACTAGTTTCTTGGCAGCAATCATATTAATGAAGTAAAACCCCATTGTTTACCAACTATATATATACTTTTCTCCTCAGCTACACATTTCAATGTTAGGTGCAGTCGCCAAGTAAACTGAGAAAGCCCAGACAGGGGAGAGACCCAAGTAGGCCTCACGCTCCCAAAGAAAAGAAGAAAGTCCTGGAAAACTACAGGCTCAGCGTCAGGCACATCGATGGAATCAATGTGCTTTTTCTCATGCAAAGGAAAAAAAAATTAGATGCAAACTTTACATTTAAAACTGCATTGTTCCCCTTTAATCTGGCCACCATCCGCGTGGTGATCTGGATGTTAGAGAAGCGCTGAATGGGAGACACTGGCAGGGATTGACGCCTGGCGGTGAATGTGGAAATGTAGAATGGATGTTTCTTTTTTTTTTGCCTTTGAGTTGACCGTTGTTTCTGTCTGTTTTTTAGAACTGATCCGAGAGGACAGGGAAGTCAGTGTGGGCGGCTCTGAGGAGCCTCCCCTCTACAGCTGCGGCTCAGAGGATTATGGCGCTTCATCCACAGGCAACATTGCACAAGTCGCCTTTGAACAAAAGTCATGGATACTATTAATGATATGGTAATCCTTCATCGAGCTACCTCCCAGTAGTGATTATACTGACATGGGAAGAATATCTAAGTCGTGGAGGCAGCCCGCAACAACACTGTGGCATTGTTCACCCCGGGCTTGACCAGGACTAACTTTTACCAGCATCTCTCATTTCACCTTCCCTCCCGAGCGTCCCCCGGCCCCGGCCCCGGCTCCCACTCCCACCCCGTCATGGTAAAAAGGTGGCAAAGAAAACCCTGATCCTAAGTCTTTTCTTAGATTTGTTTTTTGCAAGTTCCCACACACATTTAGTGTCATCTCAAGATTCATGCTGTCAACTGTCCCCAGGAGCCATTTCCATCTGAGAGCGAGACCACACAAAGGTTAGTTCGGTAGGTCTCAGAGAAGATGTTTTAATTGTCTGACAATAGATTCTGCCAGGATTTGACTTGCAAATACTGCCCGCTTGCTCTCAGATAACATGCTCAGAATTAGAGAATTTGTCAATAAGTTTCCAAAATCCTCCTTTATTATAATACCGAGATAGCAGTGGTTTCCCTATTTGACAAGACTCAAGCAGAGAACATTTTATGGCTCATGACACTGTGGGACTCCCCTAAAGGTCAAACTCATTTACTCACAGGTGATTTCCCCTTAATATAAGCAAAGCAGCTTTTATGAAAAAGAAATAAGTTTATGATTTTTATGTAATTATGTGTGTAGGATAAACATGTTTACATTAACACTTCAAATGATTTGTGGTGAATGTACTTGACAATGATAAAGAAACTATTCACTCACTACCGTCCTGACCTAATTATTTCTTTTCCAGGAATTAATATTTGAAGATGATACCATTTCTCTGCTATCCAAAACAAATGTCAACAAAACCAATACCTACTATAATTTTACAGACACTCTCCCATATTCACAAACTACATAGATAATTTTTCTATCCCACATAATAAACCATGCTCTCAGCACACAATGAAGTTGTGATATGAAAAAAATCTGACTTTCCTAACCAATATCTCTGGAGAAGATCACTATTCTAAATCAATTTTTCTTTAGTATTTACCAAAAAATTCTTACAGAAATGACACATAATTTTAGCAGATGGGTCATCTTTGATAAATATATAGACTTAACCAACATATGGCTATAAAGGACAAACAATAAATTGTATACATGTAATATTTTAAAGATTGTTTTCTGCTTTCTATATAGGCTATTTTCTGCTTAATATAAAGAACACTATGACAATTTATGAAAAATGTTAGAACCAATGTGCTGTCTTCTTCCTTGTTAAAATTAATAATGGACTGGCTATTTTAAAAAATATATTTTATTGATTTTATTTATTTATTTATTTATTTATTTATTTATTTATTTATTTATTTTTACAGAGAGGAAGGGAGAGGGACAGAGAGTCAGAAACATTGATGAGAGAGAAACATCGATTAGCCGCCTCCTGCACACTTCCTACTGGGCAACCAAGGTACATGGCCTTGACTGGAATCAAATCTGGGACCTTTCAGTCTGCAGGCCACTGCTCTATCCACTGAACCAAGCCAGTTAGGGCTGGACTGCTATTTTTGAAGCTAGATTTGGGAGAAGATGATGAGAGCATCTCCATCTGTTCTTTGGACTTTACATACACTTATTTAATGTTCAGATATCTATAAGAATGCACTGGGTCTGAGGTGGCTGCTACAGGTGCCGACAGAGCAAGCAGGCGTGCGGAGCAGCGTCAGACCTGCCTCCCTGGGAGCAGCCATAGCGGGGGTGGCACCATGAGTGGGGGCACCCCTTTCACCTGCAGCAAGATCAGCCTTATCTCCAAGGTGGAGATCCGCTACGAGGGCATCCTCTACACCAGTGTTTCGAAACTTTTGACATATGTGTACCCCTTCTATAATTTTTGTAATGCTGAGAACCCCTCGTACTCATGAGAACATAGAATTAGGCGCAGCTAAGCACAGTGCAGTGCATATCCCCACCAAACTCCAGTGCAATGCGTACCCCCACCAAACTCTTCCGTACCCCTGGGGGTACGCATACCACACTTTGGGAAACACTGCTACACCATTGACACTGAGAACTCCAGCGTAGCCCTCACAGAAGTTCCTTTGGTTAGGAAGACAGACCAGCAGATCATCCGATTTCACCCCGAGATGAAGCCTCTGGACACATTCTATTCCGTGGAGGTGATATTACAGACGTCACTGTCTGTGAGCCTCCAAAACCACCATGTCCTTTACCTCCAGACCCAGTTACCGGTCAGTCTTCACTAGGCTCATCCACTTCTTCATCCCAACCAGTGGGTTCCTAGGGACCTTGTGGCAGGGTGTCGAGGTACAGTCGGTTTAGTGGAGCAGCAATTTGGTGCTGTTGGTGTTGCTGGAGGCTCCTTGACATCTTCTGGAACAGAAGCATCAAGCAGCGGTACCCTGGCCCAACCCGGTGCGGTTGGTTCTGCCTCTGCATAGGATACAAGATCTGTTAAAACACAATGGTCTCGAGGCCGTTCAAGCCCTCAGATCCTTTGAGAAAAAGCCTTACCATGGAATAAGCAATGCAGACCGCCTCGGCCCACTTCTCAGCTCTGACACCTATTGGGAGAAGGAACCCCGTATCAACCAGGCCTTTGCCATCTACCAGCCAAAAGGCAATGGGCGTCAGGAGCACAGGCGAGCTGAAATACACAGCGTTTCAAGACCAGAAATGAGCCGCTCAGAAATGATAGCGAGAGACAAATAGTTCCAGATGCTCCTTCAGCTCCAAGGAGAGGGTGGGGGTGGGGGGTCACTGACGTGGCAGGGGAGATTGATATTCGGTGAGATGGTGCTTTGAAATTTGAGGAAGACTTTGAAAGTGCAAATGCACAATTTAACAAGGAGGGAATAGGCACAGTTTCATAATAAACTTAAATTGAAAGTGGAAGATAAACTCGAGAAACAAGAGAAGCCTATAAATGGTGAAGGTAAAAGAGACTCAGGAGTTGATACGCAAAACAATGAAGGAAACACATATGAAGATCAACTTGGACAGAAGAAAAAATAAAAGGCATCCAAATTGGAAAAAAGGAAGTAAACTGTCATTATTTGTAGATGACATGATATTGTACATAGAAAATCTAAAGCTACCCAGCTGGTATTGCTCAGTGTTGAGTATCGTCAAGTTTCCATTCCCAGTCAGGGCCCATGCCCAGGTTGCAGGCTCAATCCCCAATAAGGGGCATGCAGGAGGCAGCCCATCAACGATTCTCCCTCATCATTGATGTTTCAATCTCCATCTCCCTTCCTCTTTGAAATCAATAAAAATATAATTTAAAAAGAAAACCCTAAGGACTCCACCAAATAACTACTAGATTTAATAAATGAATTCAACAATGTAGCAGGATACAAAATTAACATCCAGAAATCAATGGTATTGTTAACACCAATATAGAAACTAAAACACAATCTTGTTTATCATTGCAACAAAAAAAAATTAAGAGGGAGAATCCAAGATGGCTGCACAGGTAAACACCTAGCCGCAGCCGCACACAATTTCAATAAAATACAACTAAAATATAAAATGGACATTACCCAGAACTACAGGAAAGTCAACTGACTGGAAATTCTACAACGAGAAGCAAGGAGAAAACCAGAAGGAAGAGCAGAGGAGCTGTAAAAGCCTAAGGTACGGAGACACGTGGCGCGCAGAGAGGATGGAGCCGGAGAGGAGGGAGGCTGAGTGCCTGGCTAACATTCCCTAGCAGGAAGGAGATAAAAGCTCTGACTGTGCTGGGCCCCAGTTCCAAATGCTCTGAACCCCAGTTCTAGGCCAGACTCCGGGACCAAGGCTCATCCAGAGGGAGCTGGGCTGTAAAGCAGAACCCTGGGGGAGAGGCGAAAGGAGGTTCTGGAGGCGCGCACATTGAGCGCAGAGAAGGGATGGTTGGCTGTGCCTCGGGATTGCCCTGGCGGGAAGGAGACAGGGGCTCCAGACTGCTCTGAACGCTACCTCCAACTCCACTTCCAACTGAACTGAACCCCCATACCAGGCTCATTGGGGGAGAGCTTAGACTGTTTGGTAGCAGGCGAAAATCGAGGGCACCTTTCTCTCAGAGACGCTTGCAGCGAGTACTGAAGGACCCTGAGATTCAGGAGCTGCATAGGGCAAGGCTGACGGAAGCCAAAGTTGTAGGCTCCACCCTGAAACCCCGCCCTATCAGGGAAGCTGCAAAAATGCCGAGACGAAATAGATCACAAACGAAAGAAATGGAGGACCAAAAGTGACTGGATATAGAGTTCAAATCTACACTTATAAGGTTTTTCAAGAATTTCCTAGAAAAGATAGATAAGACCTATGAGGATATGAAAAGGGATCAACTAGAATTAATAAGGAATCAACAAGAAATGATAAGGGATCAACAAGAAATAAAGAATACATTGTCTGAAATAAAAAAAAATATTATACAGAGTCCTAAAAACAGAATGGAAGATTGTAAGAATCAAGTCAAAGAGTTGGAACATAAAGAGCCAGAAGACACTCCTCCGCAGAAGCTAGAAGGCAAGAGAATCCAGAAAATTGAAGATAATATAAGAAACCTCTGGTACAACTTCAAGCGAACCAACATCAGAATTATGGGGGTCCCAGAAGATGAGAGAGCAAGATATCGAAAACATATTGAAAGAAATAGTGACAGAAAACTTCCTCCACCTGGTGAAAGAGTTAGATTTACAAGTCCAGGAAGCACACAGAACTCCAAACAAAAGGAATCCAAAGAGGACCACACCAAGACAAATCATAATTAAAATTCCAGGAGCAAAAGACAAAGAGAGAATATTAAAAGCAGCAAGAGCAAAGCAGGTAGTTACCTATAAAGGAGCACCTATACAATTGTCAACTGATTTCTCAACAGAAACCATGCAGGCTAGACAGGAATGGCAAGAAATATTCAAGGTGATGAATAGTAAGAACCTACAGCCAAAGATAATCTATCCAGCAAAGCTATCATTCAGAATCAAAGGTCAAATAAAGAGCTTCACTAATAAAAAACAGCTAAAGAAGTTCATCACCACCAAACCAGAATTATATGAATTGCTGAAGGGGGTTCTTTCAGAAGAGAAAGTAAATAAAGATAAAAATTATGAACAATAGCCGAAACTGGTTTGGCTCAATGGATAGAGCGTCGGCTTGGGGACTGAAAGGTCCCAGGTTCGATTCCGGTCAAGGGCATGTACCTTAGTTGCGGGCATACCCCCAGTAGGGGGTGTGCAAGAGACAGCTAATCGATGACTCTCTCATCGATGTTTCTAACTCTCTATCTCTCTCCCTTCCTCAGTGTACAAAATCAATAAAATATATTTTTAAAAAATTATGAACAACAAATACGTAGCTATCAACAAGTGAATCTAAAAACCAAGGAAATTAAAAAAATCTGATGAACAATATTAACTGTTGAATATAAAAGAATCAGAGGTATGGAAGGGGAGAGAACTGACGATTCTTGGGGAAAAGGGGAGAAGGGGATGTGGGAAGAGACTGAACATAAACTGTGCACCTATGGATGAGGACAATGGGGGGTGGGTAAAGGGCAGAGGGTGGGGTGGGAACCTGGTGGAAGAGAGCAATGGAGGGGGGGGAGGAACATTTGTAATAATATGAACAATAAAAATTTATTTTTTAAAAAACTAAGATACTTAAGAATAAACTTAACTAAGGAGGTAAAAGACCTGTACTCAGAAAAGTACAGAACTTTGATAAAAGAGAGGTAGATATGAACAAGTGGAAGACTATACCGTGTTCATAGATTGGTAAAATCAACATCATTAAAATGTCCATATTACCCAAAGCAATCTATAGATTCAATGAAATTTCTATTAAAATACCAATGGAATATTTCACAGATCTAGAACAAATACTTAAAATATTTATATGGAACCAAAAAAGACCCTAATAGAAAAGGCCCTTTCAGAGTAAAAGTTCTGGGATTCTTGTTTTTGTTAAAATTGGCTATACAAATTATTACATCCTGTCAAAGGAAAGCACAGAAGCTTTAACCTCATTCCATTTACATATTTGCCTCTTTCAATCCTGAAGGGAATCATAGCTGAATACCATCACACCTAAAAATTATGTATAATTTTCATTACCTGGGAAGCATAATGAGAAAAGTATTGGCCTTAGAGCCAAAAGTTTCAGCCCTGCATCTTAACCATGTTGAGTCTGTTTTTAAATTGTACAATGGAGCCCTGGACCATGTGACTCCATGGTTGGGCATCAGCACTCACATCAAAGAGTTGAGAGTTTGATTCCAGTCAAGGGCATGTACCCGGGTTGTAGGTTCAATCCCCAGAACCCATTAGGTTGCATGAGGGGGGCAGCCCACTGATGTGTTTCCTTCACATCGAAGTTTTTCTCTCTCTTCTTCTCCCTCTCTCTTTCCCTTTCTCCCTTTCCCTTCCACCCTCCCTTCCACTCTCTCTAAAAAGCAATAGAAAAAATATCCTTGGGTGAGGATTAACAAAAAAATTTAAATCTATAATATGGAGACAGCAATACCTGCCCTTGCCACCTTATTGGCCCGAACTAAAGTAAATGATTATTATTCAAATAAGATGTAAAGCTGGAAGTGACAGTGAAACCTCCATAGTACAGGAATATTTTGTTTTGGGTTCAGTGTCTGGAGCTCGAAGTTGCCCATTTGCTAAAAGAAAATAGTAAGTAAATACTCAGATTAGTATTTAATCTAGATAAGTATATTATTCCTGCTTTTCCAAATAATTATCTAGCCTTCTATAAACATTGAGTAAAATGATTCATACGTACTTTTGTATCCTCCCTCCGAGTTTTATATATATAAAAAAAGACATTGGCTTATATAATTTGGCTTATATAATTCAATTACTTTATCTTTCTATACATCCATTTTTCCACATACAACATGGGAATAATAACAAGATATGTCAAATATCAGATAGAGGCATTTGTTCATATTAACAATGAAGTTACAGAAGTTATTCGGTGTCTTAAATCAAGAATATGAAGAATTAAAAGAATTGTCTCCTGTCATTAACCATTATCCACCCCAAAGTGAAGGGGAACATCAGCTCTCCCTTCAGTGCTCCTCAACCTCCCTCTCTGGCCACCTCCCTCTGGCCCTGACACTCCCCCTAAGTGCCCTTACCCTGCTGCCTTCCTGGTGTTCAGGAAACTTGTCTTTCTCTGTAGCCTCCACATGTTTTAAAAAGCCCCCCTCCTCTTCTTCCTTTCATTCTCTCAGGCATCTGAGCTTGACTCTCTAAGATAAAGCCATTTTGCGGTTTAATTTATTTAATCTAAGGTAGCCTTCCCAAATCATGTTCTGCGAACCCTGCCTCTGACATGCGCCAGGAAAGGTCAGATAAGTTTGGGAGATGCTGCAGACTGAACCCCACCAGAGCAGAGGCCTGTCTTTAGTGAAGGCCCACAGGGTCTCCTGGTTAACACGGAGGCTTCCTCCTGAAGTACCTCTGGCTCAGCCCGCGGAAAAGGCACCCTCAGCCAGCGGCAGGGCCGTTGGTGGACGTGTCACCCCAGTTTCCGGACAGCCACCCAGAGGCCCCTCTCCAGCCCCTCCCCGTGAGGCATCCCGCGTGGGTTTTCTGGTTTTCTTTTGCCTTTTTCTTGCTGCGCTGGTTTTCTCTCTTTCATGGTCTCACTTCCCTGACACCTTACCCCTCTTTTCTGGGATCATCTTTGAAATAAACTACTTGTCTTGGGACTTGTTTCTTCTCTCTGGGAGGTTCACAACATACCCTAGCAGTATTAAAGGCTGTGTGAAGTCATTCAAGAAAGGAATTATTTAACTTTAATAAATTTCCCAAACTTATTTGGCTACAGAACCTTTTTAATGGTGAGAGTTGTGTGTGTTTTTTAATATATATTTTATTGATTTTTTTATAGAGAGGAAGGGAGAGAGAGAGTTAGAAACATTAATCAGCTGCCTCCTGCACATCCCCCACTGGGATGTGCCCGCAATCAAGGTACATGCTTTGACTGGAATCGAACCTGGGACCCTTCAGTCCGCAGGCTGACGCTCTATCCACTGAGACACACCGGTTTTGGCTAATGATGAGAGTTTTAAGTGTCCTGTGCCACTAGTTAGTATTCCTCTGACACACCAGTTGGGAAATGTTGAACGAAGCATTAATGAATGACCAATTAAAGATTACCTTTCCCAGAGATATTAGTATCTTAGCAACTTTTTCTGTGGATCAGTTCCTTCTGACTCAAAGAAGGGGGACCCTTAAGGTGACAATTCCAGGCTCTATGGTGGGTGTGATGGAAGGTACTTTGGGAGAGCTTGTGTTTTGTCATGCCTTTCACATCAAATCAGCTCCATAACTGCCTCCTTCACTATCAAGAGTAAACAGGAAGTGACCGGTGATGGTGGTTTCATGGTTAGAGAGGGCAGTCCTGGGATTTGGGGGACAGTGCAGAGATGTTCAGGGTTAGCACAGGCATTTCCTGAAACTGCTCAGGAGAAAAAAAGCATCTTTAGGAAGACGTCTCAGCCAGAAATATTAGCTACCTGGGACTGCAATATCCCTCCAGGTGGTTGAGGAATAAAAGGGACAATATTGATTAGAATTTTAAATACGTAGGCCTTGAACTACCCTGTAAAATACATAAAAAGATTGTTGAAAAAGAGCAGAACCTTGGGTTCCATGATAAGAGAGATACAAATCAGGAATATGTAGAAAGCACTCTTGCTCTGCTTTAACACAACTCTGGGCAATAGTTGGACCTCTTTGGAAGGCAGTAAGGAATCTTACAAACGGACAGCCCTTGGGAGGTCAGGGAGGGAGTAACAGGTCACGCACGTGGATATGTATTAGTGCCACTGAGCAAAGTTCATCTCACTTTTCCCGCTACAGCTATTCTCTTCCCGTCTGCAAACACAGTTCACGGTCCTCTCCCTTTGTCATCTCCTTCACACTGTCCCTTCTCTTGTCCTTTTTTCGGATGCTGAGATGTTATTTTTAAGTGATTTACCATGGATCAACATTAAAATGCTCTCTTAACACTGCCATTTGAAATCTTTGTCAGTTACAAACTATTGATAAACGAGATACAAATAAGGAGAAATTTAAAATAATCTGAATTCTTTTAGAGGCCCGTTTTCTGTATTAAAAGAAGAACAGAAATCTACTAAGGAATGAGAAAATGTGAAAAAGGAGTACTGAGAATCAAACATGGCCGTGAGTCAGAGTGTCTGACATTTCCATCTTCATCAGGGAGTTTCTGTCAAGAGGCAGCTCAAACTCTTCATCAGTAATCTCCACACCGAACCTGGAACAAATAGCAGTTCGCATGAGTCACCCCAGTTCACATCGGAGTCACCCGTACCCACAATACCCCAAGCATATGGCTGCCATTACCGCTTTGTTACTGCTACAGTCCTCCAGATCAAGAGCACCACGTGACTATCAGAGGTTAATCGGGGTTTTGATCGCTTCGCTTTCCCAAAGAAAGAGATTCTACCGCAGAATCCCGGCACCGGTGGTGCCCAGAAACAGAAATACCGGGGTGCTGAAATGTGCGGGATTGTCTTCTGTAAGAAGTTATTCATTACACTAAAACAGTGGTATTGCTTAAACAAGTTAACTCTGAAAGGCCTTTCAACTGGACTGCTTAGCATGAGAGAAAAGGTGGAGAAAAAGTGCCTTTTGCTAAACAGCTTCCTAATGCTGGTGCAAAGCATTTCATAATGGCTCTAAAGGCATTTTGCATACAAATATTTAAAAAGTGGCAGTGTTTATTCAGCAGCATGAGAGTGTTTTCATCTCTCATGAACAATCAAAACATAATCCTGGAATTACTGGCATAAATAAGAATGACTTAAGCAATAATAATGAACAAGGAAGGCATTCATTCATCATTTTGCAAAGCTGATAAAACCCGGCTGACTTTTGGAAAAGAGGGGAATATATTTTCTTCCAGCAATGCGATAGAAAAAAATAACACAAAACATTTTTTTTCACCATTTTCGTGAATACTTTTTTGATAATTACAAAGCAAAGCACAGACACCATCAAGAATAGCACAACAAACAAAAATGGCTTTTCATAGACTTCAAAGAATGGAGTTATCAGATATTTGTATTTCAGAAGTACTTGAATTTGAATAGCGTCTCAGGGACTTTGCAGTCACTTGCGTAAACTTAGACATTATTTAATGTGACACTTTTAATAAGATAACATTTTTTATCTTGTTTCCTATTACTCTTTTTTCCACTTTTTAGCAATTAATAACTTACCAGTGCTAATAAATCTTCAGCATTTTGTCTGAGAACTTAAAATTAATTCTCTAGCTTTACTTGGACATAAACTCTTACCCTAAAAAAAAAAAACTTATAAAGAAAATAAACAGGTTTTTCATAGGCATACTGGGGGGGGGGGGGGAAACACCAGACCAAAAGTCAAGAGAACTAAATCTAGTCTATATCCACCATTACCCAGCTATGCCATCATGGTAAAAACCCTTTCCTTTAATAGTTCAGTTTTCTTAATTCTCAAATAGTGTATCAGTGCTTCACAGCTTACTGAGGGGTCATAGGATAATGAGATAATAAAAAGAAAAATACCTTGAGGAAAAAAAAAAAGGACATACCATATACATACTGTGTACTGTAATATTATTATTATTGATATAGAATACAGGTTTTAAGAGTCCTCAGAAAATACTAGAATTGCTTAAACCTAACAGTGACACAGTAGCCCTTTTCCTCAAGAGGCGTCTGAATGGCAGTATAATCCAGTGGAGAAAGCACGGGCTTTGGACTAACTAGACCAGCACTGAGCCCCAGCTCTGCCACTTAGCGGTATGTGGCGACAGGTGATTCACACAGTTCCCTGAGCCTGGTTTCTGTACCTACAAAAAGATAACTGAGCTAGAGAAACAGCGGAGGAGGAACAGTTGTGATGTGATGGTGTAAGTGAAGACCATACGTTCAGCTTTAGACGTATTGAGTTTGGACTTAGACACATCCAAGAGGAAGTGGTGGCTAAGCGTGAGAGATATAGGTCTGAAGCTCAAGAGAGCTCTTGGCCACACACTTGGGAGTCGCTACCACCAAGAGAAATGGAAGCCAGGAGCACAAAGGTAGAAACCAGTTCTGACATTTATCCCTGAGGGAGAAAAGTTACTGTCACGCTTATTCTTTTTTTTTTTTAATATATATTTCATTGATTTTTTTTACAGAGAGGAAAGGAGAGGGATAGAGAGTTAGAATCATTGATGAGAGAGAAACATCGATCAGCTGCCTCCTGCACACTCCCCTGGGGATGTGCCCACAACTAAGGTACATGCCCTTGACTGGAATTGAACCTGGGACCCTTGAGTCCGCAGGCCGATGCTCTATCCACTGAGCCAAACTGGTTAGGGCCAGGTTTATTCTTTTAAATTCAGAACAGACAGTATTTTTTTTTTTTTTCCTTTTCAGCTCCTTTCATTCCTGCATCACATTAAACAAGGGTCATTTATTTACTCCAACAGTAAGTAACTACAATGGGGAAGCTAAAAATGGAAGGGTTTATGTATGAGTTACTTTTGAGATATTCACTAAGGGCCTTGTAATTTTTACTAAATGACATTCTTTTAAAAAATATATTCTTAATGCAAAACTACCAGGAGATACCAACTCACACCTGTTAGAGTGGCCAGCTGCCTTTTGGGACACATCATCTTGAGATATAAGGGTTGTTGTTGTTTGGATTTTTTTTAATCAAATAACCTTAAAGGAAGGAGAAGGAGGAGGAGGGAGAGGAGGAGGAGAAGGACATTTGATATTATAGGGTGTAGGAAGCGGTTATAGGGTTAAGCTTCAGACTGACCTGCTGGCAAAGTCACAAACAAGTCCCAGCTGGGAGGGCACAGTCCTCTAAGCATAATTGAGCTTGATCTTGTGACTGCTCCCCAGATCTTTCCTTGGTAGTTAGTGGGCTGTGGGAGGGGCAGCAGGTGCTGCCAAAACAAGTGAAACTTATAAGAACATTATAAATTACCTTGTTTGCCCCTGACTATAAATAAAGCCTCAACTTTGCAGGCTGGATCTGTTCTGTGGCCTCAGCCAGGCACAGAAGATCCACCTGGACCCAGCTTATTCTCTTTGTCTGTCTTTTCTTCATCCTTCACCGGCCCTCCCTCAGGCTCGCTGAACCCTTGGCTGTGCTGGCACGGCACAATAGGGTAGTCCTTTACTTATGTTAACCAATATGAACATTTGTAAAGGGCACTGAATATAGCTTTTTTTTTTTTTTTTTTTTTAAGGAATCTATTAACAGAGGTCAGTGAGTTTCAACTAGTGTGCCACAAGAATTTTTAAAACATACAATACCAATTTAGTCAGAGGCATGGACCTCTTTTCCCTTAGATTGTCAAATAAAAAGATGACAGCAGCCAACACAACAACAGCCGTCCAGTGTGAGTGAATCAAAATTATACCTATTTTTTTTTGTCAGATTGGCAGAAAATATAATTTTTGGTGTGCCACAGAATTTTAGTAATTAGTGTATGTGACACGAGATGAAAAAGGTTGCAAATCGCTGGCATAGGTCAGGAGTGAGCAAACTCATTAGTCCACAGAGCCAAATATCAACAGTACAACAGACTGAAATTTCTTTTGAGAGCCAATATTTTAAAACTTAAAATTCTTCTAACGCCACTGCTTCAAAATAGACTCGCCCAGGCCATGGTATTTTTGTGGAAGAGCCACATTCAAGGGGCCAAAGAGCCGCATGTGGCTCGAGAGCCGCAGTTTGCCGACCACTGGTATAGGTGATGGAGTGGGAAGTCTTGGGCTTGAGTCCTCAGTGCTGCCCCCTGCTAGACGTGAGACCTGAGCAAGCCTCTTAGCCTCTCACAGACCGCGTCACTGCCTGTCAAGTGAGTAAAAGAATCACACCAGTAACCTGCCACCCGGCATGGCTGTTTCTAGGCCAGACTTGTTACCACCTAAAGCTGCTCCACAATCCTGAAGCAGCCTCCCGCTGACAGACGTTCCTAATTCTGACAGCACACGCGGGCACAGTTTGCAGTCACCTGGACCCCGTGCAGGAGGGGAACCCCGGCTCCTTTCTCACTCTCCCTTCGCATTCCCTGTTCCTCCAGACAGACTCCCACACTGGGTTCTGCAGAATATGACTTAACCTGAGTTCCTGGGCACGAGCAGTTCAACAACGAGTAATCGCCAGGACGGGGAAAAGAGGACGAGGAGGGAGGCCTGGTCCCAGCAGGTGCCCTCCCCCTGCCCGCCCTCGGCGGCCTGACCTGGGCTGGCCCCACGGCGGAAGCAGGCCTGTGCCCCGGCGGGGCCTTGGGCCACTGAGCCCCGAGCACGGAGGAGCTGCGGGTGCTCTTCCCTGGAAGCAGTCTGGGCACCCACACCAGCGCTTCCTCAGCCCGGGGCCACCAGCTCCCGAGGGAGCCTCCGTGGAGGCGCCGGGCATGCCGGGATAGGAGCAGGGCATGCTGGGAAGGCGCGGGATAGGGCAGAGCATGCTGGGATAGGAGCATGATGGGTGATGGGGAGATTAGGAGCAGGGCATGCCGGGAAGGTGAGGGACATACCAGGATAGGAGCAGGGACATACCAGGATAAGAGCAGGGCATGCTGGGAAGGTGCAGGGATAGGGGCAGAGCATGCTGGGATAGGAGCAGGGCATGCTGGGAAGGCACGGGGACAGACCAGATAGGAGCAGGGTGTGCAGGGGCAGAGCATGCTGGGATAGAAGCATGATGGGTGATGGGGAGATTAGGAGCAGGGCATGCCGGGATAGGAGCAGGGCGTGTTGGGAAGGTGCAGGGCGTGTTGGGAAGGTGCAGGGATAGGGGCAGAGCATGCTGGGATAGGAGCAGGGCTGGTGGTGGGGAGAGTAGGAGCAGGGCATGCCGGGAAGGTGCGGGACATACCAGGATAAGAGCAGGGACATACCAGGATAAGAGCAGGGCATGCTGGGAAGGTGCAGGGATAGGAGCAGAGCATGCTGGGATAGGAGCAGGGAGGGTGGGGAGCAGAGTAGGAGCAGGGCATGCCGGGAAGATGCGGGGCATGCCGGGATCTCACATGCTGACCCCGAGGCGGGAGGGAGGAGCCGCAGCGCGGGACCCAGGGCCTCGGAGGAGGCAGAGGGCCAGGAGCCGGGCCTGTGGCGTTACTCCGTGTAGGGGTGAAGGTGCCCTGGAGGATCCGTTCGGAGTGGTCCTTACAGCACAGGCAGCCTGGACTGTATACGGCCAGCACCTCTCTCCACGGATGTGCTCCCGCTGCGGGGCCGAGGACCTCAGCTTCACCCATGGCCCGAGGGGCCCGCTTCCGGCGGCCGCTTCCCACCGGCCTGAGCGCTCCTGGGCCCCTGCGCTGACTTCCCGTCCTCACTCTTGAAGTCCTTTCTGCCTGGGCTCCAATACCTGAGGGGCAGGGGATGTCTTTTACTTTGCTTCCAGCTGAAATGGATAATTCGGGCCCTCACAACTTTCCAAAGTCATATTTTAAGCCCCAGCATGTGTTCATCTTAAGCAAGTTAACGTTCTGCCTGTATTAATTTGGGACATACAAGCCCCAGCCTTATGTGAGTGGATGGTTTCATAAAATCCTATTAAATAGAACTCTGTCTGATCTGACTGCAAACAAACTGCAATACAGCTTCTGTGTCATTTAGAACACCACAAAGGATTTACACGTCTTCTTCTCAATCTGTTTTGGTATGACTGGCTGAGATTTGACAATGCACTGGACAGTCTCGGTCTGATTTCACACTGGAGGTTTTCCTCAATGCTAAGTGGAAGAACACCCTAACCCCTGGGTGAAATTATGGTCATGACTCTGTTTTTCATATATAACCTAATCTAGTTAATTCAAAATTTAGGGCAGCCGAAACCGGTTTGGCTCAGTGGTAGACCGTCGGTCTGCAGGCTGAAAGGTCCCAGGTTTGAATCTGGTCAAGGGCATATACATTGGTTGCGGGAACATCCCTGGTGTGGGGTATGCAGGAGGCAGCTGGTCGATGTCTCTCTCTCATCGATGTTTCTAGCTCTCTATCTCTCTCCCTTCCTCTCTGTAAAAAATCAATAAAATATTTTTTTTTAAAAAGAAACATCAAAATTTAGGGCAATTAATTCCAACTATGTGGATAGACAGTTGCAAGCCAGTTAGCTTCCAAATCCTGTTGTTTTCTAAAACCTGACTTAGACTATTCTGTTAAGGGTATTTTAATATATTTGTAAAAATTTTCTTGCTCGCAATTTCTGCTTAGGGCTTAGTGATTCTCTCGTAGGAAGGACTGTCTTTAAATTTAAAACAATAAGAAATATTTTATGAGATTACATAACATAGCAAAAGAGCTCAATGAGATGATTCATGTTAATTCAAAGAAAATATTAAATAATTGAAAAAATATTAATTATATCCATAGGTAAGTTATGTTCTTATGAATATATTTAATATTCCATTTTAGAGCAAATACAGTATAATACAGAACACATTAAAAATCATCACTTGTTAGCCGGGCCCAGAGCAGCCGGGTCGGGTGCGGCCAGGCCCGGAGCAGCAGCAGCTGAGTCCAGAGCAACTAGGTCGGGAGCGGATGTGACCAGACTCGGAGCAGCTTGTTGTGGAACGAACCAGAGCAACAGAGGCCAGGCCCTGAGCAGCGAGGCCCGGAACAGCTCACTCCTTGCCTGCCCCTGCCCCACGGCTGCTTCTCAGACATGGCTGGAAACTTTCGCGGGAACTTGAGGGTCTGCTGAATCAAGGGATGAAGGCTTAGATCTGGATGTGTTGAGTTAGTTTAGGACTGGGGTGTTGATCTGTGAGTGCCTTGGGTGGGGCCTGGATGAGGCTCGTTGACCTATTGGGAAATGTCTTTTGTGTGAAGTGTAACATTGGGCATGTGGAGGTATTATTGATATGAGAAAATGCTAAGTAACTGATTTACTATCTGAAAAGGGATTTACTGTCGGGGAAAGGGAGGGAAGAAGAGACTGAACATAAACTGTGCACCTATGGATGAGGACAATGGGGGATGGGGAGGGGGCGGAGGGTGGGGTGGGAACCTGGTGGAGGGGGGAAGAAATGAGGAACCTTTGTAATAATATGAACAATAAAGATTGGTTTAAAAATAAATAAATAAATAAATAAATAAAAATAAAAAGTCAACTGAGAAATTAAAAAAAATAAATAAAAATTATTAAATTTTAAATTTTATTTTTAAAAATATAAAAGTTTATTAATTAAAAAAACAAGGAAATTAAAAAACCCAATGAACAATATTAACTGTTGATTATAATAGAATCAGAGATACGGGAGGGGAGTGGACTGATAATTTTGGGGGGAAAGGGGACTTTTTTATTGATATTTTTATTGATATTTCATCTCATAGTGAATTTGTTAACATGCAATGAGTCCAAAGCAGTCATATTTCTATGCAAAATATAAAAATTAAGGGTGACTACTATTTTATGTCAGATTTAATACTTTAACAATTAAAGTATTTAATTGCTAAAGTGGCTGCGGGAAGAGACTGAACATAAACTGTGCACCTATGGATGAGGACAATGGAGGGGGGAAGGGCAGAGGGTGGGGTGGGAACCTGGTGGAAGGGGAAAAAATGAGGAACTTTTGTAATAATATGAACACAATAAAGACTGATTTAAAAAAATAAAAAAAATAAAAAATAAAAAAAAAATAAAAAATCACTTGTTAAAAGTCTATCACTTGTTATTTTAAACTAATATTTTTAAATGAAAATAAAACTTTTACTTTGGGATCACCATTTCATAGATAAAAAACATTAGGTATAGATATAGATATAGATATAGATATAGATATAGACACACCTCTATAAATTCAATGATTGCAAATAATAAAATTTTCATTTTTCAACTTCATATTTACTATGTTTCTTCTTTGCAGCATAATTTATTTCTATATTTGTGCATTTTTCTTCAATACATAATGGAAATTACATGAGTTTTATAGAAAAAGATTTGAATACACAAAAATGTAATATAAAACATTCCCCACCCCATAACAACTACTCCCTTCCTCCTCCAGAAAAAACTACCTTTGGCTGCTTCAACCTCCAGATGTTATTCTAATTAACATTATATTTGAAAAGTATTGTCATTTTATTTTTCACTAAATCAATCTGGATATCTGTGCTAACATTTCTATACTTAATTCTTTTTAATTACCTATATGGTATTCTATTCTATGCATGTACCATAATTTATAAGACCAACCTCTTACTAACATATATATTGATAGTTTCTAATTTCTCCTTACAATTTAGCTTCTTGAACTATATTTTTATTCTTTCTACTGCAAACCTCCAGCAGTAGAAAGAATAAAAATATAATTCAAACTATATTTTTATTGTTTTCTAATGACCAGGGCCAGTTTATTTCATTTTCATTTAGCCTATTTTGAAGTGTTTTTCTGACTTTTAAGTCTTGTCCTTTCCTTTTGACTTTCCTCTTTTCATTCTCCTATTTTCTTCCCATTAAGGACAAAGGTCCTCTTACACAAAAATCTCTCCCCTCCGGTGCCCGTGTGCTCTCCTCACACTCTTGCCGACCCCAGCAGCGCAGTGAAAGAGGCACCAAGTGCCCCATTTCTGACCAGAAACAAGAGCTGCTCCTGGCAGGGAGCTTGTCAAGATCGCCATCATTCTGAGCACTCCATTCCCACGTGAACGACAATGAATGGAGATTTCAGCCGCCCACCCCACATTGTTCAAGTTGTCCTTTGCCCTTCCTGTCAAATCCGGGGACCCAGGAGACAGCACAACATGTTTTGAATTCAACCCTGGGGAGCCACCGATCAATATCACTTGACTCTTCTTACCCGTTAGTTGTTCTCTTTCTGTGCCTGACGCCGAGTGAGGCCTGAGCTATTCTTTGTCATGGCCCCTTCTCGGTTGGCCCAGCTAACGCTATGGGTGGTTTGGCTCCCTCCATCCACGAGGCAGAGTGCCACAGGCAGGGCAGAGCATGGATGCCGTACATGGCATGGCATCCCTTGCTGCTACAGCTGCAGGCTCCGAGGCTGTGGAGAAAGCTCGGGTATTTTACCTCTTTGTGATCCTATTCACCAAATTCCATGAAGAATATTAACTGTCCTCTTAACTCACAAAATACTGTAAGATGGAAACTTATAAAAATGCATTGAAAACAATATTTAAAAAAAACAGGGTTTATTATTGTATATGTCTCTTCTCCTTTTTTAGTACACATATAAGTGACTTCCTTTTTTATATCTGTAGCTCAACTGGTCTTTCCTGCCCCACATAACTATTTTTTCTCATGAATCAGTTCTTACTTATAGAACACACACACACACATGCACACACACACTCACACACACACACACACATACACACACACTCATACACACACACACACGCACACTCACACACACACACGCACACTCACACACACACACACTCACACACTCATACACACACACACTCATACACACACACACACACATTCACACTCACACACACACTCACACACTCATACACACACACTCACACGCACACTCACACACTCATACGCACACTCACACACACACACACTCATACACACATACACACTCACACTCATACACACACTCACACACGCACACACACACACTCACGCTTGCATTTGAAGTATATGTTTCAATGACTTTTTTTTAACGTGGTCCTGCCGGGCTGCCAAGGTTCAGTGATTGAACATCAATCTAAGAACCAGCTGGTCACGTTTTGATTCCCTGTCAGGGCGCACCCTGGGTTGCAGGCTCGATCCCTAGTGTGGGGCATGCAAGAGGTAGCCAATCAATGATCCTCTCTCGTTGTCGATGTTTCTCTCTCTCTCTCCCTTCCTCTCTGAAATCAATAAAAATCTATTTTTTTTAAATAAAGAAAATGTGGTCCTTTTCCCCCACCTAAAATGTGTTTACTACTATATGTCTGTATATATTTGAGTGTGTGTGCGTGCGTGTGTGTGTGTGTGTGTGTGTGTGTGTGTTGACACACAGCTCCTCCCCCCCCCCCCCCCCCCCCCCCCCCCCGTGGAACACTGCTTTTGATGCTAGGAAAGAATCTCTTAAAAGGCAATAGAGGGAGCCGAAACCGGTTTGGCTCAGTGGTAGAGTGTCGGTCTGCAGATTGAAGGGTCCCAGGTTCGATTCCGGTCAAGGGCATGTACATTGGTTGCGGGTACATCCCCGGTGGGGGTTGTGCAAGAGGCAGCTGGTCGATGTTTCTCATTGATGTTTCTAGCTCTCTATCCCTCTCTCCTCCTCTCTGTGAAAAATCAATAAAATATATATTTTTTTAAAAAAGGCAATAGAGGGAGCACCTTAATATTTTGTGCTCCAAATTTTAAAGGTATAAATAAATCTTTATGAATTTAGAAAAACCATGGAAGAACGGGCATCAACTACTTAAGAGAAAGTATCTGGGCAAACTGGTAAGAGATAAGCACAAGAGGGTTGCCGCCTATTATTTATTCTCTATAAATATTATTTAGGTGTTATGGTTAAGGGTCATTTTCCTTATATTTTCTGGATTTTCCAAATGACTGAAAGAATAAATGTATACTGGGCAAATTTAGGAATATATACTAATGTATATTAGTTATCAATATGAAAATTTGACACTTAACAACTTCTGATCACAGAAAATACAAAATATTTCATGTCATTTATACACACACTCTTGTTGCAGAGAACAATGGTGACCAAAGCTTTTTAAGCATGAAACACTGTATATTAGTGTAAAATTCTGTAGAGGAAATAAAATGGGAAACAGATGTCAGAAAGGAAAAGGAGTGATGATCCAACTGTGAATAATAAGCTCATTTTGGCATTTTAAAGAAAATACATGATGGTGGCTATCAAATATCTACAGTCCTTTGCATTCAATTCAATTCATTTAGAAGAATGACATTAACGATTTTATTTAAAAAGTCAGTATTTACAGCATGTCAGAAGTGATATCTCTTTTGTTATCTAAACTTTTGCTGAATAATTTTTACATGCACTTAAAAGTTTGTGGAGGTGCATATGTTTTCAATTTATTTTAGGGGTAAATGAGTAAAAGGTTTGATGGGCACTCACATTAGCTCTAAACTACAGTTGGCAATCAGTAGAAAAAGGCAATATGCAATCTAACCCAGGGAGACTCTGCCACCCGGTGGCTGAGAAATGTCCATGGTCACAGGCAGGGATAAAAACCTTCCCTTCACCGGAGTGAAGAGATGAACTGGGTCATAATATGCAGCCTCAGGGAGGTGCATTGTTTGATTACAAGACACCTGAATACAGAGAAGGAAATAAAATCATTCATTCAGAATATCATCGTTGTAAATCCAGGAAATTGCCATCAGTAGTTTTTTACTGGGCAGGATACTATCTAATATCCCTCACCTAAGATCAACTAATTGGTAATGAAATTCTTAAAATGATAATGCATACATTTATATCTTTTGTAAACTTAAGTAAAACCAATGTTCATCTTCCATTTTATTGTAGAGAAACAGAAAAAAATTTTTTGACCCATTTATATAGAAAAGAGAAATCATCAAAGATTCCACTATTTAACTATATTGAGAAAACATGTTAATTGTTATTATCTAGTTGTTCAAAATTCCTGTGGACTACTGATGTTTTAATTTGTCAATGTTCCTGTCAAAAATAAGCAAAAAGACAAAGAAACATAGGCTTTGTCATAGGGAATGCAGTAACTGTATTTCTAACTTCCGGAACATGACTCAACAACTCCTCAAACTTATAAGGTAATAGAACTTTTTAATGGTCCCATTTTTAGGATCAGAGAGTTGACCTTCCATGTGTGTTCTTCTACTGTTTCCTAGGTAACTTGGAGTAGGCAGAAGAGAGACGATATCTTCAAGATGCAGCATCACAATCTTCAGGGCTGTTGACCGCACACAAATCAGATTGCAGGTGACTTCGGAACTCCCTGTCACTTCAACGTAAGTGCCTACTGAAGTATATGTCTGACACATCCGGGTACAAAGAGATTTTCATCTTAATAGGTGCTGTGAATAATGGCTGGTTTTGTAATTCCCTTCAGAGGAGAAAGGAACCAATCTGTCTATATAATAGAGGAATAAGCAAATTAGCCAGGACGCCATAATGTCACGACCGAACAGCAGGGATCTGAGGCTACATGGTGTCTGGCTGGAGCGAGGGACTGCAGATTGTGCCCCCTGCCCTGCAGGGCTTGACAGGAGACCTCAGGTCTCGCCCCTCCACTCTGAGGGGCTTGACAGGGGTGGGGTCGGCTGTGGTTTTGAAGCACATGCAGGTCTGGGTCTCCTGTGGTTTTTGAAGCACAAGCAGGTGGTGGGTAGGGACTTGACTCTAGGTCTCACGGTATGCCCCAGACTCTGACAGGAGGGAGAATTTCATATACATTTTACTAATTTTTTCTCATCTCTGACATTTCTATTATAGAGAAATGGCAAATAGCAATATTAAAATATTTCCTCTAATTAATTCCCTTTCAATGTGCATGAATTTTGTGCACTGGACCACTAGTGTAGAAATAAAGATAAAGACAAATGTGGAACATATACCTTAGTTAAATACTGACTGGAAAATGGGTTAAGAGTGGGAGACAATCAGATTGAAACAAATCTGCCAATTTGACTTCGATTCCAGTTAAAGTGGAGATGGAGCTAATTCTTCTCTCATTATCACTAAATCTATTTTTTTTAAAGTAACTTAAAAATGATCATTCTATGTATCAAGATGAAATGGGGATATGGAGTCAGGAATCTGGCATGGGCTTTTTCTCTGTTCCATGAATTTAAAAGTCCCTGGAAGGAAAATGATTGAATATTACTGACTGGTAATCCCAAAGGAATGGTTAGCCTTTACCAGTATTTAGTGTCTCTCAGTTTTAAACTGGACATCAGTTTCCTGCAACATCATTTCCTCAGGCAATTCCACCACCTGTGCTCCCCTGGGTGCCACAGTTCTGGGTGTGCAAAAGGCTGGTTTGGTTGAAGTGACAGCATTTAAGCTTCAAAGAGTTTTAAATGAGAACTAATGGTTCTACCTCTCAGAATAAAGAATCCAGTCTTCTTCTTTTCAGTAGATCCAGAATCAGAAAGTATGGGGTTTTCACAATTATTTCATAAACTATAACATAAGAGTTCTTTCTCTTTCAGAGCAGGAGGAGAGAATGCTACATAACAACCAACAGCTGAACAAAAGTGTCTCTTGGACTTGCCTCCACCTTGTGGCTCAGGAATCAAATTCTCCCACAAACTTAAAGAATCCTTTTAGCCTGCCTGGGTCCAGAATGGAAAATCTTGACCACCAGAATGGACATACAAAATTGAAGAAACACGATTCCTAAAGAGAAGTGTTTTGTATCTTCTGAACAAAGCAAGCAGCCAGCAGATAGATTATTTTTTACTTCAAATGTGAAATGAAATATTGGAAGACAAAATTAATTTACAACAGCTAACGTTGAGCAGAAAGTTAAAAACAACATAGAAAGTAGTGTAAATTTTGTGAAAGACCTGAAAACCTTTCCCTCTATTACTTGGTTTTATTTCTTGGGTCAACTTTGCCATTATTTAACCTTTAACCTGAGACTACTTTTTGACTTCTGAAGTTCTCATCTAGAAAAAGTAAAGTTAAGAATAGGAAAAATTGGTCCAGATAAATTCTCAAGTCACTTCTAGTTCCAATGATTCTATATAAAGCTTCTTTTCTGGTTATAGAGGTAACAGAGTTCATATCAAAAAAATTCATTTTAGCCTGGCCTGTATGGCTCAGTGGTTGAGCATCAACCCATGAACCAGGAGGTCACTGTTCATTTCCCAGTCAGGGCACATGCTGGGGTAGCAGGCTCGATCCCCAATAGGGGGCATGAAGGAAATAGCCCATCAATGTTTCTCTCTTATTGATGTTATCTCTCTTCCTTTCCCTTCCTCTCTCCGAAATAGATTTTAAAAACATTCATTTTAACATAAACCTTGAGGACACTGCTTAGCAAAGTAAGGATAAACACTGCAGGATTCCTCTCCTATGAAGTGGATAAAAAAGTCAAAATCATCGGACAGCTGAAGGTGGGTACTGTCTTGTGAGAAAGGAGGAGGAATCAGTGCTCAGTGGGTATAGAGTTACAGTATTACAAGGTGAGAAAGTTAAGACCTGTTGCACAACCGTGTGAACAGACTTAACACAACTGAACTGTACACTTAAAAATTAAGTGGGCAAATTTAATAGTATGTGGTGTGTGTGTGTGTGTGTGTGTGTGTGTGTGTGTGTGTGTGTTTATCACAATAAAAGATTTATTTTAGGATAAGAATAAAGAGGAAATTCAAAACCATCCAAAATTCAGTCACTTAGAGAGAATGTCTGTTAACCCATTGAAGCTTATCTGCCCAATATGTTGATTATCTTTCGACGGTGAGTGGGTAACTATGCTTTGGTACCGTCTGCTGGGAACAGAATAATGGACGTGGCAGACAGGGTCCCAGCTTTACTGGGGAAGGAACTCAGCAATGACAGTCAAGGGCAAGGAGTTCCACAATAGGGAGACATACAGAGAGGAAACAGAAGCACAGAGGAAGGGCAAACAGAACAGGGACGGGAGGTGGGCAGCTTTCCAAAGGAAATAGGGCTGATCTGAGACGTGAAGGATGAGAAGATACCAAGGCGAAAAGAAGGCAACAGCATGGCAGTCAGAAAGAAGAGGCGAACATGGAGGCAGTGCGAGCGAGCAGAGTGCTTAGCTGGGGAAGAGGACCCCGGAGATGAGGTGCAGGGTTTCAGAAGGCCCTAGACCCCACCATGCTGAGCCCGAACATTTCCTGAAGGCAACAGAGAGACCCCAGAGAGCGCTGAGTGTGGAATGGACGAGACGTGGTCCTGATTTAGGAAGGCCTCTCTGGCTTCCATGTAGAGTGTGGACGGGAGGGTCACGCCTGGCTAAGAGAGCACATTGAGTGGCTGTCGGAGTGAGCTGGGTGAGTAGAGCAAAGACATAGTCAACTTCATGGGACATGTATAGTTTGGGACTTAAGTTTTCTCATTTAGCATTCCATAATTAGAATCACCCCATCTTATTTTAAAAGTTACTTGTAATCTTTTTTGTTTTTAATGCTTCATGGCATTTCATTGGATGGCTTTTTCATGATATATTTAACGACCCTGTATTTGAAGGTTGTTTCTAAGTTTTTGTTATTCTAAAGCAAGTGGGATAACTATTTGGGTATAAGATCCCTCATGCACATTTTAAAATATTTTCATCAATGTTAAGATGATACTACTTTCTTACAGCAGATGACAGAAGAGATATCTCATAAAAGAAATGATGACAATCCAAATGTGCAAGACAATGATACCAAAGAGGGGTGTGTGTGTGTGTGTGTGTGTGTGTGTGTGTGTGTGTGTGTGTGTAAGGGGGTGAATATAGTTTTAGTTTGTCCTAAAAGACCATTCTGGATTGCAGACTTCCAAAGAAGACACAACCTAACACACATACCCCTTACGTTTCACAGGACAGGAAAGGCTGTGGGTTTGAGCTCCCAGGACATCCCTCTATCCAGGCAAAAGGTTGAGCGCTGCGAAAGGCCAAAGCTAAAAATAAAGTGTGGCCCTGATCAAATTCAGGAGTTGGCCAGGGGGAGGGAATCCTGCCAAATTAACACTTCTATAACCTTCCGTACTCTGTGGTCACCTCCTCAGCCAGGGAAGGCAGACTGGTTCTCGTACGAAGGTAACTTCACTAATGATATGAAGAAAAGAGTAGCAACACATAGTAGTTTCATTCCTATAGAACTTTCGCTCCCAACAATCAAATATGATTGGACTCTAACTTAGGAGGAACTCTTTGGCTTCTATAGAGAGAATGGACTGGAGACCAAAAGATGGTTCTCGCAGACCATCTATGCACCTCTCTGCCTCTTGCTCATGAATGCAAGGTCTCCGGGAAGACACTACACCACACAGCGGAGGCATCCAAGGCACTGAGCCTGCCTGGAGTCTATCCGGGGTCTGGTGGGACTGTGTGAATGAGAAGAGGGCAATAGCAATGAGGAGTGTCTGCAGCCTGTGCGTGTGCTTGGAGCGGATATGTTATGCATCATCCCCTCTCCCCTGTGATCCTGAACGTGTCTCTGGAGATCCAAATAACTGGTGCCAGCTGGATTGTTTAAAAGGTGGCATTTCTTCAGGAAATTGTGCAAATTAGGTTTCCTAATGCAAGTCAATCTTTTCAGGAATGAAAAGAAACCTCCCTTCCCAACCTCTGAGAAACAGAGAGATTGGACTCTGCTACTTAGCAAAGTTTTCACATTCATCCTACATTCGAGTGTTTAATATTTTCCCTCTTGTTAAGAATCATGGGAAGGTAATAAAAATAAAAAATAAAAGAATCATGGGAAGGTGGTGGAGAATAAGTTGGGTGATTTCTTCAGTCTTTTAAAGGGGTATCTGCTGTGTATGGAAGGTAGGATAGGGATAGGAAGTCCTAGAAACTGTCTCAGATTCTAATTGGAGAATGAGGGTAACCATTACATACATACAAAGTACACAGTCCGGGAGAGAGCGCGCTCCTGCCAGAATATCCAGGAAGAGAAACGTAGCAGGGAAATGATTTAATGGAAGGTTATTTCTTCTTCATTAGAACCTGCACGTTTAAGACAAACTTAATCTAACATTTTATAAAACGGTGTCATTCCTAAAGTCAGAAAGATTCAACCTGTTTCATGGCACTCGTAACTGTAAACCTACCTTTGCCCACCCTGTATATTACACTACAGATATCTGCATAGAGACCCCTGCTGACCTGGTCCTTCGAGTTTCATTATTTGGGTTATCAGCGTGACAGCAGAGATAAAATAACCAAGAAAATCATGCATGTCCAAGATCAGAGCCTCCTGGAAGACATTTAACCCCATACATTCCAATATGAGCTCTTGGATGTTCTAAGTCAGCCTGCCATACCTTTTTTTTTTTTTTTTTAAAGATATGCACTGGTTATTCACTAGGTCAAAAGCAGAGAGAAGGTGACTGCATTCTTGGCTTTTCCTTTGAGCTGTAAGGACCTGCGAGGCGGTCCTCAGTGCCCCTGCTTTCTATTACAAAGATCAGACCAGGTAGGAATTCTTGCAGGAACTGGTTCCCGAACTGCTGATCCCAACTCCCCAAAGTTTGTCATGACTTTTTCTTAGAGTTCCAGCCTAGAGACATTAAGAAGACGGAGACAGGAAAGGGAAGAGGTTGAGACACGTTTGCTATACAAATAGAAGAACACAGTTATATTCCCGCAAAGGTAACAACCAGATCCCCTCCATAAATGTTCACACTTTTTAGCTCAGACATTGTTTAGTTGTTGTTGTATTTTAAGGGGACATCTGTAATAGTTTCAACAATAAAGATAAATTAAAACATGAATTAAATGCAGTGTGAGCTTTACAATTTCATTGAAGAGCACTTGGAAGAAAATTAGTATTTTACATTAAAAAGTAAAAAGTAAACATGCCATGTGCACAGACAGTGGGGTGGTGAGGGCCTGGGGAGGGGGGGAGCTGGAGAGAGTCAATGGAGGAAGAAAGAGGGGCATATGTAATACTTTCAACAATAAAGGTGTTGTTGTTTTTTAAGTAAAAATGAAAACAGTGGACTCTGAATCATCAAAGAACAATTTCTTCAGCCCTGTTGGTGTGTCTCAGTGGTTGAGTATCCATCTGTGCACCAAGAAGTCACCATTCAATTCCAGGACGCATGCCTGGGTTACCAGCTCGATCCCCAGTAGGGGGTGTGCAAGAGGCAGCTGACTGCTGAGACCGGTTTGGCTCAGTGGATAGAAGGGTCCTGGGTTCGATTCCGGTCAAGGTCATGTACCTTGGTTGCAGGCACAACCCCAGTGGGGGAAGTGCAGAAGGCAGCTGATCAATGTTTCTCTCTCATCGATGTTTCTGACTCTCTATCCCTCTCTCTTCCTCTCTGTAAAAAAATCAATTAAAAAAAAAATTTTTTTTTTTTTTAAAGAAGCAGCTGACTGTTTCTCTCCCGTAGATGTTTCCATCTCTCTTTCTCTGAGGACCTCCTGAGAATGTCAGAGGGAGTGACAGGGTAGGTCCCTCCCTTCAGGTGTGATTTCATAAGTTGTTTTGGGGGTGGGTGGGAAAGAGACCCAGACATAGCATGTAATCTTCCTAGTTACCCTCCCAGTGGATAACTAACACTCTTAGCTACCTCCCCTTCCCACTAACCGTCCCTCTCTCTCAATCACAGCTTAGGGCATTTAGAATGTAAACTTGAAATCATACTGAACACTGAAAATTTCTCAAGCACGGCAGAGGCATGGCCTAATTAATACAGGAGTGTGTGATTTAAATGGTGGCAGCATTGTATTTAATAACAAGGAAATCAAAGCCCTAGTTCCACCCCCTACCTGCTCCCGTTTCCTGTGCCTTTAGGACTGTGGTTCTCAGCAGCTGCCTCCTGGCGGAACAACCCCAGATAGCATCATTTCATGGGCAACGCTCTGTGGCTGAAGGAAAACGTTGGAATCACAAATGTAGAGATAGTTTCCATTTTAAAGTGCATGTCTTTTTCGAAATGTAGGATGACTTATTTTCATAGCAACAACATAAATCAGAAATAAGTGTTTATTTCAATGGAGCAACATTTTCAAATGCCTAGCAGTCAGATAGCAATTGCTAATTGTACTCTATTCAACTCCAAAACAATGGTACTGATGGGCTTCGTGTGCAACTCAGTTAACCGTGGTCACGCTGTATCACACAGACTCTAACATATTTAAGAGTCACAGCTCCAAAGCCAGGTCTGGGTGCCAATGCCTATCGCCTGGGCCTGGGCCGGGGTCTCCATGCCGCCACCACAAGCGCTTGGGCCAGCGTCATATACCTCCCTCCGAGGGGTCACTTCTCTCCCCTCTGCGCGGAAACCAGCGCAAACCTGCGTGGGGTCAGACTACGGTCCATGTTCAGGGAATATGGGAGCTATGAGAGCTATGGGAGCGGTTAGGGAAGGAGGAAACCTCGCTTAAAACTGAGACCATGGCCGAAACCGGTTTGGCTCAGTGGATAGAGAGTCCGACTGCAGACGGAAAGGTCCCAGGTTCGATTGCAGTCAAAGGCACGTACCTTGGTTGCGGGCACATCCCCAGTGGAGGATGTGCAGGAGGCAGCTGATCCATGTTTCTAAGTCTCTATCCCTCTCCCTTCCTGTTAAAAAAAAAAAAAAAATCAATAAAATATATTAAAAACAAACCAAAAAAACAACCAACTGAGCCCATGGCTGCCTCCTACACCTGGGGAAGGGCAGGTACCTGGGTCAGGAGCCAGGAAACACATGGCTGCTGAGCGGGCTGCCTGGCAGGAAGTTAGGGAGGACGTGGAGGCTGGGAACAGGCCGCTGCCTCGCAGCTCTGCCCCGGCCTGGAGCGACCCCACAGCGCTGGGCCTCAAGGCCCTGGGCCAGTCACTCTGCAAACAGGGGCCACACCGCCCACCTGGCCTCTGCTGAAAGCATTAAGGGGGTAAGGGCCCTAAGGGCTTAGTACCCTGCGGAGCGCAAATAACCTCCAAGTGCGCCCCGGCCGGTTTGGCGCGGTGGATGGAGCGCTGGCCTGCACACTGAAGGGTCCCAGGTTCGGTTGGGCCAAGGGCACAGGCCCCGGTTTGGGCTCCATCTCAGTAGGGGTTGCGCAGGAGGCAGGTGATCAGTGGTTTTCTCATCATTGATGTTTCTCTTTCTCTCCTTCTCCCTCCCTCTCTGAGATCAATAAAGAAACATATTTTAAACAACAAAGTAACTGCGAGGCGGGTCAGGTGCGGCCAGGCCCGGAGCAGCGGCTGCCAGGCTGGGAGCGGCCAGGCCCGGGGGAGCAGGCGGGTCGGGTGCGGCCAGGCCCGGAGCAGCGGCTGCCAGGCTGGGAGCGGCCAGGCCCGGGGGAGCAGGCGGGGCTGGTGCGGCCAGGCTCGGAGCAGCGGCTGCCAGGCTGGGAGCGGCCAGGCCCGGGGGAGCAGGCGGGTCGGGTACGGCCAGGCCCGGAGCAGCGGCTGCCAGGCTGGGAGCGGCCAGGTCCGGGGGAGCAGGCGGGGCTGGTGCGGCCAGGCCCGGAGCGGCGGCTGCCAGGCTGGGAGCGGCCAGGTCCGGGGGAGCAGGCGGGTCGGGTGCGGCCAGGCCCGGAGCAGCGGCTGCCAGGCTGGGAGCGGCCAGGCCCGGAGCAGCAGCAGCCAAGTCCAGAGCAACTAGGTCGGGAGCGGCAGTGACCAGACCCGGAGCAGCTGGTTGTGGAATGAACCAGAGCAACAGAGGCCAGGCCCTGAGCAGCCAGGCCCAGAACAGCTCGCTCCTTGCCTGCCCTTGCCCCACAGCTGCTTCTCAGACATGGCTGGAAACTTTCGTGGGAACTTGAGGGTCTGCTGAATCAAGTGATGAAGGCTTAGATCTGGATGTGTTGAGTTAGTTTAGGACTGGGGTGTTGATCTGTGAGTGCCTTGGGTGGGGCCTGGATGAGGCTGGTGGACCTAGTGGGAAATGTCTTTTGTGTGAAGTGTATCATTGGGCATGTGGAGGTATTATTGATATGAGAAAATGCTAAGTAACTGATTTACTATCTGAAAAGGGATTTACTGTCGGGGAAAGGGAGGGAAGAAGAGACTGAACATAAACTGCACCTATGGATGAGGACAATGGGGGATGGGGGGGAGGGTGGAGGGTGGGGTGGGAACCTGGTGGAGGGGGGAAGAAATGGGGAACCTTTGTAATAATATGAACAATAAAGATTGATTTAAAAAAAACAAAGTAACTGCGAGTTCAGTGACCGGGGGACCAGCGAAGGGCCGGCGGGGAGCTGGACTCAGGGTTTGGAGTTTTGCCCTGTCGCCCGGCAGCCAAGCCAGTCCCACCCCCCACCCCTCAACCCCACCTCCACCCCCCACCTCCGCCTGCCCCCCACCCCCCGCCTCCGCCTGCCCCCCACCTCCGCCTGCTCCCCACCCCAGGACGCAGAGACTCGGCCGGCGGACCCCGCAGCCCGGAGTAGCCCCCCGCGCGGCTCCAGGGCACCGTGTCTCAGGGCACCGTGTCTCCGGGCACCGGCTCCCGGGCACCCTGTCTCCGGGCACCGTGTCTCCTCGGCGGCGGGACTGCGGGGCGGGGAGGCGACCCTCCCGGGGAGGGCGCGCGAATGAGCCTGGCGGGCGGAAGGGGGCGCCCTCCGGTCTCTCCGGAGGCTCGGGACCCGGGGGAAGTCCCCCCGGGCTGCCCGCGGGCCTCCTGCCCGCCGCTGGGCCGCTGCGGGCTGCGGGGCGCCCTGATCGGAGCCCCCGTTCACACCGCCCCGCATCCCGCCCGCAGCGCCGCCCCGCATCCCGCCCGCATCCCGCCCGCATCCCGCCCGCATCCCGCCCGCATCCCGCCCGCATCCCGCCCGCAGCGCCGCCCCCAAAGCGGAGGACCTGCTGGGCGGGAAGAGAGGGGAGGCGGGCCAGGACCCTCCACCCCCGGCCTCTGTGCTTGTTGTTGATTGATTGATGTCTTTTTAAAAGTAGGAAGGTTTTTATTTCTTAGGGTTGCGTACTATTTACAAGTTATTTTGTTTTGTTTTTTAAATCCTCACCCCAAGTATTTTTCCATTGATTTTGGGGGCGAGTGGGAGAGAGAGAGAAACATTAATGTGAGAGAAGCACATGGATTGGTTGCCTCCTGCCAGGCCGGATACGGGAGGATCCTGCAACCGAGGTCGGTGCCCTTGACCCAAATGGAACCCAGGACTCTTCGATCTGCAGGCCAATGCTCTATCCGCTGAGCCAAACCGGCTGGGGCTATTGGCAAGTTTTTGATAAAAATTAGAGACTTAGGCTATTATTTTGAGAATAGCTGTATGTGATCTCCCTCTAGTGGCCTCGTGGAATAATGTTAGGAAATTCAAACAAGCCTTCCGGAGCTCAATTCACTCATTCAAATCCTGAATATTTGACAGCTGTGTCATTCCTCATTAATTTGACTTTGGTGTTTTCTGAAGCAGTAAATCAAGTTGTGCTATGGTCCCAGGAACACCTAGTGCCTAACCAGGAAACTTGGCACTCTCTGAACCTGGCAAAACAGTAGCCACCTAAAACAATAATGTCTGTGTTATTAGCACCTTAATATTATAGTAATTCAGAAATATATGTAATTGTTGACATAGGATAACCATGGTAAGTGTCATGTAAATGACTTTATAAAACATGCATAAGGAGGACAAATAGCATAAAATAAAAGAGTCAAAAATGTTAAATATGTGTAAGTGATTCCTTTGCAACTTCCTTTGAATCCATATTTCAAAATAAATTTTTGAAAATATCACTGGTCATGAGAAATGGAAATGGATCCAAACTCTCCAGCTAAAAGAATAAGGGTGTCAATTTAAAATTTTTAAAAAGAAAATACATAGTTTACAGGGAACATATCTCAAACATACAGAATGGTTGGAAGTGAAGGAGTATAAAAATGTAAATTAGGCAAATACAAACTCAAGGAAAGCAGGTATTGTTCTGCCCATTTAGGGGAAAAGAACTTTAAGAAAAAGCATTACTGTTGATAAAGAGGACTACAACTTAATGATAAAAAGTTAAGTTCACCCAGAATCTTGTATAACTTTAAAAACAAAGCCCTAAAACATGTAAAGAAAAACCTGACAGAACTACAGGAGAAATGGACAAATCCACCATTACAGTGACCATGATTTTATATGGCAGACAGTATGCTATAGACCAGTGTTTCCCAAACTTTTGACATATGTGTACCCCTTCTATAATTTTCGTAGCGCTGAGTGCCCCTCATACTCATGAGAACATAGAATTAGGCGCAGCTAAGCACGGTGCAGTGCATATCCCCACCAAACTCCGGTGCAACACGTACCCCCACCAAACTCTTCCCGTACCCCTGGGGGTATGCATACCACACTTTGGGAAACACTGCTATAGACAATCATATTTCTGCTGGTATAATTTCTCCTACTTTCTATAATGAAATTTCTTTTTTTTTTAAATATATATTTTATTGATTTTTGTACAGAGAGGAAGGGAGAGAGATAGAGAGGTAGAAACATCAATGAGATAGTCATCGATCAGCTGCCTCTTGCACACCCCCTACTGGGGGTATGCCTGCAACCAAGGTACATGCCCTTGACCAGAATCGAACCCGGGGCCCTTCAGTCCCCAAGCCGACACTCTATCCATTGAGCCAAACCGGTCCCGGCTCTATAATGAAATTTCATATGCCTACATTTCATAGTGCACTACAAAAATTAAGGTGAGCTCCTGGTGCTCCATTATTGGGAGGGGAAATTATACTAAAAATTGAAGCATGTTAGTTCCCTAATTATTCAACAAACACTTATTGAACAACTATTATGTTTAAGGTATCATTTGGAAGAGTCTGTTGTTGTACATATGTAGTCAGCCATTTTATAACCACGAATAAACTGGAGTTTCATAGAGATTTGTAGCAAAAACTGCCCTGAAGTCTCTCTCTCCCTCCCTACAGTCACTCTCAGTTAGGTGTGAGCCTCCTTCTTTTATTAATTGATTGATTGATTGATTGATTGAGGGAGGGGGGAGAAATTGGTTTTTGTTCCATTTACTTATGCATTTATTGGTTGATTCTTGTATGTGCCCAGACCGGAGATGAAATCCTAAGTCCTGGTGTATCCAGATGATGCTCTAACCCACTGAGCTACTTGGCCAGGACTGTGTTTCCTCTTAAAGAAATGTCCCTTGTCGGCTCTTTTGCCTGGACTGGTTTGGCTCAGTGGATAGAGCGTCGGCTTGGGGACTGAGGGGACCCGGGTTCGATTCCGGTCAAGGGCATGTACCTTGGTTGCAGGCATATCCCCAGTAGAGGGTGTGCAAGAGGCAGCTGATCGATGACTCTCTCTCATCGATGTTTCTAACTCTCTATCTCTCTCCCTTCCTCTCTGTACAAAATCAATAAAATATATTAAAAAAAAGAAAAAAAAAGAAATGTCCCTGCCCTGACCGGTTGGCTCAGTGGATAGTGTTGGCCTGCAGACTGTAGGGTTCCGGATTCTATTCCGATCAAGGGCATGTACTTTGGTTGCAATCACATTCCCAATAGGAGGTGTGCAGGAGCAGCTGATTGATATTTCTCTCTCATTGATGATTCTAGCTCTCTATCCCTCTCCCTTCCTCTCTGTAAAAAAAAAAAAAAAAAAAAAAAAAAAAAAAAAAAAAAAAAAAAAAAAAAAATTAATAAAAAAAATATATATATTTTTAAATAAATGCCCTTGATGGAACAAACAATAGTAAGAGTTTCCAAAATTATTATGTCTTTGTATATTATCTTTTTTTTTTTTTTAATCCTCATCCATTGATTTTTAAAGAAAATGGAAGGGAGATGGAGAGACAGAAACACCGATGTGAGAGAGACACATTGATTGGTTGCCTCCTGCATGCCTCCAACCAGGGCCGGGAGCCTGCAACCGAGGTGCCCTTGATAGGAATCGAACCCAGGACCCTACCCTCTGAGCCAAACAGGCCAAGGCAGCATATTATTTTTTTAAATTAAGAAAATACTAAGCAAGAATGAATATGGACAAACTCTGCTGTACAAAGCACCTTAGTTTCAATTAAGAGACTCCCTTTGCCCAGTGGCAGAAACACTTAGTGTCCCCTTGTCTCTCTGCTGTTTTCCAGTGGAATTTCAGGAATTTCTAAACTCCAGGAACCATTGAAACCTGTAAAGAATTTTTGTGAGTTTATTTGAGCCAAACTGTCAACACATGCCGGGAAGCAGAACCTCAGTGGATTGAGATAATGCTCTGAAGAATGGCGGGTTACATTTCTAATTATACAATGCAATCAAAGGAGGGACATAAGTGGATTCCATGAAATTCATTGGTGATGGAGTAAGGAGGTGGGATAAAGCAAAGCAGTGGGAAACCCCTAGGATTGGATAAAAAGTAAAATGATGGATGTGTACTTAGGTGAGTGCAGGAACAATTAACATGATAACGAAGGAATTTGAGGTATCCCTCCTGGTCCCCCCCCACATTTGGTTGTGCCCTAGGGGCTCCAGAAAAAGAGAAGTTACAAGTTAACCAGACATCTCTCAGGTATATTATCTTAGAGGAAAAAGGCAAATGGGCTCAGTAAAGAAGATCTAAGTTGATCTTTGTCAGGGAAAATATCGGCCTAGGACATGACTACCCACTATAACCTGTTTGTAGCTTAAATATTAATTTTCAGACCATCTTCTGTGGTTATTTTAGGTCTCTGAGTTTGCAAGACTGCCACGCAGGCCTCCCCTGAGCTTGTCAGGTTAGCATGTGGCTCCTTTGGTTCACACTGTGGACAGGGCCATGGGTCTGGCTAGCCCTTTATCCAGGCTGCCGGGTCCTTATCCCTGTCCGATCTTCAGCCTTGGCCCCGTCAAGGTCACTCCTGACACCTGCCCCGTCCCCAGCCATGAGGCTCTCCAGTCTGGCTTCCCCTCCGCTAACTCTGGTGTCCTTGGAACAAGGTTTCATTCCGAGCTCCGCACCACGCCACGCTGGGGCAGGAAAGCCCGTGGTGCTGGCTCTGCAGGCCCCTCACGCTAGCAGGCTGGCCCGTGGCCGGGAAGTTGCTCTCCTGCTCATTTCCATGCATGGATGAGCTCCGAGGCTGCCTCTGACCTTTGTGCTAGGACAGGGCCTGGCCCTTCTCCCTGCTGCTGGCTGCCTCTGGCAATCTTCCTTCCCCAGCTCTGGGAAAACTTATGTGATCACTGAAAGGACGGGGTGGGCAGGACTCGCTACTTCCCCGCAGGTGTTCCACCACATCTGCGGTTTATTTTTTTATTTTTATTTTTAAATACATTTTATTGATTTTTTTACAGAGAGGAAGGGAGAGGGATAGAGAGCTAGAAACGTCGATGAGAGAGAAACATCGACCAGCTGCCTCTTGCACACCCCCTACCGGGGATGTGCCTGCAACCAAGGTACATGCCCTTGACTGGAATCGAACCTGGGACCCTTCAGTCCACAGACCGACGCTCTATCCACTGAGCCAAACCGGCTTCGGCCACATCTGCGGTTTATATCGGAATTCTTTCTCTCCCTCTGGGAATTCTCATGCCACGAGTAGACGACTTTCTCTGCTTTCTGGGTGTTTTCTTTTTCAGAGGTAATGGCGTAGACTGTCCAGCTGAATAAATGAGGAAAGGGTCCTGGGGTAAAAGAAGCATGATTAAAAAAACAAAACAAAACAAAACACAAAAACCCTCATTCATTAAAACTGCTAATTTTGTCCTTTAACAGTACAGACAAGCCAAGACCGGTTTGGCTCACTGGATAGAGCATTGGCCTGGGGACTGAAAGGTCCCAGGTTCGATTCCAGTCAAGGGCATGTACCTTGGTTGTGGGCACATCCCCAGTGGGGGGGGGGGGTGCAAAAGGCAGCTGATCGATGTTTCTCTCTCATTGATGGTTCTGACTCTCTAAACCTCTCTCTTCCTCTCTGTAAAAAAAATCAATAAAACATATTAAAAAGAAAAAAACAATACAGATGAGCAAAAATGGCCCCTCTAGTAACCTTCACTAGACATTGATTTTAATAATAACAGGAATAAAGCAAATGTTAAAAAAAAAAAAATGATTGGTAGGGTGTGTGCAACACTGAATGCGAGGGAAGCCAGCTCAGAATGTACTTGGAAAATCAATCAAGTTCACTCCAGGTGAGTAATGGCTTCATTCCCAGAGAACGCAGGCCAGGGAAACCGGAAGAGGAAAGGTGGATGGTTATGGTGGGAAGGCCTTACTAACACACACATAAAACTAAGCTTAATTGTGCCATAAAATACTGAGATGCTGTTGGAGCTTTGGACAAAAGTAGGAGGGGGTGGGAAGATGAGAGAAGTTGGGGATCTCTAGGTAGGAATGGGGGAGGAGCTGCCTGCGTGGGACGGGGGAGGGAGTGTGTTGTCCCTGTGGGAGAGTCCCCAGGCCCTCTGCCTCCGGCCACCACTGAGTCAGTGCTCCAGGGTTGAGGGTCTTCAGGGAGAAGGCCCTCTGATCATCTTTTTTCTTTTTCTTTAATGACTCAGAGGTTCCTCTGCCTCCAGAAGTCACCTACTTTAGCCGAAACCGGTTTGGCTCAGTGGATAGAGCATTGGCCTGTGGACTGAAAGGTCCTGGGTTCCATTCCAGTCAAGGGCATGTACCCTGGTTGCGGGCACATCCCCAGTAGGGGGTGTACAAGAGGCAGCTGATCAATGATTCTCTCTCATCAATGTTTCTAACTCTCTATCTCTCTCCCTTCCTCTCTGTAAATAATCAATAAAATATATATTTTTTTAAAAAGAAGTCACCTACTTTCAATGCTGATGTCTACAATCCCTCTCATGCCACTTTTTGCTTCATACAACATGAAAAATGCAAGTTCTGACAGGCAACACGTTGGAAGTCATGCGCCTAGAAGTATAATAAGAGCCTTATTGGGACTCGTGCCACACCGGGCGGGAGCAGCCTCGTAGGCAACACAAGTGCGTGGTACCTGCCCCGCCAGGCCCTCCAGGGCTGCAGTCTTGCCTTCCTGACTTTGGCATCAGCAGTACCCCACAGAGTGTTGGTGCCCAGGGAAGGCATTCAAAATGAGAGCTGAAAGATGAAAAGGAAAAGAATGAATGAATGAGTGAATGAATGATGTCCATTATTCAGATAGTTTCTATTCTGATGGGGAAGAGAACGGATGGGGCTTAGGGTTCTCGGCACGCACTGATTGGAGCTTTCCTATAAGGCACATGATTAGGCACTTAGGGACTTAGGAATCGGGGGCTTAGGGTATTTGGCAGGTGCTGATTGGTGGTTCGATGTACAGTCCATATAAGGTGCCTGGTTAGGTGCTCAGGAACGTCCAGGCCGCAGGTGCAGGTGACGTCATACTCTGTCCATCAGTTGGGGGAAGGGAGGATCTATCATGAATCACCTTTGATTAAAATTCAGCAATTCATATGTGATCCTATATGATCAAAAAAATTTTACAGAATTCTGCCAGGACCAGTTTGGCTCAGTGGATAGAGCGTCGGCTTGGGGACTGAAGGGTCCCGGTTTCGATTCCGGTCAAGGGCATGTACCTTGGTTGTGGGCATATCCCCAGTAGGGGGTGTGCAAGAGGCGGCTGATCGATGACTCTCATCGATGTTTCTAACTCTCTATCTCTCTCCCTTCCTCTCTGTGCAAAATCAATAAAATATATTTTTTTAAAAAAAATTTACAGAATTCTTTCCTCTCTGCTAAGCTGAAATTCACATGTGATCAAACAGTTATGGTGTGCTCAAGTTCCTACAGTATTTAGATAGTCACCCACAGACAGGCATTCTGCAGTCACCACCGTCAGCAAATCCTTGAGTGCTTTTCTTCCTTTGCCTTTGGCTCATGAGCAGCTCCCATTCTCTGGTCCCAATTCAGTAACATAGAGTAATTCTTTACAAGCTCCCACTGAAATTCCAAAGGCTAGCTCAGCACCATCGCTCCTTCCTGCACAGCCATGCTCCCCCTTACCCCAGGCTCCAGGAGACCGAGCTACATCTGAAAGCAGAGCTTCCTCTCTCATCTCCCAGCGGCCTGTCCACTCTCTCCTTGGCAGGAAGCCACCGGGCATTGAGCCTGGCGGACGGACACATGTTCTGCTGAGTGCCATTCTCTCGCCGCCTGTGTAAGCGATACCTGGATCTTATGATCACAGGCAGCTCATGCTCCCGGGGCATGCCAGGTCTCCCTTTTCTGAGAAAGTCAATGGAGGGAGAGGTCAGTATGAGTCTCCACGGGTAACCTCTTGTCAAGGAGGCTGGCTACCGTTCCTCCGGCATAGCAGGGCCATTGGACAGAAGCCAGGGAGAAACACGATACTTCTCATTTAGAAAGTATGAAAAATCAGCAACATTAAGACAAAGATGACATTTCCTGAATTAAACATTAACACCCCACATTAAATATTAACTCAGTATTTAATTTAATTTAAATGTCTGTTAAAGTCTTCTGGTGATGTTTAAATAATTGAACAAATTGACAGTGAAAGTAAATCCAGGCATGTAAGCAGATAAAATTTTTCGAGTTTGAAGTGGTTGTATTACCATATATAAATTGTTGTTTTTTTAAAGTTCAGTAATCAAATAACTCATAGTATAATGATTTCATAAATTAAAGCTATTATAAGAAATGAATTCATAAAATTAATACTAGAAATAGTAATATAAGACAAATAATGAAGAAAAGAAACTATCTACTTAAGAATTCATGTTGGGATACCCGAGAATGGTTATGGAGAAAAATGAAATTAGATCGTACCTTTTTATAATATATAATGTAGTGTTAGATTTAAAAAACAAATAATGACCACCCTAAAGAATGTGGGTTCAATTCCTGGTAAGGGCACATGCCCAGAGCTAGTACAGAAGGCAACTGGTTGATCCTTCTCTCTCACATCAATGTTTCTCTCTCTCTCTCCTTTCCCCTCTCTAAAATTAGTAAGCATGTAAGGATTAGTAAGGACTTATTTTAATCCTTGGGTGAGGATTAAAATAAGTAAATAAATAAATACCAAGAGAATTGGAATAGACTACCTAGTAGGGCAAATAGACAAATATATCTACAAAAGAGATACATTTCCACCGAAACATGAAGCATACCATCGTATTAGGGATCTGCTCATATTTAAATAAATAACACTTAGAACAATGTAATAGAATAAATATCAAAAGAAAACAAAACGAAAAATACTCAACATGTATTAACTGGCCTTGATGTATGAAACATTGTTGTGAACATGAAGAAGTACTCGGCTTTCCTGCCATAAGGGGCATTTATGTAGAAGGAAAACCCTGACCAATTAAATTGAATTATATGAACATGTGTCATTTCATATCAATCAAAGAGGCACCAATGAGAACTCATAAAACACAGATAACTAAAAGATTATTTTTTTAAATATATATATATTTTATTGATTTTTTTATAGAGAGGAAGGGAGAGAAATAGAGAGTTAGAAACATGGATGAGAAAGTCATTGATCAGCTGCCTCTAGCATGCCCCCTACTGGAGATGTGCCCACAACCAAGGTACATGCCTTTGTCTGGAATCAAACCCGGGACCCTTCAGTCCGCAGGCTGACACTCTATCCACTGAGCCAAACCGGTTTTGACCACACAAAACTTTTTAAATGTTCAATCTATCTTTTCCATTTTGGGGATACATGAGAAGAAAAAAACTGAAGGGAGAAAGTAGAATTTGTGCAGAAGTTTTATATACCAGCACTATTTTTCATCATACACCTAAGAAACTTGTAATGTACGATTGAAGGAAAATGAATTAAGCAATTACTCTATGTTAACAGGATGGAATACAGTACATCCTTACAAAAAGAAATGATTAATATGTGGATTGTGGTGATCTGTGGAAATCTATATGTGAAGCTGTGGGTAAATAAAGTTAAACAAGTGACAAATAGGTCACCTGCTGAATGTAAGGTTCTTTTCCCCCCCTTAAATATATTATTATTGATATCAGAGAGGAAGGGAGAGGGAGAGGAAGACAGAACATCAATGATGAGGATTGTTGATCTGCTGCCTCTTGCACAGCTCCTACTGGGAATCAAGCCCGAAACTGGGCATGTGCCCTTGACCAGAATCAAACCTGAGACTCTTCAGTCCTCAGGCTGATGCTCTATCCACTGAGCCAAATCGGCTAGGGCTGACTGTAAGGTTCTTGAGGATGGAGATATATCATTTTGAATCCACAGGGCCAAACTCCGTTCCTGGAACTCAGTAGCTCAAGTGTTTGTTGAATGAATGCATAGAGGGCTTTTCTGCTTATCTCGAATTCCTGACCTTCTGCCTGCTATGATCTTGGTATATTTGCCCTTTGTTAACGTCCACACAGCTCACCTGCATTTCCGAACTCTAGCCTGCCCCGACGTCAGAGAAACGCATCTCCTCTGCAGTCCTGGCGCCCAACCAGTGACCTCTGCCCCACTGAAGTGTCCAGACCCCGGGTGACACCCAGCTGCAGCTCAATCGACACCCAACCTGAGGTCTGCATACATCAGCAAGTTCGTGGAAAAAAAGAAAAGAATAAATTTGTCAATGTACGAAAGAACAGGAACACCCGTGGGAAAAGGATTGGCATGGTAAAGAGTTTCGAGTTAAAAACGAATTGCAATCATCCCAGGGGAAGGAACAGCTGTTTTCGCAAACCTGTGTGATGATATGAAATGCCTGGAAAACAATAAGGATCAAAGCTCACAGGAATATATTTGGGGGGGGGGGCGCTAATGCAACCAGTTTCCTAGGACTAGATAGCATAAGTCTTCCCAAGCCCAGGCGCCTGCTAAAGGAGGCAGGTAGGGCCAAGGATTCGACCTTCTCTTCCTATCCGGGTCACCCAGCTACGCTGGGGGGAAGCAGCCAGCTGCCCGAGGCCGCTCCCCCCAGAATATGTGCTGAGATTGCACTGAGAGCAGAGTGTCCTATGGGGTCCCTCTCTTAGTGTCATCAGGCTGTCAGGGGTAACAGGCTGACCTAAGAGAAAAGCAACACACACACACACACACCCTCACACACCAAACACACACACACACACACACCACATACACATACAACACCACACACACCACACACACACACACACACACACACACTTAAAATGACTCTCCCCTGATGCCGCACAGGAGTGTTTGAAAGCAGAATGAATGGTGGAACCGCTGAATGGGGAGAGAGGGGGCCCAGCAGGTTGCCAGACTGTGTTGGGCAATCACCGCATCGGGTGACGTTCCTATTTATTTTGGAGGATGTTGGCCATTTATGAGAGCGCACACACCTCCGGAGAGGCCCAGGTCCAGGCAGTCAGGGACACCATTCCGGGGGGAAGAAGAAGGAAAAAATGAGCCTGAAACGGCCTGCCCGGGAGCGGCCCGTGCAGGCCCGGGCTGCAGGCACCCATCCGTCCCCAGCCGGCCCGGCCTGAGCTATAAATACAGCGGCCCCCCCCCGCGCCCGAGACACCGTGTTCCCTCCTCCTCCTCCTCCTCCTCCTCCTCCTCCTCCTCCTCCTCCTTCTCCTCCTGGTCCTCCTCCTCCTGGTCCTCCTCCTCCTTCTCCTCCTGCTCTTCTTCCTCTTCCTCCTCCTCCTCCTCCTCCTCCTCCTCCTCCTCCTCCTCCTCCTCCTCCTCCTCCTCCGGCCGCGGGACAGGGAACGGGCAGGGGAGGGAGCACGGCTGTGCCCTTTAAACGTCCCCGGCCGCAGGCTCAGCCCCCCGCCCGGAACCGCCTTCGCCCCCTTTGCCCTCTGCGGCAGCGGGCGGCCCGGGCTGCAGGCACCTGCCCAGCCAATGCGCTCCGTGCGCCCGGCCGCCGGGCCCTCCTCCTCTCGCGAGAGGCCGGGCGGGGGATATAAGGAGGGATGCGGGGCGAGGCGGGCGGCCCCTTCGCGACGCGCAGGGACGGAGACGGGGTGGCCGTGCCTGGCCCGGCGGAAGCGGAGGCGAGAGCTAGAGCGCGGCTCCCGGCGGCATCATGAGTGACCAGGCCCTGAGCTTCCTCAAGGACTTCCTGGCGGGTGGCATCGCCGCCGCCGTCTCCAAGACCGCGGTCGCCCCCATCGAGAGGGTCAAGCTGCTGCTGCAGGTGCGGAGGGCGCGGGGCGGGCGCGGGCGCGGCGGGGGCGCAGCGGGGGCGCGGCGGGCAGGGCGCGCGGGGCGCAGCGGCGCGGGGATCGGGGTCGGGGATCGGGGATCGGGGATCGGGAGCCGGATGGGCTGCAGCAAACCTGCGCTAGGCCCCAGGCCCTGGGCCCGGCCGGCCCGCCAAGGGGAAGGTGCCCCCTGCGCAGATGCCTGGTGTCGGGTGGCGCGCGGCGGCCCGGTGTCTATATATGGAAACCCACCCCGGTGGGTCTCAGCCAGCCAGATCCTGCGCCCGGGCCAGCCCTGGCACGCACTCAGGCCTCCTAGGTCGCACTCACCTTTGGATTTTCAATGTCTCCTTGCTTGCTGCGCCTTTTCACCGGCACCACCCGCCTTTTGCAATAAAAACCTTCATTATTCCAGAGGAGCTGCTTACTGTGGATCCCGCGCACTAGGCTAGAGGATGACATACGTGTTTCATTCATGTTTATGTAACCCCTGCAAGGGCAGCTATTGTCTCCTGCAGCTTTCCCCGTTTGAAGACACAGGTTTTGAGGGATTAAGCATTTTTTTTTTTATTTTTTTTTTTTTAATAAACTCGGATGGCCGACCTTACTCGTCCTTTCCCAGATCGTTTCCACTCCAGCCTGGCCACTGAATGGCATCCCATCGTCATCATCCCTGTCATCACCACCACCCTCCAATCCGTCCTCTTTTTCTCTCGTGTCCCAAGGACACGGGCCTGTCATTGAGGAATCCGGGCCTCTTCCATGTGGGAGTCAAAAACCTTCACAAGAACCCCCAGCATTGGCTCACCACCGCAATAGGCGCCTCAACCATCAGTCACTTGGATAATAACGTGCCTGACCATTTCCAGGCTCCGTCTAGTGCCCAGTGGGTTTCTCCTCTTTCTGTTAGACCAGCAGCTCCTCAGAGATCCTGGTCTCCAGGGAGACTGGATGGCCACCGGGGAGCCCTCACCTCCTGCTCAGCATGTCTATGGTGCCCTCTGGGGTGGCGGAGGCGGAGGGGGTCTCCCATCCTCTCTCTGTCCCAGTAAGTCCCTCGCACAGTTCTGGCACCAAGGAGAATGCTGCCCACAAACCACCCCGCACACAGTTCCGTCCTCTTCTCCATCTACGTGGGGCAGAGCATTTTCTCTCACGGGCCCTGGTAATGGAGGCACCATTGGGTTTGGGGGCTTGTGAGCCAAGGAGGCGCCTACCATTCATTTACCCCATTTGTTTGATTTCCCCAGACATTTTTTAAAAAAATATATTTTATTGAGTTTTTTACAGAGAGCAAGGGAGAGAGCTAGAGAGCTAGAAACGTCGATGAGAGAGAAACATCAACCAGCTGTGTCTTGCACACCCCCCACCGGGGATGTGCCCGCAACCAATGTACATGCCCTTGACCGGAATCGAACCCGGGACCTTTCAGTCCGCAAACCACTGAGCCAAACCGGCTTCGGCTCCCCAGACATTTTTTTTTAAAAATTATTATTAAAAAGCAAACCGGGGACGTGCCAATGTTTCTTTTTTTCTCTCGCCCTGTTCTCCTCCTCCCTCTGCCCTGCCCCTCCTCACGCCCCCCTCCTCCCCCGCGCCCGCCCCCTGCAGGTCCAGCATGCCAGCAAACAGATCAGCGCCGAGCAGCAATACAAGGGGATCATGGATTGCGTGGTGAGGATCCCCAAGGAGCAGGGCTTCCTCTCCTTCTGGCGGGGCAACCTGGCCAACGTGATCCGCTACTTCCCCACGCAAGCGCTCAACTTCGCCTTCAAGGACAAGTACAAGCAGATCTTCCTGGGCGGCGTGGACCGCCACAAGCAGTTCTGGCGCTACTTCGCCGGCAACCTGGCGTCCGGCGGGGCGGCCGGGGCCACCTCCCTCTGCTTCGTCTACCCGCTGGACTTCGCCAGGACCCGGCTGGCCGCCGACGTGGGCAAGGGGAGCGCCCAGCGGGAGTTCAGCGGCCTGGGCGACTGTCTCACCAAGATCTTCAAGTCCGATGGCCTCGGGGGCCTCTATCAGGGCTTCAGCGTCTCTGTCCAGGGCATCATCATCTACAGAGCCGCCTACTTCGGAGTCTATGATACCGCCAAGGGTGAGAGGAGGGTTGGGGGAAGGGGGGCCGGGGGTGTGGCCTGGGGAGGAGGGGGAGGAGCTGCAGACAGGACCCTGAGGGATCTGTCGCTCACAAAGGGCTTTCTGTGTATTAATCCTGTGTGTGTTTTTTTCCTGGTCTCTGGGCTGACATGAGGCTTTGGAAGGAGGCGGTGGTGAAGGGAGGCCATAGAGCTAGAGGATTCTCCTTGACCTTGTCTGGGGCTATTGAGAGGAAGGGCAGGCCTGGCCCCTCTTCCCATGGCCCTGCCGGTTACTGAGGGTAACCTGGACCGCTTCAGCCTGGCCTGTACGCTGCTGGCCTAGGTCCAGCCAGAGTAGCCAGTTCTGCTGGAAGTGGAGGGGGGGAGGTGCTGGGGCTGGAAGTTCCCAGCCTCTTCCCAGCCCCACCTGCTTTTTGTGGAGCTGCTAAGAGGGATCCTTCATCACCGTTTGGCTTCTGGCTCTGCCCGCAGGGATGCTGCCGGACCCCAAGAACGTGCACATCTTTGTCAGCTGGATGATCGCCCAGTCGGTGACGGCGGTGGCGGGGCTGGTGTCCTACCCCTTTGACACGGTCCGCCGTAGGATGATGATGCAGTCTGGCCGGAAGGGGGGTAAGCCTGCCCCCTACTGACTTAACACAGAGTTTCCCTGCCCTGGGAGAACACTGGTACTGTTTTCAGTCTTCACCATTCCAGTTGTTAAGGAAAGCAAGCTTCTCAACTATTTCTCTAGAGAACTTTGTTATCATATAGATAAGGACATAACAAGTGGATATTTAGAGGTGGATTTAACTAGGTATCTAGCATGATAGAGGCTTTTTCTTAGAGCAGTGATTTTCAACCCGGGAGCCACAGTAATTTTTTTAAATACTTTTTTTATTGTTGGTACTATTATAGGTATTTCCCATCCTCCCCTCCCCCTTACCACACTGCCAGGTCTTCACCACCCTATTGCCCGTGTCCATGGGCAGTGCATATAAGTACATAAGTTCCTTGGTTTATCTCACTGTGTTTGTGTTGTATGATGAGATCAACCCCACATTGAGGTATGTCGGTCTGTGCTTCCTTGCTTCCCGTCTTATTTTGTTGGTCAGTTTATTCTGTTTATCCACAAGAATTTTTAAAACATGCAAAAGCTGATTATTTAGTCATGGACACTAACTTCTTTTCCCTTAGGTAGTCAAAAAAAAAAAAGACAACAGCCAATACAGTAGCTATCCGGGGTGAATGAATCAATTTTGTCAGATTGGCAAAATACATATTTTTGGCATGACAAAAATATAATTTATGTGTGCCGTGAGATGAAAAAGATGGAAAATTGCAGCCATAGAACCTGGGTGCAGAAACAAGGGAGAGGATTGAAGTAATCAGCTGGTTTATGTAACAATTATTCTCCTCTAACCTCCTTCTGACAGGCAGGGAAGGGGGCCTTCGTGGACGAGGGACAGCCTCCAGCAGCCTGCTGCGATAAAGTCTTAACTCCCAGAGTTTGAAATGAATGAAATTGCCATTTTTAACATTAAAAAAAAAAAAAAAAGTCATTGTAGTTTCATTTGGTTCAACCTACTAGTTGTGGCTCTTTTAACTGTGTTATCTTGGACTAGTATATCCTGAGACTAGGCCTTATTTTTCTCACCCATAAAAAGGGCACTACCCAGTTTAGCTTCCATTTAACAGTGTGATGGGCTGAGTTAGCTGGTTAATTGCCACGGTTCTCAAACTAAAGGAGCAGGAATGACAAGAGAGCCTAGCAGTTTTGCAGGAAAGGGATGTCTAGTTGAATACAGTGTAGGGCTGGGAGTTGGAGCAGTGACACTGTGCAGAGGTCTCTCGGGGAAAAAGTCTCTTTCCTCCAGAACATGAAGCCCTGACCAGCATTTGTTTCCACAGCTGACATCATGTACACGGGGACACTGGACTGCTGGAGGAAGATTGCCAAAGACGAGGGAGCCAAGGCTTTCTTCAAAGGTGCCTGGTCCAATGTACTGAGAGGCATGGGCGGTGCCTTCGTGTTGGTGTTGTATGATGAGATCAAGAAAATTGTCTAATGTCATTAAAGCAAACTCACTGCTTCCAGACCTGTTTGTGTGGTTTCATAGACTCTTCCTAGGGGAAGGAAAAGGAGAGATCTGGGATAAAACCAGACTGGAAGGAATACCTCAGGAAAGATAGTGGCTTCACTGAGTGTTCATTAAACCACAAATGTATTTTGTATTTATTTTACATGGAAATTCCCTCATAAAATATAAAATATCATATCATACTTGTATAATTAACTGAGGAGCTGATAATAACTGAATGTGAAACCAATAAAGACCACTTAATGCACCTTCTCTATTGAATTCTTATTAACTGCCAAGTGGATTAAAAAATAAGACAAGCCCTAAAAGGTTTGGCTCAGTGGATAGAGCCTCGGCCTGCGGACTGAAGGGTCCCAGGTTCGATTCTGGTCAAGGTTATGTACCTTGGTTGCGGCTACATCCCCAGTAGGGAGTGTGCAGAAGGCAGCTGATCGATGTTTCTATCTCATCGATGTTTCTAACTATCCCTTTCCCTTCCTCTCTGTAAAAAATCAATATTTAAAAAAAATACTATAAAAAATAAGACCGTAAGTGCCTATTTGCTAGCTAGTAGCTATTTGCTACTCACTAATAAATCAGTGCCCAGTTTTTAAATGCCAAATACTATACTATTTACATGTACAGACCTACAATGCTTAGAGTTCTGGTTTCCAAACAGGAACAGGTGATGCACTCTGACCTCACACCACGCGCTATAGGCTCCAAAGCGGTGACACCGGTCAGGGCTTCCATAATCTGACCTGATTTTATGCACATTCACTCAGGCCGGGAATTCTGAGGTTCCTCCAAGAGCTTCAGGACAAAGTTTCAAGAGTTCCGCATGAGTAGGAAGTGCTTTGCATCAGTGCCGCTAGAGAACTGTGAGGCAGACTACTGTAAGCGGGCACTGTTCATTGCACAGCATCTAGCATGCCAGTGTTGAATGATTAGGTTCTGCGGGCGATACAGGAAGACCAGAACCCATCCTGGAAGAAGCCGAAACGGGACGGGAGCGAGGAAATGGCGTTACGTAATGTCATGTTTAATAGGGTGAATCTTGGTTGAGTGGAAGGGGGAGCTGACATGTGGGAGGAGGAGGCGGACCTTGAAGAAAGTGACTCAATTTAGATACATGGCTCAGCTCCGAAAGCACCTGCCTGTCATTAGATGCATGCGCACAGAACATTCCTGCTTGCACTTCTCCGTAACAATGTAGCAAGACCTAGCAGAAAAAGTCAGCTTTGGATGTGACTCATAAATTTCTGAGGAAGAAAAGAGCTACTGTTTCAAGTGGGAGATGAGGCACTGTGGTCCAGAAGACAGTTCATCCAGCTCCAGCTTGTGGAGTTGCTGGGAGGAAACAAGCTCCTGGAATCTAGGCAAAGCCTCAGAGGTGGGCATACACCTTTTATTTCCCCCGATAGATGCTTTGAGGGGTATGGTGCCTCTGTACTTTCTTTTCCTTCCTTATCTTTCTTCCCAAGCGCTTATTACCCTTATCAGTCCTGATCCCCAATAAGGAATTGGCTCTCTTGTTCTATGCTTTACCACATCCAAGGTCACATCTATACGAATCTAGTAGGTATCTCTTAGAGGAAATGGGGCTGCTTCATTTGATGGCTGCCCAAATCCAGGTTCAAGATTAATACACTTATTTACAATGAAGATTTGAGAATTACCTTTTTAAAATGTATTTATGGTTTATAAAAGATTTCCGTATTGTAGACCAGGTGTTGCAAATCATGCACCCTCTCACAACTAGAAAAGAGTCTCAACTATTTATACTAATAAAAGCGTAATATGCTAATTAGACCATGTGGACTGGCCATCTTCCAGTTTCCAAATTCCTTCCGGACAAAGCCATCGTGGTGGGGACTGAGGCAGAGAGGGCAGTTGGGGGCGAGATCAGACCAACAGGGGCAGGCAGTTAGGGGTGATCAAGCAGGCAGGCAGGTGAGTGGCTAGGAGCCAGCAGTCCAATGGATGTCCTAAACTGGCAGTCGGACATCCCTCAAGGGGTCCCCGATTGGAGAGGGTGCAGACTGAGCTGAATTTTGTGCACCGAACCACTGGTTTAAAATAAAAATCAGCATAAAGACACCGAGGAGCTAACAAGGCATGGAAAATTATGGGGCCAACATTTGGAAGTAAGTCTGACATGTTTCCTCATCGGATACTTTTCCCCACTTGGAACCTGCAAATCATCAAAAATTCAGCTGAAATGTTGAGGGGCTGGAGAGTTTGGAAGCCTCCTAGGGAGAGAGAGACAAGAACAAATCCTTGCCAAGGAAGGGAGCCCTGATATACTTGTTTTGGATTAGTTGCCCAAAGGGTGATACCCTAGCAGTAAGAGTAAACTGGGACTAGTTTGGCCTTGCAGTCATTCTATGTGTGTCCAATATAGCATTGTAACAATTTTACAAAATAAATTTGATAATGTGGTTTAAAGAAAGTATTGATCAAGAACAGAATTTTAAGTCAACTCTGAAAAGTTTATAATGAATACCCTTCTCCCAACTTCATTCTCATTAATTCTTAGTTTTGTGTGGCACCTAAAAATTATTATTCTAGTTTTTCAAATAGGAACAAGACCAGGCAATTGAGAGAAAGATGCAGGATCAAAACTCAGTTATCTTTCTTTTATTTCTTTCTTCACTATGCCAAGCTAGTTCTTCATGACCAAAATACATTACAATGGATGGAAAATTTTTAAAAGGATATTGATTTTTCAACTTCTTACTGACCTTTATGCATGAAAATAAAGTCATTATCATTAAGCACATTTTCTAGGATGGTATACAATCATTTATAGGTAAAGACTTTGGCATTTAAGATATTAAACATTTTATGAATTGAATTATCAAAATATAACAATTAAACTTGTATATTCAGTATTATATTGGTCATAATACTTTTCACAGTGTGCAGTACTTGAGTCTGAAGATGGGACACACGCTTTCATATCCCTCACAATGACCTTTTTTTAAAGTTGTCTACATAACCATTTTGGACATTTGGGTTAATGGTTGAAAACAACTGCATTACACTAGGTTTAAAAACAGAACATTTTATTTGTAGTAGTAGCTAAGAAAGTGGCTTTTAATGGACAGTGAAAAAAGGAAGTAGGGAAAAGCCCAAGATATTAACTATTCCTTAGGAAATAATTTTAATAGTTCAAAATCTTTCACAGAATCTTATGAAAAAGAGGCAATATTAGTTTAGCATTTGACAGATAAGAAAATTACACTCAATAAGAACCTTGCCTAATAATTTAGACCTAGGGTTAGTATAATTTTGCAGAAGTAAATCTTCAAAGATAAACAGCAAGGTACAAGTGAACCATATATAAAGTAGTGCTAGATGATTCTTCACTTCTTGAAAATGAATAGTTATTACGGGCCCTTCATAAAAAATGTCTCTTAAACCAAAACTTCAAAGTACCTTGAAGAATATCACATTTCTCAATTCCTAGCCTTCTATTTACACTTATCATATATAAGTAATCATGACAACAGAATTATAAGTTGTGTTAAAAAAACGAATATTGTTGTTCTTCCTGACTTTTACTCCACGTTGAATCCCTGATATCAGTTATATTTAGATGCACCTCTCTGTCAAAGCAGTACAAATAAAGGCATTAATTTAGCTAAATTTTATGTGAAATAGTACCAAGTGACGTAAAAACCTGTCACCAGAACAGAGCATCAAATAACAGTGAAGGAACAAGGTAGCCCAAAGAAAGAAACAGAACAATCTGACAGTCAGGCTGTGCTCACATTAATTATTTTAGCCCTATTGTTCCCACGTTTCACATGCCCTACCTTAAACAAAATCGATGAACATACCCACGTTTCACATGCCCTACCTTAAACAAAATTGATGAACATAAACTAAGACCAAGAAATTCTGAATTGATGTTCAGTAAAATGCAGTTTGGCTTTCTGCATACATGCTACAGAGCCTGAGTTAACCCAGGAAAATACAAATATTCTTATTGTGGTTACAGATCACAAATGCGTATTAGAAAAAGAAAGGTTTGGCATTTAATATGGAAATTTTCCAACATTCTAAAGACAAACTAAAGAGGCCAGTAATGAAAGACAATGATAACTAGAACAGCAGGCACAACCATGACTGAGATATACTTTAAGAGTTTACAGATTGAAAAAAAATAAACATAAATTTAAAAAAGAGCCTACAGATTGAAACAAAAGTAAATTAGCAGACATATAGTCTCAATAAATAAATATGTGATTCTTCCCCCAATCACTTTATCATTTATATTTTAGTTCTCTTTTTCAAACCTTAAAATCACTACCTGGAAGTTTGAAAGCTGTGAAACAATGCATTTCTTTCTTTTCTTGTCTCTTCTCTTAATATAATAAATACTAAATGTAACACAGCTTGTTAACAGTATCATTTGAAACACTGTTCTGATACAATTGAGATCTACTTCTTGAGATTGGTGCTATTTTGCTTACGATGATCTGGTCTTTGGACAAACTATTCACAATGTAAGTAGACTGTATCTTGAAAGCCCACCTTATTTTTCAGTATCATTAATAAATAGTACTTTACCTGAATGTACAAAAACAGTGAAGGGGAGCTTCTAAGTGGAACTTCCTAACACTCACAGTTTGAAATGGTTTGGAATGGTTGATGAAATGTTAAGATATAGCTCAGCACAGTTACACAAAAGCAGGAGATACCTCTGGCGAATTGTAGGGACTGCCCCAGTAAATTAGGTCCACCAATGAAAACAAATTGCAAGATTTGTTTCATTAATAAGAAAGTGTTACAATTAAGTTATGAGTCAGACCACCTTAATTCTAAAGCAAACAGAAAATAAAGCCAGTCAAGTTTAGGAGTAATGTTCATGGTTTCAAGCTTATAAGAAGTGAAAATAAAAATAAAATGAGATGTATATAGTTAACATCTCAGTGCCAACGTGCAGTAATACAACTGTTTGATCAGCATGAGCACTGAATCGGTCTCTCTGCTGAGACAATATACATGCATTTATCTAATTCATATACATCTCATATAAATACACTCTCATAGGAAACACTGACTTTACATTACATTACCTTTGTTGATAACAATTTTGCATTGAGTACAATAAATTACAACTTGCTTTTGTACAACTTAAAATTCTTAAAACAATTAAAGATGTTTACAAAAAGAATTACAGTAATGTACAAGAGCACTTCAATAAGAGTTGGATGAACAATGTTTAAAGTAAAAAATTTTATAACCAAGCTGTACGAACATTAGGGGGCTTAGGTCTTAGCAACAGGCCACTGGCTTTGTCAAAAACTGCTCCCTCACTCTTACAGCTGAGAGCACTCGTAGCACTAGATGTCCTGGAAGCGCCTCCTGAAAATACACAAAAAATAAGAAATGATCTGAATTAAATAAAACACATAAATCACTATCTGATAGACTTCCTTTCCTAATTTTAAGTTCAGACTAAATTCTCCTCTCTCTCTCTCTCTGTCTTGATCCTGAGGATATGATTATTAATTTGAGAGGGAGGAGGAGGAGAGAGAGAATCATCGATCATTTGCCTCCTATATCAACCATGACTGGGGGGATTGAGCCTGCAACCTTTTGGTATATGGAACTAAGCCACACAGTCGGGGCAGACTGTTTTTATTTTTTTATTTTATTTTTTATTGATTTTTTTTTTTTTTTTTTTTTTTACAGAGAAGAAGGGAGAGAGAGAGCCAGAAACATATATATATATATATTAGAGGAAGAAATGAATATATATATTGAAGTTAAAAGTCTCTCTTCCATTATCTAAGAAAAATACTGATATTTTCAACTTTTTTTTTCTTTCCTGGTTTCCTTCCTATACTGCCATTATCTGCTAGAAATGAAACCTGAAATTAAGTGAACTAAAACAAAGCATGCCAGTGAAAAATCATAAAATGCATTTCAGAAGAAGGCATTTATCATGTCCTGGCCAGGTAGCTCAGGTGGTTAGAGCATTGTCCTGATATGCCAAGGTTGCAGGTTTGATGCCCACTCAGGGCACATACAAGCATTAACCAATGAATGCATAAATAAGTGAAACAACAAATCTTTGTTTCTCTCTCTTTCCCTCTATCGTAAGAAAAAAAGATACAAATAAGTGCAAAATAATTGTGAATATGCTTACTTAATGAGCTATACTGGCTGAGAGTCGATTTTGCTCGTCTTAAGGATGGTGATGAGTTGAGATAACCCATGTTGCGATGATAGTCCATTAGCTGATCTGAGCGTTTCATGCCAACTGTTGGTTTCACGGCTTCAAGTCTCTTCAAGAAAGCCTTCGTTTAAAGACAATCAATGTGAAAGCCAGTGTTAGATAAATAGTAATATTTTTCCAAAGGAAAACTATTTTTAGAACCTAAAATGGATGAAATTAAATAGAAAAGACTAAATCACTGTTGACATATTTCAAATAATATACTTTCAAGAGAACCTTAGGGCTTTGACCTATCCTATAGCCAACCAAAGCCACTGTGATTTTAACAACTGATCACAGGCACATCTCTCTTTTAGATTAGGTTACAATCTTAGAAAAGGCGCTCTAAGGTGAAATACATTAAAGCTGAGTTTCTCATGGAAATGACATAATGGGAATAATAATGCTAAGAGCCCATGAATGACCATAAGCTTATTAAAGCTATATAAGTCCTTTATCTGCTTATCCAGCAGTGGCTTTTTACTGGTTTTAACTTTCCAGTAGTGACTCCAGGCTGACTAGGACACTGAAGAAAGGCTAAGGGTGCAGGGCTCTCCCACTTCTGATTTCTTCCGACCCAACTATGCTTTTTGAATTATCTGTTTTATGTACTAAAGTTCTGCATAAACTTAGTTTGAAAAAAAAGTAAAGTTTTTGCTGTTAAAAAGTTTGAAAATCAACTACAACTATTATAGAATATAAAGCTTTTTAAAGGTTATAAATCAACTAGCCAAGGCAACACAGTATCCAATAACATAGTATAACAGGATTCAGCAAGAGTCTAATGTATAATGTTCTTAATTTTATTTTTCTTCTTCACATATCAGGTGAAAGAGTTTCTTTAGTTTGCTTTTCCCAGGCATCATTGAGAAAGGAATATTTAAGTACACAATGAATTAGGATTGATCCATGTGATGGTTTATTATTTTTTTATTGATTTAAACTTCCTCTGTAGCACACTGAATTTTATCTAAAAAGAGAATGCTGTTCTGCTCCAAGACTCATATTAAAAAATCAGCCATATGTTTTGTGCAGAGGAAAACTCAGGACAAGTTTTCCTCTGCACAATGTTTTCCATCTTCCTCAACTTAAGTTTTCTTTTTAATTGTGGTAAAATATACATAACATAAGATTTAACATTTGACCATTTTTAAACATACAGTTCAGTGGCATTTAGTACATATATTTAATTGTTAACCATCACCATCAAACATTTCCAGAACCACTTCTCAACTTGGTGTTTTGTTCTTAGCATTTTCACACTCTGCCCCCCTATTCTGAGGTTCCATCATCAGTGCTCTGAACAGTCCCAGAAAGGGGAAAGAAGGTGGTAGAACAAGTCAAAATATTTAAGGGAAGAACTGATTAGAAAAGGCTGAGGAGTTATATGAATAAACGGAGTGTGGAGACAAATGGCAGAGGTGCAGAACACATGAAGCAGCAGAAAGATTAACTGAGAGAATGCAGCCTGCCAACCATTCTTTTTGCAAGAAATGCCCTTCCTCAGTTTTTAGCCTTCAAAGGCTAGAGGAGTCAACTCCTCCAAAGCCTTCCCACCTAGTGTTAGTGGTTCTCTTTACTGAGTTGAGAGTTGACTTAAACATGGTTCTATCTGTAAAGTCTATGGTCTTTCTGTCATAACACTGGCTTTCTCTCTAACTTCTATTAGAGGGTAAAGTGAAACTATAAACTATCTTAGTAACTCCTCTCTTCTCTGCTAGTATTGTGCTCTTTCATTAAAATAATCAATTTATACTATGCTCAAATAAAGATAAGAAGATGTGGCTTAACAAGAATATTTCAAAGTTCATGAATTAAAAATGAGTCTCCTTTTTGGAAATAATAAAGTTCTAATGTCATTGAGTCTTTATTTAGCAAGCACGCCCTCTACTGGATACATTTACTTTTTCTTTATTATTCCTTTATTTCCCTTGTTAATGAGGGAGGTAAGATAGTGATAAACAAATAACGAAGAAATCAAAATTCGCAGAAAGACAGATTAATAGTATGCTTTTAACTATAAGCTCAGGACTCAATTGTATACCATATTTTTGTTCTCTTTTTCTACTTTCTCTGCACAGTATATTTCTTTGTCTTGAACTGTATTAGTCTAAATACTGGTAGCTTCTGGGTTGCTATCAAGTGAAAATAAAGTCCTGAAACAGAACTGCTTTAGTCATCACGCCTGTCAGCCATATGAACTAATTTTGATCACTGGAGATGGGAGCAAATGAAGGAATAAAAATTATAAAGTAATGGATGCTGCTTGTGCAGTGTATTTGACACAGAAATAACTATAAAAATGTGCGTGTACATGTGTTTTGACTATGAACAGCCTAGCAAGCAGATTTAAAAGTATAATAGCTTAGCCCTGTGCACAGAATAAATGGGAAGACATACCATATTTCTGGATAAGAAGGTAATACTTTAAGAATGTCAACAATCTGCCGAAACCGGTTTGGCTCAGTGGATAGAGCATCCGCCTGCGGACTGAAGGGTCCCGGGTTCGATTCCGGTCAAGGGCATGTACCTTGGTTGTGGGCATATCCCCAGTGGGGGGTGTGCAAGAGGCAGCAGATCGATGACTCTCTCTCATCGATGTTTCTGATTCTCTATCTCTCTCCCTTCCTCTCTGTACAAAATCAATAAAATATATTTTAAAAATATTGCCTGCCTGATTGCCCCTATCCACTTGCTTGGAGGCGGGGCCTACCCGATCACCCCTAACTGCTGGCCTGCCTACCTGATCTCTCCTAACTACTTGCCTGCCTATCTGATCACCTCTAACCATTGGTCCACCTACCTGATCACCCCTTACTGCTGGTCTATTCATCCCTAACCCCTCTGCCTGCTACCTGATTGCCCCTAACCGCTTGCTTGGCAAGGGGTAGTCTGCCTACCTGATCACCCCTAACCCCTCTGCCTGCCTGCCTGATTGCCCATTACTGCTTGCTTGGGAGTAGGACCAGCACTGACTTCCGGTTGGTCAGCCTTTGGTCGTTACTGGTTGTTATAACCCAGGGTTTTTATATTAGGAATTTTTTTTAATGAAAAAAATAATCAGTCATTATTAAGGATAAATGCAAAGGAATTGACAAGTTTTTAGAAGATATAGAATTAGCTTCAAATTGCTATAATGATGTGCAGAAAACTACCACCAACTTACTATTCATCAACCTCATTTCAACCTGCTTTGTTGCTATCTATTCCTTGCTACATCAGAGTAATTCTTCTGAAGGATTTAAGACTCTACTAGTATTACAATTCAGGTAAGTACAAAGAAAAATAGGACTGTACTGATGATGAAATATGAAGGTGAATTTTGGAAACTATTTTAGTAACTGTTAATAAAAGCTTTATCAATTGTTATAGGTTTGAATTTATATGCTCATTAAAGATTTAATTTTAGTCGGGACCGGTTTGGCTCAGTGGTAGAGCGTCGGGCTGCGGACTGAAAGGTCCCAGGTTCAATTCCGGTCAAGGGCATGTACTTTGGTTGTGGGCACATCCCCAGTGGGGGGTGTGCAAGAGGCAGCTGGTCGATGTTTCTCTCTCATCGACGTTTCTAACTCTCTCTCCCTCTCAATTCCTCTCTGGGTAAAATCAATAAAATATATTAAAAAAAAAAAAGATTTAATTTTAGTTTAAAACACTACCTGGGTTTAGAATCTTGGCTCATTCACTTACTCTGTGTCCTTGGACTCATTATTTAATACCTCCAAGTCTCAGTTATTTCATTGTAAGATGCTGATAAAAACACTATTTACTTGAAAGAATTATTGTCAGGATTTAATAAGCTAATATCTGGAAGATACTAAGAACAATGTCTGGCCCAGCTGGTGTGTCTCAGTGGTTGAATGTTGACCTATGAACCGCAAGGTCAGTTTGATTCTGGTCAAGGCACATGCTCTGTGTGTGGCATGCAGGAGATAGCCAATCAATGATTCTCTTCCAGCACTGATGTTTCTGTCTCTCTCTCTCTTTCTCTCTGAAATCAATAAAAATTTATTTTAAAAAAGAACAATGCCTGGCTTTTAGTAAGAGCTCAGTAAATATCAGCAATTATTATAAACAGAATTTTATTTATTTTTTATTTTTTAATATATTTTATTGATTTTTTTACAGAGAGAAAGGGAGAGAGATAGAGAGCTAGAAACGTCGATGAGAGAGAAACATGGACCAGCTGCCTCTTGTACCCCCCCCACCGGGGATGTGTCCGCAACCAATGTACATGCCCTTGACCGGAATCGAACCCAAGACCTTTCAGTCCACAGACCAACGCTCTACCGCTGAGCCAAACAGGTTTCGGCATGAACAGAATTTTAAAAGAAAATAATATGCTATGAGTTTTTAATATGAAGATTTTCAACAGTCCTCACATATATTCCTTAGAACATCAAAGTATAACTATGTTTTTTAACAATACTGCATTTCATACATTCAAGTAGCAGACCACTAAATTTGACCTCTTTGAGAACATATATGTTCTTTAAAACTAGAGGGCCAGTGCACAAAATTTGACCAGTGGTTGGGGGGTGGGGGTGTGTGGAAGGATGTGCCCCTCAGCCTGGCACCTGTGCCCTCTCGCAATCTGGGATCCCTCTGGGATCAGGGCCTATTGGGAATTTCCTTCTTCTGGTTGCCAGCAGCTGGCCTTGCCCTGGCCCCTGCCCCCACCACTGCTCTCCATCTGTATGGTGCTATCCCCAATCCCTGCCACCAATTGCCTCCCTCTTCGGGCACAGGTGTTGGGTACAATCACTTAGCTGGCTTGGGCCTCCCTCTGTGGGGCAATTGCTGGCCAGCTCTATACATCTGGCCAGAAAGTCGTCAGATTCTGCTTCAGTCTTTTGGTCAATTTGCATATTACCCTTTTATTATTATAGATAAGTGATATATAAATTTGTTAGCTTTCAGGGATACAGTAAAGTGAAATAGATTAAGCTAGTGACTAAATACTTCATGGATAATATATACATACTAGAGTCCCAGTACATGTAATCCATGCCCTGGTAGGGTCCCTAGTGGCTGCCACTCCCCCCCTCCCCCCTCCCCCCAGCTTGCTGCCTCGGGGCCTCCCTCCCTTCCCCCTCGCCAGCCCCACCGCCTGGTCAAATTCCCGGAGGACCTCCTAGTTGAGGGGAAAATTTGCATACTATGCTTTTATTATATAGGACGAACCTTGACATAATTTCCTGTATTATTGTAGTGATTTAACAGATCTAGTCAAATAGATAATGGAGGTTTCAGTATTTTCATTTAAGGTTCCCTTAAAATATGGGTTGCTGGGAAAAAAGCTACACATTGTACACACTGTACCTTATAGGCCATAGTTCATCATGTATTTCTACTTTTACAAACACATCTAAATCTACTTTTTTGTCTTTGGGTTTCCAGTAAACTGGGTTTCAAATCAATACAAATACATTTCCTTGATGACTAAAAATTTTTTTACTTACCAAATTTTCTCTTTCAATCCTTTGTTGTTCTTTCTGTCTGTTGACAGCACTGTGATATAACTTAGGGGGATGATTAAATCTTCTAGGCATCATATTTTTGTTTCCTGGTTTTTCAGCCTGCCTTGACAGTTCTTTCAAAAGCCTCTGATTTTCCCGATCAATCTGTCTCACCTCCTCTCTTGTGAAAGAGTAGTTCCTCCTAGGTGCTGCTGAAGGCTGATCTAAGTGATGTTTCTCTGGTCGCTTTTTATCCAGTTCCAGAAAAGCTACAGAAATGGACAACAGAAGGAAAAGTGGCGAGAGAAAGTAGCATGAAATATGATGGTATTTGCTTTAATTTTAAAAAATTAAAACTACATTTATTCATTAATATATATAGAAGAAATAATGTTATTGACATCACACTACAATTGTGTAGAAAAAAAAATCCAGAGGCAGCTTAGCATTTTATGCTTACTGAGTTCTTTGGGAATAAAAGCTACATACCAAACAATAAGAAATGTACATGGTGCTGGTTTTAAGGTAGGTGTAATTTATGGAAAATGCCCGTCAGGTTTATCTTGTTTCCCCAAGGAAGCTTAATAGTTAGGAAGGTTGGAAACCTCTGGTTGAGTGTACCAATATAATACTTAGAGAGTTTTTGTTACTTGGAAGGCATACTTCAAAAATAAAATGTTGCCGAAACCGGTTTGGCTCAGTGGTAGAGTGTTGGTCTGCGGACTGAAAGGTCCCAGGTTCGATTCCGGTCAAGGGCATGTACCTGAGTTGCGGGCACATCCCCAGTAGGGGGTGTGCAAGAGGCAGCTGGTCGATGTTTCTAACTCTCTATCTCTCTCCCTTCCTCTCTGTAAAAAATCAGTAAAATATATTTTAAAAAATAAATAAAATAAAATGTCTTCAGCAATGACTGGTGAAAACAATGGGTAGAAAAATGGCAAAAACAAATGTAGAATATTCTGAAATTTTCCACTTAATCTGAAAATATTTTACTACAGTATTTTGTATTGGCATTAAAACAAATACTTCTGTAGAAGTCAAACATTTCATTCCCGATTAAACATAAGCCACCATATATATATTGTATAGAAAGTTTGTAACCAAGAAAAATATTTTGCAAACTAATTATCACATAAAAGTTTCTAAAACTATTCAGCTTGTTAAATGTTTCAGTTTAAGTCAGTACTAAAAATGAATACATTATATCAGATTAGTAATATACTGGCACATTTATTATGATTTTTTTTTTTTACTATATATATATATATATAAAATATATATTGATTATGGTATCACATAATTGTCCTCATCCCCCCAATCCCATCCCAAACCCCTCCCTACATATGCCCCCCACCTCCCCTGCCCCTCCCCGTTGTCCATGGCCACTGGTTAGGCTTATATGCACGCACACGAGTCCTTTGGTTGATCTCTTCCCCTTACCCCCACCCTCCCCTACTTTCCCTCTGAGGTTTGAAAGTCTGTTTGATGATTCTCTTTCTCTGAGTCTGTTTTTGTTCATCAGTCTATGTTGTTCATCATTTCCCCTAGATGTGTGAGATCATGTGATCTAAGAAATATCCTTGTAAGAACCTAAACTGAGAAAAGCCTAAGCGTTTTTACTTGAGTACCTATGTTAGATCTTTTACTGTCTTAGCATTTACTATAAGAGGAAGAGGCATTTTTAACCCTCATCTAAAAATGTGACTGGTACAGAAAATTTAAAACATTTGAGCAATGTCACAAAAACTATGTCTACCGCCCTCCCTACATTTAACCATAGATAATCAAAGATTACAGAAACTTAAAATAAATTTTATTAACAGTGATTTCCTGATAGAAAACAAGGAAATTAACTGTTGGTAATCTGTTGAAAACCAACTGACAAAACCTGAATGAGAACACATTTTGAAAGATATAGATAGGCTGAACATAATTATCTTGCTTCTAAGAAATGCTCAGTTTGTAAAATTTAATAAGGTTTCTAGATTAATTTAGCCATATATGAAAGCCTTTAAAATTAAATTCTAAACAAAATTAAAAGTAAATCTTTTTCCTAATGGCATTTTAAAAAAGTTTTAAAAAGTAAAATAAGGCAATAGCTATAAATAAATTAATTATATAAAGAACACTTAATCTAACATTTTTAAAATTAGCATTCTAACTCTGATGGAAAAGTATATGGATGAAGTACTTATATAGTAAATCCAGGTATCACTATTATGTTTTTCTAAAGTGCCTATATGCTTAAGTATGAAGCAACTTTAAATGCAAAGGTAAGTTTATAGTTATAATACAATTAATAAGTAATAATACCAGAATATACTATCATGTACTCACAACTGTAGACCTACTTTTGCCCACCCCTGATATGCTCCATTGGTTTTTCCGATTAAGATCTCTTTTTGTAACTTGAATAAACTTTCAGGGATACAAATATTTATATAAATGTATATATATTTATATTCACATATTTTTGAATCATTGTTTTTCTCTAATTTTCTTCAATGAAACAATTTTTTAAAAATCCTTACCCCAGGTTATTTTTCCATTGATGTGTTTAGCGAGTGAAAGGGAAAGAAGAGGAGGAGAGGGAGAGAAAGAGAGAAACATTGATGAGAGAGAAACATCAATGTGAGAGAAAGACATCGATCGGTTGCCTCCCAAACGCTCTCCAGTTGGAGCCTGCAACCAAGGTATGTGCCTTTGACTGGGACTCGAACCTGCAACCCTTCTGTCTGAACGTCAATGCCACTGGGAAACATGGCTAGGGCTTCAACAAAAGTTTTGTTCAAACTTGTTTCAGTATTTAAATATGTGTCCATCATCATTAGTAGAGCCTTTTCTTAAATGATCTAATACCATTTACTAGAAGTATCAGCTTTACTTTCACCTAGGCTGAGATACAGAGCATTTTGAAATTTTGTATATCGTGCCGGGACTGGTTTGGCTCAATGGATAGAGCGTCGGCTTGGGGACTGAAAAAGGGCATGTACCTTGGTTGCGGGCATATCCCCAGTAGGGAGTGTGCAAGAGGCAGCTGATCGATGACTCTCTCTCATCGATGTTTCTATCTCTCTCCCTTCCTCTCTGTACAAAATCAATAAATATATTTAAATAAATAAATAAATAAATTTTGTATAACGTTACCATTGAAAATTTTATCTCAAGCCATATTAAGATCTTATTCATATAATAGCTCTTAAAAAAAAACAAAACTATCCTGTAGGCATATTCATGATCCCTATTAAAAAAATATTTGCTTTTTAAAGTGATTTTTTATGAAGTTTTTAAAAAAAATCCAAACTTATAAACTGACAAGTTACATTTCAAGAAGTAATAAAATTTACTAAATTTCTTCGTCTTCTTTGTAAACAAGTTGTCAGGTGATAACTTCGGGGACATTTCCCAGTCCGGTCCTCTGAATCTGGCAGGCTTGTGACTATGCAGACCAATGTGATACAGCCCAGTGTGTCCTAGATGTTAGAATACTTGTCCTTGGGACCTGAGCCACCCTACATATCTGACTGCCCTGAGCTCAGCTGCCAGGCTGTGAGGAAATCAAACCACCTAGACGGCCATTATGATCCTAGTCTTTGAGTCATCTGTGATTTGTTATCAGAGCAGCAGTAACTAATACAAAATTTGGTACCAGGAACTGGGGTACTACTCTAACAAGAATCTACATTAGACGGCACTGGCTGAGACCAGGTGACAAGTAGAGCTAGAAGGGATTGCTGATGAAATGGATGAAATGGTAGAATTTTAGGAATAATGTTAGCTGTTTGACGAGGTACTTATTGCCATTGGTGGACAGGGCTAAACAGATCTCCTCACAGAATGTTGAAAATATCAGTGATTTATTTTATCCACAATAATTAGAGGATAGAGAGATGGACTAAAAAATGAACCAGTTTTCAAGCAAAATTTAGAGAGAATATAACAGAGCCAGAACTTATGAGATTCAAAATAAATTTTTCCTTCCTACTCCTTCCTGGCAGAAGATTCTCAAAGGACTCAGAGGTACAGGAAACTGAGGAACCATGTCTGAGCAGATTGCACTGCACATGGACCTGTTTTAGTCCCTGGATTTTGAGGTTGGGGGAATCTTTCGAAAGGAGAAATGTATTTTTGCGTTTGGGAGAAATATGTAAAAATTATATGGTCAGGGAATGGACTGAAGCGGTTTTAAAACATGTCCATAAGGTATTTGACATTCTTAAGAGGGTCTATGCTCTTCCTCTCAAATTTGGGAAGGTTCTTACTGTTTACATCAATAGAATATGGAAGAAATGGAGCTATGTGACTTCTGAGGCTAGGTCATAAAAGGCGATGAGGTTTCCATCTTGTTTCCCGGAACACTGAACTTGGAGTTCTGAGCCACCATGTGAGAAATCCAACTTCCCTGATGCTGCCATCTGTGAGTAAGCCAAGCAACGCAGAGGGCACATGTGGGCCTTCTGCTCAGCAGTCCTGTTCATGTCATCCCAAACCCCACCTGACATGTGAGTGAAGAGCTCTCAGGTGAATCTAGTGCCTGCCTTTAAGTCTCTAAGCATTGGGATAATTTATTATATAGGAATAGCCATTGATATGCCATCACTTAAAAAAAAAGGTATGATAAACAAAATACCTGTAGACCAAGTATAGTCAACAAGCAGGCAGTTTACTTTTTTTGGGGGTGGGAGTGAGGGTGGGGTGTCTAATTACTCTATTAATCTTTCATAATGATTATGGATTTGTCAATTTCATCATTGGGTTGTTTTGTTCTTATCACAGAATGCATATCAATGGCTCTTAAATTTTTTGAGCATGTCAAGCATTGTTTGTCCCTTTTAGTGCTAAACTCCACTATATACATGTGACAGAAGAGTATAAAAAGCAATCATGTTATTATTAGTGAAGACAGTTTTGTCCTTGCCGCTCTAAAATCACCAAGCTTCACTGTAAATCTGCTTCAAGTATTATGTTCTTCAACTGTGAGTCTGGTGCTTCTCTTGATTTTAGATTTCTTCAAATGTTTAGTAACACTTGGTAGAGTGTTGAGGATATCTGAGATTTCCTCCTCACCTACTGGAATCCTGTTCACTGCAGCCTGCCAGTAAAGGGACAAAACATGTTGCCGGGGAGGATGTGCTAGTAGCTAATTGCAGTACAGAACCACCCACATTTTTGCTTTCTTCCCTTTCAGTTATCTGTGGAAAACTGTGGCTCAAAAATATTAAATGGAAAAATCCAGAAATAAACTATTCATGAGTTTTATATTGTGTGCCATTCTGAGTAGCACAATGACACCTCCCGCTGTCCCTCCTGGGATGTGAATCACCCCTTTGTCCAGCATATCCATGCTGTATCCACCACCCTCCCTTAGTCACTTATAGCTGACTGGGTTATCAGATCAACTGTGGCAGTGGTGCAGTGCTTGTGTTCAAGTAACCCTTATTTTACTTAATAATGACCCTCAAGCCATTCACATTACTTTTTATCAATGTATGTGTTCTATTATTGTTGTTGTTAATCTAATACTATGCCTAATTATATATTAAACGTTATCAAAGGTCTGTACATACAAGGAAATAACACAGTATGTGTAGGGTTCAGTACAATCCCGTTTCAGGCATCTACATGGTGTCTTGGAATGTATTCCGAGGGGAGGGGACTACTGTATAGGCATCATCTTCCTTATGGAGTAGAACAGGGTCCATATCTTCCCCTTAAATAAGCAGTTTGCTTCATTCCCTCCTATGTTGTTATCAGTTTAACAGTAAGTTTAACCAGTTTCTTTGTTCAATGCTTCCTTAATCCCATTTCTTTCTCTTGTAGTAATTTTTCTTCTTAGAATACATCATCTAATAATATACCTAATTATTTCATACAGAATCTATGCAGTAAAATTTGTGGAGCATTCCTAAATTGTCTCTATTTTACCTTACAGATTCTTCCTAAACTGACCCAATTTTACCTATACCAAGTATTTGAAACATACCTTCTAATCTAGTCATGCCAACTTCTTCACTGTTCTTTAAATATGCAAGATTCATGCCATAACCCAAGATTCATGTCTAAACTTCTGCATATTCTACTACTCTTATCTTTTAATGCTCTTTCTGCCTAGAAGGGATTTACAGCTGAAGGTCAAAAAACTAATTCCAATCACACCCTTTTTTGCTTTGTACATAGCAAAGGCTGGCTTGGGGCAGGGGTGGGAAGTCTCCCAAATCAGCCACCCAATTGACTGAAAAGAGGCTAAATACTCAGAAATTCTAATAAAAAATTTCAAGGTTTACTTTAATGTTAGATATCTAATAATGCTAATCTACATTGAACTTCCCTTTTAATATATATACTATATATATTTGTTTGTGTTTGATTTTTTTGTTAATCCTCACCCAAGGATATTTTCCCATTGATTTTTATAAAGTGCAAAGGGGGGAGGGGGAGACAGAGAAATATCAATGGTTGCCACCGACACACGCCCCAACCAGGGCCAGGGATTGAGCCTGCAACCAAGGTATATGCCCTTAACTGGAATCAAAGCCTCAATCCTTTAGTCGCAGGCCAACGCTAGGGCTGACACGACACTCTATCCATTGAGCCAAATTATCTAGGGCTGTGGTGGGCTAACTGTGGCTCATGAACCACGTGCGGCTCTTTGGCCTCTTGAGTGTGGCTCTTCCACAAAATACCACGGCCTGGACGAGTCTATTTTGAAAAAATAGCATTAGAACAAATTTAAGTTTAAAAAATTTGGCTCAGTGGATAGAGCGTCGGCCTGCGGACTGAAAGGTCCCAGGTTCGATTCCGGGCAAGGGCATGTACCTTGGTTGTGGGCACATCCCCAGTAGGGGGTGTGCAAGAGGCAGCTGATCGATGATTCTCTCTCATCGATGTTTCTCATCGATGTCTCTATCCCTCTCTCTTCCTCTATGTGAAAAATCAATAAAATATATATTTTTTAAAAATTGGCTCTCAAAAGAAATTTCAATCATTGTACTGTTGATATTTGACTGTTGATTAATGAGTTTGCTGACCACTGATCTAGGATTTCCCTTCTAATATTTTTCACAGAACCCAAAAATCTCAATTTAGAATAGGCTTTAGCAACTTATATCAACACCTCACCTTACAAATGAAAAGAATGGGGCACAGAATAGTTACTGCTGGTCTAGGGCAGTGGTCAGCAACCTCATTAGTCAACAGAGCCAAATATCAATAGGACAATGATTGAAATTTCTTTTGAGAGCCAAATTTTTAAAATTTAAACAACTTCTAACTCCACTTCAAAATAGACTCGCCCAGGCCACGGTATTTTGTGGAAGAGGCACACTCAAGGGGTCAAAGAGCCACAGTTTGCTGACCACGGGTGTAGAGTCAAGAGAATGACACTCAGAAGCCTAAAATTTTTATTTCACTTCCAGAATTGTCTTCACTTCACTATGTTAAGTACCCAAATTCAACACTGTTTCATATTTCATGGCCTATGATTGGGATGCCTGATTTTATATTCTTTTATTAATCTTTGTTTCATATGCTTATTTCATAGTTCAAATTTACAAACTTATTAAACTTGTTAACAGAAGTTATTTTAAACCAATAAATAACATTAACACTGTTACCCACAGGCATCCCTCACTATCTAAACTCTCACCCAATGTTTGCTGTAACGGCTTGAAAATTTTTTACTCAAAATTCACTACCTGAATCAACAAACTCTTTTAATGTATCTTTGTACTTAGCCAGTGAAAATGTTTAAACTGAGAATGTAGAGTATGCCCTGTTTCTATCTCAGCTGTTCCGACAGGATCCCATTTCATGCTCACAATTATTAAAGTGTTAAGCATTATAACTATCATCTTCCTTATGTTAAGACTCAGTGTTTCCCAAACTAGTTAAGTATACAATTTTACCTATACGTTCCCAAAAATTCTAGTTTAGCACTTCTTAGGTGGGATTCAGGAATCTGTAGTTTAACAACTCCACCAGGTGATTCTCATCATGAGAGAAGTTTGGGAAACACTGTAAGTGAATTTATCTTCCAAGGAAGTGGAAAAGACTGTGAAGAAATCAGGTAAGAACAAATAGGCCTAGAAAAAGCCATATAGTAGTAGTTGAAAGTGATAAAGTGTACTAAGAAATCAATGTAGAAAAGGCATAGCCATGTACACATCTCCAACTTACACGCTTGTAGTTTAGTTATATGTGGGAAAATAAAAACTTTTGCGGAATATTTAATAAAGTTATGATAATATCAGTTATCACAAAGAAATCTACTAGAAAAATCAATGCAAATTCATAGTATTTAATACTTAAGCTCAATATACCTTTAATGATTAAATTCATTATGTAGTTTTGAAAAAAATTTACCTTTCAAGAGATGATTCAGGTCCATTGTGTCATGTATGGCTTTTTGTTTATGTCTGCGGTCTAAATTGGAATCTAACACTGAAGACTTCGAGGTGAGATCTACTCCATGTTTGTCTTTCCCTTTTTTGGCTGATTTCAAATTATTTTTTAAATCCTCAACATTTTTATACACTTCTTGACTCACATTTTCTTGCCTTTTAACTTTTACTTTTTTATTGCTTGATGTCCTCAGTTCAAAAGACTGAACCGGGCTGATGTCTGGGGTCGACAAAGGAGTGACATCTGTCACAGTATCTTCAGATTCCTCAGTGAAGTCACCGACTTTGGATTTAGTACTTGTAGGCTGTGTTCCTGCTGATTTTATTCCTGGTTTATATTTCTGTTTTGGTGACAAGTGGGTTACACCAGAGAGATGTTTCTTTAATGATGGAGATGAATCAGGTGTACAATTATCAGACTCTGCAGCTGAACAATCTGCACCTGAACTTGAAGATGAGGAGGACAAAGAGGAAGAGGAACTACTTCTGGAATACTTTTTACTTATGCCTTTTTTGATGTTAGTAGATGGTTTAGCTGACTTGGACCTGACATAATGTTTTTTCCCATCATCACTGCTTTCCTCTTCATCTGTATAATAATCATTTTCACCTTCTTTTACCATTTTGGGAATTCTATTTGGAATGGTCAAGTGTATTTTATGTCCTGTTGTAGCATCACACAATTTTTCTGATCTTGAAGAAGTGGTCAATGATAAAGAATTTCTGGTTTGTGTATTATCATTTTCTATAGGGTGTTCTTCTGAAGGAATTTTCTCTTTCCTTTCATTTCCTTTCTCAGCAAGATCATTTTCTTTTCTCTGCATTCCACATTTCGAATTTACATTTACTGTATCTTTGTCTATTTTCTCTTTAGGGCAATCATTTTGCTTGTCAAAAACTGAATTACTTTCACTTTTCTTTGATTCTTCAAAGTCACTGTCAAAGAAAGAATGGTCCACTTCATCTTCTGATAGATCTCTGAAATGATCCATAATGGCAAATATATATCTGAAAAGAAGAAAAATGTAACCATCAGACTAAAGAGTAATTTTGAAATTTTTTTATTTTTATATAGTAATGTATAGTTTTTCCAAACTGAGAAGTTTGGGTAACATATCAAGAGAAACATGACCCCAAAAAACCCACCAAAAAATAACCCAGCAAAATTATAATGGGGTTTTAGAAACAATGGGCCAATGATGGGCCAATGATCTGAAAATAGGTTACTATTATTTTTTGTAAGATAATTCACCCTGTATTACAAAAAGCCAAGGGCTGAAATAAAAGAGTGGGGTTGTTTTTTCCTTTATCACTTTGTTACTTGGTTAAGAACAACTTTGAAATTAAGTATTTTGTAAGTTTCTTCAATTTTAAAAGCAAATGGTTTCATAGCACACTCCATTGAAGCAGTTGGTTCTGAGTGCTGTGGTGAAGAGTCTAAAATGTAAATCATGATTTAGGATATATAGAACAGGCCCACATCTACCCTGTTTCCCCGAAAATAAGAGTGTCTTATATTAATTTTTTCTCCCAAAGTTGCACTAGGTCTTATCTTCATGGGATGTCTTATCTTTCCATGCGCTAGGTCTTATTTTCGGAGGATGTCTTATTTTCCGGGAAACACGGTAGGAAAAGTAATGACAAAGGAAAGAATGCATTCAGATACTTAGAACTAATATGGGAAAAGATTTTAGAGCTGTTACTTGTAGTTCCAGAGGTAGAACTTACATTTAAAGATGGAGTGCATAAGAAAGCCACTCTGAATTTAACGTTTAACATTAAGAGTGCTCAAAAATGGACTGGGCTACTTTCTAAGATTAGGAGCAATGAGTAAATAGTGGGATGCTGTAGGGAATTCATGCATTAGAAGTATATGCTATTTCCCAACCCCATGATTATATGAACTAGGTCTAAATCCCAAAATCAATGATTAAATACTTCTTTGAAATACTTGTTTTTCATAGCTAACATTTCCCTGTCTTTCTGTCTCCTTACCAGACTGAGAACTCCTGATAGCTAGCTCACCTTTATATATCCAGTGCCTAAAGTAGGATCTGACAAGTATAATTCAAAGACTGTTTAACCAATGAAGGAGTTTGGAGTCAGGAAATTTAATATTGTGCAGTGGGCCCTACCTGGTTTGGCTCAGTGGATAGAGCATCCATCTGTGGACTGAAGGGATTGATTCCCATCAAGGGCACATGCCCAGGTTGCTGCTGATCTCCAATAGGAGGTAGGGGGTGCAAGAGGCAGCCAATCAATGATTCTCTCTCATCATTGATGTTTCTATCTCTTTCTACCTCTCCCTTCCTCTCTTAAATTAATAAAAATATATTTTAAAAATAATTGTGCAGTGGTCCTGCTCTTTGATATGTAAGCAGAAAAGTTACTTCTTTTCCCTGAGCTAGTTTCCCACAATCCTCTTTTCCTCCACTCCTCCCCTCACCATACTACCCCCTTATCTTCATTCATATGGTTTATGTAGTCCCCAATAGTTTTAAACATGTGCCTCCCAAGTGGTCACAGTTCATGACAGGAGGTGCATAGCTCAGTACCTGGGAATCTTCAAGTTTAAATATGGGTTGATAATATCCAACAATACCATTATCTTAAGGATTTAAGCGCTCAGGATTTAGCTTAATGGAAAAATTATTGAACAATCCCACCCACTAAGCAATCCTTTAGATAATATTTACCTCAAAATGAGATTACAACTTATATTAGAAAATAATAAAAATAAGGTATGGGACAAACCAAGATGGCGGCATAGAGAAACACCTAAACTGCTGCCTCACACAACAATTTTAAAACAATTAAAAGAAAAAATGTCTATCACCCAGAACCACAGGAAAGTTGACTGAGTGGAAGTTCTACAACTAGAAGGAAAGAGAAAAGAGCATTGAGATGTGCACAAGCGCTGAAAAACTGAGGTACAGAGGCATGTGAACTGGGCTGGGTGGTGGGTGACTGGATGTGCTGCTTTTTTTCAACCCAAAGGGAGACAAGCTCCCGATTACTCTGAAATCCAGTTTCTGGGGAGAAGCAGGGGACCTAAACTCCTATGGGGGGAAGCTGGACTGTCTGCCATCGGGTCAGAAAGTGAGGGTGACTTTTTTTTTTTTTAATAATATTTTATTGATTTTTTTTGCCCCCCTCCCTCTCTCCCCTACATACCCTCCCTCCCCAGAGTTTTATGTCCATTGGTTGTACTTATATGCATGTATACAAGTCCTTCGGTTGATCTATTATCTCCCCCAGATCTCCCTCCCCTCCCCACTGTAATTTGACAGTCTGTTTGTTGCTTTGGTTCATCAGTTTATAATGTTCTTTATTATCCATAAATGAGTGAGGTCATGTGGTGTTTCTCTTTCATTAGTTTGCTGTTTGCCAAACTCTAGCTTAGTGACTCCCTGAGACCATGCCTTACACAATCTACAAACACACCCAAGCTCCAGGCCGCAGCTTAACCAAATAAACTACAGCTCCAGCCAGACAGCTCCAAAACCTCCAAACCACAAGCAAAGAGGAAAAAACTGTAGTTCTTGCTGTAGCTCCTGCTGGGTGGCCTCAGAAAGTAGCTGACCCGCACCCCATTGGAGATCCAGAAGCTAGTGTATCTCATGGTCTCTGTGAGATGACACCAGATTTCAACTCACATCCATAAATGACACATTTAAGAGGCAGACTCAGTGAGCACCAAAGCTCCACTGAAACAAATCCTGCCCCAAAGGTATGTCTGCAGCACAGCAATTCTTCCGTTATAGACACAGCAGGTCCTCACAGCCAATTGGCCTGGAGGTCAATTCTCCCCAGTGACACCAACAACAATCAAGACTTAACTACAACAGGGTTGTACACACAGTCCACAAATGGGTGCACCAAGAGTGTCCACCTCAGGGAACTGGGAGGCTGACCCATTGGACCATATACGATACCTAGCACACAAAGCCATCCTACTAACTCAGGGTAGCAGTGAAAATGAGGCAAGGAGTGAAAATGAGGATCACAAATGAAAAAAAAATGGAAGAAAACAAACGACTGGATATAGAGTTCAAAACCAAGATTATAAGGTTTTTCAAGAATTTCCTAGTAAAGGCCGATAAATTTAGCGAGACCCTTGAGGATATGAAAAAGGACCAACTAGAAATTAAACATACAGTGACTGAAATAAAAAATATTGTATATATAGAGACTCAACAGCAGATTAGAGGAATGCAAAAATCAAGTCAAAGATTTGAAATATAAAGAAGCAAAACAAACAAACAAAAAAAAAACCTCAACCTGAAAAGAAGAAAGAATCCAAAAAGTTGAAGATAGTGTAAGAAGCCTCTGGGAAACTTCCAGCATACCAACATCTGAATTATGGGGGTGCCAGAAGAATAGAGAGAGCAAGATACTGAAAACCTATGTGAAGAAATGACAGAAAATTTCCCCTACCTGGTGAAAGAAATAGACTTACAAGTCCTAGAAGCGTACAGAACCCCAAACAAAAGGAATCCAAAGAGGACCGCACCAAGACACATCATAATTAAAATGCCAAGGGCAAAAGACAGAGATAATCTTACAAGCAGCAAAAGAAAAACAGTTAGTTACCTACAAGGGAGCACCCATAGATTGTCAGCTGATTTCTCAACAGAAACTATGCAGGCCAGAGTGGAATAGCAAGAACCTACAACCACGATTACTCTACCCAGCAAAGCTATCATTCAAAATTGAAGGTCAGATAAAGAGCTTCACAGATAAGAAAAAGCTAAAGGAGTTCATCATTGCCTAACCAGTATTATATGAAATACTGAAACATGTTCTTTAAGAAGAGAAGAAAAACATAAAGGTAAAAATTATGAACAACAGCTGAGACCGGTTTGGCTCAGTGGATAGAGCGTCAGTCTGCGGACTGAAAGGTCCTAGGTTCAATTCCGGTCAGGGGCATGTACATTGGTTGCGGGCACATCCCCGGTAGGGGGTGTGCAAGAGGCAGCTGGTTGATGTTTCTCTCTCATCCACATTTCTAGCTCTCTATCCCTCTCTCCTCCTATAAAAAAAATCAATATATTTTAAAAAATGGACAAAAATATTTTTTAAAAAATTATGAACAACAAATACATATCATCAAGCGAATCTAAAAATCAAGTGAATTAAAAATCTAAGGAACAGAATAAACTGGTGAATAGAATCAGGGGCAAAGAAAGGGAGTGGATTGTAAGTCTCAGGGAGAAAGGGGTGTGGGGAGTACGGGAAGAGCCTGGACAAAAATCATACACCTATGGATGAGGACAGTGAAGCGGGGGGAGGTAAGGGCAGAGGGTGGAGTGGGAACCGGGTGGAGGGGAGCTGGGGGGTGGGGGGAAGGAGGGGGAACAATTGTAATAATCTGAGCAATATTTATTAAATTTAAAAAATATATGGTATGGACTTAAAATTAGCAACGATTCTCTTTACAACATTTTGGGAAAGGGTACAAACTAAACGATAGTCCATCGGGCCTCAATGACCCCTGCGTGGGGCTCCATGAAAACGGGTTGCCCGGCACTCACCGTCGGTACAGCTCCTACGGTCTGCGCTGAAATACTGGCATTTCCCAAACCGTCACTGTCACCGGGACACTACGTTTCCGTGGTCAGGTTCACCGGACGGCCCGAAGGCACCCACCCGACCGGGCGCCGGAAAATCGAGGCCCGAAGAGAACAAGCCCACCTCCGCGGTCAGGAACCGAGGTCCCAGCGTTCGGCCCCGCGAGGCGCCGGGAGGTAACGGACAGCCTCGCGCCTCGGGGTTCAGGTTCGAGCCCGCGGAGGAGGGCGCTGGTGACCCGAGTCCGCCTCCGGGGCGGACCCCGGACTCCCAGGGGCGGACCCCGGACTCCCAGGGGCGGACCCCGGACTCCCTGGCCACCGCGAACGCGGCGTGCGGACAGGCCGTGCCCACCGCGGCTGGGGGTGCAGGCGGCCCCACAGACGCGGAGGTTCTGCCCGCCGCCCGGGCGCCTCCCGGATGCCTCCTTCCCTCCCGCGCGCTTCCTCACGCCGACCCCCAGAGCTCGCCGCTGCCCGGACTCCGAAAGGGAAACGGACCCGCCACGGAGAGGAGGCTGACGGGCGCGGGAAGGAGAAGGGGCCGCTCGCGCGCCGCTCACCTGAGTGCTGTGGCCGGAGGCCGCCTCACGCGCGCCGCCCGTGACGTTCCCAGCTCGTGCGCACGCGCAGGCGCGCTAAGCAGCCTCTCTGCGTAGCTGCCAGCGGCGCGCTGGGCTTCCGGGGGCGGGGCTGGCGGAGGGCGGGGCTGGCGGAGGGCGGGGCTGGCGGAGCCGCAGGTGGAGCGGGAGGGGGCGAGGCCGAGCGGCGGCCTACAGAGGCTCCGTGGCCCGGCCCGGCCCGCCCACCGCCCGCCGCCCTCCAATGGGAAGGAACACGTGGCGGAAGTCATCCTTCTCCAGAGGGCCGTCCTGATGGACCGCTATTGCCCCCGCGGTGAATGGCAATGCTGGTGAGCCTCGTTGTGGTGCTAATTTAATAGGAAAAGCTGCCTTCCTTTTTTTTTTTTTTTTTTTTTTTTTTTTTTGTAATTCCCAATCAAAACAGCGACAGTAACAGCGGCTGTGTCTTTGGGATTGTTTATATCAGCAAATGGCAGGCCGACCCCGAATTCTCTGGTGCAGGGCCTGGTAACGCATTAGAAGCCCCTCTTCCTGGTAAACAAGGAGGGCAGTTCGATCTGAGAGGGAAATGGTCCCTGTAGAATACATTGGATGCCATTATCTTCCCATTTTGAATTCACAGGCACATAGTCGATGTGGGAAAATAATGGCCCCGGAGATGTCCACCTCCTAATCCCCAGAACTTGTGATTATGATACTTTACATGGCGCAAAGGGCTTTGCTATGTGATTGAGTGGGTTGAGATGGGAAAATGATTATCCAGGTGGCCAAAATGTAACCGCTAGGGTCCTTATAAGAAAGTTATCAGCCCTGACCGGTTTGGCTCAGTGGATAGAGCATCGACCTGCGGACTGAAAGGTTCCGGGTTCCATTCCCCTCAAGGAAATGTAGCGTGGTTGAGGGACATCCCCATTAGGGGGTGTGCAGGAGGCAGCTGATCGATGTTTCTCTCTCATCCATGTTTCTAACTCTCTATCCCTCTCCCTCTCTGTAAAAAAAGTCAATAAAATACAATTTTAAAAAAAGCAATTAGCTTAAACCGGTTTGGCTCAGTGGATAGAGTGTCGGCCTGCGGACTGACAGGTCCCAGGTTTGATTCCTGTCAAGGGCATGTACTTTGGTTGCGGGCACATCCCCAGTAGGTGGTGTGCAAGAGGCAGCTGATGGATGATTCTCTCTCATCGATGTTTCTAACTATCCTTCTCTCATCCTCTCTGTAAAATATCAATAAAATATTTTTAAAAAAGAATTAAAAAAAAAAAAAGCAATCAAAATCAGTAAATGGAGACCTGGCCATAGGGGCAAGAGACAAGTACAGCACAGTGACTGTAGTAACATGGTATAAAAATATGCTGTATATTTGAAAGTTGCTAATGGAGTAGATCTTAAAAGTTCTCATCACAAGGAGGGAAATTTCTAATTACATGAGGTGGTGGATTTTAACTAGATTTTTATTATGGTGACCATTTTGTAATAGACACATGTATCATTATGTTGTTCATCCTATGCTTGAATAATGTTATATGTCAATTACATCTTAAAACTGGAACAGATTAAAACACTTTTTTTTTAATTAAAGAAAAGAAGCAGAAAGAGATTGGAGAAATTAGGGGCCGTGAACCAGGCATCTAAGGAAACTGACAAAGGGAAGAAGAGATTCTCTCCTGAAGCTTCTGAACGGAAGACCAGGCCAAGACCTTAATTCTAGACTTTTGACCTCCAGAACAGTAAGAAAATAAATTTGTTCTTTTAACCATTAGATTTGTAGTAGTTTGTTATAGCAGGAATAGGAAACTAAAACAGCAGGTACTCAATAAATATTTTTTTACATGAAAGTCCAAAGAAAGGTACTAAAGGGTTAGTCATATCCTAGGGACTCTCACTAAGGGATTGGCTCTAGTTTCATTCTTCACAATGCATTTTGTACTTGGCTGTAACTGCCAACAAGTACAGAGAATTATTTCTTTGTCCTTTTTGTAGGCTAAGAGGAAGGATTTCACTTACTTCTGCTTGATAAAGCTGTGTTATCACCGTTTCCCAGGGATAGTTGTCTTAACTGTGGTCAAAGTTTATTATACAAAGGAGTTGAATAGACATTTCTCTAAAGAAGATATACAAATGGCCAATAAGCATAAGAAAATATGCACAACATCACTAATCATTAGGGAAATGCAAATTAAAACCATTAAGATACCACTTCACATTAGTATGGCTAATCCTATATAATAAAAGGCTAATATGCAAATAGACCCAATGGTGTAAAAACTGAATTGGTCACTATGACCACCAGGGGATGTGTGTGGAGCATGGTAGGTGTAGGCTGTGGTGAGATGGTAAAGGTGAGGGGGGTGCCAGACCAAGACAGGGCGCTGTTTGCTGTCATAGGGGCAAGCCTCTAGTGGTTACAGAAAATTCTTTGCTTCCATTCACTGCCACTGCCTGCCCCACTTGCTCCCACAGTGGCTGGCCCCAATTGCCCCTGAGGACTTCTCCACCTCCCCCTGCTCCTGAGGGGCCATCAGGGCAGCAGCCGCCGCTCACGCCCAATGATGGCGCCTCATTCACACCTGCTGCTGGTGTTGCCCCAATGGCTCCACACCGTTGGTGTGAGTGGGGCTGGCGCATGGGAGTGGCATTAGCAGCTGGAGTGGGGCTGCTGGCAGATGGGACCAGAGGCCATGGTGGGAAGGGCCAGGCACGGAGGATGGGCCAAGACCTGCTCCTATGCCATTTGCAGCCTTGCAGCCCCTGGTCCTTTCAAGGTGCATGAATTCATGCACTGGGCCCCAGTATGAAAATAAAAATTAACAAGGGTTGGCAAAGATGTGAAAAGATTGGAACTCGTATTCATTGTTGATGGGAATGTAAAATGGTATGGATGCTGTCTACAACAGGCAACCGCTTAAAATACTGAACATAGAATTACCACATCTGGATTGTAAACCCGAAAGAATTGAAAGCAGGGTCTCACACGGATATTTTACAACCATGTTCATAGCAGCGTTATTTTTGATAGCCAAAAAGATGGAAAAAAAAAAACAAATGTCCATCAACAAAGGAATGGGAAACAAGATGTGGCATATACAAACAATGGAATTTTATTCGGCCTTGAAAAGAAAGGAATTATGTACGCTCCAAGATGGATGAACCTTGAAGTCATTATGTGAAAGAAGGTATACACAAAGGGCCAAATTTTATGATTCCACTTACATGCGATACCCCAAATAGACAAATCATAGGGAGTAGGGAATTAGTCGTTAATGGGCATTGTTTCTGTATGGGATGATAAAGATGTTCTGGAAATGACTAGTGGTGATGGTTGTGCAACAGTGTGAATATACTTAATGCCACTGAACTGTATGCTTAAGAATGATTAAAATAGTAAATTTTGTGTATATTATACCCTGATGAAAATGAAAAGTAAGAGATTATTACATCTCAAACTATAATTCTGGCTCTTTTTCTGGGCTATACAGTTGTCAAGTTTTGCCTTTTCTTTTTTTAAAAATATATTTTATTGATTTTCTACAGAGAGGAAGGGAGAGAGATAGAGAGCTAGAAACATAGATGAGAGAGAAACATCGACCAGCTGCCTCTTGCACACCCCCTGCCGGGGATGTGCCCGCAACCAAGGTACATGCCCTTGACCAGAATCTAACCCGGGACCTTTCAGTCCACAGACCAATGCTCTACCACTGAGCCAAACCGGTTTCGGCAAGTTTTGCCTTTTCTCTGGTTTCCTTTCCCTGCAGAGAGCACTTCCTCCATTGTCTATATAGAATGAACAAATGTGTGAATTAGATTGTGAATAAGCTCTGTCAGAACAGAGATTTTATTTCTTTGTGCTGCTTCATAGTTTGGTCATATAAGGTTATCAACTCATAGGTATAAACAGACTCTTCCCCAAATTCACTGAATCTGGACTCTTTCATCAAAAAAGATTTGAATAATATCCCCCAAACCCTTTTTATTCTGGTTTCTTACTTATTGATATATCTCTTTTTGTTTTTTTAAATATATTTTATTGATTTTGTACGGAGAGGAAAGGAGAGAGATAGAGAGTTAGAAACATCAATGAGAGTCATCGATCAGCTGCCTCTTGCACACCTCCTACTGGGGATCTGCCCGCAGCCAAGGTACATGCCCTTGACCGGAATCGAACCCGGGACCCTTCAGTCCCCAAGCCGACACTCTATCCATTGAGCCAAACCGGTCCCGGCTGATATACCTCTTGAAACAATATAGCCTTGGCTATTTCTATAGAGAGCTATTAATATTACCTGGAAGTGTTTTCACTTACACTAAGCTTTCTTTATGTTATGAGTAAATGTATACTAAAGCAAAGTTTTGTTTTTTTTTTAAATTTAGGAATCAAGTTTAGAAGGGTGACATCTTTACTGGGTTAAAGCTTATAAACCAAATTTTAAATTAATTGTTAAGTTCCTTTTATTTTTATTTATTTATTTATTTATTTATTTATTTATTTATTTATTTATGTATAGTATCTAAAAGAGTAGTTCAAAATATCTAAATACTATAATAAATAGAGGAAATTGAGAAAGCTAAATGACTTAGATTCATAGATCAGGTAATAATTGAATTTCCTTAACTTCCACCAGCCACCAAACAGAATTAGTAGCTTCTCTTCTTGTCTCCAAAGAACTTTGTTATGCCTTTATTTTAGTGTGTATTACATTACTTTATGCTTTTCCTTTCTGTCTTCCTCCCTCCATCCCAAGTAGAATCTGAACTCTTCAAGGACATAGACCATATTTTATACTATTTTCTAACATAGCAGCTGGGTAATATTTTTGGACTGAATGAAAGAATGAACAGTCACATTCTACCTTCCAGTGTGGTGTTTCTCCTTTTTCCGCATCCCGCACGGAAAAACGACAGGCTCCTGAGTGGAGGAGCTGGGGATTAAGAAATTAGAAAAAGAAAGAGACAAGAGGCAGAAATAGATTCATAAAGCTGGGCGCTAGGTGGGTGCCATCTCTCTGATGGAGAGACAGTCACACTCACCACAGACAGCACAGCATATTTATTGGCTTCCGAAGGGGAGTTTAAGGTCAAAAGGAGTTTCCGGTGCCCAGATCCTATTCATCAAGACCTGGGTAAGCTCCTTATTTTTTGGTACAAGATTTAGCAAATCAAGACCTGGGTGAGTCAAGGTCCTATTTGTTCCTCATTCCAAGCAATTGGATTAAGAAATCAGTACTGCCGAGACCGGTTTGGCTCAGTGGATAGAGTGAGGGCTTGGGGACTGAAGGGTCCCAGGTTCGATTCCGGTCAAGAGCATGTACCTTGGTTGCGGGCATATCCCCAGTAGGGGCTGTGCAAGAGGCAGCTGATCGATGACTCTCTCTCATGGATGTTTCTAACTATCTCTCTCCCTTCCTCTCTGTACAAAATCAATAAAATATATATTTAAAAAAAATAAATAAAAATAAAAATATTTTTTAAAAAAGAAAAGAAAAGAAAAGAAATCAGTACTGATAACAGGATTCTGCCAGTGCCCTCGGGCTCAGCTGATAAGAATTAAAAGAATGTCGATGTGCCTTCTCAGGCGGCTCTCTACATTCCAGAAGTTTACAGACTATTTAAAAGCCCTGTGAATGCCACTACTATTGTAGTGGCTTTGTAAGGTTATGATTTGTATAATGTAAAAAGCAGTTTGTGTTGTCCTCTGACATTATGTTAGTTTTAACTATTGTATTTGAAAGATAGCACAATGAAGGAGAATCTTTTCATTTAGGTCCTACTACCAACCAGCTGTGTGATTTGGGGCAAGTCATTTAACCTCTCTGTTCCTCAGTTTCCTCATATGCAAAATGGGATTATAATAATTATCTCTCTTATAGAGTTGTAGTGAGGAACATGTTGTAAACATGATTTCCAAAAGTTAAAGTTCCACTCCAATATAAGATATTATTGTTATAACTTTCTTGTCTACCCAGTTAGGTTTATTATCATAAAAGAATATCTGATTTATTCATCAAAAATATTAAGGGCCTAATCTGTGCAAACCCTTGTTCTAGACTCCAGTTAATTCTCTAATACTAATTTTTACTTCCCCAAAGTATGTTCTCCTACCTATCATAAGTAAATGACACACCAGAGACGCTAACTTCTTTAGGTGGTATATAAAAGCTTTATATATAGTTGTACACTGTCTCCAAGAGTTGGTTCTGGCTGTGTAGGTCAGTCCGTTGGAGCACTGTTCAGTACATCAAAATGTTGTGTGTTCCATTCCTGGTCAGGGTACATACCTAGTTTGTAGTTCATTCCCTGGTTGGGTGTGTAAGGGAGGCAACTGATTGATTTCCTCTCTTACATTAATGTGTCTCTCTATCTTTTAAGTCAGTAAAAACACATCCTTGGATGAAGATTAAAATAATAATAATAATAATAATAATAATAATAATAATAATAAAAACTCCACATGTTGGCCTTTTCTCTTATTTAATTCCTGGTTGGCTCATATGATTTGCTTTGGCCAATGAGATATTAGCAAAAGTTAAAAAAGAGGCACATCACATTCCTGAGTTTGACACGGGAAGAAGCCCTAGTTAACCTCTTGGAGGCTAAGAACACAGAGAGCAGAGACCAGCCATCTCCAGTCTATGCACCAGGAGACCAGAACTTCATCAGTGACCACAGGCAGGAAGAGCAGAAGACCTGCCTGACTGCCCAGCCCAAATTCCAACCTACGAAATTATAAGCAAATAAAATAATTATTTGGTGGTAGTTTGTTATGCTATACTAGATAATTGATAGACCACATTTCTCTAAATTTCAGGTCAAAACTTAAATTGAAATTATTCTTTTTGTGATCTACCCTTTATCATCTTGATACTTTCCTTTATAATACTCTTTCTTTTGGGAGATTAATACAATGATACTTCTGCCTAAAAGTTTCCAAATATGAATATTTTTATTTATAGGCATAACTTGGAGATATTGCAGGTTTGGTTCTATCAGTTTAAAGTGAATATTGCAGTAAAGCGACTCATGTGACTTTTTTGGTTTTGCAGTGCACATAAAAGTTATACTACACAATAGTCTATTAAGTGAATAATAATATGTCTAAAAACCAATGTACATACCTTAAGCAAAAAATACTTTCTTGCTAAAAAAATCCTGTTATCTGACCTTTGAGTGAATGGTAATCTTTTTGCTGGTGGAGGGTCGTGCCTCCATATTGTTGGCTGTTGACTAGGTTGGTAGTAGTTGAAAGTTGGTGTGGCTGTGGAAAATTCTTAAAATAAGACAACAATGAAGTTTGCCGCTTTCTCAGCTAAGTTTATGTAATATTCTAAGTGCTTTGCTGACATTTCAACAGTTTTCACAGCCTCTTCACCAGGAGTAACTCCATCTCAGAAACTACTTTCTTTTATCGTGAGACTAGAGGCCTAGTGCATGAAATTCCTGCACTGGGCGTGGGGGGTGTGTGTCACGCCAGCACAGCCAGGTTTGGTGAGCCTGAGAGGGCGCAGTGAAGAATTACGAAAAGACAGACAAGAAGAAACCTGGGGCTGGGTGAGACGCTGCCCTCTGATAGAGAGGCAGCGCCACAGCCTGTAAGCCAAGTCTTTATTTTATAGCCAGATTCCACGAGGCAAACAAAGTAAGGGTGTGGTTACAGTGTTTTTTGTGGGATTCGAATCTACTCAGTTACAGGCACCTTATCAAGCTTTGTTTACTTGCTGCATCTCCGGCAGCCCGTATCACTCAGCCATGTGGGGCTACAGGTTCGAACCATAAGGTCAAGCTTACAACTATAGCTTTTGGCTATAATTGTGCTGAGACTTACATGTGGCTTTGCCACAGGAGGATCGTGCCCTCTCCTTAGTCCCAGGCTTGAACCTGTCCAAACACTGTAGCTGCTCTTCACGGGTGTGTGTGTGTGTGTGTGTGAGAGTGATACCCCCGCAGCCCGGACTGTGCCCTCAAGACCGCTCAGGCAGACATCCCTCTCACAGTCTGGGGCTTTCACAGTTCGGGACCCCTAGCTCCTTATCGCCCGTGTGCAGCAGAGGCAGAAGAGGCTCCCGCCACTGCCACTGCGCTCACCAGCCAAGAGCCCAGCTTCTGTCTGATTAGCACTCCCCTGTGGGAGCGTGCTGACCACTAGGGGGCAGCTCCTGCATTAAGCGTCTGCTCCCTGGTGATCAGTGTATGTCCTAGAGACAGGTCCTTTGATTTGCCTATTAGGGTTTTATTATATAGGATTGCAGCAATTCATTCACTGCAATTCAGACTTCACTGCTAATTCTACTTCCACCACATCTGTAGTTACTGCCTCCACTGAAGTCTTGAAACCCCTCAAAGTCATGGATGAGGGTTGGATTCCACTTCTTCCAAACTCCTGTTAATGTTGATTTTGATCTCTTCCCAAGAATCACAAATCTTCTTAATGGCATCTGGAGTGGTGAATCCTTTTCAGAAGGTGTTTTATGTACTCTGCCCACATCCATCAGAGGCATCACTGTGGCAGCTACAGCCTTACAAAATGTATTTCTTGACTAGTAGGACTTGAAAGTCGGAATTACTCCTTGATCCAGAATGGATGTTGTTCTAGCAGGCAAGAAAACAACTTGAATCTTACCCATCTCCGTCAGTGCTCTTTGAATGAGTAACCGGGTACATTGTCAATGAGCAGTCCCATTTTGAAAGGAATCTTTATTTTTATCTGAATAGTCTCAACAATAGGCTTAAAATAGTCAGTAAATCACGTTGTAAACAGATGTGCTGGTCATCCTGGCTTTGTTCCATTTATAGAGCACAGGCAGAGGAGATTAAGCGTGATTCTTAATAGCCCCAGGATTGTTGGAGTGGCACATGAGCACTGGCTTCAACTTAGTCACCAGCTGCACTGGCCCCTTACAAGAGAGTCAGTCTGTTCTTTGAAGCCAGGAATTGCTTCCTGTCTAGCTATAAATGTTCCAGATGGCATGTTTTTCCACCAGAAGGCTATTTTGTCTACACTGAAATCTGTTATCTAGAACTTCTGGGCAACGCAGCTCCTACATGGGCACTTGCTGCTTCACCTTGACCTTTATGCTATGGAGACATAAACCTCACGAACCAACCTCTGCTAGCTTTAAGCTTTTCTTCTTTGGCTTCTTCAGCCTTCAGAGCTGTGGTGAGAGTGAGGGTCTTGCTGTGGTTTGAGCTTTGGCGTAAAGGAAATGTTGGGGCTGGCTTGATTTATCTAGAACACTGAAACTGTCTCCATACCAGCAACAAGGCTGTTTTGCTTTCTTATCACTCATGTGTTCGCTGGAGTAACACTTTTCGTTTCCTTCAAGGACTTCTCCTTTGCATTCACAGCTTGGCTAACTGGCACCGGGGCCTCGCTTTTGGCTTGGCTCAGCTTTCGCCTGCCTTCCTCACTAAACGTAATCATCTCTAGCTTTTGATGTAAAGTGAGAGACATGCACCTCCTCCTTCCACTTGAACACTTAGAGGCCACCCTATGGTGATCAATTAGCCTAATGTAAATATTGTTGTTTGAGGGACTAGAGATCTAGGGTCTAGGAAAGCCCCAGGGGGCAGATACTGGAATGGCCAGTGGGTGGAGCAGTTGGAGCACATTTATTGATTGAGTTCATCATCTTATATGGATGTGGTTCCTGGCAGCTCCAAACATTACAATAGTAACATCAAATATCACAGAATAGCCCTAGCTGGTTTAGCTCAGTGAATAGAGCGTTGGCCTATGGACTGAAGGGTCCCAGGTTCGATTCTGGTCAAGGGCACATGCCTGGGTTGTAGGCTTGATCCCCAGTGGGGGTATGCAGGAGGCAGTCAATCAATGATTCTCTCTCATCATTGATGTTTCTATCTCTCTTCCTCTCTGAAATCAATAAAAATATGTATTTTTTTAAATATCACAGAATACCATAAAAGTATAATAATGAAAAAGTTTGAAATATTGCAGGAATTACCAAGATATCACATTTAGTGAGCAAATGCTGTTGCAAAATGGCACTGATAGACTTGTTTTACACTGGATTGCCACAAATTTTCAATTTGTAAAAAAAAAAAAAAAAAGGCAGTATCTGGAAAGTACAGTAAAGCAAAGTGCAATAAAATGAGGTATGGCTGTACTAATATGGAGCCCCACTCAGCATGATGATATAGAGGGTGTCCCAAAAAATGTACACACTTAACACAGTTAGCTCAATTGATGTTTTTTCCCCAATTTAACCCATTGGAATGAATAATTATTCAGTGTGTATACATTTTGTGGGAACAACCTGTAAATGTGTTCTCAAATTTCATCTTCCTCTTAGGAATGCTGCAGCGTGTTTCCTTTAAGCTTTAGTCATCTATTATTTGTTTTTAAAGTACTTTATGATTTCACATATTTTTGTAAATCACAAAACCACATTGTGCTTGAAAGTAGAGAGAGAGAGAGAGAGAGAGAGAGAGAGAGAGAGAGAAAGAGGGGGGTTAACTGATCTGTTAAGGCCTTATAGTAAATTAGTAGAAGAAAGTAGAATATCGAGGCTCATGTTAACATCTTTATTCAGTTTCCCCCAAAGTGGTCGAGGGCAAATACTGTGGTTTTCTCTCTAATCCTGATCACTTCCAAGGTGTCCAGAGGGTTTAAGGAGAAATATACTCTTGAAGGGGAAGATGTATCACATTTTGACAGATATCAGGTATTGATTACCTATTTACACTGCCTAATATTTTAAATGTCCTCATAATGTCCCAATGAGTTAAGGCAGATGTCATTCCTACCTTAAGAGAATAATGAAGATAGCCTATGGAACATTCAATTATTGCCTATCAAAATGTGCCATCTTTAAGGGAAACAGATAGGGCATCCCTCCTCAGTTTGCTTTTTAACCCTTAGGCCTGGAAGGACTCAACACCGACTTCTTGGAAGGACACCAGGATTCTCATTGAACGCCTGGCTCCTGGCCTCATCTCCCCCCATGCCTCCTGATCCTACTCACTCCCCTGTGCTCCTCATCTTACCTGACTTGTGACCCTCCGACCTTGCACAGGGTAGAGGCCCAGTGCTATTGGTTAGGAAGTGTGTGAAGTGTCAGTGCTGACTTAGCAGCAGAAAGGCATCTGCTTCAAGGAAGTCTTCTGACCCTGGGTGTACATTTCTCCAGATCTGTGTTATTCTGGGGAGCAATATACTGGTGTGCTGGAAAGATCGTGGTCTTAAGAGTTTCGGACCAGGACCCTTAATAAAAGTCAGGCCAGTTTCTCCTTTACGGATTCAAGTTATAACCACTTATACTTATCAGGAGCCTGGCTAAGATACCAGCAACCCTCACAGAGCAACAAAACTAAATACTTTGAAGTATAAAACACAAATCTTAAGTTAAAGGATTAAACCCTGCTTTTTCTCCTTTGTAACATGGGATGAGTAAATGACAGTTTTTAGGAAGTGCCATGACATAGTGGTTAAATGCATAGCTCTAAAACCAATCATGATATTTATTAGCTGTAATGCTGAGCAAGTTATTTTACCTCCTTTGCCTCAGTTTCCTCATGTGTAGATGGTGATAACATTATCAGTTGTTGTGAAGATAGATGAAGCACGTCTATCTAGTTCTTAGAATAGTATCGGGCACACAGTGAGTACTCAATTAGTTACCATTATTGTCAGCTATGGATTTAAATTGGAGAATGTGCCGAAACCGGTTTGGCTCAGTGGATAGAGCTTTGGCCTGCAGACTGAAAAGTCCTAGGTTCGATTCCAGTCAAGGGCATGTACCTTGGTTGTGGGCACATTCCCTGTAGGGGGTGTACAAGAGGCAGTTGATTGATGATTCTCTCTCATCGATGTTTCTAACTCTCTGTCCCTCTCTCTTCCTCTCTGTAAAAAAATCAATGGAATATATTTAAAAAAAAAGAAAAATCGCCGAAACCGGTTTGGCTCAATGGATAGAGCATCGGCTTGGGGACTGAAAGGTCCTGGGTTCGATTCTGGTCAAGGGCATGTACCTTGGTTGCGGGCATATCCCCAGTAGGGGGTGTGCAAGAGGCAGCTGATCGATGACTCTCTCTCATCGATGTTTCTAGCTCTCTATCTCTCTCCCTTCCTCTCTGTACAAAATCAATAAAATATATTAAAAAAAAAAAAGAGAAAAATCTTTTAAAAAATAAAAGAAAAAAAATAAATTGGAGAAGGTATATAAAGCCCTTAGCACACAGTCCTTGGCATGGATTTAAATGATCAAAAATGTAGGATGGTTGGTAATAACAAGCTACCTTGAAATAATTTGGATTAGTGGGTACACTTGGAGGAGATCTAGTGGGATGAAAGTTAACTATTTTACAGGGAAAAAAGAACCCTTCCAAATCAGTTCCACTACTTTATTTAAAGGAGAACAGGAAGGTAGTAACTTCATGTGAAGTCATCACCTAGGCACGGCAAAGTCACAGCTGGCACAAGGCAATATCTTATCTTTGACTTACCAGGTATAAGAAGTGTCACATGAATATTAATATTGTTTTAAAAAGGTTACAAAGTGATACATGTAAATACATTTTTATATAGGTACTAGAGGCCTGGTGCACGAATTCATGCACAGGTGGGCTCTGGCTCGCCCATTCTATTGGAGTAGATCGGGCTGGCCAGAGGGAGGGGCCCTGCCCCCTGGTTGAACTCTGCTGAAACTCCCAGTTGAGGGGACAATTTGCATATTACCCTTTTATTATACAGGATATAAAATAATTAACTTATATGCTGTTTTGTTAGAGCTAAATGTTTGTGATTATTTTTAGACCTCTATGAATCTATTCCATTCCAGGGAAATTTATTATGAAGACATGAATACATGGGTGGGACACCAGTATTTCTTTTTTTAAAAATAATAACCTCTTGGACAATACTTTGTTTTTAAAGAATAAGTATCCACTAAATATTTTAGTTTACACATCAGTGTTGTATATTTTTCTCTGTTGATATGACACAGATGATGCCTTAGAGAAACACAGTATAGTCACAGTATTTAAAAACATTTTTAATGCTTACTTTCCTTAACTGTGCTTACTGGGAAGTAGGATATAACTCAATTTACTGGAGAACAATAGTGCCTTTAAAATTGAAATTCTTCGTGACAAGCAGAGAGCTCTGAGCTTCTGCTTATAAGTGTTTCCCATAACCTTTCATTTCTCACGGCTTCCCTCATCTCTTTTCCTCTCCTGCCCTTTTCTATTATCGATTTGTTCTCTCTACCACCCTACCTTCCCTTTTAATAATCATTCATCTTTTTTAGAATTCCTTATTTATTCGTTAAAGATACGCCCGCTGCTTTATTGATCTTAGTAGTCTCTGCTTGTATTTCTCTAGGATATTGGTGTCTTCTCAGCAGGCCTGAGCTGTGTATTAACGCCGGGACGGCGGGAGAAAATCTGCGCTCTCACAATTATTTGGGCCACTGTCACTTGCGTGGGCAGCAGCATTTATACTGAGCGCCGCTGGCAACACAAATGCAGGGACGTGGAGCCAAAGTGATGAGGGAAGCTGCGAGCCGCCCGGCATCCGCCTGGCTCCAGGCCCGCTTCTTGGGCCCGCCTTTGCCCAACGAGGAATTGCAGGCTCCATTTACTCCGCGTCTGTCGGCTTCCTTCCCTGGGGCGGCCCGATGGGAAGTCGGGGGTGGGGGTGGGAGGGGGGTAGTTAGGCGTAACTGTGTTAAAAGTGAGCATCAGGGACGGTTGCCTACTTAATCCCAGTAGCGGGAGAACACAAGGCAGACGTTGGGGGGGGGGGGGGGGGCTGTAAGCATGCGAGGAGGCTGCTTGCCAGGGATGAACGGGGAGGGAGGATTACTGGACCACCTGAGCCCCGGAATCACAGGTGCCTCTGGCACCTGCAGCGGAATTTTCCCCGCGTAGACCCTGTGTGTGTGTGTATGGGGCGGGGAGGGGTGGGGGGGAGGGGGAAGCGGGAAGGCCCAGGACCTAGCGGGTCGCGGCGCCCCCTCCCCGGGGCGGCGGGGCCAGACCCCCCCTTCTGGCCCGGGGGGCGGGCCCTCGCGCTGTCACTCACGCCCCGGCCCCCGCCCTCCGCCGCCCCCGCCCCGCCCGCCGCGGCCCGGCCGCTGAAGTCACAACCCCGCCCGCTACCTGGGCGCCGGGCACTGCGGACCGGCAGCGGCTCCGGCTCCGGCTCCGGCACCGGCGGCGGCGGCGGAGGACGGTTCCCGCGGAGGCGCCGCCAGGGCATGAGCGCCGGGCGCCTCTGCCTCCGGGGCGCCAAGGCCACGGGCCGGGGCGGCGCCGGGGGGCCGCGGGGCGGGAGATGAGCGTGCGCCCCGGCTGGGCGGCAGCATGCACCCCGGTGCCTCCGGCAGCGGCGGCCCCGCGGCCCCCGGCGCCCCCGGCGAGCGGCGGGCCCCCGGGCGGGGCCGGGGCGGGCGCTGGCGGGCGCCGGCGGCGGGGGCCGCGCTGGCGGCCGCGGCCCTGTCCGGCCTGGGGCCCGGGGCGGCGGGGGGCGCGGGGCCGGGCGCCGCGCTGCTCGGGCTCGGCCTGTGCCTGGCGGCCGCCGCCGCCGCCTTCCTGCTGGGCGCGCTGCTCTCGCTCGCCCGCCGCGGCCCGCGCGCCCCGCCGCCGCGCTTCGCCGCCGCCCGCAGCCGGCGGGCCCTCCGGCCGCGGGTGAGTACGGCCCCGCGGGCGGGGTCCCCGGGCGGCGGGGCTGCGGGCGCCGGAGGCTCGGTCCCGATGCCGCCGCCCCGCAGCCGGGAGCGGGGGGCGCCGTGCGGGGCTCCCCGCGGCTCCGCGGGCCCTTCTCCGCGGAGGGAACTTGGGGACCGCTCACCGGACAGACCCCCCCCCCCCAGCCCTGCACCCCAAACCCTTCCCCCCCCCCCCCCCCATCCCGCGCCCGCCGGGGTGGGAAGTAGCGCCGCCCGCTGGCTGCTGGATCTAGAGGGGGCGCCGGACCCCGTGCGGCGGGGAGGCTGCGGCCGGGCGGGGGCGGGAGAGGAGGGGGAGGCAGGACAGGGCAGGTTTCAGAGGGGCTCTGCCCGGCCTCCGTGCCGAACCCCGGCTTTCGCTGCCTCGCAGCTTCCGGCTCTCACCCGTAAGCGAAACGGACTCTGTGCCGGCCTGACACTCAGCCCCAGGGGTGAATGGCGCTGCCCTTCGGCAAGCTGTCCCAGCCCGTGGGGTGCGGGTGGGGGGACCCAGTCCGTGAGCACGTTTGTCCGGGGGCCCCTGCCCCCCGGGCTGTGTGTTTGCCTGCGATCTGACCTGCGCCCTCGGCGAAAGGAGGTGATGGGGGTGGCGGGTGAGACAATCGGGCACGCTCGCTCTGCCAGTTGATCAGCAATTGCGTGTACTAAGGAAGAGGAACTTCCATAGTCTAAAGAATCAGTCGTATCAGTTTTTCTTAAAAACCTTCATTTAGCTGTCCATCCCCCTCCCCACCCCCAGTCTAATTTAGCAAGAATTGGTGAGCAGGTGTACTTTTCTGCTTTCTTTTCTAGGTTTTACTAGTTGGTTTGTTGATCCCTGATAAATGGCATTGCAGTTCTTTAGGGTATTGTAAGAAGTTACTGTTCAGGGTGTATTTATTGAGTATTTTGTACAAGCCAGGTATTATTCTGGAAGCTGGGGTGGAGTCAAGACACGGGAATATGCCCAGCGGTCTAGAGATTGTATTCTTCCGGGAACCAGACAATGAACAAACACATGAGGCACTTTGGGATAGTGGTACATCTGTGAAAAAGGGGTTAAGCAGTAAGAGGTTCAGAGTGCCCCGTAAGCGGGCACAGGAAGTTTAGAAGGTGGGGTCAGGGTCAAAGTCTTACTGCAGCCTACCCCTGAGGGCCTGCAAGCCTCAGGCTGTGGGTTACCAACCTGTCACCTGGAGCTTTCCGGGGAGATAAAACTTTGGGGAATCCAGGAAGGGGGTTAAGGAGACAAGTTAGAGATGATAGTACTTGAAAGGTGGCATTAAATGAAGCAGCACATATAACTCTCAGGTATACTACCCGGAAATGTCAGGTAATAGAAGAGATGAAGTACAAACTAAGGAAAACAGATGGGTCTTTTAGGACTTGTATTAAAAAAAAAAAAAAAATATATATATATATATATATATATATATATATATATATATATATATTGATTTTTTACAAAGAGGGAGAGGGCTAGAGAGTTAGAAACATCGATGAGAGAGAATCATCGATCAGCTGCCTCCTGCATACCTCTTACTAAGAGGTGTGCCCGCAACCAAGTTATGTGCCCCTGACGGGAATCGAACCTGGGACCTTTCAGTCCGCAGGCCAATGCTCTATTCACTGAGTTGAACCAGTTAGGGCTAGGACTTGTATTTTTATAATGACCTTAAGTAAGAAAACAAGTCTATTAGGAAACTCACTTTATAAGTTGTATGCTGCTTAGAATTGAAATGCATATTATTCACATACAATTTTTTTAAAGCTGTACTGGTGCCTTTAGTTGTGCTGTATTTCTAGTAAAGTGAGTTTATGGTTTAAAAAGTGTTCTCTCCCTGATGAATGGAAGCATCAGCATGTGGTGTAGTATAAAATATCTGCAGTTCTGTGGGGGTGGGAGCTGGACCACACAGGACCAAATGGTGCCTGTTAAGATACAGTGACTTCTTGACTATGGGAGATTTGATTCAGCACGAAGAAAAGAATCCTCATGTATTCTTACACATTTGGATTAATTGAATGTCAGCTACACATGTCAGACACTGGGGGCTGTCCTTCAGTCTGTCCATCCCTCTTTCCTTCCTCCTTTCTTCCTCGTTTTTTTCTTACTGACTTCCTTCTATAGAGAAAAAAAATGCAGACCTGGTTAAAAATAGGCGGCCAGAGAAGCCTAAACTAAAAGGGAGAAGGATTTTCGTGTCTCGGAGCATTCAAATGCTTCTCCGCGCCTTACAGAACAGTTATGGCTGTAACTCCATGTGGTTATGACATGATTAACACCTTTTGTTATCCCTTGCACCCAGTAGGAACTGGAGCAGTGTTTGCTGCTGCTGATGAGGAAAATGAGGTCTGTGTGTGGTCCCTGACATAGGGTTTTCCCCTCTAATTAATCTAGTATCTGTTGGATATCTGATGTGTGAGGATTTCGATTTTACTTGGGTGGGAATCATTTTTTTAAAATATATTTTTATTTTTCAATTACAGTTGACACACAATATTGTATGCTTCAGGTGTATAACCCAGTGATTGGACGTTATATAATTTACTAGGCTACCTAGTACCCACATGACACCATACATCCTTACAATATTATTGACCTGCTGTTCTTTATATCTCCATGGCTATTCTGTAATTACCAATTTGTACTTCTTAATCCCTTCACGTTTTTCCAACCATCCTCCCAACACCCATCCCATTTTTCATCCAGTCCCCTAACCTTCCCCCGCTCTGTCAACTGCAAGTTCTCTCTTTTTATCTAAGTCTGTTCCAGTGTTGTTTATTTTGTTCTGTCGATTCTCCACACTTCAGTGAAATCATAGGGTTATTGTCTTTCTCTGACTGACTTATTTAACTGAGCACAATACACTCTACTCTAGGTCCATCCATGCTGTCACAGATGGTAAGAGTCATTATTTTTTTATGCCTGAGAAATAGCCTATTGTGTATATATATATGTACCACTGCTTTTTTTATCCACTCATCTCCTGATGGGCACTTGGGCTGCTTCCATAGCGTGGCTGTTGCACGTAATGCTACAGTGACATAAGGGTGCATGTATTCTCTCAAATTAGTGTTTTGGATTTCTTCAGATATATTCCCAGAGGCTGACTCTCTGGGTCCTAAGGCAGATCCATTGTTAATTTTTTTCTATTGCGGCTGCACCAGTACGCAGGGTGGGCATCACTATTGATTAAAGTAGTAAAAATAATTTTCATCTCAGGTATTTTCAGGAACTAAGGAAACTTGGGTGTAAGGTCAGGAAGGTCGATGCTCCAATCTTGACAGTTGATCTCCCGGCCTCACTTCAGCAGCACTTGGAGTTGGTCCGAGCCAGCAGATCAGAGTTGTGATGCTCTGGGCTGGCCTTCTCATGTGCCAGTTAGTCCAGCTTAGCAGAGCAGGCTGCCTTAGCCTCGGGGCCAGTTAACTCACAAGGGTCAGATTCACTAGCCACAGTCACTTCACTCTGGGCAAACAGCAAGAGAAATAGGGCAAAAGGGACCAGCATTACAAAGTGTATCTTCATATAATGGAAAAAAGTCACATGCTAGTGACATATGGAACACTGAAATCTGTCATGTAAAGAAGATAAGTAACGAAAGACTTTTCAAAGATCAGGCAGGGACGTTCAAGAAGTTAATCTAATCTAATTAATGTGCACATACTGAATATCTGCTGTATATTTGCAAGCCTTAGATTATTTTTCTGCTCAGTTGCTGAGTGCTGTGTCGAGGACACAGTAGGTAGGCTCTTGGTAGACAGATTCTGCCGGAATGAATGGATTATTGTTTGAGATGCGAACACATTTAAGTATCCCATTGACATTTTTAGATTTGAGATTTCAACTTCAGTTTCTAGAGAATGGCCCGGCCTTGCCTAGGTGTCACTAAACTTGGATAGTCGCTTTCTGTAGTGCCTGGCTGTGTTCCTGTGCTAGCCTCTCGGGCTGAGATTGGGCAGGCAGAGAAGACTGGATGGGAGGGCAGTGTTTGTGGAAACAGTAAAAACATTCACACAGCAATCCAAGGCACCAGGTGGCTTGGGTAGGACTTGTAGAATTCCTAAAAGAGTTCTTTTACTAATACAAAAGTTCTTTGAGTAAAACAAAGTGACTTTAGTTACTTGAGGGTAAAAGGAAAAGAAATAGGAATTAGGTAAACTATACACAGCCTCTTTGTAACTTTCTTTTATTATGCTAATGTCATAAACTAATCTTCAACCTTTGATAATGGATAATGACACTTATTGCCTCAGAATTTTTGTTTGCATTTTAACAGGGGAGTTAAGCCAGGGTGGCTAGTGGGAAAAAATATTTTGAGGAAGATGAGAACCCTGGGAAAGATAGAATCTTATCTAACTCTTGATGTGGTGTAGGGGTTGTTTACTTTAAATTGAGACTAGTTATAATTTTTAAATGTAATTTTTTACATAGGTCATATAATCACATGGTTTAAAAAGTGTGTACAGTGAAAAAAAAATCTCTTCCATATAGCCAGTATTAATAGATGCTGTTTACTCTTCAAGATATACATTATCTATATAATAAAAGGGTGATATGCTAATTAGACTGGATAGACCGGACGTCTTCTGGACAAAGCCACGGTGGCGGGGTCTGAGGCAGAGGTAGTTAGGGGCAATCAGGCTAGCAGGGGAGAGGAGTTAGGGGCAGGCAGGCAGAGGCAGTTAGGAGCGATCAGGCAAGCAGGCGTTAGGAGCCAGTTAGGAGCCAGTGGTCCCCGATTGTGAGAGGGATGTCTGACTGCCAGATTAGGTCTGAGATCGGGCCTAAACCAGCAGTCGGACATTCCCCAAGGGGTCCCTGATTGGAGAGGGTACAGGCTAGGCTGAGGGACCCATCCCTCTCTGTAAGAATTTTGTACATGGGGCCCCTAGTCTATAATAATAAAAATATAATATGCTAATTAGACCAGCTGTCCTTCCAGACGAAGCCGAGGCTATGAGGTAGCCCGGGTCCTGGGTGCCAGAGGGAAGCCGGTGCTGGCAGCTAGGAGAGGAAGGCCTAACTCTTGCATGAATTTTGTGCATCCGGCTTCTAGTGCTTGTATAAGCAAATGCAGATATGTATTCAAAAAAGTTCTGGATGTCTATAATCTCTTAACGTATAAACAGTGATCACACACAAAAGAATAATTGTTTCCTGTATCTTTGTTATGAAGAAACGAGTTCTTTTGTACAAAAATAAAACAAAATAAGCCAGGCAAACTGTTTTAGAGATCAGTACAGGTGCCCTTTGGGATCTGAGTTGCTAGGGAGCGTATGCGATGACTCACAGGAGCCGGGATTGGAGGGGAGGGTAGTCTTGGCCAGGTCCTGGAAGTCCTCAGCTGAGGGATTAGAATTGGAGTTTAGTCTGTAGGTATGGCAGCTATTGACATTTTCTGAGCAGCAGAGTGATGGCATCAGAGCTGGGCTTTTGAAATGTTAAACAGACACGTAATTGGGATGGACTTGGGAGAGAAATTACAGTGCAGCTGTAACATAGAAAGTGAGAGTTAATGGAGCTGTGCAGATGGGACAGAAGACAGTAAATCCAAGAGTGAGAGAGAGTTTTCCTTGATATTATCACTGGTTACCATTAGAGATGGGCTTAAGAATCTCTCAAGGGTATCTTAACATTGTCGTTAGACAATAAATTCAGCCCCAAAGGAAGCGTCCTGCCGTTTGTTCACAGATGTGTGATGGAGCGCTCTATCTGGAGCCTTTATTTCTGGCACTCTGGAGTCTCCGGCTGCTTTTGTTTGGGGCGCATGCTGTGATGCCGCCGCAGCGATTGCATGTTGCCTTCTTAAAAATACCTTTGGTTTCCCATGCCAGCCTTATCATCTGGGGGGGAAGGTGCCCTAGATTCCTCAAAACGTGTGAGTCCCTGTGGGCGGCGTGTCGCGCCCCACCGTGCTGCGCGGGTGACTCAGCGGGGCCGGTGCTGGGGCTCAGGCTTCGGACATGAGATGCCCGTGGAAGGCCATCAGTGTGAAGGTGATGGCACGCAAAGTGGCTGGGTGTTTGTCCTTCTAAATGGAAGCTTTGCTTTTGAAAGAAAAGCACATCGCAAACTTGGAACTTCATGTTTTTACCCGTCGCAGTTAGGTCACTTTCCAAATTAGGGTTCGTTGGTTGGGGGATGATGAGGGATAGCCCGTGGGGGCGGTGTGTGTGTGGTGTGTGTGTGTGTGTGTGTGTGTGTGTGTGTGTGTGGTGTGCGTGTGCATGTGCATGTGTGTGTGTGTGGCTACCCTGAGGGCCAGCGCCTGGGTCCAGTTACTCATTTCCACATCTTGCTAGTCCTGGGGTGTGTGCTTCTATAGGTTCTCCAGGCACAGTGGAGCTTTCCAGAAAGCCTAGGTTTGACTATATTTTCCTGGGCCTGTCAGCTCCGGTGCTGCATTGGGAGGGTGTCGTTGGGAGTGGAGGTGTGTCCACCCTGTCCCTGCGGCTGGCCGGTGCTGGTCGGTTCCTTTAGGCACTGGCCAGCCCTGCTGCATCTGTCAGCTATCCTGGGGTTTCCGTGTGTGAACAGCCACAAGCTGGATGTAAAGAGCAACGAACAGGGTGACTCCGAGTAAAATGCCTCTAGGTCAAGGGAAAGGGATGAATTGTGCGTTTTTAGGATATGACACATGAGCTTGTTTAGATCATTAGAATCTACTTAATAAGCTCTCAAATTTAGGGTAGAATACACCTCTTGGAAAAGTAGATACATTTTCTCAAGTACTCATTTGTAAATTCAAACCTTAATTTCTTTTTTTTTTTTAATTACTGATTTTAGAGAAAGAAAGAGAAAGGAAGAAAGAGATAGACATTTTGTTGGTCCACTTATATTTGCATTCATTGGTTGGTCCTTGTATGTGCCTGACTGGAGATTGAACCCCCAACCTTGATAAATTGTCACGCCCCTCTCACCAAATGGGCTTCAAACCTGAATTTCTGTAGTTCCCTCCCACCTGCACGAGTGAGTTTGCATTCATCATAGTAACTAAACTTTTATAGGTGTTTGCTCATCTGCTCATGCTGGACCTCATTGACGGTTTTCCTAACTCCACCCGCCCGCCTCCATTTCTGCCAGTCCACAGCAGTGCCTCATGTGTTAGTGAATAAGCTCACTTAAGCTCTTCCCTGTCTGGTGCCTGCAGGCCCTTTGCAGAGTCTTCTCTGCTGAGACCAGGGCCAGCGTGTGCACAAGCCCCTTTCCTGTTGGGCTCCCGTGTCTCAGTCCCTGAAGCTGGGTGTCCAGGAGGGCTTATCCTTCTGCTTTTGTCCTGAGCCCAAGTCACGGCCTGAGCTGTATAGAAGCTGCCAGCGAAGTCCTGTTTCTCTGATTTGAAAAGAGCGTGCTTTACGGTATACTAGTATGTTTACCTTGTTATAGAAGCTACAGGGCTTATGCCTTTGTTTGCATCTCTGGTAAGACAGCCCTTACCCTGTGTTTGTGGTTCCTCTCCGGCTGCCTCCGAGCAGTCCCTGCGGGCCCAGGGCGTTCTCTCCCAGCTCAAAGGCTGAGTGTCCTCTTCCTGCCAGCGTCAGCTCTGGCACATGGCACCTGGGGCTGCGTGCTGGCTCTGCCACTTAAGATATGGAATTAACATCTCTAATGATCTAGAGATGTCACTGTATTATTCCTGAGGCAGGTAATTTACTTTCTTCCCCCCCCTCCAATTTCCCCCCATTTCACTGAACCTTTCTGAGGCTTTGACCCCTAGATAAGCTCGGGAAGTTGCTTTGTTTTCCAAATTTGATTTTAGATAGATAGAGAGAGAGATCTTTCTCTCTCTCTCTCTCTCTCTCTCTCTCTCTCTCTCTCTCTCTCTCTCACACACACACACACACACACACACACACACACACACTCTCTTGGCAGTCTTATCTTTGAGTCTCCTGTAATAACCATCTCTACACTGAGGATTAGAGTTTGTTCCTCAGGCAGATCTCATTTATTCAGCTACTTAACTTGACATTTCCACTTGGCACTCACAGTGGTGCCTGAAATTCAAAAAGTCCAAGTGCCCCCCTTCGCCTCCCATTGTTTCCTGTCAGTGACTACACTTCTGAAAGTCAGGTCCCTCCGCCAGAAGCCTATGAGTCCTTCCTGACATCTCCTCCCTCCCCAGATGCATTCCATCGTCAAGTCCTGCCTTTGACCTCTTGCATCTTGCGTCCATCCACTTTTTAAAATCCTCAACAGAGGTATGCAGATTTAAATTGATTTTGGGAGGGAGAGAAAGAGAGAGAGAGATCCATGTGAGACAGAAACATCGATCGATTGCCTCCTGTATGTGGCATCCATACTGGGATGGAACCTGCAGCCTAAGAATGTGCCCTGACTGGGAATCCAACCCGCCACGCTTTGGTGTATGGGATGATGATGCTCCAGCCCACTGAGCCACCCAGCCACGCCTTTCTAGATCTTGTGCTTGGTCCCAACTACCATCTGTCCCACCTGGAAGACTGCACTAGGCTCTCCGCTGGTCTGCTGCCTCCTTATTGGTCCTCCTTCAGTTCGTTTTTCAAAAACGGCAAACCCAATCACATCCCTCTTCAGCAACATGTTTTTTTTTAAAATATATTTTATTGATTTTGTACAGAGAGGAAGGGAGAGAGATAGAGAGTTAGAAACATCGATGAGAGAGAGTCATCGATCAGCTGCCTCTTGCACACCCCCTACTGGGGATATGCCCGAAACCAAGGTACATGCCCTTGACCGGAATCGAACCCGGGACCTTCCAGTCCCCAAGCCGACGCTCTATCCATTGAGCCAAACCGGTCCCGGCAGCAACATGTTTTATTAGAACCCAGCAGTATCTTCCTGTTCTTCCCAGCTCTTCAGCCTAATCTGTCCTCCTACATTCATCCCTCACACGTCCTCCTCAGTCCTCAAAGCGCCAAGCTCCCTCCGACCATAACTTCTTTGCCTGTGGCTGCCTCTGCCTGGGGAACCGCTGCCCGTCACCTAGCGGATTTCTCTCGCTCAGACTTCCGCCATCGCTTTGCAGAGAGCTTTCCCTGCCTCCCCACTGAATATATTCTCAGCACCGTCTACCTTTCCTCGTGGTACCGACACAGCCGTAGCTTCACCCTCACTTGGACGAGTCTCTTCCTTTTTCATTAACCCTTGAGCTCCATAAAGGCAGAAACTCCCCTTGTCATCTTTAACACCTAGCAGGATTTAGTAGGGAAGCAATAAATATTCCCGGAGGGATTTCATGGGGCATACACATGAAGAGGATGGTGTTGAATCCTGGCTCTGCCCCGATAACTCAGTGACTGTGGGTAACTTGCTGAACACTTCTAGGTGTCCGTCTCCTCATCTGGAAAATGGAGATCGTAAATATCTTCAGGGGTTGTTTGGAGCAATGCCATAGTATTTAAAAATACAAACGCTTAGTATTTATAGAAGTGCTTGGAATATAGAAAGTGTTAAGTGGTAGATTTTACAATATTTTAAAAAAGCTTCTTATTATAAAATAAAAAATACAGAGTGAGAAAAATCACAGAAAATAAATAGATAGTTGGGTGAATGATTATAAAGAGAAGACCCTTGTAACTTCCCCAAACCCCAGTGTCAGCCCCTCCTGTTCTGCCTAAGTAACTCACCTTGACTTTACAGTAACCATTTCCATGCATGTTAGTATAATTTTGTCACTCAAATGTGCATCTTTATTCTCATCACCCATTAAAAAAATGTTTCTCCTCTGCTCTTTTTTTCTCTTTCCAGTTTATCTATTGAAGAACCTGGAGCGTTTGCATGACCTAAAGTCTGGAGTTTGCTGAGTGCACTTCAATAATACAGCTCAGCATGATCCTCTCTCCTTTGTATGTCCTACAGGTTGGCAGTGGGATCCAGAGGTTTGATCAAACTTGTGTTTGATCCCTTTGGCAGGACTAGGCAGGTGGCGATGTGACCTTTCATTGGGAAGCACATACTAACCGATTGTCTTTGTTATATGAGTAGCTGTTGATGCTCAATACCTAAATCTATTATTTGTTGGGGTGACAAAATGATGTTTTACTGTCATTTATTTTGTATATACTTGTTTAAAAGAGACACATTTATTTCATGTAATATTTGGTTACACAGTGGGTACAGTTCATCTAAAAGCAGAATAAATGCTAGATTCTTTCTCATTATCAGTGTCCAAGATAATGAGTTGGTTTCCCATCGTCCTCTGAAAGTGATCAACTAGTTGTATGTTTTAGAAAATAAATTATGAGCGCATAGATTTGAACATATTTGATGGGTTTCAATCAGCTGTAATTATTCTCTTTGGTCACGGAGCCCTTTCAAGTGGCTCCTTAGTCCTTTTGATATGACCCTTCTAGTCTTTGAGAATTTTCTTGTATCTGGTATAGTAAGATATTTCAGGTTCATTTTGCATATTCACAATTCCGCTCACACCTGGAATTAGCAATTAGCAATTAAAAAGAGCCCTGATTTCTTTTCACGGGAAATGGTGTTTCAAGAACTTATTCTGCCTTAGTTCTGAGCAGCACAGCTGCACCCAGACCAGCTGTTCCATGAGCGAGACGTTTTGTAGGATGAATGGTTGTCCTGGTTTGCTTAGAATTGTCTTGGTTTTAGCGCTGGAAGTCCTGTGCCCCAAGGAAGAAAAAGAACTCGTTCTAGATGTTAGGGGGCTCACTGTTCTGGGCTTGGTCATTGTTTCTTGATCTTCTCTATGAAGACATATGGGGGGAATCGGTCTTCTACAGATAACAATCACCCAATAAATTTTCATACGTTCTTTACTTTTATTTTTTTAAATTGATTTCAGAGAGGAAGGAGAAGGAGAGAGATAAAGAAACATCAATGATGAGGGAGAGTCATTGATCGGCTGCCTCCAGGATTGAGCCTGCAACCCAGGCATGTGCCCCAACCAGGAATTGAACTGTGATCTCCTGGTTCTTAGGTCGACACTCAACCACTGAGCCACATCAGAGGGCTATACTGTGCCTTCTTAAAGGCAAGTAACACTTTTTTTTAAAAAAAATATATATATATTTTCTTGATTTTTTTACAGAGAGGAAGAGAGAGGGATAGAGAGTTAGGAACATCGATGAGAGAGAATCATCGATCAGCTGCCTTTTGCACACCCCCCACTGGGGATGTGTCCACAACCAAGGTACATGCCCTTGACCGGAATCGAACCTGGAACCTTTCAGTCCTCAGACCAACGCTCTATCCACTGAGCCAAACCGGTTTCGGCCAAGTAACACTTATTTTTAATAGTGCTTTGTAGTCAGCTTCAGCATTTGCTTGTCAAAGCCTATTTTGGCATTGTTAATGGGTTCTGAGAGATGGCTTTGGTCGTCTCAGTGTGATTCATTTTACTCTAACCTATACGCCTGTGAACACAGTGGATAAATAGGTAAAGTAGAAAAGTCATACCGTGCTAGAAGTCATAAGGTGAAGCCTGGCCTGGCCAGCATGGCTGGTGGTTGAGCGTGGACCTATGGACCAGGAGGTCACAGTTTGAGTTCCGGTCAGGGCACGTGCCCGGGTTGTGGGCTTGGATAGGCAGAGTGGGATTGCTTCTCTTGCCTATTTGCCCAAGGTGGGCCGTTCAGGGCATTTGCTTATAACTGCACCCCGGGCAGTTTTCCCATTAAATGTAACGGAAATCAGTGTCAGGAAATAGAATGGTTGTTTTTCTTTAAAGGAGCATGTGTAGCCAACTTAAATTTCCAATAATTGTTTATTCATTGCCTGCACACAGTGTAGGGTGTAGAACATTCCAGGAATGCAATAATGTTTTGTTCAAGCACAATATTTAAAACGATCTCTCATTAATTTAACTGACGTCTCTTGTCTTTTAAAATGATTAATGATTTGGTAGTATCATTGTGGAAGAGTTCATACTATCTCCTTTCTTTATGAGAATACAGATGAAGCATTATATTTAGCATTTCAGCTAACTAAGGAAAGTTGAAGTTAGTTAGGAAGGATTCCTGTAATTCTGCTCCCAGTTTATGTAAATGATTGTGGTAGCCCCACCCAAGAGGCTCAGTTGGGTAACTGTTATTCTCTACGCAAAAGGTTGTGGGTTCAATTCCCAGTTGGCACATAGGCTTCCGGTTCCATCCTGGTCAGGGCACATACAGGAGGCAACCAATTGATGTTTCTCATGACAACCATTTGAGTGTTTCTAAGTGTGGTCTAAGGGTCCATAAATAGTTCAGCAGTTTTTGTAATTTTAAAAATACCGTACTTAACATCCTGGCTGGGTAGGTTAGTTGGTTAGAGAGTTGTCCCCATATGCCATGGTTTGGGGTTCCATCCCTGGTCAGGGTACATACTAGAATCCACCAATGAATGCATAAATATGTGGACCAACAAACTGATGTTTCTTTCTCTCTTCCCCCCATTCCTCCCTCCCTCTCTCTCTCTCTCTCTCTCTCTCTCTCTCTCTCTCTCTCTCTCTCTAATAAAAAATAAATAAATTTAAAAAATTGATTTATTCAAAAGACACACCTTAATCTTTCTGAATTAAGACTCTTGGGGATAGGATCTGGAAATGTGCATTTGAAGAAATTCCCTAAGTGATTCTTGAAAAGTGAGCGGTGTGTTTTCAAGCCATAGCTAGGGGCTTCCGGATGCCAACAAGGACCATTTGAGGACTCACTATGTTTATACACCTGCGTGCTCAAGCAGGCATCTCTCTGCTCTCTCTACTTAGAGGTCCATGTCTGCTGCACACGGCCTATCTTTAATGCCATGTTTCTTTAGGAAGGAGGCTTTATTCTTTGAATTTCCACGCACTTATGTTAGGTAGAAATTGGAGAAACACGTTATCTGATCTAGATCTAGGCTGGGGAAGATAGTTTTTACTCACCAGTTGGAGGGGATGTAAAAATCAGCCTCCTTGAGTTGGGAATGTTCTTTCAAATTTATGCAACTAGTATTTTAATGGCAATAATTCATTTCACACATCTCAATATCTTGTACATGTATGCTATCTGGGCCACTTTAACTGGAGCTCAGTTTTTTGCTTCCTGGAAATTATGGAAATAGAGATACCACTGATTCAAATTACCAATGTAATATTTTTATGACCAGGTATTAAATATTTTATCATCAGTTTTTAGTTAAAAGCTGGTCAACAAATTAATTAGGAATGGTATTCTGGTATTCCAGGACAGTAATGGAGTATTAAAAAAATAGTACTTGTTCTCATTACTGAAGATCTCTGTGAAAAAGCCATTCTGTGTGACTCACCTAGTTGTTGAGTTCCATGAAGACTTTAAAGCAGGAGCAGCCATGCTGATTCCTGCATCATTTGTATTCAGTGGTTTCAGGGAGAACTCATGAAATTAGAATATTTTTGTAATATACTTCAATATTTTGAACTTCTAGACTTCTGAAATAATCTTGTGGGTTGACTGTATATTTGACTAACTTTTATTTCATGACATGGGGAAGAGCAAAATGTAAAGATAGCAGAATAGGAAGGATATTAGAATTCTTAAGTACAGCGTCACACAGTGCTATGGCTCATCAATTACTCAAATATGAGCTTCTATCAAGAATAGATTAAGCCTTTTAAGCATAGAAAGTGTATTTTATTCACCATTGTCTCTTTAGTACTCAACTAAGTGGCAGACCCACAGAGTCCTCAGTCAATATTAGATCATTGTATGAATTGATGGAAATATGATTCATATTATGGGAATTTATGCTTTCCCTTATGAACTCAAAATTACCATTTATGAAAGTGATAAATGGTTAGAGAATTTTATTACACAAACCTTTCAGAAATACAAAAAGCTAATGCCAGTTTTCAATTGCCTTTCCTAAGCCAATTTGCTTTTCTTCATTCTTCTCTTCCAGCCCTAGTATCTGTTCTATATTTGCCAATTTAGGCAAACTGCTGTCTGCCTATGTACTTTCAAGTGTATGTTATAATTTCATTTTCCAAATCTGTGTCTGATTTGAAATACTAGTATATTTAAATTTCTCTTGTAATCAAATGGAGTGTATTTTCTAAGGATTTTAACATTTGAGTCCTTGACATTAGAAATAAGACACATTTCCCCCCCATGAATCTAATTCCTCCAACTGAATGGAAAAGCATTCTTAAGAATATTAACTTACCTCAAAATCCACCTCTATTGATCAGTTAATAGATATTTTGTCATTTTGTTAATAGTCATTTTTTTTTTTTTTAAGAAAAATTTGTTACCAAGGAACATTACTAAAGAACTCTTCTTGAGACAGTAAAATGTGAAAGGTCATAGTACTAATCACATGTAATATAACTATAATCATTCTTTGGGGAGGTAGTTAACCTTGTAAAAAAAATTTAGACCTTGACTTTTGGAACCATAAAAACAGCTTATATTTGTAAACTGCTTTATAATATTGAAAGTATTTTTACGTGCATCTTTCTTCTGGAATTGCATACTAATCTTTCAATATATATAGGGTAGACATTGTTTAAATCGAAATGAATCTCAGAGAAGTAGACATGTTCATTATAACTCAGCAAGAAAATGACAAAGATCAACTCCAATCTATTTTGGGGGTCTTAATTGAGTGCTCTTGCCACTAATGTGATATCATATGCTTTTGACATAGTAATGACAGGAGGATTGTGCTCCAGCATAAAACACATCTTTAAACATTTTATTTTATTTTTAACATCACCATTGATTTCCTCATAAAGCACATCTGAATTTCATATTTGTTGAGTGAAAAGATGTAATTGATATTATACCCTTTCATAGGATCCAGTCTTAAGATCTATTCTGACTGATAATTATCTTATAGAAATATAAACAGAACCTTGATTCCTACATTTGATGCATGTAGACAGAGTTGGCCTTTAGCCTGACCACAATTCTTTGATGAATGGCTTAATAAGCTACAGAAGCTACTGATAATCTAATTTAACATTCATCTCTTGCCAAGTTTGTGTTAGGAAAATTCATGGTAGAGATTATATTTCTGGAGGCCACATTGGCTTGATTTTACCACCTAAGTATTTCTCAGGGTAGAGAATGCCCAGACCTGCCACTAATTCTTGTGTCTGTTCTCATTTCCTTGTCTGGAAATGCCTACCCTGTAGTGTTGGGCTTTCAAGGCTCATAGTTTAGGGTTGGTTGAAAAGGCTGAGAGGGGATCTTTTCCAGATCACCTCTGCATAGTTTGTGCTTCATACTATGGTCCTAATTTTTCTTAAAAAAGATATGAAAATGAAAAAGTATCAGTAATCTACACTAATAAAAGAGAAAATGCTAATTGACCGTACCTTTACTACGCCCACAGCCGATCAGAGCAAGTATGCAAATCAACCCAGCAAAGATGGCGGTTAATTTGCATACGGGGAGGGAGGGAGGAGTGAAGACTGAAGACAGCTTAGAAGGAAGAGGGAGGAAAAGTGGAAAGCAAGGTGGCTGCCAGAGAGAAAGCGCAGGCGGGGCAGGGTGGGCAGCAGCGGCAGGGCAGCGGTGGTGTGCGCCAGGGGGGCAGGGGGAGCGGGCGGCAATAGTGTGTGTATCCGCGGCGGCCGCTCGCAGGAATCTTCCTGCAAACGGGCTCCTAGTAATTTATAATGATTAATGTGTTGCCAGGCATTATGTGTACTCACTCACCATATGTACTCACTCATTGCTCACAGGCCTAAGAGGTGGGTATATTGCTATCTTTATTTTACAGATGAGGAAATGGAGGTAAGGAGAAGTATAATAAGTTGCCCAGAGTTACATAGTAAGTGTCGGAGTCATCGAGAAGGAGGAGGAGATACACCAAAATAGCAATAGTGATTATCTCTGGATGATGGCATTACAGATTCATTATTTTTCTCACTAGATTATTGGTTTAGTATAAAAGAATATATCTCAGAGCAGCCAGATGGAAGAGGCGTACAGGGCAAGGTATGGGGAAGGTGTGTGGAGTCCCATGTCCTCCGAACATGCCACTCTCCGGCAGCTCTCTGAACCTCATCTTTTTGGCGTTTTAAGGAGGCTTCATTAATAGTACAATTGGTTAACATCAGCCATTGGAGATTTCCATCTAATTCTCTATATTTATAACATAGAACGTGTCTCTGTTCTTTATGTAGTTGGATATAGCATTTGAAAAAGAAATTAAAGTATGTTTTGGTCCTAGAATAAACAATATGAGAACATTTATAGGTTTTAATTTTAAAAAATAGCTTCCTCTTCTTATAACTAAAACTAGAGACCCGATGCACCAAGATTCCTGCAAGAATGGGCCTTCCTTCCCTGGCTGCCAAGCACTGCCTTCCCTCCAGCCCAAGCCACCTTTCTGCCTTCTCATGCTGCCCAGAGCTGCTGGTTGTAGGCAGCCGTCTTATGAGACTGTGATGGTCATTTTGCATATTACATGTTTATTATATAGGATTATATAGGACTGGAGGCCCCTTGCATGAAGATCTGTGCAATAGGCCTTCCTTCCCCTGGCTGCTGGCATCAGTTTTCCTCTGGCACCTGGGACCCAGGCCTTCGCGCCAGTCACAGTAGAGAAGTCTGGTCTCGAGGCTAGGCTTCTCTGTTCCAGCCACAGTGAGGCCTTTTCAGTCTTTAGTCATTTTTTTGTTTGTTTGTTTGTTTTTTTAATATATTTTATTGATTTTGTACAGAGAGGAAGGGAGAGAGATTGAGAGTTAGAAACATCAATGAGAGAGAGTCATCGATCAGCTGCCTCTTGCACACCCCCTACTGGGGATATGCCTGCAACCAAGGTACATGCCCTTGGCCGGAATCAAACCCGGGACCTTTCAGTCCCCAAGCCGACGCTCTATCCACTGAGCCACACCGGTCTCGGCCAGTCTTTAGTCGTTTTCAGTCTTCAGTCTTCACTCGGGCTGGAGCCTTCAGTCTTCGCTCCTTCTGTGCCCCTGCATGCAAATTAACCTGCCAGCCTTGTTGGGTTAATTTGCATACCCACTCCTGATTGGCTGGTGGGCATCACGAAGGGATGCTCAATTTACACCTTTCTCTTTTATTAGTGTAGATATGATAATGGCTACATATGGCAGTATGTGCGAGGCATTTTGCTGAGTGCTTTCGGGAGCGAGAAATTACAGATTAGATGCCCACAGTAATGGCTGGTGGTTTGGCCCAAGCAGTGTAAGCAGTGTTTGGATTAATAATAAATTACTTTGAGATATCAGCTAAAATTCTCTTTTTTAAATATATTTTTATTTATTTCAGAGAGGAAGGGAGAGGGAGAGGGAGATAGAAACATCAGTGAGGAGAGAGAATCACTGGTAGGCTGCCTCCTGCATGCCCCACATGGGGGTCAAGCCTGCAGCCTGGGCACATGCCCTTGACCGGAATCAAACCCAGGACTCTTCAGTCTTCAGTCTGATGCTCTATCCACTGAGCCAAACCAGCTAGGGCTCACTTAAAATTCTTGATTTCCATTCTTTGGAAAAGAATTGGAACACCTAACTGCTCAGCAGTAGTAACCCCCCTAACTCATTTATATTCCTTACCAGCTCCTGCTATCTTTTTTCTTTTCCGGACCCTGAATTAGTTCTTTAATCCTCAGAGTGTTGTAGCCCACTTAAGCTAGAGAGGGACCGGCTGGGTCAGGGGTCGCCGTTAGGAGAAGGTGTTGTTGGACTTGGGAGCGGTGTGCCTTCCGCTCTGCCTGCCGCCCTCATAGCTCTGGGGGGTGGCTGCTCACCTTCTGGGTTGGCCGTGACTTTTATTGCTAAGTCACCACCTTAGCTAAACGAGATGGCTTTTCACGTTCCTTAGCCCTTCCTTACCTTCCTGAGAAGGAACAGATGTGATTCCTTCATTGCTTTGGTTTGAAGTAAATTATTTCATGAGGCCGAGGCAGAATATGCTTGGCTTGAAAGGAGCCATGACTTTGAGAGCATAATTTAAGGATGAGAATGTCACGAGATCCCAGTAGATGGTCAGATGCTGAGAATATCTGGAAAGACTCAGCCATGTGACAGCTCCGTGCGGTTAGTGTTGGTGATTGGGGGTTTGTGTTTGTTTTCTCAGGATAAATGACTATTCCACTAGTTTTACAGCGAATTATACCCATCACTTCCTCACATCTGTAAAGAGCTTTTCTTTTTAAAACAAATGCATTTGAAGATTTTTAAGTGTGTACGTATATAACGAGGGAGAGAGGGATTTTGAGTATTGGAGTGTTCCAGTAATGGGCAGAAAGGGATGACCCGTCAAGCACTGGCTGTCCTAGCCCATCCGTGCTCCCACAGGAAGCGGCACGGGAAGCAATGTCATATTTATAAACAGTGGACAATGCGCTCTATGTCTTGGCCAGGTTCCAGACGGTTCCTGGCCGTTGCTAATGGTGTCAGAGTGCCCAGGTCGCTGGGCATGGATCCTCCGTGGGTGTGGTTTCCTCAGGAGGCTCTGTAGCTATAACACATCCCAGCTCCTCAGCTCTGACACGGACACCCGGGGTGTGCTGTGGCTGTGGACTAGAAGCTGATGCTCAGGAGTAAACAGAAAGCCGATATGTTCTCAGGAAAGGGCTTTGGAAATGGCGTGGACCCTGCGATGAGGGGATCTGGTTACAGATGCGTATTAGAGACACGCTCCAGGGTTCTGTTCAGCATTTCTGAACTGGGCATTGCCATGTCGAGACCTCTCATTTTCTTTCTTCAGAGATTAAACATGATCTTGGCAAGCCGGGTTTTCACCTAGGTTTAAATCTTAAAATTAAGACAGATTTCACTTATTTTAGTTACATAAAAAATAAGGCATGTTTTACATGACTGATGTACCAAAGCCTTCTGCGAATGGATAATGTGGTATGGATACAGAACACGGAACACAGGAGCTGGCCAGAGGACTTTGAAAGCCCTCATTTCAGAATTAGGATATTGGAGATTTCTGACAGTGGGAAAAGCCCACACATGTTTCTTTCATCTTCCCTAAAACCAGCATTTTCGGAAGGTGAGTGTCAGACTGAGAGGTAGGCTGTGCCTGAGGAATGAGGCTGTGTTTGTGCAGAGAGGAGAAAGTTTGCATTTGCTTTAAAGGATATATTTTTTTTTAAAATATATTTTATTGATTTTGTACAGATAGGAAGGGAGAGAGAGAGAGAGAGTTAGAAACATCGATGAGAGAGTCATCGATCAGCTGCCTCCTGCACACCTCCTACTGGGGATATGCCTGCAACCAAGGTACATGCCCTTGACCGGAATCGAACCTGGGACCCAAGCCTATACTCTATCCATTGAGCCAAACCGGTTTCGGCAAAGGATAGGTCTTTTGAGGAAGTCTCTGCGTGTGGAGTTTCTTTTTTCAAATCTATAAATAGAAGGAAAATGAAGGCAGTTTTTGCTCACTGGCCTCTGGACCGTAGGAATCTTCACATTTTGCATTTTCTCCCTCCCTACACTCTCCCCTTACCTTCCTTCCTCTCTCTCTGTTCCTTTTCCCCCTTCTTTTCTTTCCTTCCTTCCTTTTTTTCTTTCCCCTCCTTGGATAATGATTAGTAAATGGCATGTTTGTGATCTGAAAGAAGTGATGTACTGTATTTAGCGACTAACACGTGTGTAGGAATTTAGACATGAGGAGATTCTGCCTCCATAAATATTAAATCCTTAAAAAAGGAATCTCCATGCATAGTGCTGCAGTTATTTTTGGCCCATGATGTTTTCTGTTGTCTTCCCTTTCTCCGTACTTACGGACGGATGGAGATGAAGAATCTTGTTTGGGGATGGGTAAAGAGAGTAATTCTTACTCAGATACAGACAGCAGTGACAACATATGTTTATATGTTTTATATCTAAGTATGAAGCAGATATATGGCAAGAAGTAGTAGACCCTGACTAAGCAGACAAAAAGAAAAAGTAAAAGTAAGAATAAAAAAATTAAGTTTTGAAGTAAGTTGTGAAGATAGACACAAGCTCAGAGTACCTGCTTCTCTCCCAGCCTTTGAGATAGTTTCCATGTTAAGAACCCACATTGTGGAACTTCTCAAATAAGTGTTATGTGACTTAGGTTGTATCACCTGATTAGTGCTGTACACTAAAACGAACATACATGTATTTGGGAAACTATACCAGACTACCTGCCAAAGGCTTGAAAAGTTGTGATTAAAGTTATTTGTCACAATAGTGCTCTAAAAATATTAAATCTAAAAAAGCACCTGAATTTTAAAATTCTTCTCAGTTTCTCAATTTTTCCCCCTACAAAATAAGTTTTTAAAAAATGACAATAAAATGTACTGACCACTTAATTTTATAGCAAGTTACTCAGGGTCTAAAAAATAGTATTAAGTAACTGAGAGTATACTTCTTTTAGGTATTAAATGGCATTTGTCTATAGGATTATGATTACTTACAGTTTTAAAAAATATTTCTTGAGAAAGTATTGAATATTACGTTAATTTGTAGCATAAAAGAATTCTTTTCTTTCCTGAGTGTAATTGTACACTTAAGGCTTTTAAAAGTATTTCAGCTAAGGGATGGTAAAACTATGGCTTTTTGTTTGTTTTTAATAACGGTGATCATAGAGACAGATGGCACTGTTGGCACCTGACCAATGGATAGTGAGAGGGAGCGGCAACTATACATGGTCTCCTCCCGGTTGGGAGGCCCAGAGCTGGGGGCTGATTGGATGCGCTGCCCGGGGACAGTGACTGCCTCAGGCTAGTTGGTTGGATGAGGGCGGTAGTAATAGTAGCCATCTATAATTTATATCTCCTTAGTGATGTGCCTCCTCCTCTCAAAAAAACAAAAACAAAAAACGAACCCCCACATTTTCTTTTTTCTTTTTTCTTTTTTTTTTTTACATCTCTTAAGTTTATTGGGAAAAGTTAAAATGCTTCTCTAGTATCTGCTAAATGCCAGACACTTTTTATTCAAATTTACTTTTATTTATTTATTTATTTATTTATTTAAATCAATCTTTATTGTTTTGTTTTTTTAAATATATATTTTATTGATTTTATACAGAGAAGAAGGGAGAGAGATACAGAGTTAGAAACATCGATGAGAGAGAATCATCGATCAGCTGCCTCTTGCACATCCCCTGCTGGGGATGTGCCCGCAACCAAGGTACATGCCCTTGACCGGAATCGAACCCGGGACCCTTCAGTCCCCAAGCCGACGCTCTATCCATTGAGCCAAACCGGTTTCGGCTTTATTGTTCATATTATTACAAAGGTTCCTCATTTCTTCTCCCCCTCCACCGGGTTCCCACCCCACCCTCCGCCCCCTCCCCATCCCCCATTGTCCTCATCCATGGGTGCACAGTTTATGTTCAGTCTCTTCCTCCCTCCCTTTCCCCGATAGTAAATCCCTTTTCAGATAGTAAATCAGTTACTTAGCATTTTCTCATATCAATAATACCTCCACATGCCCAATGATACACTTCACACAAAAGACATTTCCAAATAGGTCAACTAGCCTCATCTGTTACTTAGTTAACTCTTTATCTTACAAAGCCAATAGTGGGCCCAATTACATTGTACATGTTTTTGATCATTTTGGCATGTGATCAATTAAATTTTTTCCTCTTTAGTGTATTCCTACTAGCCTGATAGTTGGGATTTTAGTTCTGTAATTCTCTTCCCCACGCCCCACCCCTTTATTTTGCCAAGCAGCATCTTTATACAATTTAAAAAATTTTAAGAAACATTTTTAAAACTTGCTGTTACATACTCATGGAATAAGAAGTTAAATCCTGTGCCACCTAGAGAAAACCACATAGTTTGGTATATGTGTTGCCAAAGATTTTGCATGTTTTTGTACTTTCTGCCATTCTGTTGATTTGTTTATTTCTATGTTTGTATCATATTGTTTGGATATCTGAAAGAGAAAAAAAAAATTCCTCCTTAATTGTTTATTTCAAAATATAATATATTTTATTGATATTTAGCAGAGAGGAAGGGAGAGTGATAGAGAGCTAGAAACGTTGATGAGAGAGAAACATCGACCCCTGCCTCTTGCACACCCCCCACCGGGTATATGCCCGCAACCAATGTACATGCCCCTGACCGGAATCGAACCCGGGACCTTTCAGTCCGCAGACCGACGCTATACCGCCAAGCCAAACCGGCTTTGGCTATTTCAAATAATTTTTAACTAAACTAAAAACACTTAGCTGCTTCCCCAAGAGAACTTTATAATCTGATAAGTGAATCTTATTGCTTGTTTAGATGGTATTTCATACCCTTGGTTTTATTTTTATATATGATTTATTAATTCAGTAATCTGTATTTTTTTCTTCTTACATTTCAGAGTCCTGTGTATGGAAATTCACATGAGTCGGTTCAGTCTAGAAGGGTAGTAATTTCTCATAATATGGATAAAGCTCTGAAAGAAGGTAAGGATGGAATGAGAGTACATAATTACCATATAGAGCAATTCATTATATTTATTCTAAAAGAAAAATAATCTCTAGCAAATTTATCTATCATTCTTGTCTGAGTATAGATAGCATCAAGATTTTTTCCTCATGAATTTTTATTTGATGACCAATTACATCTGTATTGTGTAAAGTCTTTAGAACTCTTCATCTTGAAAAATTGAAACTCTGTACCTATTAAACAATTCCCTCTCCCTTCCCCAGCCCCTGGCGATCTGCTTTCTGTTTATGAATTTGACTTTCAAGTTCCTCACATAAGTAGAACCATATAGTATTTTTCAAATTCATCAATGTTGTAGCATGTATCAGCATATCTTCCTTTTAAGGCTCAATAATATTGCACCCTAAATAAACATATCATGCCTAAGTACAGAGAAACCTCTAAGTCTTAAAAAATTAAAGAAAGACCATGTTTATAACAGCATCATGTTTATAACAATAGCCAAAAGGTGGAAGCAACACAAGTGTCCAAGGACAGATGATGAAGGAATAAATAAAATGTGGTATATACATGAAATGGAATATTGCAATAACTATGTATAGTGCCAGTTAGGGTACTGGAAATATCGAGGGGAACACTGTGTAAAGTGCATGACTATCCAACTACTCAGCTTTATACCAAAAAACCAATGCAAAATAAAATTGGAGGAAAAAAGGGAAACACAGGAAAAAAAAAAAAAGACAGAGTATGGCCAAGAGCGTGCCCTTCTCTCACTTAGATTGCTGTAACAGTGACAGCTCAGTCCCCAAATCAAACTAAGCAAATGTAGAATTAGGCTTCAAGTTGCTGTTTTACCAAGATTAATTCAACGTGTATATTTTAGTAATAAAGTATATTAATCACATGGTCCTTGCCAATATATTAACAAACAATATTGCAAAGCTTTTCTATTAATACACAATAAACAAAATAACATATATATATTTTTAAAATCCTCACTTGAGGATAGGTTTTTTTATTGATTTTACGGTGAGGAAGAGAGAGAGAGAGAAACATCAATGTGAGAGAGAAACATCAATCAGTTGCCTCTTATATGCACCCTGATGAGGGATCACACCCAAAACCTAGGTATAATATGTTCTCTGATCAGGAATTAAATACGCAGGCTTCTGGTATACAGGACTGAGCCACCTGGCCAAGGCAACAAAGTAATTATTTAAAACTAGGGGCCTGGTGCACGAAATTCCTGCACTGGGGGTGGGGTGGAATCCCTCAGCCTGGTCTGTGCCCTCTCAGAGTTCAGGAGTTCTTGGGGGATGTCTTTCTGATGGCTTAGCACTGCTGTGGAGGCGGGAGAGGCTCCTGCCACCGCTGCTGCCCCCATCAGCCATGAGCCTGGCTTCTTGGCTAACTGGTGCGCCCCTTGTGGGAGCACACTGACTACCATGGGGAAGCTCCTGTGGGGTTGAATGTCTGCCCACTGGTGGCCAGTGCACGTCATAGCCACAGGTTGTTCTGCAGTTCAGCCTATTTGCATATTAGCCTTTTATTACATAGGACATTTCATTGAAAACCAACATGAGACGAATTAAAAACAAAATTGCCTACTAAACATTTTGGACATTTAAATTAATAAGGAATTAGAATCTAAAAATGTGTCCAGAAGGCTAAGCTGCTAAACAGCTTTGTAAACATTTAGAAAATCTGTAGTGGTAATAACTTGCATGTCTAGAATATTTTAATTTACATTTCTAAACTTTGGAACCAGTACATTTAATTGAACTTCTGAATATTGTTAGCTATTTTTAGTGGACTTGCCTTGATAAAATTGAGCGTCTTTTGGTATGCTTGTGAGTTATATCAGAGATATTTATTAAGGCGAAAGTAATTTAAGTTAAATTTATATGAAATACTTAAGAACATTTATTTTAAAATTTCTCCCTGAAGTTAGATTAAACTAGATAACATTTGTATACTATTTTATCTTTTTATATTTTATTCCTTTTAGAAAGTATAATTTAAAAGCAGATTCATTTTAAGAGTTGAGTAAATTACAAGGCAGATATGTGTCTCTGCATGTTTGTATGTGGATTTTTTTTTTGTTGTCGCTACTAAAGTTGACAACATAGTTACTTAAGATTTATCTTTTAAAAACTTAAGTTTTTATAGATTGAATTACTAAAAAGAAAGAAGTAATAGGCAAGTATGCAGAACAAAATAATATGGTTAGATTTCCTGTAAAGTAGTAAGAAGTACTAAGCTTCAGATGCTGAAAGTTTAATTGCATAATCGGAGATGATCAAAGGATAGCATCACTGTGCTTTGTTAGCCAGTTCACATGTAGAAACTATATTGAGTGGTTCAGATACAGTATGAATGATCTGTGTGTCTGTCTGAGAAGTCGGAACAGCTGCCCTCCTGTACCAGATAGCTAAAAGTTTTTGCTGAAGTTACATTTCCTGGGAAACTGACAGATACAGAGGGGAAAAAGACTAAACGAATCTTTTGACTTACTATTTTTTAAAAAATATATTTTATTGATTTTTTACAGAGAGGAAGGGAGAGAGATAGAGAGTTAGAAACATCGATGAGAGAAAGCCATCGGTCAGCTGCCTCTTGCACACCCCCTACTGGGGATGTGCCCGCAACCAAGGTACATGCCCCTGACCGGAATCGAACCTGGGACCTTTCAGTCCCCAAGCCGACGCTTTATCCATTGAGCCAAACCGGTTTCGGCTTGACTTACTATTAAATCTCACTATAACAGAAGATAATTATTAGGTCATTTTACAAGTAAACAAACCTATTAGTTTCTTCGGAGCATGTCCTGGGGAAGGTGGTAATCGCTGGTACCAGGCTCCCTCTGGTACCCAGAGGAGGGAACACTGTCCGAGAAAAGGTGCTGCCGTGGGAAGAACTCCCACTTGGAAGAGCATGCCTCCTCCCACCCGTTAGGATGCTCACGCAGGGTATGACACTTCTCCCCGTGCTATGCGGTATGTTGCTGAATGAATGGATCCATCAGTGACATAAACTAATAACCCCAGATCTTTCCAGAAGATGACTTTCTTCTACCTACAGATAGTGATTATCAAGTATCTAATTGCATTTTTAAAACTTTACAAACCATAAAGGGCCGTTAGTATGAACAAGGAATTATTTGTTGTCCTTATCACTATCATGAGGCCAGTTTCTGGTTGAGTGGGGACTAGTTCTTTGTTCTTAGAGACTCAGGTGATGGACATTTATGAGTCATGGGGCTCTACCTCTTGAATTGCTCTGGGGAAAGGCAGAGTTGGAAAAAATGACTTTCTTAGAGTTCACTCTCTTTTTCTTTGTTTTTATTGATTTGAGAGAGAGAGTGCGTGCGCACACGAGGGTGAGAGGAACATCAATTAGAGAGAAATATCTATTGATTGGCTGCCTCTTGCATGCCCCCTACTGTGGATCGAGCCTAATACTCTGGAGATGATGCCCCAGTCAACTACCCCCCATTGCCCCTCTGCCACCACTGGTCACCGCCGGCACCCCCCCCCCCCCCGCCTCCCATTTCCATCCCCTCCCTCTGCCCGCTGGCACCCTCCTTGGCTGGCCTGGTGCCACTCACTCGCTGGTCCCGCCCCCTGCTGACCAGTCATTCCACCGTTTGGTTGATTTGCATTTTAGGTTTTTATTATCTAGGATTATGGGTTAGTCATTTGGATGCCAGGTGTGGAATAGGTCAGGATCCTAAGTTACATTTTGTTTCACAGGATTCCTGGGGATAAACCAAAGTGTGGTAGACAAGCAAAGCAAAGCAGGAAATGATGTATGGTCACATCAAAATGAAGCCAAGCCAAATGGTGTTCGGAAAAATAACCTACTAAAATAAGTAGTGATTATAAATAGCCCAGGCCCTTCAGTGGGAACAGGGTTATGTGGCTAAATGTTTTGCTTCCTTGGAGCTCTTGGTGGAATCACACGTAAGCCCAGTAACATTTTTAATTTTCAGAAGACCTGATTTCTTTCAAAGATCGCTCATTGGCTTCCCCTTTTTTTCCTACATGGACTTAACACTGTGTCAGTTGGCAAAGACGTGTGTACAGGGTTGAGCCCCAGTATCAAAGCATGGCGAAATGGGTGAATCTGGAGCTGAGAGGCAACCCATGATATAACCTGTATACACCAGAAGGGTGTGGCCAGTGTCTGAGATGCTCTGTTTTAGATGGTTTGGCACCAAGGTAGACTATTTAAAAATTGGGCTGTCCAAGAACATCCGGGACATATGGTCACCAGTCACCTCAGAATATTTCATTTGGAAAGGTTTCAGGGAAGATTGTCCTCTTGTTTTGTTTTCTACTCTCTTCATATGCCAGGCTGTGACTATTAAGCAGTAGGAGGCCAGTCTCCAGTGGAGATGCTGTCTTGGGGTTGCTTCCTTCGTCTGAGTGTGTTCTCATTGCTGTCTGCTCTCGCAGTGTTTGACTATAGTTACAGAGATTACGTGCTGTCCTGGTACGGGAACCTCAGCAAAGATGAGGGGCAGCTCTACAACCTGCTCCTGGAAGACTTCTGGGAGATTGCCAAACAGCTGCACCACAGGCTGAGCCACGTGGACGTGGTGAAGGTTGTCTGCAATGACGTGGTGAGGACCTTGCTCACTCACTTCTGTGACCTGAAGGCTGCGAATGCCAGGTAAACGTTGTAATATAACCCTCTCCCTCCCCCCCCTTCACATGGAGATACTGCTCTTATTGAGCAAGGGGTCGCAGTCAAGACTCTAGAATGTTCTGTCTTGCTGACACTTGGCTTGAAATGTATACATAGTGAAGGGAATAATTATATTATTGATATATATATGATAGAATATGATATAAACAAAATAACTTGGTAAGAGAAAACCACTTTACAGACTTGTTTAATTTTATAAATAACTTAAACAGTGAAGAGAATTTTATTGAGTCAATACTCTCATGGATTATTTATAGTATTATGGATACCTAGAAATAGAAAAAACTTTAAAAATATGTTTTTATTGATTTTGAAGAGGGAGGGAGAGATAGAAACTTCAGTGATGAGAGAGAATCATTGATCAGCTGCCTCCTACACACCCCTTACTGGGGATCAAGCCCACAACACAGGCATGTGCCCTGACTGGGAATTGAACCGTGACCTCCTGGTTCATAGGTCGACACTCCACCACTGGCCATACCGGCAAGGCTAGAAATAGAAAATTTAAGCATAAGGTTTTATAGTGTCTGATGTGTGTGTGTGTCCTGTGTTAAGAGCATCACCATACCCTGAAAACTGATTTTTAAAGTAACTTAATAATATTGGAGCTTGTGGGAGATAATTAGGGATGTTTCCATGTGAAATTGCCAGCATGAGGCTTGTTGGCCTTTTGTACCGTCTCACTGGAAAGGTCTGTGCAGGAGGCACTGGCATCCTTAGTGGCCGGTGACTCAGATCCTCTTCTGGGAAGAGCTGGTGGGTGCGTGTATCAGAGGGCGGGCCGTTCTGCCCTGTGATGTGCTCGGCAGATCTGGTTGCTCAACATGCTGGTACAGCAGCTCTGTCCAGGCTCGGCTGATTGCCTCCTTCCCTGCCACGTCTTCTCCCTCAGTCTCACCGGCTCAGTTTATGAGACCACAGTCCACAGCCATCACATGCCTGTTAGTGTCCAGCTTTCTGCCTCGGTGTTTTGCAAACTTGTAAAAACTGGAACCCATAGTAAGACATACACTTTATATCAGGACCCAATTCTGTGAAACAGTACTCTTATTATATGTGATAATTGTTTTTTGTTTGTTTGTTTGTTTCTTAACATTTTTTTTAAACTGGTGTTTGAGACCAAGTAAATTTTATTTTATTTCTTGTGGGTTACAACTCATGGTTTGAAAGCATGACTGAAAAGCAGTGATTCTCAGACTTTTTGGGCTCAGGAGCCCTCTATATTCTTAAGAGTTATTGAGAGCCTAAAAATAAAAGAGCTTATGTTCGTGGGTTCCATCTCGTGGTGTGCTGGGCCAGCCTGTCCTGCTTTGCGGGAGCTGACCCGGAGTTCAGTGACATCAGGTGATTAGCGTGCAGTTGGCCGGGGAGCGGCGCTTGCACTGTGAAATGGGTGGATGCTACAAATCAGAGCTTCCTTTCCTCCTTCCGAGAGCCGGTTGTTAAACATTTACTAGCTCACCACTTACTATCCCATCTATCAATATTTACCATGTTAGATATTAAAACTAAGAACTTTAAAGTGCAAGTGTACCCTTTCCATTAACCATGAGTGATGATGTCATCACACATTTCATAGCCTCCGGAAAACTCTGCTGCGCTTGAAAGACCAAGAGTGAAAAAACGTGACATTTTTGTGCTGCTGTGAATGTAGCTCTGCCCTCAGAGACCCCCTGAAAGGGCCCTGGGGACATATAGGGGTCTCCGGACCACCCTCCGACTGTCGCTGTTTATAAAGAAGTTAACTGCCAGGAAGAGGGGATGTGAACTAATGAGGAAAGTGAGGGTGGGATTGGGGTTTCCTCCCCAGATCTCAGAGGCTCCCTCCTCTCCTTTTCAGGGTCCAGCAGCCCTTGGGGCACCTGCTGATCTGTAAAGGCTCCACAGTTCTACCGGGCTGCCGAGACTTGTTTGAATTCAGTGGGAGCTCATTGTAAAGTAAATCATTTAAATGATGGTCCCGTATTTCAATCAGTGTTTTATTTCCATTAGAAGGATGGTTGATTTAGATTTGGGAGAAGCGCAAGTGTTTAGAGAAATGAGTATTTTTATGATTATCTAATTTTAACATAAGAATATATTTTTCACTGTGACATTTACCAGTTCCTGAAATTACTGCTTTTGTGAACAGCATAAAAATGTTATAGACAAAGCATCAGAGTAAAAGAAATAGAGGACTGATTTCATTGGAGAAACTCCTTTCCTTTGGGCTTCTAGCTGTCTCATGCCCAGAGAGGATTTACTTTGCTGATATCTGGGCCCTGCCTACACGTTTTGGTTGATGGTCCTTATTAAAGAAAAGACTCTATCACTGGGATTATGGGTATTTTTTTGAATGTATTTTATTGATTTTTCACAGAGAGGAAGAGAGAGGGATAGAGAGTTAGAAACATCGATAGGAGAGAATTATCGATCAGCTGCCTCTGCACACCCCCTACTGGGGATGTGCCCGCAACCAAGGTACATGCCCTTGACCGTAATCGAACCGGGGCCCTTCAGTCCCCAAGCCGACACTCTATCCACTGAGCCAAACCGGTCCCAGTGGATTATGGATATTTTAAAAAGTGCCAGTAGGTCATTGGCTTTTTGATATAGATGATCAGATGTGTCCTGGAGGTGAACCCTGAAGGACTAATGTCACCTTCTGCTCATCACACATAAGACTGGTAGACAGCTCAGGTTCGTTGGCTAGGTCTGCCCCTGCCTGCCCCACCTAACCTGTGCCCCTGAACTAGCAGTCTCCATGCATGTGCAGGTACCATGAAATGGCCTGGCAGCCCCGGAGGCTCCAATTGAATTGGCCACTGTCAGACAAGAGAATAACAAATTGCATTAATAAAAGCAACACATCCTCTGGCGGACTGTTAGGCAGAGTGTGGAGGTGGCTTTCCGGTCAGCCTGTTCTTATTTCCAGGCCAACATTCTGTTGCTTCTGTAAGCCCATCCAGATCACATTTAATTCTTGCCTCTGCTTCCTCTTCCTTTGTCCTATCTGTCTTGTTCCAGCAGGTTTCAAGAGAATCTGAGAATGATTTTTTTTTATGCTGTTAAATTGATAGCGTCTTTAACTGTGTAGTGATTTACAATCCCCGTGTTTTACCAGTCAAGCACCGGCATGCTGCTTAAGGGGGAAGAATAATGTTATTTACATATTTTCCTTCTTTAACTGCAATTTTTTTCTCATCCTTGCAATCTCTGATTACAGCGTAGAGTAAACAATCTGTACTGTAGAGTCATTTCTGCTATTTATTACCTCTGTATTTTGGACCATTCATTTAACCACTTAGTTCCTTAATATTCTCATCTGTACAATGCTGGGATCATATATACTTCTTGGTGTAGATGGAAAAATGAAGTAATAGTGAACATATGATATTTACAAAAAAGTCCTTTTCCTCATTCAAGGAATGAGAACCCAGAAGTAAGGGAAAGGAACTGCAGGAAACAGATTCATACCGAATAAAAAGGCTGCTGCCAGGATTAGGGCTACAGTCTACCGGAAAGCAAGACGGACAGCTGCTGACGCAGAAGCAGCCATTTGACTCGCGATTCTTTCTTGGCTTCTGAAGCAATACCTGATGTCCACATGCTAGGGAGCATCATGGGAATATCCTGCAGGAAGTTGGCATAGGGTATCGGGGAAGCATTCTCCTTTCCTTTTTCCAGAGATCAGGCTTATTTGGCCAACCTCTGACTGGTTCACTCCGAAGGTGTTCCCCTGACTGAGCTTTAGGAGGGAGAGGGGTAGACGCTCAATGCAGGAGCTGCCATGATGTGCACTGGCCATTTAAAAAGAAATGGCACTGTGGACCTGGCACCAACAAACCAACCCTTGGCTTCCCCCAAGTCGGACACAGGCCTTGCCACCACCCCAAAAGTGATATCCACCAAATTGCAGCCAACGCTGCCAAGACCCCATGGCATAAAATGCAGCCCACAGCCCAGCCCAGAAACCATTGCTGTGGGTGCTGGCTAATGACGTTATGCAGCAACGCCCGGCTTCCTCTCTCTAGTGACTAGTGTCCTTGGGGTTTCTTCAGCCCAAGAACCCGACTTGCTTTATAGCCAGGTGCAAACATTTTACAGTTCAATTAAATGTGAAGTGTATTCCCGTGCCTCATCTCATTTGATTCTCACAGAAGTCCTGGAGTAGGTAGATAGGAGACTCAGTAGAATTCTACTTTCTTTTCATTAATAAGACAACGGAGATTTAGAAAGTTTAGAAACTTGACCCGACTGAAAAGAAGTAGAAATGGTGGAACTTGAAATGACTTCAGGTTTTCTCACTGTGCACAATATAGTCAAACACTGCTACAGTTAAATACTTAACCTTTTTTTTTTTTTTTTGCCTATGTAATCTATAATAATAATCTTCTTTGTGTTGATATTTACTGCCGTGTTGCTGACAATTACCTGAAGGAGAAGTTGGGGTTCTTCACTGGGCTGGAGAAAGTTTAGCTAAATCAGAAAGCAGGTCTAATTAAGCAAGTTTATCTATATATACACTGAGTGATCTCTGAACGCATAATAATCTGGCCACTCAGTATATCTATATATCGAGGCAGCTGGGGCCGCAAAGGCCTATCCTTGCACGTAGTTCATGCATCAGGCCTCTAGTGTATATATAACTGTGGATGCTGCTTAAGGTTTGAAATTCCAAATGGCCATGTCTTTGCACTTTTCCAGATTAGTTGTAATAGAGAAAATGATTGGTTATTGATATTGTTGAGGAGTGGGCACACCAATTGAAACTTATGTACTGCCCATTTGAAATATTTTTTACGTAATGGCACATAACCGAGTTGTTTCTAGAATTTTCTTTCCTTCCTTTTTCCTCTCTCACGTGTTTATTTTTTAGACAAGAAGAACAGCCGAGGCCTTTTGTGCTGCATGCATGCTTAAGAAACTCAGCTGAAGAAGTACGGTTCCTACAGACATGTTCTCGGGTTCTGGTGTTTTGTCTCCTCCCCTCAAAGGACGTCCAGTCACTCAGCTTACGTATAATGCTTGCAGAAATCCTCACAACAAAAGGTAGACTTTCCTAAGTAATTCGTATTACTAATGCGGTGATAATTGTGCAAATGCTTGGGCTACACACTTCTAGGACACCTGCATGGACCTTGCATAGTATTGGACAGAGGAGAATTGATATACTTTCACATTTTAAGTTTAAATGTCGCTCAGAGAGCACATCATTTGCCCATATGTGATAAACCCGTTTTTACATAACATTACCCAATGAAGAGTACATTTTATTGTTTATTTTGACATAGGATACCCAGCCCTGTGCTCTCCAGAGGGAAGCACCCATTTGGGATAGCTTTTGACATATCCAGGCCAATAATAATATAAACATTAGTGAAAGAACATCTATAGTCAAACTCCAGTGTGCATTTACTTAAAATACCTTTGCTATAAGATTCATTGATAGCCTGGCCCCTGTGGCTCAGTGGTTGAGCATCGACCTGTGAACCAGAAGGTCATGGTTTGACTCCCAGTCAGGGCATATACCCAGGTTGCAGGTTTATTCCCAGTTGGGGGCATGTAGGAAGCAGCTGATTAATGATTCTCTCTCATCCTTGATGTTTCTATCACTCTCTCTCCCTTTCCCTTCCTCTCTGAAATCAATTAAAATATTTTTGAAAGATTCATTGATATGTAATTTTGTGAACTTGGAATAAATAAAAAGTAGAACCGTACCACAATATAAGGTGATTACTAGAAAAAGTATATCCAGGGAAATGCTTAGCCAGAATAAGAAAAATGAAAGAAGATATGACCTAAGTTCCTATCTCAGACATTCAAATAAATAATGTTGCATTTGATATGTATTGATTATCTCATTTATTGTTTCAAGATTAGCCAGCAGTGCCCATTAGCTGATAACTAGTCACCCACAGAGAAAAGGGGAACTTTTGAGCCTAAAGTTAATAGAGTGAATTTGTAATAGTGCCATCGACTCTTTAACAATTCCTTCCCTCAGGGCCACTTTCGGCAGTTGGGAGCATGTTGACTTTCATCTTTGGGCAGACAAATCACATGAGCCTTAGAAAAGAAATTAAAGGAAAATCAATGTATTTCATTTCAATAGCTTTGTTAGCAATTCGGTATAGACAGGCAGCCGTGCATGTGGGCATGTGAGTGTTTGAATGTTCCCCGTTTGGGTAGTTAGAAATGTTTCCCAAATGCAGTTTCAGTTTTATGACATAAAAACAACCCCTCTGAAGGGCACTGCCAGCCATTCTCAGTCGTGCTTTCTCCTCCCGCAGTCTTGAAGCCTGTGGTGGCGTTCCTTAGCAATCCCGATTACATCAACCAGATGCTGCTTGCCCAGCTGGAGCGCCGAGAACACGTGAACGAACATCACAAGAGAGCCTACACCTATGCTCCTTCGTATGAAGAGTTCATCAAGCTCATCAACAGCAACTCCGACGTGGAGTTCCTGAAGCAGCTAAGGTACTCGGTCCTCAGTCATAGCAGGAGAGTAGCTCTCCATTCCCATTCTCGGCCGGGTTAGGGATAGAAAAATGTGTTTGCTGGGGAAGCAGAAATAAAGGAAGTCGATAAATCTTACCACTTAGTGATAACTACATTTATCCAACTTCTCCTTCAGCAGTGGAATTAGATTTTTCAAAGTATAATGTTTTTCAAATAATTAGGTTATCATAGATTGGGAGCTATTTAGTTGTTGGGAGTGTCTGCTCAGCTGCTCTGATGCTTACCTTAGGAAAGCATTGGAAGGAGGTGATGTGTTTATAAACTTCACTGCCGAGCTCTGCACTGCACAGCGGCCCAGGTTTGGAAACAAGGGATTCTTGAGGAATTGTTTGAGAAAACACATTTGAATTATACCCCAGGAATCTCTTTTATAGGAAAGTTCAATCTCACTTATTGTACGTGAGATATTTTAAGGGTGAGTGTGTGTGTGTTTAATTTTTCTTTTCACAGCAAGTATATAGATATATATATATACTTGAATGTTCCCATTTGGGTAGTTAGAGATGTTCGCAATTTGGTATAGATAGTATGATTATATAGTGCTGGGCAGCTTGCAGGTTTTCTGGGCCTCTGTCTATGCTGTGTCTAGTGTCCCCAGAGGACAATACTTGGGGAAGAAAGGAAGCTCTGGTGTGCCATTTTGCTTCGGATAAGCACTTTAGTAAATCATGGATGGAAAAGTAAAATATTGGCTGAAATTCGATGTTTGGACCATTTGAGGATTTTACATTTGTCTTATATGCCTCTGAACTAGCGTCAACATGAAAGTGAGTTATAAAAAGCTGACAAAAATCTTTAAAAATAAAATTAGAGATAATTATGTAATACTACTCTTGGTGCTCCACCATCATCGGTCATTTTGTATCTGAGAACCGTTCCTCATATTATGAATGAATTTGGTAAGAATTAATGGTTTATCTTCTTCAAAATATACTAATCAGAGGCTCAGGATTAGAAATGCTGTAAATAGCTTAATGTTGGCAGTTCACCATCCAGCAGGAAAGTAAGCAGCTCGGTAAGAACTGCCCTTTAAAAACGAAGTCATGGTGTCTCTGCCCCAGGGGACTGGGCACAGCCTGCTCTGTCACCGGGGGCATCGGGGATTACCTCAGCCTGCGTGGCCAGCTTCACACGAGAAATTCTGACTACACATTCCCCTTCCCCTCTTTAGATGCTTGATGAAACAAAAACAGCACGCGCACTTAAATCTTTCTCAAACATCACCTCCTCGTGCTCTCAAATAGGGCAGCACTGAGGCTAGCTCCTGGGGGTCCAGGGAAGGCGGGCCTCTGAGCACCAGGGGCCTTCCAGGCAGGAGAAGTGCTCAGCTGCAGAGTGGCTTCCTCAAATACTGAGATAATTCACATGCCATCAAACTCATCATTTTAAAGCGTATAGTTCAGTGGGGTTTTAGAATATTCAAAGGCTGTGCAGCTGTCACCACTAATTCTCATCCCCCCGTGAAGAAACCTGTCCCGGTCAGCAGGCCCTTTCCACTCCTCTCCTCTCCCAGCGCTTGACCACCACTGCTCTATCCTGTCCCTATGCATGTGCCTGTTCTGGACATTCATGGAAGTCAGTCATCCAGCATGTGGCCTGTTGTGAATGGCTTTCTTCCACTCAGCATGTTTTCAAGGTTCCTCCACTGTAGCATGTACCAATAGTTAATCCCTACTGTTGGCTGAATAATATTCCGTTGTGTGCATACCTTATTTTCTTTATACACCCATCAGCTGATGGAAGATTTGGGTTGTTTGCACTTTAACAAATGCCCTTTCAGTAATTGTTGAGCATCTTCAGTAGCATTATCAGTGACTGTCGATAAATACAGGGTGGGGCAAAAGTAGGTTTACAGATGTGAATACACAAAACGTAGAGTTTATTCTCGTATTATTTTTTGTTATCTCTTGTATTATCACATGAACAACCGGAAATGTGCTTTTGCCCAACCCTGTCAATAAGAGTAAAATAAAATACTGCAGATTGATAATCTCTCTTGACCACTGGCTCCTCCTACTCTATACCTGCCAGCAACAGGAGCAGAGGAGGGCAGACATCCGGCAGGTGTTTCTGTTGTGTATTATTTCTGTTCCATGTGTTGAATTCTCCGTGCCTTCCATCTTACTGTCAGGCTTTGTGTTCCCAACGAAGTGTTTAGAGACAAAGGAAGAACACTCAGAGGTACTTTGGTGAAAAGATAATGGAATTCTGAAAGTACCTACTTACTCTATGAGAAACAAAGAGAATACAGTTCAGAGCTAAGTCGGTGTTCTGACTGGGTCCAGCTGGAATGACCTATTCTTCTGACCTCCACCTCTTTTTTTTTTTTCTTTTAATCCTCATCTGAGGATATTTTTCTATTGATTTTTAGAGAGAATGAAAAAGGGGGGAGGGGAAAAGAGACACATTGATGTAAGAAACTTGCATTGAATTTTTGCCTCCTGCATGCACCCCAACTGGGACCCAGTCTGCAACCGAGGTGCATGCCCTTGATTAGAATCGAACCTTGGACCCTTGACTCTGTGGGCCGATGTTCTAGCCACTGAGCCAGTCTGTCCAGGGCTGACACCCAACTCTTTATAAACTTTCAGTTCCTCATGTAACTCTGGGGGAGCAAGTCCATAGCTTCCTCTAGAAGGGGTGCAGGGTTCCCTGGTGACGAGGAATGTGGGCTCTGGAAGGAGTCACATGCATTTGGCAGCCTCAGCTGTGGGACCTGGTAATCCTGAAGATTGATGGTCTCTCCACAAACTCGGCAAAGAGCCTTTGGAGAAAAAGACTGTGAGAGGCACTTTCTCTCGATGGGAGATACACACCTCAGAGTTCCCTTCAGAATACTGTACTTTTACACATACCGTGTTATCCTGAGGCAGTTCCCCTGAAGCTGACTGTGAAGCAATTCCTGGGACTTAGCCGGAGGGTAGATGGACTTATGCTATTCAGTGCAGCCCTAGGGCTCTAACAGCTGCTAGCTGCAGGATGACAGCTGGGTAACTGTGCTGGTTCTCAGGTGCAGGGAAGATGTCTTGTCGGGGGCTCTCTTTGTTATGACCTGCTATATCTTTTTTTTTTTTTTTTAAAGTAATATATTTTATTGATTTTTTTACAGAGAGGGAGAGGGATAGAGAGCTAGAAACATCGATGAGAGAGAAACATCTACTAGCTGCCTCTTGCACACCCCCTACCGGGGATGTGCCCGCAACCAATGTACATGCCCTTGCCCGGCATCAAACCTGGGACCTTTCAGTCTGCAGACCAACGCTCTACTATTGAGCCAAACGGGCTTTGGCTGACCTGCTATATCTTTTCTGCAGGGGCTGTTGTCCCTATTCACTGCATCTCAGGGCAGGCCTGAGGGCTAACTACTACTCGCCCAGCTTGAACTAGAGCGATTGTAAGTCCGGGAACAATTCTGCAATAGCAGAGATTGATCATTTTGCTCAAAAAAGTAGGTGGTGGTGCATAAATTATCTTGTTACTTGGCCGCTTACTGTTTATCTGATAAAAAATTGCTCTCTATTCCAAGGTCAGGCCTGCTTACGGTTATTGACAGGCTCCTGTCTAAAAGCTCCATCCGCAGCTATGTCAGTGACCAGCACTCATGGAGCTGCTCTCCTCAGTCGCAGTCTGAGCCACTCTGTGCTTCTCTGGTAAATGAGAGCACGCTGCCGTCTGACCTCATTGTGCTCTCGGCCCCTGTCTTCACGCCGCTCTTCAGAAGACCTTAGGGGTGGCTGCCTAAGGCGGGGACCGTGTCTTATTGAGACTGAGCAGTTGATGAATCTGTCCACTTCTGTTTTATGTACAGTTGAGAGACGGGGGGGATATTTTTTAAAGGGGGAAAAAGTCATTTAGCTCTACCAGGCTGGAATGCATTCAAAACAAAGAAACAGACAAAACTGGAAACTGTTGTTGAAGTTCTGCGGAGTTTGTTTTCTGTTTGAGTTGGCAGGAGATGCTTTCACAGTAGGACTTTAGACCTGGAAATGTCCTCTTAAAATATACCAAATTAGTGGTTTGCCCTGGCAGTGTATTAAAATCACCCAGGCTTTAAAAAGGTTACAGGACGATAGCTCACTTTCCTTAGCTACTCCCTTTCTCTTCTTCTCTGGCATCCCAGAAGTCAAAGCAAGGATGTGATTCCTGGGTTGGCATAATAGTTTGAATTTTCCAATGTCTTCTAGGAGGAGCAGTGATCGATTCTGCTAATAAAACAGGAGTCCCGAATCTCAGTGTCATCTTGATGCAGGAAATTAAAGGGCAGGCGGACCAGATTCCCCACCGTCCGTGTGGGCGGTGAGACAATGACCAGGCAGGGAAGCAAAACAGGGCTCAGAGCCACGGTGCATCCGTTAATGAACTTGGCAATTACAGCCTTGCTGGAGGAGGAGCTGTGCTGCTTTGTTTTGAAGATGAAGCTGGAGTCAAAGTGAACATTAAACAAGGGAAATGGAAGGTTCGGCTCTGGCAGGAACCACGTAGCCCTAAGGGACTGGGCAGGTGGTGGGCCAGGAACGCAGCTCGGGCTGTGTGGACCCCAGGTCTCTGTAAAGAGTGCCCTGATGAAAAATATCTGCTCCTCCGTGACATGGATGCTTGTTCTATAATTGCTCAGAGTGGGATCTGGGCACCACTGTTTGTAAAAAGCTTCTGATGTGATTCTAACATGTAACTAATTCATATTGAGAATCTCTTAAATGGAATGTTCTCCCACCTGCTGCCAATCTGAAGTCTTGGCTAGATGTTATGTTATAAAATTGTTATATTTTAATTATTTAAAAGCTGTATATCATAGTTTTGAGGTATACGGTGACTCTAGTGAGAATATCACTAGATCGAAGGCCTTCCTGAGAGCTATGTTTATTAACGCAAGCTTCTCACCCTTGGCAAAATGGACATTTTGGTGTTTTGAACAGTGATTCTGAAACTATATTGTGAGTCATGAGCAGTAAGACAGGATTGCATTGCAGAGGGACATGAAAGAAAAGATTGCGCAGACTAATGTGCCAGAAATCAATCCACACAAACGGCATCCAGGGAGGAGGTTAGTGTGGGCGGATGCAGAGTGGAAATCAGGTGGCAAACAACGAGAAGCCTGGCGAGTTGTTATAATAATAATAACAGATGAATATAAATTTGCTGAAAAACTCGTTGAAATGCGAGGCTACACAGGGGACATGTTCTAAAAGGTGTCCCAGTTTTATGAGAAGTAAAAGCACATTGACTTCAGAACATAATTCTTCCTATTGGCGTCTGAGAATAGCAGAGGACTGAGGTGGGATTAAACGTGTCAGAGAACACCGGTGGTTTTCATTCAGAAGCAAAGAGAATTAACTATTGGCAGCGATGTGCTATTTGATATGAGGGGGCAATTTGGGCATAAACACATTCATGATCTGTCTGAAATGAAGGAATTTATTCTGTGCTTACACTTGGAGCAGCCCTGGCCACGTGGCAAAGGTGTGTGTGCTTTATGAAGGGCGGTTGGGAGCATGAGGTGTGCAGGTAAAGCACTGAGTGCAGAATCAGCTCTAACTCTTAGCTGCCACTGTTGTTATCATCCTCAGATCAAGGGCTGAAAACATTGAATTTCACTGTAAACACTGACCAGTCCCCAGGGGCCTGGCTGGCTGGAATTCAGGGTCCCGGCTGGGGTTTGAAAAGACCCTGTCCATAGCAGCGCTCCTCTCTCCATCCAGGGCCAAGGGTAAGGCACATGAAGACCCAAGTGTCACTCATGACTGACCACATTGTCCGTGAGCTGTCCACCAGCCGCCCCCTGCATGCCCCACACTGCAGATTGGGCCCGCAGCCCAGCATTTACACTGACCGGGAATCGAACCATGACCTCTTTTTTCATAGGTCAATGCTCAAACACTGAGCCATACCAGCAGGGCAGTTTAGCCCTTCCTGAGGTTAACTAACGGGTACCAGCTAGCCGGCATGGCAAAGCTTTGGTTGCTTCTGGAACATGTAATTTCTGTAGTCTCTGGGATCTAGAAAATGAATCTATGGTAATTAGTTATTTTAGGGAGATTAAAGGATATAAACAAGGTTAAGAAAATAACAATCAGTTGTCACAAGCAGATGAAAACTGTGACTACTTGTTATATGTATTTCCAGGTTGCTTTCTGTACATATAACATGAATTGTGTGTATACATATGTTCAGGACACCTCAGGCTGCTCTGGCCCAGAACTATCTGGTTGGTGTGGCTGGGATATATAGCAGAAATCCAGTCTTATAAAATAGCAAAACACCATATTTGCCTAGAACAAAGGTTATAAGGATATACCAAATGCTGTGATTAACTGTGAATATTATGTTTTGTGTATTTTCCTGCGTGAGATGTGGCTAATGCAACCGAGGAACTGGATTTTTTTTTTTAAATATATTTTTATTGATTTTTCACAGAGAGGAAGAGAGAGGGATAGAGAGCTAGAAACGTCGATGAGAGAGAATCATCGACCAGCTGCCTCTTGCACACCCCCTACTGGGGATGCGCCTGCAACCAAGGTACATGCCCTTGACCGGAATCGAACCCGGGACCTTTCAGTTCCTCAGTGAGCATATGTTCTTTAGAGAAAGTAGAATTGGCTCAGCCTGGGCAGCACAGTCTGCCATCCATTCATTAGGCTGTGTGACAGCTTCTAAAGGGAGCTCCAAAGCTAACTGGAATCAATCTCCTTCAAGTGCACGCGGCAGCCGTAACGTGTACCTGTTAGAGTGACTCCCTCGTGTGAGTGAGTGACGTCTGCTGTCTTGCTCACTGAGACACTGTGCTCTCTCAAATCTTGCATGGACCGTTACAAACTGTGCTGTTTGAGGTTCTCAGTGAGAATGGCGCGTCCTGCTCGTGCCTGGAGGATCTCAGTCACTTTGACACAGAGAAGCAGCCTCATTCATCACCCATAAGCCGCGCTGCAGATAAGGGGTTTCTGGGCTCGGCATTCCAGGTCCTATCTGAACTGCAGTTTCCAAGTCAGTAGGACCCTGGATCCAGCTGGAAGTGGATCCCCTGCTATCCCCTGCTGCTTCACTCAATTCCCACCCACACCCCCTCCTTTCCAGAACCCCGCAGTAACTCCACAGATGCCCCTGGTTCCTCCTGCCCAGTGCAGTGGGTCAATGAACCTGATTTTGTCGGACTACAGGGACCCTGGTGGTCTTAGATCGATTAGCTGAGACACTCCTATAGTCAGGAAAAAAGTAAGGCCACTTACAAAGGTTTTATGTAAGTTTAACAAGCACATACACACCATCCACCTGAACAGTGTGCATCTAAAGAGTCAATAGCAGGTTAAGGAATGATAGTTACAGTTAACTTTTATTGGACTCTTACTGTGGGGCAGGCACTATTCTAACTGTTTTAAAGCTGTTATTTCATTTCCTCCTCATAGCAACCCTATCAGGAAAAAACTGTCACTCCCCTTTATACAGGTGAGGACTCTGGAGTTTTAGTGAGCTTAAATAATTTTCCCAGGATAACCCAGTATGTATTGGGAGCAGGATTAGAACACAGGCCATTTGGTACCAGAACTCATATTCTTAACTACTCTGAGACACTTCCTGAGTTGGGATACAGCTTCAGCTTAGCTGTATTTCTTCTCAACCACATTAACTAAAGTTCCTCTAATGAAAATATTATCTCTGGACTAGTACAAAGTAGTCTGTGGCCACTTGAAAACATTGATGTTTTTAATTTTTTCCTTAAACATATATATGTATGTTATTCTAATTTACAATATGTCCTTACTAATTTTAATATAAAAAGTATTTTAAACCATTTACCATACTGTACACCTGAGACTAGGATTTTATCCAGCCTTTGATGTTGGTAGGACATTCCAGTGTGTGTCCAAGATGGCTCTAAAGTAATATATTAAAAAAAAAATATGTATAAGGTGTGCCTAATGAAATAAGGAGACTGTTTTTGTTTTTAATTTGGCTTGAAACCAGTTCTAGTAATTCCAGAACTGTCCTGAACAGTTGACAGTAATTTAAACAGCTTTGTTGAGAATGAGAAAGTCACTCGTTTCCTATTTTGCCCTTTGGTATCAAGTGAAAGTGAATTCTACAAATTCATTAACCATGTTCAAACGCCTACTGTGCTCAAAGCACTGTGAGGAGGGTCTGGTGTGTGTAAAGATGAATTGGTTGTGGATCCTTGAATCCTTCACCTGCCAGCAAGATGCTAATAGTCCAGCATAGAGATCCACGTGGGTATAAATAGTTAAATATGAAGCAAGATAATAAGGCCAGAAGTAGAGAGTGAAGAGCTAAAGAAGTGGGTAGGTGCAAATATTGCACCCCATAGAAGACAGGAATCTAAGAAGCTTCGGAGAAGAATGGCCATGGACTGAGTGTTTAAGGTCAAATAAGATTTCAACAGCTAAGGAGAGGGTTATTCCGGGATAATTACCGCACCGGATTATGAGGGTTAAATGAGATCATGTAAATGAAAGTATCTAAACAGGTACCTGCTGCCTAACAAGAAGGATCTGTAAATGTTAGCTGGTGTTACCTAATAATGTTATGGATTCATTTTTAAAAATTAATTCTTTCCTCAAATGGTGTATTATTATTTTTCAGTATCATTGATGACTCATTTGTCCCAGAGCACAAATCACTAAGAATATCAAAAGAACAGATTGTTCAGAACACTGTATGTACCTGTTAAGTGTTACAGATGCTAACCCCTTATTAATTTAGCTCATTGTTTTAGTCAGTTTAGACTGCAATAGCAAAAATACCATAGAGTGAGTGGCTTCAGGAAGGAGCATTTGTTTCTACAGTCCTGGAAGCTGGGAAGTCTAAACTCAAAGGGCCGGCAGATTGGAGTCTGGGGAAGCCTGCTTTCTGGTTCATAGATGGTCTTCTCACTCTAGTCCCACTCGGTGGGAAGTGAGCTCTCTGGGGTCTCATTTATGCAGACACCACCCTCATGACCTAATTATCTCCCAGAGGTTCCAGCTCCAAATAGCATTTCAATGGAGATTAGGATTCAGCACATGAATTTTGGGGGAACACAAACATTGAGTCCAGAGCACTCACTGCTATTGACCGAGTGCTTACCACATGTGTAGCTCCAGTCTTGATCCTGTAGGAGAAGACAAGACACAATTCGCCTTCAGAGATTCGTGATAAAGTTGGAGAGAAAAAAGGTAGCATATCTTTATTACACACAAAGCCACAACTTTGTCTTAGGCTCAGATGGATTACCATTTTTTTAAAGAAGTATTAGGTGCCAAAGTGAAAAGCACTGGGCATGCCCATTTTCTTCATTCACAGCACTGTTTGTGAAAATGGGACTCTTTAAGTGGGCAATATAAAATAATGCCTAAACAGGTGCTATTCTAGAGCAGAGGTAGTTAGGACTTCAGAGAAGAGAAATACTCATGTGAACTAGGGGGTTAGGGAACGTTTGAGAGAAGAAGTACTATGGGTAGGATCTGGATCGGTGGGCAAGTAGGGGGATGGTTTCCAGAAGGAAACAGCATGAGCAAAAGCCTGGAAAGTGATCTAGTTTGCCCTAACCGATTTGGCTCAGTGGATAGAGTGTCGGCCTGCTCTCAAGGGTCCCAGGTTTGATTCCGATCAAGGGCATGTACCTTGGTTGTGGGCATCTCCCCAGTGGGGTGTGTGCAGAAGGCAGCTGATCGATGTTTCTTTCGTTTCTGACTCTATCCCTCTCCCTTCCTCTCTCTAAAAAAAAAATCAATAAAATATATTTTAAAAAATAAAAAGAAAGTGATCTGGTTGGAGGAGGACTGCCTGAAACTGTCCTGCTGAAGCCCCGGTGTGTAGCGAGGAGAAGAGGTGGGGTTGGGTAAGAGGGCCATTGTCTAGCACAGAGGGAATGATAGTCCCCAAAGAATAGCCCTGGGACCAGAGTTCAGAAAGCCCACCTGAGTGTGCTCAACATAGCCACAGCTCTAGGGTGTACTCAGCACTTAAAAGTAAACGTGTCTTTTTTCTAAGAAAAGGTGTTCTTAGTCACACATACACATACCTGGATTGCATTGTCAGCTTTGCGCGTTAGAATTACCTGGGAGCGGAATCAGTGTTGACACGTGTTCCCACTGCAGGTGCTCCCTTCTGTTGGTCTGACGTTCTCTCCCAGTGAGAAGCAGGGAGGGCAGGGGACAGCTGCGAGTGACGCTAGCGGGGCAGCGTGGTCCACTAGAACCTGCTGCAGTGATGGAAATGTCCATAGACTGTCCATTATACAAACCCTGAATGCCTGTGGGGCACTTGAGATGTGGCTAATGCAACCGAGGAACTGGATTTTTTATTTAATTAACCTCAATAGCCACCTAGAATAAGATAATTCTTCACCTTAGCTCACGCCTCCTTACAGGACAGTGCGGGTTCAGGAGGAAGAATTCACAGGCTCTGCCACCAATGCGGGAGGTGCCGAGTAGAATCCAAATTTCTCTCTGGATGGGGGCAGCAAGGTCATCATTCCCACGCCGGGCTCTCGGACACCGCCAGCTCGTGGCCTTGCACCCGGTCTGGTGTAGGCGCTCAGTCCCCGTCGGAGGGTTTTCATGATGCATGGGCAGGATTCACACTGTGTCATGTGTGATTAGTACAGACACAGCTTACGAGTAATCCCCAAGAATGGTATTTTCTTCCTATTCAACCTTTTCTTTTCTCTGTCTCTCTTTTAAACCAGGTATCAAATTGTAGTGGAAATAATCCAGGCGACGACCATCAGCAGCTTTCCGCAGCTGAAGAGGCAGAAGGGTAAGCACCGGTCTGTTTTCCCCAGTCCCGCGGCTGGAGGCCTGTCCCCGGCCTGCACTCTCCTCTCAGGGCTTCGCCACGTCCCAGCATCCCTCCGGCTGACATTGAAATAGCTCAGCGTCTTACAGTAATAGTGTAGCAGCACTAGCGAAAGTAAATGCGATTTAATCCTAACAGAAACCGTTGTGTTCCTAAGTTCCTTTATAACATTTATTCATCTGTAGTCATAATTCTTAAAAGATTAAATTTATGGGGTAGATCGTGATTTTGTTCTGTTCTTAAAGTCAACATGACTTCATCCTTTTTGTCACACAGTAAATTTAATCTTAATGTTTATTCATATTTCTTCTGTCTTGAAACATAATCTTGCTCATTTAAATGACTCCAGTGAGTTGCTGCTTCATAATTTACTTAGGCTTCAGTTAAGCAGTTGTTTTGTGAATACCTGCTGTCCCCCTTCTACTCTTGAAGATTTTTTTAAAGAAATGGGTTTTACGCTGTTTTTGTTTTCCTGTTTGCTCTGTTTAAAATGGTCCTTTCCCGGGCATGGTGCTGAGGAGTAACTGAGCTGTGGTGATGGCTCTTCGCCTTGTGGTTTGCCTGGTGCTGGCCTAGTCCCTTCTCATGCATGAGGCTGCAGGGCATGTTGCTGTCTGGATGCAGAGCAGGTTTGGCTGGTAGCTGAGAGGCAGAAGACTCTGCCATCTTGTCCACTAGACTTTACACACCTGTCCCCGGGTGCCCCCAGGACCCTGCGGAGAGCAGAGTGCCAGGAAGAGTGGGCCTGACAGGAGAAACTGAGGCCAGAGGGAGCTGGGGTTACGGGCTTTGCCTTGTCTCTGCGTCACTGGCGGAAGGTGGGAGCTGTGGGAAAAGGAAATGAAGACCTAGACTGTGGAGAGATAATCCTTAATAAGATAATTCTTACCTTATCCCAGTAAGAAGGTGGGGCAAACGCGTTCATTAGTGCTCAGAAATGTTTCCTGAGCACTAACAAGGTGGTTATGACCCAGTAGTGAACAAACAAAACAGCGTTCATGGAGCCCAACAGTAGGAGGCTGTGCGGGGGCGAGGTGAGGCATTGCAGCCTAGGGCTTGGATGACGGTAGGGAACAGGAAGGGCCTGAGAAGGAAGGTGATGAAGGGGAGAGAGCCTCCTTGGTGAATGATTGACTGGGGAAGAGTCAGATGAGGGCTGCATGGTGCTGACTTCACAGATAAGGAAGTGGCTCCCAGAGAAATTCAGTGCAGGAGTCTGAGCTTCTATCTGCAGCTGTTTCTGTCCTGCCCCGTGGCCGCAGGCTGGCGAGATGCAGTTGGGGGTGGAGAAGCCGAAGTGCTAGCACGGGAGTTAGGAGACCTTGGCTCACATGAGCTCCCCTGACAGCGTCCCAGTGGAACCTGGACAGTCCTTTCATTTCTCCAGACTCCGGTTTTCAGTCTAGATCAGTGGTTGGCAAACTTCGGCTTGCGAGTCACATGTGGCTCTTGAGCCTGGGTTTACCGCTCTGTTGACTAATGACTTTACCAACCACTGCTAGACTAAATGTTGGAAGCTGTAAGGATTAGGCAATTGTGGCATATTGTGTGCAAAGAGGTTAAGGGTAATATGTGACAGTGGTCAGCAAATTCATTAGTCAACAGAGTGGCAAACCGAGGCTTGCAAGCCGCATGTGGCTCGGAGTTGCAGTTTGCCAACCACTGGTCTAGATTGAGTGCTCCGGGTGCTCATAAAGGGTTTCTCACCAGGAAGTGAAGACTCTGAGACTCAGAGAGGTGGGGGCTGGTTCAGGGGGAGAGAGCTCACTGGCTCGGGCCTCTGGATTTGCCACCACGGAGGATGGAGAAATGTCTCTTTGGCATTTCTAAGCTGGGATTCAGCTGTGGAGAGAGAGCAACCCTGAGAGAAAAACTTGGAAGTTGCCAATATAGAGATAAGAGTTACTGTACTTTCCGGCGTATAAGACGACTTTTGAAACGAAAAAAAAGTCAACCGAAAATCGGGGGCAAAAGACCAAAATTGCACAAAAATTACCTGCAGATCTTGACGGCAAAGTAAGTCTTTTCTTTGAAGTGGGGGGTAGTCTTATACAGCGAATATAGGCCTAAACCTAGGTTTTAACTGTAAAAATTAGGGGGTCGTCTTTTACGCCGGAAAATACGCAATGATCTTCGATTCCTGCTGTCTCCATGCCCAGTATCTTTGCAAAGCCGATGCTCTGTTCCCCACTATTATAGGGGAACAGTGTATTAACGGCCTCACATGACTGCCCTGATTCAGAATTCCACCTGCTGCTCACTGTCATTAAAAGGTGTGCACATAAATAAAGACCGAATTTGGCACTCCCCCTGTCTTTTAGTTGAATACCTCTAAACTGATCCAGCTAGCCATTATGCCTCATTGCTTCTCAAATTGATCTTTAATTTATTTCCAGCTAAACATGTGTGTTTTCCCGCTAGAGAAATCATTAAGGAACATTGAATTTTAGCACCAAAGGCTCCCCAACATATATTTGTTGAGTTGTTTTTGGAAATCTTTGCATTTTAGGGACGGAAAATATCATCAGACAAAAGAGCCTCAGTCTGCATGTTAACCTCGTGCCACAAGCCCCACCTGCCTGCGTGGCTCTCCTGAGACCTGGGAGATAGGCCGGGCCCCGATTACTCGCCTCTCAGTGGCCACGCAGTGCTGCTGTGTGTACTGTGGCAGCAGTGCCATTTCCAATGTCGCTTCTCCTCATTCCCACATTCCCTGTGACTGGGAAACTGAAGAGGTTTAAAAAAGAATGAACAGATGGGACCTCCTGAGAGTATTTAGGTTTCAACCTGGAGATGAGAACATTACTTATGAATGTGGTGTATATATGCTATAAATGCAGTGGTTTTAAAAATATATATATTTTATTGATTTTTTTTTTTGCAGAGAAAGGGAGAGGGATAGAGAGTTAGAAACATTTATGCGAGTGAAACATCAATCAGCTGCCTCTTGCCTACCCCCTACTGGGGTTGTGCCTGCAACCAAGGTACATGCCCTTGACCGGAATCAAACCTGGGACCTTTCAGTCCGCAGGCCAATGCTCTATCCAGTTTTGTTGCTGCATTCAAGGTGTTTCTGACATATCTTTTCCAATCATAATCATTGATATGCAACTGTGAAAATACTTTGAAGACTTAAAGAAATGCCAGATAACAGGCTGGGAGGGATTTTCTGACTGTGTCCCCTCTGAGGAAGTGTCCCCTCTGACCTTGAGGAAGTGGCCAGTTCACTCTGCTGCTGAGAGAGAATGTCTAAATCAAAGGCCCACGTACCTCGTCATCCTCTGTGGTTTCTTGTCTCTGTGAATGGCCTCCCCATCCTTCCATGACAGGAACCTCGGAGTCGCCCTTGCTCATTCCTCCTGTGACATGTACTGTCGTTACCTGACATGCGCTCTGGTGCTCTCATCTCCCCAGGCTCGGGGGAGGTGGGGTTGTGATCAGAGAAGAGACATTTGAGATAAAATGCAAAGGAGAAGTAGGACTTCTCCAGGCAGAGTGACATAGGGAATAGGTAGCATTCCAAGAAGAAGAAACAGAATGTGCAAAGAAGAGGAAGGCGGGAGGAACAACTGGAGTGCGCTGAGAAGAAGGAAAAGTCACATGGCTGGAGGGACTTACAGAGGGAGTGGAATGGCGGGATCTCCGTGTTGATGGAGAATGTGCTCTGGAAGATACCTGAGTCACCAGAAGTAGGTCTTCAGCCATCCAGCAAACACAGCCACTGTGTGCAGGTGCAGCTGTGCCGTGAATAAAAGTGAGCCGGACCTTACTGAGAGCACAGTCTGATGAGGAGACAGGCAGACACACACATAAATTGCGGCGAGAGTGGCACATTCAGGATTCAGCAGTGACGCGGACGTGAGGGGCAGCGGCCACCCCTGAGCAGAGGTGGGAAAGGCTTTTCCTGGAGAGGAACTGAGCTGACTCAGAGGGTGGAGTGGCCCTCGGTCCCTCTGGTGGGTGGTGGGAACACGTGCACAGATGGAGGAGGCAGTTGGGGAACAGCCTCCTGTGCGTGGGTTGTGTCAGGTGAGACTGAGCTGCTGCTTGGCCTGTAGTGGAGAGAGGAGGCTTGAAAGGCCTTAGGAGGTGTTCGGACTTAACCCTGGAGAGCCGGGGTTCTCAGACACAGCCTGCATGTCTCCTGGAGGGCTGATTAAGATGCACACCGCCGGGCCCACCCATTTTGCACCCTTCTGTGGATCTGAGGGGCCCTCAGAGTGTGTGTCACTCCCGTCCCCCGCGATGCTGGTGCCGCTCACGCTGGAACCACACTCTGATGCAGAGCCATGGATGTGTTCAGGTTTGCGCCTCAGCGCCACTCTCCAGCTTTTATTTATAACTAGAGGCCTGATGCACGAAATTTGTGCAAGAGGAGGCCTTCCTTCCTTGGCTGCTGGCACCGGCTTCCCTCTGGCACCCGGACCCCCGGGCTTCCCTTGCAGCCCTGGCTTCGTCCAGAAGGTCATCCGGAAGGACGTTCGGTCTCAGGAGCTTGTTACACTTTTATTATTATAGATTACAACAGCCAGAATTGTTGAGAAATGGCCTATTTGATCTATTATAGTAACTGGCTGTATGGTTGGAAGGTTTGTCTTAGCCCAAAGGTCACGTGTTGAAATCCTGTCATCCAAACATGATGGTAGTAGGAGGCGAGGGTTTTGGGAGGTGCTGACGTCATGGGGGAGCCCTCGTGGGTGGGGTTAGTGCCCTGTTATAGTAAGAGTCCCCAGAGGGACCCTAACTTCTCATGTGAGGACACAGCAAGAAGGTGGCCATCTGCTGCCGCTTCCAGGAGGGCCCTCGGCAGAACCCGCGCACGCTGGCCCTCTCATCTCGCATTCTCAGCCTCCAGGACTGTGGGAAATGGCCGCCCCGCCCGTGGGGTGTGGCCGAAGTCTCCTGAACGGACTAAAACACTGGCCAAGTGTAGGAATTCTAGTGGTAAAGGGCCGTGTGCTAAATTCCCCCTGCACTGTGCTATGAATAAGCCCAGTATTCAGTTCCTTTAACGCTTCTTTTCTGCTCTTCTGAATCCCGAAATGTTGCCAAGAATGGTTAAGGTGATTTAGAGTTATGTTTACCCAGCCGACTACAGCAAGGGATGTGACTCGATCTGAGGCTGCTGGAGGCTGCTGTTAGAAACAGCACACCCTGGAAGGCTGCGGAGAGGATGGATGGGGAGGCTCTGACAAAATTGTGCATCTTTTTTTCTTTAGGGTATATGTAAACAGTGTTGGAATCGACTAGAGTAGGGCTGTAGAAGAATATCAAAGGTGTGTATACACACACACACACACATACACACACACACACAGTTACTCGCTAATAAGAACCATCATGCTCTCATGCTCTCCATCAGGAGTTTTTTTTTTATAAAGATGATACGTAGGGTCATTGTCTGATTTGGGATTTAAAGGTGTCCTTGCCTGAAAGAAGGGAGCTAATTGCCTCAGGGTCCTTTCTGATGCTTTGATGTGATCTGTCTTTCTGCCATTGCAATAATTTGATGCAAATAGTCCTAATTTATTTTTAAAAAGTTTTATTGATTGATTTGAGAGAGAGAGAGAGAGAGAGAGAGAGAGAGAAACATTGACTTGTTCTACCCACTTATGTATTCATTCACTGGTTGATTCTTGCATGTGCCCTGACCGGAAATCGAACCTGCAACTTTGGCTTCAACCCACTGTGTTTCTAATTTATGAATGAGCTATACCAAACACTGCAGGCAGGTTCCCTGCCACTGCTATAGGGGCCCTCGCCAGCGTTTCTCCCTGACTGGCCCTCACACTATGAGAACTGCCACCTCCAGTACCTCATGTCCCTTCCACTGTCCTACTTTGCCCCTCCTTCTCTCCCTTGGGGGACTGGGGGCACTTCTGTTAAATTCTCTATAGTCTCGTAATTTTATGGGCAACTCTGCTGTCAGCTCAGTCCCCCAGGGAAACTTCATCATCACAGGTTCTAACACCTGCATTTATACAATACAGCTTAGGTCCTGAGATGCTCAGCTCTGTACTGTGTGACCAGAAACTACCAGTTAGGCCACACACAGATCTGGGTCTCGAACCCAGGTCTCCCAGTTTTCAGTCCTGGACTCTTCCCACCTCACTGCTCATTCCCACAGCAGATGTCTGAGAGCCATGCTCACACTGACTGGCTCTGTGGACCAGGTCTGTGCCGGAAGCGGAGGTGTCAGAGCTGCTCGGCGGGTCCTCATGTGGGGGCCGGGATCCCCCACGGTAATTTGACGTATGTGTATCACAAACATGCCGGGGCCCTGACCAGAGGCAGTGCTAGGTCCAGGTGAAGGAAGGCCCGGAAGGTGTGCTGTCAGACCCCGGACCCGTCGTGCAGGCTGGCACCTGTGGTTTTTTCCATCATAATGTGGGTGGTTCCACCATCCACTCCCGTCCTTTTCCCTAATTCCTCAAATGTGCCTTCCACACACGTGCAGTGACACTTAGGAAATTTCAAGTGTTTGGTGTGGTAAGAACCCCCTTTTTCCGTAAAAAAAAAAAAAAAAACAAAAAAAAAAAAAAAACACAACACACACACATACACACACACACACACACACACACACACACAACACACACAAAACAAACAAAAAAACCTACCAACCTCAAGTTGAGAAGCAAGGGAAGTCTTTTTTCCTTCCTGGCCAGCCTTGGAGGTGATCTCCAGGTTACTTTGAAGAAGTGTGTGACGATTATTGAGAATTGCTGTCAAGAGGTCAAGCCCGTTTCTCATGAGGAAACTGGACTGGTGCCTAAGTCAATACACGCCTGTTTCCTGCGCCCTCCTCTCAAGGGGCTTGGTTAGGATTTCTACTTGTATGTTTAAGAAGCGTTCAAAGGCTGGTTACCTGTCAGCATGGGTGCAGGGAGGAGGAGCAGAGGCTCCTGGAGGGAGGAAGTCCTCGGAGCCCTTCCTGGCTGCCTGGGGGTGAGAGGACCCTGCGTCCTGAGGAGTCGGGGAGGGTTGGGTGTGTGGCCTGTGTCCTTCCCACCACAGAGGTGGTGCCTCCCGCTAGTACTTCTCAGTGGTGGGAAGTACCGGATTAGGGGACATTGTTGGCTGTCACATCTGGGAGGAAGGATGCTACTGGCCCCTAGTGGTAGGGGCCAGGGATGCTGCTACCCATCCCGCAGTGCACAGGACAGCCCCTGAGGCAGAGCTGACCAGCCCACAGGTGGGCAGTACTGCCTGGGGTTGAGAACTCTGCCGTGTCAGCAAGCGAATTCCTCACCCAGCCCGAGGAGAGGTGTTGTTAGGATATGCCTTGGGATTGGAGAGATATTATAAGAAAAGAGAAATATTTTGTTTGCTATTGACGTTTTTTTTTTAATACCCAAAAAATACAGGGGTGGCATTTCCATCCGCTTACATTTGTGCTGTTTCTGGAGTCGCTGGTTTGCGTTGTAAGTTACTTCACCCTCCTTGGCCTCGTTGGAGAGAGTACCTAACAGTTGTGCCCTGGTGTTTTTGTCTCGCTGCAAGCCTTCCTCTTGCTTAAGGAAGAACTGCATCATGGGTAGAAGGTGCTACCGCAGGCAGCTCTATGGTGTTGGTCACAGGCCTGCTGGCATCAGACCATTGTAAAACATCTACATGTGAGTGGACCCGTGCAGTTCGAACCGCGTCGTTCAGGGGTTAACTGTACATCCGTACAAACATGCGGATCTGTTGGTGAGTGTGTGACAGAGGAGGTTTGTAAAGTGACGTAATTAAAAATTAACGGTATTTCTATTGAGAGTAAGCGTACGTGTGGCATGAATTCTATCTCATTCTGCTCTATCCCCTCCTGTCCTTTAGTGCCCGACAGTGACCTGGTTCAGAGTCGCCGCGTTCCCTCTCACCTCCTGCTCTGACGGCACTGTCCTTCCTCCCATCCAGGGAAAGAAACGGCCGCGATGAAGGCGGACCTCCTGAGGGCCAGGAACATGAAAAGGTACATCAACCAGCTGACGGTGGCCAAGAAGCAGTGCGAGAAGAGGATCAGGATGCTGGGCGGCCCGGACTACGACCAGCAGGAGGACGGGGCCCTGGACGAGGGGGAGGGGCCGCAGAGCCAGAAGGTAGGACTTCCACTTTCTTCTTCTGACCATTTTGGGTCCGTTACGAACACTGGTGGAATCAGAGGGACAGCCTTTTCACTTCCTGGTATGTAACGTAAGGCATATGTTCCAGAGTATGGACTCACATGTTTGCTTTTGTGAGTGAGGAGCTGTATGACTTGGTGTCATTGACTTCCAGGAACGGTCATAGGCATGATGGGTAGGCATGGGGTGGATGTGTGTGTGCGCATGCCTGTGTGTGTGTTCCCATCCCCCCTTCCCCTCCCACAATCCTAAAGGAGCATAATTAAACCTTCCCGCAAAGACAACCTCAGGCTCATCGCTTCACTAGTGCATTCTGTTAACCATTTTAAGGCAGAGATAAAGTCACTCTTAACTACACCTGTTTAATAAGTCGAGGGGAAAAACGTTACAAGAAGAAAAAAACAAAACACCCCAAACTACTAACCAATATCTATCATGACCCTAATAGAAAATAGAAAATTCCTTAACAATATTTTGGCAAATCAAATAGATAACAGCAATCTATAGATAGAAAAGTCCTCCGATGTCCTTAGTTATAAACATTTTGTACATGTTTATCTGCGATTCTCTTATCAAGGCTTAGTGGAATACTCATTTTTAAAGACACCTTTATTACGGTATAATGACATACACTTTTATTTAAGGTGTATACAAAGACATTTGACACATGCACATAGTCATGAAATTATCAGCACAATTAAGGTGCCAGCATCCTCGTCATCCACAAGAGTTTCCTGGTGCTCTTTGTAACCTCGCGGCCCCACTGATCTAATTCTTTCACCCACGCCTACTCCCCTAGAAAGTGATCTCTTGGCTGCCTTGGTTTTTGCCAGCCATCATTGTCTTGTCTGTCTTAGCCAGAATCCTGGTTCAGGCCTTTTCTGATTAGTTTTGTTGTCTGTTGCGATACACAGCAGCTGTTGTAAGTCTCACAGCAACCCATAAAGTAGGCAGTGCTATCCTGATCCTACAGATGAGGAAACAGGCTCCGAGTGGTGGAGTAACAGAGTGAGTGAACTAAGTAAATATTAATGGTCTGGAGTATTTACGGGAACTAATTGTTAGTGGCCTGTAGCAAGGGATGGCCATCGTTTCAATTAGTTTCCAGAAGTTGTTAGAAAAAAATGTCCCTTTCTGCCCACAGAACAGATTGGGGGTTGCTGTCGGCAGAAGAGTTGAATATTCATTGACCACATGCACTTGGTAACATTCCTGAATATATTATCACAGTATTAAGAATCTTAAAATGTTTTCTTTTCATTGCGTTTGAGTTATACTTAGATGCCATTTAAAAACCCTCATTAAGAACCAAGAATATGGGACTTAAATTCCCTCTAAATTAATTTGGGGCATTTCTCCTAGTTCATTGAGTTATGAATTATAACGGAGGTCATCTGCTTTCTCATATCAGAGCAGTCCATGCTTACGATCGTTCCCACAGAGTCTTCAACTAATGCTTTTTCTTCTACTGTAAGCATGCAGAATAATAAAGGAGTAATTTGGGATATCTGTGCAATGGAATATTATGGATTAATTACATGATACTTATACAATAGTTTTAAATGAATGTGATACTCTAAACAAAAAAGGGGAAAATATAAAATAATTTGTAGAGTTGCTCAGCTATATAAAAATGGGATGGAAAGCAAAAATACAAATTATTACACTCAGGCTTCCTGGTCTTGAATACATTTCTCGTGAATTTTTCTATTATTGGCCTCTGTGGCTTTCAGCAGTACACCCAATAGGGCAGAATTATGTCTATTTCATTTCCTAGAAGTGTGCTGGATAACAGAGTTGATGCTAAATAGATTTTGTGCTGAACCAGTGAATGATTAATAGAAAATTGGTATTTATTGATTATGTGCATTTTGAATATTCAGTAAACGTTTACCATTTAAAATTTAAGAGGATGAGAGAAGTACTACATTGACTAAGTATTACATTGACTATGACCTTAAAACAGTGAGGTATTTTCCCCCTGAGTTAATCCATTGGGAGTTTGAACAAACTGATATTTAAAACTTTGTTTTTAAGAGCTTTTTCTTAAATTCCCTTAATAGATTCTTCAATTTGAAGATATCTTGGCCAATACTTTGTACCGAGAGCACTTCCGAATGTACATGGAAAGAATGGACAAGAGAGCTCTGATTGGCTTTTGGGAGTCTGTGGAATATTTAAAGAATGCTAATAAGGTAATATATTTAGATTAAGGAATATTAATCCCTAGCTGATAATAACTTGTATGTTAGGCAGTTTGTCTGTGTTTCTCAGAGAAACTGTAAGATAAGAATACATGAAAAGAACATTTTCATCAAATATAATATTGGCATTATGTTGTATCCCATAATGGTAAATAAAAACTAGCTTATTTTTTTTTTTTTAACAAAAGATGTTTTTGAATGTGTAATCAAAGGGGAAAAAAGCTTTATAAAAGTACCAAAATAGTGAATTTAGTTTCAGGTACTTCCTTTTTGACATATAACGGCATGTGCATACCCATGTTGCCGTTATAATAAATTTGGTCTTGTCACCTATAACTCAACCTAAAAACCTTGTTATTTTTAATATAATGTGCATATTTTATACTACTGATTGTTCTCCTTTTTTATTTAAAATATGATTGAGGTAAGGAACACAGAAAAAAATTTTGGTTACAGTGAAAAGCCCAACAATAAATATTGTGTTTTGTACTTGGCAATTTCTCAATATATATTTAAGAATTAAATTCAAGAATATGAAATATATATGTATGGACATACCTATAAATATACTTAATATGTATAATCTATATGCATATATTTTGTGTGGCTTATTAAAAGAACACAAAGACTGCATGTGGAAATATGTCTGCTCCTCCTTCCTATGGGAGCAGGAATGCCTCCATAACATGCTACGTGAGAGGAGTTCTCAGGGCTGCCAACCTTACAGGAGAGGTTGAGTAGTAGTATATTTCTCCTACATAAAAAAAAAAAGAAGAAGCACAAAGCACTGTGTACATTAAGTTACTCATGTTTACATGAGCGTTGCTGGAACTGAATGCCACCGGTTAACTGTTCAACATGAAATGTTCACTTTAAGGAACCGCTGTTGTGTTCAGTGTCTGACACTCGCCCCTTAGCCCTGAAAGTGCCCGAAGCCTTGGACCCACCCTGGCTACCAATGTGCATCCTCAGTGTCGCCCTCCCCCCTTGAAAGCACAGAGAGGGCAGAAGAGAAGAATTCTCAGAGGTGATATTTCTTACCTTCCTCATTCTCTCCCTGTCTTTTCAGAATGAAATCCCACAGTTAGTTGGTGAAATTTACCAGAATTTCTTTGTGGAGAGCAAAGAAATATCTGTGGAAAAATCCCTTTACAAAGAGATCCAGCAGTGTCTTGTAGGAAATAAAGGTATTGAAGTGTTCTTCAGAATCCAGGGAGACGTGTATGAGGCCCTAAAGGACAGGTATTACCCTTCCTTTATTGTCAGTGACCTGTATGAGAAAATGACGACCAAAGAGGAAGAAACACATGCCTCGCAGTTGACTTCTAACAAGGATGAAGTGGTGAGTCCCATTCCACTTTCTGCTTCCTCTCAGTGTGTAAACTTTGAATCTGATTAGGTGAGCACATATTGTATAAGCCAGATGTGGGGTGCACCTCCATCTTTTAACATACAGGAATTTCAGTAGAACGTGACGTTGAATTTCCATGTTGTCTGTGGCCTTACACATGTCTGTCTTTGTCCTTCTGACCAACTGGCTACCATTTTCCAACGTTGTGTCAGAGACCTCCCTGCCTTATGCCAGCTTGAAACACACCCTGGTTTGACTCCTAAAAATCTGCGAAGTGGGCCAATTGAAGCTTAGGCCAGGTTAGAGAATCAGTAGAACCATATCATCCAGCCTGAGAATAGACAAAGGATGGGGGGAAAGTAAGGAGAGGAAGAGAATGTGAGAGAGGAGTCATTGGAAATGTTGGAGTTAAGAAAACCAGGTAAAATGAAGATGTTTGGGAAGGAACCTTGCTCCAAACCTAAAGTCTGATTTCTTTTTTCTTTTTTTTCTTTTTATATATATTAAAGCAGTGAATTATTTAAAAATATATATATTTTATTAATTTTTTCACAGAGAGGAAGAGAGAGGGATAGAGAGTTAGAAATATCTATGAGAGAGAATCATCGATCAGCTGCCTCCTGCACACCTCACACTTGGGATGTGCCCACAATCAAGGTACATGCCCTTGACCAGAATCGAACCCAGGACCCTTGAGTCCGTAGGCTGACGCTCTATCCACTGAGCCAAACCGGTTTCGGCCTGAAGTCTGATTTCTGTTAGTGTACTAGGTCATTCTGGTTAGCCCCAGCAGCTCTCTACTCACTATCAGTAACTTACATTATCACAGTTTTAAGTTTTGTGAAGGTCCAATGAAGAAATGTGATTTAGAGTCTTACATAGAAAGATTATCATTTATCTTGATTCTTTCTTCCCAGTTCACTGTATCTCAAGTACTTGAAGATAAACTACTTGTGCTTGATAATATTAGAATTTGGCATCTCTGAACTATTGTTAAAGTCATTCATTCAGGCTTTTAAAAAACACATGTTTTATTGATTTCAGAGAGAAGAATGAAGAAGGAGAAAGATAGAAACATCAATGAGAGAGAATCATTGACTGGCTGCCTCCTACATGCACCCTACTGTGGGGGATTGAGCCTGCAACCTGGGCATGTGCCCTGACCAAATGTCCACCTATTGAACCATGACCTGCTGGGTCACAGGTGGATGCTCAACCACTGAGCCATACTTGCTGGGCCAGGCTTTTTTTTTCTTTTTTTTAATTTTTGTTACTTGATTGTTCACCTTTTCTGTGTACAAAATCACTAAGCTCTTTGATCCAAAACTCATTACTCATTGCATTTTCTTTATACAGGCCAGTTTGTTTGTTTGTTTGTTTGTTAATCCTCACCCACAAATATTTTTCAAGGGCGACGGGAAGAGACAGAGAGAGAGAGAGAAATACTGATGTGAAAGAGACACATAAATTGATTGATTCCCTCATACACCCTGGCCAGAACCAGGAATTGATCCTGCAACCAAGGTACTTGCCCTTGACCAGAATCAAACCTGTGACCTTTCAGTCCACGATCAACACTCTGTCCACTTAGCCAGACTGGCTAGGGCAGGCCAGTTTGTTTTAATTGTGCTCTCTCTCTACCTAAAAATTAAAATGGTTAATAAGCAAATAAGGTTATTCAAATTAATAAAAAACATTAATACCCAACAGAAAAATTGAATAAGGACTTCAACTGACACTTGATAAGAAAAGTAATAAATAGTAAACAAAACATTAAAAAATGTCCAACTTCACCTAGGATTCAAAGGAGGGTATTACGTATTACTGATGTTTGATAGTTCCTACTCTTTATTTCAATAATCAAATTTACCTACAAATTTATCCTAGAACATAGCTAAAAATGAGAAAAAAGTTGATGCACAATGGACTTTAATACATCTGGGAGAGCAAAAGTGCAAAATCAACTCACAGAGGAGCAGCGGTAGCATCTGCCTCAGTTAAATTTCAATTCAGAAAGTACCATGCGGACATAAATTATAATTTTAAAGACTATAATACCTTCAAAATATGTTATGGGAAAAAGGCAGAATACCCACTCAAGTGTGTTCAGGTGTAAAATTATGTCATAATAGATATAGACAGGATTAGAAAGAAACTACAGAAATGAAAGCAGCTTGGCTTGCTATGATTATAATAAATTATTTTTCTTTGAAAAAAAATAAAATTAATACCCTGTTACAATTCATAATAATTAGAAGAAAAAACTCCGGAAGAAAGTTAAGGAGTGAACAAACCTCAGGACAGTTCTCAGCAGTACTTTTCAGTGTCCTAATGCTGCTGCTCATGAATTTAATTAACAGGCCCATGAGTAATCTTGCCAGATTATTCCAAGTTATATAGTTCTTTGTGAACTTTAAGTCACTTTCAAACGCTAACCATTTTACTAGTAAATAATCGATGTAATGATTTATAAAATACATCTTCAAGAGAAGGACTGAATAAAGTGTATTCAGGAAGTACTTTTGCTAGTAGGAATTTGGAAATTTTATTTTAGAGACTTAGATGAGTTTTTCCATAGTATTCTTAGGACTCCAAAAGGGATCCAGACCTGTGTCTTTGTCTAAGATGAGGCACAGGACATTGTGGTTGAGCTGGGAACATAACTCTGCTGCCTCCCCCTGTTCCATGCACATTCCCTTGGGTGAATATTTGGGAAAGAATGGTGTGGAATCATTTCCCTTTCCCCAGGATAGTAAATGTTTCCCCTTTTTTCCCCCCCTCTCATTGCAATTCTGAACACCAATTACTTTGGTTCCAAATACTTTAATTTTTCACTTTACTGAGAAAAAGCTGTCTGCTTCTAGACCTTGTGCTGTAGATTTTTTCTTTAGTGGAGCCTCGCACTTGGGCCGTGCATTGCACTGATGCAGTGCCTGTCTGATAGGTAATGGTTACGGACTAGTCCATCTTTGTGTGACTCCGTGATCATGTGCCTTCCTCCTCCAGAGCCTGGGCGATGAGGCTGGTGAGGAAGCTGTGGATGAAGGCACCAGTCACATTCATGAACAAGCCAGTTTCGCTGTAAACAAACTACGAGAACTAAACGAGAAACTTGAATATAAAAGGCAAGCTCTAAATTCTATTCAAAATGCACCAAAACCTGACAAGAAGGTAACTCTTTCGCTTTCAAGGTTGTCTTCCAACGTTTCCATTTTTTAAATGTGATAAGTAGTAGTTTTCAGTTTATGCTGACAGGTGCCACGGTTTCTTTAAAAATAATTTTAAGTTCTATTGTTGTTACTATCATTTTGCTTCAAGTAAGAATTAGAAATGTACTTGTTTTTACTCTTAAGTGATTTGGGTTTCTTTCCCCACTGTCATGTGTGAGTACATGTTCCCTGGACTGGCTTGCCTGCGGGACCTTTGGGGGAGGGGCAGAGCTTTCTCAAGGTCGTTTCTGCAAGCGCGTTAACTGCTCAAGGACAATCTTTACCTTTTTTACTTTCTTATAAATGCTACAAGTAAAATATAGAAACCCTCACCAAATTATACAAGAAATAAATTATTTTGCTAAAAGCCAACAGAATTTGTAAACAGCATTTGTCACACCGGGAGGCAGTGAGGCCTTTTGCCTTGGGTTCCTGCCTCGTTGGAATCCACCAAGGAGGTCTCTCTAACAGGTGTGGCTGACACCCTTCGGTCTCCTAACCTGACCTCCGGCACTTTGTGCACGTGTGCTTGGAGACATAAGTGATGAGTAAATGAGTGATGCTGTGATAGTCACTGTGAAGAATCAATGAAATATAGACGCTGCCACCTGCTCTTAGGGAGCAGACATGCTGAATGTGGACCCAAAACATAGTTGGATGAAATGAGGCAGAGCGTCCCATCCCTGACCAGTGACAGAGTGCGGGCTGCTGGCCTAGCCAGAGGCTTCCTGCGGGGTTTCCGAGGAAGGAAGGAAGGGGTCCTCGTAGATTGCATGTTGAGGAGGGTTTGGGAAAAAAGCTGCTGTCCTCAAACTACGTTATATAACCTGCATGTTTTCTCATAAAAGGATCCAAGGAGATGGTACACATAACAATTTTTAAAAATTATTTTTAAAAAAATTGTAGTAAAATAAGCATGACATTAAATTTCACCGTTTTAATCATTCTAAAATGTATACAGATTAATGTGCAATACACACGTTGTTGTGAAACTATCACCATGATCCACCTTCAGAACTCTTCCTCTCGCAGAATCGCAGTAGCTCCCCATCGCGCCTTCCCCGGCCTTCGGCCACCACCACTGTCTCTCTGTCTGTTAGGAATTTAGTCCAAGTACCTCACATCTGTGGAATCATGCAGTATTCTTCCTTTTGTGACTGGCTTGTTTCATTTAGCGTAATGTCTTCAAGGTTCATTCATATACAGTATTACTATGTGTGAGAATTTCCTTCCTTTTTAAAGCTAACTAATATTTCATTGTATGTGTATACAATGTTTTGTTTATATCCATCTGTCGCTTAATACTTTGTTTGCTTCCACTTTGGGCTAATGCTGCCATAGTCATAGGTGTACAAATATCTCTTTGAGATCCTTTCCTCCCCTCCCCCCCCCCAGTTCTTTTGGGTGTATACCCAGAGCTGTAATAGCTGGGAAATATGTTAATTTTGCTTTTTAATTTTTTGAGGAATCTTCATACTGTCCCACAGTGGCTGCACCATTTTATCTTATTACCATACATAGGATTCTGATATCTCTGTATCCTGACCAATACTTGTTATTTTCTGGGGTGTGTGTGTGTGTGTGTGTGTGTGTACATGTTTTTAATAATCACAGTCCTAATGGGTATGAGGTGGTATCTCACTCTGGTTTTGTTTTGCATTTCCCTAATGACTAGTGATGTTGAGTATCTTTTCATGTACTTTTTGGCCATTCGTATATCTTCTTTGGAGAAATGTTTATTCAAGTCCTTTGTCCATTTTTTAATCAGGTTGTTTATTTTTTATTGTTGTTGAGTTTTAGGAGTTCTCTATGTGTTCTGGATATTAACCACTGTCAGATATGTGATTTGCAAATATATTCTTCCATTCTGTTGATTGTCTTTTTACTATATTAATAGTGTTCTTTGCCCAAAAGTTTACAATTTTTATGAAGTCTAATTTTTCAATATTTTCTCTTGTTGCCTTTGGTGTCATAGCCAAGAAATAATTACTAATTAAAAGTTATAGAGCTTTTCCCCTTGTTTTCATCTAAGTTTTATAGTTTTAACTTTATGTTTAGGTCTTTGATCTATTTTGAGTTAATTGTAGTATATGGTGTTAGGTAAGCATCTAACTTCATTCTTTTACATGTGATAACCCATTTTTTTCAGCACCATTTGTTGGAAAGATTGTCTTTTCCCATTGAATGGTCTTGGCACCCTTTCAAATGTCATTTGACCATATAAGTGAAGGTTTACTTCTTTGCTTTCTTTTCTGTTCCATTGGTCTATATGTCTGCCTTCATTTCAGTACCAAATTGTTTTGATTAGTGTACTTTTGTCATAGGTGTTGAAATTAGGAAGTGTGTCTTCCATCTTTGTTCTTTTCTTCCCAGGTTGTCTGTTCTATTCAGTCTCCCTTGAGATTCCATATAGATTATAGGATGGACTTTTCTGTTTGTACAAAAAAAAAAATCATTGAGATTTAGACAGAGATCACATTGCATCTGTAGATCACTTCGGGTAGTATTGCATCTCAGCAATCTTTCATCTTCCATGATCATGGCTATCTTTCCATTTGTTTATATTTAATTTCCTTCACCAATGTTCTGTAGTTTTTATTGTAAAAGTATTTCATCTTCTTGCTTAAGTTCATCCTTTGTATTTTATCATTTTTATGCTATTATAATGGAATTGTTTTCTTAATTTCCTTTATGGATTATCTATTATTAGTGTATAGTAATGCAGCTGATTTTTGTGTGTGTTGATTTTGTACCCTGCTACTTTTTAAAAATTGTATAGCATTTTAAATAGCTTTATGTATTCCCTGTGGCAGATTGTTTCCAAGTTGAAGGAGGAAATAATTCTGACAGAGAAAGAACGCACAGACCTTCAGCTGCACCTGGCAAGGACAGACTGGTGGTGTGAGAACCTCGGAATGTGGAAAGCTTCCATCACTAGTGGAGAGGTAGGTTTCATTGCTTTTACTCCCAATTTATTTTATAAGTTTGACTTCAGCCGAAGCCGGTTTGGCTCAGTGGATAGAGCGTTAGCCTGAGGACTGAAAGGTCCAGGTTCGATTCCGGTCAAGGGCATGTACGTTGGTTGCAGGCACATCCTCAATAGGAGGTGTGCAGGAGGCAGCTGGTCAATGTTTCTCTCTCATCAATGCTTCTTTTTATTTATTTTATATATTTTATTGATTTTACACAGAGAGGAATTGAGAGGGACAGAGAGTTAGAAACGTCGATGAGAGAGAAACATCGACCAGCTGCCTCTTGCACACCCTCTACTGGGGATGTGCCCGCAACCAAGGTACATGCCCGTGCCCAGAATCGAACCCGGGACCTTTCAATCTGCAGGCCGACACTCTATCCGCTGAGCCAAACCGGTCCCGGCTCATCAATGCTTCTAACTCTCTATCCCTCTCTCTTCCTCTCTGTAAAAAAATCAATAAAATATATTTTTAAAAATAAAATAAAAATAAAAAGTTTGACTTCATAGGAAAACATTTTACTTTGGAGAATTAAAGTTGAGGGTGGAAATCTTGTATTTATTCTCCTACACTGCATTTGTCCTACCTTCCTTCCCCCACATTTCACTCTGGTTCTCCCATGACTGGGAGCTACACTCAGCTGCCTGGTAGAGACCTACTCTACTCCAGTGTAGACAGAAAGTTATTCTTGTTCACTGAATTGTAAGAGACTTCAGATTGGAGCAGTTAATGTCTTTAAGTTACCATTTTATTTTTCCATTGAAGATTGAAATAAAATGGAAAGCACTATTTGAAATTTGGAGGTAAAAGTTTTAAATTTAAGTGTTTTTGGTCGTTCCATCCTTCTGACTTCAGTTGTTCCACTGTCAGTAGCTGTAAGATCTTTAGTAAAATATTTTATCTTTTGAATTAGAAAATATTTTGCTATTCTCTGATGAGATGGAATATCTTTTTTTTTTTTTTTAGAATATGCCGTATCCCTTCTATTTTGTCTAAATAAATAATTTCATTTAAAAGAAAGATGCTTATAGGCATTGTTAATGTTGACAACTCCTTCCTTCCTGTCTGCCTGGACCTAAAGGTCAGGTCCACCATAGAGCACACCAGTAACAAGAGTGAGAGAGTGTTAAGGTTTTGCCCCAGTGGCTTGTTAAATACTCAGCGCCTTAGATTTGCAAGGACCTATCTGCCAAGTTTATCTTTGTCCATCCCTGCCTTACCCATCATCCCAGTGGCTGCATACATACTGGGGGAGGGCTTAAGAGTCACAATCTTAAATTATTCTCTAGATTAGAGAACGACACGAAGCATGTTCTCCGAGAGCCACCCTGAAAGCACACACCTTACACGAGAGCTTAACCAAGTGCCCTCAGTATGTCTGTGGTACTTATTGGCACTCTTATTTAGGTAAACTGCAGGGTAATATGCTTTTGGGGGGCAATAGGTCAGGGATGATTGCACCCACCCTTGAAATACTATGTAGAAATGTCAGCCTTGATGCACAGCCAGTTTGTTACACAGGACAATGCTGGTTTGATTCTTGGTCAGGGCACATACCTGAGTTGTGGGATTGATCCCCAGTTGAGACACATATAAAAGGCAATTGATCCATGTTTCTTTCTTTCTCTCTCTTTCATCTCCTCCCCTTCCCTCTCATCCCCTCCCCTGTTCTCCTTTCCTGTCTTCTCCTCTCATCTCTCCTCTCCTCTCTCTTCCTTCCTCTAAGTATATTCTTGGGTGCGGATTAAAAAGAAACCCTTGATAATTGCAGATAGAGTTATCTTTACGGTGAAGTCAGGGGTATATCTAATGTCAAAAATGGTAGAGGGAGGCCAGTGGATGGAAAGAACACAAATTCTGTCATCTCCTCACTGTTGCCTTAGAGCTGCCTCTGACATTTTGCAGTTTATTAAAATCACCTTCCAAAGGCAGATGCTGCAGGAGGGAGAGAGGGCGGGGGAAAGCTCTCACAGGCACGTTGTCCTGGTCCTCAGCTGTACTCGGGAGCTTGCTGCGGCACCAGGGTCATTGCAGCGGGAACGGAATGCACTCAGTGGGGTTGTCTCACTGCCAGTCACACAGTCCCACGGGAATATGTGGGCGTGTTTACTCAGCTCCAGACTCTCCTGGGCTGAGGCTGGACCCCCCACTTACTAGACGTATGATGCTAGGACAGTCAGAGAGCCTGTCTGTGCCTCCACTTCCCGTTCTCACAGGGGATGACAGTCCTGCCTCACAGGGCTCAGCGTATGCTCAGTAGCTTTCACATCTCTGTTCTGTGCTTTTCTTATTGGCTCTTTCTCTCTGATTTGATTTGTTACTGATTCAAGCTTCAATTCTTTTGTTTCTTCTGTTATCAATTTGCATTAAAAATAATAGTGGCCTCTGCCTGGTCGGTGTGGCTCAGTAGTTGAGCATCGACTAGATGACCATGAACCAGAAGGTCACGGTTTGATTCCCAGTCAGGGCACAGGCCTGGGTTGCAAACCCGATCCCCGGTGTGGGGTGTGCAAGAGGCAGCTTATCAATGATTCTCTCATCATTGATGTTTCCATACCTTCCTCTCTCTGAAATCAGGAAAAACATATTTTAAAAATAATAATAATAGTGAGCTCCTGTGAATATGTTGGGGTGCATATGTGTATCTGTATGAATATGTGTGTGTTTGTGAATTATCTAAATTGGGAGGTGAGAACATTATGTCTCCCAATGTAAAATTTTATGAAAATAGAAACCATGGTTTGTTGAATCCTGAAATTAAGCTGGGGAAACCCTCATATTTCACACCTGTTTGCTTGCTGTTGACTTGAATTTTCAGGGAAACAGAGTGGTAAGGCTGCCATATTAGTTTTCTTTTGCTGTAGAACAAATTACCACCAATTTCAAAGCTTAAAAAAACAACACCCACTTCTCAGATGGCAATGCCAGGGCCCATAGTCCAGCACGATGCAGCTGGTTCTCTGTGCATCGTGTCACAGAGCTGAAATGGAGATGTTGGCCAGACTGAGTTCTTGTCTAGAGACTCTGGGGGACACTCTGTTGTTGGAGGAATTGGTTCCCAGAGGTTGTGGAGCTGAGGTCTCTGTGCTCGCGGTCAGCGGGGGTGCTCCTCGTTCCTGGAAGTGCTCCCAAACCCTCTCCACACGCCCTCTCCATCCTGAGGCTGGCAGCATGCTCAGTCTTGTGTCTCCAGCCTGCCTCTGTGACTGCCTCTCTCCCACTGGCCAGAGAGCTCTCTGCTTCAAAAGGCCTCATGTGATTAGGTTAGGCCAGTGGTCTGCAAACAGAGCCAAATATCAACAGTACAACGATTGACATTTCTTTTGAGAGCCACATTTTTAAAACTTAAATTTCTTCTAACGCCACTTCTTCAAAATAGACTCGCCCAGGCCGTGGTATTTTGTGGAAGAGCCACACTCAAGGGGCCAAAGAGCTGCATGTGACTCGAGAGCCGCAATTTGCTGACCATGGGGTTAGGCCCTCCCAGGTCATTTCCCTGTATTGAGGTCAGCTGTGCCATAACTACCCTCGTTGTCGGGAGAGAACCTCAGAGTCACAGGCTCGGACTGTGCAGGCGTCTGCACAGAGGAGGGGAGACTTGGGGACGTGGGAAATCTCGCTGCCACAGGCTCCCCATGCTTTTGGTTATTGTGTTTGTTTTGTTCTGTTTTCCAAGGTCACAGAAGAGAACGGGGAGCAGATGCCCTGTTACTTTGTCATGGTGAGCTTACAGGACGTGGGAGGAGTTGAAACCAAGAACTGGACGGTCCCAAGAAGGCTTAGTGAGTTCCAGAATTTACACCGGAAACTCAGTGAGGTACGAACACACACAGAAAGTTAGACTGACTGAGCAGGGGTGGGGGTGGGTGTGTGTGACAGCTCTTTTCCCTGTAAGGAAACTGGTTAATCTTTCTCTTGCATGTTAATTCTGGCAAAGTGGTTTTTTTAGCCTGACATTTAGAAATTTACTCATAGACCAAACCATCTAGATTCATTTATTTTTATTTTTTTTAGAATATGTTTTTATTGCTTTTTCTACAGAGAGGAAAGGAGAGGGATAGAGAGTTAGAAACATCGATGAGAGAGAAACATTGACCAGCTGCCTCCTGCACACCTCCTATTGAGGATGTGCCTGCAACCAAGGTACATGCCCTTGACCGGAATCGAACCTGGGACCCTTCAGTCCGCAGGCTGATGCTCTATCCACTGAGGCAAACCGGTTAGGGCTAGATTCATCTAAATCTTTCAGGATAGATGATGGTCTGATCTCATTGTAAATGGAGCCCCTGAGAACCCCAGAGCTGGAAGACGGCCAGGGCCCCGGGCGGTTTCACAGCTGCCAGTTGTGGCCAGTAGAGGGCAGTGCACCCGCTGTGGGTGCAGCAGTGGACAAGACTAGGACCGATGGGATTTCCTCACAGAACGACGGGCAGTCAGTGAAGAGTCAGGACTGAGCATGGCTGGGAGCTGGGATCCCAGCGTGAGTCCTTACTGCTCTGGCCCGGGCCAGTCTGACTCTGCCTCTTCTTCTCACCAGGAAATACAAACAGCATAGCCCTCCCTCGCAGAACTGCTGAGAGAATGAAGGGGAACATGGATACACAGTGTTTAGGAGAGTTGAAGCACAGAATAAACGTTATTGTGTTGTTGTAGTGGTGGTAGTAACGAGCATTGTCTCATGGGACTTCTGTTTCATTGTATGCGAATGTGTACATTATTCATGTAGACATGGACATCTGCGTGTGTGTTGTGGGTTGCAACTTAGCACGTATTTCCTACTGTGGATTTTGCTTAAAAATGTTTGAGAACCACTCATGTAGGTCATTTCTTTTATTCGACAGATGGGGAAACTGATCCCAGAGAGCTTAATTGACTTGGTACGGGAGGTATGCGTGGTGGATAGTTCCATGACCTGATGGATCTGGGTTTAAAGCAGCTAGAGTGCAGGTTGTGTGTTTCCATTCTTTACTCCCCCACTGGCCTCGGAAATGTCTCCTCCTCTGGAGGTGATCGCCTCCACCCAGCCGTTAAAAAGTTCTCCACTCGCTTCTGCTCTCACATCCCTTTAATCTCTTACTCAGAATGAACTCTTCCTGGTTAAAGCCTGTAGCCACCTCTCAGACCCTCTTTTGTCAGTGACATGTCTGTTCCTTAACCTTTTCTCCTAGGATGGTTTTAAAAAACTCTTTAATCACTAACCTCTGGATGCTATCACTTCCTCACCTGCTTTAAAGGATGGTGTCATACGACAGGATTTCCCAAGTGGGTTATGGCCACGTTAGCAGCATGGAAAACAAAATATTCACCTCAACGTAAGAACAAGTTTTCCCCAAAATGCTGACACTACAGAAGATGCATTCTTTGCCCTGTGACAAACCTTTGTGAAGCTCAAGTTTTTATTAGTCTAGTTGCTGATACAAACAGAAGGAAGGAGAGAAGGGAATTTACGGGAGATTTTAAAATAAAATGTACGTGAAAATAAAATGTTCTTTGGAAATCAGAGACAATTACACTGAAGCACGAGGGAAAACTGAATTCCACGTCTGGTTTTCGTCTTGTCGTCACCTGTCCTCCCTGTGGCCTGCTTACTGGGTCTCTCCTACTTGGGTGTTTCCTGGCGAGTGAGTTTTCGCTTCTTGACAGCTGTGACAGGAAGCACCTTCTGTAGGTGCCTGCTGATTTCACATTCCCTTCCAACTGTCACTGCCTGTTTCGTTTCTCTAAAACCTCCCCCCGAATCTGGGCGCCTGCCATAGGGGGTGTGCAGAAGGCAGCGTCAGTGGGCTGTGGGGGAAGGCCCCGGAAACACCTGGCACAGGTAACCTGTGACATGGCCGTGGGGCCGCTGTGACCCTGAGGAGAAGGAGAAGAGCTGTGGCAGGCAGGCCCTGTGCTCACTTTCTTCTCTGTCCCACTCCGTCTCCTGACGCCTGTGCCAACGGCCCCCGTGCCCCAGGGAAGGCCAGTGTCTGGGCATGTGGAACCCCTGCCTCTCATCGGAGGCAGTCGGCAGTGTCCCGGGGGGATTGCCACAGAGAGCACAGAGTTCCTAGTCTGATGGATCTGGGTGTAAATCCTGACCCTTGGTTCTGCCATGTGTTAAATGGGAACAATGGAAATTCCCAACTCAGAGCCATTATGCAGGTTTCTAGCACGGCGTCTGGCACAGCCCAGGACTAGGACACAGAGGGAAGTGTGGTCCTTATTTGTGACATATGTCATCATTAGCAATAGCTCTGCATCCTGCAGTTTGCCGCTACAGACAGCAACAGCTTCAACCCAGTTACTCCTCCTTCCCATTGTGTTCTTTGTCCGCTCTGATTGCTCGGGCAGTGATGTTGTAAACCGCACGTTCTCCTGTGGGCCAGTGTGCGTGCCTCGGGCTGTGCTCCTGGGCGTGTGTGCTCACCAGCCTGTCCACGGCTCCAGGACTCAGGGTCTGGGGTGAGCTTCAGCCTTTTCATCACAGATCCCTCTCCTCCAGATTCCGTGAGCCTGGTTAGAACTGGTAGGCTTTCAAGTCTCAAATCTCAGTGGGACGAGTATGGAAGGAAGATACCTGGTTTGTTCTGTTTGTAATTCTGAGTCTCTTCCCAAGATTAAAATGTAAGTTCAAGATACTAACCTTGAACCCCTTCCCCACAGTGCTTCCCTTCTTTAAAAAAAGTCCAGCTGCCTTCCCTCAGCAAGCTGCCTTTCAAGTCCATCGATCAAAAGTTTATGGAGAAGTCCAAGAAGCAGTTGAACAAGTTTCTCCAGGTAAGACCGGAGCGTGTTAGCTGTGAGAGGAAAGCGGTTACTCTGGGTTACACTGTCATCAATGGAAGAGCTTGCTGGTGTGCTTTCTGCTCCCATAGGCTGTGCCCATCCTCAGGGGTCTGTTTTTGGTAACTAGCGTGTACTGTCCCTGCAGAAAATGCAGGCATTTAGCGTACAGTCTTCTCCATCTTCACAAACTGAACACACCCTCAGCCCAGAAACAGAAGATCGCTGGTCCCTCCAGCTTCCTTCCCGCCACTGCTCCCGAGCCAGAGCCTCTGGCAGAGGGAGCGGAGTGAGACGAGACTGCTGTCTGGTGGGCACTGCCGCCGTGGGACGGCTCAGGCTTCTTTTTCCAGCTGCTGTGCAGGGTCCAAATGTAGCCATGAAAGGGTGGTCGATGGGATCCTTTGCATTGTGCAGATGTGTAAGCGGTTCAAACACAAATGAGTGGGCATTTCAGAGGCGGGGGTTTGGGGTCTGCTAGCCATGTGCGAAGTGAGGATCTGGGTGGCAGGGAGCCTGCAGACCAGGTGAGCTCTGCTGCCTGCAGAGTCTCCCACCGGCAGAATGACTGGCACGGGCCCACCTGGAGAGCCTGGTCTGCCATCTCCACCACTGAGAGCTGATCTGCGACGCTGTGTTCCAGGGGGAAGGGGAGGGGCTTGGGCTCAGGATTCTGATGACGTGAATTGCCTCCATTGCCGGGGCCGTGGCCTCCGCAGCACAGACGTGCTCGCACCGAGCAGTGATCAGTCCTTTCCTCCCCAGAATCTGCTCTCGGATGAGAGGCTGTACCAGAGCGAAGCGCTTTATGCCTTCCTGAGCCCTTCTCCTGACTACCTCAAGGCTATTGACGTGCAGGGGAAGAAGTCCACCTTTTCCCTGTCCTCCTTTCTGGAAAGACTTCCCCGCGACTTCTTCTCCCACCAGGAGGTGAGTTATGCCATTGTTGGCGGGCGTAAGCAGGTGTCTTGCTGAAGGCAGTTGGAAGCGGCAGGTGTTGATCAAAAGCAAGCTACTAGCGGGGAAAGGCAGAGGCATCCACTTCCATTATTGTCCCTGTCACGCTTTGGACACCTGCTGTGCTCCCGACAAGCCAGGTGGCAGCAGAGACACGGGAACGAAGGGGTTAGTGACATGGAGGTATGTGGGATGACTTGAGCTGGAGGGGAGGAGGGAGATCCTCACATCCCATTGGTAACTCAGTGCCGGTGAAAGGCATCTTGGGAATAAGGAATTGGCAGCCCAGTTCCCTGTGCACAACTGAAGGCTGGGTAACTGGGCTCTGCCACGTCCCGCTGGTTGGCTGTCACATGCGCCTGCCCCGCGGGCAGAGAACGTTTGAACTGGAGGTCCAGTTTGATGTCTGGACCTCCAGCCCTACCGAGGGCGTGCAGGCAGAGGAGATCAGACGTGGTTTTCAGGGAACGGGAAGCCCCGGACTACTCTGAAGCAGTGGTATGTGCGGGTGAGCAGAGGGAGACGGCAGACTTTTGCCATCTTACCTCAGCCCCCCTCACATTCAGGCCACGGAAGCCCTGGTTTGGCTCTCCAGCAGGCTGCACAAGACCGTCTCCGAAATGGCATCTCCTTAGTTTATTGCCACGTGCCCCTCTCTGAGCTGAACAGAAGGAGCTGGTGATGAGAGGGAGCGCACGCTGCCGCATTCTGGGCTGGGAGGAGAACTGCGTGCAGCACAGAGTATGTCCACACCAGGTGCTGGTGTCCGTGCAAACCCGCTCCGTCTCAGGGTCCCTCCCTCTTCCCTTAAGGCCTTGTGCATCAGGTCTGGCTAATGCCTGGCTGGCTGACCTCCAGCTTATTCCTCACCTCTTCACGGCACCTCGCCTCCTTGTAGAAACAGCTACTGACTATCTGTCAGTCTTCCCAGAGCTGCGGGCCGCCAAGTCTGGATCCACGTGGCGCTCATTGGCACTAGCCTGGTGCCTGCAGCTTGCTGACATGCAGATCAGGAAGTGAGACTAGCTGAAGGACAGAATACAAGCTTGAATCGGAGCTTTAAAAATAGCTAGATTTCTTTAAAACATGCAGTTTTAAGAACAGCAAATTTAAAACCATTTAAGTTAAAAAGCCTTTTAAAACTCAAAATGCTTAGGAAACTATTTTGCTATCTACTAATTCACTCCTTATCAGCCCGGGGACAGGTTTTTCACAGTCATTTTAAACCTTTAAAGTGTAAGATCTCTCCCTTGGGGTTAGATACATTTCCCCTCTTCATTGGAAATGCAGAGATGTCTGCTGCAGGATGGCTGAAGGACTGTGTGGGGCTGAGATGTTACCACACAGTTTGGAATTAACCCCTGAAAAGGACAACTACTCTCTCACTTTCTTGGGTAAGTGACCTGCTCCTACGACTTTTCTGCCCCCCAGGAGGAGGCGGAGGAGGACAGTGACCTGTCAGATTACGGCGACGACGTGGATGGGAGGAAAGACTCCTTGGCTGAACCGTGCTTCATGTTGATAGGGGAGATTTTTGAGCTTCGAGGAAGTAAGTCTTTTTGTTATTATTTAGTGTTATTTTCTATTTAAGGGTTTATACATTGTATACACATTTAATATCCCTTTATTCCTGAATCAAACTTGTTTTTCATGTTCATTTATTCACTCATTCATTCATTCATCCAGCAAATACTCCTAAGGGCCAACCAGTCACTATGGCTGGACCTGAGGTTGCAGCCTTCAGACAGAAGGCTAGTGTTCTCCTGGCACTCAGGGCCTGACTTACCTGCACCGTGTCCCTCTGAGCTCAGAAAGAGAAGGCCTTGAATTTCTTTTCGTGTCACTTAGCACAGTCTCACTGCTTCATCACCTAAGGGTAAGCAGAAATACCTTTCCGTAGCAGAGGAGCAGCCTGTTGTTAAAGATGAGGTTTGGGTGTTGCCGAGATGGTGTTATGACCAGGGACACAGGACAGCCTCCATCCTGCTTCACCCTCAACCACCTTTCTTTCCCTGGAGGATGGCAGTCACTGGAGGGCTGGGGGAGTTCTGTCCCCAGGGGACACGTGGCATGTCTGGAAACCTTTTTGGTTGGGGTGATGCCACAGGCTTACCCTGCCCCCAGTGACAGGCATGCTGACTGAGAATGCCTACCTTGGTAGCTCTCAGGGGACATGTACTTAGAAGAAACAAGAGCAAAATAGGATCAAAATACTCTTTTGTTAAGACCCACCCAAGGGCCTCTCTCCTAAAGCAGTAGTTGGGTGAAAAGTCAAACTGTACTACTTGGTTTAGTCTTGAGTCCTAAACAGGACTCTCTCCCTCCCCCCCGCCACACACACACTTTCACTGCCCCCACACTCTCTAATGAGACAAGTGCACTCAGTCACACTGGGGCCCTTAGTGCCAGCTGGGATGTGATGGTGCCTGAAGGCCCGCCCAGAAGAGGAAGCACAGAGAGAGCAGGGTTGTTGGCAAGGCATTCTGATGGCACCAGCCAGTCAAGTGGTAGCCCCTGGCTATCCTGGGTTTTCCACCCAGAATAGCATCTTCTCCCTTGGGGCAAAGGAGGTGAGCTGGGAGTGGGTCTTATGCAGGAAGTGGGGCTATGTGTCCCTTCTGAATTATATATCCCCTAATGTTACCTACAGAATTATTAGCAGATGAAAAGACTCCAAGTGGTCTTACAAACGTAGGTGTGTCTATGACTTTTATTCCTCAGTGACTGCTACCTTGTCTGACCCATAGTAGATGGTCAGTAACATGCCTGATGGATGCACTGACAGATGAGTAGGCGAGAACATTTTAAGCGCCGGAATTAATAGATTTGGGCATTGAACTTTTTCTTTGCCTAAGCCCAAACTTAAACAATCAGCAAATACTTGGGAGCATATTTTAGATAATGCTCTGCAGGGGACACAAAACTATATCAGATACAGATTCTTCCTTCAGTGCATTTACAAGATAAGGGTTCCAAAAATGGAACTCACATTAAGCATCAGACACTATTCAATTCAAACCTGCAGGCAGAGGTTTATATGTAAGGATGTTCATTTTCAGCAAAATCTCAATATTGAAAAGTTGGAACTAAGCAAAATGTCAGAAGCGGGGGTTACGGAATATCACCCAAATAGTGAAGTTCCTTTCAGATGAAAAAGCTACAGCTGTTGCATACTGCAGACACTGTCAGATATCTACTGCCATTTCCCTGGGTTCAGGGAGGTCAGAAACATTAGCCTTTTACCCAGAGTCTCCCCGCTTCCTCACGAAGCCGGCTCATGAAGTGGTGAGGCCTGGTTCCCAGTCTTCGTCTCTGCAGGCAGAGATCCCGCTGCGGTGGGTCTGCCAGGCCAGTCAGGGCAGGAGCAGGCCCTCCATCCGGTGCCTGCTCAGATGCATATTTGGCTTTGCTGGCGACATTTCCGAGGGGGGGAAATAGAACATCATTTATAATGAGATGCGCTATTTTTGCCGTCAGCAAAATCCCAGTGTTGCTGCAGCTGCCTCCGTGGCTTTGAGCAAAGGAGCTCTTGGAAGGAGTCATTGTTTTGTACGTTCCTGGGGGTGGGGAGGACAGAAAAAGGAGTAGAGTAAGCAGGTATCAGTGATAGGAGGGAATTTGCAGCAAGGCCACTTTTGGTTCCTGCTCTGGTTGAGTGTGCAACAAGGAAGCAGTAATAATACAGCCTTTGTACATATATAAGCAGTCAGTCGGCTGACAGGCCTGTTTTCTCGAGATGCACATGTCCTCAGACCCCTGGTAGGAGCCACCGCCCTCCTGCCCTGGACAGGCCGGTGAGTTACCATCCCTGCCGGCCAGGCGCCCAGCCTGAGTGCCAGCCTCAGGCAACGGGATCTACCAGTGGGCAGCGTGCCCCGTGTGCATCGGGAACGTAAGGTGCTTTTCCAGGCATGGTTTCCACTCCAGGACTTGAATCTTACTGGAAGGATTAACAACACTTCTTTAACTGGTCATCTATATCCATTTAAAATCTTAGAAATGACCTTAGTCTGTTCTGAAGTCTAGAACCAGGCCTATGTGCATTGCTCACATGTTTGTGGCTTCCCTGTGCAGAGGGTGTGTGCACAGGAGCCCTGAGCCCTCGGCTCCATCATAGCGAAGTCTGAGTGTCTCATTTGCTTCTGTGTCTGTAGCTACATGCTTCAATGAAGGGAGGTGACTATATACATGGCACATTGGTTTAGTTTCCAACGCACAGACCTAAAGTGTCCTCACAGCATTATTTTGCCTTCTTTTTATGTTTATATTCTGTACCTATAGAATAATAAATGTTTAGATTTATAAACCCTTCACAGCACTCACACAAAATACCGACAAGACCTCAGCGCAAAAAAACCTCACATGTTAATACTGTCCTTTCCTGATGGGCAACAGGCTCAGAGGAAGTAGCTTTTGCCCAGCTGCTCCAGGCAGCAGGAGAGGACCGAATTCACGGCTCAGGATCCTGCTGTTCCCCCAGCGGCATTAAATATACAAAAGTGCATGATGCTCTGCAAACTGCTGCTCAAATGGGAGCAGTTAGCCCATCTGTTCATTAATATTTCACAATATTTGTGGACATTTGACTGCACATGTTTCTCATTCAGAGAAGTGTTAGAAAATTGGGCAACAAGCCAGACAGAAATCTGTCTGCTGGTGGCAAACAGACGTTGTCAGGAGCCAGGGACATAAGAAGTGTTATTTCCACTGGTTAGCTCAGCTGTTGTTTGGGCATTGAAAAGCTGTAAAAACTCCTAGGTTTCATCTTACCGGTTGCTAAGCAGAAGATGCAAGCTTAGTAAGAGTTTTCCTGGGCAGAAGTTTGCTAGCCTAGACCCGCATCCTGCAGCTACCATGGCCTGGCGTGGTGTCAAGCCCGCGGTTGAGTTCGGTGATGTGTGTGCGCTTTGTGCAGCTATGAAAATGTCATCATTGTGCCCTCCTGTGACAATACTTTTCCTCTGACTTACATTTTAGTGTTTAAATGGGTGAGAAGAACATTAATTGCTCTCGTTCAGGTCACTTTTGGAAGAACCATCAACAAGTGAGTTGCACAAAATTAATATTTGAATTCATGCCTACTCTTTGCCTTACTAGTCACATTAGCTGTGTACAGCGGCCAGTCATCTTTCCCACTGAAGGTATCTCATTTCCTCCTCTTGTTTCTGATACGATTCTGAGGTTGGCTGGGAAGGCAGATTGCTGAAGATGCTCTCCCTCAGAGTGCCCGGTGAGCTCCATGACGAGTGCTCGGGCCAGCTCCGCATTCCAGCCACCAGGTCAAGTTCTCTCTGATCCTGATGACCAGTTTGAGTGTCTTGGGCACCGTGTTTTTGTGTCACCTGATGGGAGGCAGGCTAAGGCTTAGACTCTAAACCAAAATGAAAGTAGGCTGAGCCTCACACACGGCCGCTATGTACTTGGAGGGAAATGCAAACCACTCATTTTTTAGTCAGATAACATTAAAAGGGTAATTCCTCTTGTTAATATCTGAGCATCCATCAGGGGTGTGTGTGTGTGCATCATATAACACTATTATAAACTATATGAATATTTTAATATTCCATTGTCTATACTGGTACACATAAAAGTTGAACTCCATATCTAGTATTCTCCAGGAGACAAACATTACGGCTTTCTTACACAAAGTGTGAATCGACTGTTAAAAATAAGGGGAGAAATCACATTTTTGTACAGCAACTATCTTAAGATGAAAATCAGATTTTTCAAATTGAAAGACTAGTTTTGTCGTCCAACACGTACAAGGTTAAAGTGATAGTTTAATCATATAAATCTTACACGTTTTTATGGGAAACATAAAAAATGTGTTATCTTCTTATTCATTTGCAATTTTCCTTGGTCATAAACAAAAGTTTATTTCTATTTATTTCTAAGATGTTTTTAAAACTGGTGTTGGTGATTTCTTTCGTTCATATCATAGGCTTTTGTTTTAATCAGAAAAAAATGGCCTGTTTAAGTTTTGGTCTGAGTCAAAATGTAGTTTCAGTATTGATAAGCGTTGGATAAAGAAATTTCCACAATGGCCCTTTTGTCCTCAGTACTCAGACCTGCAGATAGATTTTATTTTCAGTTTCGGCAAGTCATTCACACTTTCTTGCTCCCGTGTAGACATGGCTCTGACATGTCAGGGCTGGCGGAGGGGCGCCTGCAGGATGTCAGACGACTCCTCTCAGTGCTGTTTGTCAGGCGGGGAACATGGAGCCCTGCCCGCGGGCCTTGGCTGCTTTGCCTTTGGCTGATGATGACATAGAAATCAGCAGCAGCACTTGCCATGTACAACTCCCATTCCACAGACCAGGACTGCTTCAGAGCTTCCTGTGGCTTTGGCTGATAGAAAGTCAGACCTAACAGAAAAGATATAGGCGATGGCCTCTGGTGAGAGTCACTACCCAATGTTAAGCTGCAAATTGAAAAGTTCTTATTCATTCTCCATGGAGACCTGTGATAACCCAAAGACCGTGACAGGAGGCGTCTGCCTGGTGATGCAGGCTCCACACCACAAGCCGTTAGGTTACTGCAGTTACTGTGCTTGGTCTGGATGTGCATTGCATGGACGTCCTAGGCAGCGTAGGGGGTGTCTTGGAGACGTGCAGTTACAGACAACAGTGTGACTCCAGTGGAGGGGAGATTCAGTAGTGACTGGTGACTGTGTGCAGTCTGAAAACCTTACTTTGTCCCTTTAAAAATCAATAAATTTAAGAATTTAACCAATTCTTAAATTTATTGCTCATGAATTGAGTTTGAAATTCCAGGTCTTTCTGGCACTGAATTTTCAAATGATTCTTCCCCTCCCAACAAAGAGACTCCCTGCTCCCCTGACAGCAGCCCCATAACTGGTTAGACTTGGACTAACAACGATGGAACCAGGGATCTGGAGGAGACCTGGCTGCAGATAAAATCCACTTATTTATCACCGTGCCCGATTTTCATTCCCGGGGAGATTGGAAATGGCTGGAGAGTGAATCTCTTGGTCCTCCCGGTGAGCACGTGCCGTGAGTCCCTGGATCAGGACTCTGCCGGCTGATCTGCCACAGCACGCCAGGACCAGGAAATGTGGTTCTCCCCGCACCTCAGGACTCAGGGATGTTTCAGCCCCTTTTAACGCCTTTCGCCTTTCGGTGGCTTGTTTCCGATTGACAGCACTTCATGGAGAAATCAGTGTATTAAGTTCTGAGCACAGTTAGAATAGTGCAAGCTTCAGACAAGTCAGTCTCCTCTCAGTGAAAGACACCAGAGTCAGCACCAAAGAAAATGCAAGCTCAGGAATAAATGGTCATTCAGGATTTACCAAAATCACAACCAACTTTCAGAGCCAGAGTTTAAAAAGCCAATTCCTAGTTTATTCATCAAACATTTAGACCAGGCTGTGTCTTAACCTACTCATTGAAAATTGATAAATGCCTTTTGAGAACAGAGTATGAAAAAAAAATTTTAAAACCTCATCCAAGAAATATATTTCTCTTAAAAGACAAATTCGGGACACAGTGAACTGGATTTTCAGCGAGCAGATGCTGGTTTACTATATCACCGTTTTCCGGGATGCTTTTTGGCCAAATGGGAAGCTGGCACCACCGACCAAAATCCGAAGCAAAGAGCAAAGCCAGGAAACGAAGCAGAGAGCCCAGCAGAAGCTGCTAGAAAACATACCAGGTGAGGCGGCTTCTCACCTGTGGGCAGAGAGGGAGGGTGGTTAGCCGATGAGGGTTCACTCAGATCTGTCTGGAAACACTACTTGCTATGAAAAATTACATTTTTTAGTCATGTCCTGCCCCTTGCTAAGACATTGTACTGACAATCTTAATAAGAACAGTACCTTAATAAGAACAGTATTGGTTATATAATTCTTTTAACCAGAAGAATGTTTTAGAACAGATAATAAATATGTTGCTTTAAAAATTCTACTCAAGTACACTATTTTGAATGCTTAATTTTTAATTTGATAGCAATGTATTAAAATTATAGTTTGTATAAATGTCTTATGTTGAAAAATTCTAAATCTTATTTTTTCTTTAAACATTTGAAAAAACTGATCATTCATGTTCCTTAGGCCATGGTGCATTTATTTAATTATTTACTTACTTTTAATCCTCACTCAAGGACATGTTTATTGATTTTTAGAAAGAGGAAAGGAAAGGAAGAGAGAGAAAAATGTCAGTGTGAGAGGGATGCATTGATTGGTTGCCTCCTGCATGTACTCCAACCAAGGCCAGGGAACAAACCTGCAGCCCAGGTACATGTCCTTGACCCGGAGTCAAACCCATCACTCTGTACACGTGTGAATGCTCTACCACTGAGCAACACCGGCCAGGAAAAAACTATAGTGTTTTGAACAATTCGTTTTTTGTTTTTTTTTTAATATATATATTTTATTGATTCTGTACAGAGAGTAAGGGAGAGAGACAGAGAGCTAGAAACATCGATGAGAGAGAATCATCGATCAGCTGTCTCTTGCACACCCCCTACTGGGAATATGCCCGCAACCAAGGTACATGCCCTTGACCAGAATTGAACCCGGGACCTTTCAGTCCCCAAGCCAACGCTCTATCCATTGAGCCAAACCGGTTTGGGCGAACATTTCGTTTTTAATTGGGTAGCACTGTATTAAAATTACAGTGTGTATAAATGCCTTATGTTAAAAAATTATAAATAACCTTTTTTCTTTAAACATTTGAAAAGAACTGATCGGTCATGTTCCTCAAACCTTAGACTTCTTCCTTTCCCTTCTCCCTCCTCTCCTTTCCCTCCCTTCTGTTTCCTTCCCCTTATTTATTTATAATAAGGGATGTATTTATTGATTTTAGAGAGGGAAAAAAAGAAAGGGAGAGGATAGGAGAGGAAAAGGGGGGTATAGAAGGGAGACATCAATCGGTTGCCTCTCATACACGCCCCGACCAGGGATTGAACCTGAAACCTAGGTACGTGCTTTGACTAGGAATGGTACCGGCAACCTTTTGGTGTACAGCAAGCATGTCAAACTCTAAGGCTAACATGGGCCAAAGAAATGAGGCATGCGGCCCGCAGGCCACAAGTTTGAAGTACTTGGGGTGTACAGAATGACACTCCAACCAACTGAGCCACACTGGCCAAGGCAGTACCTTCATTTGTTGTGCACATATCACATAATATCTCCTTCACTGAACAGCTACGCATGTAAACAGCTACGCATGAACAGCATAGCATCTAAACTTAATTTTTCAGATATGCTTCAGAACCTTGTTGGACAGCAAAATGCCCGTCATGGTATAATAAAAATATTCAATGCACTGCAAGAAACAAGAGCCAATAAGCATCTGTTATACGTGAGTAATGCAATGCCCACCACAGGGCTGTTTCTTTAATTTTACATTCTGTTCACACACACAATCCCTGTATTCTTCATCGTTCCTATTCCTTGCAGCTCTGACCCATGTTCTCTGCTTCCTTTGTGTCTGCCTATTAAACCTGGTGGCAAGAATAGAGGAAAACATGCCCCTGGTGGGTGCACTGTCCTCATTCTCACGCTGTCTGCTTCGTGGCCTGTGCTATCTGTGCCGGCTGCTTGGCTTTCTCATGTCAACAGCAAACAGTGTCCCAGGCCTCCATCACAGGTAGCATAGTAAACATTGCTGATGATGTGGTGTTGATTAACAGGACACGAAATAACCGTGGATTCCCTCTCCTTGAGAGTAATTTGTTCACTGAGAATATCCCAGGCCTAAAACTAGACCTTTTTCCTAACTGTAGATAGATATTTGAGTAAACCCTTAGAGAGAAAACACCCTTTCCTCCTCCTCTCTTGGTTAGGTGCTGATGGAATTGCTGCTGATTGAACTGTGTCCTGAGCTGAGAGCTCACGGGGATCCGCTGAGAGCTGGCCAGGTTTGAGTCTGCATGAATAAACCACCAAGATGTCTGTGATAATAGACATGAACCATTTCCTCTTTTCCGCAGAGGGCCTCACAGAACAATACTGATTTTTATTTTAGGGACCTCCCTCCAGTTTCATGTGAGCTAAGCAGATTGATGCTGTAGCAGGCATCGGAAAAACCACTTCTGTTAATGATTGGGATTATTTTAATAAGGATATAAATACTTTAAAGTTGAAATATAATTGTTAATGTGATAAGAACCTAGGAAATATTATAAATATTTATGAAAAGCTGTTTTAAAATGAAGAGCTGTGAATACTGTACAGTTATTTTCCTCTCTGAGGATTTTGAACATTCCTATATTCATGTGTATTGAAGAACATTGTTGTACTATCCTTTATGTAAAGTTCTTGTGAAAATTTGTCTTTATTTTTACCAAAGATTTCCCATAGTTTGAAGCATTTGAAGCAATAAAATTTAAAAATAAAGCATAGAGCTCTGTGATGTTTAAGACACTTATATCTCAAAAAAAAGAGGTGGCAACACTTCCGGCACCCTTTTTGTAGAAAACCCTGTGCATGTAAGTACTTCTGCAAAGAAATATAAAGTTTGCTGCCTTTTATCCAGACAAGAATGAATATATAACAAATATGATGATTGATGCGAATGAGAAGAGCCTTATTAGTGCTTGAAATGATGCATTTAGGAGGTGGGATGTGAGCTGGACTTAAGAGGGGCAGGGATGAGATGGAGAAGCAGGAAGAGGAGAGAAGGAAGATACCTGATTTTTAAAATAAAGCAACATTAGTTTAGAATGTTTACAAAGAAGATATTAAGACATCGTTGCCAATGTTTTCGTTTCACAGATGTTTACCATTACATAGGTTCTCGGCATAAGAATTCTATTTTTCAGTCATTTTTTTGCCTTCATTAATATCAATGATATAAAGAAAGTCTCTTGCTGATTTAACTTTTAACCATATTTAGTTATAGTTCTGTATTGATTATTTCATTGGGATTTTTGCACATTTCATATTCTTTTGAAATACATCTAGGTTTCTTAAAATGTAGAAAATGAAATACAAAGAAAACTTCTTGCTATAATTGATTGTCTTACAGGAATAGGGCAGTTTTTCCCTCATTAAATTAAGATATTTAAGATAAAGAGGGGTGAGAGTCTAAGCAATTTTTTAAACCCACTGTTTTTAAAGTTTATCATAAATCAGCCAAGTTAATTATTTATAAGAATTTCTTTTGAGAATATAAAATGTCCCAGAAGATTCGGTGCAGTCTTAGCTTTAGTAACTTCAGAAGCTCAAGTGTTACACAAATTAAAATAAGCACACCTACATTATTTGAAAGTTCCTTTAAATTTCTTACACATTTTTGTGAGTTTTAAATTAAAACACTTAAATAACAAGTTAAAATGACAAATTTATTTAAAATGCATATAAAATTTTATAAGTGATAACATTTATACTTCTGAAGTTATTAAAACTAAGGCTGCATTAGTCTTTTAGGACACTGTTTGAAGAAAGTTGTTTTATGGAATGGTTTTCAGTATTTTATGTGGTTGGTGTAGGCCAGTCTAGAGGCTAAGAGCTGGATTTCTGAGGACTAGTCCAGCAATCTGAGCTTGTAGCTGCATTTCAAATTGCAAAATTATGAAATACAAATTCAAGAACGAAAGTGACATGCAATCAGGAAAAAAAACCAAGATAATGTAACTTGCAAAGCAGAAAATAACTAGATGTTACTGTTATAAAAATACATACATTTGAAGGTATTAGGACGCATGGTCTTTGTTGAAATGCACTGTGGTCTAAATTCTTTGGTGAATAAGTAAAGAGTGAAGTTCATCTGCCAATGCAGGATCCAGACGACAAGCCTTAAAATAAAAGACAGAGTCACTTATTTAAATACATTTTGGATTATTGGGTCTTTCTTCCTTCTTAACAATTTTTTGGTTTGTTTTTAAGAATAGTAAAATACAATTATTTTCAAGAGAAGGTTTTTAAATTTTTTTTTTTTTTTTTTTTTTTTTTTTACTGATTTCAGAGAAGAGGAGAGAGAGAGAGAGAGATAGAAACATCAGTGATGAGAGAGAGTCATTGATTGGCTGCCTTCTGCACGCTCCCTACTGGGGATTGAGCCTGCAACCCAGGCATATGCCCTTGACTGGAATCAAACCCGGGATCCTTTAGTCCACAGGCCAATGCTCTATCTACTGAGCTAAACCAGCTAGGGCTCAAGGGAGTTTCCTAATAAAGATACACATCTGTTCTGATTTCTTAATTAGGGAAGTTCAAAGTAGTGTATGTAAAAAAAAAAAAAAAAAAAAAATCATACTAAAAATAACCATGCCCTTATCATCTGAAAAAGAGAAAATTTTGTGTCAAAAATATAGCATTTCTATGATATGAATTCTTAAGTAATATGGAAAACATGAACATTTAGCCTCAAAATTGTTCTCATTATATGAATAGCAGCATCCTATCTATTAAAGAGGGGATATGCTAATTGACCCTCACGTTGTCACAAGATAGTGGAGCCCACAGCCAATGAGGGGGGATATGCTAATTGACTGCCCCGCCCTCAAAGATGGTGGCACCCACAGCCACAAGATGACGGCACCCAGTTCCCTCAGCCTGGCCAGGGTGGCAGGCACACAGCAAGGCTGGGCCTGCCTTTGCAGTCCCCTAGTCCTTTCAGCCCCCCAGCTGCCCAGAGCCGGCCTGAGGTACAAGCAAGCCTTGGTGGCAGCTGCCCAGCCCCCGAGGGTCGCCCGAGGCTTGTGCTGCTGGCAGTGGCAGCAGCAGAGGTGTGATGGGCTGTTGTCTTCCCCTGATCACCAGGTCGCCTCTTGCCCCTGAGGACTTCCAGACTGTGAGAGGGCCAGGTCAGTCTGAGGGACCACCCCCCTCCAGTGCATGAATTTTCATGCACCGGGCCTGTAGACTATAACAATCTTATTTTAAATTATATAATTTATTATGACTAATGTAAATACTGATACGTAATAGTGCACCATGTCATAGAATGTGACGAACTGGGATGCAGCGTCAGAGGTGATCTCATCCTGACCTCACTCCATGCAGACACCGTCCCTTCAAGTGACCAGCTGGTCACTAGAAACTTGCGTGGTTGCTCCTCGTGGCAAGAAGCCATCACCTTACAGGAAAAACTGTTATTTCCTGAACAGCTGCATGAGAAGATTCTTCTTTATATTAAGCTAAAGTTTCCTTTCCTGTGCTGCAGAGTTATTGAAGCTCCAGGAGAACGGACAGTGCTGGTTTCATAGAAACCCTGGGGAGAAGGAGGTGGCAGGCACCCAGCCTGACGCGGCTGCGCCGAGACCCGCCTGGGTCTCCTGACTGTAGCGCACTGTCCCTGCACCATCGTGGTCTTAGCTTTTCCCACAGTGCACTGCAGAGGCTGGCACTCTGCCCTCCCATCCCCACTGTGCCTTTTCTACGGGACAGCCTGTTAGCTGGGAGGACCACGCTGAGGACCCCTCGTGTCCTTTTCTCTGAAGGAAACACTCAGTGTCTGGTCATGCTTCATATGACAGGATTCCCGACCCTCTCTGGCTTGCTACGCCTGCACTTTCTCCATTTTAAAGTCTCTCTCATAAAATACAGTGGCCGCAATTGAGTAACAAGGGCATTCTCTCCTACCACGTGGAAAACCGTTCGAGGATCACAAGCTGTCCGGACCCAGAGTTGTCTCAGCTTATGTTTATTTAGAAAAGATACATGTCATCTGAAATGGACTTGGTTTGGAAATTGGTATAATACATGCAAGATTCAGATTTCTGCAAAGTAAAGGCAATTATTCATACTACAGATTGATGTAGTGATAAATATCTCAAAGGTTGGTTGTGTTTGTGGATTGTACTTCCACCTAATTCAGGGTTCCCAAACGTGCCTGCCAGGGGTCCCAAACACTGGCACCCCGAGGTGCTTCAGTACAGACAGTGCCCACTCCCGGGGCCTGAGATTGAGCTGCTCTGAAATGAGGCCTGGGCTTGGGAATTTTTGAAAGATCCCAGTGGTTTCAAAACACAGACAAGTTAACATCCATCAGTTGCCTCCTGTATGCACCCCAATTGGGGCTTGAACCCACAACCTAGTTATGTGTTTTGACCGGGAATCAAATGCAAAACCTTTTGGTGTACAGGATGGTGCTCAAACCAAATGAGCCTCGCCAGCCAGGCTGTCTTTTCTTCATTAAAAAAATATATTTATATAGCCGAAACCAGTTTGGTTTAGTGGATAGAGCATCGGCCTTCGGACTGAAGGGTCCCAGGATTGATTCTGGTCAAGGGCATGTACCTTGGTTGCGGGCACATCCCCAGTGGGGGGTGTGCAGGAGGCAGCTGATCGATGTTTCTCATCGATGTTTCTAGCTCTCTATCCCTCTCTCTTCCTCTCTGTAAAAAATCAATAAAATATATTTAAAAATATATATAGTTACTCTTTATTACCATTTCCCTCAACCACCCCTCCCCTCTTTTAACAGTTGTTGGAATTTTAGACATGAAATCCGTTGGAATTTGACTAAATCACATGAATTAAAACATGAAAAGGCTTATTTTAACTGGTTACCACAAACTCATGAATATTCCTCCTCACCTCAGCGAGGAAACTTTTTACAAAACTACATTTCATTAAGGTACTAGAACGAGAATCAGGCTCACACTTTTTTTCTGGGTGAAAGAAGGCCTAGATATTCTGGCTTTAAACTCTTAGTGCTGGCCTGAAGATAGCATCAGAGTGAGAGAGAATAATACAGGACTTCTGATCATGTTAACAAGAATCTGACAGGATCATCTAACAAGCATGTCAGGCGGGCCACATACCTCATTTACTTAAATTAGGCATGTGGCCCAGCAGCCGCAAGTTTGACATGCTTGGCTGCATGTCTGACAGCCTCTATAGACAGAGATTTTCTCTACAGTAACTAAGGAGGAAAGAACACCTGTCCATAGAAGCGGTCTCGGAGTCATTGATGCTTGTCCCTCGGGCTCACTTACTTTAGAATAATATTGGTTAGCGGTTGCTTCATCCTTTATGGTCCCCAAGCCAAGCTGCAGACACCGGGCGTGGTAGAAGGCGGCCATGGCCATGCCTCTGCTGATGAACTCGGGGAGACAGTCCGTGACCTGGGCTATGGTCGAGATGTTGTGCACCTCATCGTAGTCGGCAATCCTGTTAGGACGGAGATTGTGAAATGAAAAGGACGTCAGGTATGGGTTACGTTGTCACAAGCAGCCTGTCCACAAATGGTCCTTGTGTCTTAGATGATTTCCCCATTCTACCTGTTTGACAAAGTTGTGCAGTGAAAGGGAAACATAGCATAGCTAACACCGGAAAGAGTAATTCCCTGTGATTATACTAATTAGGCTTAGTAACCTAGAAAATGACTAGAACACAAAAGAAAGGTTGTTTCCTTATAATAGTATTTTAAATTTAACATCACTGTAGATTTCAACAGTGGGGAAAAAGTATTTTCTATTTCTTTGGATTATGTGTTTAAACATGGACCTTAAATTTGGACTTTACTCACATAAGACCAGAAAACACATTAAAAAAAAAAAAACTTGCACATCTATCTTTGGTTAAAAATGGGCAATAAAAAGAATTCATTCTGGCCCTAGTTGGTTTGGCTCCGTGGATGGAGCGTTGGCCTGCGGATTAATGGGTCCCAGGTTTGGTTCCGGTGAAGAGTGAATACATTGGTTGCAGGCTCGATCCCCAGCCTGGTGGTGGTGGTGGTGGTGGTGGTGGTGGTGGTGGTGGTGGTGGTGGGGAGGGTGTGCAGAAGGCAACCAATCCATGTGTCTCTCACATGGCTGTTTCTGTCTCCCTTCCACTCTCCCTAAAAATCACTGGAAAAATATCCCTGGGTGAGGATTAACAACAACAAAATAGCCCTAGCCAGTTTGGCTCAGTGGATAAAGCACTATCTATGGACGGAAGGGATCTGGGTCGATTTTGGTCCAGGACACATGCCCGTGTTGCAGGTTCAATCCCCAGTAGGGGTGCAGGAGGCAGTTGACCAATGATTCTGATCATTGATGTTTCTATCTCTCCCTCTCCAAAATCAATAAAAATATAAGCAAGGGGACTTGTGCTGCTATAAAAAAGAGAGAAATATTCATTCTGTGTAACCCAGACACAGATATGGAGAATTGTGTGAGAATGAGATCTAATCATGTTAACCCTAATGGTATGGAGAATAGGAATGTGGACAATAATTCGAAGTTTCAAAGACTTTAAGAACTTTGTAAAATCTTCATTTTAATCAGAGGGCACCGGGGATTTGGGATGTTGGTGATCACGCCTTTATGTGACCCGCTGTCTGGGAGCCAAGCTGTTGGGAGGAGAGGGTAGAGGCAGCAATTCATCCCCCATTGGCGTGGCTGCCTCCCGGGGGCTGGGCGGGAAGGAGCTGTGGGCTGCATAGGCGGCATTACTGGAGGGAAATGCATCCCCATGGCCTGTGGCCACTCTGGGGGCAGCCACAGCTGTTCTTCCCGGCGCGGTGCTTTTGTACGTGGTGGGTAAGTAAAAGTAGGAAGATACATGGGCTCACAGAAAAGCTCCATGTTTTATGGAAATTTCCAAATATTTTATCAGATGTTAGTGTTGGAGTCTTTTAACCATTATTCTTATTTTACAGACCTGATCAAGCATATTGCAGTTATGTATTGCTAAGGATGTAGGCATTTAATAGTTAATATACATTTTACTGTGCCAAGCCATGTTCAGTACTTTATATGCAATATTTTTACAATCCTGAAGAAGTATTTTATTTTATTTTTTATAAATAAAGCAATTGATGTCCCCTATAAGTTAAGAAACTTGCTGAAGCTCACTCAGCTGGTGTACTGAGCAGAGCGAATGCCACTGAAATCCTGAAGACCAATGGCACAGAACTGTACTACCTGATATGGTAGCTATTAGCCACATGTGGCTACTTCATTCAAATCCAATGAAACTTACAAAGTTTAATCCTCAGTTGCACTAGCCCAGTGGTCAGCAAATTCATTAGTCAGCAGAGCAACAGTAAATATCAACAGTGCAACGATTGAAATTTATTTATTTTTCTTTTATATTTTATTGATTTTTTCCAGAGAGGAAGAGCGAGGGATAGAGAGTTAGAAACATCAATGAAAGAGAAACGTTGATCAGCTGCCTCTTGCACACCTCCAATGGGGAGGTGCCCGCAACCAAGGTACACGCCCTTGACCGGAATCGAACCTGGGACCTTCCAGTCCACGGGCTGACGCTCTATCTACTGAGCCACACCGGTTTCAGCTGAAATTTCTTTGGAGAGCCAAATTTTTGAAACTGAAACTCTATAGGTAGGTGCATTGTTATTAACTTAATTCGGGTGCTCTTAAGCTGGCCTTTGCTAAAAACTCAAGGGGCCAAAGACCCCAGTTTGCCGACGAGGCCACTAGCCACATTTCCAGCCCTCAGCAGGGCTGGAAAATCGTCCACAATATTGTAGCAAGTCTACGAACACGCCCGGCCCAGAGTGCGCAGGCGGCGTTGCTGCACACACCGTCCCCAGCCGCTTACCTTTTGGAAAAGGCCATGCACTTGGTGAAGAACTTCATGTTGTAGTAGTACTCCACCAGGTTGCCCTGGGCGTAGACGTTCCCGCGCTCCGAGGCTTCCCGCAGGCAGTGCAGCGCGGCCTCCGTGTCCTGGGGGATGCCCTGGCCATACAAGTACATGAGCCCCAGCGCGCCCTGGGACTCCAGGCTCCCGTTGCCACAGGCTTCCGAGTGCCAGAAGAATGCCTTCACAGAAGCAGTGTGGTCTTGTTACTCACGGGGTGAGGTTACAAGGGGATACCAGAAAGCAGAAAGTCTCCAATGAGAAGATGGCACTGTCCATTCATCTCTTAGGAAGTAGTTCTAGCCCCTGGGAGGTACTTCAGGCTGGCATCAACTCCTCGGGCCTTAGAGACAGTGTAAGGTGAGCCCGCCTGACCACAGTGCAGGTGAGTTCGGCTGTCTCAGGTTTCAGGATTTTCAGATTTTCCACCGGAAGGATCGAGAAGGTGGGGATCTGGAACGGTGTCTGCAGGGCTTTGAGACAGACCTGCTACGAGGCCCAGCGGGGAGGGGCAGCTGTGGCCGCTCAGGAAGTCAGAGATGGGGCTTTTCAGATCAAAGGCAACCAAGGGTAAGGGCTGCATGGGGGCCAGAAACACCTGATCAAGACTCAGCTACGCGAATGTGAATTTGTTCAAAAACAGGTTGGCTGCTCAGTTGTCCAAGGAGGGTTTTAGACTGTTTGGTGCCCCTTACAAGCAGGACTTATCCCTACATTTCCTTTCCCTGTAAGGTTTCTTGGAAACTATTTCAGTCATGGTGATGAGAGAAATTATAGTTCCATAAAAATTTTATTTTTAATATATTTTATTGGTTTTTTTCACAGAGAGGAAGGGAGAGGGATAGAATAGAAACATCGATGAGAGCGAATCATCGATCAGCTGCCTCCTGCACACCCCCCACTGGGGATGTGCCCGCAACCAAGGTACATGCCCTTGACCAGAATTGAACCCGGGAACCCACAGGCTGACGCTCTATCCATCGAGCCAAACCAGCCAGGGCTCCATAAAAATCTTAAATGGGTCTAATCTTCATCTAGTATATTTTACTTACTATTATCATTGTTCCTTCCTCAAATCAAATGTCATCATTAATTCACACTTAACAGGATTTGGGCTTTATTTCAGGACTCTCCCTGGAAGCTCGCATGGAATAACAGTTTGCATGGGTAGCTCTTTAAAGCATACAAATTCTCTCACATTCGGGGTCCCTTTGGGTAGAGGCAGGGAAGGTAGCATTCGTAGATGAGTAAAGGATGGCATGAGCTTTGAGATCTTAACATTGACATTCTTTACGTTTTAAAGAAGTGTCAGATTCAAAGCCGAATTCCTTATCACTTTTCTCTTAAAAAAGAAATAGTGAGACAATCTAAATAGAATTCTAACTAACATTAAAACAGATCAACGTTACCTTTTCTAGCTCCTTGGGTTCTTTCGTTGAATAATACAACCCTAGGATGCTTTGAGCCTTCACGCTGGCCTTAGGATTTCCATTGTCCGCAGCAATAAGCCAAAGTCTGGAAGAGAAAGGCAAGGCAAGTGGTTGTTTGTTTCAGTGAATGGTTAAGACGAAAACTCATTCTCAGGTAAGTACCTCTCAGCTTCCTCCATCGATCGGCTAACGCCTTTTCCTTCGTAATAAGCTCTTCCAAGGTTGTAAGCAGCTGCAAATTGCAAGTGTCTTGCTTTGGGACATGGAGAATTAATTATTTGCTTCATATAGTCCACTCCTTTTCCCTTCCACAAAAGAAAAGAGAAACAACCCCAGTTTTTAGTTTTACCCAAACTAAATTCTTTCTCCCAGTAATGTTGTGAATCATTCACCCCTGACACGATATAATTCCTGACTCTGTGCCCAAGTGGTGTGTTGTCCTGGGTGTGCAGGGCTAGAAATAAGGAAGTAAAAGGTCATCGTCTGGCCCTAACTGGTTTGGCTCAGTGGATAGAGCGTTAGCCTGCGGACTCAAGGGTCCTGGGTTCAGTTCCGGTCAAGGGCATGTATCTTGGTTGCAGGCACATCCCCAGTGTGGGGGGAGGTGTAGGAGGCAGCTGATCGATGTTTCTCTCTCATTGATGTTTCTAACTCTCTATCCCTCTCTCTTCCTCTCTGCAAAAAATTATTAAAAATATATATTTAAAAAGGTCATCGCCTGGAAATGCATCCAGGGGCTCTGGGATATAAGGCAGTTCCCTCACTTCACAGCTTCCAGACGTACGTTACATTTCTATGTGGCTTCCGTTTTTCTCTTCTCCCAGCTCCTAGGCCTTATTCTGAATCAGCTCTGTTCTTGGAATTTTCAAAGGGCGAAAATAGCTATGACTTCTTCCACATTTGTAATTCTCACAGTCTACGTGAGCCCCAAACAAATGCCGTCTTCTCCCTTCCAGCACACGTATCCCTCAGTGTGCCAGTGATAACGTTCACCCGATATACTGATGTTCATAAGATATCCACACAGAGTGCGCAGGAGACAATCTACCCACTGACAACACAGCTTTCACCCTCCAGAAATCCATCCGACCCAAGCCTTGAAACACTCCAAAGAAAATAATTCTTGATGGTCAAAATGTGTTTATATATTGCAATATCCCTCGCTGCTTTCTCAAAGTGCTGTTGCTGGCTACATAGCACAGTAGATGAGGAAATAAAGGTGTTTTACTTTTTGGGAGCCCCAGGTTATGTGGATTTATTCTTGTGAGTGTATGAGGTAGGTATCTACCATTTTCCCTCCACCTGGATAGTAAGGACTTAATGGTAGCCAGTGAAGTGGCGGTAAACCCTCCCATTGGTAGTCCTACATGGTTGCTCCTTCTTGCTGCCCGGTTCTTAGTTTAGGTGTCAGATAAAGTGATGGAATCATACAGGGAGGAAAACTAATCCCAGAGCCAGTCTTCAAGTTAATGTTAGGAAATGGCCAATGGCCAAGAAATTGATAGAACTAGAAAGGCAATAAGTTGGTCTGAACGTAAAGGTAGGTACTTTGTGCTTGGGTGGAAAGTGAATTGGGGAGTGGGAATCACGCCAGCTACACCTTTGAGCACGGTGGTACTCTGCGATATTGGAAGGAGGGTTCTCGACCAGAGGGCTGCCTGAGGGACAGCCACGTTTCTGACAGAGCAAGGAAATGAAGGAAGTGGTCTGGGAAAAGGCTGAGGACATGGGGGCCTCTATTTGCCAGGCAGCTGGGAAGGGGAGAGGACAAGCAATACGGAGTCAGAAGTATGTAAGAAGACAGACGACAAGAGAGGCATACATTCTGTGTGGTGGCCAATATAATAAAGCTGGGAAGCCTGGTGGACCGAGTGAAGTCAAGGTTCCACATGGCATTCCGGTACCAAGTTCAGATGGAGTCACAGTGCTCTGGCCTCGCGATGCCTAGTGAAGCCCACTGATGGCAAGGGTCAGGCAGACAGGATCCCTGGGGAGGGTTTGGAATGGCAGTTACTGGTTTGGAAACTAAAGACTAGCTGGCTGGCTGTCCGTGGGAACAGACCCAGTTATGTCCCTTTCTTTCATCTTCAACATGGAAGTCTAAAAGTTTATAAAGATGGACAGGACATGATCAGATTTGAATTTTGAAAATATGGCTTTGGTGGCTGTATGAATGAATTTGGGACAAGAGCAGAAGTTTTGAGGAAATACTTCCTAGTACTGTTTTTAAAAAAAATTTAATGTTTTTTATTATGAATAAATATTGAGTTTTATGAAACTTTCAATATACTAAAACCATCATATGGTTTCTTTTATTCAGGCTATTCAAGTGGTATATTGCATTCATAGATTTCCTTATTAACAAATTATTAAATTTCTGGGCTAAATCTTACTTGGTTATTATATTATTTTAATGGATATAGATTTTGTTTGTAACAAAGGCAAACATTTTCTTATCCTAACAGCTGCCACCATAATTTTTCTTGGAGAAACTAACCCAAAGGTAAGTTCTTTGAAAATCTCCTGAGGTGATACCTGATAGCAGCATTGTCAACACAGGGCCACAAGTTAATCAGCCAACACTGTAGGCTTTGCTGTGTGGGTCTGACACTGGTCTAAATCCCGGGGGATTCAGCAGGGAGGAAGACAGACAAAACTGCCTAATTGTAAGGAGCTTATATTCCAACAGGGAGAAAGAAGTTAAGCAGTAACACTGGAGACCATCATCAAGCCTATGAAGAAAATGAAGGGGGCTGTTTTGGTCACGTGGCCACATAAAACCTTTCGGAGAAAGTGCGTGGAACAGTGACCTGAATGAAAGGAAGGCAGACGAAGAGGTGACTGAACTACGTTGTGTGAGAAAACGGGATAAATTCATTTGGGATCAGCAAAGGAGAGGGTTAAGGGAGAAGACACAGAAAGGGGAAAGGGTAGGGTAGGAAGAGTCCTCAGCAAGTTGAAGAATCCTGTGAGGTGGGGCAATGAAATGACTGATGAGCAAGTTAAAGTTGTTCACTAGGTGGGACCTGGTGTGGTCCTCCATGTTAGAAGCAATGCTAAGCACAATCCTGTTTTATGAGACCAGCAAAGACAACAGGCAGTGACCTATGCTGGGGCAGAGAGAATGGTACGGCCGCAAAGATGAAGAATATAGAGAAAAAATTGGGGAAGAAGAAAAGCAGAAGTGACTGTGAGAACATAAACCTGAACATTTTAGATAAATTTTGAAGCTCTGATTGTTTAAGTTATAAGGAATGAGTGAAACTGTCATCACACAACTTATTTTTTTTGGGGGGGGGGGCATTGTTTATTATGATTTTCTTTGTTCTCAAACATATATGCCTAGTATATTTTCAATTTTGGTATCTCAAACAAGGAGTCTTAAAATTTCATGTTAGGAATTTTATGGTGTGGATGCTGCTTAGTTTATAAAACTTACCTGTTATATACTGAATATTATCTTATGTCTAGAAATTAAATTTAATATTTTGTAAACTTATTTTTTAGCCCATTTTCTTTATGTGGTCTGATGTTATCATGTTTGGCACATATAGGCTCTGTATTATGATTTTCATATTAAACAGAGCTTTATTGCTATCGGACTATAATTTCTACATCAAGTTTTAATGTGTTTCTATGCTTCTTTGAACAGCTTTGATGATGCACTAAAAAATACATGTCATTTTCTTAAGTACATATTTACTCTCTTTTAATTTAGATTAATTACATTTGTCTGATTGTTGCAATAATTATGAGTTTCTTCTTTTTATATAAATTTTTAAACATGCAGAAAAGTAGAAAAAATATACAATAAAATACCTAGTATAACTACCATATAAATTCTCAGTAATATTTTGCTATATTTGCTTCCTCTATTTTTATTTTTGCTTTGTTTCAAGTCATTTGCAGATGTAAATATTAGTACAGTTCACACCTAAATATTTCATTATGCTTTACAAGAGAAGTTCTTCTGCACAAATACCAGATTTGTCACTTCTAAATGTTATACAAAATATATATATATATATATATATATATATATATATATATATATATATATATATTTATTTTTTTCGCATGGGGCAATTCATGAAAGCACATACTTTAAAATAATAACAATGTTTATATTTAATGGCAGAATTTGGAATGATCCTAATTTTTGCTTATTTTCTAGCTTTTTTTCCTCCATCTTTATATAGCTTTGAAATAACTTTAAAAAACACAGGAAAGCATATTAAAAGGGAAAATTATTGGCATCTAATGGTAGCAAGGAGAAGGAGCAAAAAAGAAAATTTGTTTTTCACACAAACGAAAAATGACTAATGCTATATCCTTTGAATGCAAAAAGTTAGAGATTACTGAACTATAAGGATAGAAATGTAAAATTAAAATGTGAATAATTTCAATTGTATCAGATAATCCATTGACAATGAGATCTTAAATACTGTGAACAAATCAATAGCTTACAGCGTTTTCAGCGGTCCCCAGCCCATCATAATACATTACGCCCAGCTGGTAAGTTGCTTGATGATCTTGTTCCTTGATTTCTTCAAACTGTTCCAATGCTTCTTCATACCATCCCTGCAAGCTCACAGGAAATACTGAATTATTATTATCTTAAAGTAATCCCAGTTATTTAATCCCCACCCAAATCTAACCAGTAGCACCAAATAAAACAAGAAAAGACAGCCACAGATTTATGGAATTTGCAAGTTAAGTCACTGACAACAGTCAACACACTATTAAGTGAATTAAATAGACCTAAACGTGGCCACTGAGGGAAGGGACTGCAGGAACTTAGGTAAGATTCTCTTTGGCTTTCACTCTTACTCTCCTGAAATCCTCTCTTGCCAATCCTCTCTTGAAATGAAGGCTTAGCCGGCTGCTCAATCCAACCTGCCACCTCCCTGCCACTCCTGAAGTCTGAGAAATTTCAGAGCTGGGACCGACGCCTCAGAGAAGATGTGAGACACTGCAGTATAATATAAAATCCATTCTTACACTATAAATTAAAAATCTGTTTATATTTTTGCCCAAAATATTTAATGTCATCTGTAAAATATTTTCATGTTCATAGTAATTAAAGACCTTGATTTTTAAAAAAAATATATTTTATTGATTTTTTACAGAGAGGAAGGGTGAGGGATAGAGAGCTAGAAACATCGATGAGAGAGATGTACCAGCCAATGTACCAGAATCAAACCTGGGACCCTTCAGGCCACAGTCCGACACTCTATCCACTGAGCCAAACCGGTTTTGGTGAAGGCCCTGATTCCTACCCTGTACTTACGAGTAGCTTATATGTTCCTCTACACCAGAGGTCGCCAACCGGTGGTCCATGAAGTCTGAAATGTTGGCCACCGCTGCTCTACACAGAGTAAGGAGGGAACTGCCCTCTGCCCACATTTTGCTGACATACCCTGTGGGCAGGTCAAGAAGGGACTGTACAAGCTATCTATCACCTATAGACTAGACAATAAAAATCTGCATAACTACCATATAAATTCTTAGTAATCCCATTTTGCTACATTGGCTTCATCTATTTTTAAAAATATATATTTTATTGATTTTTTAACAGAGAGGAAGGGAGAGGGATAGAGAGCTAGAAACATCGATGAGAGAGAAACATCAACCAGCTGCCTCTGCACACCCCCTACTGAAGATGTGCCTGCAACCAAGGTACATGCCCTTTTCCGGAATCAAACCTGGGTCCTTCTATAATAGTTCGCAGGCCCGACGCTCTATCCACTGAGCCAAACCAGTTTTGGCTTCATCTATTTTTTTAATAGTAGTGAATATCCTTATGAAGGACACTCACTATTATTAAACATCCACTACTGGCTCGTGTCCTTCAGTTTTTGCAGTTTTCCAGCTGAGAAGACATGGAAAAGCAAGTGTGTGCTTCTCTAAAATTAATTTTCTCCCAACTTCCTATAAAAACCTACATGCTATGTGTTATCACGTTAAAGGCTCCTCAGCAGTTAGACAGTCTGGTAACAAACATGCTATGGTGTAAGGGACTAAAAGGGACTTTATATTTCAATCGGCCATGAAAATGCCTCACACTAAAGAATGAATCACTGGTAGTGGTAGAAAGAGTCTTTTACTGACTTGGAAGGTCATTGTTAGGAAGAGCAGGCTAGAGAAAAACAACTTTTGGAAAACACAAAAAATAATTAAATTTCTCTTTTCATAAACTATAATCAACAAATTGATAAAAATTAATAAAAACTACATCAAAATCCTAACAAATATTTATTTATTTTAAAGACATAAAGTCAATGAGTAAATGACTAAGTAGTTAACATTAATTTTCCTTTCTGGCCAGTCTCTATTTTTCAGTCCATTATACCACTGTCTGTGTCTCCAGAATAAATCTAGGACCCAGCTCCACTGCAACAACTTTGGTCAAGATTACTAACCTCTCTTGCCTGAACTAATGAAATTTCCCCCTGAACTGGTGTTGGTTCTATGCTTGCCTTCATCACAGACTCAAAACTCTTCGATGGCTTCTTACTACATGTTAAGCAAAGCTCATCTAGAGCCACCTCTGCCTTATTCCGCATTGGTCTCTTTGAGGTCTCAGAACTCTCTCATCGACGAAACGTTTTCTTTTTTCTCCCTCTGGAACGCACTTCCGCTGGCTGTCTGCATTGTGTTTCCTTTTCTGCAAATGTTAGTTTCCACAACAGGTCTTTCCACCCTATCCCTAAGTTATTCTCTATTGTCGTGTGGAGTTAATTCCTTTCCTAGTACTTTTCTTTATTGTTAATTATACATATGTTTGTTGTATTCCCTGACTGGACTGTAACCTTTGTGAAATGGGGACCATTCTGAGTCCCTCTTCATTTTATAGCACATAATAGTGAAGGCTTATAAAGCACGTATTAGGTGCCAGGCCCTGTTCTACAATTAATACACCCTCACCATAGCTCAATGAAACACCATTATCGTCCCCCTTTTACAGATGAGAAAACTGAGGCACCAAGAGGTTAAGTATTTGTGCCCACGAATAAGCATTTAAAAGCAATGGCCATGTTCAAACCCATGTGCAAAGCTAAGAGATCCTTTAATTAAGCGTTATGTTGTGCTATCCTCACAGTGACAGGGGCATGATGGGTCCTCAACAAATACTTTTGTTGCCAGAATGAATGAAGGAGCCATCAAAAGATTAGAGAGTAAGTGGGGTATAGGTGAACAGCTGCCCAAATATCCAATGGATGGTGAGGGATTACCCTGTTTCCCCGAAAATAAGACAGTGTCTTATATTAATTTTTGCTCCCAAAGATGCGCTAGGTCTTATTTTCAGGGGATATCTTATTTTTCCATGAAGAAGAATATGGTACACATTTATTGTTAAATGAAAATAAAGGAAATTTATTATCTGTATACAGTACAGTAGTACAGTAGTTGTCAACACAAACCAGACAAACTGTGAATCCTACGGTATCAAGAATTTATTCATTTATTCAATGACAATCATGTCATCATCATCTGGAACATCATCATAACAATCCAATTCCTGAATTTCCTGGTGAATTTCTTGTGACTCCATTTCTTTCAGAATCAGTGGACCAAATCTCTCATGTTTAGCCTAGGGGGGGCCTTATTTTCGGAGGATGCCTTATATTTCACTCAGAAGGAAACCTGTAAGTAGGTCTTATTTTCAGAGGATGTCTTATTTTCAGGGAAACACAGTAGGGACAGCTGGTCCTTTTTATGCCTTCCCTCGGGTTCAGTGAAGAACTGACATTGGAGTGAAAATACTTTAGATGATAAATATTTTGGGCAAAAATATAAACATTAGTTTTTAAAATTTTATACCAAAGCTAGATGCCTGGCACACGAAATTTGTGCACAGGTACGGCCCCTAGGCCTGGCCTGTGATCAGGGCCATCTTCCCCAGCTGCTGGCAGTGGGCTCTGGATTGCTGTTCACCATCGGGCGATTGGAGTCTGCTCGCCCTGAGAAGGGACCAAGAGGTTGGCTAGCAGACCCCAATCCTGTGGGCTGGGGACAGCTCCTGTGTTGAGCGTCTTCCCCCTCGTGTTCAGTGCATGTCATAGCAACCAATTGTTCGGCTGTTTGGTCAATTTGCATATTACCCTTTTATTATATAGGAGGATGTCTCCTATAAATGACTTTCATTAGAATAACTGTAATGGAGAAAGACCAGGTAGCTCCTTAAGCTGATACCTGTATCACACTTGAAGTCACAACCATATGTGTGGAATTTGACAGAATTTCCCTGATATTAAATATCACTTAAGGAGATATTTTGCTATGAGAATCTAACAGCAGCATTCAATGAAATGAAAACAAATAAACAAAGACTGGCTGAAACCAGATAGAGCGTTAGCCTGCGGACACAAGGGTCCCAGGTTCGATTCTGGTCAAGGGCATGTACCTGGGTTGCGGGCACGTCCCCAGTAGAGGGTGTGCCAGAGGCAGCTGATCGATGTTACTCTCTCATCGATGTTTCTGGCTTTCTATCCCTTTCCCTTCCTCTCAGTAAAAAATCAATAAAATATATTAAAAATAAATAAATAAATAAACAAAGACTGATACCTCTTCAAAATAGAGTTGACCTCGCAGGAAATATGCCGTGGCATCCCCTCTTATTATTCTTTCCTTCAAGAGCTTCAATGCCTTATCCACCAAATTAGCATGGCTGTAATAGTCTGTTTTAAGAAAGGTAAGGAAGTGCAACTTTAAACACAACATGAATCTTCTCTCTTCAAGCCACCAATTATACCGAATTCATCTGACACTTTACACCGGTTTCCTTCCTAGTTCTCATTCCGCCTTGGCTAAAGGAGAAGGCATTGTCACGAGGAATACTGGTGGGTGGGTTTTCACAGTAACCCAGTTCACTACGAGGAGAAGCTCTAGCAAGCAGTCTACGTGCCATTCTTTGGGCAAAGCCACCCACGGGCGAGTGAAATTCTTCATGTGGGGCTTCATTAGAGCTACTCTAACCGAAGGAGCTAGCTGTAAGAGAGTGAGAATGTTGGCGCATGCTTCCAGAGAGGCCGTGGACTACAGAGTTATCAGGCCAGGCCTTGAGATACAGCCTCATGGCCCCTTCCCAGCACGTAGGCCTTCTTTCAGCCAGAGCAGGACTGACTCCGTTTTGTACTGTATAACTATGTCTCCGACATAACCCCTTTCTGAGAAAGACCACAGAATGTGTCAATTACCCACCCCATCCTTAAATCAGCCAATAGAAGTACAGAGGGAAGTAACCCAGTGTAACTGGACCCTGGCCCTCACCCCACCAATCAGAACCAGCCAACTCAGTCGTCCGAGCATCACCCCACCATCCAACCCTAAACCCTATAAAAAGACCACACTTTCAGAGCTCGGGGCTCTCTGCATCCTGCCGCTGCGTCGGTAGAGGCAGGGAGATCAGACTCAAGTTTGAATAAAGGCTCTTTTGCTTTTGCATTGTACTCGGCTCCATGGTGGTCCTTGGGAATCTTGAAATCTGGGCATAATACTAGCCATCCCCAATTTAATTTTTTAAAAGACTACAGAAAAAAAAAAAGGTAGCTTTAAAGGCCAGTTTACAGTAAAGTATGACATTGTCCTCTTTAACAGACAAGCTACCAGGCTTCCCTTTTCCAGAAGAGGGTCCTACACCCCAGATGTAAACTCAGGATCGGGCTCTTTGAAACTTCCCCACTGGTGACTTGCTGCCAGATGCGTGAAATCAAAATTTCACGTATTCCTACAGGAAAGCTAGAAAGGGCTCAAGTTAACCACCTCCTCGACAGCAGTAAGACTCATATTTCTTGTCTCTCTCTCTTTTTTTTTCTCTCGGATATACGGATTAACTTTTAGTGAAAATACTATCATTATTTGTACCAGTTTTGTCCTTTTGCCACTGGGAGAATTTGGAGTTCTTGACGGTAAAATGGGATATAGAGGCATAAACGGGGTCCTTGGGCAGCTTTTCATAGGTCAACTGCATCCTGTTTCCACGTGTATTCTGTAAAGGAACACAAAAAATAAGATAGAAGTATCTTCCTCCAGAGAAATTTGAAAAGACACTCCATCCCCACGTGGCACTCATGAAAAGCAACCTCCCCATGTTGTCTAGGGATAGGGCACCAAACTACCAGCCCTGGTGGTGCACATTCCTTCTTAGGAAACCAGGGCCCCTTGGAGCTAGGGGAAGCAGCCCAACCATCCTCCATGCCCGACTCCACAGCGTGGGGTTAATGAGGAGAGCTCTCTGCACATCCTCGCTATGAATTTACATGCTGCTGTGGGCCACCTCACCCGCCACAGCTGCTGCCACTAGTAGAATTTGGTGACACTGCCCATAGATTCAGTTCTTGTGCTCTAGTCCCTTCCTGTGGCCCTGTATCTGAATCTCCCCAGGCCCATAAGCCGTTTCACACCAAAGCATGTGTCTGCTCTACCTGGGTATACGCTTTATTTTAGCTGTGTTGCTCAGTTTCATCTTCCTGCCTGTATTGGATTGCCATGCTCTCAGACGGGTTGTGGTTAAACGGAAAATCAGAGCCTTCATATAAAATGTAGGGGCCACCTCATCTGGGATGAAGAAGTCCAGGTTGGCCTAGGCTGAGGATAGCGAGACAGCAAACTCAGTTGTTGCTATGCTTTCTGTTTATTCCTCCGCATTCTATGGTTACACAGGGCCTTCACCAATCAGAAACAAGCTTCCAGGGGCGGTCCCTGATTGGTGGTGAAGAACACCCTTGGGCGTGCTTGGAAAGCTCCATTTATACGATGATAGGATGCTGTGCTGGATGATAAATTGCTTCATTAATGAGAATGACGTGCAGGAAAGGGAGACCATTCAGTATATTAGGGGGGAAAGCAATTAAATACCTGTGATTCTGGAATAGTCACTTAATATTTTTAAGAGGCAATTTCCTCACCTGTAGTTTGGATTATCAGGAGTTGGAAGTAGAGGGTTTCAAAATGTCCGTTCCTAGATGTGTAAAATTCTGTAGGAAAGAAGAGCAAGAGGGAAATGACCTTCTCACCACTTCATCTCAATGATGCATGCTCTTAACATGACTCATCACCGATGATGTTCACAATGATCTGGCCGAAGCAGTGTTCCCCAGGTTTCTCCACCATAAAACTATTTTTCCCCCTACCCCTACTAGGCTCTTCGGGAGCAAGTCATTAAGTGTCATCCGCACTCCAGAGGGCAGGGTGGGGGAGGATCCTCTCCACTTCCTGGAGCGGGAGTGTCCACATGAAGAGGTTGGAATTCTTTTGTGAGGAAGGGTGATCTTTTCTGTATCGATTCAAACATTTATATCAGTATGGACTTAGGGATATCTATTTTATTAACTTATAATCCAACAGTACATTATCCTGTCGTCCAAGTTGCTTTGGCCCAGTGGTCGGCAAACTCATGAGTCCACGGAGCCAAATATCAACAGTACGATTGACATTTCTTTTGAGAGCCAAATTTTTTAAACTTAAACGGTATAAGTAGGTACATTGTTATTAACTTAATTAGGATACTCCTAAGCTGACCTTTGCTAAACACACAAGGGGCCAAAGAGCTGCATGTGGCTCATGAGCTGCAGTTTGCCGACCACTGCTTTGGCCAGTGAGAGCTCTTTTAGGTTGACTTCCGTGTCCCTTTGACCTTCCTGGACAACCTCGCAAAGGCTTCCTCAGTCTTCAAGACAGTCCATGTGGTCACTTAGTCAGCATTCAATCTATTTTTTTGAACTCTCACTCTAAATGACATCCTCCTTCTGGAAACATATTTACCTGCAAATCGAACTTAAGTGAAACTATCACTGCTTAGAAGAGTGCCTGTTGAGAATATGCATCTTAGACCATCTTTCCTTTCAAGAAAATTGATCCCATCGGTCTCATGTTTACTAAAAACTCCAGTTACTTGCCAATAAGACACTGTCCTCGCGAACTGATTCTGCTCCACCAGCTTTGTTCAGTTTTTGGAAAGCTTTTGGGTCCATTACTAAGAGTAAGCCATCCAGACAAATATTTTTTTTCTGAAACTATGTGAGCAACAGAGACACACACAGTGAGTAAAGGGAGAAAAGCTTTAAAAACTACTCACAAAATTCCCTTTCCTTGTAAGGCTCACCTATGTATCAGGAAGTTAATAATTACCAGACTTAATGCATGTTTTAAAGGAAAAGGATGTAACAGGAGGCACATTGAACACACAAACATCCCATCCTATGTTAACTGCAGTCCCTATTGTTAGACAGACACCAGCAGAGCAAAGAGATGGGCCAGGAAGAGAAACTCACCGGGCAGAAAGCCCTGGGTGCCTAGTGAGGGGCAAACCCGGGAAAACAAGAACCTCGTCTCCAGGGTAACCTCTCCTCCCTAGCCTGTCACTGGTCATGAGGTTTAGACCCCCTGACCTTTTCCTCCCTGAAAATAACATCTAGGGCTCCACTGTATTTCAGCTCCAGGCCCAGAAAAGCAGCAAAACCAGGTAAGTGGCACCAAGTGACACCCTGGCTGCCTCAGGACCAGCTACAGTGGAGACCAGGACCCTGAAAGAACACATCTGGAAAACTGATATTCCTTTAAGACCCTCCCCTAAGATTTCCTCCTGCAAGGGAGAGAGAAATCAGTTCCCACCCGCTAAGGGACCCCATGAGACTTCCAACCAGGGGAGCAATGGGCATTGGCAGCTCGTCCTGGGCTCACTCCCTGAACCTGCCTCCGAGGCCCCCCTTTCTCTGACTTCCCAGGGAGCCAGAGCAGCCCAGCCCAGGCTCTCCTGTTGCTTCCCCGTGCCCTTGCTCGTTGCACTGTCCTAAGCACGTTTTTTGCTGCCATCATGGACCCAATGCCTTTGGCTCAGTGCCGTGTCGTCCTTCCCTTTGGCTATCCCCATCCCCCAGACCCCTTTCCTTAAATAAAGTCAGTTGTCTTTATTCAATGCCTGAGTTGGCTATGTGGCCTGCCCGAGCCTCACCGTGCACACGTTCAGAGTTCTAAGTACGTCTCTGCCAATCCCTCGCATTAGTTAGGTATTCCTGTAAGGGAGTGTCTGCGCAACCTTGAAGCTCAATTATACGCTTTAAAAAAGTGCTTACCTAATTGACAAACACGTGTCCCTATTGCCAATTTGCCATTGGCAATAGGGACTCCTGTTCTCACCGGACAGCAGTATCTTTGCAGTGACATTCTTGAAACAGCTTTAAAAGGTACTGTGAATTGCTTAAGTACAAAACATACAGAACAAAAGCATGGCTCTATGTAGGTGTTTGAACATAAATATATACCCACATTTATGTTCCGGTACACATAGGAATAAACATGTTTAAATCTACCCCTTGGGTCGGTGCATCAGAATAGTAATATAAATGTATTACTGCAAAACTCATTTTATGGCTTATTACAAAATAAATGCTCTGCTGCCACCAAAGTTGTAACCACAAGGGCAATGAGCTGGTCCTTGGAAGCATAATAACCCTACCTGTTGTTCAGTCCTGCTCTCAGAGGTATCCGTACGGAGGAAGGACTCACTCAAGGCTTTTTTAGGGAAGGGAAACACACGGCTGGAGCTTTAGCTTTTAGCTAGATCAATCTGAAAACAAAAAGTGCCTAGGAAAAGATAACAATCCATTTCACACTGGGGCGCATATATAAGAGGTTATACAGTATAGGCGCTCAAGGGCTAGTTTGAAGCCAGGAAGTCTGTTTCTGAAGATTTTTTTTTTTTTTTTTTAAAGGAATGAAGAGATAAGGAGCCATGGGTCAGACTGTTGGACCTCAAAGGGAGGATGGGGACTTATGTGCACTCATATGAGCCTAACCAGTGGTCAAGGACAATAAAGGGGCATGAGTGTGGGGGGGGTGTGAGGGATTGGAATGGGGGGTTGAGGACAAATATGTGATCCCTTAATTAATAAATTAATTTTTTTAAAAAGGAATGCGTCCTGAGCTAACAGTTTGTTTATAAACTTAAGTATAAAGAGCTTCATCAGAGCGGGGACCAGCTGAGATTGTGCGGGCGCTGCCCATGGGTCATAGCCCTCCAGGCCCGGCCCCTTCACCTATCCCGTCCCCGCTGTCAGGGCGGGCTCGTCCCTCCCCGGCCGGTCCCCTCCCCGTCTGCCCCGCCGGCCCGGCTGCCTGCTGGGACCCCGCACCTCCCCAGGGGACCAGCCCCCCTGCCTGCTGGGACCCCGCACCTCCCCAGGGGACCAGCCCGGCGGCCGGGAGGGCGCTCGTCCCGATGGCAGCTGCTTGCACAGACCCCCACGAGGCCAGCGGGCCGGGCTCGAGAAATCACTTAATTTGGGGGGTGGGTAGGGCAGTCCAGCGGAAAAACCTACCCCCTTAGGCCACATGACACATCCCTCCCCACCCCCCCACCCCGCTTATCCTTCCCGCCCTGGGGGAGGGGGACGGAGGGGCGACTTTGAACTGAAGGCACTGGGACCTCAGTCCCGCCCCGGCGCTGGGGGCGCGGCGCCAGCTCCCGCGGGGCCCTGGCCGGCACGGGCGGGGCGGCGGGGCTGCTAATAGCTCCCCGCTTCCTGGCTACGTGCGCGCCGGCAGCCACCGCGGGCTCCCCGCGCCTCCCGCTTCCCCTCTGGGACCCAGGGCGGGCCGCGCCGGCGCGGGACGTGCCGTCACCCGGGCGCCGCGAGGACGCCGCGCACGCGCAGCTCCGACACCGCCCCCACGGCGCACGCGCACTGGTGCTCCGCGGGGCGGCCCGGGGCCCCGCCCCCTACGGCGCACGCGCACTGGGGCTCCGCGGGGCGGCCTGAGGCCCCGCCCCCAGGTGGGCGTGCCCCGGCACCTCCCCGTGGCCAATCGGATGGCGGGCCCGCGCCGGTCCCTCCCCTTCCTCCCTCCTCCCGGGCCCGAGTTGCACGTGTGTGTGTGTTTGCGTACGTGCCGCGGCCGCGGGGCGGGGACCGGCGGTGCAGCCAAGGGTCAGGCTGCTGGGGCGTCCCCACCCCATCCCGCCGACTTTAAATTTCCCCGAGCTGGGGCGGCTGGTGCACACTTACCGGCCACTCTGCTGCTCTGCAAGCCCGACGACTCCAGCCCTCGGCCTCAGGCGGAAGATGCTGCTGCTTGATTGCAACTCAGAGGTGAGACCGGACCCTTTGTGTCCCGCAGGCGGAAGCCTCCAGGTGTCCGTCTTCTTGGGCGCGCTTAGCGGGGGTGACTGTGCAGGGAGCGCTGGGCGCTGCCGCCTCTGCAGGGCTGGGAGGTGTTCAGCCCGCGGAGGTGCTGGAGCTGCTCTCCTCCTGCAGGTGGGGAGTCTGACGCCTCTGCTGGCGGCCGGGGCCTCGGTCAACGCACCCCCGGACCCCTGCGAGCAGTCGCCTGTGCACTTGGCCGCGGGCGGCGGCCGGGCCTGGTTTCTCCTCTGGCAGCTGCAGATGGGCGCGGGCCTCAACCAGCAGGTAACCGGGTAACGGTTTCTGTGCGCAACCCTCCGCCCCACCCCAACCCTCCCCCCCCCCCCCCCCACACACACATTTCTTAGTCTCCGGGGCATTCAGTTCAGTTGTTAGAAACAGGTCTGTGTAGCGATGTCCAATAGAGAAATATACGAGACACGTAGGTGATTAAATTTTGTTTTGTAAGAGCCACAATAATGAAGTAAAAACGAAACATGAAATTTATTTTATAATTTAAACCAATTTATCCACAACATTAACATCTCAGTATAAAATATTACTGAGATAATTTACATTTTCGTATGTCTTTTCAATCCGATGTGTATTTTATATTTACAGCGCATTTCATTTCAGGCAAACCATATTTCAAGTGCTCATGAGCCACATATATGCCTACTGGCTCCTACATTGGACGGCATATATAGGTCTGCAATTTCAAAAGGAACACTTACTGTGCTATCAAATGAAGTTTCAGTATAGCAACTGAAATATTGGTGAGGCATGCCCACAACTGTTAGTTTTCTAGGTAACTTTTTGTTATTCCTCACCTGGGGTATGCTTTCCTTTGAGTTTTAGAGAGAAGAGAGGGGGAGAGACCTAGAGAAACATACCCATTGATTGCTTCCTGCAGGTGGGGCTTGGAAACTGGCTATTGAGCCAACTAGCTGGGGCTGTATATAACTTTTTTTGGTAGACTACATCTTCCATTGAACTTTAAAGTATGGTGAATGTTCAATTGCTTTTTTTTACTTCCATATAACTCTTATTTTTACTCACTTAAATTTTAAGGTTCAGTGACTGCACATGTTTTTACTAATGAAAGCTTTGTATTTAATAACATACCAAGAGGCCCTTATTTAAAAAACAAAACTTGAAAAATTCAGCCCAGTACAGTCAGGTCCAACTAGCTTCCTCAAACGACAATTAGACGTCATCCACCAACTTCCAAAGCAAGCATCTTGGGGGACTAACATGTGTTGTCTTATGTTTAAGGATGTGTTTGGCGAAGCTCCACTCCACAAGGCAGCCAGAGTGGGAAGCCTGGAATGCCTTAGTCTGCTTGTAGCCAGTGATGCCCAGATTGAGTAAGTGTTAAACTCGGTGGCTTTAAGTTGGATTAAATGAATCAAACTTCTGAAGCTTCATTACATGTGCTTTTTAAAAAGATGCTTGTTGCCCTAGCCCCATGGTCAGCATACTGAGGCTCTTCCACAAAATACCATGGCCTGGGCGAGTCTATTTTGAAGAAATGGAGTTAGAAGAAGCTTAAGTTTAAAAAATTTGGCTCTCAAAAGAAATTTCAATCGTTGTACTGTTGATATTTGGCTCTGTTGGCTAATGAGTTTGCCGATCACTGCCTTAGCCGGTTTGGCTCAGTGGATAGAGCATCTGCCTGCCGACTGACAGGTCCCAGGTTCGATTCCGATCAAGGGCACATGCCTGGGTTATGGGCTTGATCTCCAGTGGGGGAAGGAAGTGTATAGGAGGCAACCAATCAGTGATTCTCTCTCATCATTGATGATTCTCTCCCCCCCTATCCTTCCTCTGAAATCGATAAAAATATATTTTAAAAAAGATGCTTGTCTAATTGATAATTTGGTGTTATCATTTAAATGTTAACTCAGGCTGTTAATATCCGATACTATTCACTTTGAAGAAGTGAAAAGTGGATCCTGAGCAATCAGAGGTGGCAGAATTACACCTTAGTTTTGGTTTAGGAAAATCCATTCTATCCAAGTTCTCATGGACTTTTTTGGGTACTTACCCCTGTATTGAACACAGAATGCTCTTTCATTCATTCAAAACTGAAATGCCCACTCTGTGCTGGACTCTGCTAGCCACTGAGAACACCATAGGGAACAAAAGTGGAATTTCTCTGTGCTTCTTTCACCAGCCAACATTTTTAAGAGCCCAAAGCTCCTTTGTTATATATATATATATATATATATATATACACACACACAAACACACACACACACACACACACACACATATTTTTTAAAGGCTAAACACTTGTCAAGCTTTACTTAACTCGGTTTTTATTTTAAATTCAGTTTATGTAATAAGAATGGGCAAACAGCTGAAGATCTTGCTTGGTCGTGTGGATTTCCCGAATGTGCCAAGTTCCTCACAGCGATTAAACGTATGCAGACAGAACACCCAGGAGAACCGTCCCACAGAGACCCCTGTGTGCCAGTGCTCAGGCAGAAACGAAGTTCTGCAAGTGCAGGAAATACAAATGGGAAAAGGAAGTGTCCGTAAGTAACTCAGTTTCTTCATTCTTCCTTCCTCAAGGGTCTCTTATTTGGCACAGAAATTATTATTTCATTTAAATATTGGCAGTCTTATTTCCAGTGTGTCTTTTTCATTCTTATTAACACATTTTAAGATCGGTTCTAGTAATTACTAGTAGATTCTAGAAAAAACAAAGATTGTCTGCAGAGAAGGTTGGGGAGATGATCTGTTAAGAGAGACTTTAATGTGAACGTGTTTTTAACAGATGACGGGTCTGAGGTGTGATGAGGCCTTCACGTCGTGCAGATCTGCTGCTCAGCGCCAAGCCATGGCTTTCGCTCATCGGGCATCTAAAGTCCTTCTGAGAAGGAGGAGAACTTTCTTCTAAGTGAAGATAACATTTATGAATACATGTATTTACATGCGGACACTATTGTGGTTGCACATGCTTTGTCTATTGAGTTCTGAAAGGAATGTCTAAAGACTAAATTCTTTTTTTGTGTGGAATTTATAACCTTTGGAAAAAAATCAAGGTTAAACCATCCAACTACACACCAGGATCCATTTGAAAATTAAACTTATTTTTTATTAATAAATTTATAATAAACTTTACTACAGTCTTTTGAGTCCAAGATATCTATAATAATAAAAGTGTAATATGCAAATCGACCAAACAGCAGAATCGTCTGGACAACCACGCTATGACACCCACTGGCACCAGGCCAGCCAAGGCAGGTGTGATGTGATGGGTCACCCACAGAGGGAGGCCCAGGCCACCGACCAGTGGACAGCAGCGGCTGTGCGGGGCCTACCTCTTTGGGGTGATTGATCATGAGGTTCCCAGACTGCAAGAAGGCACAGGCCGGGCTGAGGGACTCCCCTGGGATTTCGTGCACTGGGCCTCTAGTTTTAAATAATGCTTGGTCGCTGAGGAAGACATAAGTTATAGTACGCATCCTTATTCCAGAAGTCTGGACCCTTCCATCCACACCAGCCCTAGATTGGGAAAAGGGAAAGGAAAACATTTTACAAAGTTACAGGATTATAGGACCAAAATTATAAAATTTTACCATCCTGCTCCAATAGGATCTTGGAATAAGACTCTTAAGTACCTATATAATTCAAGGATCCTAATTTGTATAAAGCATAGAAAAGTAATTTATTTGGATCCCTTTCAGATAGATAAAAAAAAATTAATTATACTATATCTAATCAGAAATCAGTAAAATAAAGAGAAGCTTCCTATGGTAACTATGGCTTCAAAGTCCACATTTTATTGATGTTAAGATGTACAGTTTTGCCATTCTGGCAGGCAGTGGCATGGGACAATCTAAGTGGCAGTCTGTTTACCTCTGCAGTCCATAAAAGACTGCTGTGCACCATACAGAGGCATCATAGCTGAGGAAATACGGTCGTGAGAAATCTGAGGTCGCCCTTTGAGTGGCATTCATTTCCCTCAGGCTGTAATCATTTCCACTTTCCATTCATGTCCTCATTCATCCTTTTCGCCAGCAGAGAAAATTACTCTCAAACAAAATCTCATTGTGAATATAAAAGTTTATCGAATTTCTTCTAGGGCCATTGATTTATTTTCTTAAAGACCCAGCTAACATCTTGTCTGTGTTGTATGACTATGAAATGAAAAGCTTTGTTTGATAAATATGTGTGAGGGGGCTAGCTAGGACTCTTAAAATACCACCGAGTGCGGGACAAGCCTGGTCTCCCTCCCTCCCTACCTAACTCGGAGGTTGCAGGGTGCCGTCAGGCCTAAGGTCAAAGATCAGACCTCCTCCCAAAGAGAGTGTGTTAGCTGACCCTTTAGTGTGGACGCCAGAGGTGCTCTTTAGTGTTTTTCTGATTGCAAAAAATAAGATAAACATTATAAAAATTCAAATCACCTCAAAGTAAAACATTAACCCCCTCTCCCCCCCAAGTCAGTCCTACTGCCCCTGCTTCCTGCTGTTAAATTTGATTTGTGGCCCGGCTGGTGTAGCTCATTGGTTGAACATCAACCTTTGTACCAGGAGGCTATGGTTCGATTCCCGGTCGGGGCACATTTCTTGGTTGTAGGCTTGATCCCTAGTAGGGGGCATGCAGGAGGCAGCCAATCAATATTCTCTCATCATTGATGTTTTTCTCCTCCTTCTTTGAAATCAGTAAGAATATTTATTTTTTTAACTTAGGTTTGTTTGAGACATGTTGCTATACACAATAAGCTTCTTTTTATTATTTACTATTTTCAGCAAAACTTCTAATAATTTTAATGTCCTAACATCTGTGTTCTTAATGATAAATAGGAAGGAAAGCTTATACTATCTCGGTTTAATCTTCCTGTGATCCTTTCACACATTTAGGTCTTCTCCAGGTAACCAGGCTCAGTTTTTTTTTAAGGGACATGTGCAGAGAGGGTGCCCAAACCAGAGACTGATGGGAGTAGAGGGGGAGCCGGGCTTTCCTTTGAGGGGACTGGCCGGGAATGTCAAGCAGGAAAGCTCCACAAGAGGCTAAAGCGGCAGAGGCAGGCCTTCCCGTGGCCCTGCTATAGACTGACTGTGTCCCTTCAAAGTTCATGGGTTGAAACCTAATCTCAATGCGATAGTTGGAGGTGAGGCCCTCTGGCGGGTGGAGCCCTCACAAATGGGTTAGTGCCCTCTTTAAAGAGGCCCCAGAAAGGCCCCTCATCTCTCCTACCTGTGAACACAGGGAAAACGACAGCTGCCTGGGAACTAGGAAGTGGGCCTCAATGGACGGCTTATCTGCTGACGCCTTGATCTTGGATGCCCCAGCCCCCAGCACTGGGAGAACTTAATGTCAGATGTTTATAAGTTACCCAGTCAGTGGTATTCTGTGTAGCAGCCCAAGCGGACTCAGTGCCTTAGATTCTTGAATCAAGTAAGAGTCAATATTTCTGCACTGATGGCCAGGCCTTGGCTTCATGGTTTCTTATATGCATTAATAGAGCAAACCCATTATTCTGTCCAAATCCTTCACAGCATGAGATTAAGTTATATGTAAATAGCTGAAAAGTAGTCAGTCCTCCACAATGTCCAGCATACTGTTTAGCTATTGTTCGTTAATTCTAAAATGATAAAGATTTTATACTTTCCTATTTCAAGGCACTGATAGACCTCAGTACATTTGTTTGTGCAAAGCTGAAAAATCTCCAAAAGAATCCATATGTGAGCTTTGTGCTCCGTTATTAAGTTCAGTAACTGAGAACATTTTTATAAACCTAACCCAAATGGTTCTTTTCAATTTACTTTATTTCCCTCTTATCGTCCCTAGCAAAGAGACAGTCATTCACCACAGCCCAGATGCCTCCTTATAATGAGGGTCACTGCCCTCGGTTTATTATCCGTCCTGTTAACAGCTACTGCGCTCTCCTTTGGCTCTGGCTTGTCTTTGCATCTAAATTTGTGTTAAACAGATACGTACCTTTTCCAAAATAACCTGCAGATCTTCAGCGCCTGTATAATGTGGATCTAAAATCAGAAATTTTATCTGCCCTGTAATCTCATTCCATGCGACTCCCAGTATCGTGTGGGCCAAAACTCCTCCCCCTGGAGAAGAGGAAATATGAAATATGAGAAGCATACATTAATGTCAACTTCCTTTTCAATTTTAAAAGATTGCTTTGCCTGTTAATTTATTCAACAGCAATAAATTTTCTAGCCTACATTGTAAAAGACCACAATGTCAAATACACTCTGGAAAGATAAAATTACATCTCCAAGATAGAAAAGATTCAATCATATCTATAATCAGAAGGCTTATGTTCCACTGCCATATCCATGGAATTACCTAAACTGGGTTTAGAAAGGGCCACAGAGGGTCTATTGGTAAACTCCTCCCAGCAGGCTGAAACCGGTTTTGCTCAATGGATAGAGCGTCGGCCTGGGGACTGAAAGGTCCCGGGTTCGATTCCAGTCAAGGGTATGTACCTTGGTTGCAGGCTCATCCCCAGTAGGGGGTGTGCAAGAGGCAGCTGATCGATGATTCTCTCTCATCGATGTTTCTGACTCTCTATTCCTCTCGGTAAAAAAATCAATAAAAATATATATTAAAAAAACAAACAAACAAAACTCCCACGAGAGAAACAGACACTGCTGTGTTCTACTCAGCAGAGGGTGTGCTGTCTCCAAGGAGACAGCCTCCACTCATTCAGTTCTTGCTATTCTGCTGAAGTCTGCCTTCCTCTCCTTCCTTCACGCCCATTTGAGCTTTTCCCTGCCATCACAGGATCCATCTTGTCCCTCACAGAATATGAATCTTTAGATTAACGAATCAGTCCTCTTGTTTTATGCATAAAGCCCAGATATTAAGCAATCTGCAGTAATGGAATCTGCAGTAGCGGGCCAAGTTAGTGACAGACCTGAGACTTAAGATGCTCAGGCCTCTTTTTCATGAAGCTTTCAGCTCCTTTAACAATATGCACACCTTTATCATTTATCTCCTTAGCATTTTCTTCTGGTTATTTTAACTTTTTCTATAACGTTCCTTCTGCCTTGCACATTTAAAAATCTCCAAAGGAATTTGGAGGTCAGTGTGTATGGTGTAAAAGCTCATTTTAAAGTGGTTTAAAATTACTGATTTTACGTGACAGTAAATACTTATACTAACGGCAAGTTTTTCATTCTCTCCACGCCACCTAGGAGCCCAGGATGTCCCAAACTCGTACCAATCATCACCGGAGTGCCTTCGCTCTGGAAGTGATTGGCCAGGGCCCGTCCTTGAGCGGCCATCTCCGAACCCTGACTGGAAAGAAACCGTTTTCTATCAGATGAATCATCTCTGACAAAGCCAATTTTGCTTTCTTTGGTTAAAAAATACACACAACCATAAAGCCCAGCCTGTGTGGCTCAGTGGTTGAGCGCCAACCCATGAATCTAGAAGTCACCAGTTGGATTCCTGGTCAGGACTGGATTCCCGGTGGGGGGCGTGTGGGAGGCAGCCAACTGAGAGTTCTCTCTCATGGATGTTTCTGTCTCTATCCCTTCCCCTTCCCCTCTCTCTCAATAAAAACATTAAAAAATAACACACAAAACCCCACCCATATGATTTTAAATGCAGCTAAGTGGTAAGGAACTGACTGAGCAAGTTAAAGCACTGTAACTTTTCTAAACATTTAAGGCCATTAGATACGCCAGGAAAGAAGCAAGACTACCCTGGTGCTTCATGTCTGAACTGCACAAAGGAGGTCTGGGTTTCTAACCTGAGATTGAAAGTGGTCACTTGGATACCCAGGGGGTCTTTTGGGTGGATTTATTTCAGGAGAACCAGTTTTAAATCCTGGGTGCTTGTCTTCATGCTGAGACTCTGAGTCTGTATTTCCTTATCTTAAATTGGGAGCTTAATATCTGCCCTGTCTACAGGACAGGAAGTCCAGGACTAAAACAGACAATGTCTGTGAAGCCAGTGTGAAAGGTAAAACATGTTTTCAAGTACAACATATTATTTTTATTATTTGAATTGATTTTAGAGAGCAGGGAGGGAGAGAGAGAGAGAGAGAGAGAGAGAGAGAGAGAGAGAGAGAGAGAGAGAGAGAGAAACATCCATTTGTTGTTCCACTTATTTATACATTCACTGGTGGTTTCTTGTATATGCCCTGACCAGGGATTGAACCCAGAACCTAAGTGTATCAGGACAACACTTCAACCAACTGAGCTATCCGGCCAGGGCAACAACATAATGTGTTTAGGGAATATTACAATGTTCTTACAATTTGTACTGTTGAGAAGACAAAGACGGCCAGATGAAGACTTTTTTGAATTGAGGTGTCAGGTGGTGTTAAACCTTAGCTCTTGCCTAGTAAGGAACTTAAGTTTTAATGTGCCAAAATCTCCACTTTTCAACTTTTAATCAGCTATACTTCACTACTTAGCCTATCATTTATTTGTTGGCACTGATTTCCACAGCCAATCCAGACTGCAATAGTGAAAGCAGATGTATTAGAGTACTTGGCTAAATGAGAATAAAGTTACTATATTTACAAGGTAGTGATAATAGAAAATGTATTTAAACATAAGCTCACAAAAGGAAGAAGCTAGTTATTGTCCCAGAAATCAATAGTATTGCCCTGGCTGGTTTCGCTCAGTGGATAGTGTCAGCCTGCAGACCAAAAAGTCCCAGGTTCTATTCCGGTTGAGGGCACATGCCCGGGCTGTGGGCTCAAAGCTCAGTAGGGGGCGTGCAAGGGGCAGCTAATCAATGATTCCCTCTCAGTATTGTTTTTCTCTCTCTCTACCTCTCCCTTCCTCTCTGAAATCAATAAAAAAATATTTTTAAAAAAAGAAACCAATAGTATTTAATTTAGATTTGCTCATAGCTTAATGTTGGGATTATGGTTAAGCTATACTGGTAAAAGTGAAATGACTATTCAGCACATAATTCCTTTATTAACATCTTAAGGAGAAAAAGTGCAAGAGGTAAACAAAAAGGTCAGTTGTAGATCAACACTTGATTTTCTCCTTTCAAGACTTTTTAAAAACTTGAGCACAAAAAACTTGATTTTTCTTTAACTACACTCAAAGTTGACATATATCCAAGTTTTTCTCCTTTCAGCTAAAATTAGGCCTCAACCATATAAGTATGTATTATATATCATAAACTCCAAAGTCTTCTGAAGATTAACTAAAAAAAAAAAAAAAAAAAAAAAAAAAAAATTAGAGTTAAAAAGTGATATTTACAAAATAATCAGACAATGTGGAAGAAGAGAAAGGAGTGAAAACAAATGTGGGGGAAAGACATAATTTTTCTGTTATTTTAATAAAACGATATGATGTCTTTACTTTCTCGGAGTGTCCTTACCTGACGAACAGTATTTTTGAAGTTATGCCAATCAGTTGGTTCAGTACCAGCTGTACCTCGATAGACCCAATCCACTGCCGTGATCCCACAAAGGTTGCTGGCTTGTCCCCGGCATCAACGAGAGCCTTTTTGTATTGAAAATACAAAGAAATCCATACACAAGACAGCTATTAAAGTTACACGTACGGCCTTTTCCCTGATTAGCAGGACACATTTTTCCTTCAAAACAGAAATCAGTCTGTACTATGAGTTAATAATAATTAATGGTACACTAAGGGCTACTGAAATGTACACGTGCTCGTCATGGAAAAGGGCATGCTCTGTACCTGCTGGATTTCTCTGTGTGTGGGAACGGGCCTCTCTGTGTACCCCTGGTGTTTGAACCAAGAGCAGATGGTCTGCAGCGACCGGTAGGCGCAGCCCCAGCCGTTGTCATCCATCCGATCCTGCATGTAATGATGGTAACCATACAGGCCCTGGACCACAGAAACCTGTATAAAGAGAATAGAGTCTGAGAGAGAGAAAACGTTTATGTAATAATCTACTAGAAAACCATCAAGAGGTACTGCTTGAGACTCTCAGTTTTGTATTTCCTCTTCTGCGATTCTATGCCTCACAGAGTAAGACTTTTAACTAGAAGTGTCTCAAGATTTCCTACAGAAGCACAATAAAGGAAATCAGATCACTGACATGCTGACTACAGGTGCATTTGTATGCAAGTAAGTGTGAGTGCCCAGCCGTGTCTCTATGGGAGCAGGTGGGACAGCTGTCCCAAGCGCACTCTGCTGGCCAGGCCTAGCAGTGGGCCCCTAACTCCTGTAGAGTCATATATTCATTTTTACTTAAGATTTCCTTACAGAGCACCTGGAGACTCAGCAGGTACTGAACAAATGCCACAACCGAATGGCCAATCGAGTTTCCTGCCGTGGGGATCTGAAGGTGCAGAGTGAATCGGGCAGAAAGAAGGAGGGTGTGAAGCTGAAACAATGCACACTGTGAGTAGCAACGAGGCAGTAGGAAAAGCTACAATAAGCAGCAACAATGAGGAAACAGCAGCTCCGAGGCTGAGAAAAGACAGAGTGGAGAGAAGGCACACAGTCGGGACAACAGCAGAGCGAGCAGCAGAGAGGTCACCACGGAGTCCGTGTGGGTCTGGGACTGAGGCAGCGGCTCTGTGCTGGGCGGCCAGCTGTGCAAACACTCCTATCTTGGACATCACAAGATCTTTTCTAATTAAAGGGACCTTCCCCTCGCTCCTTATTTCAGCAACTTCAGTGAAGATCTACGCTTTGCAAGCAGGTACATGCTGCACAGAAAAACACTGTAGGGTCTTAGTAGACTTCTGCTACAGCGCAGTTTGGATAGAATATGTCCTTAATTAGCATGATTTCTCAGGGTCAGAAGGGAAATAAAATTGGACAAGCTTATGAAGAAGTCGGGGGACGGGATTTCAGGCAGAGAAATGTAGTCCATGCTAGCTATTCCTAACCCTTTAGACCACTGTGAACTGCTGCTATCTGAAGCACTTGGTTATTAAAAGAAATGGATGATAAGTTACATTTTAGGGGTGACATACATTGTGAATCAATCCTTACAAACAAAAAAACGATTGACAATGGTGATCAGCTGACTCTCGTAAGGAATTATTAAACTCACCATACCAGTCTCCATGTTGGGTGGACTGAGATAAGCGTGTGGGTTTCTAATGTAACCATCTTTGTATGGTTCATCTGGAAAGTGATAAGCATTAGACCTTTTGAAATAAGGTCTGTCATGAGGCAGACTGAAGAGATCGTGTAACTCCTACAGGAAGTCAGAATCAAGAGGGAAAAACAGTTAAACGATTTAAATTTCTAGTAAATAAAGTCAAACTAAAGATACAAGATAGAAAATTATATATCAGTTGTGAAAATTATCAAATACACTTATGATTTAATTCTCTAAGGTCAAAGAGTGTGAGACAACTAAAACCAAACAAGATTTATTTTTGCTTAGCTATGTATGTGGGTAGAAACTGAGAGAGAACACAGAAAAATGAAAATAATTTGTGAAATGTGAGAACACTGAGATCATTTAACATTAACTACCTGTTGTAACACAGTCTGTTAAATTACATCCAGGATAAAGACTGGTTTTGAAACAGCCTTGTGAGTAAATTATAACTAACAATGATGTACTTCTTTTAAAAAGCCATGCTTAGAGAACTTAACAAATATAAGGGGTAGTGATTAAATTTCAGAGTAGAAATTGGTGGTTATGAAACCAACCTATACGGCACTGAGCTAAAAATACACGTTTAAAATGAAAAACATTCCCATTATAAAAATGTGTAACAGTTACTTTGAAAAGTTGGACATTCTCTTCCTCACAGCTTCTGTGCGCTCTGGCAGGGTGAGCGGATCATTAGCTCGGGGAGCTGTGGCCTCTACATATCACTTCCCCTAGCCCAGAGGTGGGCAGAGGGCTCCGTCTCTCAGGGACACGAGAGGGCATCTCAGCAAGAGACTCTGATGTGGCCGGACAAGGCCACACATAAGAGATGCGTTCCCTGAAGCCGGCCATTTTGTCAGTAAGCCTCATGGCTTTGAGTGCTGATCGCGTTTTCTTCAAAGGCCTCTAATAAGACAAAAGAGGTACTGGGACTGAGGCAGCGGCTCTGTGCTGGGGCGTGGGGGTGGGGCGGGGTGGAGTGTTACTGTCACTCCTAACTAGGGTCAGCATGGATCCTGACTGCCCTCCCCTAACTGTAATCTCTCACAATCCTGGGAGGAATGAAAGGGAAAGGAATTTATTAACACTCATCAGATTCTCTAAGGATGGAAGCACATTTCAATTCTTCATTTCATTACGGAAAACTGAATAGTTTCATAGGACATATGAACCACACTCAGCATATAAAATTCAAATGTTACATATGGGTTTCACATACTTTTTCACTCGAAATACTTAAAAAAAAGTTTCATGAGAACAGAAATGAAATAATATGTAAAATGAACACTTGGGCTCCACACTTTAAGATTACTAGTAAATCGTAATATAACTTGTTTTTTTAGAAGTATGTAATTAACTATGAAATGGACGACAGCCTGATTTTTTCCAAGAGTACCTGGCTCGGTCTCACCTTTCTGTAGGCCTGCAGCTGCCCGTCCGGAATTCCCGATGGATATGAAACTGTTACAAGGTTTTTCCTCCCCGGTAATAAAAAGTGCAGCGGCTCAGGGACCACAATGGAGGTTCCTTTCATGTATTTCAAAATGCACTTTTCCATATCAGCCAGCTGACTATGAACTGCATCCACTAGAAGTTTACGAACCCTGTGGGGAAAATATACAAGTGCATTAACAGAAGTTACAGTGGCTCTGATAAATGATAAATGAGTGTGGAATTAATACATCCCTAATGTGGTACCAAAACCCCCACTGGACTGGGCCAGGTTAATTAGAGGAAGTCTAACTTATAAAAGGTTAAATAAACTCTTGTTTCTTCTGTGTAAAGGGAAAACCTTATACTACATGTTACAGACAACCATATTTCCTCCAAATACTTAATTACCAGATGTCTCTTACTGAAAAACAGGGAGGAAGTCACACTGAAAACTTCAACCACACCCTGGATGTGCCTACATGAGACCTGAAAGTGGCCTCTGTCACGTTGGGGCAGGGTCCTCAATGACACGGGGCAGGAGCACTCTGGAATACCTACTTCCCCCAGGCTTCTTCGGGGGCAACAGACACAACGGCATCCACCGGCAACGTCATGGTGACGTAGTGGTGTCCCCCGATTTCTCTCTCAATGACGGGGGTCACCGCGGTCTGGGAGGTGGACATCTCCAACATGAGATCTATGTTTACCACCTGATGCTGTAAAGACAAATAGTCACAGTCAGCTTACAGCACGGTGAACACTAACCAAAAAAGGGCTAAGCAAAAGGACTTTTTAAGGACCGAAGCTACAGTAAGTCATTTAAACGTTCAAATCTTAACAAAAAATGGTTCTCTGCTTCAAAATAGCCTGAGGAGATGTGGCGGGTGCGTGGGAAGTAAAGAGGACGTCAGATTGACTGTGTGCTGATAGACATGAGAGCTGGTATGGGTTCACCAGGGTTCATTATTCTCTAGACTTAATTTAAAAAAAGGCAATGAACAAGACACAATAACCACACACTGAAGGAACTTTTAAACTATGGATGCCTGCTCTAAAGACATGGAGAACTATAAACAGATATTGAATTCTATTACCAGGATTGGTTCTGACTGGCATGGAAGGCGAATTCTGAAAAATACCATTTGTATATTGAACAAATGTAGAAAAACACTGAGGCTACTGGAAGCTGGGTTTCTCACAGGGAAAAGGTTAGGAACTGTGTGAGGCTGAAACAGAACTGGAGGAATAGACATGACTTACACAGATAAATATGAGTGTCTGTGTGAATATGAATAGTATGGGTTGTACATGTGCATGCTCCTCGGAGGAATGGCTGACTCCTGAGTTGGATCAGGGAGAGCACACGATGTGCCTGAACAGCTTGTGGAAGAAGGTAGGAAAAATAGTGTCAAAAACCGCTGGCGCTCGCTTGAAGAAGTTTCTATTGGTCAAATCTTGGAAAATGAGCCTCAAATAACTAATAACAGTAACAGATGATAACTCATTGCATAAAATAAGAATCCATGCTTCTGTGCAGATAACCCATAAATAAGGAAAAGGAAAACTCTCCTCATAGTCTTCCTGTCATCTAATACATATAACATTTGGATATGAAATGATAGAAAAAGCGCCACTTTGCAACTATCAGCTTAATGTTGGATTCTGGCAAAAAAGATCAGCTGATGCTAGAAGAGGTAGCATTTGATGAGGAAGAGGACATATATCGATACATAGTCTTGAATTATCTTCTCACGAGCTACTTCCTAATTATAAGGGGAAAAATAGTGCCTTCACAGTGGAGAAAAGTGGCAGATGCCACATTAAGTGGTTGAGGTTACTATCACCAACACCAGGGTAGCACATACCTCTTCAATCTGGTGTGCTAAGAAGAGCACAATATTATCTCTGTGGTATTCCCTCCAACAATGACAACCTGCATTTAATCAGGAGGAAGACTAAAACAGTCTACAAAATAGCTGACCAGCCCTAACCGGTTTGGCTCAGTGGATAGAGTGTCGGCCTGCAGACTGAAGGGACCCAGGTTCAATTCCGGTCAAGAGCAAGTACCTTGGATGCAGGCATATCCGCAGTAGGGGGTGTGCAGGAGGCAGCTGATCAATGTTCTCTCTCATCGATGTTTCTAACTCTCTGTTCCTCTCCCTTCCTCTCTGTAAAAAATTAATAAAATATAATTTAAAAAAATAGCTGACCAGTACTCCTCAAAATGTCCAGCTCCAAATATCGGTAATTCTCAAATAATTACTTACAGCCCACGATTTCTGTGTACACTTCAGATGGGTAAAACCAACAGCTCATGTAGACACCTCACTGGCATTTGAAACATGACCCAAACCAACCTCAACTTCCATTTTCACTCAAGCAAGAAATGGTCATCCCATATCCAGTTAGTTTCCGAGTGTAATCCATGTTATCCCCCAGATATCTCTCCTAGGCTTTCCCTCCTCTCTATTGCCTTAGCTGCTAGTGTAGTTCGGTTTCTCCTGAAGTGTCCCCGGCCCACCTCACCGACCTCAGTCCACCCTATTTTCCTCTACCAGTCTGGAGAAACAGGACAGTAAATTAATTTCACACAACTTCCTGCCTTGCACAAGTAGCTCCATTTTTTAAAAAATCTCCAATATCACGCAAAGTTTGTAGCACATGGCAGGCGGGTAGTCATTAGTATAGGTTCAAAAATCAACAGAACTAAGAACAGTATGAAGAAAAGTAAATTATCTAGTATCTCACATGGCATAATGTGTTACTGTCATGTTTCAAAATGAGTCCTTTTTATTTACTTTTAAATAATTTGTAAATGTGTTTAAGCTGTTTTGTTTTTGTGGGAATAAAGAAAACATTCAAAAGAGCTGAAGAGAACTATTATAATGGAACCAAAGTTTAGATATGAAAGAAGAGATATAATGCCTAGCATGTCATTTATCTTTTAAATAATTTCTAAGATCTCAACTCCAAATTCAAGGATTTAAAATGTTTACCACTAGGAAGGCAGATGATTTGCTTACCACATCTGGTAGCTTTTTGTCTTTCTTCCTCATGAATTTTCGTTTTGTATCTTCTTCCTGTTCAAATCTAAGTGTTTAACACACAAAGATGTTTAGAATATGAAATGACATTTTGGAAACATTCCTAGCAATCTTCAACCATACTCACTGGACGAAGCGCAGCAGGGTCTTACAAGCAGAGCTGTCCGTCAGTTCTCCTGGGATGGTGTTTGTGTCACTGTTAGGCCACACGTACACCGAGCTGTGGCGGATTCTGAACACCAGTGCATTCGAGGACAGCTTGGCTGACAGGTCACACAACACATGTTTTAGTGCCTTCTGGACAAAAATTTCTAAATTAAAAGAACGTAAATAGAAGTTAATGAGAAAAAGTTTTACACTTTTCAACATGAATGCTTCCAAACACACAAAAGTAGAAATCAAATTGGCTCCCAAATGTCCATTCCCCAGATTATTTCAATAATTATACAAAATTGTTGCCTTTCTTTTCAAAAAACTGAGGTAAAATTTACAGGCCATAAGATTCGTTCTTAGAATGAGTACAATTCAGGTGCTTTTAGTGGATTCACAAGGTTTTACAACCACCACTCTCTAATCCACAAGATCTTGATGACCCCAAAAGAAACTCTGTACCTACCAGCAGTCATTCCTCATCCCCCCCTACACTTACTAACGACAACTGCTAATCTATTTTTCGTCTTTACAGGTTTGTCTATTTTGGACACTTCATATAAGTGGACTCATGTATTACATGGCCTTTTGTGTCTGGCTTCTTCCACTCAGTACAACAGTGTTAAGTTTCATCTATGAAGCTCATCTGTTTTGAATTTGTACAGAGGAGTCCCGTTGGTGGTGGTGTTGGAACACGTTGTCTTAAGTTTAAATCTAAGTTACATAACTTACTAACTACATGGTCTTGGACAATACATCCTACCTCCCGCACAGTTTCATGGGCAAACTGGTGAGAATCTCGGTCTAGGTCATCATCAAGTTTAGAGTGAAAAAGGAGAGCTTTTTGGCTGACCTACCATTCGCAGTGGCTAGCTGGAAAGCTAGGTCAAGGCCTCCTCTGATTCTGAAGAGTATATCCACCGTCTCTGAAATCACCTGAGGCAGATGAAGCATTGTGAAACAAACAAACTCATCCTTATATAAACCCAAATCTGAATTTAAGGCCTTCATCAACCTTGTCTTTGCAAATCATTTCACGGATTCTTCTTTTTATGAAGAAAAAGAAAACGGAACAACCTAAATTCTAAAGCAGGGGTTCTCAACTTTTGTCCCACACCAGAATCACCTGAGGAACTTAAACTGATTAATTGGTCTGGGGAGGGTCTGGGCATAAGAATATTTGAAAAGCTCCCCGCACCAGTGATTCTCGTGTGAAAAAGCTGAGGACCACTGCTTTAAGACAAATTTCTACTTCTTTTCCTTTTCTTTTCTCCAATTGTGCCACTGAGTTATAACTCAGGGTGTGTCTTTACACACTGGGCTTAAAGCTCACGGCTTTTGTTTTAATATTGCACTTCTTCAACCCAGTTATCACAACGCATCGCAAGCCTGTTTCACAAGGCCAGGATGCAGATAGCTCGGCTAGTATCGAGTGCTGAGAGACCACGTTTCTACATGATAGTCAACAAGGGGCTGAAGGATGACAGGAAAACACCAATGGTAAAGAACAAGTTTAAGAAAGGAACAAAAACACTGAACTTGATATAATAATACTTGGTGGTCAAGATGATGAGAGGAAACTAAGGCATCACTAATGGTGGGAGTACGGGTGAGAACGCTTCCTAAGTCAATGTGGCAATAAGAACCAACATTCATGGAGCAGTGAGCCTGCATTGAGAAATTTAGTCTGAGGAAATCTGCAAAACAAAGATTCAGGTATAAGGATGTTAACCTAAATGTCAACAATGGCAGGCGGGTTAAAAAATTATGAATATTATACAGCCATGAAAAAAAAAATCATGCTTTAGAAGAATATTTCAGAGCATAGGTAAATACTTGCAACTTATAAAGGGGAAAAAGCACTTGTGAAGTGGAATCTACTACCAGTTCTTAATCTGGGTCCATATGCTGAGCTTAGGTAGCTGAAGATTTATGACCAATGACATGTGCCATTTTGTTGGGGAGAAGAGGAGGAGAATCTCGGGGAAGAGGTTTCAAAGAGTTCATCAGAGTCTCAAAACATTTCCCAATCAGGCTGACAAACCACACTACGTAGTCAAGAGTCCTAGTTTGAAATAAATGAATAAGTACAAACATTTACAGAGCTCTTAAAAATGTAAATGGCACGGTGCTGAATGATTGGACATATGTTAACTCCGATCCTCAGAAGATGAAGTAGGTACCATTACTATTCTTGTCATTTACAAACCTCTTATCACACTTTAAAAAGAACAACTGCTTTTATTTATTTCATAAACTGTAACCTGTTGAAAAGTCATAACCTTTCCCCCTATTCTACTTCTGGGAATTTATTCTAAGAAAATCATAAAGGAAGTTCAACGCAAATTTAGCTTCAAGGTTGTCTACTTATCATACTCTTGTTCATTATAGCAACGCTCCCCCCCCACCAAAAAAAAAAAAAACCCACCTAAATAACTATCAATAAGAGGCTTGTTAAATAAAGAACAACACTGCCCTACAAAACACGACGTACCCATTTGAGCAAAAAAAACGTTTAATGACAAAGAAAGACACTGAAGGAGATAAAAGTGAAAAAGACAGGCTTGAGCAAATTTAACTCGGTGACTTACTGTATGATTTTGCACAATTGAACTAACGACTCAAGACTTCGGTAAGACTGGAAAATTCTACAACTTCATGGGATGGCTGCGAAGATTCCATAAAGGGTTACCTGTGAAAGCACTAGATGCTCCCTAGACTTCTGAAGAACTATGATGTAAGCCGAGATCTGCAGGATGGGCAGGAATGAGTATGAGCAATTCCAAAGGAGAGATGGGGGTAGGGGTAGCGGGGCGCGGCCCAGGTTGGGGAAGGCCTGCTTAGAGGACCAGGTAAGAGACTGGGCAGGCGGTCAGACGATGGTGACAAGGACAAGGATGGCAAGAGTCCAGAGTGAGAATGGACAGCCATGGAGATGGGACTCCATAGAGCTTCCTTACTGTTCAGGAGCTGAGAAAAGGGAGATAGAGGTCAGGGACGCCATCCAGGCTTTTGGATGCAGGACAGGGTGGCACAGGTAACGGAGTGGGGTCCCTGGAGGGAGAGCGGGCGTGGGGAGAGAGAGGTGAGCTGGAAATTCGTCCCCTGAGAACCTGCTGAGGTTGAGAAACACGAGCTATCCACGTGCAGCTGTGGTCAGCAGACGGAATAAAAGGAACTCGGAATAAAGGGCTAAGCTGGAGACACACATCTGGGAGGAAGCGCGGGGGTTGGAGAAGCGGGTCCCAGACGGACACCGCCACCTGCAGAACCAGGGGCAGCAGGACCCGGAGGAATCACACGCGGGGGGAACCGGAAGTGTCACATCCCTGTTTCTAAGGGAAGCGAGGATGTGAAGAAAGTTAGTCATCTTTCCAAGATGCAATCCTTCTTGGAAACCTTCAAAAACGCCGAAGAATCCGTCGTCCTCCCAAAATGCATTCGCAGGGAGGAGGCGCCGGAAGCGCGGGTCCAAACCCGGCCGATCTAGGGGAAAAGGTCCTTCCGGCCCCAGCGGGGAGGCCGAGGACCCGGCAGGGCGGCCCGAGCCACGGAGTTCCCCGCAGCTGCCATCGCGGGCCCCGGCGGGACTGGCTCCTCCATGGGCTGCGGGGCCGCAGGCGTGGCGGCCACCGAGGTCCCAGGGGTCGGAGGCGAGCAGAGGTACTCACCATGGCTGCGACGTGGCGGTGACGGAGGCGCCGACGACCGCCCGGAGCCTCAGGAGGAGGCTGGTCCGGAAGTGTCGTTATCGAGGGGCGGGGCCTCGGAAGGAGGACTACAACTCCCAGCACGCCCCGCGGCATGCGTCCAAGGGTGTACCATTCCACAGTTCCCGGAGGATAGATAATGGGGCGGAAAGCTGAAGTCTTGTTGCAGTTCATAGTGCAACAAAGCGTATTAAAACCTAAAAGGATACTCTTTATTGGTTGAGTTGTCCGTGTCCCAACCCATGCCTAAGTCTTTCCGCGTGTTGCTCAATGAGGGTTCGAAGTCTCTATGTGTCCCCCTCAGCGTCCTTGGAATGGATTCTCCCGTCCCCCAGGCAACGCGTCACAATAAACACCTGCAGTTCGCCCAGCGCGCTGCTCAGCGCGGCGAGGCGAGGTCTCGGCGGCGATCGCGTGCTTCCCAGGCGGCTCGCAGCCCCGGGCTCTCCCGCAGCTGAGCCGATCTGGTCTGGGTGGTCGGACTGAGTGTCCTTCTGAGAGGTGACTTGGTCCTCGCAGCCGCCAGGTGTGGGCCTTTAGATACCCACCTACTCTGAGTCTCCGTGGGAAACCTTTCCCCTCCTCACGTTAGCCTGAAGTTTCAGCCCCTCCTGCACCCACTCCCCACCCTCTCCCGCAACTCCCCACCCTCTGCTACCCCCTCCACCACCCACTCCCCACTCCCCACCCCCAGGCACCTTTCTCCATCCTTTCAGAGAGAGCTTGGCACGACCTGCTTGTGTTATACTTATGTTCAGCGGAGCTCTCTGGCGCAGCATCTATGCCTTTTAAAAATCTCGGTTTTCTGAGCTCCTATCGAAGAGCCTTACCCAGAAGAGGGGTTTGTAATGAATTTGCTAAATAAACGAATAAAGGATTTTGTAAATGTTGCTCAAGAAGAGTTAAGTCGTGGAAAGACTCACTGCAGGAACTTCTGTTTTCCCTCTGTTGTACCAGGTGCTGTGCGAACACTGGGAATTCTATATATTAAAACCCTAATATGCAAATTGACCGAACAGAGGAATGACCGGTTGCTATGATTGCACACTGACCACGAGGGGAGTAGATGCTCAATGTAGCTGCCCCCTGGTGGTCAGTGTGCTCCCACAGGGAGCACTGCTTAGCCAGAAGCTGGGTTCAAAGCTGGCAAGCGCAACAGTGGTGGCTGGAGCCTCTCCTGCTTCCACTGCAGGCTGTAGGGAGTGAGGGATCCTGGACTGTGAGAGGAATGTCCACCTGCCGGCCTACGGGCCTAAGCCGGCAGGCGGACACCTCCCCTCACCCTCCAGGAGTCCCAGGCTGTGAGAGGGCGAGGGCCTGGCTGAGGGAACCCCCTCTGAGTGCATGAATCTGGTGCACCAGACTTCTAGTATTGTGATAAAAACCAAGCTCAGACCTTGATTCCTGCCTCTGTAGAGCCAACAAGTGTGTGTGGTAAGACAATTGTTAAAGGATCCCTACACGTGGATGTAAAATGATAACCCATTAGGAACTATGATGCGGGCATGGGAAGAGAAGCACACGTGGCTGCGATAGAGGGAATTACAGCGATGAATGAACTAAGTAGTTCGAAGGTTCAGTGTTAATTGCGGGAATAAAAGGGTTTGGCATGGTGAAGTACTAGTAACCTGCCTGAAGTGTGGATTTTTGTTTGTTTTGTTGTTCTTTGTTTTTATCTTGGTTAGAAATTTGTTCTCTCCCCCCCTCTCTCCCGTCCCCCCATGAAATTTGGAAAAAAAACGCAGGACCTAGAGGGTAATACGTGTATGTGCTGTGCAATCTGAAAAACGGAGTTCTAATTTTCAGTACGAGGGACAGTGCAGTACCCTTAAGTCAGTTGATATAAACCAGTGGTAGGCATACAGCGGCTCGAGAGCCACATGTGGCTCTTTGGCCCCTTGAGAGTGGCTCTTCCACAGAATACCACGTGTGGGCGCACACATACAGTGCAATTGAAACCTCGTGGCCCACGCGCAGAAGTCGGTAATCGGCCTGGGCGAGTCTGTTTTGAAGAAGTGGAAGTGATGGTCACATGTGGCTGGTGAGCCACGGTTTGCCAACCCCTGACCCCAACCGAAAACACCTTCCCTAGTGAATTATGCCTTTTAAATCTAGTTTGCACTCAAAGGAAGGATGTGTTGTTTGCACAGTGTTCATACCTCACTAGAAATTATTACAGTCTTATTTTTATCATTTACAGAAGCTGACTGGCAATGCAACAAGGCCATCAGATACACGTTGTAATTTATGGATATTTCACCTGGAAAGGAAAAGGGAGGGCTTTTGAATACCACCAGCCTTCGCCCCACACAATAGGTTCTTTCCCCACTTAGATTGGGCCTACTGCTTTGTAGAGAACATCCACTTTCAGACTGAAGGTCATTGAGACTGAAATTTAGTGATCACTGTTTTCCTGAACATTCCCTCCTGTACATGTCGTTGCAGGGTAGGCTTGAGCTGTCAAAGAAGTAGCCCAAAGGAACCTTTTGAGGTTACGGATACAGGCAACGCCTCCAGGAGACGCCACAATGCCTGGCGAAGGCGGGAAATCGGATATGGAGAGGATTGGCCTCTTCAGTGAGATGGAATATATAACTGTTGGTGACAAATATGTGTCACCATTTGATCGTAAGTAGACTTGGTTTTCTCTACAGCCTAAGTGTGGGCATTTTCCGTATGGAGATTTGGTTAAATGACATTTAAATTTACTTGTTTATCCAGAGAAACACGAACACATCCATTTGTTATTCCATTTATTCACGCATTTTATTGATGGATTCTTGTATGTGCCCTGACCTGCCATTGAACCTGTAACCTTGGCATATTGGGATGATGCCCTAACCAACTTAGCTACCCTGGTTAGGGCCCAAATGATATTTTTAAAATTAGTTCTAAAGTTGAATAAACCCGAGAAATTGCAATAGAGTTAAGAGAATTTCATTTTTTTTGCACTACCCTGTCTTTAAGTATTCTCCTTGTAAGTAATTTTGTTTCTTTCCAAGAGTTCATGGCAGTTTTCTCCAGGATATGTTGGTTTTAGCCTTTTCCCCTTAAATGGGACAGTCTACTATGCAAATAGTGTTTACATTTGTATTTGAAAAGGCCATCTATTGTTCCTTCTTGAAAAATAAAATGCTAAATGAGTAGCCCGAGGATTTTTTTTTTTTTTAGAAGAGTTATAAATAAGAGCTAAAGTAAATAACCATTTAAAATGTCTGTTAAATTTTTGGCTATTAAATGACCTCTAAGTGGCAATAAAAAAGAATACATTGATATGAAACATCTACCAAGGTATGTTATTAAATACAATAGAAATTAAGGTGCAGAATAGTGTATATGGTATGCTGAACGCTAAAAATAGAGAGGAAAATATATGAAAATATGTATTGGAACATGCCCAATACTTACTTCTTTGGGAAACACATTTTTAAAAAATATATATTTTATTGATTTTTAACAGAGAGGAAGAGAGAGGGATAGAGAGTTAGAAACATCGATGAGAGAGAATCATTGATCAGCTGCCTCTTGCACCTCCTACTGGGGATGTGCCTGCAACCAAGGTACATGCCCTTGACCAGACTTGAACCTGGGACCTTTCAGTTTGCAGGCCCACACACTATCCACTGAGCCAAACCGGTTTCTGCGGGAAACAAATTTAATATCATGATTGCCTGTGGGAGAGGAACTGAGTGGCTAAGAGTGGGGGAAGATTTATTGTACAAATATTTATACTATTGCATTTGGAACGATGTGAATATATTACTTTTCAAAAATGTAAGGTAAAATATCAGTAATACAAATTCACATTGAAATAACTAGTTGATTTAAGGATTGTTTGCACTTCAAAAAATACTTTACATCATGAAAGGACTTCTATAATTAATCCAAATTATAAAAGAAGTTTCAAATATTTATAAAAAGTCTTTCAAGAAATTACAGGGTTACTGTTTATTTAATTTGTTCTAATGATGGACATTTGAACTATTTCTTGTTGTTTTTTAAAAATACATGTTTTTATTGATTTCAGAGGGGGAGGGAGAGGGAGAGAGAGAGAAACATCAATGAAGAGAGAGAATCATTGATTGGCTGCCTTATACTGAGGATTGAGTCTACAACCTGATGCTCTATCCACTGAGCTAAACCAACTAGGCCAGAACTGTTTCTCAGTTTTGATTATTATGATTGAATTGCTATGAACATTTCGGTTTATGTCTTTTAGTGTATAATGGCACTCATGCGTCTTGAGTATATACCCAGGATGGAAATTGCTTCAGTGTGAGTGTGGAACATTCTCCACCTTAACCTACTCTCTCTCTCTCTCTCTCTCTCTCTCTCTCTCTCTCTCTCTCTCACACACACACACACACACACACACACACACACTCATACACACCACTCTCTCTCTCTCTCTCTCTCTCTCTCTCTCTCTCTCTCACACACACACACACACACACACACACACACACACACACTCTCATACACACACACACACACACACACACACACACAGTTATTGACATTTCACACATACTGTTTCTCAGTTATGTAGATGGAAAGCATTGGATTAGATAATCTCTAACGTCTCTTCCGGTTCTGAAATTCACAGTCTACAACGTAACCCTCTTAGGTCTTATTGTCTACACAGCCTTTCACACAGACTTTCAGTGGACATTTGAAACCAGTTTTAGGCCTCAAGACTTATTGGCCCATGTCACATTTTGAAACTTTTCTTTTGTTATTTTTCATGTTCTTTTATTACCAGTGAGCTCAAAATCACCATCTTCCTAATGTATTTTTAAAGGGCCATTTAATGAAGCTGCAAGCAAAAATAAACAGATGCTACCTGGGGGATCCAAAGAAATGTCAGACCTCCAGCCAGGCTACTTTGAGCCCCGTTTTGTAAGGATTTTTGAAGGTGAAGGTTACGCAAATATGAATCAAATGAGAAGAAAGCGTATGATGGAAGAATCCAAAAAAAATATAGGCAAAGCTTTCCTCCCTAGTAGCGGAGACAAAAAGTCGTAAGTGTTTGGGGGAAAACTCTTGAATACATCTGCAACTTTCCTCTATCTGAAGTTAAGAGTTTGTTTTTCCATAGGACTTACATATATATGATTCACTTTAATATCTCTATATATTATATATACAATTGATTTTTTTTACAGAGAGGAAGGGAGAGGGAAAGAGTGTTAGAAATATCAATGAGAGAGAAACATCAACCAGATGCCTCTTGTACACCTCCAACTGGGAATGTGCCCGCAACCAAGGTACATGCCCTTGACCGGAATGGAACCCGGGACCTTTCAGTCCGCTCTATCCACTGAGCCAAACCGGTTAGGGCTATGATTCACTTTTTATAGTATGATCCTTTGGTTATTTTGTCTTAACTGGGGATAGTTATACTGGAAGATTTAAGTTGGCAGGTATTTTTTGCTAAATTGATTGTCTTTATCACATTAAGTTTGGGATTATTTATGTTACTGTCCTCTATTAGTTTATTTAATAAAGGCCAATTAAATAATGAAAATAAAGTTGGAGATGTACAAGAGGCAGCTGGTTGATGTTTCTGCACATAGTCAGGGAAAAATATCACCTTGGGCCATCATATCTGTGCCCTGGCTGTTTTTTCTATTTTTAAAAAACTTTTACAAAGTATTGATAAAAAAAGTGAAATTAGGAGAAGCCTTTTTTTTTTTTTTAATAAAGAAGTTAAATCATCAAAGATATGTTAAGAATCCTTTACATGTAATATGGTTATTTTACCCTTTAAATAACTTTTTCCTATTTTTAAGTGTTCCCCCCATGAATGTTGATCTCTTGTGGTTTTAATTGGAATTGCTGCCTTGATCCATTAGATTATAACTGCGATTTTCCACCTTTTTCATCTTATGGCAAACATAAACTAATTACTAAAATTCTGCAAACAGAAAAAAGTATTATATTTTATGCCAGTTTGACAAAAATAAATAGGTATAATTTTTTGTGTTAATTCTCACCTGAGGATAGTTTCCCCATCGATTTTAGAGACAGATACAGGGAGGGGGAGGGAGAAACATGGATGTGAGAGAGACACGTGGATTGGTTGCTTCCGGCATGCCCCCCTCTCCTTGTCACCTGCTACTGGGAATTGACCTGCAACCTAGGTATGTGCTCTTGACCAGGAATCGAACCCAGATCTTTCTGTGCACAGGCTGAGGGACACTGGTCAGGGCAAAATAGGTATAATATTGATTCATTCACACTGGATGGCTATTATTGTGTTGGCCAAACGTCTATTTTTTAATTTGACAATCTGAGGGAAAAGAAGTCAGTGTCCCTGTCTAAGTAGTCAGATTGTATATTTTAGTGCTAAATACAGCACACCACTTGAAAATTGCTAGATTATAATATTCATTTGTCAGTCAAAAAATAACATTTTTGCAGTTAGAATAATTTTTCTTTTTAAATCTCCGAAATAGGAGAAAAAAATCTGTAATTTAGTGGATACAGAAAGTTTTCAAAAAGAGAGATTGGTAGTAGAAATAAGAAGCCGTTATACTGGTACTTACCACCAAATTATGGGACCACAGGCATTTAATAAATCTTAAATGTACTGACATTTATTGCTTCATTAATAAATTGAATTCTACTTAGATTGTGTCTGTGGATAACTGACCTTTTATCTGCAATGTCATTGATTTGTCTCCTTATATTTTATTTTATGACATATATATTCAGAAGTATCAATTAATAAAAATGAGTATTTTCTCCTAATGGAACCTTTATTGGTAGGTCAGAGATAATATCAGTAACCAATATTGATGTCTTTCTAGACTTAAAAATTTTTAATTCAAATGTATAACCAGTGTCAAGTTTTGATGATGATAAGGTTTCATTGGTCTTGGATGCCATTTACTGATTATTAAAAATTGTTTACTTCATTGATAACTTGGAAAGTAGAGGCTATGACTGTTGCTAACATTAGTTATCTTATTGTGAAAATTTTATTAAAGTTAATATTTGTTAAAATAAGGAATTGGGTGGTAAATAGCTTAATGATTAAATATATATTGTGGGTCCAGAAAATTTAACATCAAAATTTAAAAAATTTGTTAATTTTTTTCTATAATAATTAGTATGAGCCCAAAAGAAGAAAATTAGCAAAATGTCATGAGATTCATTATGCCATCAGCAGCAGAAACAATATTCATATGTTTTGAAAGTATAGTTTCCAGTGAGTGGATGGTCAGAAGTTGGCCATTTATTAGCTACTTTGTCATAGAATACCTAACCTCACCTCAACACACCAGAAAGTCTATTTATTATTATGGTTAATGAGGTTAATAGAAAGTATTTTAACTTCCTAGAGGTTATAAATTTTGTTTATGTGAACATTTAAAATCAGCATAGCCGAAACCGGTTTGGCTCAGTGGATAGAGCGTCTGCCTGCTGACTGAGAGGTCCCGGGTTTGATTCTGGTCAAGGGCATGTACCTTGGTTGCAGGCACATCCCCAAGTAGGGGGTGTGCAAGAGACAGCTGATCGATGATTCTCTCTCATCGATGTTTCTAACTCTCTAGCCCTCTCGCTCCCTTCCTCTGTAAAAATCAATAAAATATATTAAAAAAATAAAATCAGCATAAACAATAAAAAATTCATCTCAAAATTTGTCTGAAACATAGAGAAAATTGGCTTAGGAACTATAATAAAAGTTTTTTTTTTCTTATCAAAGTTAAGCAAGTCAATTCCATTGCATAGGTTTTGCTCCTTTTTCAATAATTTTTACACATTGTGCTAAACTATATATAACATTCAATTGGCCACCTAATTAACCTGCTCTGTGTTTTTTGTTTTGTTTTTTTTTGACTGTAAGATGTGGAGTAGGAAGCTACTACGGAACCATAGGTGGCCCAATCCCATTTTTCAGTGCACAGGCTAAACCCAGAGAAAAGTATGAGGCACCTGGGAAGAATTTATACACAAGCCCCGGAAAGAAAGGAACTGGATATGGGTAAGATATAAATGATATAAAAGATTATATCATTTGTGTTGAAAAAAACGGTAAAATTTAAAATTCCTGAACTTTGAAGTCACCTTTACTTATTTTCTTTCCTTAGCTATGCCAATGTTACGATAGGTAAACAGTTCACACACTCTGCTGATGCCTATGATGCAGCAAAATTAAATTATAAGGTAAAATAATCTACTTCAGCTTTTTTTTCAACCTTTCTCATTTAGATGTCTTAGAGAATTCACTTGGGATCTAATGATGGTTTGTTTTGTTTTCCATGTTTGTATTACTTGGGCAATGGCAGGCAGGCTGATGTTTATGAATTGTGATAGTTTTACATTTCATTTTAAAAAAATTGTCTACAGTTTTACATATGTCCCCTCCTCCCCCCCAGCCATTCCCCCACCGCCCCAGTATCTGTGTCCATTGGATATGCTATATGTATGCAGACAAGTCCTTCGGTTGCTCTCTAACTCCCCACTCCCCCCACCCCCACCCTGCCATTTGTCTCTGGATCTATTCTTGTTCATCAGTTTATGTTGATCATTATATCCTACAAATGAGTGAGATCATGTGATATTTATCTTTCTCCAGTTGGCTTATTTCACTTATTATAGCATAACACTCTCCAGTTCCATCCATACTGTTGCAAATGGTAAAAGTTCCTTCTTTTTTATAGCGGTGTAGCATTCCATTGTGTAGATGTACCACCGTCTTCTAATCCACTCATCTGCTGATGGGCACTTAGGCCGTTCCCAAACCTTAGCTATGGTGAATTGTGCTGCTATGAACATAGGGGTGCATATGTCCTTTCTGACAGGTGTTTCTGGTGTCTTGGGATATAGTCCTAGAAGTGGGATTGCTGGGTCAAATGGGGGTTCCATTTTTACATTTCATTTTTGATATCTCTCCGCTCTCTCTAACTAGCTGTGGGACGTCTGTTAACTCAGCCTGATCAGATACCTTCTATTTTGAGTAGAGGAGCCATATCCTAGCCCTTAGCCATGTTCCCACTACAGCCAAGTAGTGGGAGTACCACTCCATTGGGGTGAGTGATGGAATGGAGGAGTGATGGAGAACATCCAGAAAGGGGAACTAGAGAATGGATGCATGCCTACAGAAGAGAGGGTGAAAGAATGGGGAAAACTCCTCACTTCATTAAAGAGCAGAGATAAACACTGAACCGTAACTGTTATACATCTTTTGCACTTACTTTATACGATATTTGACGTGTAATGAAACATATTCACTTCTGTGAAGAACGCCTACATGTAAATGGAGGAACCCTTATACGTTTTGGAAAAATATCAACATAATTTAAGAATAACAACATAACTTAAAGAGAGCTTGTAGTAACAAAAAGTCAAATTAGTTAGATATACCACAGTTTTTTAAATGTATCCCACTCATTTGATGTAATGATCAATATAATTTGATGAACACATTAGTACACACTTTTAAAACATATTTTATGGATTATTTAGTTTATATAAAATTACATATAAACTGCTTTTCATCTGTAGGAATAATAATAATAATAATACATAATATATGAATACATGTGGCTCAGTAATTAGTCTTCCTCCTAAAATTTATGGGTATAAGATACTTTTCTTCCCTCACAGTAGATGGAGCTCTTTTGTTCTTACTTTCATAATTTATTATTTATAAGTGAGAAATCTTGGATTTCCTAAAATAAATTCTGGAAATAATTTTTAAAAATGTACCATTGCTTTTTCTTTTAGAATTTTAGAGATTACTCCACTGTTTTCTTGCTTGAATTGTTTCTGACAAGGTATCTGCTGTCAGTTTACTTTGTACTGCCTCTTTTCCCTCTGGTAACGTTTAAAATTTTCTTTATCACTAGTTGGAGCAATTTGATTATGATGTGCCTTGGTTTAGTTTTCTCATGTTTCTTATGCTTGGGGTTTATTGAGCTTCTTGGATCTGTGGATTTATAGTTCTCATTAAATTTAGAATATTTTCAGCTATTATTTATGCAGATATTTTTGCTGTTTTCCCTCTCCTCCTCCACCCTCTCCCTTACTCTCCCCTCTCTTCTCCTCTCCTCTTCTTCCCTCCTTCCCATCTCCCTCTTCCCTCCCCTCCCCTCTGATTTGCTTGGGTGCTAGGTAGCTAAAAATATTTTAATATAAGCATGTTATAATGTAAAAAGTAAGTATTCCTCATTCTCAGAAGTAAAACTGATATTTACGAAGAGCCTACCATATGCCAGGTACTTTAGACATAGAATCTCAATCTTTACAGCAGCATGCCTGGGGGTGGGGGTGGGTAGTGGGTATTATCCTCATTTAGGCTTGAAAATGTGGCACTGAAAGGCCCCAGAGTCCCCAAGAAATGCTGAAAAACCAGAGGGAGTTAGAGTTTGAACTGGAGACCAATCTCTTGTTACCATATCATATCACCCAGAGAGTTAATAGAGATTTGCTAAGATGACCAATAGGTTTCTATACCTCAAATAAAGTGATATCCAAAACGAACAATCATAGTTGATCTTGTTCATAAGTAAGCATGTCTTCAGTTATCATAAAAACAGAACACAACAAAGGAATGTTTGAAAAATGTGAGCCTAGCAGTGTCTATTTTAAAAATCTATGTGTTTCTATTAAAATGTGAAAGAAGATTCGACTCTCCATTATTATCAGTCAGAGTAATTTATGCTACATATTTCTAACTCTTTGATTCACAGAAAGCGAATGAAGAGCACCATCGTTTACTCAAAGGGGGGCCTTTCAGGTTAAACCTTTACCCAAAAGAATATTTTGATACCAATCCTTATTTTTCTGAGATGTCTTTACCTCCCATTAAGAAAGTAGAGAAGAAAGAAGTAGTCCCAAGCCCCTTTAAGCCCTCTTCCCCTGGTAAAAAGGTAAGTTAAGAGTTTTAGAATGAAAACATATTAAGTGTTTATTATTATTATTATTTTTTAATATTAAGCATTTTAAAGAAATAGTACCTCTTGCTGTCAAATTGTTTTATTGCCCCAGTAAACAATAAACTTTTGTTTTGTAGTCACCCCAAGAATCATGAAACCAGTTTTTAGAAAGTTATGAAAAGTCATAAAGGATGGCCAGTGTGTGGGAATAAGGAAGCTCTTACAATGATTATTAATCAGTTCACATATAGTTGAGCTTACAGTTGATTTTTCTAAGGGCCTCTCTTGAGCTTATAGTTTTTCTCAAAACCATAAAAAGCCAGGCCATCTTTTAGTTTTTGAAATGAATGAGATGAATTTTCTCACTTTGCTGAAGTTTACAAGCTTGAATAAAAATGGAAATGCTTCTTTTAATTTATAAACCTTGGTTTTATACATTTTCCTCCTTCTGTGAATTGCCTGTTTACTTTTCCTGCAGATTTTCTAGAAGGATATTTGTAAGATCTTTTTGTATGCTAAGGATATTGTTCTGTTTTCATCTGTGTGTATATATATATATATATATATATATATATATATATATATATAGAATGTTTTCCTTTGATTATGGTATTTTGTGCTATTCAGAAATTTAGTAATTTGATGCAGTCAAACTTAAGCATTTGCATTTTAATATAAGAGAACTTTTAGAATTATAGTGTCTTAACCCCATGAAATTGCTGGTAGGGAGACTTTTTGCTGGTACCTGAATGAAGCTATTAAAATAGACAACTTTCTTTAAATGTAAAACCAATTCCATAGACAATACAAAATATGTGTAAACTTCACCATCGGATATTTTTAAGAATCCTTTTCCAAAACCACATAAAATGGTTTCATTTTGATTTGCAGGCTGGCGGAATGAAGGCAGGAACATTTGATCCTTACCCTACACATTCTACTGACCCATATAGGGCTAAATCGGAAAAAACCAGCAAAATTGCTAAGGTTTTCCACCCCCCAGGCGGACCAAAAAGCAGACCAATCGAAAGTATAATGACTTTGAATGTCAAAAGGTAGTATTCTGTTACATTTACTTCCTCAACCAAGAACAATGGTTTTTAACTTTCAGATTTCCTCGAAACCATGTCTTTGATTTGTACACACTTTTAAAAATGACAAATTTGGGTGATTTTAGAAATCTCAGCTCTTTCCACATACCTTCCCTTCCTTGTAGAAGTTATTTCCCATCTGAAATTCCCAATTGAAAAAGCTTAATTTATGTACCAAACTATTCTGTCCATAATTTTTTAAAAATCTACTACTTTATTTTTTAAAAATATATTTCATTGATTTTTTTTTTTTTTTTTTACAGAGAGGAAGGGAGAGGGATAGAGAGGTAGAAACATCGTTGAAAGAGAAACATCAATCAGCTGCCTCTTGCACACCCCACACTGGGGATATGCCCATAACCAAGGTATTCCTTGACTGGAATCAAACCTGGGATCCCTCAGTCTGCAGGCCGAAGCTCTATCCACTGAGCCAAACCGGTTAGGGCTGTCCATAATTTTTAAAGCAAATCTGAAGCATCTTCTTACAAGTCACTGGAAACTGCTTAGGTATTTATTGTCCAGTTAGCTGCACATGTTAGCACTGTTCTCAGAGAGAGTTTTTGACCCTTGTTATAGGCTCTCAGAAGAATCCTGATGACACTTAACGTTTCTGTTCTTAACTTTGAAATAATCTCTATTTTATGAAAACTGGAAATACTCCTCTTCCTAGGAAAAAAAATGCTATTGACATCAACCTGATAAAACTTTGAGGAAAAGCATGTTATGAAAGTATCTTAAAATTTCAAAGTTATCCCGGTTTTGAGCACTCTGAAAATTGAGAAGTTCTCAGGAGCTCAGAATATACATTAGAAAATGGGTTTCATTTGTATGTGTGTGTGCAATATCATAAAGAAGTAAAATAATTCATTTCTATCTGTTCACTGAAAATGTTTTAATGCCAGTGAAATGAATTCACGTATTTCTGACTTCAGTGCAATCCTGTGGTGGATTAGATAAAGGACACCAAATTCATGTTCTTTCATAAAAGACACGAGCAAGTACTCCCTATCATTTGTAGACGGTGATTGCGACACCGACATTATTATTACATCACAAAAATAGAATTGCCCTTTCACGTTTATGTAATTTAACTGTGTCTACAGGAGGGTTTTCTGAGTCCTTTTCTATCCAGAGCACAGATCTGAGAAAGTCCTGTGTGTGCCCTAGCGAATATGTTTGGACAGAAAAGAGCAACTGAATGTTGCTTTGAAAAATCGGAAGTTTATCTTCTGTTTAGTAATTTTGAGTTTATTGAGATTTCTTTCTTTTACCTTATCCCAAATATTACCATAAATCAAGTTTAAGCTCCTTTTACCCTAATTTTAAAACTAGTAAATCTCTGGATCATAGTGCTTAAAATTGGTCCCATAAATCAATCTTTCCTTCCTAAATGACATTTAAAAAAATTTTTTTTTTGGTTTATTTAAAGTGAAGCTTTTTAATTTGGTGAGGAAATGTGGTTTTGGGTTGTTCATTTTTTAAATTATAAAACATTTTGATAAGAATCTACAGATACATTACCTGTACCTATACAATTAAATGGACGTTTATTATCTAATTTTAGGGCATTGAATATGAAGAACTACAAGAATACTTCAATACCATCCTTTTAGACTCTGGAAGACAAGTAGCTTTCATTATCAAGTGCAAATTATTTGAAAAAAATATAAGATGTTGTAGGATAGATAACCCAAACATTTAAAAGTTATTTAATCCTACCACTCTAATACTCTTGTCTTAGTAAGTACTATTAATGAATAAATATCATTTGCTGATAATTTGATTGCTGGTATGTGTTTTTCAACCCCCCCCGCCACCCCCCCAATATATTTTATTTTATTTTTTAAAAAATATATATTTTATTGATTTTGTACAGAGAGGAAGGGAGAGAGATAGAGAGCTAGAAACATCGATGAGAGAGAGTCATCGATCAGCTGCCTCTTGCACACCCCCTACTGGGTATATGCCCGCAACCAAGGTACATGCCCTTGACCGGAATCGAACCCGGGGCCCTTCAGTCCCCAAGCCGACGCTCTATCCATTGAGCCAAACCGGTTCCAGCCCCAATTTATTTTTTATTGATTTCAGAGAGGAAGGGACAGGGAGGGATAGAAACAGCTGTGGTGAGAGAGAATCATTAAGCAGCTGCCTCCTGTAGGCCCTGCACTGGGGATGGAGCCTACAGCTGGGGCATGTGCCCTGACTTGGAATCGAACTGTGACTTCCTGGTTCATAGGTTGACACTCAACCACTGAGCCAAGGCCAGCTGGGCTGGCATGTGCTTTTGAGAATATAATGTTTAGAACTTTTGTACAGTTTTGAAATGTAGTGTCTCAACCGAAAGTTCATACTCCTGATGTGAGAAAGGGATGTGGGGGAGGGGAATGTGGAGACCGAGGAGGGGACAAAGGACACAGTAAATTCTTAAACTTGGTGAAAACTGGATGGGTAGCTATCAAGTGTCAGCCTTTGAAAGCATTCCCATTCAAGATAACTAGGGATCCATTCATAGTTCATAGAGTCACTTGCGCTTTATACACTGAGGCAGATGTCTCCGTTTCTGGGGCGCTGTGCCTTCCATTCATGACCTCTGAAGCATCACCCAGTGCGGCCCCCGGCTGAGCGGGGGGAAGGGAGCACAGGGGACACACTTTACTTCATTATTTTATAAAACTGACAAGCTGACAAGGCGGATGGAGGTGGTCCTTGGTGTCCTCTCTGCCCCTCCCCTGGCTAGCGGTCCAAGCTGCCTCCCCTGGCCCCCCCCCCCCCCCCCAGGCCTGCCCTCTTGTTTCCAAGTTCTCTCTTCCGCACTCGCTTTTCAAACTACCTGTTGTTAAAAGATACAATTCAAACACATCACTATAATTCACCATGTGGTCTATCATTAGTCCTCATTGATTTTAGGGGCGGTGTTTGTAATATAAAAGAGAAATTTACAGTATCTATTGATGTAATGCATCGGGGAAGTTTGTTTTTCTTTCTCTTCCTAATGATCTTTATCCCTTCTTTTTTTATTTAAAAAATTATTTTTTAAAAAATTATATTTTGTTGATTTTATTTTTATTTTTTTAATTTTTTATAGAGAGAGGAAGAGAGCTAGAAACATTGATGAGAGAGAAACATCGATCAGCTGCCTTCTGCACATCCCCTATTGGGGATGTGCCCGCAAACAAGGTACATGCCCTTGACCAGAATGGAACCTGGGACCCTTCAGTCCGCAGGCTGATGCTCTATCCACTGAGCCAAATCGGTTTCCGCTTAAAATTTATCTTTATTGTTGAAAGTATTATAGATGTCCCCTTTTCCTCCTTGGCCATCTTGACCCACACCACCCCCGCTCAGGCCTTCACTGCACTATTGTCTGTGTCCATGGATTATTTCCCTCTGAGATTATCAGTCTGTTTCATGTTTCTATGTCTCTGAATCTATTTTGTTCATAAGTTTATTTAAAAAAAATATATATTTTTATTTATTTCAGAGAGGGAGAGAGAGAGAGATGGAGAGAGAGAGAGAGAGAGAGAGAGAGAGAGAGAGAGAGAGAGAGAGAAAGAGAGAGAGAGATAAAAATATCAATGATGAAAGAGAATCATTGATAGGCTACCTCCTGCAAGCCCCCTACTGGAGATCCAGCCTGCAACTTGGGGAATGTGCCCTGACCAGGAATTGAACCCTAACCTCCTGGTTCATGGATGGACTTTCAACTACTGAGCACAACAGCCGGGCAGGAAATTATTTTTGGTTCATGGTGCTTTCTTAAGCTTGTTCTTCTGCCATCCTAGGTTTCTCAGAATTGGAAGTCAGAATGCACAGAGGCTGCAGTACTCTTTATTTGGATCCATTTTTATCCCAATGGGGGAAACTGTGTCAATCCAGGTATAAATCTGGCTTTTAAAGGGATTGCAGATGGCACAAAGAACTCTTATTGTCAAATGTACACATTTGTATTTTCTTGCCTCATAACTGTTTACTCTTTTCTAAAAGAATATTTAAAATTATTTCCTATCCAAAGTATAATGCAGATTGAACATCTAAAAGACATTATCAAGGGTATAAATGTAACTCAAAGGGGAATACGTGTGTCTTCAGAACGGGAGTCGTTTTAACAGGAGCATAAATTGCATAAAATTCATACAGTTGAACATTGATAAATCTTACCCAACAGGTATTACATACATGTTATTTTGAGAGAGAGGCTTATAATTTCAGGTATTAGTAAGACCTAAATAATTGCTCACTTTACCTCTGCCTTCATTAGCTGTAGCTTTTATTAATGTGCCTCTCCTAGCAACGCATACTTTGTGAAACATTCACAGGTGGGAATCTGTTCCTAATTAAGATTTTTAAGATGATGGAAGAACACACATACATACACTTTGTTTGAGGGTGATTTATTTGTGATGACCATTGACTTTTTTTTTATTTTTTATTTACCATTACTGACTCTCCTTTCAATTTTGAAAATATAACATTAGGTAGTTTCTTGTAAAATAACTTTTCTTCCCCAAAGTCAAACACGAGGAATTAAGACACATGGTCACTGACATCTTATCTCTTGATGACTGGAGCATCTAGTGATATGCGGGCCCATTATGATGCCTGTATGACTTCAGTAGCTTTCTGCATCCACCATCAGTGAATAATGGAAGAAATAAGCTTGCTTAGAAGCCATTGATGTCTACTATAAGTCATCCAACCATACCATTGTAAGACTCAAAATGGAAACAAGGATTGAGGGTGCTAACCTGTGCAAGAAAGGCTTAATTTTAAGAGACTTTTAGGTCAACAAGAAACTCCACTGGGAGAAAGTTAAGCAGCAGCACATCGTATCTTCTGGAAGTCTTACCTTGCGTCTTTAGAGGCTGATTTTTGAACAAAGCAATGTAATTGGTTATACTCTAGTGAGACTGACAAGGAAAAAAGAAGTAACCCCAAATTACCAATGTCAGAAATTAAAGATGGGATGTCACCAAATGTCCTCTGGATATTACAAAGATAATAAGGAAAATTATAGACAACTGTATGTCAATACATTTGAGAACTTCTATGGACAAGATTATCAGAGCATACCAATAATCAAAGCAGACTTAAGAATATAAAATCTGAAGTGTTCCATACCTAATCATGAAATTTGTTTTGTAATGTAAACCTTCCCATTTGGGAGACGGCAGGCCATTTGGTGAATTCTGTTATGTATTGAAGGGAGAGATAACGTCAATAATGCCAACCCTACATGAATCCTTTCAGAAAACAGAGGAAAAGGGAACACGTTTTATGAGGCCAGATTTCCTTGGTACCAAACCAGATAAAGACATTAAAAGAAAAAAGGAAAAAAAAAGATAGAGACCAATATCTTTCTGAGCACCAAGAAATCCTTAACCAAATATTATCAAATTGAACCCAAGAGTGTATATTAAAAAGATAATACATGATCTAGTGGGGTTTATTCCAGCAATGCCAAGTTAGTATAATGTTCCAACATTAATCAATGGAATTACCATATTCACAGATCAAAGGGGAAAAAGACACTTCAATAAATGCAGGAAAAGTACTTGGTAAAATTCAACAAGTTTATGTAACAAGTAGTCTTGGGAGATATAGTGTCTTTCTCTGGAGCAAAGAGCAGGTTTGCTTTTAGCCTTGGAAGCTAGAGTTAGTGACTCTGTGGAGCAGGGGCAGATATGCTAACTGACCTGTATACTTAAGGTAATGTTTAGAGCAAAGGACAGGCATGCTGACTGTACTTATACAATACTAGAGGCCCGGTGCATGAAATTCACGCATGAAATAGGGTCCTTAGGCCTGACAGGGGGCCTTCCTTCTTTCTGGCCACCCCCTGGTGGTCAGTGCATGTCATAGTGAGTGATCAAACTCCCGGTCTCCCAGTTGAACTCCTAAGGGGACACTTCATATTATATATATCTGGGTTCCCTAACCTCAGAGCTCTCTCTTGCAATAGAACTGACTTGTGGTCCTTTTCATGCTGTTTATAGGAATTGGGCCTTGGAGAACCAGTGCAAAAAAAAAAGCTAATATTCTAGCTACTGCTGCTGCTGTAACAAAATGTCCTTTAGCCAAGACCGGTTTGGCTCAGTGGATAGAGCGTCGGCCTGCAGACTGAAAGGTCCCAGGTTCGATTCTGGTCAAGGGCATGTACCTTGGTTGCGGGCACATCCCCAGTAGGGGGTGTGCAAGAGGCAGCTGATCGATGATTCTCTCTCATCGATATTTCTAACTCTCTATCCCTCTTTCTTCCTCTCTGTAAAAAAATCAATAAAATATAAAAAACAAAAAACAAACAAACAAACAAACAAAAACCCAAAATGTCCTTTATCTCTGACCCAGGTGTCTCATGAATTCCACTAGATCTCATGAAACGGTGAGGCTACAAGTTGGGTGACACCTCATACTGTTCACAGTTCTGAAATATATATGTAATATGTACTATATAATATACAATGTATAATATATAACACGTAATGTATAAGATATATATAAAATTCCAATTTCTAATTAAAAACTAGTCTACTGTAATAAATTACAGAGTAAATGTAGTCATATATAACGGCAAATTAAAATTATTTTGTAGACAAAAAGTTCTTGCACAAAGGATGTTGAAACATTGATTTTATAAATTTATTTACATCTCTTGGATGGAAGCAATTGATACAGTTTACTTGGAATTCCTGGGAAGAAAGAAGAATTTGTTTTAAGGTGGGAGTGCTGCATATACTTCAGAAAAAATAAAAATAAAAAAACCCCCGCTCCCTCCCAAAGTTGCTTTGTGCGTAGACAATGCATAGAATATGAATAAAATAACATGAATTTTATAAAAAAGAGCAAAACCTCTAAATAATTCTACTATATAATAAATTGGATACAAATCCTACAAAACTAAATTTTATTCATCTTAAAAGTTCCCTTCTTTTTATTTTTAAATATATATATATTAAATATATTTTATTGATTTTTTTTTACAGAGAGGAAGGGAGAGAGATAGAGAGTTAGAAACATTGAAAAGAGAGAGTCATCGATCAGTTGCCTCTTGCACATCCCCTACTGGGGATGTGCCCATAACCAAGGTACATGCCCTTGGCCAGAATCGAACCTGAGACCCTTCAGTCCGTAGGCTGATACTCTATCTACTGAGCCAAATCGGTTTTGGCTAAAAATATATTTTTATTGATTTCAGAGAGGAAGGGAAAGGGAGAGAGAGAGAAACATCAATGATGAGAGAGAATCATTGATTGGCTGTCTCCTGCACAACCCCCACTTGGGGTCAAGCCCTCAACCCAGGCATGTGCCCCGACAGGGAATTGAACAGTATACTGAACCTGCTTTATAGTTCAACTAGAGGCCTGGTGCACGAAATTCGTGCATGACCTGGGGGGGGGGTGTACCTTAGCCCAGCCTGCACCCTCTCCAATCTGGTAACCCTCGAGGGATGTCCAACTGCCCGTTTAATCCAGGACTGCTGGCTTCCAACTGTTCACCTGCCTGCCTTCCTGATTGCCCCTAACTGCTTCTGCCTACCAGCTTGATCATCCCCTAACCATTCCCTGCCAGCCTGATTGCCCCCAACTTCCCTCCTCTGCCAGCCTGGGCACCCCTAACTGCCCTCCCCTGCAGGCCTGGTTCTCCCAACTTCCTTCCCCACTGGCCATCTTGTGTCCACATGGGGGCAGCCATCTTGTGTGTTGGGGTGACGGTCAATTTGCATATTACTCTTTTATTAGATAGGAGGATGCTCAACCACTGAGCCACATGGGCCTGGTGAAAAAGTTCCCTTCTTATTACTATCCTCTGACCAGTGCCCAGTAGGCTAAAGGAATCTGACTTCCTACGAATCCACCACAATATACATACCTTTCAATTCAGGAGCTACAGGCCGATTCCTGGGATCAGTGGTGTCTCTGTAAGTATCACAGTTGTCAAAATGGAATTTCTCCCTTCTTGGCAGGTAACCCATTTTTGATAGGTCACCATGCTGACCGCAGATTTTTTGAGTTAGAGTTAAGTATTCTCTCTGAAGGTTCCGCATCTCAAACTCCAACGTGTCCCGCTCATTCTCAATACTCCTCACATAGTTCTCTAAAAGTACTTTGTCTTCTGCAAGCCGACTGATGCTGCTTTCAAATTTTATATTTTCTTGGCTGTGTTTTTTTAGCTCTTCTTTTAGAATCTGGTTATCTGTTTTAATTTCCATGACCATTTTTGATAACCTCTCACACTCGTTGCCCATTTCGGATAAACTGTTCTTATAAATACTTGCTTCTGATTTTGCACTTTTTATTTCGTTCCGGAAATTCTCTTCAGTAGTAGAGTGGTATGTTTGCATGTTCTCAATTTCTCTTTCCATCATTTGCCTGGCAGCAGCAGATTCTTGTAATGTGGTCGCAAGACTAACTTTTTCATTATTGACCGTTTCTATGATTTGAAGCAGTGCCTCTTGTTCAGATTTTGCCAATCTCTCTCTCTCTTTCAGCTGCACCATCTCTAGCTGATTTTCTTTCAGTTCATTTTCAAGCGAGCTTTTTTCCGTTAGGAGCTGGTAGGTTTTCTTCTCTAACATTTCCCTTTCATCTTGTATCAACAGAATATTTGTTTTCATTGATTCCATTTCTATGCTCATTCGATTATATTCATTATTGACCATGGCAATATCATTTTGAGTTTTCTGCTCTTTACTTTTCAGTTTATCTAATGTTTCTGTCATTTGTTGTTTCTCCAAAGAAAGTTGACTATTTTTTTCCTCTAGGGTTTTATTTTGTCCTTGGAGAACATTATATTGACTAATTAGTTTTTTCAATTCTTTAATACATTCTTTGCCATCTTCTTCAGTTTTAATTAACTGGGACTGAATAGTGTTCTTTTCTTCAACCAGATCCTTAAGTTGCTTTTCATATATTTCAATTTTCTGTATCAGAGATTGTGTGGTAAAGACTAGGGGTTTTATTTTAGTCTTAAGGGCTAGATTTTCATTCTCCAGCTCTGCTACTTTTTTCTGTATCTGCAGAGATTCCTTTAGGTAATTCTGTAAGTACTGAATTTTTGCAACACACTGCTCAGTCATGGAATTGACTCTGGATGTTTTCTCATTTTCAAATATGATGGGTCCTCGTTTTACTACAAGTGGTTGCCTTTCTCTATCGTTCATTTCACATTTTGTTGATTCAAAGAATGATGGTGTAAATGGAAGTCTGGAATGGAATTTTAAATCTGCAGGATTCTTGTTAGTGATAGGAATTTCTTTATTGTTTTTCTCATTCCTCTTTCCCCTATGTGATTCACTCCTAGACAGTTTTTTACATTTTCTACAAAAATTCAGATGGAATTTTGACACTGATTCCCTGAGTGGGAGTAATTTGCTTATTAATGCCTCCAATTCTAAAATTCGCTTTGATTTTATATCTTCATTCAAGTTACTTTCAATATTTTCGCCCTTAATAAAGTTACTTTTGTCCTTGTGAATGGGGGACAGGTCATATGGAGTATTACTTTGAACATCTGTATCCATCTTCAAAGTCTGAAGTTCATTTGTGAGTGCCAGTTCCCTGTCGTGTGACGTTTGAAGCTCTTTCTTCATCTGCTTGATAGAATGGCAAATATCATCTAAATTCTCATGAAATCCCTGCTGGGGGAAAGGCACAGCAACTTTGGAATTACCCAGAATTACTGGGTCAGTTTGAGGCTTAACATTTTGAGGTGCATCAGCTAGAAAGCTATACATGTTATAATTCTTCAACATGTCGGAATTTTCTGATGTGTTCATAATTGTGTTGGAGGCTGAATTATCCATTGAAGTTCTTAGAGCTAATATGTCCTTGAAATGCATCGGGGGTGGCATAGTTACACATGGAGAGAGACTGTCGCCATTATCGCTACGGAATTTCTCTTCCCTTGAAGGGAGCATCCTCGAGTCCTCAAAATGATAAATTTTCTCCACAGGGAGGATCTCTTCTTGATTTTCTGTAGGCTAATAACAATAAAAAGCACGCTGTAAATGTGCTGTCATTTGCCACATGGTCCAACATACTAAGATAACATGTTGTGGAGGGGTTATTTTTGCAAGCAAACGGACATCTTAATCACATGGACAGCAAAGAAGCCCAAAAAGTGTGATTCATTTCTTCTAGGAAATCTAACAACAGTTGAGATCTGTCACTCTGGTCTTTGCAAATTTCTAAATTTGCTTGAGAAAGTATACTTATCCCCTTCAGGGGTGAGATACATGGGCCAACCCCTCAATGTCAGAAATAGACATTTAACCTCTCTCGAGAGACCATTGCAGATGGCTGGGAAAGATAGAAGCAACAGGCCAAATGGAAGTTTAAAGGAAAATGGATATTTCCACTTCTCGGCTATTTGTCTCCCTCAGCTATGCATCCCTAGTTCCAGAAGATTCTAGGGTCGTGAGTATCCTGAAAATGTGAGTGCTAATCAGTATAGACACAGGGACAGTGATATGGACCTGACCTAGCGCATTCACCCCGCGTCTAGGTCAACCCTAAAGTAGAGAAACTCAAAAGTGGACAGAGAGGCAATAACAACTGCCTGGCATTTCATTTGCTTGGGAATCTTTGGGCATCTGGACTAAGTTAAATGCCCTTCACACACGCTCCTAAGGGAAATGGGAGGTTGCAGAAGTATGAAGGTAAACGCACGCCTTTTAGGGTTTTCAGGACAGGAATTTCCTTCTTTTCCTCTCTGACAATCCAGTCGCCCTGTGAAGAAGTTAAAGATGAACTGGTTGTGGTAACATTTTTGAAATACCCAACTGTAGAATGATTTTTGTACAGAATAACATACCTTTTCATGATGTGTGTTGAATACTAGACTTTTTTCTGAGCTAAATTGTGGGTTTTCTACTTCAATAATACTTTTGTTCAGTATTTCACTGATTTCAGACTGTACCTTTAAAAAGATAAATTGAGAATGTTAGAATTAGACTTCACGTTTATAAACTTATGACTGTCCAGGTAACTTAATTTCCCACATGTAAAAATTCTTTCCCATCACATAAAATGTAAGTTAAACTTAACTTATTGTAATCGATATCATTAAAGATATCTTTAATAAAGTGATCCCCTCAATACGTGATCATAAAATTAGAAAGACTAAACAGGAAAAAAATAAAATCGTATGCAGTATATTCAAATAGTTTTAGATGTTTGACTTTTACATTGTTGAACGCATCCGAGACCTTTGACCTCTGACATCAGAATGGAACCTAGTCTGTCACCCTCAGGAGTTCTATCTTCTCTTCCCATTTCCCTGCAATTGCTTTTAGTATAGGAATATTGAGTCTTTAGTGAATAAGTGTTGTGCTCTGCAGCCCCAATATTCACACCCAAACCTCCTCTTCCCACTACCCTGCACTCCTTCTGGGCCAAGTCCATTCAGGGCTGGTGACACTGACCCCACCTCCAGCTCCAGGCGGTAGGTGACTCAGCGCTAACCAGTGGGAGCATTGTCTTCCTTGGCACGTGATTGGTTCCAGCTCCTCCTATGACCGGACCTGGGCCAATCAGAATCAGGCCGGGACCTCAGTAGAAACTGGGAAGAGGGAAAGGCATGGTCCCCTCTCTGTCTGCCTGGGATCTGGAGAGAGAAAGGTGTGGGACGCCTAGCAGCCCCTCCATCACTGTGTGGAGCCTGAGGATCCATTGCTGTGACAAGCTCCTTGATGACCTGAGTCCTGATCACGTGACTTCAACCTTCCCCGAGTGAAAATCCCTAAGGTTTTCAGTTACCCCAGCTAGTTCACTTTCTCCCTTAGTCATTTTGGGTTAAATTTTGTATTATTATTATTATTGTTTTTTTAAAATATATTTTATTGATTTTTTTATAGAGAGGAAGGGAGACGGATAGAGAGTTAGAAACATCGATCTTCCTACTGGGGATGTGCCTGTAATCAAGGTGCATGCCCTTGATCAGAATTGAACCTGGGACCCTTCAGTCCACAGGCCAACCCTCTATCCACTGAGCCAAACCGGTTAGGGCTATTATTATTTAAAAAAAATATTTTTATTGACTTCAGAGAGGAAGGGAGAGAGACAGAAACACCAATGATGACAGAGAATCATTGACTGGCTGCCTGCTGCCCACCTCCCACTGGGGATGGAGCCCGCAACACCAGTCTGTGCCCTTGACCAGAATCAAACCCAGGACCCTTCCGTCCGCAGGCTGACACTCAATCCACCGAGCCAAATCGGCTAAGGCAGATTTTGTATCATTTATAATGAGAGTCCCTGTCTGTAGACTATATATAGTCAGTCCAAACAAACAAACAAACAAACAAACCAGTTAGCGCTATTTCTTTTTGTCTCATATCCGAGTATATATAACGGAATATAGTTTCCCCCAAATGCTGAGCCTAGGAATGTTGTGGCCTCTGGTATATTCCGTTCTGTGTTGGCTGATCAGTTGGCCCCGGGGTCCTCAGGTATCAATGTGGACGATCGATTCTGTTGGGATGTTTCCAGGGGCAGATGGAGGGGGACGTACCATGCTGACGTTCTGCAGGGTCTGCATGCGGAGAGCCTGGAACGACTCCAGCTGATGCTGAAGGGCCTGTAACACAGGGAACAAGGGGACTGAGCATCTCTGGGAGGTGAGCCTGTGCTGGAATTGTGGTGACTTTGTGTGAATATCCCCCAAGATGCCATTCAGCAGGAGGGACCCCAGGAAGGCCAGTGATGCACTCTCTCCACCATGCTTGCTAACTCTCCCATGAAGATTCTTGTGGAGAACCCATGGGCACTGAGGAATTATTTATTTATGAAAACAATCAGCCTTTGACAAACATGTTTGGAGAAAACAAAACGTACTCACCTTCAGTGCCGACTGTGGTTGGACTTGACTTTCTGATTCGGCTACACAGCCATATTCTAAAAAGAGAAATGGAACAACTGTGTGGTTTCTTTTCTAAGTTTTGTTTTTGGGCAACTGTCACGGGAAGCCATCTCCTGTTCTGGATGGTGAGGTGAAGAGATAATGAGTTTTTGAGGTTCAATTAGGAAGAACCCAAGGCCAGTCACAGAGTAAGTTTAAAAAAGAACTGTTTTCACTTAAAGTCTCTATCAGAGGTTGTAAAAGTGGTTTGACTTGTAACACCAAACTTGACACTTCCAAAAAATCAGATATAAAAATGTATTGTATTGATTTTTTACAGAGAGGAAGGGGTAGGGACAGAGAGTTAGAATCATCGATGAGAAAGAAACATCAATCAGCTGCCTCCTGCACACCTCTTGCTGGGGATGTGCCCACAACCAAGGTACAGGCCCTTGACCGGAATCAAACCTGGGACCTTTCAGTCCACAGGCCAATGCTCTATCCACTAAGCCAAACCGGTTTTAGGGCTAACTATTTTTGTTTGTTTCTGGGATATAAACTATATACATATTTTTGGTAAAAATACTAATAATCCTCATGTTATGAGAGACCCATGGCAAACTACTGTATGGACCTTAGTATCCATGAAACAGCCATGTAATATTCTTTCTCCTTATCATGGAAAGCAAGTTGGGTTAACGGAGCCTGAGTGTTGCCATACTCTTAGTTGTATAAAGATCCGCATGTTCCCCCCCAGAAAAGAGGTTACAGAGCTGTGTCAGGGAAGAGACTACATACATTTCCTGACACACGCCCCTCTTGGCTCCAATGGCCGGCGACTCCCTTACTTTGTAAATTTTTAGAATTTAAAGACAATGTAGAGTCTGAATGAAATGAAAGCTGGGAGAAAATGGGCCCCTAAGCCAGTGGTTGGCACACTCATTAGTCCACCGAGCCAAATATCAACAGGACAACGATTGACATTCCTTTTGAGAGCCGAAAACCGGCTTCTGTGCCTGGGCCACGAAGTTTCAATTGCACTGTATTTTGTGGAAGAGCCACAGTCAAGGGGCCAAAGAGCCGCATGTGGCTCGCGAGACGCAGTTTGCTGACCACTGCCCTAATCTGACAAGTTCTGCCCTACGTGAAGTTTTTTTTTTTTTTATATTTACTTTTGTTATTATTTATTTATTTATTTGTTTTTAATCCTCACCTGGATATATTTTTTCCATTGATTTTTAGAGAGAGCAGAAGGGAGAGGGAGAGACGGAAACACCGATGTGAGAGAGACACGTCAATTGGTTGCCTCCCGCATACCCCTGACCAGGGAGCCTGCAACCCAGGTATGAGCCCTTGACTGGGATCGAACCTGGGCCTCTTCAATCCGCAGGCTGACGCTCTCTCCACTGAGCCAAACCGGCCAGGGCCCGAAGCAAAGGTTGTGAGAGAGGTCAGCATGTCTTCTTTGACATGACAGTCTGCCGGACTGCCTGATCTTCCGTAAGCTGGCGGCAAAGTATGACCCCTCCCTGCCCACGGGCCCTCCCTCATCACTGAGAAGACAACTTGGTCCAGAGGCTGGAGCCATTTAGCCAATTGAAGAATTTTACCTTCATGGGGTGGGGTGGTGGGGGGAAGTGGGGGACAGGCAGGGCAAGCAGGCCCATTGGGGAGTTGCTCAGCTTTGTATCTGACTGGGAAGAAATGGGAGCCTGAGAGGTTGATCTTGGGTGAAAAGGAACTCGATGGAGGTCTGGACCAGTGCGGCAAAGCTTCCTAAAGCTCCTCAGACCCTAAAACAACCTCTGCCGATGGACTTGGAGAGATCAAAATGCAAATCCTAGAATCCCACCACCCAGAGCTAGCTGTTGTTAGTAACTATGAGTACTCACCCCCCTATTGAGTCCCCCCTCCCCCCAGGCATGTATGTGGAAAAACCAGAATGATTTTAGAACAGTGGGGTCATATTACACATGCTCCTGGGAAATAAATGGCATCAAACTTACGTTTAATAGAATAAAAACTACAAATTATTGCTAGTATTCAGGTCTTTTTTCACCACATGAGAGATTATTTCCTCTGAGATCACTCTAAGCTAATGAAAATATATCAGGAAGAGGATTATGAGGTTGGGATTTTTTTTTTTTTTTTAATAACAAGCATTTCTATTGTACTCGGTGTTGACTTACTCCCTGCCAAGAGCACAGTTATGAGAAAATGAGCATCCTACTTCCTCCCACAGCTGCTCCCCGCTTGTTCTGATATTTGCTCGTTCTGTTGTTTGTCACACTGTGAAGTTTTACGATGTTTAATTTTGTTCTGGAACCATAACTTCCACAAAGCCGTTTAGCACACAGCTGGGATATTATTCTTGCAAATAATTTCAGCCCAACTTCGTTCTTAATGGATTTACTGTCCACCATTCCATCTTCTTCCGGCACCTGCAGCTGCCACCTCCCTCTTCTCCCTTTCTCTCATGAGGAGGCCTCACAAGTTCAAGGCTGACTACTGGACTTCTGCTGCTAAAACCAAGTAAGAGCAGTGGGGCCCAAAGAAATCTGAAGGCTTAGCTAAGTAAACAAAAGCTTGTGAAGAAAGAACATGGAGTTTATAGACTGGCCTAGATTTATGTCACTTATAACGAGGGTCCCTCCCTCCATCTCCTCCTTCCTGACCAGTGTGTTTGCAGATCCCACACGGCTCCTTTTCAGATGGCTCACGGGCACCCTGAGCAACTCTGAGAGGAGTTTCTCTCGTTTCACATCGCCCTTCAGTCGACCTAGCCCTCTGCGATACCATTTTGGAGCCACTGTGTTTTCCTCTGCACTTTTCTGTGGCCTCATAATTTGGGGAGCACCTGGAGGAGGGGAGACCATGTGGATCCGTGTGGAGCCTTCGTTGGAGGTCCTGATCTCTGCTGTTGTGTCGGTCCCTGAGACTCTTGTTAGCAATCCAGTGGGAGGTGCATTCCTGTTAACACAGGAAATACTCTCTCTCTCTCTCTCTTTTTTTTTTTTTTTTAAATATGCTTTTATTGATTGCAGAGAGAGGAAGGGAGAGGGAGAGATAGAAACAGCAATGATGAGAGAGAATCCTGGATCAACTGCCTCATGCACGCAGCCTACTGGGGACGGAGCCCGCAACCCGGGCATATGCCCTGGCTGGGAATCGAACTGTGACCTCCTGGTTCATAGGTCGATGCTCAGCCACTGAGCCACACTGGTTGGGCCGAGGGCAGTTTCTGTGCAGTGACAGGGACAGGGTCCCAAGGAAGTGTCTTGAGAAGGGAGCGGACTGTGAAGGTCTGTCCAGCAAGGAGTTTTGCTATGGAAGTGGATAGGAGCCTAATGGGACAGGGTCCGTGATGGGAGAGATGTGACGATCAAGAAGGATTTTTCAAGCCTGAGAGCAACTAGTGGGCCTGCTGGCTGCTGGAGCCCCATAGGAGACAGGGAGGGGAGGAGATTCGGAGAAGAGGGAGGCTGACTGTGGAAGCTGAGTGAGAACTGCAGCAGAGAGAGGACTCGCAGGCCGTGGCCTCTGATTGAAACGGGAAGGCAGAGGGTAGGGGTGCCCAGCTAGGTAGCTGGCAGATTTGCAAGCCGAAGTGAAGGAGTTTGGGTCTGCCTGCTTCTGTTTTTTCCCTGCACTGTGTGACCCTGTGATTGGTTGAGAGGGCATGGCGAGAGGCGTGGACACACGGAGAGGGAAATAGTCATCTTGGAGAGGGTTTGGAAAAGCATTTTCTGGGAGATAAATAAGCTTCCCCAACAGCACTGACTGTGTGGTGTGACTCAGAGTGAAGTTTTCCCAGCAATGCTCAGGGGACTCGGTGACAGCACAGAGCAGGCAGGGGGGCGGATTTTTTTTTTTTTTTTTTTTTTTTTTTTTTGCTATTCAAGTAAGTTTTTGTTCTTTTCAGGAGTTTCTTATGGCCATTGTTTATTTCTAAAGGGAAGAAATCCTTTAAAAAAAAAGCCACAGAGAGTTCTGGAATCGGAAGAGAAAGTATTGCAGAAGCACAGGAGGGCGGACACAATCTGAAGGCCATTTGGGTCCCTGTGGCAGGCACAGTATGGGGGGTGGGGAGGTGCAGGCCAGGGAGAGGCTCAGGGCCCAGCCCCGGACTGAAGCTCACACCCCCGGGAGTGCACGCTCTGGGGTTCACAGTACCTTAGACGTAAATTCGCCAGCAGTAAATTCTCTTCTCGAAGTGTCAGAAGTGAGAAACAAGATAATTGCGGTGGAATGGCGTTGAGGGGGTTAAGTGAAGGGCTGGGGATTTACTCTGGAGCTTGCGGGAGATTAGGTCACACTCAGGGCACACAGGAAGTCTTGGGTGGGGGATCCCCTGCTGGTCTCGGCTCTCCGGGTCACCCCTTCTCTCAGCGCCTCTGTGCCTGAATTACCCACATCCCACATGCAGGTTATATGTGCCCCTGAGGGTCTGAGCCTGGCCCATCAGCCAGATAGCGCCTTCCACCCAGGGCTCTGCTTCCTCCCTGGCCGTCACTCGGACCCCCAGGCCCTCCGAGAGGCCTGCAGCCTCAGCCTCGGCAAGAGACTCCAATGTTCCGACTGCCCTGCGGGCTGGCTATTCACACACGCCCTCAGCACGCTTAGCTGGAGCTTGTCCGTGGAGCTCTGTGGTTATTTCAAACACCCTCCCCCCCAGAATACCCTCACCACTCGCCCATAAATATTTACTATAAGAAGCATTGCTTTCGGAAAAAGGATATGTCTTTCCGGCGTCTCATAAAAAGAAAAAAAATTAAAAAATCCACAGCTCCTGTTTGGTGTTGAGAGAACCAGTAGAGTACAGTGTGGTGTTCAAGGCCTGGATCTGGGCCGGCCCCGCTGGACACTGGGTTCTGTTCCTTGCTACCTGTGTGACCTTGGGGGTGTGTGGACCTCCCCTGCCTCAGTTTCCTCACCCCTAATGTGGGGATGATGGGAGTGCCTACTTCATAGGGCTGTTGTGAGATCAAATGAGTGGATGCATTGAAATGCTCTGAACAGCTGAAACCGGTTTGGCTCAGTGGATAGAGCAGTCGGTCTGCAGACTGAAAGGTCCCAGATTCGATTCCTGTCAGGGGCCTGTGCCTTGGTTGCGGGCACATCCCCGGTGGGGGGTGTGCAGGAGGCAGCTGGTCGATGTTTCTCTCTCATTGATGTTTCTGGCTCTCTGTCCCTCTCCCTTCTTCTCTGTGAAAAGTCAATACAATATATTTTTTAAAAAATAAATGCTCTGAACAGCATCCGGCACAGAGGGATGCGCTGTGTTAGCTGCTCTTAATCTGGGCCGCATGCTAGTCCCTGGGCGCACGCATGTGCTGGGGGCACAGCATTGCGCCGGTGGATGTGAGCCAGGGACCAGGCACCTGCAGTCCAGAGGCGGACACGCCCACCACGCCCTGGCCCTGCCCCGGGGGCTGTGGTCCCCCGGGGAGTTTACCTGTCTCACGGCCTCCGCCTTCCTTCGCCCCCTCAGAGGAGTTTAGGATCTTGGACGCTGAAAGGAGGACGCAGTCAACTTCATCCCTTTCCCGAGGAAGCTTTTCTGTAACAGAAGAACCAGACGTGGCTTTTGGGGGGCGGTGGGAGCAGGGAGGCGGGGCGGGCGCGGGGGTTCGGGGTGCCGATGCCCTGAGCGGCCACCAGAGGGCGCGCTGGGGCCACGCAGCGGCGGCGGCTGGACCAGGCGGCTGGGAGGCTGGAGGGATGGAGGCAGGGATGGAGGTAGCGCTGGTCTGGGGTGAGCCGGGGGGTGTGAGGGGGGTGAGGGAGGGATGGAGTGTGCGGTTAGTCGAGAAGACCGGATGGTCTGGATGGGATGGTCTAGACTCTAGGGGATGAAGGGGCCAGGCCCAGGGAGGCGGCCCCCCCCCACAGCACCCCCACCCCTCCATCCACTGACCACAGCTCCCCTTTAGGGACTGACCCCGCCCAGGCTCTCACCCGGGCTCATTGCTGCTGCCCAAGCTCTCTCTTCTTCCCAACTGCCTGCTCCCCTGCATTCCGCTCCGTGGCTTCCCGCCAGGGCAGCCCGTTGCCTGGTAACGGGATGGTTGGGTCGCCACAGGCGCACGTGGGCTCGAGCACGGGTGGGGGTGGGGGAAGGGAGAAGGCACGCGCTGGGGTCCGGGGTCCGGGGTCCGGGGTCCTGGGTCCTGGGTCCTGGGCCCGGAAAGCCCCCACCCTCTGCACCCCTGCACCCTCAGCCGCACCGGGGACACTGCAGGCGAGAAGGTCCCCCTTTGCTGTGCCCCCAACCCTAGGGCTGCTTGTCTTCCTGCGGCCCAGGACTTGCTGGTCCAAAGCTGAGAAAAGGGACTGTGTGGACACAGGCAGACACTTGGGGCTTTTGCCTTTTTTCTGATCTCGGTTTCATTGTTTGTTTGCTCTCCGCTGTGTTGTTCCTCTAACGTCCACCCTTTCAGCAGAGCAGCTGCAGCTGTGGCGGTTTGAGCGGCCCCACACCAGCATTGTAAAGGGTTTTCGTGTGCTGAGGTCAAGAGAAGACACCTGTTTCCAATGATGGACCTAAAAAAGCGAAGCATCACAATAGACACGTTGAAGCTGTGGCCATCACTGAGGCACTGGCCTTGGAGGCGGGCGTGGTCAGCTGAGGGCCCACGGTCCGCTTTGTCCCACTCAGAACATGGCACTCTTCAAGCAAATGCTTTACGTGAGGAGATATTAATTTTGCAACAACATCCATTACAGATTTTGAAGGGGAAATGTAGACCCAAAATACCCGCCACTACACAATGTCTCAATACTCCCGACTACATGGATCTATCTCTTTAAAAAAAACATGTTTTTTATTGATTTTTTACAGAGAGGGAGAGGGATAGAGAGTTAAAAACATCAATGAGAGCCAGACATCGATCAGCTGCCTTCTGCATGCCCCCTACTAGGGATGTGCCTACAACCCAGGTACATGCCCTTGACCGGAATCTAACCTGGGACCCTTGAGTCTGCAGGCAGACGGTCTAGCTCTATCTACTGAGCCAAACCAGTCAGGGCCATGGATGCCTCTCTTACAAGGACACGGGTCAATGTGGGCCAAATAGAACATTGCAATTTGGAAATTAGCATTGATGCATGCTTACCCTCTGTCATCAGACCCCACGCAGGTTCCACCCGCTCTCCCGATGACGCCCTTTGTAACAGTAAAGGGTCCTGTCCAGCATCTTGTGTGCATGCGACTGACATGTCACGTCCCTTCACTCGGGTCCCGTGGCCTCGGCATATCCTTTTCATTCAGAGGGCGGAAGCCGGTCCTCGTCGGTGGTGTTTCCGTGTCCCTCACTGGGCCCTTGGGAGTCTCTCTAGCTGGCTTCTGTGTGTTTCTGACACGCCCCCTCATTCCCGAGCCCCTCTCCCTGTTCTTCACGGACCGGATCTCCCAGGCTCCGCCTGTCCTCTGCCTGCCCAGCCTGGGAGCCGGCCATTTCTCCAAGGAGCCTTTGCCTCTCGGAGAGGAGAATGGTGTTCAACAGCCAGGATGTGAGTGCTAAGCATGCACGTGGCTACCCAGGCATCGCTGCTTCCGGCCATCTCAGTGGACAGAGCTAGGCAATGTCTGTGTGCACGTGTATTTACATTCACACACACACACACACACACACACACACCCCTGTATTATTTATTGTTTCTATATCTGCCTATCATCTATATCAAGTCCCATGTGTTCACAATATGCCTGGTTTAACATCACAGTGGTCTTTCTCATCTCCTCCATTTCTATGTTTGTAATTTACCAACAGTGAGAAAGTTGACTTCCTTATCCTTTATGTATTTACGAGGGGCCCAGTGCACGAATTCGTGCACCTTCAAAGGAACTGTGGGCCGTGAGGCTGCAGTAGGCACAGGGGTGGGTCTTGGTCCATCCTCCGTGCCCCTGCTCAGCCTCTCCCACTGCAGCCCCTGGTCCCGCCACCATGTGCTGACTGCACCAGCCCTGCTCACACCTGCTGATGTGGAGGGATTGGGGCTGTCGCCAGCAGCAGCAGGTGCGAGCAGGGCTGTTAAGTAATGCCGTTCCACCGTGATTAGGGCCGTTCCCCGGCAGTGGGTGCAAGAGGTGGCTGCCGTCCCGATTGCCCCACAGGAGCAGGGAGAGGAGGAGAAGCCATGAGGGGTGATCGGGGCTGGCAGCCGCCACTTGCACCTGCCGACGGCGCAGAAGGCCGATGGCCCTTGGGGCTTCAGCAGGGCTGAAAATCTGCTTGTGATCACCTGCTGCTGAACAGATGAGGGAGTCTCCCCTAACCCCATCATCCAGCATCGGGTAGGCGTGGGAGTAGGCAGCACCGTTACGGTGGACTAGAGGAGGTGAAAATGCAGAGCAGCTGGAGCACCTCTTTTCCTGTTTATCAAACTTACCTGTTTGTGTTCCTAAAGGGCCAACATGCTTCCCAGCAAATAAAAAGCCATGGGTCTGGAGATTCGGGGAGCCCACTTCTCTAGGCCAGTGGTCGGCAAACTCGTGAGTCCCGGAGCCAAACATCAACAGGACAACGATGGACATTTCTTTGGAAAGCCAAGATTTTTTTTTTTTTAAACTTAAACTTCTTCTAACGCCACGTCTTCAACATAGACTCGCCCAGGCCGTGGCATTTTTGTGGAAGAGCCACACGCAAGGGGCAAAAAGAGCCGCATGTGGCTCGCGAGCCGCCGTTTGCCGACCACGGGACTAGAGGGTGAAGGCGGGGTTCCTACACGCGGACGCCAGTGGCAGCTGCTGGAGAAGCACCAAACCCCCATGGGTCCCCACTGCCCCCCACACTGTCACACGCCCCGGGCACTTCCCCGCCTGCTGGGTTGTCTGCGGGGAGGGTGAACGGCATCTCTGAGCTGGACGCAGGAAGCCCAGTGGGGAGCACGTGTACCCCGCTGTAAAGGGTTCAATGAAGTGCGAATGAAAGAGTCCTGACCCGAGAAAAGGGCTCACTACGAGCCTCAGTCCCCTCCCCTGTTTGCCCAGGACCGCATGTGGCCTGTGAGCTGCAGTTTGCCGACCACGGGCCTAGACCCAACTCTGCTGAGAAAAACAGCCCCGGAGGCACACCAGGGACTGCCGTGGGGCTGCAGGCAAGGCCCAGGGGACCAGCAATCCCCCCACCCCTCCCCGTCTCCTCCTGGAGGTGCTGCCTTGGGAAGGAGGAGGGAGTGGAGAGTCTGCACCTTGGATTTGACTGAACATCGACGTGAAAGAGACATTTGAAATGAAAGAGACGATTTCAAAGCCAAAGAAACGGGTTTAATCTGAGCGGCGTCCCCTCTAACCAGCCAACGCCAGCGCCTTTCCCGTCGGCAGAAATCAGGGGCTTCCGAAGAAAGAGCAAGTGAGCAATACACGCCAGGGAAGCCAGGTCTTCCTAAAGCGGCCGCGCTGCACATCGGGGCGGCCCCCGCACGGGAACGTGGATGCCGCTGCCTCCGTGGAGCGCCGCCTCTAGGCACACGCCCGATGTTCCACGTGGTCCTTACGTACGTATGTGTGCACACCCCGTGGTGGGATGGCTGCAGAGGACACTAGAGAAACCCAGGGCCTTCCCCCGGCATGCACGTTCATGGCTGAAGCAGGGAACATACAACTGCGGGCTGTGCCAGAATACAAGGCCATCCTTCGGTGCTTACGGCACCGCCAAACCAGCTGGGCAAGGAGAGACCATCAGCCTCCCCCCGCTAGCTGGATGTTTACAGTGTTTGATGGTCATAGTATAAATGCGAAGGGTGGAGTTGGACATACAAAAAGGAAAAATGCTCGGTGCACCTGTCCGGAAGTCATTGCCGACCCCAAAGAGAGAGAGAGAGAGAGAGCTGCGCGCACACCGACAGGCGTGTCTGGGCTGCAGCCGGCGGGCAGCCGGGGTGTTAGTTTTGGACTCGACAGTGTGCTCGACTCCTGCCCGAAGTCATGACCGTCGTCCCGGGTGACTGTGTGCGCGTGCTGCCGGGCCGCGGGGGGGCTTAGGCCTTGGGGTACAGCGTGACTGTGTCGTAGCCCTCGGGGGGCCGCGTGCGGGCGCGGGCGTGGGCCTCGCAGTACAGCTCGCCCTCCACGAAGAAGTAGCCCTTCTGCTTGAGGTTGAGGCTGCAGTCGGCGCACACGAAGCACTCGGGGTGGCGGTACTTGTCCCGCGCCTTCACCACGGCCCCGCTGGGGAGGGAAGGAGAGGGTCAGAGCCCCGGCGGCGAGCCCTGGGGTCAGGGGCCGGGGCCGGGGCCGGGGCCGGGGAGGCAGGCGGTGTCTGAGCCACATCCGATGCCAGAGGCCCCGGGGCAGGAGGGGCACAGCGGCCGCACGGATGTACGGGTGTGTGTGTGTGTAGGGGAGGGGATGCATGACGGCCAGGACACGCCATTGGGCATCTCCCTCTCAGATGACTTGCAAACAAGTCCTTGCCATGGAAATGATCGGCTGTCCGGCTGTCCCTTAATCACCCTCCCCCGTGGTCTCTCTGAAAGAGGGAGGCGCCATTCTGCAGAGGGTTTCGACCTTGGCCAAGGCCGTTGCCTACACAACTGAGCGCCCTGTCACGGCTCTCTAGGGCGCTGGCCCAGCCCCTGCTCTGGGCAGCTCAGAAAACACGGACCACGGGCAGAGAGGAGTTCCCACAGCGGGGGGGGGGGGGGGGGGGGGGAGGGGGGGAGTGGGGGGGAGAAGAGGGGGCTTGCCTCTCCTGGCAAACAGTTCGCTGCCATTTAGGAGCAGCAATTGCTTTTGTGAGGTCCCAGCTCCCTGCTGAGATCCGCTCTGCTCCTGAGCTTCCTGTCTTGCCTGCTTCCCCTGCCCTGCCCCCTTTTAAAAGATTGTATTTTTATGGATTTCAGAGATGAAGAGAGAGGAAGAGAGAGCTATAAACATCAATGACAAGAAAGAATAATTGATCGGGTGAAACCAGTTTGGCTCAGTGGTAGAGCGTTGGCCTGTGGACTGAAAGATCCCGGGTTCGATTCCGGTCAGGGGCATCTACACTGGTTGCGGGCATATCCCCAGTAGCTGGTATGCAAGAGGCAGCTGGTCGATGTTTCTCTCTTATCGATGTTTCTAGTTCTCTATCTCTCTCCCTTCCTCTCTGTAAAAAATCAATAAAATATATTAAAAAAAAAAGAATAATTGATCGGCTGCCTCCTGCACGCCCCACACTGGGGATGGAGCCTGCAACCCGGTGCCCCGATGGGGAATCGAACCGTGACCTCTTGGTTCCTAGGTTGACACTCAACCACTGAGCCACGCAGACCGGGCTCCTCCCAACCGCTCTGCTCTGACCAGGACTGTCTCCCACCGCCTCGCCTCCTGGGACGTCCCCTGGACGCCTGGCCACGCGGTGCCTCTGTGTGGCTGCGGCAGCAGAACACACCGGAAGGAGAAGTGGCCGTGGGCCGTTTGTGGGGGGAGAGTGAGAAGACCTGGTTCCCGTGAAGATGTGGGGGTTTAGACATCAAGGCCCTGGACGGGGGAGCTGGGACTCTGTTTTTAACAATCGTGTTTGACTATTTGTGCCACGTAAGAAACAGGAAAGAGAATGTGTTGTCAAGAACAACCCAGTGGCTGCCGTGTGTGTGTGTGTGTGTGTGTGTGTGTGTGTGTGGTGTGTGTATGTGTGTGTGGTGTGTGTGGTATGTGCGCATGTGGTGTGTGTATGTGTGTGTGATGTGTATATGTATATATATGCGAGTGTGTATGTATATATGTGTGTATGTATGTATATGTATATGTGTGTGTGTGTGTGTGTGTGTGTGTGTGTGCGCGCGCTTGTGTGTGTGCTTCCCTGGCTTTAGATAGAACAGGAAAACCTCAAAGTTGGTACCTTCCCAAAGGGGGGAGGGCTCTTTGAAGGGAAGTTTTGATTCTTGGAAATGACTTTTTAAATACACTCTGGGAAAATTTTCTTTCCATGAGGATCCTCTGAAATGGTCAGTGGAGATGTGCTGACTCGCAGTATGCACCCACGGGAGGGCCCAGCTAAGGAGTTCTGGTGGAAGGAGAGACGGGTGGTGGACGTTGCATTTCTAGCCAGTGAACAGAAACGGAGAGCTGCTCCCAAGGCTGACGCCCCCGCCCCGGTACCGGGCACTCACACGATGCCGCTCCCGCACTTGTCACACTGCGGCATCCTCTGCACGCCGCCCGCGCCCGGGGCTTTGGTGACGGGCGCCCTCACGCTGCGGGTGCCCGAGGGCCGGTCCTCTGAAAAGCAAAGGGGCGCCTTTTATGGCAAAGGCTCAGCTGGCTGCAGGCGTCCTTGGCGTCTATTTTAAGGCGTGCACTTGACCCGGAGGAATTCCCAAGGCGCACCGCAGCCTCCTTTCGGAAGGAGAGGGGGTGGCTCAAGCTCACCCTGCGCCGGACAGGCCTGCCGAGCGGTCAGGGAGCAGTTTGTTGTGGTAGGAAGCTGCTACAAAGTGCTCAGAGGAGCAGAGATTTTGCATTTTTTTAAATCATGGTAAAATATACTTAATATAAAATTAACCATCTTAATGTTGTCAGTGGCATTAAGTGCATTCACAAACATTATAAAATTTTTGGCTGTATCTATTTTTAGAAATATTTTATCATCTCAAACAGAAACTCTTTACCTAGTAAGCAATAACTCTCCTCCCAGACCATGGTAACCTCTGCGGTGCTTTCTGTCTCCATGATTTGTCTGTTGTAGGTACCTCTTACTCACACAACTACCATCGTACAATATTTGTCCGTTTGTTGAGCTTACTTGACTTAGGACTTTTTAAAGCACTGGTTCTCAACCTTTCTAGTGCCATGACCCTTTAATACAGTTCCTCGTGTTGTGGTGACCCCCAACCACAAAATTATTTCCATTGCTACTTCATAACGGTCATTTTGCTACTGTTATGCATCGTAATGTAAATATCTGTGTTTTCCGATGGCTTTAGGTGACCCTGCTAACGGTTCTCAACCTGTGGGTCGCCTAAGACCATCAGAAAACACAAACCCACCCTCTCGGTGGCAATAGCTGTTCCCTCGCAGTCACCGTGAGCGGGAAATGGTCATGTGGGCCAAGGGCTTAGCGCAGAATTGGGAACACACCCACAGGTTTGTCACATTTTAGATTTTGATGACGATACTCTGGAGGATGGGAGGCGGAGACATCTTGCCACGTCCACTTACAACTCTGCTTACAGTATGGAAGCTCAGCCAGCCCTCGAGCACTGTGGATGGAATTTGCACTGGTGCCTTTTTACCAGGGCACCCGTTCTGGGAGCACCTCTCCTGACCCAGGCACTGCCCGAAGCCTCCGGGCACAGACTCACTTGGTTTCCAAACACGATGCATGCTCAGCCTTCCATCCCCAGTCTGTCTGCCACCCTCCCCGCCCCCGGCCTGCCAACAGGCTCTGCCCACCCCTGGCACGGGCGCCCGCACTCACCGTCATTCACGAGCTCCTGGAGCACCCGGAAGGAGCCCGACTGGCGGGGCTGGGAGGGCTCCTCCCGATTGTCATGGAGCATCCGGTACACGTCCGACTGGGGGGGCACCGAGGCTGTGGGTTCACTGAAACGGCACGGCGGGGGCAAGGCAGCGTCAGGGGTGTGCGGGCAGCAGGAGATGCCAATTATATCGACTACACTACTTTTCCTAAATAGCCACAGACAGCCGTCCACAGTCCTCCCTACACTTGCAGTGACCCCTGCACAGAGATCCTGTACTCTCAGGCCCATCCCTGCTACAGCTCCCAAAGAGCATCTCTTCACAACGGCTGCCTCAAACATGTCATTCAATAACCTCAGGCTCACGCCGGCCTATCTCTGTTTGGCCACATACGATGGAGGGCCACTAAGAGGCGAAATAGTAATTCAGAAACAGACCTGTGTCTTTAAGAATGGATAATTATAAATGGGACCAAGATAAACTGTTTCTCAGAAAAAGAAGAGACAGCATACACACGATAGGCAGTACGGGAGTGAGCCCAGTGCGATGACCCTCAGTCATCCGATTGTCCTTACGTTCAGATTCCCTTCTGATGCTAAACTAAAAGGATGTGGTTTAACGGTGTTTTTAGGATTAATTTGCTTTGTTAATTCCTGGAAACCACAAAGGTATCGTTTTGCTTTCAAATGGAAATAATTCATACTGCCAGTGGTTGGTAGCTCCTAAAAGGTAGACACTTTCACGTATATGTGAGTTACATCGAATACACTACTTTTCCTAAATAGCCACATTAAAATTCATTTACAACAATACTGGAAGGTTTATTCTAATAAACTTCTTACAAACATATGATGAACAATAAAAAATGCCACAATAAAACTACACGTCAGGCGCTACGTGCTTTATTAGCTTATGCCATTTCACGACATTGCTTAGAAAAGGTAATTACTATCCACACATAATTTTATTATCTATGTCATTTGTGAAGAAAATTATATCTGAATTTCCTTGCAAACTGGCTTTGAGATACATTATGCTATTATTATCTTATTGTATTCATCCCAAGAAATAGCTTTGGCATATTGTTATATAGCATACTTAAGAATGATACTATTTTAATTTATAAAAAAGTGGTTCTGTAATATTAAAAAATAAGATTTTTCTTATAATAAATTTTTAATTAAAAAAACTGATGGCAAAAGTACTTTCTATATGGGGATGGGAGACTAAACGTGGATTATATATAATACAAATGTTTATAATAAGGAAAAAATTAATCAAAATAGAGACCATTAGAAGTTAAACATCTACATTAATAGCTTAAGACATTCACTTATAAACCCTTATTCATGGCAGAAATTTTAAATGGAAAATAGTGTCTTCTCCACAAGATGCCATTGGAAGGGAGAAGTATCATTTCTTTTAAAATTTCTCTGGACCTCTCATCCCTCCCCAATTTTTGACCCTCCAAGGAGAAACATAGAGTATGCTAGATTATTGATCCTGTTTGAGAGGTATTGTACCATAACTTGTAAAGTACACTGTAGCTTTTCAGAACACATACATTTGGCCCTCCCATGATTTTAGTTTATTAAACTAAATGGGTCACATAAAGCTCTATTTCATTCTTCAAATCACTGTTATCATTAGACCTAGACATTTGCAATAAATCCTTAGCATTTCCTCCTTAAAGCGTCTCACACAGCTTCCTTTCAGCTAAGACCGTGTTAAAAGACCCCCGGAGAGCTGACATCACCCACGTGTTTAGTTAGTATGCCCACGGTTCAGAATGACTCGCATTACCTCATGGCGGGTGCTTCCCCTAGCGCTGTGGAAACCTGACCCTGCAGTGTTTCCATAATATTGTCATCTGAGTACAACTGCATGGGAGTATTAAACTGAGCATGTACAATCTTCACACCGGGAAGCTCCATTTCCAAAGGAATGTTAGGGGCCATCTTAGCAGCAACTTTCAAGTCGCCGGGGCAAATAGTGCTAACAGTGCTGATGGAGGAAGGGGTGCTACGTCCACTGCTACCGTCAATACCGGACGGAGTGCTGCATCCACTGTGTTAATGACCACGTGACACAGAGGGGACACGGGACCAGAGACACCAGACAGAGGAACACAGAGAACAAGGACAGAGAGGTTAACAGGGATTGAAGACAAAAAAGTGAGAGGTGAATCAAATCAAATGAAAACAGAGTGTGGATTTCTGGCTACCATTTATTTTAACTGGAAAGGACATTTAAAAATTCGTGGTTGCAAAAAGTTGCACACAGTTGAAAGGTACAGGTGACAGCGCATTTTCTGGCTCTGTTCTACCAGGCGATATGCAAGTTGAAGGTCACACATAAACAGGTTGTATGTAGAAAGTGAAAAAGGTGCGACCCTACTCGCTTTTTCAACATAGGCCAGGTCATTTTAAACTTGACAAGATCACAGACAGGGGGTGCAGGGAAATCACATTGGCTGGGTACCCTTGTACATTTCTGAGATGCAATATTTAAAATAAAACGATTAAGGAATGGTCCATGCAAATAATGACTGACTAGGCCACATGAAAGTCCAATGAAATTTTTAGGCTAGACATTTCCAAATAAGGGCGTCTCAGAAATGCAGTTGAGTTTAATTGAATCACACCTAGAAACATGTTGGTTCTGTGATACAGATTATGTTTCAAGGCTATGTTGTAAACATTTTATCTGGACTATTTTAATGTTTTCTGGGTCACTCTTTAATTTGGTGAGGAATTACTTCTAAAAACTGTCCAGTGATTTAATACAGGCTCTAGAACAGCCAACAAATGCTTGTCACCTTGAAATTAATGATTAAAGAGCACATACAGTGATCTTGGACTCTTCAGAGGCTCTGTAGAGCTGAGGTCTATTTCTTTTATACATCACTATTTCATGCAAACTTTTGAAAACACACGTATATTCATGCATACTTATCATTTTTTTTTAATAGACAAGAAGGGAGTTGTTATTAAAACACCAGAGTGGCCAGTCATGCAATTCTCAGGACAGCTGGGAGAGAGCACATGTTCTCTATGAAGCTAGGTAGAAGGCTGGTCACAACTGACATGCCAAGGACTAAACTGTCATGCCTCTCCATGCATTTTACATGCAGCATGAGAAATGCATTATATGAAAATAAAATATCCTGAGATTTTTTAGAAGCACAGTCATTTAAGACAAAGCCAAAGGAAACATTAGTATTACTGTCACCTCCATTATGCCTGCAGATTAGTGTTGCTGCAAACTCAAGACAGACGATTCATATGGTGTGTTCATCTCAACGTCGGTGTTCTCTGAGGGCTCAGGTATGATCCATCTCTGCATTTACTCTCTAGAGCTGCTCATGTTAACCTCAGCCCCACACAGAGAGCACAAACCAAGAGGATTTGGGGGCCTTGATGTTGTTGACTGATTAGTCTGGACAACCCATGCCACTAAAGGGATGAAACGTTGTTGTTTTTGTGTCTTGTGTTATCCGATTCAACCACCTATAGAGCCTAAATGAGGCAGGGTGCATCATCAACTTTATAGGTGGTCTTGTCAACTCCTTGGCTTGAGAACCTATTTAAAACTCAGTCTGTGAATTGGTCGATCACATACCAAAAACAGTGCCTTATTTACTGTTTCCATAGGCTCAATGCTACACTGGCTCCTGAAAGTGACGTTAGTGAGTAAAAGAATAGGAGGGACATTTCAGTTGTAATGCCATTTAGTCAGGATCCTATTGATTCGATCTAAGTGAAGCTTATTAAATTGTAAGTTTGGGATTTGTAACACTTGAGTTAAATCTTAGGAAACCCGGGCCTAAAATAGTGAGCCTTTCCCACAAGCATTGTAACTACTCTGATCTTACTGTGGGCCCGGCATCATGCTAGTGGATGAACTAGGATCAATTCAGAATTTACAGGTATTCCTCTTTTTTATAGTTGTAATGAATAATCCCTTTCCATTGTTAGTGTTCTTTATACATGCATGTTTGTGTATATAACTTTATTTAACAAATATTGTATTCTATCTTTTAATTTCCTTATCATTCTATTTAGGGGACCCTGTCTATTGAATAGATAAGAAATAAACTCTAAGCAAACTAGAATTAGTTTTCTTACACATTTTTGGGACTATTTAAAAAGACCTCTTGACCTGATGCTTTAAAAAAATGTTTTTTTCCTGGTGTGGTTCAGTTGGTTGGTTGTTGTCCTATGAACTGAAAGGTTGATGGTTCAATTTAGGGCGTATGCTTGGGTTTCAGGCTCAATGGGTGTGCAGGAGGTGTCCCATTGATGTCTTGCTCTTATATCGAGATATATATATATATATATATATATATATATATATATATTCAATAGTAAAATAGCATTTTAACATTTAATTGAGTGTTATAGTATCAGGAGGGGTTGGGAAGCTGTTGGATGTGGTGAAATAGGGAAAAGATGCAGAAGAAAATGGAATGGGAACAAGGGGACAAACAGAAGTGAAAAAGGACTGTGCAGAGTAGACGGTGTGAGGGAGGGATCATGGCCCCTGGTTCTTCTTGCCACTAAGGAAATACCAGGTACTCATGGGGTTGTGTTCCTTTATCTGATGACATTTACTGGGCGTGTGCTTTGTGCCAGCTGCATTTCTAGGTGGTGGATATAGTCCTGCACTTCCATTCTAGTGAGGGAAGTTGTATTTTGTCATAATTGCCTTGTGAGCATCTTTCTCCTGCTCTTTTCAGGTGACACCACATAAGTGTCTGGCTTATTTTGAGGAATCCTCTGCTCCTGACTCTAGCTTCTGGGAAGGTCTGCACGTGTGCATCACATGTAAGTGATGACTGACCATCTGCAGCTGGCACCATAACCTCAGGTGTCTCCAAGGGCCAGGAGGGTCGCTTCTATAGGAAAACGGGCCAGGAATCATACACTTAGGAGTGATGGGCATGTATTTGGGCAGCTAGAGAGTAGCTGTTCCATCTTAAAGGCACTCACCTAAATTCATTTGAATAATCAGAGGGCTAAAAAGCACTACCTGTGAATGGATCCACCCGTAGCTCACTGGTTTGGGAAACCTGATATAGATCCTCAGCCAATGATCCTAACCTGCTAGGATCCATGTGGCCTGACCATACTACTAGTTTTATTGATTTTTATTGATATTTTTACAGAGAGGAAGGGAGAGGGACAGAGAGTTAGAAACATCGATGAGAGAAAAACATCGACTGGCTGCCTCCTGCACACCTCCTACTGGGAATGTGCTTGCAACCAAGGTACATGCTCTTGAATGGAATCGAACCTGCAACCTTTCAGTCCGCAGACTGAAGCTCTATCCACTGAGCCAAACCGGTGAGGGCCCAACTCTGTCTTAATTTACTTATTTTCCTTCAGGTGGAAAAGTTCCTTTTCAATCCCCTCTCTTCCTTTGCAGGTATCCATAGAAATGCAAATAGATATTTATGTCAGGGCTGGAAGGAGTGGGGTTGCCCAGCTGCTTGATGGTGCTGGAGGAGCAGGTGCCGAAGTGGGGATGATGAGAACCTAACATAAACAGCTCCCTACATCCCCACTTGTGGCCCTCCTTCCTTCCTCCTGATGGGAGGGCTGGTTTCCACTTTTGCTCCTGCTGGCTGGGCCTTCCTGAGCTGCTGTTGGGACATCTGCCTGCCTCAGAGGTCAGTGAGTCCTGTTGGGATGCCGGGGGTGTTAGTTATAAATATACGTGATGAAGGCATAGCATTTGGAGCTCTGTAACCTGGTCAGTATTTACTCCTGGAAATGGAGGAGCTTAGTTGGCTCTCTACTCTGCTGAGCTTGTTTCCTTTGCTTTTGAAATTAGCTTCCAAATGGAAAGAAAAAAAAAAAAAAGAGTAGTCACTCCAAACACCTCAGAAGTTACTCTTCTGGGAGATTAGTAAGGATTCATTAAAGAAGCATGCACTCCACATCTCACAGTCTCAAAGCTTATGACCTGCTTCGGCCTGGGATTATGAAAGGTTTGGGCCGAATATTGTGCTTGTGTTCAAAGTAGTTCACATCCTGTGGAAACAAAGGGTTAAACAGTCCCTCAGTGGAAGATTAATCTGTGACTTTAGATAAAATCAAGCAAACAGTAACTGGACAGAGCCGGTTATTTACCACCAAATATTGACATGACTGGTTTCTTCCTTTTAAACCATCGACTCACTAAACGTTCCAGGACTGGTAGATTGGAACGACGGTCTAGATGCTTGTCTTTAGGTCAGGAAAGTAAAACAGCAAGAGCTGGACTTTGGGAAAGGAAGAGAAACTGGGCTATTGCCCTTAGGAACGCGGTGGCCAGAGGCGGAGGCCGGTACTTACTTTTGAGGTGAACTAGGAATGAGACCCCGCAGCTGTCCGTGGAGCGCGTCTTGGATATTGCTAGTTGAATAGAGCCCAATGGGTGAGTTATAGGAAGCACTCACTACCTGTCTTTTGTCATCAATGTTTGCTGCTGCAACAAAAGGCTGGGCCCTTCTGTTGTGCGAGGTACCAATGGGTTTGAACTCCTGTACAATGGCAGACAAAATACACAGAGCCACAGAAGGCACAACAGAGCCATTAATGAGCAAACCAACAGCAACCGCGACGGTTAAACAAGGCTTCTAACCCAATACAAGGTTAATGCAAGGTTAAAGGGGGAGTCGGGCATAAACCTTTCTGCATTTTCCATGAACTTGACCTGAGCTGTCTGCATCCACCAGATGTTCAGGTGCAAAGGAACTGATCTTATTTGTAATATTATAAACCAGTGGTCGGCAAACTCATTAGTCAGCAGAGCCAAATAACAACAGTACAACGATTGAAATTTCTTTTGAGAGCCAGATTTTTTAAACTTAAACTTCTTCTAACGCCACTTCTTCAAAATGGACTCACCTAGGCCGTGGTATTTTGTGGAAAGCCACACTCAAGGGGCCAAAGAGCCGCATGTGGCTCGCAAGCCGGTTTGCAGACCACTGTTATACAAGAATTCAAACACTGTATCTTTTGTCTGTCCCCTGTGGACTTCTAGATCCATAGCTTTTAGAAAATTCTCATTTGACTCATTTGGATAGAAAAATTTTGTGTTAGAAATGAGATTGTTAGCTTAAAAAACTATACTACTTAACATTTTCTTAAGTAGAACTTACATTTGCTTTATATTCTATTAATATCTTAAAATTTCCCCATTTTAGGAAATGAAGGAATAAAATGGCCAGAAAGAGAGTGAGCATTTGTGAATAATTAAATCATTTTAACTAACCTAAGGAAAAGTTCTGCTTTTGCTTTTTCCTTTTTTTAATTGTTTAAAGTATTACATATGTCTCCTTTCCCCCTGATTGACACCCCCTGCTTTTTCTTAAAACCTATAACAAAAAACCAAAATCCTTAATGTGGATTCAGTTATACCTTAAGTTTAGAAAAAATAGTAGTAATGAAAAGACTCTTGTTTCTGATCAAAGTGGGAATAGCATTTATATAAAACCTCCTTTACTTTTATTGTGACGATTTCACTGCTATGTGTTTAAAAAACTCTTCATGTTTACTCTAGTTCCAGAAAGATTACAGTCAATAATGTAGAGATAGCTAATGCGTGTAATTCACAAAAGGATTTTCGCTTTATTATTCAGGGAAAAGGGTCCTACACTCTAAATTGGAAATATGCCCGCATCATCTGAAACTTTATATTATTATGTTAATGTCAGAACCATGTTTTCTAATTTTTGTGTAGATCTATAGTGCCATAAAGTTATTACAGTTATTTTCTAAGCCGCAAAAGAAAACCAAAAGTGAACACTGCAGTCCACACAGCTGATTCTCTTTCCACATCTTTTCATTTGGCAGACTTAGTAAGATAAGTCTTTGCAGCAGTATTTCCACTCACACGTGCACATTAACTTCATTTGTTTTTGCGAATGTGTCACCAGTGTCTCACGCAAATTTCAAGTAATACAAACATTTATGATTATTTGGAATGTTACCAGAAAGAGAAATTTTATTAAAAAATAAAAAAGATCTTATAATATTCTTATTCATGTCATTTTTTTTTCTTTTTTGTCATACAGATGAGAAAATTGTGGGATAGTTCTTGTGTGTGTGTGTGTGTGTGTGTGTGTGTGTGTGTGTGTGTGTTTTAATTAGAAAAGAGACTATCTCCCTTTTTTTAGGGCTGAGTGTTATGATTAACCATTTTGATTAGCCATTATTATGCCATGAAATTGTGAACTGGAAATAATTTTAAGTAACGACAGTGGCCATGACTCAAGCCTTTGATACTCTTTTCAATATGAAAGAAGACAGAAGGCTAATTGCTTAATTGCCTAATTTCGTTTTGGTGGATTATAAATCTCTCAGGCTAATTAAAAGTGAATCAGGCAGGACTGAAGGGCTCACACTATTTGGAACTGAGCTTTAAGAAAAAACACACAAAGTAGGATACGCTCTAAATATTTGGTAAATACAATTGAACTTATAAAAACTAGTTTACATAGTCTGATGGCTTTATAGGAAACATATTCTGCCATTACTTTATCTTTATAGTCTGAAATTGGTAAAAAAAAAACAAACAAAAAACATGGATGGCGATAGTCTTTTAAGGGAGAAAGCTTTCTGAAAAGGTTTGTGCACTAGTCATTGCTAGTGGTGCATCCAAATAGCAGCACACAGGTTAGTCAGCTACATGCCTTCCTTTGCCATGTTCAGTGTTGGTTATATGTTGTACAACTCAGATGTGTAATTTGTTAGGAAAAAACAATGCCTTTAGTTTCTAGTCAGATCACAAAAAGTTTTTCCAACAGGCTTCAAACATCCGTATTTAGGATTTGCAAAGCATTAGTTCATGGGTTGCTAGTCATTCCAAAAGCAGCGCCATGACATGTGTCCGCCAAAGGTAAACAACAGAGGGAAGACAGCACGGAGGCCACCTTCCGTCTCTCTCACCTCTCCGCTGGTGGTCAAACAGGGTGGAGAGACCAACCCAATTGGAAGTCTGCCATTTCACTTTAATTTCCTTTTAATTTTATAGTGGAAAACCATTCGTAATGGAAAATACTGGTAAAGACTTTATATAGCAGTGAATCGAGTCCAGCTCTCGTGTTTATTCTACCCAGACAAAAGCATCCAAGGGATTCTTATCTCTTAGGCAGTCAATAAATTATCATTGCAGTTAATTAACATTTTAAACATTATTTTTAAACGTTAGGAGCTTCCATTAAGGAATGGTATTTTGAGTTAATGAGATGGTAGGGCTGTCTGTGAAAGCAGAGATCTGCTGACATTGGGAGAAAGCAGCTCTGGACAACCCTCTCCCAAGTCCCCGAGTGACCTCAGCAGTGACAGCATCAGCAGTGACAGCATCAGAGACAGTTTCCCTCTCAGTGTCTCACGTGGAGAAGTTGTCACAGGTGAAGATTGACTCTGAGAACTGAGGCAGTTGTCACCTCCAATGAACAACATGTGTGTAACATACGTATAATTTATAAGGAAAAATGGTGGGGAATAAGGAAAAAATGATATCAAGGGATCATACATTTGATCAAGCCACACTGACTAAATGATTATATTTTATGCCTGAAATTTATGAACATTCACTTCACCAGACTCATCCTCACCCCACAAATGAAAAGTAAAGTCACCCTCACTTTATTACTGCAGAAAGTTTCACGTTTTTTTATTTTTTATTTTTTATTTCTCACTGGGGAAGAATTTGGCGACATGGGATTGTGAAAACTTGCTTTGTGTAGGCTGCCATCAGTTATCAAAATATTGGAGAACAAGGTTATTTTATGAACATATCAAGAACTCCAGCTCTTATCCTATTTAACTGTACATGTAGTACATCCTCATTAGCAGATCTTCTATGACCAGGATTCAGTCCTTTTCATGGAAGTGGAAACAGCTTTCTTATCATTTAGAAAAGAACCATTTTTTTTTTTAATTTCGGGAAAGCCTCTCTTCTGTCTTGTGAAAGCTACATCCTCAACTCACATTAAACAAACATGAGGGTAATGTTTTGTTTAAGAATGTAGGCTTTGGAGAATGACGTAGAACTCTACGTCGTTAGTCTAGAATGCTCTTAGTCTATTATAGAACAATGTTTTTAGCCTGCCTTTAGTGTAGAACAATGTTTTATAGAGAAAAATGCGGGCCTGTGCTATTGGCCAGGCCCAGGGCTGAATGAAAGGCATGTATGCAATGACTAGAGTTAACCTAAATAACCACTAAAGTTTCAAGTCTAAATTCATAAAAACAAAATTTAACTAGAAACTTCATAATGGCATAGAAAAGTGAAAAAATTATATATTAAATGTTTGTATCAACTATTACTATAATTGTGTATGAAAAAGTCTCTAAAGCCTAACCCTATGCACATGGAAAAAACTGGAAATAAATATACGAAAGATATTATTTGTGGCTGTGCTTAGATATAGGATATACTATATAGTAGTGGGTTTTTCCTCCATTAAACATATGCTACTTTTAAAATGAAGAAGAGTATTTTATTCCAAGAGCAAAGGCCACACAACTCACAATAAATGCTTGACTGGGGCTGCGAAACAAGAACCCACACTGGGTATTGCTCAAAGGCATTTCCCTGCTCCCTTGTGTGGCATTCTGAAGCATGCTGTGCTAATGGCATTGGCTTCTCAGACTAACACACCTTTGTTGTCCAGAAGTTTGCAGAGTTCTCATTTGGGATATGAGGGTGGGTGTAGGGAAGGCAACTCTTTGCATAGCGTTGTGCTTATTAAAAAATAAAAAAGAATATAAACATGACTCAGTTTAGCTTCCTCCAGTCTCATTCTACAGGTGGCACGCACTGCTTGGTTTTATCACTGGGTTATGTTCTAGGGTGTGCTGTGGGCATTCAGGCAGCAGAGGCTGTGAAGTGAGCTGTGCTGTGGAGGGAATATCTGTCCTCAGTGCTGGTCTGGCAGACACCTGGCCTGAAGATGTCAGGAGGAGGAATCTGCTGGTCCATCAGGAAAGAAATCCAAGTGCTTCTTATCTCAGAGCCCTTCACACACAGGCCTCTCAGAGAGGGTGTGAGTAAGAAGTACTCATGACTCAAACTAAAGGAATGTTCAGAGGTTCCATCTGACTGGCTCCTGAGCTCTTAACCCAATCTTCACCTTTCTTTTTTAAAACCCTACTTCTCCATCTTTCCCTCATGCTTGGTGTCAATGTTCCTATTGTCTAACCCCCAATATACAGGACACATGAGCTAACCCATGATTGTTGAGAGGACAGAGTATTTCAAATTAGGGTTATGGTTTAAAATTCAGTTCTTGAAATAGCTGAGTCATAAATTATAAACATAGTCATAAATTCATGCTCATAGTTTACAAAAGGGACCTCTTCTAGCATTAAAACTCAGACAATTGCCCTTAAACTCCATTCTGGAGAGAAATGTTCGCAAATCACAGGGGACCATTAGCCAAAGTGCCCCCTGAGCTTCGAAAGTACAGTAGTTGCTGAGTCAGTCACCCACACTCCAGAGGGAGCGCTGTGACCTGATCAGGGATCACTGGGGCTCTAAGAGTTGGGTCAAATTTGTCTAATTGGGCCCCTATCTTGGCATCTCACGTTGATGAACTTGAGTTTAAAAAATCAGGAGAGATTTTGAAAGAAAAAAAAATTCGCAGAAGGATGCAGTACAATTTTGGGTGTGTGCTATATGTGGAAGAGGCAATTCAGAATTCTACCCAGTTTGTCCTAGTGATAATGAGATCAGGGTCAGGAAATGCATGTATCTGAGCCTCAAATTTCCTTTTTATTTTATTTATTTATTTTATAAAGCACCACATGATCTCTTTTTCTAGAGTGTTGCCTCTAAGTGATGAATTGATAAGGTGGGAAGAAGCCAGTGGGCTTAGCTATCTATGAGTGACAGCTCTGCATCAAGAACTCCATTTTTTCTTCTTACAGTCTTTTTTTTTCTATCAACTGTAGCATTGATTAGTGGTATTATTACTCACCCACCCACCTGGGTGCATTCAGATCTCTTCCCACCACCTTTATTGCCTGTCTTACCCATTTTTTGCTTACCCTCATCTGACCTAAGCACCCCCTCGCCTTGCACAGTCACTTTTACCTGCAGCAACGGAGGTTTGGGATGGGATTGGGATGGAGGTGGGCAAGAGCACTGTGCTGAGAATTGATTGGTTCCCAAGACTGGTCCTGAACAATGGTAGAAAATGCAACTTTTCTTTAGAATGTCCCATTCCTTTCATGTTTGAATCTAAAGGAATCTGTGATGGGCCTTGTGACAGTGAAGAGGAAGGCATCGTGTCTCCAGGAAGCCCTGTCACAGTGGCAGCTTCCTGTCTCACTAGGGGGAATTGGCCAGGGGGCCTTCTGACACAGCCTGGTGGGAGGGGCTCCTGTACCGATAATTACAAGAGCTCCAACTTAACTCAACATCTCTATGAACAGTTCGATGTGCCAAGTTATTTTACTTTACTTACTCAAACTTTACTCATACCTTTGAGAAGCCCTGTGAGATCCATGTACCATGTACCATGTAGCAGGAAATGAAGGCTGGCAGAGCCAGGTGGGGAACCTGCAGGGCAAACTTGGAGTTGAGGATCCTTGAGGATCCCGAAGGGAAACTGTGCTGAAGCATCCATTACAAAGATGCCTGCAGTGCATTTTCATGATCTACCTAGGAGAACTACATCTTGGACCGTCTCCTCAGTTCAGTAGGAATACTTGTTTTAGAAGGGATATTGACTTTGTATATCTGTCTCTCTAAATTTGGGGAGCTTCTAAGTAGAGGTTTTAAAATCCTTTTCTTAATTATATTTTCCATACAGCGCCACTGGGAGTTGGTTTAACTTTCAGATTTTTGGGGCCTTTGAGAGTAGACATGGTCAGATAAGCATCAGATTATTAAATGAATTTAGCTCAATAGACAGAGCTGCCTCGTGGGAAAAGTCCTTTATCTTTGTAATTCAACTGCCTGAGCAGACTATCACCATGATAACATAATGTAAGATTTTTCCTAGAGTAAACTAAATTACAGAAGGCCAGACTTGAGAATTAAAGGAGGATATAAAATAAGATGTGGGTGAAGATCTCGAAGGATTGAAGTTCCCTCTAACAGATTAGAGATATTTGTTGCAAATGGTTGCCCATCCCATTTTTGCTTTGTTTTAACACCCTAAACTTCTTGGATTTCCTCATGGTCAATTGGCAGAAATCCATCATAAAAATGAGAAAGAAAAAAAAAGAAGTGGACTGTGTGCAAATATAGGCGAATTTTTCCTGCTGAGACCATGTTTGTCTTTTGACAAGATGTTTGCCTGGGCATCCATCTTTGTTTTCTTGGTGTAAGTGAACATGGGTAGTCTAAATTAACCTCAGAGAGTAAAGGCAGACAGTTGCCTCCTCAGGTGACTTCTCCCAGTTTTTGATATTTGCCACTTCTTCCTCTTGGAAGTTACCCACATCAGTTAAAAGGAGGTGTAGAGTGAGTATCATTCACTCTGAAAGTCATACCTGTGGTTCCGATTCTAAGTTGATTTTGAAAGGATGAGCCCTCCCATCTTCAGTTACCTGTGGCGACCATAAGCGAGTTTCCGCCCTGTAAATAAAATAAGTTCATAAATTCCAACTTCTAATATACTTCTGGTTTTAGCACCCTACAATTTCCTATGACATTTGTGAAAATACTATTATTCCACAATAATTTAATAATTTAAGCAAAAGCAATATTCCTGGTTCACTATTCTGCATTCTCCCATCTAATTAGTCTTACATATTTAGTGTACTTTGGGGGAAACTTGAACGGATCAAGATGGGCTGCTATGGACTGTTTGTAATCTGCCCCATTCCTACTCCCCTCCCCAAATCATATGTTGAAACCCTAATCCCCAGCGTGATGATAATTGGAGTTGGGGCCTTTGGAGGAAAATTAGGGTTAGGTTAATTTATGAGTATAGTGGAATTCATGCCCTTCTAAAAAGAGGAAGAGACACAAAATCTGTGTGTGTTTTTGGGACAGCCAGAAAGAGGCCTCTCACAGAGAACCTGAGTATGCTGGCATCCTTATCTCAGACTCACAGTCTCCGGAACCATGAGAAATCAGTGCTTGGTATTTAAGCCACTGAGTCATTCCGTGGTATTTCTGGTATAGTGACCCAAACTGACTGAGGCAAAGACATTGTGTAATTTCTGGAGAAAGTAGGTGTCCAGTGCACGCGGAAAACAGTACAGGAGGGGGATTCTGCAGGGACCTCCTGTACATGACTCAGGGCAAGCTTCCAGGTCCCCTCTAGCTCCCTGCTAGCCTACTCAGGCCACCAAAGGAGAAGGGGAGTGACTGGCAAGGTGGATTTGCTGTTGGCATTAAGGATCTGTGCTTTGTGCAATCCTTTTTATGGATCTGTCTGGGACCGTGTGCTTGACAGGTACACGGGTTATGCACAGACAGGGAAGGCACCCGTTTCACTGGCAGATCAACTGTGTGCCTTCTGTACCAGCAGGGGAGATGGTGAATCCCACATCAGCCAGATAAACACACTAACAACCACTGTCACAAAACATTATTCCCACCGCTGTCTCATATCAGGTGCAATGACCTAATCCTGTTTTTGGTCAGAAATGGCTCATCATCTAACGCACTCATGCACACACACTCTCACACTTGTGAGATTCTTCTGGGCTGAATTCTGTACAAAACAGCCAATGGCCTGCAGCATATCAGCAACCCATTTTTCACATGATCCTATTTTGTCAAGCCAAGAGATTCTTTTAGGAGAATCTTTGAATTCCATTTTCTACCACATTTAGAACAGCAGGCAGCTGGCCATGCTGTGTCGTGTTCCCGTGCCCAATACCTTTTATGGTTCCTTTTTTCACTGTCAATGAACTAGATCAGTCCAGGAAAAAAATTCCATTAGCCTCTTTCACTATCCTGACATCCGGAGGAGTTCCTTTTACAAATGGTTTGTTAACAACGACTAGCTGTACGGATGTCAGGGAACAGCAAGCCAAAGTGGCTAACCTATGAAAAAGCCAGTCAGACGCCTAGTTTCCATGACACCCTTCTCGCAGGGAGCATGACGTCATTATCGTTTTGGTTCAGGCTCTCCTGCCACACAGATCACATTTGAGCGCCCTCGGTCAAAGAGCACCTGTCAATCTTGAGACACAGCTGGTGTGCCGCCGCTTTGATCCTGTCCTGTGCGTCCGCGTGAGTCATGGACTCCGTGCCGAAGCCGTCAATGGCCAGGATGACATCCCCAGGACACAGGTTGGCGGCTGCCGCCTTGCTCCCGGGAGTGATCTGGAAGAAATCACGGCGCCACTTAAAAATATAAAATCAGCATTGTGCAGATATCTTGAGTTTTGTGCCTGACATCTGTATTTTAGCTTGGAAACACTCTAAATGATTTCCTGGGTAGGCAATCTTAACTCTAACTTACAGTAACTCTGAATTGATCAATTGTGTTAGCTCTCTTTTCCCATCATGGGAAACAACTTTGTTTCTTACAAACCGCATTTCATTCACCATGACATGTGTTATTCTTTGTAAAAACACCTTCCTGTCTCCCTGTTTGAATCATATTTCCTTTGCTTTAAACAAAATAATTTTTTTAATTTTGTTTTGTTTTTCCTTTTAGGTTTCTTTTGTCAACCCAAACGATTTGGGAATAGAACTTTACAGAATTTAGGGGATTTTGTATTTGAACTGAAACGGCTTTAGTATCCCTGTAAGTTATGATTCACTCAGGGGTTACTTGGGATGTGGAAATGGAAAGAGAATCACTTTGGAGTTAATATGAATAACCCACATAATAAGTCCAATGGTAACTTTTATGAACTCTTCAGAGGGCTAAGGGCAACCAACTGGCCTGCAATTTTAGGAAAGACAGGTGCCTCCAAGGAAAGCACACTGTAAGCATGGGCTACCCGCAGTCAGAGCAAGGAGGAGATGGGGTCACCACACCAGTGTTAGGAAGAAGTCAAGTGAAATTATGAACACATTGCTAAAGTCCGAGTGTGAGTTAGTATGGAGCGACTAGAATCCTTGGGAACTGCAGACACAGGGGAAGTTTATAACCATCTAGTCTCTTCTTCATGAATGGAGAACAGATGGGACAAATAGAAAACAACTAATAAGATGCAACATTTTATTATGTAAGTGAAATAAGCCAGTCAGAGAAGATAGGTATCACATGATCTCACTCTTGTGGAATCTACTGGACAGCATAAGTGGATGAACCAATAGATCCAGAGACACAGCAGCATGGAGCCGACCCCAGAATCTCAGAGGGAAGGTGGGGGTGAGGTGTGGTGGGGAGAGATTAACTGGGGAACTTATATTTATATATGCATAGCCCATGGACACAGATTCCAATGTGGCGAAGGCCTGGGAGGAGTGGGTGCCGGGTGGAGGGGGTCCATGGGGAAAAAAGGGGGACACTGTAATATTTTGTTTCTTTTTCTTTTGTGCCTGAAGATTAGTGTCATTCACATCAACCTATCATCATTACATTTGCAAGTTCCCACTATTTAGAGCAGAATAATACATACCGTATTTTCCGGTGTATAAGACAACCCCCTAATTTTTACAGTTAAAACATAGGTTTAGGCCTATATTCGCTGTATAAGACTACCCCCCACTTCAAAGAAAAGACTTACTTTGCCATCAAGATCTGCAGGTAATTTTTGTGCAATTTTGGTCTTTTGCCCCCGATTTTCGATTGACTTTTTTTCATTTCAAAAGTCGTCTTATACGCCGGAAAATACGGTTCATAGAACTTGACTTAAGTCTGAAACTGCTCCAGGCATAAACTTGACTGTTCCTAATGTTTTACCTGAGGTTTAGTCCTTGGCCCATTGCCCCACCTACCCCCTGCATTTTTTTAAGTCTGCCTATTAACTCTATTTCACTTTGTGGCTCTACGGGAGATCCAAGACTCATCTAAATAAGCAAAATTGCTAAAATAGTAAAATCCCCATGTGCCCTTGATCTTCAGTTCCATCACTGAGATGCTTGCGGACCGTGAACTCTGTGATCACGGTGCTGCAGTGGTCATGCCACTTTCCATTAGGGATAGTTGATGGGATCTGGGTGAAAGCAATTGGGGATGTGACATCTCAGAGGCATTTCATAGATGTTTTCCATTTAGAAATTCTCCCAAACCCAGAACTGTTAGAAGAATAACATGTTTCCAGCCCCGATGTGACTTGTAGGGATAAAAATAATCTTAAACGTTTAATTTTCTCTAGCTAGAGTTCATTAAAAACCAGTACTATCTAATTTTTAAAATTCTAAGATCAGAATGCTTTTCTTTGAGTCAAAGCATGAGAAAATATGGCTTAATGTACATGCTTTTCAAACCTCATGAGGCTTGTCTTATATAGTCAGATAGATGTGAGTGATCTAACACTCACTCGCGCTTTAGAAAAGGCTAACTTTTAGCTTTGGTTAGGACGAGTGAGTGGAAGGTAGAGTTGTGTGTGTTTCTGTTTATATAAATTTTAAACAGAGACATCTGGTGTGCTGAACTTAGATACTGAATATTCTAAACGTTATAAACAGTGTTGATATGGACGTTAATAACACTATTTTATATTTACCCCAAAATATTGCATTTGCAAAGCTCTTTCTAACAAATCTGGCCACTGCTCTAAGGCAGGCTGGGCGAGGAAGACTGCCCCTATTTTCAGAGGAGTGTCTAAGCAACCCCGTGCCTTCTTCACTAAAGTTGGGAGCAGCTGTACACAGCTCTGACACCAGATGTTTCAGAGGTCAATAGGCAAGATGGTTGATAGTGATGGCCAGAGCCCACTTCAACCCGCATGTCCTGGGATCTCCAAGGAGAGAGTCGGTAAGAAAGAAAAAAGTATGTGGAGAGATGGATGAGACAGAAGGAGAAAACACTGTTCTTCACTTCTTCCAAGATCTCAAGTTCAATTGGTCTGGTTTTAGTAAGTTAAACTATATGTTTAAGCTCAAGAATATATTATTTCCATGCATTACTTGATGTTATTATATTATTTTATATTATTACTAACATGTTTTCCCAAGTTAGGAGAAAAGCAAGCTAAAATGAAGTAAAGAGTTTTCAATGGATTATTATCCAGGTCAGTAGGGCCTTCAGTGTCAAAGCACTGGAGAGACCATTGGAGCTAGTACTACCATCAATCCCCGAGCGCCATGTTTTCAGGACCTGTCTGATTTGAAGGACCCCCTGGGGTCCTTGCTGATCATAGACTCCCACCCACTCTAGATGTCTGGAATCATGAACAGAAGCTTTGGCAGAGAGACTAGGGAATGTGTGTTTCTAACAAGTGCCTCAGATGATTTTCATTATCACATCAACCTATTACTTGGGTATGTTTGGAAAAAAGTAATTTAAAACAGAGATGAAACATCTGTAATGTTCTGTTTACTGTAGGAGACACAAGGGAAGTCCAAGATATGGCCCTTATGGGATTTTTATGTTGATAATAAAAATGATTGAAATAGTTATGGAGCAAGACAAGTATAGACTGCTGGGCTTATGGGGGGGGGCATGTTGAAAAACCCCATTATTTGGTTGTTCTCCCTTGACTACAAATAAACTCCAGTGCCTCTCCTGGCATTCAAACCCTCTAGCATCCACAGTCTACATCTCTAGAGCTATACCCACACCACTTAACCCAGAATCTCTGTAAGTAGTACCTGGGCATGAGTATGAACTAAAGTTATCAAAAATTATCTGGGTGAGTCTAATGTGCAGCCAGCGTTGAGAACTATTATAATACTAGAGGTCTGTTGCAGGAAGATTTCTGCAAGAATAAGGCTTCCTAGGGCCTCTTCCTGTAAGAATAGGGCTTCCTGTGGCTAGAGTGGTGGGCTTCGCTCCCTTTTTGGCTGCTTCACTCCTTTCTCCACCGCTTTGCCCCCTTTTGTAGTGCTTGACTTCCTTCTATGCCTGCATATGGAAATTAACCAACATTTTTGTTGGATTAATTTGCATACTCGCTCCTGGGTGGCTAGTGGGCATAGTGGAGGGACAGTCAATTTACGTTTTCTCTTTTATTAGTGTAGATTTCTAGAGGTCCAGTGCACTTGGCCTGAAAGGATTGGGCTGAAACCAGCTCTCCAACATCTCCTGAGGGGTCCTGGATTGCGAGAGGACAGTTTTTCGGGTGATGCATCCCAGAATTGGGCTCCCTCCTCTCTACTTCCAGGTATGTTACCCAAGAACTGCAGCTGCCAAGTCACCGCAGCTCAGCAGCTCCTGCATTGAGCATCAGCCCCCTGGTGGTCAGTGTGTCATGGCTATTGGTTGGAGCTCTGCCCCCTGGGGGTCATTGTACATTATAGCTACCAGCTGGTTAGCTGGTCACTTAGTCATATATATATGTTGTTACTGATTTTGTATTATTATTGGAGAACTACGATCTCACTGAATTCTCAAGATGATCTTTTAAGGTGAGAAAACTGATGCTCAGAAAGTATAAGGAACTTGTTTAAGGTCACACATGCAGCGAAAATCTGAATTTCCCTCATGGATCTGGGTAACTTTACAACCCAAGCTCCTCCACTATCCCATCATGCCACTCCTGAAGGTACTCTCTCTCTCCCCCTGACTCCTCCTATCTCTTTGGTCATGCTTCATTTCATGGAGTCCTGAACAGGTTCTATCACAGTGGTTTATGCAAATGTCCTTTCTCTTCTACTGATACGCGAGCTTCTCAGGGCATAGAAACCAATTAAGTTATGATGGTATCTCCAACAGTGTCTTCCACATGCAACACATCGGCACTTAATAGATATTTATGGGATGGATGAATGTTATGCATATAGGAACCAGCACTTCCATGCAAACACGTCTTTGGCAGAACAAAATTAAACAGATTTTTAATCACATCAACTTTACTGCTACACTTGAATCTTGGAAAGGGATTGCCTTCAGCTGTATACATTTCTTTCTAAAAGTTCAAATTTCAAATACAGTTTATGTTAAAGAAATACACATTTCTATGGTAAAGCCTGAAACTCAAGATTGCATCAACATTGCCTGTGTTGGTACCCAAGTGCTCATAGCATTCTCAGTTGCAGTGATCTTGAACCTGGGTGTGCTCTGAATTGGAAGGAGGGAGGAGGGGAGAAGGGGAAGAGGAATTGAGTGGGAGAGGACATGCTAGCAGCAGATGTATACAATAATTCTCTATCATGTGCACAAACGAACCTTGCACTTTATTCCACATTGGACCCTTTGTGAAAACAAATGATCTGTAACTTGGCAGTGATAGTAGATCCACCTTCTGGGTGGTCCACACACTTCAAAAAGAAAGACTCCTTAGAATCTCCCTGCCAAGAAAAGAGACGCTGCTCACGTAGAGATTGAGCTCAGAGCTTTCTTCTGTGAAACACGTAGGCCAGGTATTAATACATATGGTGGCTGCAAAAACTTCCCACTCCTCCAGACTCAACACCACAGCATAACTTATGTTGCACAAAGTCAAGTCACCTATTGGTTAGAAATTGCTCTCCTAAAGATTGTGCATGTCATTTTGCTCAAGTTTTTGAGAATGTCTGGTCTTTGATATACCTTACTTCTGATGTTCTTTTTTATGATATAATGATCAACCTGACAGATCAATTAGATTGTAAGCAATGGTGGGGTGTATTTTAGTGGATGGAGAGAGTGACATTGATAACCCGATACCCAAGCCCTGGTCTAGCAGAGGATCATTATCGACAGCAAGGCTGAGTCCAGACTTGTATTGTGTGAGGGAGGTTGGTGGGGGTGGCTGGTGGGAGGATAAACATGGATTTAATTGACTTGAGGAATTCATCTGACTTATGGGACTTTTTGTGGCATTAAATGGAAGCATTGGTATCTCAATTCTTTGCATACGTATCTAAAATAGACAAATCAATTAATAAAATAATTGCCATTCATCTTTATTATGGGGTATTTTTGAGGACACAATCTGCACTTATTTGTGATAGCTTTGTTGAAAAGTGAGCAGTTTAGTCAATCATTCATGTTGTGTCATATTTATTCTGTAACATATGTGATGTACAAAGCACTGTCCTCAGCACTGAATAACCCCCAGATTTGAAAGTTCTTGCCTTTGAGGGGCATGTGGTTTCTGGAATACAGATGTGGTATCAGGTGAGATATGAGGAGAGGTCATAGGTCAGAAGCTATGATAGTCAAAGGGGCATAATGCTATTTGACTAGGTTACCATAAGCCTAGAGGGCAGTGGGATGGAAAAGGGAAGAGACTTCTGGAGGAAAATGATGGAGAATCAAAGATTTGTTAGAGAAATCATGACTAGTCCAGAGTCACGGCACTGCTGCCTATTGATGGGTGGGAGGAGAGCCAGAGAGGGAGGGAATGGAGTTAGAAACTCAAGTTGAGAGAGAGGGTGAAAGCCCTAAGAGTGTGAAGACCACACATTTTATTCGCTCTAGAGGCTCGGTGCACGGATTTATGCACCAATGGGGTCCCTGGGCCTGGCCTGCAGGGATTGGGCTGAAACTGGCAGTTTAACATCCCCTGAGGAGTCCTGGGTATGAGAGGGCACTCTGCAAAGCTGCTGTTGCTTGGCAGCTCCTGCATTGGAGCATCTGCCTCCTGGTAGTCAGTGCATGTCATAGCTGTCAGCTGGTCAGCTGGTTGCTTAGGCATACACACACACACACACACACACACACACACACACACACACTCTGGTGATGCTACTGAGGGGTGTATAAGAATGGGGAAGATAGGAGCAACCTTGCATCTCCCGAAGATGGCTGGGAAGGACTCGCAGGGTGAATTGGGGAGGGAGACTAACAGCTCAGTGGGACATTATGAAATCTTGAAGAGGTACAGTGGTAGAAACAAAGAAAAGTGGTAGATGTTAAGATAGAGAATCAACAGACTTAGGTGATGGATTGGTTGGCACTAAGCACCCATTGGAAATCCCTGTACGGCAAGCAGATTTTTCTTCCATGTGTGGACTTCAGAGGGCAGACTTGGGAGGCTGGTAGACCTGGCATCAGTGCTGCCCCCTTTTCCCCCCCTTGTCCTCAGCAGGCTGAAGAATCTCTCCAGGCCTCACCCTTCTCATCTGTGAAAAGGGATAATAGCGCTCCTGTTCTCATTGGATTATGGTGAGATGGGAGTGAGTCTGTGGCTATACATAGAGGATGTAGAGGAGAGCATGGCAAGCAATCTTCACTTCCTTCCCACATCATATAAAGATTCTAAAAGTAACAGAAGAATCTTACTACCTACGGACAACAATGATCATTGCTTTTTTTGCAATATCTTCTAGTCTTTTTCAAAGGATTTTTAGTATTCTTACAGTTTCAGTGGAAATAGTCTCAATTAGGTGCATGATAAGGCGAAGAAGTTCATGTGGATGTGTTTTCATTTATTCAACACGAATCTCCTACGCTTTGGGGGATCACTGGAATCCAGAACAGTGTAGTTTTGCCTGCCTCTACCTGCCTCCTAGAATGAAGTTCACCGAAGAGAAGAGGCACGGTCAAATGAACAAGCATGCATGGTGCTGCACTGCTATTGAACCAAGCTCCACAATGATCAATACAATAAGTAATGAGTTAAACATTCAAGCCAGCGTTGGCCTCCCAGGCAATAATTGTCATCATGTCAAATATGTTTACAAAGAGCGCCTGCCGCCCAGCCCCAGAATGTACGCACGGCTTTAAATAAACATTGTTCCAAATGTCAACAGCTCGACTTTCAAGTGAGCGATGAATCACATTGACGTGCTGCAAAGCCATAGCGGGAACCCTCCTTCCTTTGTAAATCACTTAATTATTTCTTTAGGGCTCGATATCAATATGATTTATCTTTTGTTAGAACTCAAAAGCTCATTTCATTGACTATAAACAAATGAGAATGAGATGTCAGAAACGTTAAAAATACTTCTCAGCAGAGATAATGGAAACTTGTTTTCTTGGGGAAATCCATAAAAGGCGTTGTTTGGCCCAGATCGCCAAACCATTTTCTGCTTAGTTTATGTTGGGACATTTTGGGGGGGAGGTATGTTGAGGTTTCATGTCTCATACAAAAAATGCATGTCAGATGTGTTTATATGCTTTTAAAAAAATGTAAATCAAAGCTTGAAATGTTCCATGCTGTGCCTTTGTATGATACATGTTTAAAGGTATTTAAAAAAGAAATTGGTTCCCAAATCTCATAGACATATAAGAAGAACAGAATTCAAAAGGTATTATCTTGTTCAAAAATCTATGTGAGTAAATCAGATTATAAAGTACACATTTATCAGATGCCGTATAAGCCGTAAGGAAGAGAAGAAAACAAAGCATAAAGGTATTAGGTTTATTATGGTTTTATGTGATGATAGAAATAATTTTCTTTTAAGACAAAATACTTGTGTTAGAAAGAAATCATCTCTAGACTAGGTAGAAGTTTATGGGGAGGACAGAAACCCCGGAGTTTCCTTTTTCTTTCCCTCTGATTAGACAGCACTGTACAGAATATTGAGTAAGAAAAGCTTGACTTTAATAACAGTAAAGCATTCTTTTCAGAGTTATTAGGCTGAATGCTGATTTTTCCATCAGATAAACGAAACTCTCTGACCCTTTTTCTTCGTAGTTTCAGTTGTAGGTGCTGATGTCTCAGCCAAGTTCCCAGCTTTGGAAAATATTTACTCAAAATGCCTGGAAACCTAGGGATACAGCTTAGCAATGTTTTCCCTGTCTGGGCTGATAAGAGTGGTTCCAGCTTGGCGGACCCAGGTAGCGCAGCCTGGCTGCGGTTTTCCTCCAGACAAGCCACAGCCGCCAGTGCCATCCTTTCTCTCTCCTTCCAGGGTCCCCATCTCTCCCTCCAGCGCCCATCTCTCTTTCCTGCGCCCCCCATTGTGGCTGGAAGGAGACCGGAGTGGAGGGTGGAGGGCAGAGGACACTTGCTCTGGCAGCCTCGCCCTCTCTGAGCCCAGAGGAAACATGCTGGGGGAAAGTTGCTGGGGATGAGAGGATGCAGGCAGACCAGTGGGGCCGACAGGTCAATTCGCTCAGCTGCTCTGCATCCTCCAAACCTCACATTGCCAAGTTGAGACCCAGTCCCAGGCAGAGGACCCACCCAGCGCACCAGGCTCCCTGGCCACCCCGCGCTCCCCCGGCCCCGCCTTGCAGCAGCAGGAGGGGGGCTGCCTACCCTGGTGATGAGCAGAGGCTGGTTGAAGTCGATGCCCCCTGAGAGCCGGAAGCCCCAGGGCGCGGGGCCAGGCAGGACCACGTTCTGGGGCATGGTGCCTTCTGTGCCTCCTTCCTCGGGTGGGTGGGGGCGCGGCGAGGGGTGGCCCTGCGCCCAGCCGGAGTCTGCAAGCCGGATGGACAGCCCTGGGTGCGCCCTGGGCAGTGTCCTCGCTGGGACCCGGCCCGGAGCTTTATGCCCGCTCCCCGGTGACGTCACGGCCCCCTCCCCCAGGATTGCTCCAACTTTGGAAGAAAGAGACGCGGGCCCCGGGGAGCTCAGGGCGCAGGGCTGCGTGCAGCCTCCGGGCCGGCGGGCGGGCGCTGCTGGCGCTGTGGAGGCTTCGGGTTACAGCCCCATCCCTCCCTCCAGTCACACCTGTCCGCCCGTTTATTTTCAGCGGGGCGCTCCTTTCGAAGGGAAAAGCAGCTAAACCAAGGCCTCTCTCCGTGCTTCCATGAAAGTAAAACACAGCAGCATCAGTCCAGTGAGTTATTTGGCAATTTTGAAAGCTGTCACATTTACGCACGAGCTGTGTGACTTTGGCCAAGTTACTGAATATATTTTTTAAAATGTATTTTATTGATTTTTTTTATAGGAAGGGAGAGGGATAGAAGGGATAGAGAGCTAGAAACAGCCATGAGAGAGAAACACTGACCAGCTGCCTCCTGTACCTCCTCCCCGCCCCCCTCTCTGCTCCCCGCCCCCTCCCCCCCATCTGCCTGCAACCAAGGTACGTGCCCTTGACTGGAATTGAACCTGGGACCCTTCAGTCCACAGACCGTAGCTCAATTCACTGAGCCTAACCGGTTTCGGCCTGAATATTCTTAAGTTGTGGTTTTCTCATCTGTAAAATAGGGATGGTAATGGCCCTAGCCAGTCTGGCTCAGGGGGTAGGGCGTTAGCCAGGGGACTGAAGGGTCCCGGGTTCGATTCCGGTCAAGGTCACATGCCTGGTTTGTGGCCCGAGGGAGCTGATCAATCTCTCATCATTGATGGTCCTATCTCTCTTTCTCTCTCCCTTCCTGTTTGAAATCAAGCAAAAATATATTTTAAAAAATAGGGGTAGTAATTGTACTTACATCATAGGTAGTAGCTGTACTTTCACTTACTGTGGAAATTATTCCTCCGCACACGAGCCATTTCCGCACTGCATGGGTATTAAACACGCATAGCTATACATATTAATGGGTGTGCATAACATACTCAACATGCATTCAGAGAGAGTCTACATTTATTTGTTTAAAATGAAGAAATTTAAAAGTGACGATGTCATGCAATCATGTACCCAGTCCAATGAACCTTCTAAAAATACATAGGAGTAGCCGATCAATCAATAGTCTGGAAATACATTTTCATTTTGATTGGAGCAATTATCACCTCCTTTGAATGCAGTCCCTAAACTTACGTGTTTGACACATGGGAAGTGAGCAGAACAGAAACCTAGGAGTTGAGACTGTCCTGGGTGGACGCAACAGGCAGAGTGAGGGTGGGGAGTGGGATGCTGGGTCAGAGGACCCCAAACCCAAAGCATGTGTGCAGGAGAGAAGGAGGGATTCCCTGAGCATCAGGCGGTCCTGGTGCTGTGGTGATTGCCTTGTGGGTGTGATCCTTCTTCACCCTGACAAATTTATCAGATTGCTGTTGTTATTCCCATCTCTCTCTCTCTCTGATAAGGAAATCCCTTCCTCGAAGTTGAGTAACTTGCATGAGTTACTTACATAATTGTCTGCTGGTGCAAATACAATTCAACCTGCGCAAAACCAAACCCATTGTTGTTGTTATACCAAACTGATTCCTGGCCCCGGTGGCTTCCTCCCTCCCACCTTCTTCCATCCCTCCCTCCTTTTCTTCCTTCCTTCCTTCCTTCCTTCCTTCCTTCCTTCCTTCCTTCCTTCCTTCCTCCCTTCCTTCCTCCCTCCCTCCTTCCTCCCTCCCTCCCTCCCTCCCTCCCTCCCTCCCTCCCTCCCTCCCTCCCTCTCTCCCTCCCTCCCTTCCTTCCTTCCTTTCCTTTTTTTCTCTCTTTCCTTTTCTTTCTTTCTAATATATTTTTATTGATTTCATAGAGGAAGGGAGAGTAGAGAGAGAGAGATAGAAACATTAATGAGAGAGAGAATCATTGATTGGCTGCCTCTTGCACACCCCCCTTCTGGGGAATCAAGCCCACAACCCAGGCATGTTCCCTTTACCGGAATCAAACCCTAGACCCTTGACTCTGCAGGCTGATGCTCTATTCGCTGAGCCAAACCAGCTAGAACCTGTGCCTTTCTTTTTCTTTCCCTTCTTTTCTTTCCTTTTCCCCATTTCTTGTCTTTTCCTTCTTATTAAGTCACTGATTTTGAGAGAGAGAGAGAGAGAGAGAGAGAGAGAGAGAGAGAGAGAGAGAGAAACACATTGATTTTGTTGTTCCACTTATCTATGCATTCATTGGTTGATTCTTGTATGTTCCCTGACTGGGGATGGAACCCACAACCTTAGCATATTAGGATGACACTCTAGCCAACTTGGGTACTCGGCCAGGGCCTCTGTGACTTTCCGTTTATTTATTTTTTACTACTGTTCCAGACTTCTAGGATTATAAATTTTCCCTCTTTTAAAATTTCCTGTGTAAAGGCCACCTGGGAAGACACATGGACATTCTTTAGATTGTTGCTGACTGGGCCCGGGATATTGACAGAATCATATCAGTTGCACTCCCGCCCTGGGAGTGCAGAGATGTTCTTAGTTCCTGGCTTGTGTTTGTCCAGGAGGAAGGAGTGGGGGAAACCTGGGCCCTCCCAGGCTCCTTGTTTTCCTGTGAAACCCCTTGTTGGATTGGAGTATAAATAGATGTGCTGCGTGGCTCAGGAGGTCATTGTCTGTCTCTCCAGCAGAGGAGATCGGCGGCCCTCCCACTCCCAGCTTAACATCTGTCTCTGTGTCTTCTCTCTTTATTTCTGTTATTTCTCAATCCCTGGCCACCTGCACTTAGAACCGGTTCGTTCATCTCTCTTTCCGTGCGGGACACGGAAAAAGGAGATCCCCGCTGCATCAGGCCCCCGCACTTATGTAGCAAATGTTGCTATCTTTGTATTATGGTTTCATTCACTAATTCATTCAATAAACTTTTGTTGAGCATCAATGACATGCCAGGCACTGTGAATGGGAAGATGAGGAAGACCCACTTTCTGTCCTCTAGGCAGTCATGAAATAAGGAAGATGGAGATGTGAAATGTGATCATATACTGTGATGCGCACTGGGACAGTATTGTGTACTAGTATAGTGATGGAATAGGAATGAAGGGTGTAACCAATCTCCTGGTAAAGTTGTCAGGGAAAGTTTCCAGAGGAAGACATGTTAGAACTGGATCATAAAGAGTAAGTTTTCCAGGGCCTGGGAATTGGAATGGAAACAGGAAAGGGGATAATCGAGGCAGAAAGAGCTGTACGGGATGTGCAATGGCGGGAGGCAGGAAACATTGAGTGGGACAGGAGACAACGGTCATAGCATTCAGAAGCTGTATCACAGGGTATGTTGCACTAATGTTCCAACTTCATCCTATTGGGAGCCTTGGGAGAGTTTTAAGCAACATATATCTATTGCCTTTTAGAGGCTTCATTCTGGGAGGTGGGAGGATGAGACACGATTGAAGGAGATAGGAAGCGAGGAGTCCAGTGAGAATGTACTGCAATAATCCAGGGGGAGATGTTGGTTTGGGCAGTGGGATGGAGGAGAGTAGGCAGACATGGGAGTCATTAAATTGACACAACCTGGGGACAGATGTTACTTGGAGGATTAGGGAGAGGTTAGATTTGGAAGGCTCCCCCAAGTCTTCACTGAGTATTATGGGAATGGTGGAATTATTAACAAAGAGAAAATATATAAGAAGTACAAAAAGGTATTTTTGTTTTAATTATGGAATGGTAGGTAAAGAACAGTTTTGGTCATGCTGAGTTTGAAATACCAATCCTATATAATAAAAGCATAATATGCTAAGTGTCCGACTGATTGGTCAACTGTTGGTTAACTGCTCAACTAGTCACTGACTATGATGTGCACTGACTACCAGGGGGCCGATACTCCAACCTGTAAATTAGCTTGCTGCTGGGGTCCAGCCGATTGGGTCTGGCTAGACAGCCCCGATCGCCAGCCAGGCTGAGGGATCCCACCCATGCACGAATTTGTGCACTGGGCCTCTAGTAGTAGTAGTAGAAGTAATAGTAATTATAATAATAATCCTATATAATAATAGAGCAATATGCAAATTAACCATCACTCTCCTACACCCACAAGCCACACCCACCAGCCAATCAGAACGAGTATGCAAATTAACCCAACAAAGATGGAAGTTAATTTGCATATCCAGAGGGAGGGAGGAGTGAAGACTGAAGACAGTATAAAAGGAAGAGGGAGGGAAAGTGGAAAGCAAGGTGGCTGTGGCTGCTTGGAGGAAAAGCGCTGGCAGTGCATGCTGGGCAGTGTGAGGCATGCACAGCAGCAGAGGTGGTGGTGGTGGGAAGCAGAGGGGCGGGCAGGCATGGCAGGTCAGGTGGGTGGGTGGGGCGGGGTGTGCAATGGTGGCCGCAGGCGCTGTGGGGCGGGTGGGACTAGAGGGGCGCTCCTCACCCATCCCGCCCCACCCTGCCTGCTGCAGCAGGAGAGGTGGGGGAGCGGGGGTGGAAGGAAGCCCGCTGGAAGTCTTGCAGGAATATTCCTGCAACAGGTCCCTAGTAATAATAATAATAATAATGGCAGCAAATGATTACATGCACTTAGCCAGACACACTTCAAAGAATTTTGTATTTATTCACATCAACTTCACAATAACTCTGGGAGGCAAGTACTATTATTACCATCATTTTAACAAAGATGCTAAATAACTTGTCTAAGTTCACAGAGCAAGTACAGTGGAGCTAGGGTATCACTGAGACATCTGGCCCCATATTTTGGCATTTCAGTCAGTGCACTATATAGTCAGAAAAACTACTGAATCTTGGGATAATTTATTAGACAGCAAAATAACAGATACAGGATGAAATCAAAGAAGAAAATTGTATATGTGAGGTGATAAGAAAAAGAGTTATAATGATTAAGCTCTGAGAAACAGCAGCATTCACGGGCAGGAGAGTAAGAAAACCATAGAATAAAATGGTTTCCCTCTTGCAAAATGTTCAAAGAAAACCATGAAAGTGCTGGCACATAAGACAAGTGAGAAGAGAAATTCAAGGTTAGAAGGCGCCTGTCCCAGGGAAGTGAGGTGAAAATTGTAATGCTCCTAGTACGTGCCTGTTAGGTACAGGTCTCAGAGCAGAGTCAAAGGAATGGTGAGAACCAAAGAAGACTACCATACTGTGAAGAATAATGAGAGGAGAGGAGAATATAGATCTATAGATCTATAGTTCAAGGAATTTAATAATGAAAGGAAAGGGAAGATTGAGGGTGGTCTGTCTGATCAGCTAAGGAGGATGCAGGTTAAGTGAAAACACTTTTTTTTTTCTTAAAAGATGGAAGCTTAATAATGTTTTCTGAAGTCAGACTAAAGAAGATGCTGAAGAACCAAGAAGTATGTGGATTAAGCAACTTCAGGGGATTGACATGCGAGATAGAAGTATAGGTCATGAAGAGGACAGGGCCCTTCTGGATGAAGTTCCCGGAAGCTGAGATGTGCTATCAGAATAGACTAGTTCACTTAAAATTCTATCTGGTTCTTTCAGGAACTTAGTGACTTCATTTCTGGATAGTGAAGTGTTCTGAGATTGCCTCCTTGCCCCAAATCTCTCCCATTCTTTGTACCTCACAGACAACTGCCAGATTGAAATACTTTGTCCTCTTGAGTAGAGACCTACAGTAGCACTTCACTAGCACATCCTGGTCTAATGAAAATCTCCGATGGCCTTTTATCTTTGAAATGTGCCATGGACATGGCCTCCTCATCACAAACAGTCACTGTAGAGCTTGCCAAGTGGGCTCTGACTTCTCTTCCCAGGTTGTTTTCTACACTTAAGATTTTTTTCTTTTCACCTCCCTCCTTCTCTCTCTCCTTCTCTCCCTCTCTCCCTCTCCCTCCCTTCCCTACCCATTTTTTCATTCTGCCTTACTTTAAAGAAAGAGTATGTCTTTGTTTGAATCTGCAATTACCTTAACCAATGGTTCTGAATTTTGATAAGCATTAAAAGAGTCTGGGTGCTTATTAGAAATGCAAACTCCTGGGTTGTACTCTCAAGAGATTTAAATTCAGTTGCTGGGGCCAAAATTTATTGTAGGTGGTCTGTGGACCACCCATTAAGAAACGATAATTCAAATCAACGTGTAGGATTATAATTTCTTATACTATGTTTTTGTATGTGCTCTTTTTTGATATGTTCTCTCTTTTCTGTCACTTCCAACTTTCCACATTTTCTGGAATGTCGTGATTGACCACCTGTATCTATATTAAACTTTCTCTTCACTCAGCTCTTATTTCTAGTCAATATATCATGATTTTGAACTTAGCTATTTTCCATTTAACCAAGCACTTGGCAGCATGTTAAGTGCTGGGGTTAAACAAAGCAACAGGCGTGGATCCGAACTTTGGGAGGATGAATTTTACAAGGATGACTTTTCAGGAGAGCTATTTTTGCATTCCCAGCCAGACAGTTGGCTCATCCAGGACAGGGACTGTATTTCTTTGGAGTCTATCACAACTGCCATCCAGTGCTGGGCCGTGAGGAAGTGGTCAATAATTATTGATCAATAGAAACAGGTTTTGGCCTTGAGATTTTGTTTTGTTTTGTTTTGTTTTGTTTTGGGAAGCTAATTCTTCTGTCTCAGGTCTTCCTTCTACAATAGTCCTACAGAGAAGCACTTTCCCTGACAATTGCCACTATGCCTGTTGTTTACAGTTCTATCTCCTTCAACTTCACCTTTCTGTTGCTGTACTTGAACGTACTTGCTGGTTTGGCTGTGCAAACCAGCTTATCCAAGGGCCTGGGCAGCCAGCCAGTGCTCTCAGGCCCTTCCCCACATTGTGTCTGACTTCCTCTTTGGTCCGACCCATGTGATTTCCATGCTTTGGAGGATTTGGGTCTCTGAAATCCCTTCTGAGGAATGAGCCAGGCTGAATCCCATGCTTTGTGTCTGCCCTCAGGGCTGCCAAGAAACCTTATTGTTTCATTCCCACGTCCGTGGTCACACTCCTTGGGATGATGTGGTGGCTCCGCTCAAGTTCATTTGGTATTCCTCACCAAAATGTCACTGAATTTTCCCACTGTTTGTATGGAATAACAGTCCTGGAAATCTTTAGTATGCCAGAGACATGAACTGAGGCATTATGGGCTGAACAGCAAATAGGGGCCTTTCTTAGCAGCTTCTGTTACTGCTGGTGCTGTCATGTTGGTGCTAGTTCATTTGCAAATGCAGGGACAGAGAGATAGAGGAGAGGGGAGGAGAGAGGAGGGAAGGGGAAGAGAAGGAGGAAAGGGAGGAAAGAAGGGGAAAGGAGAGAGAAGAAGAAGAGTTGGTCAAGTAGGGGAGATTTCAACATGTTTTCCCATTGAAGCAGCTTACCTGGAATATTCCCATCATTACTGGATTGTCTTTCTGATGACCTATTTCTGTGAATGTGAACTTGATCAGAAGATCTACCATAATATGTCTGACATTGTGTTAAGCATTTAATGTGCTGATTTCTAGTTCTCAAAACAACCCTGTCAGACAAATATTATTATCCTAGGCTACAGAGACTGTGAGGAATTGATAAATTTATCTGAGATCTTATACCTGGTAAGACAGAACTCGATTCAAACCTAGGTCTGCCCCTTTCTGTCACTTCCTGATTCTTCTACTCTTCCATGTTGCCTCTTAATGAATGTTTGCTAGGTTTTATGAATTCAGCATGCTTTCAACAACCTGTACATACTGTTTAGTTCAATGGTTTGAAGTCATTGAAAAGCCAGCAGCTCTGTTCAAACTGAGTGTAGGCCTCCCTGGGGACTAAGATAGAGTCCTGGACCACTGTGCAAAGGGACTCCTCACAAGATCAAAGATGACCCCACTCAACGCAGCCTGTCAATGCTGCTGTCAGAATCCTAGAAATTCCTGCCTGAATGTGTCTCAAAAAATCCCAGGCCCTGTCTTCAGTCCACTGGAATTTTACTTGCTAGGGTTAACTGTCCTCCAAGTCTCTCTCAATGTCCCTTCACTTCCTTTCTTTTTAAAAATATTTTTATTGATTTCAGAGAAAGGAAGGGAGAGGGAGAGAGAAACATCAATGATGAGAGAGAATCACCTATTGGCTGCCTCCTGCACACCCCCTACTGGGGACCGAGCCCACAACCCAGGCATGTGCCCTGACTGGGAATTGAATCATGAACTCCTGGTTTACAGGTTGACACTCAGCCACTGAGCCATGCTGGCCAGGCTCCCTTCACTTTCTTAATGATACTAGAAAGCAAGCAGAAGAGCTGGGGTGTGTGGTTATAACACATACACATCTGAACCCTGGCTTCAGTAACAGAGACCATGTGTTTAGGGGCTTTTTTATTTGGAGTCCATTTATCATCACTATGAAAACATTTCAAATGAGAATGGAGTGAATGGAAACCTCAGGGGAGTGTGTAGGGAGCTCTCAGAGTGGATGACTGAATGCCTGGCCTGGGTTTAGTCACTCTGAAGGTTTGGAGCAAAGCACAAATGCTAGAGTTTAATCTATCGCAGACACTTTGGCCCAGCCCTGAGCATTTCCACCTGTTTCACCACTGGGCTCCATGGCTGGTCTCTTAACAAATAAAATGTGTGTGTTCTGTACTCAACATGTCAGTTATGGAGAGAAAGGACCAAGCTCCATATATAGTCATTCCAGTGGAGTCTAGTTTTCTCTTTTTAAGACATGCTTTGACTTCCGGATGAAAAATATGGATAATAGTAATGACTAATTATGCTGTGTAGTCCATATTTAAATTATATGGAAAATGCCATTCCTCTTCTAACACAATGGGCTCAGTCTCCTTTAACGTGGGAGACACATTCTGGAGTGAAGGAGGAAGATCCTTCTGCCCTGTTTTACTCAATTTTTTTTTTTTTTTTTTTGTGTGTGTGTGTGTGTGTGTGACACTGCCCAGGAAATGAGCATTTTAGGTTCCACATGCTGGCTAAGTGGCAGTGGTTGGAGGGAAGGTCTTCTCTCTACAGGAACGTCATCTGCCAGGAAAATGCACTTGCTGCTCCCCCAGAACAGTGGAATCACTAATGTTAGACAGAGACGTGGATGGTCATGGCACAAATTAAAACCAAACTCAGCAAAGGCCGTGGTCTTAGGCAGTCAGTTAAAACCATCCATCCCTTGGATCCTGTCATACCAGAATCTACTGGATTTTCTGACAAATGTGATGCCCCTCATAGTCCCTCCTATAATTACCCCTTCAATGTCAGTGATTCCCAGACTCATCTCATATTTGGAATATCACTGGGGGTTTCATGAAAACCCAAGGCTTTTCTACTTAAAAATTAAAGCCTGCCTCCCCCCATCAAATTTAGATCCCATTATTAGATGTCCCCCTCTAGATGCAAGATCCATACATTGAAGCATCTATTTAACTTTTCTCTCAGAGGAACTCAAACTTAACTTGACCAATATCCCACTCTTTGGCTTAGTTCTCCCCACCTCCTGTTCTAGTGAAGAGCACCACCATGATAGTCATTCAAGGCTCTTCCACTCCTCCCCTCCAGTCCCCACCCTCCCACTCCACCCCAAACATATGACTGCTCTCGCCAAGACCCCTAGATGACCTCAGTCCGTCACTAGCTCTTGTCCAGTGTCCACTCCTTTAGTTAAGGCACCTGCAGGTTCCTCCTAGGATGACTAGCATGATCTCCCCTCTTCTCTCCTGGCTTTTTGGTTCCCCCTCCAGTTCACTCTGCACAATGCTGCCAAACCAATCTCTTCTCAAGTAGAAGCGTAATCATGTACCTTATCTGTTTAAAATTCCTCATGGGCTCCCTAGTAGCATTCAGGATAAATATCAAACTCCTTAGCTGAGCTTATAAGGCCTCCATGCTCCGCCTTAAACCAGGTCTCTAGCCTCACAGTCCATACTTCTGACTAGGCACCTTTTTTCCAACCATGTAACACTTCTTGTGGCTACAGAACTCTCTGAGGTACTCAGGGTAGAAGAAGCCTTTGACTGCAATTTCTCATCCAGTTTCTCTATAATGAGGGACCTCATTACTTTTGAGGGTTGGCTGCACTCAGGGCTGTGGTCTGCTTGCATGAACTGGATTGAAGCCTGTTTGTTGATTTGGCAGTTGAATTCTTTGACTTGCATTTCCTTAACTTCCTTTCTCCAACTAGCAAATTTGCCACAGGTGACAAATGTTCTAAAAGGCAAACCATAAAAGATATTTTGATTGTAAAAGTTCCTATAAGATGTTTCCAACATCTTAAAAAATGTTAGCTGATTATGTGTTTTACAAGATATTGTGATGCCTAAAAATATGAGCATTAGTTTGAACATTATGCTAATCTGTGGATTAAAATATAAATGATGCATTGTGCATTTACCTGGACGTTTGATATTTAAGGGGAGCCAAGATTAAAAAGAAAAATTTGCATCTATAGGTGTTATAGAGAAGCTACTTTAAAGCTTCTGTATGTTCATCGTGCTGTATGTTCATCTACTTAGTGGAGACATGCTTAACTAATGGTGCTGTATTGCGTCTTTCTCGTGGATTAAATTTAGGTCCCCCCAGCTTACAATGTACTTTTAAATAACACAGGGCCTCATTAGAAGCAAGATATCTTTTTAGCTAAATATTTTTTTTGAAGGTTGATGACATGGTGATTGACTTGAGAGGTTGGTCGAAGGCTTAGGCATTCCTAGAATTGCAGGCATGTCCTAATTTAAATTACAAAGCAGTTTAAAATAGAAGACACAGAATTAGTCTGTCTAGGAGCTTTGCTATTGTTTGGTCATCCAGCTGTGATGGGGAGGCCAGAGTAGTGTAGCTGATGCACTCAGAGCCCTCAGTAGAATCTTCTTAAGGGTCTTCCATTGGGGCCTCACAATAGAAAGGGTCTCTTTAGAATTGTCTATAAAATCTCCAGATCCTCACACTGTTACCAAATATGATTGATTACTGCAGTTTTAAATGAATTGTCAAGAATATGGAACTTCTTTTATTGATGTTAAATATTGCTACCATCTCCTGTTAAGTTTTTGATGGGCCCTCTCTCAGAATTAGGACACAGGCTTTAACTTATTTAACAAAGATCATGGACCCTGGCTGGATGGCTCAGTTGGTTGGAGCATTGTTCAGTACCAAAAGTTTCAGGTTCAATTCCACGTCAGGGCACATACCTACGTTGCAGTTTGATCCCTGACCAGGGCACATAAGGAAGGCAACTAGTCAATGTTTCTCTCTCTCTCTCTTTCCCCCCTCTTTCTCTCTAAAATCAATAAACATATCCTTAGGTGATAAAAAAATAAAACAATAAAGATGATCATGAGATTATTCTAGGGGCATAAACGAAGAAAACAAAAACACCATGTGGTCAAAATGGAGCTGACCCCCTCTGCAACTCAAATTTTGAACTGATAGGTTTCTCCACCAGTTGGCCTGAATAAACATAAGCCATTTCTTATTGTCTTTGAAGTAAATGGTCTCAATAAAAAATATTTGCAGTAGGTGTACCCTGGAATTCAAAATTATTGGGGCATGTGTAGAGGATTTGTGAGCATACCTGGTACTAATTGAATATTTAAGTGAAGGTAGTTACATAAGAACCCCCTTCTGAAGAAATTGATCCAAAGGAAAGAGGGGATAAGAGGTTGGATAAATACTCAAAGGTTGGTACAAGTCCATGGACTAGTTTAAAAGGGGAGGAGTGTAGCCATAGCTGGTTTGGCTCAGTGTCGGCCTGTGAACTGAAGGGTCTCAGGTTTGATTCAGGTCAAGGGCAAAAGCCTGGGTTGTGCTTGATCTCCAGTAGTGGACATGCAGGAGGCAGCCAATCAATGATTCTCTCTCATCATTGATATCATTGATATTTTTTTTAATCTCTCCCTCTCCCTTCCTCTCTGAAATTAATAAAAATATATTTAGAATAATAAATAAAAGGAGAGGAGTATACCCAATAGTTATCATTCCAAATCAGCCATATCAATGTGTTTCTAAGCCCTAAGGCAAGAAGTTATATAAATAAAAAAGACTGATTTTAATCAAAATAGCTATGTGATTTACGCAACAAATGGCCAGTTACACAGGTGTGTCAGCAAACTGGCAGCTTCAGAGAGCATTTTTCTTGGCCAGTCATACCCTCAGTGCAGGTGTGGGCAGCTGCTGGGCATTGATGACTGGGCATACATAGGTAGCCATTAGCAGCAGAATCATTGCCTCTGGGAGGGCATCACAGATTTGGTGTGGCTGTATTACTACTCTCCTGGGAACTGTTATCACGATCAGTGACTTCTGTGGGCATTGGCAGGAAGGTGGCAGCTTCTTTGGGTGTGGGCGATTTTGACTTTATCAGGTTTCATTGGCATAAACTGCTATTTTTGGTGTAAACAGTTGTAGCAGCCAGACCATGAAACATGGCATGGAAGCGCATGGAGAGACTCCCCCGGGGAAGTAAAGGAGACCTGGGGAGGAACTCAAGGGAAGTCTCTTGAAGTTACATGGCATTGTGGGGCAGAGCCAGTGCCCTGGTCTTCTGTCTTTAATTGTGACCCTCTTTTTATCCCAGATTAGAACAATTTGAGATTGAGATTTGTCTGATTTGGGTCAGAGATTTAGTTTATATTTTGATGTTCTAAAGTTTTATATGTCTAGAGGGAACCCCTCAATAATTGAGGAAGGAGAATTATTTCTAAAGAACTTCTTTTCTGTCTGTTTTCTATTCAAGTTTAAGACGTTTAAAATTTCCTTCAAGATTTCCAATTAAAAGAAGTTTGTAAAAATATTTTGTTATATTCTTTCCACATATGTACGAAGAACATAAATGAGGACGGGTTTTATTGAAGGCCTACAGGTCAGATCCAAGGAGACAGATCCTTTAAAAAGATGGGTAAGGCCGTTACATCATTATTTTCCATGTTGCCATTTAATCCTCAGTGGCTCAGCTCCATGGTGATTGTTAGAATCAGACATCACCTTGACAAACAGCTGCTCTACTTGGTGTAGGTCTGAGGCCTCTTCTGGCAAAGATGAACCTGCTCATCCAGACAGGGAGGTTTGGATGGAAACGGGGTGCTGTCTGCCAGAGCGGCAGGGATCAGAGTGAAGGGCAGAGCGTACGTCCATGAGCTGGACCCGGAGAACAAATGGACTCTGCAGACTCGGAGCCTGTGTATTAGAGGATCACAGAGTGAGCTCGCAGGCCAGAAAAATCCAACGCTGGGACAACTGCATAGTCTTGGACTTGTATCATATCCCCTGAAAATACTTACACATGGCTACGGTCAGTTATATCTCAGTTCTCTTACAAGAGAAGTGTTAGCCTGAATCTTCATACAATTTCCTGTCCATATATTATATTTAATGATCATGGTAATAAAACAGTAAGTTATTATTACTACCATACATATTCTTAGATAACATCATATTAAATTAACTATTAAATAGCCACTGTGAATCTACCAGCTCCTTGCTTATTTGTTTGTTTAATAAACTTTGTCTGGCCGGCATGGCTCAGTGATTGAGCATAGATCTATGACCTAGGAGGTTCGATTTCTGGTCAGAGCACATTCCCAGGTTGCAGGCTCAATCCCCAGTGTGGGGCATGCAGGAGACTGTGGATCGATTGTCTGACATCATTGATGTTTCTCTCTCTCTCTGAAATCAATAAAAAATGTTAAAAAATAAACTTCTATGGGCCTAACATTGTGCAGAGGCAGATAAAAATAAAATAAGAAGTGACATTTCCTGTCATTGAGAAGACAAGATATGTTGTATAAAATAACTTTGGGGTGATACCTAGTAGAATGAGTGTTAGAGATTTCAAAATTGAAAGATAATACTTGAAAAAGAAGTGTAGGCATGGGAAATAGCTGGATGTCTTGCACATCATGAGGGAAACGTTGGATCTTACTTGGCAGAGAAGAGAGGGAGGATCTAGCTTTGCAGGCTGGTAAACATTAGCAGAACTATGTAGGTAGAAAAAAACATCTTGTATGGATTTAAGGTAACAGAAGAGGCAGTGGAGAGCTTGGATAATGGCTGGAACGGTGAGAGAAATAATGAGTAACGAGAAGACCAGCCAACATTTTTCTTAAAGTTATTGGAAGGTAACGTTGGCTAGGTTAGGCAGATTCATTTAATGGAGGCTCATACATGTCTGGCAAGGGCCTTTGGATCATCATTTATTCATGCATTTGTTTATTTATCAAATCTTTATGTTAGGCACTAGACTAGACATTGGACTAGACTTGAGGAATTCATATGTAAAGAAAGAGGTACATAAATAGTCATTATAACATAATCACGGCTCTAAGAGAGGTCTGTAGGAAGTAGCCTGGTAACAAAGCAGAAGGATTAATTTTGCCTGGAATGAAGGCAGAGCTAAAAAATCAGGGCTGAAACACTTTGGGAAAATAAATATGCTTAAGCTGATGGAATTGGTGTAAAAAATTGAAAGCAGATGAAACTGAAGAAGCAGGTTGTGGAAGCCGCGTGGATCAATCCAATCACCAAGGGGACAGAGTAAATGCTGTAACATAAGCTACAGTGGGTGCCACAAACAAGGACGGCAGATGTACCTTAAAGGTGAGGCTGAGACAGGTGTGTGGTAGACCTAGAGCCTATGACATCATGGGAGGGAACCATGACAACACTGAAGCCGTCCCACACAGGGCACGTCATGAGTAGCGGGGCTTTTTGGAAAAGACACATGCGCTGGGAAAATAGAAGGCAGCAGGAACAGGGGAAGACCAACTCTGAGATGGCTTCTGAGTCCATGAAGACACAGGTGTGAGCCCACAGGAGCCGAGCTGGGCTATGGAGGTCAGGCCACAGTGGACATCATCCATTCATAGGGTTGCCAGGTGTCGGCCGTTGTAGCTGAGTCAACGTCACACAGCACACACAGACCTAGATGTGAGATGCTGGAAAAAGGAATGACACCGAGCAGTTAGGCGCCACGATTAGAAACTGCTGACTCATCAGCAGAGATGAGGAACTGGCAGCACAGCATGTAGCGACATGCTCGATGGGGAGAGACCGCTGGGCTCTCAAGTTCTCATTCACAAGAGAGAGCATGTTTGGTCATTTTTCTTTGCTGATCTTCCAATACCTCAGGCCTTTGTTGTGCTTCTGAATCTGTTTAAAAAAAAAAATATATATATATATATTATTGATTTTTTTACAGAGAGGAAGGGAGAGGAATTGAAAATTAGAAACATCGATGAGAGAAACATCAATCAGCTGCCTCCTGCAAATCCCCTACTGGGGATGTGCCCACAACCAAGGTACATGCCCTTGACCAGAATCAAACCTGGGAGCCTTCAGTACTCAGACCGATGCTCTCTCTATTCATTGAGCCAAACCGGTTTCGGCAAGCCTCTGAATCTGTATTTTGACTCCCCTCCCTTTCCCCTCAAAGGCCCTGGAGAGGTTTTATCCACCCAAGACAGTCCTTACTTTTGTAGGCAAATATCTCTTCTTCACATATGTATTCTGTTTCATCATTTGCATGTAGATCTTCACTGTAGGTTTTCATTCTCTACCAAGGGACTGTGTCTTAGTTATAGCAAATGTAGGACTGAGCCTAGTATTGGTCTTGAATCCCTGTATTACCAATTAGTAGCTCAGTGACCCTAAGAAATATGGTTAATCTGTTACCTACATTCTTTATTTGTAAAATAGGACCACTAGCATCTACCTAATAAAGTTACTAATTAAAAATGAAGATAATGTGGGGGAGATAAGAGATCAACCGAAGGACTTGTATACATGCATATAAGTACAACCAATGGACACAAAACTCTGGGGAGGAAGGGCATATATAGGAGGGAGTGGGGCAAGGTAAGATATGTACACAGATTATAATTTAATAAAAAAATAAAATAAATGAAGATAATGGATGCTAATCACCTGTCACAGTGATTTATTCAGACCCTCAGTAAACATTAATTTTTTTCCTCTTCCTCTCTCACCTGTTGTATTTACCATGCTCAGCATAGTGCCTGATGCATAGTAGAGACTCAATAAACTTTGGTTGAATTTACAAACTTCGAAGTTCACTGATGCTTTCCACATTCCAGCCACTGTTCTAAGTGCTATAAATATATTAACCCACTTAATATTCTTCATAACACCAGGAAGAAAACACTGTTAATATCCCCATTGTATTTATGAGGCAAGCAAGACACAAGCCAGTTAAGTACATACTCAGAGAAGCCCAGACAATAAATGGCAGAGGCAAGATTTGAATCCAGGTAGATGCAACTCTGAAGTCCATGCTCTTTTTCTTTATTGTACAGGTTGACTATGTAGTTTTCATAAGATGTTGAACTTCCTGGAAATTTTCTGCTGGAGATGATCTGGTCCATTCAGAGAGTTCCAAAAGTAGAATTGTGACATGCCTTGAACAAATCCATTCCTAGTCTACCGCTATGAGCTTTTAAATTCTTGAGAAGTTATTTCCCATAAGAAAAAAAGAATCTATTCATTCTTTCCTGGGAACTTCTCCACTAGTGTGGACATCCTTTCAAATTAGTCTATGAATTAATTAAGTAACACATTCATCAGAGTCCTACTTGGAAGTTGCTTACTTGCTGTTAAGCTCTAGAGGTATAAGACATGGCAGGTACCCTTGATAAATAACTATTACCATTATGACAACCAGCTACAATTGACTGAGCTTCTGTATGGGCAACACAGTGGGAGAAAACTGAAGCTCATAGAGGTAACTAATTTGCATAGAGCAGCCCATGTTTATACCTAAGTCCTCCTGACTTAGGTTCAATAGGGAAAACAAGAGCAACAATAATTAGCTCATGATGGCTTCCTAGTGGCTTGTACTTGGTTTGTCTCAAGAGGAAAGAATAGGATATATATTATCAGTGGCCCAGGGCAGAGATTTCACTACCTATGTGGCATTCACGAGAACCTCCTGTTCAAGTTAAAAGCCCTGCAGAAGAGGAAGAAAGAAAAAGAGAGTCTTGGGTTTGAGGTTGGCTTCCCCACTTAGGTTGCCGAACTCCTTAATTTATTACAAAAATGAGAATGCTACTGGTACTGGTCTCAAAGGGTTGTTATGAGGATTAGTTGACATTTTGAAGGCGTGTCAGTAAGATAAGGTGCTTATAAGGCTATCTTTCTTTTGTCTGCCCAGCTTCTATGAGACAGACATTCACTTATAAGTGTGAACATAAATAGAAAAGACACATAGACCCGAGGCAAGAGGGTTTTGAAGAAACCATGAGGAACCATGAGTATGAGGAGTCAAAAGGCAGAGAATGATGATGTGTACTGCTTGTCTCCAGAATGGTAGAAATTGTCACATTTCTAACCCCGAGGGGCAAGAAGGTAGCTCAGAGTATTAGTTTTATATTGATGAATAACAAATGAACACAAACTTAGTGGTTTAAGACACACAAATACCTTATCTCGAAGTGTCTGGGGGCCAGGAATCCAGGCACCGCTTAGCTGAGTCTTCTGCTTAGGATTTCAGAGGCTGGGAAGTTAAGGTGTTGGCTGGGGCTATTGTTGGATGTGGCTCAGGGTCTTCTTTCAAGCTCCCTGATTATTGTCAGAATTCAGTTCCTTATGGTTGTAGGACTGAGGGCCTTGGCTCATAGATGCTGCCTGTCATTCCTTGACACATGGCTCTCTTCAGGGCCAATGGAGGATCTCATTCCAGTCTTCTACTGTGGTGTGTTGTATGACAAGGTAATCAAGAGGAGAACTATACTCAGTTGTTTCTACATTCAAGGGCAGTTCTTGAACTGTATTCTGGGTGGGTTCTTGCCCAATTCCTGTCTCTCTTATTGCTAGATAGCGTATTGCCCAAGTGAATCAAAAGACCCTATTTAACACATGCAAGGAGGAAACATAAGAAAGAGTTTATCTCTTCTGATTTGAGAAATGAGCATTTCTAGTGAAAAAGGAAAAAGGATGCTTCCGACATTTTCTTTTACTTATTCCTGACTTAAATGTTAGTACTAAATGTTGGTTTGAGCAAAAGAGTGATTACGTGGCTCAAAAGTGTAGTTACTCTACGGCCAGACTTTTTCTTTAAAAAAAGTAGAAAGCTTCAAAAATCAACTCATTTTCTGATTATTTAGATGGAAGAATATATTTCCATCATAAATTTCATTTTAAAATTAGTTAATGAGGCTGAGAAGGTTTTCTCTTTTCACTAACTCACTATATACATTTTCAATTTGTGGGGAGACCAGATGAATTTCTTTGTAGGAAATGAAAGGTTTGTAAGTATTTTCTCAGAAGGGGCCTGCTCAGACAATACTAATTATAAGTGATGAAATGGTGTAACCTCGTGGCATCTAATCTTGGTTGTGTTTTAGTACATTGATGGATAGAATCAAATTTCCTTTTCATTTTATTTAAACTTCTTCTTATGGTTTGTGAGCAAAAAGCTTAAAACCGAGCAAACGTGATAAATGTGACTAAGTGCACAAAGTACGCATTCCTTCCAAATTGGAAAGTACATACTTTTTTTTTTTTTCCTACTTGGAGGGCTAAGCACAGGCTGTACTTATGAACTTGTCAAAAATAAAGTCATACACTGCAAGTATGCAATGTTGAAAATTAATTGACACGTGAATTCTCACTTAGACAAGATGCCGTGAAAAGTCAGTATTGACATGAACTAAGCACAGAAATGACTGCGCCTCTATCCCTGGCGCAGGGCCTGGTGACCCTTGCTTCCCTGTGGAATTAACATGTGCAGGAGTCAGTCGGACGGAGATGCTCCGGGCCTCTGTCATTGGGAGAACGTGGGGAAGGACATGTGTTAAGTTGTTAAATGTTGTGTTTTTGCAAGGGGTCTGGGTCTCTTTTTCTCAGACACAAACTCTCAACACAATAGGACCCATCTGCCACTTTGCTTTATCCTGGTCTTTTCCTTTCCACCTGGAGGCTCCAATGTAAGGTGAATGCACAAAAGAGGAAAGGGAAAGAAAAAAGGAAGGAGAGAAAACAGAAGGAGCTTTTTAAAAATATATTTTTTAAAATTGACTTCAGAGAGGAAGGAAGAGGAAGAAAGAAACATCAATAATGAGAGAGAATCACTGATTAGCTGCCTCCTGCATGCCCCACACTGGGGATCAAGCCCAAGACCCAGCCTGTGCCCTGACTGGAAATCAAACCATGAGCTCCTGGTTCATTGGTCAATGTTCAATCACTGAGCCTCACCAGCTGGGCCAGAAGGAGGTTTTTTTTTTTTTTTTTTTTTTTTTTTTTAAATACAGGAACAATATACAACTAAGTTTCCTGTTTTTACATTAAAAATACTAAGACCTCTGCTTATTCCTATAATGACATTTTTTTGGGTACCAGCACCATAGCAGTGACCTGTTATGCCCCAAAGAGTCAGTATATCCTTATCAGCATGTGTAGGATGGAGGCGGAGGGAAGAGTGAATGAGTCCTGGTTGAGATCATAACCCTGGCTCTGCTGACTACCAACCCCAGCTCCTCTGGCCTCAGTCCCCTATCTGAATGCAGTAGCGATACCCCCTCCCAAAGGGCGAAATGAGGTGATGAGATGAAGACCAACCTGAGACGCTGTGAAAGCTGATAATCAATAAAGGCTTTTTGTTTACAATATTTTCCCATTTTCTCGTTTTGAAACAATATTCATGAGAGTTCTGTTCTGAATAATCTCTTACTAGGTCTTCAAGAGCATCGTGGAATTACAGAATTTAAATATTTTCTTCTGGGTGTCTTTCACGTTCTTTGTTTTGATTATTAGCATCCCTGATACCTGCAAACAGATAGCGCTGGAAGGATCATAACTCACAAACATTTAATTCTTTCCACTTAGCATATTTTCGTTACTGGTCATTTAAGATTTCTAACTATCTGGCCTCCCAGAATCTCACCAAAGCGAGGAGGCTTCTCACAGTTTCTCCAGCAAACTCTGGAACGACTTTCATGACCAACTTGACTGCTGTTTCCATGCCTACGAGTTCTATTTTCCAAACGGGCTGTTCTCAAGCTGGCAAGAGTGAACTGATTTGACTCCAGACACATTTTAAACTCCCTGAAAGCTTAAGTGGCCAGGCTCACTCCTGCGGATCCTCTGCACTGTTCTTTGGTAAGATCAGGGTTCCTGCTCTCTTTGCAAATGCAATGATTTCCCGTCGTTCTCTCTCTGAAATGTAGCATCCATCCCAGGTCCTTCTGCATCTGCCAACCAAAGACCTTCTTCCCACTGCCCCTCCTTCCCAGAGCCCTTTGAGTGCTTATCTCCGCTGCTTTTTTTTTTTTTTCCTGGTCGCTCTGGTTGCCAGAACTTTGACATGTTCTGAACATGTAACCCTTGAACTGCCTTGTGATGGCTTTCCATGGCATCTGACACGGAGACTGAAAATAGCCAGATGAAGCCCGAAGCGTTCTCAAAGGGAAGAGAATCGAATCGCGTCAGCGGAGTATTCTTGGTTATCTTGCAGATACCGTGTGACCAGACGCCTACAAAGGGCGCTGAGATCATTCTCGTCGCCTCTTAATCTGTTGGCAGCTGGCTTCCCGGAGCGCCTTGAGAGTCTCCCCGTCCCCTCCCCCGCCCCCCCCCCCCCCCCCCCCCCGCCCCAAGCCCAAGGCAGCCAACAGTTTTGAAATGTCCCATATTGGATGGCATTCTGACTTTCACAGGCTCCTTTTCCTTTCTTTCCTTTCAGGTTTGTTTGAGGAGGAGAGGAGAAGAGAGGAGGGAGGGGGAGGCAGGGCTCTGCTTTTTCACAGCGGTTGCTAAGAAAGCCTCCTCTCTGTTTATAGGCCCCTAACAACTAGTGACAACTGAGAGACAAATGGGGCGCGGGGTGTGCAGGCCATGGAAGGGGGCCAGCGATTAGCAGCCTTGGGCACAGGCACGCTCACAATGGGGCCTTTGAGAGCGCAGCCTGGCGTTCTGCTTCCGCATGCAGCTTGCAATAATTTACCAAGGTGTTTGCCTCCTGCCTTCAATGACACCTTTATTTCCAGAGATGGGCCAGGACGGTAGAACTCGATGGGGCTGGAACTGGCAGAGCCTTTCTCTTTCTCGGAGATGCTCTGGATGAACAGGAGCCACCCTGCAGCCTGGTTTCCGTCCATTTCCGGGACAGGATCCTTTGGCCTTTGGGTCAGAGGCTGGAGGGTCACAGACAACATTGGGAAGCCAGGAGTGGGTTGCTCATGCTCATGCTCACCTGCCCTTTGTTTGGGGTTGGGGGGTTGCTGGGGGGTGGGGGCTGGGGGGGTTACTCTTGGCCTGTTGCCTTAGGGCAGGATGGTGCTGCCTGGGCTGGAATTAGGAAAGAATTATGCAATGACAAGAGACAACCAAGGTGTCTTTGTAACACTGTACAACACTGAGCACTGGGCTCTTCAGTTCGTAGTGATGGTACGGGAGAGTGAAGCCCGGGGTCACAGCGAAGGCCTGACACGATGCTGGGAGAAGAGGAGGCCCAGTGGAAGAGTGAACATGTGGTCTGCAGTCCAGGGAAGCGGAGAGGGCAGGTTGGCTGTGGGTGCTGGCGGGCACTGGTTCAGGCCTCATCACAGCCCTAGCTGGTGGGTGCTGGGCTTATCCCACTTTACAAGGAAACAGAGGGTGCAAACAGCTTCCCTCAGATCCACAGTAAGCGGCGGAGCTGTGGTTGGATCCAGGCAGTTTGCTCAGAACTGGTGCTCAGATCCACGGCGTGATGTTGCCTCTGTTGGGAGGCCTGCTGGCGGTCCTTAGAGCCTCAACTTCTGTCCCCATTTAAAAAAAAAAAAAAATATATATATATATAGTTTTTATTGATTTCAGAGAGGGAGAGAGAGATATCGAAACATCAATGACAGGAGAGAATCATTTAGCGGCTGCCCCTCCTGCACTCCCCCACTAGGGATTGAGCCCGAGACCCAGGCATGTGCCCTTGACAGGAATCAAACTCAGGACCCTTCAGTCCACAGGCCGGCGCTCTATCCACTGAGCCACACCAGCGAGGGCTATTCCCCATCTTTCTGTTTGACAGTCAGCACTTTCAGTTCTGGGGAGATTTACCCACTTAGCTGGGAGAATGCCTTGCTTCTTGCCTCTTCCCCCTCCCCCCTGCCCCTCCTCCCCGCCCTCCTCCTCCTCTAAGGAAATGTGTGTATAGAATCTTGAAACGACGTTGGAGGAAACACAGGGAGCTGAGACCAGGACAAGATTGAATTTACTTTCGTCCCAACTCAGCCCACAGCACAAACTGAATTGCTCTGTTCAGCACCACCGTTCCACAGGGTCCCCTCTAACTCCGATGCCTGTGTGTATTGAACCTGAGCTCTCTCTAACACATGTCAGGAAATCTGGTGTCGGGGGATCCACAGCATCACTGCAGAACAATGTGAGTTCCTGACGGAGGGACGTCTGCCCGCTGGAGAGCTGAGATGCGCACAGCACATGTCACAGAACACGGGGAGGCCACCCGGCCTTCCGTCAGGACCAGGCCAACTTCTCCCGCACTTCTGTGGGCCTCCAATTCCTTCTGCAAAACCAGCGGCTGCGAGCCCCGGTTCTGAGGGAGCCTGCCTGGATCCAGACTCGGCGCCATCGTGTGCTAGAATCTTCTAGCGTGAAGCCTCTTGTCTGCTAGCTGCGATGATCACACAGTACTTTACCCACACTGGAGGGGGAAAGATAAAACAAAATGGAAGAGCAAAAAGACTGGGACCAACTACGTTTCCATAAACAGGAGGCGGCTTAGAATTGTTTGGGGCTGAGTGGAGACTGCCTTTTTTCATTTTTATACCAGTTTGTGCCATCTGATTATTTAGTAAAATGTGCATGTGATTATTTTAAAAAGAAATCCAGGTCATTAGAAATAATAAGCCTTGTATTGTTGTTAATATTTATTGAGAGCATCGTTTGTGATCCGAGGGGAGCCCTGAGCAGCTCTGCACCTGGGCATGAGGGTGAGGTGGGTTATAACTCAGGAGGGATGGTACATACACTTCGGGTTATAAGCAGCCCACAGATGCCGCACTGGCAGCAAGGTACACTTGTTATGGGAGCGCAGGGCAAGCATGGTGCGAAGGGGTGGGTTTACTGAGGAAAGGTTTACAGAAGAAATAACATGTTAGCTGAGGTTTGAAATATTTATTCACCCATTCAGAAAATATTGTGGAATGCCTAGTAAATGCTGGACCCTGCTGCAGGTGCAATAAACAATGGAGAGAGGAGGGCCCAGGCCCACCTTCTGAGTGGACACAGAAGTGCCAGGAGTACTGTGAGCTTGTGGAGACCGGGAGTTGGCAGGAGGAGGCTGCCCTGGGCAGGGATCTGGGTGGTAGGATGCAAAGTCAGGCTCAGGGGTCAGCTGCAAGGGAAGCCAGCACCTGCCAAGCATCCTGTTGGGACAAGTTGTCCACAGGATACTGACCCAGAGCCCAGCATTGTCAGGCCGCCACCCTCCCACCATTGCTAGGAGGACTCATAAGGTTTCCCCTGTGCACAGTCGAGCTTGGAAAGGATGAAGGAACAATCTGTTATTGAGTGTACGTTAAGCTTCATGAGTCTTGACCAAAGTTAAGTTGCCTTAAACTGGAAACATCTGAGCTGTTATTGATCACTAAATTTGAGCTAGTAATTTTTCACAGCCACCCAACAGGGCGGGAGTTCATGGGGGCAATTTGGTTGGTTACATAGTGTATGATCCCATCTGTATGAAATATCTAAAATAGGCAAATCCATCCTGACAGAGGAAATTGAGGTGGCCAGGGGCTGGAGGGAAGGGAGAATGGGGAGTTACTGCTAATAGGCCTGAGATTTCTTTTGGGGATGACAAAGTGTTCTAGAGTTGGATAATGATGATTATCTATGTGAAAATACTGAAAATCACTCGATGGTCCGCTTTGAAGGGATATGGCATGTGAATTATGTCTCAGCGAAAAATATTAGATTGGTTAAAGAAAACAAGAAAATTATGCTTTTCTTCACACATCTGAGTAGCAGTCAGAGTAAAGTCCACTCTGTATGATACTTGTTAACCAGACATCAATATTCCAAACACCCCAGCTTCATACTGTACTGGATAACAGCCTACATGTCGCTTTACATTATTTCTACCAAAATAATACATTTTGTAACAAAACTCAAGTGGTAATTAGAGTTCAACTCAATTTGCTCCACACTTGAAGCAAAAAGTTCTTAGAGAATTATGCAAAAAATAAAGCAATTCACAAGGTGTATAAAGTTAATGTGAGTTGATACATGTAAATTCAAGTACTTTTGGTTAAGTCAGTATTTTGCTTTTGGTTTCTTTCATACTTTGAAGATAAGAAATGATAAATCTTATTTTCTAAACCAGAAAACATCTGCTATTGTCCTTCTTAATGCCACACAAGTTTTATACAAGTTTTTGAATTTACAAGTTTTCGAATTTCAAAAATTTTTTTCTTTACTTTTAAGTCTATTTATATTGTGATAATAGAAAACTTGTATGTGGAAAATACATTACCGTCATTCCATTTTAAGAGCCAGGACTGAGCATGGGCCATTGGTTGTACTGTTTTTATCATTCCTGCTTTTGGCTTGGCTTGAAAGCGCATTGTCGTCATAGACTCCACCATTTCCTGTATTTTCAGTGGCCAAGTCGTGCTTATTTTTGTCACTGCTCTCATTTGCTTCCCACTGCGACCACCCTAACTCAGACTGTCATCTCCCCCACTGGGATCAGGGTCACTGCTGGCTTCTTGGCTTCCATCTTGCTTCTCCAAAAGCCTGGAGTCATCTTGCCAAAGTTTCCTGATGCCACCCCCTCCACCCCCCCGCCCCCGCCCCACTCTCATAGTGTTTGCTTTGATTAGATCATCATTCCTTCCAAACCTTGGTTTATCTCCTTTTCAAAGGTGTATCATTTTCAACATGTCCTTCGTTTTATTATTCTACTTTGTCTGTGTCAACTAGGAAATTTACCTCTTGAAGTGCCTTTTTAAAAGTATCTTTTTTATTTTTTATTTCTGAAGCTCCTTTATCATTTGTTATTCATTTTCCCCATAGAGTGAGAATAGTCCCTGTCACCTGCTTGAAATCCTTTGTGGAACAAATGGTATAGAAATGAACTATGGACATTGGTGTTTTGATGGTGTATCATGGTCTTCCACAAGTTTTTTGCCCATGGCAAGAAGATTATGTATGTGCCACAATTATTTCTCTCTGAAACAACTAGAATAGGTGGAGAAACATCACACATTACACATAAAAATAGGACATTTTAATTCTTATATCTCCAATTTTCTTTATATTTTGCACCAGTTTGTCTCAGTTCCCTTCATTAAGTTCCAGCATCCTCCAAGTCTCAGTTTAAAGCTTTCTTCTTTCTCTCCTGGTGTCTCTCTGTTTTGTCTATATAGTTAGGCTGCCTCTTTTTCTTAAATAACTTTGTAATGAACATAAAGTTTTTAATACTTTTCTCTTTTTCTTTTTCTTTTTCTTTTTTATTTGTCAATACTCTTTGCTTTTTCTGCCCTCAGCATTTATTTAAATATAATTTTCATAGGAAAAATGCTAAAAGAAAGACCAACATAATATTAAAAATTGATATTTTGTGATCCAGAAAAAGAATAATGGAAGCTATAGTCTTGTAAGCTATTTCTTGAGAAAGGTTTCCTACTTCCCTTTATCAAATGAGTAACTGGTCAGAGAGGCCTCTGTTCAGAGAAGAGACCCCTGTAGACTTCACTCGAAGAGGAGGTAGAGGGTAGGGTGTAATGAAAGGAAAAGAAAACCTGGGCCATATTCTGGGAAGTGGTGGAAAGTGGGAGAAGGGGAAAAAGAATGAAGAGTATGGGGTGGGGGGAATGGGGTGTCTCTTGCTCTCCTCTCTGGAGCCTAAGCTTTAAGGTGAAATTACTTCGTGAGCAGTCTGGAGCTCAGCCACATCAGCATAAGCTGGGGAATGCCGTGGTCAGGCAGAAAGGGGGCTCTGGAGTGTAGCTTTCCCAGCTGACCCTGTTCTTTTTCTAACGGGGATGCAGAATGAGGAGAGGGGAATCTACTGGGTGCACAGGATGGCAATGCAAGGCGATCCTGCAGCAGGGCTGGGCAGAGGCAGGGGGAGGGCCTGGCAGACCTTCGGGTGTCTGCAGCCTGCAGGAGCTAACATGAGGCTGAGTCAGCCAGGGACTGATTATCCTTACCCTAAACCAAGAGGGATCAGATCAGCACCTCAGATTTCAGTCCTGAAGGTCAGGAGAGACCCAGAGCACATGGGCCTGGCCCTGGAGACATACTCCAAGTTCCCAATCTTTCCCCCCATGAGGATGTTAAATTCTCTTTCTTCCCTTGCACTTAGGAATGGTCCTCAGCACAGAAGGGAGGGCTATTCTGAAAGACCAAGTGGTGTTTAGCTTGACGAGTGATTCCTTCCTAAGATGAGTACTTCAGTTTTTGGAATGGATTACATTAAGACAGGATTTGATATTTAGTTAATTTTACACATATATGTATATAACACATAAATATGTGCACTTTATGCTTAGATTTCATTAAATATTTTTCCATGAGGCATTTTTATTTATTTATTTATTTATTTATTTATTTATTTATTTATTTATTTATTTATTTTCTTTAAATGTATTTTTATTGATTTCAGAGAGGAAGAGATTGAAACATAAACGATGAAAGAGAATCATTGACTGGCTGCCCATGAGGCATTTTTAAATGAATGCACAGCATCTCATAGTAAAAAGTGCCACAAATTACTTAATCATTCCCCTATTATTAAATATTTAGGTTTTTAATAATTACTTGATGTCATAAATAACATGACTACATATTTGTAGCTAAATATATGAACACATTCATAATTATTTCTGGTGAAAAAACAAACAGAATAAATATGTATAGATAACTATATGGAGTAAGTATGTAGAATAAATACATAGAAATGACATTGCTGGGTCAATAAATATATAATATTTTAAAGTTTTTGTTATGAATCTCAAATTGTCATCCAAAAATTCTATCAATGTACCTTCTCACGAACATGAGATGGAGACAACTTTTTGTGTGGTTGCCAATTTGCGAGGTGAAAATTTGTGATATATTTTATTCTAGTTTTGACTCCTGGGGTTGCGTAGTTATTTATATGCTCGGTAATTCTGTGTTTATTTCAATCTTTTAAAAATGGTGTCTTCGTGCCCTTTGTTCTGTGCTGCACTGGAACTGTACCTGCCCATCTAGGAGACTGCACTCATGATCTGGCCTCCCCTCCAACCCCTGCTTTTTTTTTTTTTTTTTTTTTTTTTTTTTTTTTTTTTTTTTTTTTTACCAAAAATGAAAAGAAGGGCAAGGAAGTAGCCTTTATTTAGTGCCAACTAAGTGTTAGATTCTGCTTGTATATTTTATCTCATTTACTCAAATAAATGGCGATTTTTTTTTTTTTACTAACCTCAATCTCTAAGCTAACTGAAGTTGTCACCAGGTCTGGGCTTAAAAAAACGAGTCGAACTTGAAAATATGCTTTTTCATATTGTTTTATAGGACTTGTGTTGGCAAAGTGAGGCATTCACTCTTTCATACATTTTAAAAATAAACTCTGAATTCCAGAATGATCCTTAAATAACATGTCATTATCACACACAGTCAAAAAGGAGGCTTAGACAGACACACATTTGGATTTGAAGCTGACACCGTGGTCCTTGTTGTTTTAAATCTCTTGTTGCAGGGAAAAATGTCTCCTGAGGTAAGAAGATCATTCATGACCCCAGTTAGAAAATAGATCATCTCATCTATGCATGATCAGTGTTGAGAAGTATGTTGTGGTTTCAATACAGCTGTCTAGCATTCATCTTTGATAATGAAAGAAATACCAGGCCCATTAATCCATGGGCAGATGTCTGCTAAGCTTGTTGTCAGGGCATCTGACAGCTGACCAAAGGCATAACTCTGTGTGTTGAGAGATGTTGGGTGCACGGGAGGTCTAGATAGCACTAGCTCGGAGTTCATGAGCATTTTGAGATTAGTCCATTAGAGGAGAGAAAGAGAGAAAGAGATTGAGGGAGAGAAAACAATATTATGAATACTTTGAACAATAAGTCCCAGAGTTTTCCCTAGGAATTATGTCAAAGGTCAGCTTGCTAGTTCTAACTCATTTCTGTCAACTACTCTTTTTCTTTGCAGAGGGGTTAGAAGAAAAATGCTAGTAATTTTTAAAAAATATATTTTATTGATTTTGTACAGAGAGGAAGGGAGAAAGATAGCGAGTTAGAAACATTGATGAGAGAGAGTCATTGATCAGCTGCCTCTTGCACACCCCCTATTGGGGATGTGTCCGCAACCAAGGTACATGCCCTTGACCTGAATCAAACCCGGGACTCTTCAGACCCCAAGCCAATGCTCTAACCAATGAGCAAAACCAGTTTCGGCAAAAAAAAAAAAAAAAAAAAAAGAAGGCAATAATTTTAAGTAGAAGCCTATGCTATCAGCAACTCCAAGAAACCAACAAATGGTTAGCGTGTACAGGAACAGCCTTTGAAGGGGACTTTATTATTAAGAAGGAAATAAATCTCATCCCCCATTTGGTTTATGGAAACATATACAAGTCCTGAATTAGCATAAGGTCTGTGTATGTGTGTTTTCTCTTGTTTTTAATTAAACATACTGTATTGCAATTTAGTCACTAACGTGAACTCAGTAAATTATCAAAGTCATATCTTGCTGCATCAACAGCTCAGCCCTCCGTTGAGATGTTGATGGCATTCAGTCAGGAATCTTGAAGCCAGAATGCCTTGAATGCCAAGTTAGATGGAATTTTGGTCTTGATATCATATTCCTTGTATCAAAGCTCATTTTCAGAACCAAACAGTGTCACTGGTTCAAATATAGGCTAGTGTCTTTGAGCAATGGCAGCAAAAAGGTGCTACAGGTTAGCATTGCATTACCCAACAAAATCAATATTTATACCAATCTAATTTTGAGACCAATTTTACTTGATATGATTAAAGAATAATGAGTGAGCCATTAGAAAAGGTATACTGATTCCTAGCCATTCTGCCAAAGGGGATTTTTTCCAAGGTAAGTATTGTCTATAAATTTTGAGCTTATACCTCATCATGACCTTATCAATATTTGTATTCTGAAGAAGAACAATGATATTTCATGATTATCCAGTGAAAGACTCTGATATTACTAGCTTTCATTATCTATCTTTTCTTTAACAGTCCCATAAAAACACACACACACACACACACACACACACACACACACACACACGGGTCAGCAAAAGTAGGTTTACAATTATTTGAATGGAAAATAATACAATAATTAATTAAGAATAATACATAAGTAAACTGTGTTTCACGTACTCAGCACTGTAAACCTACTTTTGCCCACTCTGTGTGTGTGTGTGTGTGTGTGTATATATATGTATGAATGTGTGTGTATATGTATATGTATATATGTATGTATATGTATATCACACACACAGTGACAAATGCAAGTGTTTGAATGTTTCAATACCATCCTCTGTCCCTTGTGGAATGGAAACTAGCAGACTGCTGACACTTCCTTTGAAGGCTCTTCTGATTGCATTTGAGATGACTTCTTGAAGCAAGTGATTGAGAACATATGGTGAAACACCCTCAAACAGTCTGGTGTTGTGGACTAGGTGCTAAGTAGAGATCTCAAGAGTTGAGGGCCCGAGGCAGTATCTGAAGAGATCCAGGTACCTTTGCTGTTTCTTTGATGTCCCCTCAGTCATCCTGCCAAGTTATAACTGAGAAATGGGCCAGATCTCTCATAGACTGTGTATCCATCATGGAAGCAACCTTTGCAAAACCTGAGGACTTAAGAGTCCTGAGTGCTAACAAAAGAATAATCTAGAAATCCCTGGGGCCTGTGGAGACATAAAAAGCTTTGGATAGCTTCTCAGTAGAGCCACACAGAAAGCTTCAGGCACCAACATGAGCCCAGTGAATGTGCCAAAAGCAATGGTGCTTCAATGACTAGCTTTGTTTCCTCACTCCTTTTCCAACCTTTTGTCAAATTGACTTGAAATCATGACTTATTCACCGTATTTCAGTGTCCTGACTCAATAGTAAATGAAGGTTATACAATAATATGTCCAGTACGATCCCACTTCTGCCTGCATATTATGCATGTGCGCATGTGTGTGCTCACACACACACTTCTATGCATGTGGAGAAAAATACTCCACAGGAATATGTTTCCAAGTATAATAATATTTACCCTAAAAATGGGACTCTCAGTGATTGTCTCTTCTTTTTGTTCATTTGTATTCTCTGTTTTTCCACAATATGCATCTGTTGCTTGCGTAATTAAAAATTACTTTAGAAAGCCATTCTCAAGCTTTGTGTATAACATCAGTGTAAGACCTGACACCCACCCACTGGTGTTGTTAATGGTAATTTATTTAAATGGCTTATTTGAAATGGCACTTATTTTTGGAAAATGTTGGGACAACTGAGTCACCTATCATATTTCAGGAAAAAAGATGAACAAGAAACCCCAAAGGAACAGGTGAAGATCTGCTAGGCAGAGGTCTGGCTCATACCGAAAGGTTTTTGGGTCAAGATATATGTATGTGCATGAGCTCAGCTGGAACTTTCTTGACCTGTGGAGGGGCTGAATTTAGCAGTGAGCTAAGGTTCCTGGTCACTCAGTGAGTCACCCAGCAGAGAATGGCTGGGATACATACCCTAGGGCTTTGTGGACTGAGGAGTCCTGGGAGCACACGGTGTTCCTAGAACACGTTGGGCTTGCCTGTCTCCAAGTGACACCGTTACCAAGCGCTTCCCAAAGCCACCACCAGCTGCTGTGTGGGCTCACTGCCTCCAGCCTCCAGCCCCACAGCCATAATGATCACAGCTCATGGGCAAACTCAAGCTCGGTTAACAGAGGTTGATCGTCTGGCTGGTGTGGCTCAGTGGTTGAGCGTCCACCTATGAACCAGGAGGTTGTGACTGGATTCCCAATTAGGGCATATGCCCGGGTTGTATGTTCGATCCCCAGTGGAGGGAGTGCAGGAGGCAGTTGATTAATGATTCTCTCTCATCATTGATGTTTCTCTCTCCTTTTTCCTTTCTCTCTGAAGTAAATAGAAGTATATTAAAAAAACAACAACATGTCAGTAACCAAAATTGTATCCTCATGGATCACTGTATACTTTTAAAGACCAAAGTGAGCTTTCCTTGGGGAAAGACTGTTTTACTGGATGGAACACATACCTTTCTTGTCATCCTGGGCACAGCCGGGTGCTGTGGGGAGTGGTGGCTGTTGGAGATGGCAGAGTATGAGGATGGTGGAGTGGGAGGAGGAAGAAGACGTAGTTGTTGAGCTAGGGACACAGTGTGATCTACAGTGTGTTTAGCACTGAAGTTTGGGAGAATTTTAAGACAGTCGAATTGGGAAAGTGTTTACACCTTTTTGTAATTAACTCCTCCTTGGAAAAAAAATAGCTGATGAACAGGCAAAAACATTTTAATGTGTTGTTTTAGCTGAAGAGCAATTTTTAACCAAAGTGTAATTAAGCAAGCAAGCTTCAGTGGTGGGTTTAAATTTTTTTCTCTCACCCAAGTTGGTGTAGTTCAGTGGTTATATTGTTAATCTGTAGACTGAAGGATCTTGGGTTTGACTCTCTCTCTCTCTCTCTCTCTCTCTCTCTCTCTCTCTCTCTCTCTCTCTCTCTCTCTCTTTCTCCTCCATCTCTCCCTTACAGACTCTAAAAATCAATGGAAAAATGTTATCAGGGGAGGATTAAAGAAACATTTCTTCTCTGAGCTGAGCAGGATGCATTTTCCTATATGTCTAGAGAACACAGACCAAATGCATTTACTCTCAGCTTATCTAACATATTGGATAAAATACACAGTTTCCTTAAAGATAAATGTCAAGAAGAAAGACTGAAGTATACTTCCAAGCAAATTTATTAGACGTCTATTCAAGAAAAACACAATGACCTTTGCTTGTAAGAATTCAAAGTCAATGACCTGAAAGCCAAGTAGGAATTTTTTTTCCTTTCAAAATCAGGTACAGAGAGTAGAAACAGTAATTTTTCTTAAATATGACAGGCAACAGACATTGAAGTCTTTTCTCATAAATGGCATGGAAGATAATTATTCATTTATCAGCAAAGCTGCATGCAGTTGACCTAATTTCAAACCCAAGGCCTTTAAAAATATAAAGCTGGTTGTGAACTTGACAGTAATCAAGGTTGGCTACTAAAAGGTGTTTCTTTACCCTTTTCCTATTGAAACCCTTCTGTATTGTAATGTATAGTTATATACATTTCAGTCTGGCTGCTGAGATTTGTAAGCTCATAAACTTTTGCATAAACGCTATCTTATAGAATCACACTATCGAGGCGTGCTTATGATCTGTGGGATATACAAAGGATCATCTTTAGTTTAAGTGAAGGATAAAGAGCAAGTTAGGAAATTCCCTTGTTTTCTCAACAACTAAATAGTCTATACAAAAAAAAAAAAAAAGCAACCATATGTACAAAATTCTAGAGTCTACTTACATTGTGAAAAGATCAGTCACTGTCCACAGAAGAAATGCCATAAAAAGTTTTCTCTATAAGGTGCTCAAGATCCAAATATGAATAGTTCTTATGCAAAGTCATAAGAAATACAAAGCTAGTTCTCAGGAGGTGTGTGATTTAGGCACTGTTCGCCACATTAAATCTCCCAGGTCCCAATATCCTTTTGTAAATTTCTACCTCAGGGCAGAAAATAGAACCTGGATGAGTTAACATTGCCTCTAAAAAGTGCCTAATGTATTTTGAGGAAGTATTTTATACACACCGGAAAATCAGGCTCAACATATTCCTGTCCTCAAATGTAGCCAGGATTCTGAGTTCCATAGAAAAAAAAAATTATCATAGTAAAAATAATTGTATTGATCATAATCCTTACTAAAACCAGCCTTAATACCTGTGATACTTCTAAAGTCTTCTATTTCTAAAAATAATGCGTGGGATTTTTTTTACATTCCATAAAATGTATGACATGTCATATGGATTGCCTGTTCTCATACAATCGCAAATGGCTATGTGCACACACAGTGAAATCCTACCTAGGAATATTGCTTACAGATACTTTCAAGTGTCTATGTTAGAATAACTCTTTGCACCTCTCACTAACACTGCTTTTATTTAAATTTTGTCAGATAAATAAGCACTAAGGGCTCATTGTTTATGATGCTGATCATTACATTTTAATATAAAATAGCAACGCAACTTTACAACACAATATTTTTTTTTGTAGTCTAGCTAAATCTCTTATATTCTCATGATTATTACCCAAAGCTCTTACTCACTTACTGTTTGCACTTCTAAAAAGTACAAAAGAATCGCAGGGAAAGACTGCTATTCGAAAACCCACGTTCAATCAACAAAAATCACACTCATCCCAATGAACGCTCCTACTCTTGCTTTAGCTTGTGTAATCACTGTGCATATTACAACATACGTATAAGTGCAGGAAAATAATAGCTGAAGTACAGTTGTCATGTTGTGTAAACGAAGACTCTAGGCAAACTCGTGAAAGGAAAACAGACTGCCAAGCTAAGAGTGTGGACACACACACCACGTATTTAGTAATAAACCATCTTCTGGTCACCTGAGGAGGGGGGTGGGGGGAACATCCTCAAAGTGGACCAGGGAACCTCCTCGGACACTTTTCAGTTTATTTCCCGCTTTGTAAGTATGATGACTTTCTTTCTGATCCTATTATACAGACGTTCAGTTTAGAGCAGAAAGCAGGGATATGCACTTTCACACAGAACAGGCCTGCCAGCCTCCCCGAGGCTCTGGCGGTTACTCTGCTGGTGGTTGGGCGGCAGGTGGAGATGAGGATGGTGGTGACTTCTACAGGAAACATAAGGCATGAGAGCGGGAGGCCTGCGGGGTCTTTTCGGGCCAGGTTCTGAGACTTAGTGTACACAGCGGGGAGGGTGCTTCACAGCCTCTTGACATAGTTTCCGGGGAAAGTACCAAAGAATTTGGTTCTTCTTGAAGTTCCTGCAACACATGAAAGGGGAGGGAGTGATAGAACATGAAATAGTTCATACGCCTGGGCCTGGAACTCGGCGTTCCAAGCCTTCCCTACCTGAGCAAGGCCTGCAGGGTTTGCAGAAGCAGGAAGCTTGCTTGGGGACATGAGGAAGGTAGTCAGGTGAAAAAGAAACAAATACTGGGAGGATGGTGTCTGATACTCTTGTCCACAAACATTCTCCTAGAAGATGTCTAGTCTCCTCTCAAGATGTAAGAATGAGCTGAAATCCATTTGGCTCAGTGGCTAGAGAGTCAGCCTGTGGACTGATGGGTCCAGGGTTCGATTCTGGTAAAGGGCATGTACCTTGTTGCGGGCACATCCCCAGTAGGGGGTGTGCAAGAGGCAGCTGATCGATGACTCTCTCTCATCAATGTTTCTAACTCTCTATCCCTTTCTCTTCCTCTCTATAAAAAAATCAATAAAACATATTTTAAAAAAGATGTAAGAATGAGACTGTCTTTTCAAAGTCAGAATGGAATGTCTGTCTCCCTCCTTCCTCCGCAAATGAAGGCTAAGAAAGCCCTAGCCTCTTAGGGCAATGACAGCAGCCCTAGACGGGGGTGAGTGGCCTTGTTCTCTCAAACTGACCCTCACTGCTGACAACTAGCACTCCCCATGGAATAGAGTATTGATACTCCTCCTCTAGGGAACATTTTTGTTTTTTTTCTTACATCTCAATCTTTCCTGGTTGGTGCTCTTTAAGGAAATTCTTTTCTCCCAGTGGAACCAGAAATAAAGCTAGCAGAAAACCACATATATCTGGAGCAGTCTTGCTCACCCCTGTTAAAAATGCAGTTGCTTTGGGATGACAGATGAATGTATGGAAGATCCAAGGCATTGTGAACTCAAAGAAAGCCTGACCACCGTACCCATCCACACAGGGAGCAAACACAAGCACGTCAACCATGGGCAAATGTGTGTGAAAGGCACTGTACACGTACCCACAAACCATCCATCGTCACATTTTTCCATCACGTCGATGACGTCGCTTTCTCTGAGCTCCAGCTCATCTTCATTCCTAGGAGTATAGTTATACAGAGCCTGAAACCTTAAACAGGACAGATGCAAGTGTTTAACACAAAAGTCACACCTTGGTGAAACTACAGAAGATATACAGCATTAACTTTTCTCTTAGCATTTCTATTATTATACTATAATTATGATATTGCTATTAACCTAAGTCTTTGGTAAGCTTGTAAACAGAACTATTTAGACTCTCCTGGAAGTATTTCAACACTCGTAATGAGGAATATTCATGGGAGATGACAACATCCACAAGTAGGATTCAAACATTTTAACATTTATAAGCCAGAGTCACATTTCAATTGGCCAGTCATAGATATCTAGCATTCAGATGTTAAACAATAGGACAGAATATATATATATAAAAAAAGTGCCATGTGTGTTATTCAGCTTTCTAAAAAGAAGGAATTACAGTTTTAGCTATCTAGAAGCAAGAATAATTAATTGCAGTTTGCAAGTTGAATTTTCAAAGGATTCTAAGTTGAGATGTGTAAAATACCTGTGACATATATCTTCTAAATCACTGAGTGGGGATTACTAGAAAAGAGTTTTTTTTTTTTTTTTTTCACCCAAAGAATTTTTTAAAATAGGTTGGTTTCATAGTTTGAATCTGTGTTTTCTCGGATTTAGAATATAAAAATCTGATATTGTCCACCTATGAAATGAATGGATGTATTCTATGCTCAGTTATCACTTGAGCTAATATCAAAGAGTAGGGGTATTATGGGCATAAATTCCTTTTAAAAGGTTCTGTAGAAAGAGTGTTTGATGTAAAAACTCTTGAAACAGTTTTACATAAAAAATGTCTTATCAGTAATGCTACTCACTTTTCTTTCTCTGTCTGAATTCTTTGAGAGCATAAATTTTGGTGATATTGATCAGCAACAAATTCAGCCATTGAGTTTTTGGTAATAAAATTGCTTGTATTTTAACATGAACTGGCATTTTGAAAAGCAAAGACACAAATTCTAGCGGCTAAGGCCAGGCAGCGTTGGATGTGCAGCTAAGACAAAGATGTCCCAGTGATTCTAAAACGTTATTAGTCTTGGGAGGGGGATTTAAAAAAAAAAATCAGTGAACTTGTTTCTGCTGGTTTCACAACAGTTGTGTAATTCTGCCAATGGAAGAATGGAAGAACCACATTTGAGGGCATTTTGTTGTTGTTGTTTTTAAAGCCAACTTTGAAAAGCTGATTAATATTGAATACTGCTCAGGAATAAAGATGGTGTATTTCTCATGTCTTCATTTCATCGGAAAATCACATTTTGGTGGAACAAAATTATTCTGTCACGTGGACTCAAACATCAGGTCATAAACCAGGGACGAGGCTCCCTTGGCTTCCTCTCGGTCCGTGCACTTGTTTGGGGTGGGGGACCTGATAAAGTGGGCTTTGGTGGGGGTGTCTGAGAAAGGGTGGATACGATGTGGTGCCTACCACCTTCTCCTAGGAAACCTCCTCTTCCCTGGCCTGGCCTGGCCCGAAGCCTGAGCTGCCGACACTGGAGATGTCTTCTCCTGTCAGTACCTGGTCCTCCAAGGACACCCGGTAAGCAGCTTGTGCTTGTGGGGATTGGACTTTGGAGAAGGGTCGGGGAAAGCAGCCAGAGTCTGAGAACAGTGGCAACAAGGCAGGGAGGTGTCCAATACCGACATTACTTCGTTTGGAGGCTTGCTTGGGTCATCCCTGATTTTGCTGTTTGCTTTAAGGATTTAACTTCGAGGCCCTTCAGATGAATGGATGATATGTTTTGTGTACCCAGGGGGCAAGGTGATGGCAATATACTCCCTTCTCCAAGTTCACAGGAGTGAGATAGTCACTCACTGCCCTGCTGCTAAGTCAATGGATGTGCACCGCGTCTCTCCCTTCGGGAAACTGATTTTCTGATTGAGTTTTTCAGGCTCAGCCCTCACCCAGGCACATCTCCAACCACGTAGGGAGACAGGCCTATTTAAGGCTACAAAGCCCAGCTGCTTGAAAAATCTCAAGGTCCCAAGAGCTAAAATAAAATTGGCATCAACTCCGACTTCACTTGGGTCTGACGAAAGCCAGCGTGCATGTCAAAGTGTACTTACCACTCTGGTTTAGTTAGACCACAAAAGGCAGGGGCGGTGAGGGGGGTTGAAGGGAAACATAAACAAATGTTTCAGAAACCCTCCTGCCTCATTAGCTTTCAAAATCAGTGTTGCACAACAGGAAATACAGTCGAATTACAATGGGAAATGCTGTTTTGAAAGATGTGTTGGTGAGATGAATGATGGTAGTGGGTTAGGATGCCTCAGAGACCTCTGTCTTTTAAATAGGAAAGCCTCAGCCAAACTTAAGTTCTCTAACTTGCAACTTTTTCTATCATGTATTTCACCATAATTCTGAATTTAGAGACTTAAAGCATTGTGTCACTATTTTTTTTTTTTAAATGAAAGAGATTAAGCGACACCCTATTAGGGTTGTAATCAAATAGAAGTTTCATAAGGCACATTTTACAATGTCCAAGACTTCGAAAATGTGCCATCTTCCACCTGTGAGTGCGGTAGTTTCATACACAGTCAAATGACCATACTGGGAGTTTTAACTCCATGCTCCGTAAACCGTATCTATTACTTCATAAAGTCCTTAAAAGCTGCTGCTATAATCTATTAGGAATGCAATCAACCTAAACAGCCCTGACATTTATTCTTGTGTGATGCGATCCTATCGTTGTTTGAGAGAAAAAAAACACCCCAAAACCCAAAAAAACAAACTGAAACTTTAGAATTAAAGGCCATATTTAAACTATTCTCAGTTAATAAATTTTTGAGTGATTCTTATTTCCAACCTGTTCTTTTCATGTTCTTAGCAAGACCTTCTGGTTGTACTCGGGGACAGCCGCTTTAGGGGAGAGATGTTTCTGACGGGCATGCTTTTAGCTGAGTGTCAGGTCTGCGAGGAGTGAGGGGGGTGCATGGCCCTGCAGGACTCGCTCTGTCCCAGTGAGCAGAGCCTGGGCAGTGGGCTGGAGGCTCACCTGTACTCAGATAGGCCTGACAAGCCTCCTTCCAGGGTCAGCTCCTGACTCACAGAACAGGTGGGAGTCAGGAGGAGGTAGGTCACCTCTGAGTATCTCTCACGGGCAAAAATGGAGCAGGAAAGACACACAACATATGGGTCTTAAAGACATACAACATATGGGTCTGACACCTTCAGGTTGCTCTGGCTACGTATCAGCAGGGAGAGGGAATTGGAGAGTGTTAAAAGGCATGTGATTGAATGACAGTGCCTTTTAAATCCTGCTATTTCCCAAAACCCTTCTCAGACCCTAACTTTGGAATGATGTCCCAGATGTATCACCTTAAGTCTCCTGTTACATTTTCCCTCTCTCTAAATATGTGCAAAGACATTTTCTGTGCCTTCAAAGCCGTAGTTACTAGGATCTACGGGGCGAGTGAACAGAGAAGAAAGATTCATAATCTTAGGAATCGCTGCAGCTTTGGGAGGCCTTGCTAGTGCATGAATCAGTCTTCTCTGCAGATCACGGGTTTCTTTTTTAAAGTAGCTCTTTCTGTTACGAAGATGGAGACTATGGCAACCCCTCTTCCTCTAGTGGTGCCTTTCTCTATTTGGGTACATCAATCGTCCATGTTGTGGGTCAAGGTTAGTCTGGAATTTAGAAGAGAAGAAGAATACTTACGGTTCCCCCCCACCTTGAATGTTTTCATGAGTAAACACAGGACGCTGTGGCTGAAATGAAATGATTTGCAATGTAATCAATGTTTAAACTGGTACTAAGTAAGAGATAATTTGGATAATGGCATGGTACTTTTCTTAGCATTTAATATATCCTGCTGTAAAAAACCAAGAGGAAGAAAAACAAATACAACCAAGTAAAGGGTTTCTGCAGGATTCATCATTAAAATATTTTGGAGGGTGCTTTCAATGACTTCAAAAAAACCAAGGTTCGAATGCTTTGAACGTATCTACAGTCCAGTCTGCTCAAGTTTTAAGGGAAAGTCAGGGCTCCGTCCCATTGATTTTTTTCAAAGGCCAGGAACATGGCAAGAACATAGACACCAAATCACTGAATGGGAAGCCTGGACACCCCCATACAGCCTTGCTCCTCAACATTTTCTCAAGCAAGCAGAAAAACCCCCACATTGAGTCTGACAGCAAAGTATCCACTCACTCTAATATGCTTTTCCCCCACGGACAACATTTCCACATACAGTACGGATGAACATATCGGTAAGCGGACATCCATGCTACATTTGAATTAACATTCTCTGTTCTCACACATGCATTTTAAAAAAGAGAAAACAGAAAACTTTAAATAGAATGCAACAAACAATATCCAGGTAACATGTAGCATTTTACCTTAGAAGAGAAATATTGGTTGGAATTCCCAGTGCACTGAACTCTCAAAAGAGTTTCCTTTCTTTTTATACTAAGCATCAAGACCAGTATCTGTAATAGATACTTATAATATTGGAAATGACAAACATGAGCATATCCACATAAAGACTGCAATGAATGAAAGCTAACACGTTGGGTGAATATGTAAACTTAATGTTGTTTAGACTGACTACCTAAATGTTATCGTTTAGGGGGAAATTGCTGTCATATTCACAGCACATTTCAAAAGCATGATGGGTACTTGGTGAAATGAAGTAAATCAGAGTTTGCATAGCAAGGATCTAAGTGACTGTGTGATGATTACTGAATTAGATATTAGATTGACCCAGGTCCGTAGACATCAGGATGAAGGCCAATTTCTGGATTTCAGAGTTATGAGTAGATTCAGGCTGACCATCTTTCCTCTGCAAATTATCCATAGAAACCCCATTGGATGGGGGATTCTGAGGTTCCTTTCAGTCTATGAGTCTTAATTTTCTCCCTTCCTATATTCTTTATCCATTCTCTTTCCATCTAAGCTGTTTAACATATACTACTAAAATTTTAAGCTTTGACTGTTGTAATTGGAAGTGTTTGTTAACAGTATTCTTAGAAATTTCACTCAACAGTTTGCATAAATTTAAGACTAAAGAATGGCTAAAACTGATTAGGCACATGTATGGCTTAAAAGAGTAGAATATTTTACCCCTATAAATCAATATAAAATTACTAACAATATATCTATTATTAAAATTATAAAATATACTATTTTATAAATGATAAAGACTAAGCTGTTTTTCAGCCATTTAAAGATAATTGAATTTAATACGTTAAATCAATTAAAATATATGAAAAGAGGTAAATATGTCATTTATAAGCCTATATGCTATTACGTTTCTTCAATTTTTTGTCCAATCACACACATACACACACACACACACACACACACACACACACACAATGTCCCAAAAAATGTATATGTACTTTAACAGCTGATAGCTCAATTTTGAAAATGAAATAAATCTATTTTAATAAACACTGCCTTTATAATTATTCAAAGTGTGTGTACACATTTTTGGGGGACACTATATATATTTATATTTAAAAACTTTATTTTTATTATTTACACTATTACTAATATATGTGTATATATTATATATACATATATATTGCTATCAATATTTTGTAATAATTTTCCAGTACACATTTTAGTTCTCTTAACCATTTTGTTCTTTTTTGTTCTGCAGTTGATTGTTCTATCCCTTTTTAATTGTCATAAATAACAATGCTATGAACATTTTATACAAAGAACTGTTTTCTTCTTTTGAACCATTTCTGAGAAATCATTTCCAGGAGTAAAATTTCCGGCCAAAGATTATACATTCAAGCTATATGTTATTGAAACTGTTCACATCGGTCACTCCAACATACTGTATATAAATATGTAACTTAAAAAAAATCTACACTACCATATTTCAAATCACATGTCAATACAGGTACTATTTTCTCATAGAAATAGTCATAGCGCCATATTTCTAGAGTACAACAAAGTTATAAACAATAAATATTATCTGTTCTTACCTGAAGAGACATGTTTTGCAAAATATATTTCACTGTGCTCTAAAAATGGTCTGCCTATTTACAACTTTTAAATCATCCTGATTCTTTTAAGTTGAGTAAAAACTTGACTTTTACTTGTGGCACCTGGTGCTTGGTAAACGCAAATGTAACTACAACTAATGTAATACTTTGAAAATCAGTATTGTAACTTGTTATTATTATTACAGTTTTACTGGTTTAATTCAATTCAGCTTACCTCATACATCATTGAACTGAATCATCCCTTTAGCAATGATAAAAAATGGGCTATTATCAGATATGGTGGCTCCCTGATTCCACAGGCCCCTGAGTCTCAAGAATCATGTTCCTAGATTGCTGGCTAGGGGTGTCTTTGCTTTCACCCATCTCCCCCACTGTGTCTATTCCTTCGCTTACTTTCAAAGGATCCTCCATCACTTTTTTTCCCCTCCTGAATCACCAGTTTTCTATATGCTCAGGCCAGGATTTAGCACAGCTTTTATTAGCATTGATGTCATGTACCCACTGTAATGGCGTGTTTTAGAACTTCACTAAGGTTACCTTTGAGAGGAATTATTTCCACCCGAATGTGCATGACTGTGAACCACTGTTGAGGAAAGATGACCATTACGGTATTTGGATTCATTTATTTTACTAGTAAAAGTATTTGGTCACCAGAGGAATACATTTACTAGATACATTTATGCCTTTCTGGTGTTGGCATTAACTATGCAGCCTTGGATATGCACCTTAGGTTCCTGATCTCTAAAATCAAGGAGTTGGCTAAGATGAGGATTGCTTTTCCTCCTCAGGGAACCCATAATGGAATCCACATTTCACAGACATATTTTCTGTGTAATGTATAGGTGCCATCATCGACTTTACTCATTCAGTTATGAGAGAGCTGGGACAGGAGACATTCATTTACAAGTGTCTCAGTCATGTAAAAACAGTAATAGTAATAATTCAACTTCATTTTTGAAGATCAGTGAGCCAAAACCAAAGATGATTTTTTAAGATCACAAATAAGTAAAAAGCAATGACAGAATTATAATTTTGACTCTCACTCTTTATAGCATAAAATATTACTATGAGGGAATAGATGGCCTAAGTTGGTTAAAATCAACTCTAACCCTAACCCTAACCCTAACCCTAACCCTAACCCTAACCCTAACCCTAACCCTATTTATTTTTTGCCTTTAGGCAGCTTTTATGCTCTGTGTGGCTACTCAAGCAAATTACTTTAGGGGACTATCTTTTGGGGTACCTCCTCTTGGTGTTATAACCATGGGCACAAACCTAGAGGAAGAGCTCTGTACTGAATCTGCACTCCATTGCCACCTAATGGTGAGTAGTGGCAGCAACATTTAAGAGTTCATGCCTTTCCTCAGCTCTCACCAAGTTCCTTTAACCTGGATTCATTTTGGAAGAATATTTTAAAGGACACAGAGCAATGTGGAATTGATATCCATCTGTTTTTCCCTTCCCACATTTTAAATTCTTGAGAAAGGATCACGCTGGCCACCAGAATTTTTGGTCTATGATAATTTCTATTTTAACTATCTACCCAGGCATTTATTTCTATTATTCACGACTTCTTAGCCGTTTTGCAACAAATACAGAACAGTATACATTTGTACCACCCAGAAGGGCTCACGTGAACTGTGAATGCATGAATGTGGTTTTCAGGCCAACAGACACTAGACACTATGCTGGGAATATTGGGTGGGAATTACATACATCACGTCTGCGTGATCTTGATGAGTCTCAGGGGGATGATACAAATGAGAGAGCCCATCGGAGCATCATGCTGTTTTCATGGAAGCCTAAATACTTAACATTTTCCTTGGCAACGCAACAATTATTTTTTATCTTTGAGTGTAGCTATTTTTAATGTCAAATGTCAAATATGGGTACAATAGAGACAGGTTTTAAACACATGCTAATTTTCAAAGCCAGAACCAAGTCACAAACCACCCATTGTATAGGAAGCTGCTTTGAAATATCCTACAACCTCTGGTATCAGTAAAACATACACTCCCCTAGCTCAGTCTGTCTGACACCCACCTACTTATCTGTGCTGCTACAGAGGTGTCTCTGGAGGATCACCTAGACCTCGTTGTAGGAAATTCTTAAATAAGGAGTTATTGCTACTTTAAATATTAAAGTGTGGGAAAATCTTTGAGTTAGCAGCAGTTCTAGAGTTCTTACATCAATTTCCCCCTCCGAAAAATGTACCTGCAACCGGAATTGGATGCACATCTCCTTTCAATAGTCCCATGTTTCTGCTTCTCAGCTTATTTTTCCTTCTTAAATTATGAAGTTAAATCAAACTTTTGCATAAATCTGAAGAATATAGACTATCATGTTCCACAACAGCACATATAACATCCCTAATGTAAAAACCTGGCAAAGAGAAAAACCTTAAGGTGACCCAAAGCATACCATGTCCCTGGCCCGCGGGAAATTTATGGTTGGCCATGTTAATTATGGAAAGAGGTTTTGTTTTGTTTGATTTTTGTTTTGTTTTGGAGAAGGCCCTTCTGTGGAGTCTACGAATCTCTTCAAATCAACATCCCTCCTTCTCTATGGCAACACAGAAAAACTCTACCCCAGAAACAAAACGAATCTTATTCAAAGAAGCGAAAAGCACAACGATGGGATCAAGGCAGAGAAGCCTCCACATTTTTAAAGCACGGAAAAGGCAGTTTTCTTTACAAGGAAGCCCTTCACCACTTGTGGACCCACAGGCACGTAGCAGACCTCGTAGGGTTAAACCTGGACCATTAAGACAGAGTCATGAAAGGACTGGCTCATTTGCAGAAGGACATCCCCAGCCGTCAACCCCCCCCCCCCCCTTCCTCAGGATCCACAGTACCGTTAGCCTCCCTCATTGTAAAGTTTGACCTTTAAGTTTCTAGTCAATGCCTTCAGGAGACTGGGAGAAGGTAGAGTCCAGAGAGGTGCAGGTTTCCAAAGGGTCATGGGGCGGGTGAAGCACTCATCACCAGAGCAACGCGATGTTTTGCAACAAGATCATTGAAACATCCACATACACTGGACGACAAAGAAGCAAACATTACCCGAAGTGTGTGAGTTCAGCACAAGTGCATTTTCAGCTGTGCGCACGCGAGACACAGAGTTTATGCTTGTGTTATTATTTATTGATTCTTGGGTTATTTGCTGTACGAACAGCTGTTACCCTACTTTTGCCCCAGCCTGTGTTTTATTGGCCACATCTTTATCCTTCACCCTGAGGACAGTGACCGCACAGCAGAGACTTACAGAGGACACTTGCACAGAAGCACGAGACGAGGTGGAAGACATATGCCCCCTGAGTTGCCTGGTGGAGAGTCTGGCGTGTCTGCCTGGGTTTGGGGAACTCACACAAGCACATTCCGCAGACAGTTAGGATAGGATTTTCGTGTGGGTCTGAGGTTGTAGCTCATCATGAGTTGGTCACTTCATCTCAAGGTTACCTCCATCCTACCTGACCGGCCAAGGACAGCAAGGACAAACGAGGAAGAGCCAGCCCACTGAGGGTGTGTGTGCGTGGCCAGGGTGCCTGGCCCAAGGCAGGCAATCCATCCCTACCCTGTGGGAGCCGCTGAGCCCTCTGACAGGCGAGCTGCAGGACCTCCTAGTCATCACTGGGCTACGGGGAGGCTTCCCCAAGACAAACATCTCGCCTCTTACATCAGCCTGGAAAAGCCACAGATGTGAGTTAGTTCTCATCTCCTTCTCCAGAGCCAGGAGGAGCTGCTGTTTGCTTTTCGTGCACACACAGCATGCCGGACCCCTGCCCATGGGAAGGGTCTCGCCCTGCATCCAGCTCCTCCGGTTGCCCTGCCTTCCACACCACAGGCATCCATTGTGCTTCAATCTGAACACGCAGGCAGAGCAGAGCAGAGCAGAGCAGAGCAGAGAAGATGCTTGAACGCAGCGGACATGGCTAAGAGCACATACCAGAAACCGTACGCCTTTAACAGAATGTTTAACAGCTGGGTTCAAGACACACTCAGATCTGGCCTGTTTGCTTTGTGTTTATTTGAATAGCTACAAAGTAAGAAAGGGGCAATTTTACTTACTATCCGTCAAATTGCATAGGAAGTGCCAGTCATTCTGCCAGTGCCTGAGACCTAAAGCCCTATCTCTTAAATGACAGAACACCGATTCTAAGCTACATTCCCCTTACTGACTAAGCTTACTGGCTGAAGAACCAGGAGAAAGGCAAGAAATAAATACTTTGTCCTTAAAAAGAAAACCACAGAGGGATAGGGGGAGGAATGGGGAGGCAAATTCTTAGTCTTAGACATTATCCAAGTGCTATTATCTTAAAAATTTCCTAATTATTTCCTGCCAGCAAAGATTAAAACCTCAAAGGGCAAAGATCAACTAGTCTCCAAGTATTCCATTTTTTCAGACATTTTTCCTTTCGTGCGTAAGAGGCATTTGCATGGCCGGATGGTTTCGGTGGATGGATCTGCTGAGTGGGGGGTGGGAGATTCCCAAATGGCCCCTCTCAGGTGCGGGCTCTTTTCAGAACAGCCTCGGCATGGCCCCATCTCCGCAGGGGCTCCCGTGTCAAGTTCTAAAGGGCTGAGTGTGAAGGTGAGCTGTTACTTCAAGTCCGTCACCTCTTGCTTAACGGGGAAAACTCTGGCTCATTCTGAACATAAATGCAAAACTTGTCCATGAGGGAGTGGTTTCATTTCATTCTGCGATTGTCGTCCAGTTTCTTTCCAAGGCTAGCCATCCATTTTGGCAAAATCTCTTCAAACACTCTCCTTAGGGTGTTTTAAAATGGCAGGAGAGCTGCCAGCCTGCACACCTCAGAGGTAGACGCTTTGTTCACGTCTGCAACCCAAGGAGCTGCGTCCCTGGATCCTCATCTATTTACTTCAGTTTTGTGGGAGAACGAGGCTCAAGGCAGTCCAGGCCTGGGAGCATCCTGCCCTCAGGCTCTGCTGACCTGAACGATGGGGTTGGGGGGGCAGCCCTGGGGGCGATGAGCCCACTGAGAAGGGACAGAGAATGACAGCTACAAAGCTGACACTTTTGAGTGGGATGGTTCTCCTGCGGACCCTCAACTTAAAAAAAAAATCTTATATAAATTTTAGTTTCTCCTGCTATATAGCCTCTCTGCAAATATATATTTTAACTTGTTGGATAGAGGCCATGCTGCTGTTGTTAAAAGTTAGCAATCAGTCTTGACATGCCTTTTTTTTTTTTTTTTTTTTTTAGATCTTGTAAGATGGCACAAATCTAAATACATACATGTAATGAATTAACTCTATAGAAAGACATGCAAGAAACCACACACAAGATGCAGTTACCTTTAATTTTGGTGAACTTATTTCCTGCTGGGAAGAGTGTTTAGGGAGGAGAGGTGGTGAGAAGGACTGGGCAGGCTGAGAGAGCGTAGAGACCAGCTGTGAGGCCGAGGCCAAGGGGAGAGGGGAGGGAGGGGATGGGAGAGGACAGCTGGGAAAAGGTGTAGGCGGTCCATCTCTCTAGGAAAATGAAGGTGGCTTAAATATTGGGGAAAGACAAGATGAGATTGTGCTTGTGTCCAGAATGAGGTCACTTGGTCAGCCTTTAGATAACACCCCCCCATATTTAAACAAGTTTAAAGTTAACCAGTACTGGTGACATTTATAACAAATTCTTGCTTTAAAAGCATGAATTTTTTCTTTTTTGAATTTCATTCAAGATTTCCAATGGGTATGATCAGTTTCATTTTTTTCTGATGTGGGAGGTAAGAATCCCCATAGTCTATAGGCAGGCAGAAGTTCCTGGGACCCAAGCCCTATATCTAATCATGTCTTAAAATTAAACTGAAGAGAAAATGAGCCATTTAAGTGATCAACTAGAATCATGCTTGTCTGCAATGAATGATCTCTATTATGAAGCAGTGTGTTTAGTTCGTACAGAAGCAGGCGTGGCTGGGTTCTTTGTTCCGGTGAGGGTTTCTCTCTGGGTTGAGGGACAGCTAAGCCTCAGAGTGTTGTGATTGTCTGTGGGCCTCATGGGCACTGACCATTATTTAAGCCCAAGGAGACCTTGTTGGCCAAGTGCCTCTACATTTGTTATTGGTAAGATCTAAGTAGTAGCTTATGGGGTTTAAACATGATTTTCATTTTCAGAAATCTTTCAATGGAAGATCCATGGGGGACTTGCATAGTGGCATAATATGAATCATTCATTCTTTTTGTCTCATAATTTTGATATTTTCTAGTAACCATATTTGCTACTTAATTCACAGATTACATATATGAGATATTGAGTTTTTATTTTTGTTTTCTTAAAAGAGAACTTGACAAACTAAAGATTTAGGGTGTTAGCCCTCTTTACTGATTAAAATTTTGGCCCAAGTTTCTTGCTTTTTAAAAATGAAAATGGTAGGACCCAGTTCTTTAGTAGTCACCGATTTGAAGACATTCTCTCTTCAGAAAGAGTTGAGAGGGAACCAGAACATTATCTTTCCCTTCCCCTCCCCTCCCCCTTCCCTCCCCTTCCCTCTCCTCCCCTTCCCTTCCCTTTCCTTCCCTTCCCTTCCCTTCTCTTCCCCCCTCCCTTTTTTTTGTATCAATTTCTCATCTCTAAAGTGGAGATGATAGTATAACCCACCTTAAATACGAATGTATAGCTGTAAATAAATAATGGAACTATATTATACATTTCCACCATTATTAAAATTTGCTGTGTTGCCATACATTCCTCCACCCCCAACTTATATGATGCTTGTTTCTTGTAAGGGAAACCTCAAAGCAGTGTTTATTAATATGATTAGCTGTCCTAGCTAATCGTCGTAGGACAGGTTAGTTCTTCAGGGATTAGGCGATATTGAAATACCTCCTTATTGGTGTGAGCTGCACGGCTGTGCTCCTTGGGGGCTCTAGGGTGTGGGAGGGTGGCTACTGCACCCTGTGAGCAGCCAGGTTTCCTCTCCTCTTCCTCCTCTTCGATGTACAGGCTCGGTGTCACCTTGGGGCCATCATGGCTCCACCACCAGGCATCTGGGTCTTGAAATTCAAGCCCTCCTCGGATGCCTGCCATCACCCCCTCACAGAGTTCCTCCTCTTCCTCTCCAATGACAGGGAGGGTTTGGGGCAAGGGAGCCACATTAGTGTGTGCAGAGGCCACAAACTTATCCCCTAGGACTTCAGATGCCTTTTCAAGGCTTGCAACGCCTTTTCTCATTGTTGTCAAGTCCGCACTCTTGTTCTGAGTTGTCTTTCTGGGATCCTGGACTGGCGTTGTCTCATAGGGCTGGACTGCAGTTGAGGTTGCACCTGTACCACATAAAGGTGGCCGAGGGGAAGGTGATTTGGCAGGTACAGCTGCTGGAGGCGATGGGAGGGAAACTGAGGGTTCCTCTTTAATTTCAAGAGTGATCTCCTCTGGGATATTTGGCGCGGCTTGGTCATCTGGTAAGGTGAAAGCACTAAGCTTCTCTAATTCATCCAAGAAGTTGTCCAAGAAAGGAATCAAAGGGTTTGCTGGAGGACACTGAGCTGTCAGGGATGGCCACCCCTGGGTAGGCCCCTGGTGAGCTCCGTTATCTGGGCCAGGAGAAGCTCTGTGCGTGAGAGCAGGGGCTGGTTCACTGAGAGCCAACTTAAAAATGAGCAGGGAATGTCAAGCAAAAGAAAGGAAGAAACCAAGAAAATAACGACAGTGTATCAAAACACAGAGACAGAAATGCAGGAAAGGCAGTGAATACAGAACAATATTTTATAGAGGTGAAGATATTTTGCTGAATTTTTCTCACATAAAACCACTAGCATGTTAATTAGAAATTTATTTGGGAAATGAAACTCTCCTATTCGGAAGGGGTCTTCAGTGTCAAATGACAAAACAGAGCTGTCATAGCATTGATAAGGATAGACAGTGAAACCTTAAGAGATTTAATTTCATTTAACAAGCAGACTACCTCTTTTAAACGAGGTTCCCAGATGGGGACTTAGTACTAGAAATGACTTTGAAATGACATTAGTGTGGAATGAAAGCCAATAATTAAACCTTTCTCAGCTGCCGGATCTGTGATGTGTTCCTGCTGTCAGAAGCAGGACCCACTCCTATGGACTTCCCTGATTTTCTCACCTAGGTTTGCCAGGCGATTATAACATATGGCATACCATATTTTTCCATCTTTATACACGAACACATTTCTAAGTGAGTAAGTTTGGAAAACTATGTTTTGAGAACAGAAACCCATGATCAGAATGAAACTGAACTTACACTAATTCTTCAAAGTTTTCATTTTGTTATTATTTTTGACTTCAAAGTTTTTAAAAAATTCAAAGTAAGTGATTACATTGGAAGGGAGCATATGATGTTAGTGGGGAAAAATCTTCTGCTGGACTCCCATCTCTCTCAGTAGCTTGACATTTTATGTAAACTCGGGGAGGTATAATTGAAGCGGAATCTTCTGAGTAAAAGTAGACTCCTGTGTATCTTAATATTATTGCTATGTTTTAGATATAGTGAACAGATGTAAATTCATTCAGAGGTCTAGAAGAGCTGCCTAGTAACATTCTAATACCTGTACCTATTGCTACTGGGCTGGAAAGGATGGTTCATGCCGTGCATGTGAAGGCCCTGAGAGAGGCTGGTGGGTAACATTTTACTTTATTTATTAAAAAAAAATTTCTTTGCATTTTAATTTCTTTATTGGTTAAGGTATTACATATTTGTCCTCATCTCCCCATTACCAACGTTTTACTTTAGTTCTTCCCAGGGAGTGATTTTAGTTTGGAAAGAAAAAATGTTTAAGAAAGAGTATGGAGCTCTAACCGGTTTGGCTCAGTAGATAGAGCGTTGGCCTGTGGACTGAAGGGTCCCAGGTTCCATTCCGGTCAAGGCATGTACCTTGGTTGTGGGCATATCCCCAGTAGGAGGTGTGCAGGAGGCAGCTGAACAGTGTTTCTCTTTCATCGATGTTTCAGACTCTCTATCCCTCTCTTTTCCTCTCTGCAAAAAAATCAATAAAATATATTTAAAAAAAAGAAAGAGTATGGAGATGTGCTTGCTGGTTGGTTGTTCAGGGTGAGTTGGTGGTTCTGCACTCAGCACTCTGGGGGCCGGGGCCTTAGTATAAGCACAACACACCCCCAATTAAGCTTTGACTTCTGTGTCCTATAATAGGAATGGGCATTTATAGAATTTATTTAGCTGTGTGTGTGTGTGTGTGTGTGTGTGTGTGTGTGTGTATTTTTTTTTTTAAAGCAAATATGCCATGTCACCATGTGGTGGGATAAATGAGACAAAGTGTCACAAAACTCATGTGAGCATCCTACAGAAGATTCAGGACTATAGCTTCTTAGCACCTCATACAAAGAAATACTCTACACTTGGTCTATTACTAGATAGACAGACATTCCTAGCAAGTCCTGTATATATTTAACTTTTAATAAGATAGAAATGAGCTAAGTCTTATTTGATGGTCTAGAGAAGTTCCCTTATTGGCCAGAGTCCTACTGTGTGCTCTATGCTATGCAACACAAGAATAGATTTTGAAAGCCTGTGAGATATATAATAAACTCAAGATGATTGCTTTTCACTTGCACTTCCTCTCATGGTCAGGAATATTATGTGGATGAGGAAGATCTTTAAATTCTATCCCGATCACCATTACTATTGCAGTGTCATTATCACCATAGTCACTAATCTATGTTTAACAGGTCCAAAACACTTAGCTTTATAATGGATGAATTTCCACTGAAAGTCAAATTAAATATCCTGGGATACCATATCACAAAAATATACCTAATTATACAAAAATCATTAGAATTGGATTCTACTATGCAAAAAGCAAGAATATCAGAAATATTATCTACTTATATTTGAGCCACTCCTGAAATACAGTATCACAAGAAATGTGAGTGAGTGTGTCAAAGAGTGATTCATAAATCACTTAAATCCCTTCCTTTATTTGCAAATATCAGTTAGAAAATAGGATATGTAACATACATTGTATATTGTTGTGTAGAAGTACATTATAGTTCTTTTTCTGAAAATGATAGCATTCTACACTATGGAGGAGTTTTCTTTATTGAGCCAATATCAGAGCACAGATTACCAGAGAGAATAAAACCATTAAGAATTTTTTTCCAAATTATGGATATAAGATTTTCAACATATTTTCCCCAGCAGTGAGAATAAAACACTAATTAGTTATTAATAAAATTTGTACATTTCTCTATTTATAAAATTTAAAATACGGTGTTCTAAGAAAAAACTTAGGAAACTGAAAATATATTTAAATCATATTCACAACAAAGATTAAAACACTGTGATCTAAAATATTACATTGCCAATATTAATTGGGACATTATGAAAGAATTTCTTAAGTGTTAAAATAAGCCTTTGTAGAGATACATGCTTATTCTTTCTTATATAATTTTATTTGAAGGTACAGTTGCTTTGAAATTTATTTGGTAGTTCATTTAAGATAACTGAATAGTAGGTAAGCCAAATATGCAGATGAGGATTCTTATCTTTCCATTTATCAATAGGAACTATTAAAGGAAGAATGTTGTTTTCTAAGTGCTAAGCTCTGGTAGTGAAATAAATATTCTGAAGAAGATTCTGGAAAACTTTATAACCAGTCAACCAAAATTGGACAGTACCAAATGGTTCCATTACCCAATGATAATGGATTGAGAATAATTATCCCGCAATGGAAACTTCAAAAAGAAGTAGAATGAATACAATGCCAATCTTTGCCCTTTTAAAGAAAACACTTCTCTTGAAATAGGAGATAGGAGATCTTAGATTATTTGCTTTTGTGAAGTCCTCCTAAGACTCATTTTCAAGGAGAGGGTTAGGGCCCTGGGGTGCTACTTGAGGTGGACTCGCATTGGAACATGAAATGACTGTACAACATCTGATGCTGATGTTATGTTGCTGGCTCTAGATGGTTTATTTCCCATGTCCTAGCCTTGATCTTAATTATTTATTAATGTAATCAATAAAATTATGCAACATCATACACTTTTTAAATGTTCAGAAGTACTTACAATATTTTGCAACTAATTCCTTGGTAAATTAAATTTTATACTTGGAGGTTAACGAAAAGGTGAAAGAAATCCCTAAATACTATCCGTAAGAAGAACACACTATATTATAACTTCACAGAAAATTAAGAAAAAAAAAATTTGCACTGTGAGTAAAGAAAGTAGAATGGCCCTTTCTAATTAACCAGTTCAGGGAGCAAAGTTCCTTTAAGACCAGATATGGAGAAAGATAATTACCTTCAGCCACTAGCTCAAGTGAGATAGTAGAACTGGTACATAATTATCCTAAAACTATGAAATACACACGAGGGCACCTGATGACCAATGACATTTTCATTCAGTCTAATCAAAAAATTGACTTACAGATCTTAATTTAAAAATTTTACTCTATTTCTCTTTATTAAAATAGCTTAAGACTGCTACAGAATTTTTCAACCTAATTACCATCTACTTTGAAATGAACCATTTTGGGATCTATTGATTTATATGTAGGTGCATATATATATATGCATACATACATATGTATATAATCCACTTAATATATAAAATTAAGTATTTTATATAAAATATATAAAATACATATATAAAATTAAGCTTTAGAAAAAAATCACCTTTCAAAAAACCCGAGTTTCAGAAAGCAGGTATACTTATCCACAATATGGTTTCTTATGATACTAATTTTTCTCTTTCGATATTTTAACTCAAAAGTGGAATTCTCAAAATCAAGCATTAAACCCTTATGCCAACACCCATAAAAAAAATTATATTGACTTGTCACTCAAACTTGGAGGCATAACATGTAAAGCTTTGCAGGAAAGATGATCTTCTTAAGGACCAAATATCACTTATTATCTTACTCCAAGCTCCCATGTGTCCTAATATGCTGAGCGTCCTCTTACCTTGTTGGAACTTAAGCTGTGGATCCTGTCGCTTGAGTAGCTGTGGGGTATGGGAGGGTCGGGGTAGTCCTCGGCGCCTTTGGCTGTGTTCCTCTTCACCACTTCCACGTAGGAAACAGGGAAGATGCCTTGTCTGCTGGTCCCTGGGATTTTACCTTCGTACCAGTTCTGATCGACTCTCTTGAGAAGAATAACTCTATCTCCCTATAGCGAACACGAGGAAAATGCATTAGAAGCAGGGCGGTGACCACATGAAGAAATACAATTGCCAGCGTTTCTAACAAGCAATAGTTTTTCATTTGGGAGAGTGTTACACCTCCGGTTTGTCAGAGAAGGCAGCTAAAGTCTCAGTTCATTCCCAAACGACAGCTGATCAACATAAATGCCATCTAGCCACCCCACATGACATCTTTCCCTAAGGGTGCTTGGCTAATGTGAATGGGCTCATACATGTTCATGCTGGTTCCGTGTGAAATGATGTGTGTCATGTCAAGAAGCAGAACGGTTTCATAGGCAATGTCTCCCTGACAACAGCATCCTGTCGCTGACAGAGGCCTCAGAATGAGCTTCTGGGGGAGGCAGGAGCTTCCGGAAGTGTCACTCAGCTCTCTGTGAGGTGGGCCTGCGTGGGCTGCGGGAACCAGCCCCCGGAAGGGATGAGGTTGGCTGGCACACCATTTTTCTTTTTACCCTGCACATGCTAACCAGTGACAAAGAGGGAAGCGAACGGGGTGGGCAGAGACAGCCCTGTGACAATCCGCGTCTGTGGCCGGGGCTGACCCCGCCAGGTCTGCACCCGGACGGCCTCACACCAGCTTCCATGCTGAGGGATGGGTTGCATTGCCAGTGGCCGTTAAGTCCTTTTATAAAACTTCGAGCTTTTGGAATAAGAGATCTTTCTACAACCACGAACCCTGCCACGTGCAGGCATCAAGCCAAGGCCACAGAACAGTTTACATTTTAACTCAAAACCACATGTGGCCCAGAAATAAATGGGCAAGATGTGGTTAGATGGTAAAAAAGCTGCAGCCAGCAGGTGATGTGGAAGTGTGGGCAGCTGCACCTGCCAGGACCCTAGAGGTGGCTGGCACAGGTCAGAGCTTCGGCTTTGACAGGGGTACTCAAGGCGAAAGCCTGCCTTTGGCCAGATGCGGGTGGCTTATCTAGACTGTCCCACGGCCACGGAGCAGGACATACCACAGCTACGTGGGTCTCCCTGCATCTTAAACGTGCGCTGCTTTCCCCTGTAACACCCCACACGAGGCTGACGCCAGGCTCCTGCTTGAGCGCTCATTGCAGGGGTGGAAGCTTCCATGGAAAGAATGGAACAAGCCACTCAAGATGCCATGTGGCCGCTGGGAGGGTAAGAGGGAACCGGTTGCTGATGCAGACCCAGGTCTCCCAGGGGAGGAGGAGGGGAGGCTCTGGGCCAGGAGGAGGACAGGGGTCGCACCTGGCAGTCACCACAGGCAGGGGCACTCTTGGCCCGCACCCTCCATCCCCATGTGACCGCAGTCTATTCTGCATTTTGCGCAGACAGGCAGGCGCCTCAAGCAAAAGGATGTGATTGCTTAGCAGACACCGAACACAGCTGATGGGCCCATTCCCAGGTGTGTAAAGTAGCAAGTTAGCGTCTTTCCGTCCTGCTAGGAAGAGGCACTGGGATGGGATAGACTCCCATGAAATGGAGGTCAATCATGAGGCCCCTGAGAAGGAAAATGTCCTGACTGCAGGACCTTTCTGGATTCCAAGGTAAGCATATTATTATTATTTAAATATATATATATATATATATATATATATATATATATATATATATATAATTGTTTTTTTACAGAGAGCAAGGGAGAGGGATAGGGAGTTAGAAACATCGATGGGAGAGAATCATTGATCAGCTGCCTCCTGCACACCCCCTACTGGGCCTACTGGGGATGTACCTGCAACCAAGGTACATGCCCTTGACCGGAATGGAACCTGGGACCCTTCAGTCCGAAGGCCGACGCTCTATCCACTGAGCCAAACCGGTTAGGGGACCAAGGGAAGCATAGTATTAATCAATATGAAAAAAGAAACGGAATGAGGAGGCAGCAGAAGAGCAGCCTCTTGCAGGCTGTGGAGGTGCTCCTCCCACTTCTGCCTTTCCCCAAGTCCAGCTCCTGGTGCTCAGGCCCAGGCACCCTGGGAGGGGCAGGGGCAGGGGGTCCTCTGGCCTTTCTTTATGGAAAAACACAGACGCCATAGGGCAAAAGACAGCCTGGGAGATGCATCAGCCCAGGCTGCAGCCCGTACCTTTCTCAGCGACAGCTCCACGTTCGTGTCCGCGTTGAAGTTGTACTTGGCAATCGCCTCCCCGATCTCTCCGGGCTGGGCCGGGGGCGGCGGCCTGGCGGGCTGCGCTTTCTCCGGAGGGGACAGCTTCTAGGAGGAAAGCAGCGGTTTATTCCGGACCAGAGAGGACCTGGGAGGAGCCCCTGTGTGAGCAGGTGGGGGGAGGACTCACCTCCACGTAGGAGATGGGGAAGATGCCCACTCGCCCGTGGTGCTCGCCCTCGTACCAGTTCTGGTCGATTTTCCTGAGGATGTAGACCGTGTCTCCTTTCTTGAACGACAGCTCCCTGGGAGAGACATGCTCACGTGGGCTTTTTTTTTTTCTCCGCGAAGAGCAGTTATTCCTAAGATCACTAGACCCGCATTCGGCTGGGAAATAGACTTCTGATGCTTGACCCATTGTGCGCCCTAAGCATCTACAGACCAACTTTAAGATCTTTGTTTTTTTGTGTGTGTGTATGAGAATTTTCAGCTGAACATATTCCAGAGCACCCGTATTGTGAGTCATATATCTATTTTTTAGACTATTCATCGCAAATTGGTTTTCTAAAAAAATTAAATTCAAAATATCATGGTGTGGGGGGATGGCTTCTATTTTGGACACGTGGCAGTTATTAAAAAAAAAAAAAAATCTGTCCAACCTAGTGGGATAAGGATTTTCCTTACAAATTCTTAGGATTTGCTTATGATATTGTACCTTTGGAACTGTGATTTTTACCTGGTTTTCCTGTTTAGCAATTGAGGCATTACATTGGATGAGTTCCATAGCTGTATTTTTAAAAATTAAATACATCTCATGTATTAAGTAAATAAAAATAGCTTTTGAGATAGATATTTACCTAAAACAGGTACCCATATCTCCCGTCTAGGCACTAATGGAAATGACTTAAAAATGAGGCTAGCCCTTCCGTAACTTTCAGAGCTGGCTGGTGGGAGCCTTTGAAAGTTGCCTGAGTCGGCCCAAACCCTGACTTTCGTTGCAAATAGGTCATTGCACAGGGATGATGGGCAGCGGCTCTATGTGTACGAGAGCAAAGCAAGAGGAACGTGAGGAAGCTGCAATGAGATATATTTATTAATGGTGGGAGGGGGACATTTTTCTCTGCCTAAAAGCAAGGGATGGCTTCCTTGGTGACTATTGACCCTGCTCCTCTGAGGCGTACACCTTTAGGGTTAGTGGGTTTAGGAAGGGCTTATGGGAGGAGTGGTGCGGGCAAACCCTCCGGTCTGTTGCATATGCTCCCACAGGCGGCCGGTGGAAGAGCAGGCTTCCCCGAGCCTTTGCTAACCTTGGACTGTCACAAAGAGGAAATGAAATTCACGTGTTCTCTATCGTTATTTTATAAAACCGACATGCATCCTCCAATTGTCACACTAGATTCAAAGAATAGTAGTAGTGAGGACCAGAGTATAATAGACACAAAGCAGATGTTACTTCTCTAATAATAGTTCGAAAAGTGTGAGCTTTTCTTTTAGGAATATATATATATATAAATATATATATATTTAACAGCAGATTTAAGCCATGGTCAACATCTTAATTTCTAAATAGCAATTTTCTTATTTGGCTCATTCCCTATCTCAGCAGCCACAGTCAATTCGGAATGATTTTATTTTCTCTCTGTCTTCTACTAGAGACAGACTCTGGAACAATGAATTTATACAATATGCATTTTCATGAATAAATGTTTGAATTATTGTCTAAATTCAGTCTAAACTGCACAGTGTAATTTTATACCGATTTACAATGAATTTAATATCTTGAATTCTAAGAGAGACTCAAGTTTCTTAAATAATGTCTGGGCACCTGGGCTCGTGAAAGGTGGCAGACCCCCTCCCAGTTGAGCCAACTCATGTACCTACTTCCTGTACTGACTTTCCTCAACCACATGCCCATCTGATGAACAAGAGCCCGAAGAAAAAAGGGAAAGGATGTATTGCAACAGAGGAGTATGAAAACACCAATACCAAAGGCCGCAGGAGAAAATGTTGCTCAGACTTGAGCTTTTTCTTTAAAAAAAATATTTTTATTGATTTTAAAGAGGAAGGAAGAAAGAGAAATATAAACAAACATCAATGATGAGAGAGAACTATTGATTGGCTGCCTCCTGGACACCCCCTATTGGGGAATTGGCCCTGAAACCCAGGCATATGTCCTTGACTGGAATTGAACCCAGGACCCTTCAGTCTGCAGGCCAACGCTCTGTCCACTAAGTCAAACTGGAATTGCTAAGCTTTGAGTGTTGATACATGGAGATTTTATGGTAGGAATCTGTGCACAGTTCTAGTCTTCAACCCTGCAAACTGTCCTTGATTCAGTTGGATAAATAAATGTTATCAAATCCTCCCAGAAAGTGTTAATCACTCCCCAACTCCTTATTTTCACTTCATCTTGACATAAAATTCGAGAAACAAAGATGCTTAATTTCTTTTTTTGTTTCACCTACCCATTTGAATTCATTGTGCTGTAATATATTTTGTGTAGTTTATAACTCAATGATTCTAAACTCAAAATGAAAGTAAAATTACCCACATCCCAATTAATTCAGTTCGAGTGTATCGCTGAATTATTTGAACACGTCCCATTGCAATATTTATCTCTTAAGGTATTATTGAAGGGTATAAAGCCAACTTAAATCATATGATGAATACCTATCGTACTTACTTAGATGTCTGAGCCTTAAAGTCATAAACAGCTTTTGCAGGCAGTTTCTGGAAAGGAAGGAAAATGATTAGCACTAGATTAAAATGTTGGGTTTCCGACAAGAAAGCAGTTTCACAGGAATTAAAGAGAAGTGAAACCTCAAGGAATGATTAAAAATATACAATGTAAATTCTATATGCAATTTATGAGTAAATCAGTTCTTCATTTAGACGCTTAAGCTATAGCAGGAATATAATAGATGGCTTATTTACCATAATTATTGAATGCCATATTTCATCTTAGTAACTAATGTAGATGAATGTCATAATCCTATATAATGAAAACCTAATATGCTAAGTGTCAGGTTGTATAGTCATCTGTTCAACCAATCAAAGTGGTTAATCTGATAATGATATGCTAAGGCCGTGCAACTGCTCACTATGACATGCACTGACCACCAGGGGGCAGACGCTCTGACTGGTAGGTTAGCTTGCTGCTGGGTCTGGCTGATAGGGACTGAATGAGACAGGAGGGACACACCCTGGAGCCCTCCCATAGCCCCTCTCCCACATGGGCCCACATTGGGGTGGGCCAGCCGGACCCCACCCGTGCACGAATTCGTGCACTGGACCTCTAGTAGGGGAATAAAATATCTGCAGAGGATTCTGTCCCAGGTATAATTTTGGCTGTAACCAAGGCATTTTCTGGGATAACTGTGGAGTCAGTTATCTATGTCTTATGTATTGGCACAGCTCCATCTGAATCCTAATAAAAGGACTGGTGAAAGTTGGGAAGGAAGTCATCATTCCTTTTTCTAAACACTTATCAACATAGTAGCAGAGAAACATTAGCCCAGTTATCACTGGGAGGCTAGTTAGTGGCCAACAGTATAGGCTGGATGACCTTGCATTCCCCGAAGGGTTCAGGAATTCTTTAGCACATAAATCGGCTGCTCATCTTTTAGTCATGACATGTGACGTATGCTCTCCATCAAACCTTGGAGCCCACAGATCTGACTGGAGCACCGGCAAGCTAGCTACTCCAGCTCTTCCTTCCCTACTTCCTAATGAGTCCCTCACCCCACTCTTTTTCTCTGTGATTCTGGTGAGCTTTAGGCAGCCTGGACCATTCTTGACTTTTTTTGGCGGGGGGTCTCACGGGCACAGGGCTCTATCAGACACCTATAGAGATACTCCTGGAGGGGCTGCCAGTCCAAGACCAGCCTCCAGACCCCACCAGATCATCGGGGCTCCAAGGTAGTGTGAGCCAGAGCTCCAGGCCTGGCTCAGGGCATTCAAGAGCTAGTGGGCAGGTGATTTCCAGGGGCAGTGATTTTTAAAAAATTATTTATTGTTGAAAGTATTTCATATGTCTCCCTTTTTGCCCATTAACCTCCCTCAGCCTGTTTCCACTCCAGGCCCTCACCCCCGCAATTGTCTGTGTCCATTGGTTATGCATATATGCATGCACACAAGTCCTTTGGTTGATCTCTTACAGGGCAGTGGTTTTTGAGGGACCCTCACAAACAAAAGCAGGCCAGCAACAAATATCTACTTAGCCTTTGTATTGATTTGCAACATGATTGACCTAAGGCTCTCCCTACATCCCTGGAGCAGGAGTTTGCAGATGCTTTTAGACCATGACTGTTCATTCATGGCTGTGAGGTTCAGATGCACAGAGGTCTCACTGCCACAGCTGGACCACAGCTGGGGCTGATCTGCAGCTGGGGTCAGAACACAAACTCTCCAGTCCTTTGCTCAGACTCCAGGGAAAATGTTCTACATTTTTCCATTGTCATCTTTATGTTTTTAGTCTGTGTTCTTTACTGGATTTGGATGTCACTTGGACTGGTTTTCAGGTATCTTATTGACAGAAACTTAAATGCAATTGAACAAACTACCTCTTTTTCCGGAGTTCCTCCTCTTCTTTCCCTCGGTGCACTCCTCCCCAAGTCAGTCACAGCGGACGCGTAACTTCTAGGGGACTCTCGGTCTATTGAAAGGACAGGGCCAGAGTGAGCACCCATCTATCAAGGCAGACATGGTGAGCTATTCTCCCTGGTGACAACTATTTCTGCCCTTAAGCATGGAGAGACACCACGATGGAAAACATGGGTATGAAACTCATAGGGAATCATACAGTTGTGACACTAGACATAAAAACAGAGCATTTCAAAAGGAAAACTACCTGAAGTTGCAGAAGTATCATAGTCGTACCTATAAATAAAATGGTTGCATTGCTGATATAATTATACAGCAGCCTCCAGGCCAGGAAGGTCCCAGTTGGCAGGAATTTGTCATCTCAAAGACTTTTTAATATTTTCTATTTCTATTCTTTTTGCCTCCAATTTATAATGACTATTTTTAAGGCCTAGAGAAGATGGATAATAACACTAATGTTCAGAAATGGAGACATTTTGTGGAACAACAAACAATTTAAGAATGCAATAAAAAAAAAAGAAACTATGATGATGACAACATAACTACTGTAATGTCCGTTCTCTCCCTCTCTCTGTTTTTAAGTATTTATTGAGACTTGAGATGTCATCTTGAGGCTTAATGCTAAAAGGCCTTATTTCTGTTCTTTCCTTGTGCTCAACTTAGCTGATCAGAAAGTAAACATTTATCCCAAGAAACAAAGGGATAAACATTCTCTAAACATCCGTTGCCAAATTGCTTATGAAATAGTAAATTGTTTTTGTTCCCCTTAAAGCAAAATATAAATAATCAGTTACTTTACAGAATTATGATTGCAAGGATCTCTTAATGGTATCTTATACCTTACACATTTATATGTGGAAATGTTACTTAAAAGTATTCTAATGGCCCATGTTATAAAATTTTACCAGTATAACTGGATCAAAATTTGTAAATTTTTTTCTCTTATGCCTTTAATAAATGTAGTTATATTGAATAGCAAGATGCAGTAAGTATGAAATAAATCCATCCATAAAGGGATGAGAAATACCGATTTATAAAAAGAAAATATGGTCTAAAGGTTTTGACTATTTTGATGACCAGGAAGAATTGTCCACTGATAATAGGTGTCATGTCAGTTACATGACAGCTAAAGATAAATGCCTAACTCTCTATGAGGTGTGGAGTCTTTAGATTTAGCAAGGTAACCTGGCAATAATATTCAGGTAAATTTAACCAGTCATTTTCATGACTGCTACAGGTTTATGTGCAGTATTTTTTCATTGTAAATTAATATAGTTTTATGATCACAGGGCTTTCATAGTGATCACAAATTTTAAATTACTTTTGCTAAGCACAGCTGGAAAAGTAAATATTTTAATAAAATACAAAATACCCTTGAAATGCACTGCAAAGCTCTCTGCACTCATGCCTTACTGATAGCATATACTCTATCTGCATATAATGTTGAGTGGTGATTAAACTAGGACTTTGAATAACTGGAAAAAGTAGCTAATTTATTAAAAAATTAGATTCTGACATGGCTCAGTCAGCAAAAATTTCAAATTGTAGACATTGATTTTGAAAATGCGAATTTATTGTTTTTGAATCATGTTGCATAGTGTAAATAGAGTGAAGATAAATACTGTAATAACATAGTAAAGTTGTGCAATGAGAATTAGTGAGCCATATATTACATTAATATAAAGTTTGAATTATGTCTTTTTTTGCCTATGGAGATATAGTCTATATTACAAATTCTGAAGTGTTAGGAGTTTAAATCTGTTAGTGCTACCTTCTCTCTACATGACCTTGGTCAAATTTATTGTCCTCCCTGCGTCTCAATCTCCCTCATTGTAAAACAGTGCTTATAATAATCCCTATCACCTAGTTGTATGCCAGTGTTAACTGGATAATGCATGTGAAACATTTTGCAATGTCTGGTGATCTTAAAATCTACATAGAAAGCAGCTGCACCTTAAGGATTCATGAAAACAATGGTATAAAGATATCAAAATGCCGTGACTTTTCAGTTATGTAAACTCAAAAAAACATTTTCTGCATCTGAATTGCTATCTGTTCTTGCATTGCCAATTCAAGGTGATAATCCATCTATGAAAATAGAGTTGAGAGTCACTTTTAGCCTAAATGGTCTAATTCTAATGTCAGTATGGAGTTACTGTAGCAGAAATAGAAAATAGATAAATTAAGCAATGGAATGGAAAAGAAAAGGAATACACTGAGTGATGGAAAGGAGACTGTTATATATACATGCAGTTTAAAGATACATTCACAAAAATTTTACCCTAGTCGTGTCCTTTAAGTGGAGAAAGTTGTTAAATAAATCCTAGTCTCTTGTAATCATCCATCCAATACTTTGCTACATATTTCAGTTTTGCTTCCTGAGTACTTTGCTGTAGAATCTTCTACATAGAATGTAAGCAACTTACTTATTGAGTGAATGACTACAAAGTTTAAGAAAAAAAAATCCAGGAAAAAAAAACTAGTGGCTAGTTAAGATCTAGTGCAAAGGTGTTAATCTCTTAAGGAGATTAACATTGCTTAAAACTGGTAACGTGTTTGATTTCTTGTTGTGTTGTAACTAACAGTTGTCTCAACCCTACCATTGAGCTACAAAACCACTTTCCCTTTCAATTTCAAATGAGTAAATTTTTGTGAACTGGTGATCCAGTCATGCCACACACACCACGTCCAACCATCACATGGAAAGATGAGATCTACGCGGTGAGGCGCATGAGGGATGAGATGCGGGGATGGAAAACGACAGAGCTGGAGGGTGGGCATCGGAACCGCAAGGAGAGACAAAGGAAGGTTGGTCCACCTTGCAGACCCAGGGCACTGTCGAGGTCTGGGTGGTAGTTGTTATTGGCGTCCATGTCTGGGAGAGAGGCGCTGGGAGGCAGCCTCCCACAGTCGCTCTGGTACCATGGACAGTGGGTAGCACCATCTTGGGGCAGCGGGTGGCAGGGCTGGGGCAGGGGGCTCCTTCTCAGAGCTCTCAGCGAGGAGTTCCTTTCGGGCACGTCTGGCAGCAACTCACTGATCAGACGGTGCAGGATGCTGTTGTCGGGCAGACTCCCCCTCCTCTTCTCCGCCTTAATTTGGTTACAGATGTCCTGGAGGGCCGAGTCCAGAGCCTCGAAGACGGCCGTTTTGCAGGTTGCCTTTTCTGCCTGCTTTTTGGGCGTCGGATGCTTTTTCCTCCGGAAAGGCACGGGGCTGACGAGGAAGGCGAGCTTGGACAGGCCGGGGTCCGGGTCCCGCCTCCTGGGCTCCTCGGTGCTTTCGTGCTCGGTGCGTTCGTGCTTTCGCATCGTGGTGAAGCGGGTGTACGACGCCGGGCACCTGCCTTTGCAGGAGCTGACGAGGTGCCGGTGGTGGTGGTGGTGGTGGTGGTGGTGGTGATGGTGGCCGGAGCCGTAGAAACTTTCGGAGGACGTGAAGGAGAAGTGGTCGAAGTCGCTCTCGCTGCAGAAGGACGAGCCCTCGACGTGAACGTAGTCGCTGTGCTCGGACACCACGCCGTCCTGGTCGCTGTCGGAGAGCTCCAGCTGGGCCCTGGGCGGCTCGTCGCTGGTCACCTCGATGTGGATGGGCACCAGGCTTTTCGACGTGTAGCCCCGTGGCCCGGGGCAAGGGTGCCTGCTCGGGGGGTCTTCCTCCAGCAAGGACTCCACGGAGAACCGCCTGGAGGGGCAGAGCCCGGGGAGCTGCGGCTCGAGGGCCGCGGGGGAGAGCGTCTCGTCCCCGAGGTTGGGCATGGACTTGGACTTCTGGATCAGCTTCTCGAACTCCGAGATGCGGGTGGGCACCATGTCCCTGGGCACCTCGTCGGCCGAGGCCTGGCTCCACCCGGGCAGCAGGCCCCGGGCGTGTGGCTCCTTCTCGTACTGCAGGACCCTGGACTTCACGGAGCACATCACGTCGGAGCTCAGCAGGTCCTTGCGGTTGATGCGGTGCATCTTCTTGTACATTTTCAGGAAGCCCGGGGCGTCGTGGGCCGGCCTGTGGCGGAGCCGGGACCGGCCGCCGGCCCTGGGCTCCTGCAGGAAGGAGGGTGCCCACGGCCCCGGGCAGCCCTCCCGGGCATCCTCCTCGCAGAGCAGGGAGCCCATGCTCTCCGACTTGGCTCTGGGGTCGGGGAAGCCGCCGTCGCAGTCCTCATCGTTCAGGAGGTCGTCGCAGCTGCGGGACTTGATTTTGGGGGACACGGCCTCCTCGGTGCTGCTCCAGACCTCGGCGTTCTGCCGGGCCATCTGCCAGCCGTTCTTGAAGGCCAGGGCCCGCTGCGAGTCTCGCGGGACGTCCAGGTGCTGTCCGTACGCGGGACAGCCGTCTAGCTCCGGGCAGGCGCTGCCGCGGGGCCCTGAGCAGCTGCAAAGGGGTGCACACATTTTGCTCTCATCCCCACCTTTCAATCCAGAGCAGCGTGGCGGGAGAGAGACGTGCGGAGAGGTTAAAAGTTTCACAGAGAGCAGAGAGCAGGTCAGTTAGCATCAGACAGACAGGCAGCAAAGAGAAGGCAGCGGGATTAATACAGACACATGGTTACCCTCCAAACTCCCCCTACGGAGAAAATGGTCTCATCCTAAGGCATGATACTGTGTTTGCACTGAAGGAGGCTGTAGAGATATTAGAATTGACAAGACCATGCATAAAACATCACTGATGTAGCTCCGCGGTTGGCAAACTGCGGCTCGCGAGCCACATGCGGCTGTTTGGCCCCTTGAGTGTGGCTCTTCCACAAAATACCACGGCCTGGGCGAGTCTATTTTGAAAAAGTGGTGTTAGAAGAAGTTTAAGTTTAAAAAAAATGTGGCTCTCCAAAGAAATTGTAATCGTTGTACTGTTTATATTTGGCTCTGTTGACTAATGAGTTTGCCGACCACTGGTATAGCTAATATGACCAATAGCTAGTAAGACCTATTTCCTCTACTGAACACTTCGTACATCTTTCTGCAAATATCATTTGCCTCAAATATGGTAGAGTATTGTATACGCTAACAGCATGACCTGGTAGCAATTTAAGGGTTTAATAATGAATGCCCCAAATGATATAGATAATCAAGTTAATAGGGTCAGGATTTGAATCTCATTTGATATATACTAACAGAAAGGTAAAGCGTACTTTGTAAATTTGCATTTAATTAAAACTCCACAACTGCCTTAGTTAATTTTTCATGGGCACTAGCTGGGAAAAGCTGTAAGATGAAGTATTTTCTAAAATGGCAAAATGAAGACGCTGTGAACTATGGCTGCTAACATTTTCCAGAGGGGAAAAAAAAATACACAAACTAGCGTGTCTTCAAACAAAACTAACGTACCTCCTTACTCGCTCCACCTACAACCTTTTGGGAGGCAGGCTGTCACGAGCATGGCTGGGTATATATGATGTGAAACTTTCACCAGGGGTAAAGGCATCCTGCTTTCCCCGGGGAGGGTCTTTTTAAAACCTCGCTTACCATTTGATAACAGAGCTCAGCATGGCCTCAGTTCAGAGCATGCATGGGAGAACTCTTTTCTTTTGCTTGGCTGAATTGACTAATAGGTAAGAAGCCAAGTCCATCTAAAGAGACCTTTTCTTAGAAATAAACCAAGTGGCAGAAAATAACTCTGTTGAGCACCTGCCTTGCAATCTTTCCAACTTCTTGGAACGTAAACAGGCACATAAAAAGCAGATAGGTAGGGTTTGGGAAAGGAAGTTGGCTTAACACTCCCTCGGAGGAACACACACAGCTAAGTCAATCAATCTGTTTAGCTTTTGGGTGGTCTCCAAGCATAAAGACTAATGGCATTTGGGGACCTGTGTGTTACCTTAAGACATTCATTTGCACCAATGAGCAGACTCTGATAAAGGCAATCTTGCTAATTTGAGGACAGGTATCAAAGGGTCTCCTCCAACCCCCAACCTTCTGGTTAGTTTTCAGTTTTATTAGGATATAGAGCAGAGCTGGTGTCTTCTGTCTATCCAGACTCTAGGCATCAAAACCAGCCCATCTTTTGCACGCAAACCAGCTCCCTCTCCCCTTGAACTACCACGTGGCCACGCTGTTAGTGCCTGCATTGGGTAGATGTGGCGGAATCTGTGCTATTGCACAGAAGCTCCTGTGAAAGGCTGCTTTCTTCATACATTTCAGATTCCTTCTCGGTTCTGTCTCAACCCCAGGAGGTGGGAGGAGACTGTGGAGCCCCAGATTTGGTATAGACCCAGGTGACACTGGTTCAAGCCTCAGTCTCCCTCTTAGCAACATCCCTGTTACGGTGGCACTAATGCACACAGCAGGATGTCAGGGACATGAAGGAGTAACGTGCCGCACCCCTCTCAGCACAGCTCGCTGGATTCCGGAGAAGAGACAGATCATATGGAAAAGGGCTTGTTGGTGTCTAAGCTTTATAATTATGGCCGAAAACCGGTTCGTTCTTATCACCGTGCCATCATGGAATGAACACGGTATTGATGGATATCCTACTGTATATATGCATATTGACCGAAATAGAGAGCAGGTGATTAAAGAAATGACTTCACAGGTTAGACAGATTTTTATCAGGAATTAAATAATAATAAAAAAGCCCAATTCATTTTAGGCAACAATGTTCTCTGTTGCTACTTCTACTTCCTATTCTGTAACTTTGATTAATTTTGCTAGTTGTAGAACATTAGAAAAAGTTGATAATATGCAAGTGTTTGCAAATGTAATCCTTTCTTAGCCTGCCAGTAAACTATTTGATACTTTGAATTTGTCCCCCCACCCCTAAAAAAACACTCCCAAAAATGACATATTTGGAAGGAAAAAAGCATTAACAGAAGATAGACTCCTTTATGCCACTTGGATGGCTCAACCTGAGTTAGTTTGTGTAGGAAGAAAGCTATTGTTCCAAAAGTTCATCGAAATGCTGTCTCTGTATGGTTATCCCCGGACCAGCATTCACAGGGAACTCCAGCTTAAAACATGTACTAGCAACGTGTTTACATTTCTATTCACTGCTGTTTACCTTTTGCTCTGGATGGAGAGGAAGGGGAAGAGCTAATGAAAGACTGGGTCAGGGTGGCGCTTGATCCTGGGTGGTCCGCCTGGCCAGGGCTGGTCCTGCTCGCCCTTGGGTCCCCCAGGCCCCTTGGCTGCCCCACTGCTGGCTCGCTCTTCCTCCTTTTCCGGAAGTCACTGGCCAGGCCTGCAGAGCTGCAAGAAGGAATCACTGCAGTTTGGTTGGTGTTGGAGGGGGTTAACATGAATCAGAAAGACGGGTGGGATTTGCTAGCAAGTGCTATAACTCTTCTCCCCCACCCCCAAACTGCATTTTTAGAAATTTGTTCCTTGATATTAAATACTATCCTATCTAATAAAAAGGTAATAGGCAAATTGACCCCAACAGCAGGCATCCGGGAATGACCAGTTGCTATGATGCGCACTGACCACCACTGGATGGCACTCATGGGCCCAGTTTACAAAGTCTTCTACTTACGCTGAGAGAAATCTAGGAAAGGGAAATTTATGTTATGAAAATATGTGTTGTTGATGATAAAGTGTGGCTGGGAGCTTGAGTTATTTGATAATGCTGTTGAACTGTGTCGGAATTTCTGTAATATTTTAAAGTAAGTATGGTATACAAAGCCCACAAACAGAACGTACCTCGGCAGACTTTTAAGGCAGGACTAGTGATTGGTTACAAGCTATTGTTGGGTCAATTTTACTCTGTCTCTGCTTCTTGTCAAGTGTGTAAACTTAGTAAGTTATGGAGCCTAAGTGTCAGCATTCTCAGAGATAAAATGGGGGTGATGGTACTTAAGTCACAGTGGTGTCTTCAGGATTGAATATGCCTATGTACTTATCATAGAATGCTTGGTATATAGTGTAAGTCCTTATTTATTGGCAGTAACAGTAATTCTAATTTGTGTGGTAAGAGTAAATGAACACATATGTGTTTTGTAAAATTTTTCAAATATACAGGGGTAGGCAACAGTAGTTTTCAGGTGTGTGTATACAAAACAGTTTATTCTGTGTTATTATTTATTCATATTATAGCTGTCAACTTACTTTTGCCCCATCCTGTATTAAATGTGTCATATAATAGTATTGAAAGTTAGATATTTATAATCCCCATTTAAAGATATGGTTATAGAGGAGACAGGGAAGGGTAGAATTTCTCAGTCTGTAAAGGAGTCCCGAAATATTTCCCTTGATTTTTATAAACTTTTGAATATGATCATATAAAATGATGCAAAAACAAAACAACTTTATGAAGTATTGTACATAAAATAAAAACATGATGCACTGGTACACAATATTCCAGCTGCATAACGTAATAACATTCTTACCTACTGGGTCTTTCCAGGCTTCTATCTATAGAGGATTGATACAAGGAGGCCTGTTAAGACAGAAGCATAGTACCGTGAAAAAATTGTACTTTGTCCATGAGCATGAAATTAGGTATGCTACAAAGGATATTGCCAAAGTTGAGATTAAAAACAGCATTTATTATGATCAGAAAAATGTCTTCCCCAAAAGAAATCGTGCCACAGGGTTTTTATTTTCTTCCCATCTATTGCTTTCTCTTCTGATTTAAAGCACTGTATTGCTCTGTTTTACTCACATTACAACCTAAACACTCCCTGGGAGAAAAAAAAGAAAAATCCGTAACTGCTCCTTATGTTGGAAATCGGCTATAAATAGAAATTTCCTACATAAAGGAATGGTTTGAAGATTTAAAAAAAACTTTGTAGTCATTCAATCCTTATAAAGCATAAACTTTTTTAAAAGAAATTTTTGTCATGTTGTGTTATCTTTAAAACCTAAAATTTAAGCAGAACTTGAGACATCTTTCATCTGTCAACATAGGCATAACATTTTAATAAAAACCACAGAATTTGGCTTGAACTGAAATCGTCAGGTATAGATTATTACATCTTTTAAGTTGTTAACCATCTTTCAGGTAAGTTTATAATAAATGATTTAATGAACCAATATATAGCCTTAAAAAAGTTGACTTTTAACATTTTGATCAGCTGTCCATGGTTGGAGGAAATAAAAACTGATAAATAATTCCAAATGCTTATTATACACACCATTTTCATGCTCCATTCTGAACAGTATAGTGAAATAGATATTAAGCAAAAATGTTATATAAGAATTTTTCACTTCCAATGGCCACCCACTAGAATAATTGCTAAAATATCTAAAAGGTAAGAGAAAATCAGGCTCTAGAATGCTGGAGATGACAGTGATATTTAGAATATATAGGAAAATGTGTATTAAATAGTCTTGGCTTTGGTACTATTTGATTACTTCTTCATCACAAATAAACTTCTTTATCACTTCATCTGGTCTGATGAAGAACTGAAATTCTAGTTTGAAAATATTCTATATGAATGTCTAAAAATGCTAGCCAGAAATGCAGAATTTGACACATTTTACCTTTAGTTCTTACCTATAAGAAATATTTTACTAGATTAAAACCTTCTTAGTGAAAATTGAACACTTGAAGAACTATTTCTATAACTGTAGTTTCTATTTGTAAATTAGCACCAATTAAACAGTTAAAATATATGTATGTAATTTTGAGATTCTTTATGTAGATCAGTTTGACAAGCCCTTTTATGGAGCAGAATATAAAATTGTTTCCATTAAGTAATATTTTCTTTTAATTCCATCTTACTAAATGAGAATGGAATCTTGACCAGAAATAAACAAAAGCATCTTCTGCAAAAGAATAGTCCCCCCAATAGATGGAAAAAAGTCATATTGTAATATTTTTTTAGTTCCTAAAAAACATTCAGATTTCTAGGTTCTCAATAAATATAAACTTAGGGGAAAAAAGTTTGGTTTGCTGATGTGATAACTTTACAAGATTATTTTAACTCAACTCTGAATCAGACACTGGAAAGGTGGAAAAATAAACACTAACTAAGAAGGAAGACCAACAAGTAAATAAATAAAGCCATGTACTTATATTTCGATTTAGGAATATGAATTCTCTATGTTTGTGATACCCAAGAGCCTGGGAACATTGCATCTGTGTGGATGGCTCCCTTCCTGGGACACACAACCACAAACCACAGTTGGTCCTCAGAAAGTGTCAGTTTCAGAGCACTCTTAGAACACCCCTAGAGTGGTCAGAAACTTTGGATTGCCAGCTTGGGATGAGCCTAAATAATATTGTCATATGCATTAAAACATCCTATAGGAAGTGAAGGTTCTACACTTCCGATTGTTTTAGACTTGGGCTAAGAAAACTACAATTCCTCCTTATGTTGGTTTTTCCGCAATCCAAAACAAACTGAAATGGATTGTGTGACTTTTTGTATACTCAAAGGAAAAGGTGCAGTATTAAAAGGAAACAGTAATAAGTCAAGAGAAAACATTGTATGAGATTGTATGAAGGGTACTCATCCTGAAATGGAAACTGTCTCCAGAAAGGAGGCAACCTGCTTTACCTCTTATGATCCACTGGGTATTCAGATGTGACCATTATTTTAACACACCTAAGCAAGGATCGTTTTAATAAAGTAGAGTCACCGAACCACTCTTTTTGTTAAGTGATCATGTGATTGATTATACGTGCTTAAAAGTCCTTAACACATTGCGGACGGATCACGAGAATTCTCGTGTTTCCTGCTCTAAAGCTTGTGGCCAATCATACTTTAAAAAGACATTAGCTTGCAAGAACATGTAATAAATAACTTTAAAGTGTAATGGGCATTTAATTTTAAAGAATGCCTTAACATTTATACAAAAAACATTTTTTGTACTGGTTCAATAGAAACTTACCTGGCCACTGGGTAAAGCTAGCAATAAAACTACAGTCCACAATGTGTTAATTATTGTTCATTAATGCCAGTTTCTCAGTTTTACTTATGGATATGTTGTTTGTGGCATGTGCTAGACATTTGATAAAAGTTAGTGGAGGTAATGTCTTATCACTTTAAATTTTTATAGAAACGTTGTACACAAGTTATTAAAGTACCTTATCAAAGTATTTTTTACACTCTGAAAATAACTATGATGTGAAACTAGTAACATAGTTAATATGCTCTCAGGATCATACAACTTTCTCAATTCCAAAGAAGTAATGGCAAATCAATTTAACCATCAGCAAAGTACCATTACCATACCAATATAGAATGCACAGAATTAAGTTTCTACTATTTTTAGACCAAGAATTTAATAGGAAATCAAGAGTTAATAGGAAATAGTTTTAAGTCTATAGTTTGTTTCTAAAAGATTTGAGCTCTAAATCCATTTCCTGGAAGTGCTAAGAAGTATGGTGTAAAGGAAAGAGCCCGTATGTTAAGGTTATGAGGTCTGTTTTATTTTTAATGTGCCACCATCTTACCATGTGATTTTGGACATTACTTCCTAAAATTATTGAGCTCTACTTTTCTTGACTGAAAAATAAGGGAGTTGGATATGGTTATCTCTAAATTCTATTTCAGGGGTCAATGAACCAACTGCCTTAAAAACAACCTAGCAATATCTGGCCAAAATATCTGAGAGAAATATCTGACCAAATTGAATTCCAAAGTAAAATTTTGGACCATTCATGTGCTTAATTGACACCTTTCCTTCAGCTGTCAAGAAAGCATAAGAATATACTTGTTTTTCTTTCCAGAATATAATTGAAATTCTTTTATTTTCTTTACATCATATGCCTATTTATTAAAAAAAAAAGTGTTTAGAAGTGACTGAATTCACTAACCCTGAATGTTCCTGATTACTCTATTTTACTCTTAATTGAATAAATGCCTAAATATTTGCATAACTTCTATTTAACATACACTGATGCATAGCTCAGGGGAATGGAAGCTCTGGTAAGCTGGCTATTTCCTTCCGAGACTGTAATTGCAATTCCAGTTTTTACCACTGTGTGTCAGTACTACTTGCAGCAGCACAGGCACTCCACTAGCTTTATTTCACTTTCTAGTTGCACGTATTTAACTGAGTTAAGACTTTCCAATGAAGACGAAATATTAAGTATTTTTATGTTTGTTTAGGACCGTGGAGACACTACTATTCAAACACCAGTTTATTCCCTTCATCCTAGCTGCTTCTAAGAGTTCTCAGAGAGGTGGTTATACACTGGTGTTTAGCAAAACCGTCACTTTTGCTTGTGTTTGCTAACGAGTTCTAAATCTGCTTCCCAAGCTATTTTGTTTTTCTTTGCAAAAAGCAGGATAAAAAGCTTTTGACTCTGGATTATTCCTGCCTTTTTCATTTTCCTTTGACCAATTCAAATAAAATTTTACATTGCTGGGCATAGTTTTATTTTACCTAGCAGACGGTGATGAACATTTCTAGAGAGAGAAGGCAAATGCATTTCATGTCATTCTCCAGGGGTAATCCAGGTCGTGTGTGGATTACAGGTGGAGAAGGATTGGGAATGCCTGTCGGTGTGGACCCGGAAGTTGTGACGTGTGTGCCAGTTACTTGTCAGCCCTGTTCATTCTTTCTTTTCTTTTTTTTTCTTAGCTTAAAATTTTTTTCAATTCCAGTTTACATTCAATACTTACTCTGATGCATGTCAGCCCTATTCTTGATTTTGTCCGATGCTCACATGCATACATTGCATTTAGGAAAATGAAACAATTACAGTACATTTTGGGACTATGTGGGGGCCTAACCATCTGATTATCTAAGAACCTAAAGGGTCATTTTGCACCTCCAGGCATGATGCTCAAATGGCTCTGAGAAGCTCCTGGGGGCATTTTAGTCTAATCAAAGCAGGTGGTCAATACTCGCACAAAGACCACTGCGCTTCGTGTTTTATGACCCCCTTCTTCCCCTGGATAGCAGGGCTGCACTGAGCAGTTCAGCTCAGCCCACTTTTCAGAAAGAGCCCACACGGTATCATTCTTGTCCACGGAGTATGCCTACGTAACGAGGCGAAGGTAGATGCTCAAAAATAGCTTAGGCACCGCCGGGAACTGTAAAACACAGACGTTCGGGATCGCAGCAACAGCCCCTAAGAGAGAAACGTGAAAAGGAGAGGAATCTGTCTTTACCTCGTTGGGAACACCAGGAGAATGGTCTTGAACATAGTCCAGAGCCTTTTTAGGAGGCTGGGTGTCGGTGCACACCACAGAAGCAGAGTGTAGAGATGGAATGGAGGACAGTCAATGGCAGCAAGGAATGGACATGTGGAAAAGGTGACAACAGTTAGAAATCGAGTGGCGACAGCATCAGGTACACACACAGAGGGACACGCGTGGTGCGCCATGGGGGTGGCCTGGGAGGAGGAGGGCTATGCTTGTCACTGATCTCAAGCACTGGCAGTGTGATTAGTGTATCGATAGACTAGATTTATCAGGTCCAGTTAGCACTCCTAGTCTCGGGGCGCGGAGGAAGGCGAGGGCGATTAAAGAAACATTAAGGGAGCAAGTGGGCACGTGGAGAGCGTGCTGTGAACTTCCAGGGTGGCTGGGAAAGATGCTAGAAAAATGCTGCTGACTTAGGCTCAGGACGGAAATTGGGACAGTCCCCATAAACTGATCAACAATGAGAATATGTGTCACGTGGAGCTAGAGAATTTGTTGTCTCTGAAATAAAATACATTGATGTGACTGCTAGGATGCAAATTAGAAAAAAAAAAAAAGGGAAAAACTATGCCTCCTTATGAGGCAAAGACAGTCTAGGAAAAATTCTTCTGTGTATATTTATTTACAGCCACTTTTGGTCCAGTTCTAACCCAGTCTCCTTTGCAAAGGGGTTGTTACTGCATGCACCCAGGAGGGAAAACAGGACGTAGTACCTGAGCGTATAAATCAGCCTGTGATGTGGCAAGAGAGAGATTGTACTCCCTGGTCTTTAGTAAAATTCCATGTGGCGTAATAAACAGTATTTTCTTTGAGAGTTTAAAATTCAGAAACACCAGGTAAAGCATCAACAACATGGAACTGACACGCCTCACAGGCACTGCTGCTGGTAGGTAGAGTTCCGCAGTAAAACTTGAGTTGATGAAGGAAATTGCTTATTGGAGGCCTGTTGACTCTTTATACCACACAGACCGATTTCCAGAAGGTTCCCTTTGGCAAGGGTTTGGGGAGGTGGCTTCCAGTAGCAAGACTGGAAATCATTCCTTACTTTTCCCTTTCCTCGTGTCCCTGAGAGTAGAGGTGTGTCATAGTGGGGGTGATCTGGCAGGAGGTCACTGTGGAAATTGTCCAGAGGTTTTTGTTGTTGTTTGGTTGGTTGGTTGATGGGACTGGGCTTGACATCTGATTCTGTCACTTATTATCCTGGGCAAATTACGTAGCCCTTCTGTTCTCTGGTTTCTCCTTTTTTGAGGGGCCTTGTGAGGGCTCCCTGGGGAAATGCCTGCAGACCCAGCCTCGCCACATGCTTAGCGATTCTTCAGCAACGAGGGCTATGAGAATAGTACTTATTGTTATTATCAAGCCACCATGCTCTTCTGAGGGAACTAGACCAAAGTGGACTGTAAACAAATACACAGCTTCTGTAGACCTGCCATGGTCTGGCTGTGCTAGGACAAGGCCTTGCAGCAGTTTGAATTTGCTCAGATTATCAAGGGCGCCTTGCGGGTGATTGAGTGGTAGAGAAACACCGCATAGCACTTGTGTCTGAGCATGTTTACCCATGTGGTCCAGAAATGATTGTGGGCTGAGTGTGCATCTAAGTACACACCCAACGTTTGTTCTCTGCATGACGCCAATCGCTCTGACAATATGTTGTGTGAGTCAAGCCACATCCCCCTGGTTGGTGTTCTCACGGGAAGAGTCCAGCCTCACTTACCGGCCGTCCAAACTCCAGCTCTGAAAAGAACTTATACCAGGGCTCATTCTCTAACTCTACGTCATCGGGATGTATGCGGTCAGTCTAGAGCAGACGTGAAGGAAAAGGGAAGGAAAAGGCACACTGAGCGAGGTGAGGAAGGATGCTGTGTGGCATGACCCACGCGCGCATTCACACGCCAACGTGCACCTGCTCTCATCCCACGCGTCTCAGCCACGGAGGACAGGGGGGTGGAGGAAAATGGGTAAATCAGAGATGGAGATGAGCTTCAATGGCATCACGAGGGCCCTGGCAGCCTCCTCTGTCCACCCTTCTGCATCCCTCCTTAGCCTGAGGCACCGCCCATGAGAAACTGCCGGTGACAGCAAGGAGGCGCGTTGGCAGCTCACCAGGGCTTTAGGCCACGCTCAGCTGTCGCTGGGCAGCTCCTGGGGTGGGGTTGGGGGTAGGGGAGGACTTGGGAGAAAGGGAACAGCACATCTGCCCTGGCTGGTCCCAGCATTCAGTCTGCAGTGCAGACAGTCCACTCAGGTGCAGGAGGTGGGAGCCCGAGAAGCCGGAGGGGAGGTGGGGGGAGATCCAGGCGGGGAGGAGTGAGGTGCTGGAGGCGGTTAGGGGTCCATTGGCAGGAAGGCTGGGGTTTGGGTGAGGGGCAGAGGGGCAGCCAGGTGGAGGTGGAGGTGGAGGTGGAGGTGAGCAGCAGCCTCTGACTGTCTCTCAGCCCCTGGACCACACCTACACGTCCTGACAGGCGTTAGGAAAGCGAAGGAAGGAGGGAGCTCACCCAGATGGGAGAGAGAGCCGGGGTGCTCGGGCTTGGTGTGGGGAGCCCGCTCCTGGGCGGAGGGGAGGGGCTACCAGTGACTTCTCCGTGGGGTGACATAGGAATCGGCTTCCGGCCGGGCTCCCGGGGAGCAGGTGGCGGAGTTGTTGGGAGGGGGGGCTGTAAGAGAGGCGAGGAGAAACTGGTTCGTTAGGCAGAGGTGCTCAGGGTGTGGAGGGGATGCTAGGGGCAGCAGCTGCGGCCCTGCCTGAGGCAAGGGAGGGCGGTCCCGGGGGGACAACTTGGGATGTGTGGACCACTGAAAGGATGGTGTGGACCACTGAAAAGATGTGGAGGCAAGGAGCCTCTCAGAGCGTAAAGAATGAGCACATTTTCTTCCTCCCGGTGGCTCAGTGGTTGTGTATCAACTCGTGAACCAGGAGGTCATGATTCGATTCCTGGTCAGGGCACATGACCCGGGTGCAGGCTTGATCCCCAATGGGGGGCATGCAAGAGGCAGCCAATCAATGATTCTCTCTCATCATTGATGTTTCTCTCTCTCCTCCCTTCTCTCTGAAATCAATAAAAGCATTATTTTTTTTTTAAGAAAGAAAGATCACATTTTATGAGCTACCCCAAAGATCAACTTCTTCCTGCAGACCTTGAGCTATGAAAGTGGGTTTGGTTGGGGTTAGTTTTTTTTTTTTAATTAATTTTTCACAGCACCTTGGTGGCTTAGGGCTGGGCAGTAAGCGAGGGAGAAAAGTCTACCCTTGTTTGGTTGACGCTGTAATTTAGAGAAAAAGCCAGTTTATAATCGACTTGCTCCCCTTTCATGGTTATTGTATTAAGAGAGAGAAACGAGGAGTGTTAATATAAACTGTTGGACAAAATACATCAATTACTTGAATAAGAGCCACTCAGCATCAGAGCATTTATGTTACCTGCTGATATCCCAGTGCTCTCAAGTAGCTCTGAACCACACTGTTCTGGGCTCTGGATTTCTATTAAAAATGGGTGCTTACGGTACTGCATATGGGTAAGTCCTTCTCTGGTGATTATTATAATACATGGGACGAATTAAACATTGTGCAATTGGGCAGTAAAATTTTAAGTCAGAAAAAGACCCCTTTGTGTCCCTAAAAGCCATTCCCCCGATCAGGGGAGGGCATATTCTTTGTAACCCTGGATGCTTTGAGATAGTCCGTATTCAAACAAAAGCCATTATTTTGAAATGAGCTTGTCAGAGTGTTTTAATGATCCCCACCCCATAGTTTAAAAATAATATATAGCCTATATTTATTAATATATTATATCCAAAAGATTTTTAGAGAGGTGCTTTCTATTCCAATAGTTTATAATATGAGGTTATCATGATAGCTACAGACAGAAACAGAAAAATTGGGGACATCATGGCAAAATAGCGGCAGGGTCTAAATTAACTGGCTTGTGCAGCAATCATCATGATAAAAGCCATGGAGTAACCGTGGGGAATGTTTGGGTGCGATGCTGAGGGATGAAGCAGAATAGGACTGTATGTTTGTACAATAGTCTCAAAGCCTGTGGCAGGTGGGGCTCTGTAAGAAAACACACACATTTAAATAATAACTGAAGCATAGAACTACTTCATGGAATAGTTCGCTGGAGAGGATTTTTAGGGGAAATGACATCAGAGCGTGGCCCTCTCCGTGCCCGAGATAAAAATTTTGATAATCTAACGAGGCCTGGTCATTCCTCCACAGAAAAATGAATCTTCGGCCTTCTTCAAATCTCATTGTTCCTAATGTTATATCCTTAAAAAACATGGTGAATTCTTGGTTTTATAATCTCGGCTTTCAAGTACAGTCTTTGTTTTTCTAAGGGGAGACAAATTTTTCTTAGAGGAAACAAATAAAACACACACACATATTGAACAGCAGAGGGCAGCGCATTCACTAAACAAACATGTATTTACAAGTGGTTACAACTTCACTTAGACTTCCACCGTAAGAAACTCTAGAAAGACAGATATACAAAATCCTGACTCACAGAAACATATTTCTCTTCTCCAATACTGAAAGGGGAACAGAATGTCTGTTGTCCCGTTACCCTACCTTAGAATGGCAATTGTCTCTGAATTATGATTTTGTAGATTAAAAATCCAGTGTCTAGTCACGGTGGGCAGCTATCTGGAATCCATGCCAATAGAAAATAGAGGAAACACCCTACACAGCGATAACTAGTCATTATCTCTCACATTGGGATGTGGTGAGAGGCACGTGCTAGAGCAGAGTCTTTAGGGTAAAGAAGCTGTAAGTGGCAGAACTGGAATGCTCTCTCTGCTGTGGCTGATCTATTGAATTCTGTTAATCATGTGACAGTTAACAGTGTTAGGTGGCAGCCTAGACCCACTGCTAAGGTACACAGAGGCCTGAAGACAGTAGTGATGGACACACGGACAGTCAGCCAACAGACATACACACTCCTAATCTCACTAAATCAACACTTTCCACTTGTAACTTGAAGGTTCCTCTGAGTGGTTGGACGTGAATATTAACACTCAGATACTCATAGAGGAAGCTCTCCTTGCTCATAAAAGACAAGAGCTTGCTGCATATCTTTCTAAACATATTTCTGGCTTTTCCAGAATATCTAGCAAACTGGTGCTTAAAACAAAAGTCAATAAAGGCAGAAGGAAGTGCTTATGAAAATCTAAACCTGCCTGTCACACATGATTCTTATTGCAAAGCCACCAAGGGTGAGAAATCTGTAAAATGGGTATGTTTTCTACAGTTTAAAAGCATTTAGTTGCTTTTCAGGTTATTGAAATTCTACTATTCTCAGTATTCTCATGACAGACATATAACTTTTATATATTGCTCAAACGAGAAGAAGAGTCAGCATAGAGATTTGGTTCTTTAAATTTTGTGCTCATTAGATTTTTAAGCTTTAATGGAATTGATGACTATATTCTGTATTTGTAGTGGTTCCATGTTATACATGTTGTGACTTTATGCTTTAAACCATCAGATGAAACCTCCAAAATTTTTAGAGTTTAAGTTTTTAATGAAAATCTTCATTGAAAAAGAAGCTTAAGTTCGCTGAGATTTAATTGCATTTCAACTCTACACAGTGTTTTTAGCGATTATTCCTTCTGCTTTTATCATTATAGCTATTGCATAGAAAGGTAACATTTTCCTATTATTTCCATTTTTATCAAGAATAGAGAGGTCCTAAATAAGTGTTGTATTTAAATTTATTTTACTTTCCTATGGCTTGCCTATAAACAATCGAGTCCAGATGGGATGCAAAGTTCCTATGGATAGGATCCCAGTAGAGAAGCTGTATGATTCTCTTATGGAGTAAATTGTGGTTCAAGTCGGTTAAAATAGATTCCTGGTGATTGCAAAGTACTTTTTGAGATCAAACATTGGGCCATTAAATCAACATTTCTAAATGTATAGTCAAATGAACATCTATGCACTTTAAAAAAACTGCATTCACTTAAACTTTCATGTTAAGGAACATCAATGCATATTCTATGTATTCCTAAGTAAGAAGGGGTTCCCTTAGGCCAGAGCCTGGGGAAGGACTTGTGTTTACACAGTCCCGCCCTGCTATGCCCTGCACCAGGATCCATGGCATTAGTGGACCACAATTACTAATAGCCGGGCATCCAATCTCTCATGTGACTTTTGATGGGAACACATTGTGCCTTTTTGTCACCAGCTCTGCAGATAAGCAACAGAACAAGGATTCGGTCTCACCAACTTACCCACTCACATCGAGGGTAAAACCTATATCCATTCATTTACGTTTTAATTCAACCAGTATTCACTTGACACCTATCCTGTGCCAGGTACTGTGCTAGGTGCTGAGGATACAGCTGGTGCACCAAACCTGGTCCCTGCCTTCAAGGAGCTTCAAGTCTAGTGAGGGACACAGACCAGAGACCATTACAATTCAGTGTGGTGAGTGAGGGGAAATGCCCCAGGCTCACAGCAGGGGGCGCTCCGCACCTACAGTTGAGGAGTCAAGGCTGGTGCCTTGGGAAAGGGAGATGAGGCTTTTCCATGTGAAGAGCAGGTGGGAGAGCCCACCAATGAGCTGCTAAGGGGCAGAGGGAGGGTTCCTTAGGTGTGCCTGTTTTCACCGTCTCGTGGTCTGTTTCACACAAAGGCAGGCCTGCCCTGCACCTCCATTAAATGACAGCCCCGAGTTCCTTGCGGTAGAGGCTGTATTGTTCACTGTTGTGTTGTTCCCCAGCACCTAGTACAATGTCTGGCACGTCGTCAGTGCTCAGTAATTTTGTTCAGTGAGTCGATAATAGAAATATCCTTTTCCCTGGCGCCACAGCCATCAAAGCATTTCAGTACGGTTACAACATGCATCATCCGAAGAGTATCATAAACGGTTAGAATGATTATTAACGTTTTGGTATTGACACTTAAATCTGAGACATTATTTTGCTATTTTCAACTTTATGCAATGGTGACCTCATGATTCACTCAATTCTCATCCTAGAAATGACAAAATTCAATCACATAACCTAGTAAATGGGGTATACATTTGCAATGGAGCTTGCAACTCAGGCATGTACCGTTTTTTTTTTTCTTTCAGTTTTTCTGCTAAAATTCCGTTACTCTGAAAGAGATGAGTTATTTGTAGAATGGCAAAAAAAAAAAAAAGAGGCTTAGATAAACATCACTATGAATTATGTGATTATGAGGTTCTTGAACCTGTTTCTCAAGAACATAACCATAAATACAGGGTTTCAAAAACTAAATCAAGGACATGCAACTTGGGTGTGGTGAAGCCAGGGTTTCCAACCAAATTTCAGGGCTGGCCTTGCATTCAACATGATCATATGGTTTCTTGGATACTCTTAAAGGAGCTACCGAAGAAAACTCTCTCCTGCTCACTGACACCTAAATTCTTTTAAGACAAGACAAGGCAGTCCTAACCAGTTTGGCTCAGTGGATAGAGCGTCGGCCTGTGGACTGAAGGGTTCCAAGTTTGATTCCAGTCAAGGGCATGTACCTTGGTTGTGGGCACATCCCCAGTAGGGGGTGTGCAGGAGGCAGCTGATCAATGTTTCTCTCTCATTGATGTTTCTAACTCTCTATCCCTCTCCCTTCCTCTCAGTAAAAAAATCAATGATATATATATATATATATATATATATATATATATATATATATATATATATATTTTAAAGACAAGACAAGGCAGAGAGTAAGTTGCAAATGACATCAACTATTTCCCTTGAGGCAGACTGGGACAGAGGTGCAGAGGAATGACAGGTCCAGAGATCCCTGGGCACCGATCAGGGAGGGAAAACAGGTCCAGAAAGAAAGACGGACCTGAAACCAGGAGGGCCAAGCAAGAGCCGGCCTGTTAACCGCACTTTGGGGAAGCAAATGGGTACTCCCCACCTCCTTTTTCTTTGCAGAGGATTTAAAGAAATAATCATAAAATACTGCAAAGTTTACTCTTGATCCATTAGATGGGCAAACAGAAAGCTGGAGTCTCAGTAACCTGAGAGAGATTTAATAAGAATCAATTAAGACCAACTTGTTCTAAAGAGACATTTGGAAAATTTCCCCTTAAGTCCTAGAAATGGTAACAAACCTGTGTAGAAATGAAGGGACTGCCTGGGTGCATTTGTATCCAAGAGATTAATGAATGATTTTTCTCATTGGCTATGTAGACTAGCGATTAAGTCTTACATTAATGAGTGTTCTCCCTCCCCCCCCCCCCCCCAGTTAAACTCATAGCTATGGCTATAGTGACATGCAAATATAGTTTCATCCTATATTTGATTGGTAGGAACGATACGTATTAGAAGCTGCATCTTCAATTCCGAGACAAGAGGCACAAAACATGACACAAAACAAACGTGATTTCTAAGCAATGCTGAGGAAAGCCCTTGGCCACCAACATTGCTAAACAACATGAAATCCGGGTTTCCATGGGAACCCACGGAGCCCGGAGGGCCGGCATCGTGTTTGGGGACAAGTGCTTACTGGCCGCTCATGCTGCAGGATCGATGACTTGCCCGGTTCGTATTCAAAAATGCTCCTGGGCTCCGAACGGAACTTCCTCGTGTCCACCTTCCTGTCCGGAGGGTCCCAGTCATGCCTGGAAAGAACCGACAAGTTACATGTGGACGTAATTCTCTGGGCTACAAGCAGTCAAATCTCTCCACTGGCTGCTTTCAAGGTGAATTTTTGTATAGTTTTTTTTTTTTTTTTAAACAAAGTCTCATAGGATCAAAAGCTAATCTGTCCCAAATACCACCTTTATGTGTTGTTTTACATAAATGATTTAGAGGAAGTCACTTCTTTTATTTTATATTATGTTTTCCTCTGTTTGTTTGTTTTCTTTCTTTCATACATTGATGTCATCCTCCAGCTGCTCAAACCCTCACACAGAGGCTCAGGGGCCATGCAGCCAGGGCGCTGCAGCTAAACCCTTAGGTCACGTGCAAGGGCAGTGTGGGCATCTGTGTTTGGAATAAGCGGTGCTTCCGCTCCATCACGGGGTGTGAGTTTTCACCGCTCTGACCTGCCATCCTTGACTCACAGTGACAGGAGTCATGCACACGCCATGTTGGATCTTGTTCAAGTGGCATCATGGTTTGTGAGAAGCACCAAGGGACCTATTGGGTTGCCCTCCATGGGAGCGAGCTGTGGGGGTGGGTGGTCCGCTTTTGTGTTAACCTTGAAAAACCGGGGCCAGACATCCACCCCATCTCCTGGGAGACCCGGGAACCAGCTCTGTCCTGATCCAATATTCTTTGGGGGTGGCCACAGCACTTCAAAAACAAAGTGTGTTAGGTGGCTGGTGCCACAGAAGGCTTCCTTCCAGAGGAAGGGGACTTGCCTGGCTTTAGATGGGGCCATGCTGAGTCCTGGGAGGGATGGCATGCTGACCCCGTGGCATGCTGGGAATAGAAATGCCTTTAGGGACAGGAGAATTAGGGCCAAGCGCTGGCATTCTGGTAAATTGAGGAATAATATGCAGCAGCTTTTGAAATGTTCAAGAGATTTGCATATTTCTTAACGAGAGATTTGTTTTTACTAAACACATAGAACAAATAATACATTGAATTCTGAGTTAATTTTGGTTCTGTTTTATGGCAGAGATACCATCTATGTCTAGACAGTTATTTATCAAATTTAAGACCATTCTAAATCGCCATTCTAAACATAAAACCCATCATGAGAAGACTGGTACAATGAGAATCTTCTCACACATGAAGTGTGTCCATTTTCGTGGTATCTTATACCCTATACAACCATCAGTTACTCTAAATGATACCAGGCGGTGTTGAATATAATAGTTTTGACATTGGTATGGTAGGTGAGTGCTTCATAATTGGTATTAATACTGAATAATTATTATATCCTTCTTTATTGCCGGTATAACACGAGCCATGATTTCAGTCACAGGTGAGTTTGAACTCTGCTGTATGAGCTGAGCAAGTTGTTCCAGTTTTCTAAATCTCAGTGTCTTTCTCTCTAAAATGGGTTTAAAATAAACCTTACCTCACTGGGTTCTCAGAATTAAATGATATAATAGAGGAAAAGTACTTCGCCCAGTGCTTGGCTCATAGCATACTCTCAATAAAGATCACCTATAATTGGATTATTAGTCATAATCTTAATTCTTACATGATGCCATATAAGTTTGTTTATAAATTTTTATTTTTGTGAGTCTAGTTTCTATAAAAACATATCTGTGGGGAAAATGAAAATTAGTATCATCTTGAAAAACTGGTGGAAATGAGTCACAGGTAGACACTTATTAACTAATGACTTATTTATGATTCATGAATAATTTTCCTGCTTTCAAAGACATATTTTTGCGTATCAGAGGGGAATTTTAAATAATTAATAGACCTAACATTTCAAATCTGAGGAAACTGAAAAGGAACTGCGTAGTCTGGGGTGCTAGGCCAAAAAGACTACGTCAATGATTTCTTCTTATTTGTCTTCTATGCATTTAAAAAAAATTTAAAAAGTAGATCTTGTGCCCATGTTATGCCAGGTCTAACTTAGGTCACTATAATATTATGAACCAAACTTGCAAAGGTGTCTACTATAATCTCAGTAGAAGGGGGAGGGGGTCAATGAGGTACATGTACAGCAGGTCCTCGGGTTACGTCAGAGATCCGTTCCTACGGCGACGTAATGTGATTTTTGCCGTAAGTTGGAACCCACCTACATAAGCACCTACATCACTCACATGGTGAACACACACAGCAGTAATGAAGTCAAACAGTCAAAAAATTTTAAAAGAAAGATAGCAATTCCTGGCCTTTACTTGTGCTAAATAAATAATAAAACACATAAAGCACATATGTACATATGTCGAAGTGATGGAACTTAAAAAAAAATTATAAATAAATGGGAGATGGTGATGTAACCATGACACCACGCATGTCGAGTCCAACGTAACCCGAGGACTGCCTGCATTGGCTGAAGATTACACATATACTACCTCCACCAGTTCTTCTACTGACTGCCCCGAGGCCTTATTTCTATACGAGGCTAAATAAACGCGGGCCACCTTGGGGGGCAATGCCTTACTTCTCTGTGGAAGTCCGATCTCTAGGTCGAAGCGGTGGGACCGGAGGAGGAACTTGTGGGGGAGGGGCCGGGGGAGCTGCATCCTTAAAAGTGTCCGTGCCATTGTCCGAGTGGCTTTTGGAGAGGGGTCGGTAGGTCTGGGTCTTCGCAGCAGGATGGGACTGAGTGCTGTAGGGTGAGTTGTACAGGCCTGTGGCGAGAACACAGCAGAACAAAACAAACAGGGGCCAATGCCATTTAAAAAGTGCATTAAATTCTTCATGCCCCATAAAATAGCCAGTGATTTTGCTCACATTATCATCAATAGGCATCTCCATACTGCATGCATAGGGCAGGGTGATCATTAGCAATTAATGGACTAATCTTTATGAAGAGATTAATTTGTTATTGCTGCATTCTGTACACAAGCATTGGCGATAGTAGATCTTTGTCAATCATTTTAGAGTCAGTAATCATTCAGACTAGGATGAGGCATAACTTACAGGTACTCAGCAAACTTTCTCCTGGAGGACATAAACTAACGACATAGTTAAGATTTCAGAGGAAGATTAAAAAATGCTTCACAGAACTGTTTCCAAATATCTTCTATTACTTGAAAGGCTCTGGTTCATATATGATAATTGACATGTTAATTGTAATGAAACACAACACAGAAAGATATTATGTATGTGCCGTGCAAGGCTTAAGGAAACAGAAGCCCTCAGTAAGCCTGCAGCGCATCTGGGAAATGAGACCCAGAGAGAACTCAGATGGAAAATAATTGGCAACGTGGTAAAGGCCAAATGCGGAAAACATACATTAGTAATGAAGGGATTTTAGAAGATGGTGGATTGGTCTAAGATATCATGGAACCAAAAGCACCAGAATGGACCCCGAAGGACTGGTTTGGGGGTTAGGCAAAGATGGTAGCAGAGATGAATCACATAGAAACGAAAAAGAGGCAGAAAGAGCAAGACCCACGTCAGCGGGTGAAGGGTGAGTCGAAGGGAAAAGACTAGTTGCAGTTGCTCTGTCTACTGATTAAACAGTAAAACTCTCTCCAAAGGCTCCGCAAGGTTATATGGAACTATTGTTTGATCGACTAATTATTAATGGATGCAAAACATTCTGAATTTCCTGCAACCTCAGTCTTTTGAGCTAAGTCTGTTTGCACTTTTCTTCTCGAAAGTTCCATGCAAATTGCCACGACAAGTACAAAGACATGATGTCCGCACGTTGTTTTTGGCCTCAATTCTGTCTGGGTTCAGCTTCAGAGCTTGCTAAAAACAGGACAACAGGCCCCCAATGGAGTTGCTTATGCAAAGATTCCACGTCACAAACTGGACTCAATTTAATTCCGGGGTAGGCCTCTCTCAGAAACGGAGCCTTAAACCAGCCGGAGACACCTGGCCACCTGGTCAGCACCAGTTAGGCCATCGGCCTGATGGACCCAGCCCTCCTCTAAGGGAAGGTGACCTCAATTGACCATCCACTTTCTCGCCTGCCCCACCTTCCTTGTCCTGCTCCCTTCTGCCTGTGAAGTCTCTCATGTTGTGCAGCTCTTCGGAGCTACTCTGTGTGCTAGATGGGACGCTGCCTGACTCATGAATCATTGACCAAAGCCAATAAGATCTTCAAAATGCACTCGGTTGAAATTTTGATTTTTTAACAAGCTAAGCATGGGAGGTGAGTTCCTGTGGTGAGGAGAAAACATTGAGGCAACATCTAGTGGACCCCTGGGAAATGTGGAATATTGGGGGCAGAAAACCAAGGGCTTGTCACCTCTATGCGTGTTCTGTTCGCTCGTTTGTTTTCTTGTTTTGTTACTTCTCCATTCGTCTTTGGAGACTAGTAGCAAAATCCCCAAGAGTTCAAGGGCCTGTGCACTGGCTGTTAGGTGTCCAGGAGAGGGGAACCTTTGCAGCTCTGAGCCAGGCCTGCAGGGCACCCCTTGTGGGGCTACTATGCGTAAGGGGAGGGCAGATCCACCTGCTGAGCCTGCTATAAAGAAAGAACAGACCCCGGGCAGCGGTCTGGAGCCCAAGGCTGAGCAGGGACAGGAGGGCCTGTGTGGGATTCCCTGACAAAAGTCATGTCAGGAAACAGTTTCTAGGGGTTCCCTCACGTGAGCCTGCAACCACTTCACAAGATGCCACCACACCCAAGCGCAAGCAGAAAAGCCCGGGATGGAAGTTGCTCATTATGGACCTGGGCAACTCTGAGTCAGAAGAGTGGCCGGTAAAGTGGGATTTTTAAACAAGCCTTCCATGAATGGGTGCATTTTGGAGCGAAGGCCTGGGCAAGGTCACAGAACACTGTGCCGGACTTGTTTGCCGTGAAGTGTATCTGAGAGATCTTACGCAATGGCGCTCCCTCTCTGCTCTGATAAAAGGGGATCTTTATCTCATTTTGTGCCCGTTACAGTGTGTTCTTTCAGGCCGGCCTTCACAGCGGAGTTACACATTCCTGAAGCTGAGCATCAGCTAACACGGGGAATGAAGGCTCTACAACAGGGTTAGTTCTCCTTTCCACGAGAAGAGATCGATCCTTTTGTTAGGCATGCTGTGAGAAAAAAAGGGGGTGAGAGCAGCCTCCTCATTGTGTAGACGGAAAACATGCGCCCGCAGCGGTAAAACGTGAGGCTAAAGTTCTTTCAAGCGTGGCAAGCACTGAGAAATCTTCATTGCAAGCCGGGAAAGCCGTCCTACCTGCGTTGTATGTATAAGGAGTATTGTACATGTCTGTGTCATCATCTAGAAAATGAAACATACACGATGGTAATGCAGATTGTGTCCCCATACCACAGCTAGACAGCAGAATTTCACAGAAACAGCAGACATTTGTTAGAAACCGGTGTACTTTGCCTAGCTCAAAATACTATAATTTTTCCCCCCTCCAAATGCTGTTTTTGAAACAGCCTGTAACCCATTTGCTCTTTGGGTGTCCAAGGTCAGTACCTTTGCCTCATTTCCCAGCCTTCTCTTCTGGGGCCTGACTTTTCTTCAGAAAGTGCTTTAAATATCTCTGTCAACTCAGCGAGACCTCCCTATGCTCAGTCTCTGGATAGGGAGCAGCCACGTGGACAGAGGACTAATGAGTCTGTCTAAGTGGACAACAGGCCACACTGGTTCAGACAAAGAAGGACGAAGGGAAGAGACCAGAGCAGCTGGCGCCTTGTCAAGGTCACCACCTAAGAGGCTTGTTGGCAGGTGAGGGGTGAGGCAGGACACAGGGTCTGGGGTTTGAAGGGGTGATAGAAGGAGGCATAGTCACAAGAACCAATGGAGGCCAGGAAGCTTGTTAAAGTCTTGACGTTTGTGGTGAACCAACTGTGTAAACGGGGAAGACACATACACAGCCTTCAGCCCACAAGGACCCGATGGGGACATGGAGCAACGTGCGTACCCGGCTTGTGCACCATGTGGATCTGCTTGAACATCGTCTTGTACCAGTCCTTCGGTCTGTCAACTGTCTAAAAAGAGAAGGTCCAACAGTTACAAAACTGCTTCCAGATCTTTTTTTATGTTCTCTGGTTTATAAAAATCTATCTCATAATGACAAAAGCAGTCATTTACCCAATTATGCGTGCAGTGTGTGAATACATTACCTCTTGTGTGAGTTTAGGCTGAATTGGAGCATTATACGTGCCATGGTTTTTTTATTTATTTTATTTATTTATTTTATTTTTTTATCCAGCACTCCACAGTTAATGTTTGCACAAACATCTACATTAATTAGACTGGACATCTTTCCGGACGACCTTCTGACGACCTTCCAGACAAAGCCAGGGCTGCCAGGGAAGCCCGGGTCTTGGGTGCCAGAGGAAAGCCAGTGCTGGCAGCGGCGGGGGGAGGGGGAAGGAAGGCCTATTTTTGCATGATTTTTGTGCATCGGGCCTCTTGTATTTATATAAAAGTCACTGAATAAGAGGTATAGGGTTATCACAGTGTCCTTCACTCCTTTTGGAGATAATTATCATTATTCTTAAAAACCTTTTTAGTGAGTGTTCTGTTTAAGACATTGTTTTTATGAGAAAAAAAAGGGCGGGAAAACAGCCACCTCATTGTATAGACCAAAAACATGTGCCCACAGCGATAAAAAATGAGGCTAAATATTCCTTAACAAAGGAATATTTTTTACTCCAATTGCATTCTGGTCAACTTAGGTTCAGAGAAAGAAAAACTGAATATTTTCTACTCGAAGTTACTAAAGTACCAAGTGTAGGGACACAATCCAGAGTCTAAGAGCAATTCTAAAAATGGAGATGTTGTTTCAAAAATGTTTTTAACCTGATAATAAAACATTTATAACATTTACTTTGCTAAATGGTAAATTCCTTGAGCATAGAAGTGCCCTCATCTGCAACCCGGGCTTTTGTTGTGATAGAAGTGAGAAGATAATTAATGTCAGATCAACCTAGATGCATATCTCAGGTCCTGTAATTGCTGTTTCCTACCAATATGAATTTGGATAAGTTAGGTAACCTTTGAGAGCCTCATTTTCTCCTTTTGAAAATGAAATAATTATTTCCACATCATAGGATTGTTATGGAAATTGAATGAGATGATGTACACAGAAAGGTCTAGAACAATGCCTACAATATAAGAAATGCTCAATAAAACACCATAGGGAACACCAAATATTTATAGAATAAAATAATGAATGAATCCAGATTATTACATGGAACATGATCATATTGTGTACTTCTGAAAGTAGGCAGACACCTTTATAATCCTAATTAAAGATTTTTCTTGGCAAGATCTTTATCTCAACTTTTTCCAGAGCTACTTGGGCAAGAGGCTCAACCATTGTGTGTATAGTGACTAAATATATCAGACTTTCCGAGACAATTCCCTTGATATCAAATATTCCGTTAGGACTGCCACAAAAAATATTCTTATACTGGTTTGACTCAGCTTTGGTTTCAATTTGATAGCCTCATTTTTCTCTCAGAATGCGGTCACTACATTTTTTTCATCTGGACATTGAGTTTTGTACTGTATCCAATTTTATTTTGGTGTCTAGGAATATATGAGTCTGTAATTACCACAAGTATAGATGAACTTTAAGGGTTCCTTGACTTTGTGGCAAATCACCTCTTTATTCATTCTACGCTCTCTTCAGGATGGAAAAATTGAGGGGATTGTTGATGGACTTTATGTTCAAATGGTGGTATATGGTGGGATGAGGTGCAGTAATGAAATCCAGCTATTATTTGTTGGTTTAAATGAAGTAACTGATCAATATATATGTTTTATTGATTTTCCACAGAGAGGAAGAGAGAGAGACAGAGAGTTAGAAACATCGATGAGAAAGAATCATCAATCAGCTGTTTCTTACACACCTCCTACTAGGGGTGTGCCCACAACCAAGGCACACGCCCTCGACCGGAATCAAACCCGGGACCCTTCAGTCCGCAGGCCAATGCCCCATCCACTGAGCCAAACTGGTTTTGGCTAATCACGTGTCTTTAAGGGACATAAAAGATCAATTTCTCTTATTAAGTTTTATTTCCTTTACAGTATTCAGCAACAGAAAAGAAGACAAAAGCTTGTGCAGAAATGTTTTCCAGCCCTACCTGGACATGGCCGATGGCAACAAGGACGCCTCATAAGTAAGTCATAGCCCTGGATATGGCAACGCTCCTGACTGACAGGCCTTTTCCTGCCTGGCTGGAGGGCACGTAACGGGCAGGAGCTCGGTCCTGCCATCTGCGAGCTTTATATGGTGAGCGCGGAGATGCCAGGCATGCCCAGGGGAATGTGAAACTGGTCACACAAAAACTCTGTGTCTCTTTCTAAAAGGAGTCCTCTAAGCAGTTCAACTTGGTCTCATAAATGCCATGGTGGAGGTTGTTATGGCTAATCCTGAGGCTGAGTAAACAGCGGTCTCCTCAGCGGTGAGGATGTTTACTTTTGTGGGGGTCCTTCACAATTACTTTGCATGGACACTAACCACTAGACACCCACTACTCAGTGTTTTCTGTAACCTCGACTGAGCACACCTGGATGTGTGCATTCCTACAGTTTACACATGATCAGAACTCTACCCTGATTAACACGCAGGGATTTCCAACAAGGGGAAATTCTCTACACACCAGTATGCCGTTATTCTAGATATGTGGTCGGCAAACTGCGGCTCTTGAGCCACATGAGCTCTTTGGCCCCTTGAGTGTGGCTCTTCCACAAAATATGATGGCCTGGGTGAGTCTATTTTAAAGAAGTAGCATTCGAAGAAGTTTAAGTTTAAAAAATTTGGCTCTCAAAAGAAATTTCAATCATTGTACTGCTATTTGGCTCTATTGACTAATGAGTTTGCTGACCATTGCTCTAGTCGGTGTTTGCGCCTTTCCACTTTGAAAATGCTCCAATGGCCCTAGCCGGTTTGGTTCAATGGCTAGAGTGTCGGTTTGCTTACCGAAGGGTCCCAGGTTTGATTTTGGCCAAGGGCATGTACCTCCGTTGCAGGCTCCTCCCTAGTCTGGGCCCTGGCTGGGGCTCGTGCAGAAGGCCAACCAACTGATGTGCTTCTCTCATATCAACATTTCTCTCTATCCATCTTTCCCTCTCTCTTCCACTCTCTCTAAAAATCAGTGGAAAAATATCCTCCGGTGAGAGTTAAAAAAAAAAAAAAGATGAAAAAAAATAATAAAGAAAATGCTCAGAACGGTGCTGTATTTTAAGGGGAAGAAAGGAGGCTTGTGTTTCACTTAACTAGCTGGCCACAATTAGACAGTCCCGCGGGCCCTGAACCCTGGTGGGTTCTGTTGTTGTTGCTAAGAATGGCGGTAAAAGGCTAAGACAGAGGGCCCGGATCACATGAGAGAGGGCAGCCGGGGGAGCCACTTCCCTTCGTTCAAGTAACTCAAAGGTCTGTTTGTTGACACTTGGCTTTCTAGAGTTTCTGGGTTACTTTGCACAATTCTGGTTCCTGGGCCCATGCCGGTTTCTAGGATGAGACTACCACACGATACAGGGGGCGGCACTGCCTCTGGTGTATACATTCGCTCAGCAGCAGGTCCATGCGGAGCAACCCGGTCTGCTAACTATTACTGTCTGCGTGGAGGAGAAGGAAAAACAGCCCTGGATTCTTGGCCTGCGGAGCTCAGTGAGGACCTGACTCGGCATTTATAAACACGGCTATACTTGGGGATGTGCCGGGCCAGGCTGGGAAATAGGAAGTAGACCTACACCTTCTTTGTAAAGTTCTAACTGGCCAAATAAGAGCACAGCTGTACCCAGAAACTGTATTTTAATCTTCGGCTTTATGGATTGAAAGCTAACATTGAGCATGGTATATGTGTTAACGGATGCATGTCTAGATGTGCTCATGAGTCAGCAGTATATAAATAATATTAAATTTTAATATTACTCCATTTTCACCATTCACCACTTCTCAGTTTTTTTCCTTTTAGAAACCAACAAGCAAGACCTTGCTATTTAAGAAAATTACATCTTATGGGTTAAAAACAAAAGGTCAGGCTTTGTGTGTTCATTTCTGTATATCATTTGTTGACTTAAAAACACACCCAGAGATAAAATTTTTCTGAGAGAATCTATAACTATCTAGGACCAGGGATCTCTGAATCAGTGTATATATTGTGCCTCGTGGATCAATTAAACAGAACCAATGACAGCATACCTGTCTGACACGATATCCCCACATTATTAGGAAAAAATTTTTAAGCGTAACCATTCTGAGTCAGAAATCTTGAAAGGGAAACCATCAACAAAACACTGTCACCAGAAACATGTAGTCATCCTAAGATTAAGAAGGTTAGTCGTGATCCCTGAACCATTCCTGTCCCTTAAACATGACAATCACCAGTCCCGACATAGATTTTTAGGACTTTAAAATTAGTCACATCCAGTGTTCTCAGAATCTCACGAGTATAAAACCTATGGCCCCTGCTATCCAGATTTACTTATTTGGCTTCCAATTCTAGTACTGATACTTGGAATAGTTAATTTTCAACTCTCCTCTCTGTACACAGAACTCACAATCCCCACATAATAAATACAGATTCAAGGAGAGAAGAAAACCCCCATGTGAGGTCTCTCGCCCAGCCAGAGAATTTCCAATCGGACCACTGCTTTTTTCTGATCCCTCTCCTCTTCTTCTCCTCTCCCCTCTATTGTTTTCGCATCCTCTCGCCCCCAGGGCTGTATTCCGGGGAAACCAGTTCCTGGCCACATCCCGGCCAGGTATTTGGGTGCTGCAGACACATGTAGGCAGCCTGAGCTCCCCTCTCTCGAACCGCCCCCCAACATCACCTGCAAACGCGCTGCCGTTCTCATCCTGGCGGCTCCCGAGTCCTCCGGGCCAGCTGGTAGCACAGACCTGGTCTTCAGGGGACTGGCTCAGCCAGCGGCTGCCTGCCGGCTCTCGGAGCCGCTGCTACTGCTGAGCTTTGCCAGAAGGGGCTGCCCCACGCACTGAGCAATGCCCTGGCAGCGTTTAGAGACTAAAAAAAAACCCAGACACTCTCACTCAGCATCCCCGAGAGCTCCTGGCAGGCCAGTGGAAGAGGGAGCGCTCTCCAATGTGTATTCTCCTGCTTGTTCCTCTCTGTGACATTCACTCCCTTCACTCCAATCACCTCGCCTCCCAGCCCCCAGCTCCCAGCTCCCGGGTTTGCTCACACACATCCCTTTCAAGGGACGAACCACTGGGTTGTCTGCAAGGCACGTGGGAATTCAACGCAGCCAAGAAGTCAGGTTTCCTTTCCCTTTCCTCCCCATTGTCCTAACACTCCTCGGTAGGAGGTAAAACAGGCTTTTGTCTTTTGACAAAATCGCAAGTTTCATGATTTTTCACTCAAACAGAGACACAGATTGTGTGATTAGCTCCCGTGGACAGTCCTCTTTCTGCCACACACAGGGTAACATGCATGAGAACGGCAGTGCCGATGAGCTCAGACAAGGGGTGCCCAGAGCCGCCGGCCCGGCCTACCGTTCTGATGGCCGTGGGGATGCCAGACTCGTCCACCGGCCCAATCCCCGGGTAGTGTGGGGCTTTGATGACCGTCACCCTCTTCTCCTCCTCCGAGGACCTGTACAGCGGGATGGAGCTGCCCACCGTGCCGTCCAGAGACTGCGCATGCTGGGCATACGCCTCTGTGGAATCTGGGGAGAAAAGGTGGCGACATATAATGCATCATAAACTGATGGTGCCGTTAGCACAATCATGCCAAATGTGGCACAGTCTATATTCCCATCACTACCTCTCTGAACCCAGTTACCTTACATTTGAGCCTCTGGTTGTTAACAGGGAGGTGCATATGGGACACACCTATAACAAGATCCTCCCGTTTTATGGAGCAGGTGAGGGGAACAACAGCCTTGGTGAGGGACCCTGTGATCTGTGCAGCCACTGTACTAAAGCAGTGTGCACGCACTGCCTCTTCTCATTTTCCCAGGAATCCGGGGGTGGGGAGTGGGAGGGTAGGAGTTGGGACAAGTCGAGTTTCAACTCATAGTTAACATTACTGTTCCTTTTGTGAAACTGCTCGCTATTTAAAAGCACTAAGATGTGCTCTTGGGACAAAAGATATGACTGTGGAGTCTTCAACAGTGGTTTCATAAAAATAAAGTGAAGACGAAAATCACATGGAAACAACTTCATATCCAAATATATACTTGGCGTATAGGTAAATACTAAATGACTTTGAATTATTAGTTAGTATTCATTTTTATTAAGTAGCCAAGATGGCCATAATGTCTTTGCTTTTAGTTTAAAGGAACAAAAACCATGACTTCTGGCCTCTGGAGGATACAAATTGCCCTAAGCATATACATCAGATGGGACTTATCCTGTCCCTATCCGCAAGCCATGGTTATTAACTTTTGCTATACTTTCACAAGAAAGGAGGGGACTTAATGTACTATATGTTCCACTTACTCTTAGTTCAGAGATATTTGTGAAAATCAACATTATTACCATTCATCTGGTGTAACTGATAATACAATTTCCTCTCTTTCTTTTTTTTATTGCACCCCCCCTTTTAATAATAAATTTCAAAATTTTGGAGACCAAGAATGATTCTTTGTCACAGTTGGTCAGATCTGTCACTCAGAAAGGTCTCTTTTATATGGATAACCTAATGTTTTAGGTTAGCAATGATATACTTACTGTGCGTTGGTAGAAAACTTATATAAATCTTCATAAATAAGACTTAAAAATTTAACTCGTCATTATAAGGATAAGAAGATATCAACTAAAATCCATTGTAATATTTATAACTGCTATTCCTATTAGGACTATTTTTTATTTAATTTGCAACAAAAAGCATTTTCAATCTATAAAAGTCATATTTTCCAGCCATCTCCAAAGTAAGACACAATGTGATATTTGACTCAGATTTCCCATTTAATTTTAAAAAGGACTTGACTGGGCAGCCATGACCTAGTATTTCTGTAAAACAAACAAACTTTTGAGCACCTAATATATGCAAAATTCCAGCCTAGGCAAACAGTAATAACTCTGTCTTCATTTATGGTTCATGATATTCTATGGACTTATATAATACAAGTTGACCTTTTATTTTATTATGCTCTTATATGCTCCACTAACTCTCATTTTTGCAGTTTTTGTCCTAAACTAAATATCAAATTTCTCTAGGGCAGGATGGGTTTGTACATTCTCCTCAGACCCTGTCTCAGCGTTGGCCAACTGGAATTAGTTCAATGTTTATATAGAGAATTTCTTTCCATGTTTATAGTTTATATGTAAAGTCTACCCAATGGTACGCTCTGATATAAAACCTTGTCTACATTTCAAGTATTTGTATGTGTTGTTTGTTGAGGTGAAGGGAGAAAAATCGTATTCATTAAGGCAAGCAGTGGGGGTGAAAGCGTCAGACTTTGACAATAATTATTTGGAAAAATATTACGGCTAGAATCATTTGCAGAGTTTTACTGCAGACGTGTCATAATGCATTGCTCTGTAAAAAAAAAAATCTAGATATAATGGGCTCCTACTGTAATACTAGACCAGTGACTAATTAAGGGCAACATCCTGGCACAAGGGCGTTCTGCTTTCTTATACTCTAAAAGGCCATCGTTATAAGAGTCACCAATCATTCCAAGAGCAGCATTAGAAAAGGCACAAGCATAATTAGACTTTCCTTTGATGAGTCTCCTGGCTTCCTGGGAGCTAGCGAGGTTGTGTGGACACAGAAGCTGAGTCCACAGTGCACCTGGCGAATGTTCTTGGGTAAACTAAGGCACTGTGTCCTTTCCCTACACAACAGTGCTGCGGAAATAAGGGTGCTGCTGCCACCAAGGAGGATGGAAGTTAGAGCCCTCTGCTCCACTTCCTTGCTCCCTCTAGTTGGTTGGTGGTCAGAGGGTGGGCCCCTCCTACTTTGCTGAGAGCTGGGCTGCAATCACGTGGTCCTCTGCCTTCCTCTCTGCTTCCGGCTGCCCTGGAGGCCTGGTTCAGCATCATGACACTTTTGTCAGCTTCAATTCATATGACGCTCTGATTCAGTCTGGGTTGGTTTTATTTTTTGGTAGCATTCTCGCTTATGTGTTTACATTCCCACAAACTAGGAAAATGGAGGACCTTCTAAGCTGTTGTAATATATTTTGCCACATAAACATGTTTCTATCGATAGATAGCAGTTTCTTCTCCAGCAACCTTTAAGAAGTTCTTAAGCCCCGTGAAATTATGCACTGGAAAGTTTTTTTTTTTTTAAAATAAATGTTCAAGTGTTCATTTTGTATCTGGAGGAAAGCTCTCTCTTTCGCTAATTCTTAATTCCCAAAAGGCTAAGACTACGTCTTGATGAAATCCTGGCCCCATCCTTCAAAGGGACTCCCATCCCTGACGGATGGTCTTCTGGCCTCAGTTGGCGCAGTTTACCGCTTGGGGAGGCAGTAGATCAGCGTGTACTGCGGTGTGAGGCGGTCTGTTCCCGTCAGTCTGCTTTAACCCTGAAGACACCAAAAGAACTTTCTACAATGACAGTTTTCCCACGAAAGAACAGGGTGCCTTCACGTGGATGGCATTGACCATTTATGGAAATGCACCCTGGGAATGTTCTCCTGGGGATGTGCGCTCTCCCCTCCCTCACAGCCCAGCTTTTTCTTTCTGGCCCCCCACACCCCAAATATCGAATCAGCTCCCCCTGAGGAAGGCACAGAAGCAGTCACTGCCTTGGAATGGCTGGGTGCCTGCTTCTGCCGAGGCCGAGTTCACGCGGTCCCTAGTGCCTCTGGGGCCAGGGTCTCTAATCGTGGACATGTCTGCCTCCTTTCTAAAAGCTGCTCCAATGTGTTGTGTTTTTCTCATGTGGTTTGCGCTCATGCTTGTGAAATTGTCATGAAAATCACGATGATCCAGCGACTTACCCAGTGACCGGCCATGCGGCATGATGATGCTGGAGTTGAGGGAGCCGGGCAGGGAGTAGGCCGAGGGGGAGAAGGGCCGCTGGTAGTAGCTCATGGGACTCACAGCACCTCCCGAGTTCCCATTCACTGTGATCTGGCTCTGAGGAAAGGGAGGAGATCCCGTTAAAGCATCGCTCCTTTGTGACAACGAGAGACTTCATTCCAATGCCAGGCATCAGCTGTCCAGTTTATTTACTCTGGACACTGATGTCTGGAGGGGCAGGGACACATTTTCAGTGTCTTCTCACTCTTCCTTTATTTCTGGTCACTCTCCTATCTGCCAGAAGGCGCGGGGGGTGGTTAGAACGCAGCTGACAGGAGGGCATGCCGCTCTGCCAGCAGAAATGCCAAGGGCACCAGTAGGAGTCAGTATAACGTAAGCCTGGAGTTAAATGGTCAGAGCACGTCACACGGCTCTGCATGGAGATCTGAAGTGAATGCTCTTTGACAGGACGAAAGGGATTGGTTCTCAGACTTCGTCAGGGATACCCTCCAAGAAAACCAGTGTTTCCAGGGCAAAATGATTATTCATATAAAGGACACGATTGTTTGGATTTATGCATCATAAGTCAATCTATTCCAGAAGAACCAAACACCTGGTAAAAGACATGCTAACTGCTGGCTTCTCCCTCCTCCATTCTAAGTTAGCACTTTATGGGCCTTCTGCTTCGTTTTCTTAATAAATTATTGTTTTGATTGTTTTATACTTGAGTATTTTAATCCCAAAGATATTTCAAGCTTCTTGTCGGAAGTGGTCATATACATGCTTCTTTTAAACATGTCTTTTCTAACATGCATCCTGATGCTAAGGGCATAGGAGATAGTCAACAGGGACGTATTCTAATTGAATTAAATCAGCTGAGTTCACAGAGGCGGAGCTCGCCGCTATGAAACATGCCTCTCTGACCACACACGCTGGGGAGGTTACATATGCATGCCAACGATACAGAACATTGGTAAGAGCATGGAGTTAAAATGGCCTTACAGCCGAGCATGCCAAACACACATATGCACATAGATACACAGAATTTGTGAACTTTTTCTACTTAGTTTAACGCAAAATAAATAATTCTACAGGCCTGACACACAGATGCAGTTAGTTGCTTATTTTCATGATTTTTCTACTTGAAAGCAGATGTTTCAAATGACCTAGAACAGACCTAACTTCAGGACTTGATAGCACTGCCACATCTGCCCGAACATCAAACATGTCCTTACAGAAGGTGCTTTCCTAAGCTGTTGTGGAAATCACCCTCACATCCTCAGTGCCTGTGTCTTGAGGATCTTCTATCCGAAGGGCAGTGGGCATGCAAGTAAGTGCGAGGCACTGGCTTCAGAGGCATCCCAGAGCCTCAAGGTTTTTTTTTAATTTAATTTTATTTTTTTTTAATTATACCTTGGATGAATTATTTGAGAATATTTTTCCTCCCTGCCCAAATCAAGTTTGGTTGATTTTTGTAAATATAACTTTAAAACTGTTGTTATAATCCGTGTTAAAAACAGAAACATTTTTATTTAAAACTGTCATGGTACTATGTTACTAAACTTAAAAAAAAAAGTCACCCTAAACCCTATTTTGTCTATGACAGTGCTTATTTAAAACTTCATTACAAAATCATTTTTTCAGGAAAAATATTCCTATTTTTTTTTGCCTAGAATTATATGCCTTTCAAGTTGAAGTCATTATCCACACATTATATGCAACTGAAAATCTGTGTCATAAAATTTTAAAGCACTTTAACCATTCATAAATCATTTAGTAGAGAATACTTGTCACATAGACATCAAAATGATAGAATATACCTGGGAAATATGCATTGCTCTAAATGGAAGATAAATTACTGGTATGTGAAACAACATAAATATTCATAAAATTCTATTCCTGGAATGGCTCAAGAAAAAAATTCCAAAAATATGACAGGGCCCAATCTCTGCAGGGTAGGTGAGGATCACTGACATCATTCAGTCCAGAAAGGCAGTTTGGGTGGAGGAGATGAAGGTGTTAGTGGGGGGGAGCCAGAGGCATTAGCACAATGTAGTCAGTAACCGTGAAGGCGAGAAAGAAGGACATACACTACTCACATGAATCTCCCAGTTAAACCGTTACCTGCCATGATCTAATACTGGGTTAATGTTTCTGGAAAATGTTAGTTTCTCTATAATCCAGTCACCATAGTATTGTATGTGAGCCTATCTACATTTCTGAGATGACTTCTTCCTAAGGCAAATCACTGTCCAACTCATTCACTAGAGCAACCCGTGTGAACCAGAAGCACTCTAACATGAATGAAGGGAATGTAACTGATGGTTCGGCCCACAGTAGGTTTCTGAGAATGGAAACATACTGTCATGGATTTCCTGGTAGACTACTTAGAATCAGTTTACCCGTAATCAACATCTGTGGGAATAAAATGCTCAGCAGCAAAAGGAGATGGCAGACAAGAACTCAGTCCTCTGGCCTTTGGAGACCTGTTTGAAGATGACGGGGCCAGAGGGAGGAAGCAGAGTTCCATGCCTGGCAGCGGGGCCACTGAGGAGGACGCCTGTGGGTGTGAGAGTCAGCTGTCTGGGACTCTTCTGGGATGGCTGGGAGCACTCCCTCCACTGGGAGGAGTCTCTGGTGGGAGTCCACGGTGCTGCCTGGGGAAGGTGGTCAGGAGCAAAGCAAGGAGAGGCGTTTCTGTCAACAGAAGTCCATGCAGGTGTGAAAGCCCCAAGTCAGCAAGTGGAGGCAGGGCACGGGGTGCTGGCCTGAGGCCTGGCTTTGGTCTGAGTATTTCGGATAAAAGGTGGCATGGCCGAAATCAGTTTGGCTTAGCGGTAGAGCGTCAGTCTGCGGACTGAAAGGTCCCAGGTTCTATTCCGGTCAAGGGCATGTACATTGGTTGAAGGCATATCCTCGGTAGGGGGTGTGCAAGAGGCAGCTGGTCGATGTTTCTCTCTCATCGATGTTTCTAGCTCTTTATCTCTCTCCCTTCCTCTCTGTGAAAAATCAATAAAATATATTAAAAAAAAAAAAAGGTGGCATGGAAGGGGTAATGGGGAGAGCCTGTGGTGTGGTAGGTCTGTGTGTCTGTGAAGCATTTACCTCCAGCACACTGGCAGTTAAGTTCTGGTTTCCAAGCTGAGTTTCAGGAAGAAACAATAAGAGGAGATATAAATGATCCAGTTAAGAAAATACCTATTTGTAATGTGGAGAGAAGGCAAATCGTGGGTTTTATTTGCAAGCACTTGAAAGAAATGCATTCAGAGGATTAGGTGTCCACCACACAGCATAGAGAAAGCATGAGAGCACGAGGAAAGTGATTTTTGGAGGCAAGACCAGGTTTCTCACAGCCCTGCATGGTCTTTTTGGGTGGGAGCTTGAGAGGGTCGGCAGAGTAGAATTTTTTCCTCAAATGTTTTAGGTTTTGTACTTGTGACAGTAAAATGCCATCATCTCATCTATTGATCAAAAGAATTACTTTTCCCTTCACTAGAGAAATCTTTGTATCATACCTACTGCCCCCAGCCCCATCCTGGGAAATGTCCCCCAAATATAAATCAGTTTGTTTACTATTTTATGATTGAAGATATACGTAAGGACTGATCAAACTAAAAAAAAAACAAAACAATTAAAGGGAAAGGGAATTTTGTCTACTTTTCCACTCACTGAATCTCTTTCCTGATTTCATTAGGAAATACTAAAAGAATTAAACATTGAAATGTCCTACTATGCAAACAGTGGTAGCCAGGTGTGACCGTGACATGAAAGAGAAAACCAGCCACTGATGATGGTTAGAATAGAGCCTAGTTCGTTAGAAGAACTACTGTTGGTTTACCTACCAAGACATAATAGGTAAAGGAGAAAGAAACTGAAGGAGAAAGAAAAAGATTAATTCCCAAAAAGGCTATGACTCAGCAGGTTCGACAAAGTGGAGGGTTTTGTTAAAGGAAGGGTGGAGTGGGCACATGAAAGGTCTGGAGCTCTTTGGCCACAAATATGTAATCCTATATAATAAAAGACTAATATGCAAATAGACCAAACGGTGGAATTACTGAACAACCGGTCACTATGACATTCGCTGACCACCAGGGGGTGCACATAGAACATGGTGGGCTTCAGCCAAGGTGGGATGGTGGAGCAGGTGAGTGGGAGGCGCCAGACCAAGGCAGGGTGCCAGTCGCTGTTATTGTGGAGAGCCTCTGGTGGTTACTGAAAATTCTTTGCTTCTGCATGCTGTAGGCCTGCCCAGCGCTCGCAGCTGCTGCCGGCACTATCTCTATTTGCAGCCACAGCCGTGCTGGAGCTGCTGCTCACACCCGCGGCCAGCACCTGGCAGTGGTCTCAGTCGTCCCTGAGGGCTTCTCCACCTTCCCTTGCTCCTGAGGGGTGCTTGGGGCAGCAGCTGTTGCTTGCACCCACTGCTGGTGCTGGCCCCAATCGCTCCGCACTGTCAGCAGGTGTGAGCAGGGGCCAGTGCTGTCGGCATATGGGAGCAGCGGTGGTGGGAGTGGGGCTGTTGGCAGACAGGGACCAGGGGCCGAGGTGAAAGGGCCAGGTGGGGGCACAGAGGATGAGCCAAGACCTGCCCCTGTGCCCACAGCAGCCTCGCGGTCCACAGTGCCTTTCAAGGTGCATGACTTTGTGCACTGGGCCCCTAGGATAATGACAAGCATCAACCTTAACACGAGTAAATGAAACTCTGAAGGTATAAAGACACTTTCCCTCCCTTCCCCCTGACACACCTTCAGAATAGAGGGTTTTATTGTTGTTGTTTGGTGTGGTGCCAGTGGTAAGGTAGATAGCCAAAAGTACTACAGAATATTAATACAATTAAAAGGAGAAATTTAATGACGTAAATCTCATGGATTCATGCACAGGGCTACTAGTATACATATAAAAGCCTAAGCAACTGGTCGACAGGCCTACTGGCTGACTGTCCAGTAGCTATGATGCACACTGACCATCAGGGGGCAGACACTCAATGCAGGAGAGAAAACCACAAGCATGGAATCATGGAACAGACTGATGAATCTCAGAGGGAAGAGGGGAGAGAGGAGGGTGGGAAGACATTAATCAAAGATCTTATATGCATATTAGAGGCCCAGTGCACAGATTCGTGCACCGGTGTGGTCCTTCAGCCTGGCGTGCGGGGATCAGGCTGAAATTGGCTCTCCGATATTCCCCAAGGGGTCCCAGATTGCAAGAGGGTGCAGGCCAGGCAGCGGGATCCCACCAGTGCACGGGGCCTTGAGTAATATTATAATACAATAATATTTTCAAAATCTGTATTTTCCTGATCTCATTTTCAATTGAGAGAATAGCCATAGTTGATAATTTCACCAAGACCAGTGATGATGTTACATAACTTTATTTATTTATTTATTTATTTATTTATTTATTTATTTTTTATTTTAAAATATATTTTATTGTTTTTTTACAGAGAGGAAGGGAGAGAGATAGCTAGAAACGTCGATGAGAGAGTAACATTGACCAGCTGCCTCTTGCACACCCCCTACCGGGGATGTGCCTGCAACCAAGGTACATGCCCTTGACAGGAATCGAACCCAGGGCCTTTCAGTCCGCAGACCGACGCTCTACCACTGAACCAAACCGGTTTCGGCGATGTTACATAATTTTTAACTAGTTTAAAATGAAGTAAAAAACAATAAATTTAATTTTGGTATAAATAAAATGTTTAAACTTGAAATAATGTTCAATTTTAATGCACTTAATTTTCTACTTTTCAATATTTTTAAAACTACTGAAATGTTCTAGAAAAAAATTAACAATACCTAAAAACATATATATGGGGACATGTTTTTCTTTCTGTCTCTGGTTCCAATTGGCTTATCATGCAACTGTGCTCTGTAGTCTTAACACTCCCCTTCTAACCTCTGTAATGGTTGAGCTTCTAGGTCTCACTTCTCAAGGAACACACAGAATACGTTAAATACCCAGAAAGGGGAATCGATGGATTTTGTTCTCCTTTCAATGCAGTTGACAGTAATGTACTTAAGAAAATACCTAGCCCAGCCATGGTGGCTCAGTGGTTAAGTGTCAATCAATGAACCAGGAGGTCACAGTTCGATTCCCAGTAAGGACAAATGCCCGGGTTTTAGACTTGATCCCTAGTTTGGGTTGTGCAGGTGGAAGGCGATCAATGCTTCGCTCTCATCATTGATGTTTCTATCTCGTCTCCTTTTCTCTCTCTGAAATCAATAAAAATGAATTTAAAAAAAGAAAATACCTAGGGAGGAGTCTTATAAAAATCTTTATACTAAGAAATTATTTGTATTGTATTAGTTGTCACAAGGGTATTTGCCTTATTTTTTCTCTTCACCTATTAGATATAGGTACTAACATTTTTACAAACTTAAGGATCTTATATTGACTTTACTACCAGGATAATTAGAGTTGACAGTTGAAAACAAATTAAATAATAAAAATTGCTGGTGCCTTGTGAGGGGTACTTATAATGATAGAATTATCTATATCATTGTTACAATTTAAAGTTTCCATGGTAATTTAAAAATAAATGATTTACGCATTTTTGTGAAAGAAAATCTTTCCCTCCTACCCATCTCCTTCTGTGATAATGGACATCCTCTCTGACAGCCTTCTCTGGGGACAAGAAAGAAACATCCAGCAGACACTTGTATACTTAGACTGCTCTATTTCACTGGCCACATTGAGCACACAACCCAGGGCACGTTCCTGGGTTGTGTGCTTAATCCCCAGCTATTGGTCAGGAAGGGGAATAACTGAACTAACCTGGGCCAGATGGCATGCCTCCTTCTTGGGATTGAATTATACTGAGTGGCCAGATTATGATGAATTCTGAACGCATAATAGAATGGCCACTCAGTATATATATTAGAGGCCTGGTGCATGAATTTGTGCATGGGTGGGATCTGGCCAGTCTGGCTAGTGGGAGGGGACTTGGGTGACTAGCCAGCCTGCCTGCTGGTTGAACTCCTGGTCAAAGGACAATTTGGATATTATCTTTTATTATATAGCATATACACTGGGTGGCCAGATTATTATGCATTCAGAGACCATCATAATCTGGCCACTCTGTATATGTACTGAATGTCCCAGTTGGGGAGTTTTGTGCCCCAGAACAGTAGATGCAAGTTGACCACAGAGCATGTCATGGACATTCACAGGCAACTTGAAGTAATAGGAGAGCAGAGGCTGAGAGTTGAGAACGAGGTCAACTCAGAAAGAGGAGAGACAATAGGAACTACATGATATGTTGGGTGGAGAGAGAGTAGCTAATGTTCTCCAGTTCCCCTAAGACCTGGCGGTACCACCTGCCTTTCATGATTCAAGACTGCACTATAACCTCATAATAAAAACTGTTTTTACAGAAGTCTTAATAGCCTTATAGTTTCTGCCTAAGACCTGGGTGACAAGTGGCCTAAAATGGTCAAACAGATTGAGGCATCTGAATCACGGGGGGAAATAGTTAAGAGATTTTGTGCATGTGAATCAAGAAAATTTTGGTGGTAAAGATCTAGCATGAAACACATTTCTTTAACACTTAAAAGTACTTGGAGTGCCCTAGCCGATTTGGCTCAGTGGATAGAGCGTTGGACTGTGGACTGAAGGGTCCCAGGTTTAATTCCAACCAAGGACACATGCCCTGGTTGCCGGCTCAATCCCTAGTGGTGGGGAGGGGGGCAGGAGCAGCCGATCAATGATTTCCTCTCATCATTGATGTTTCTCTCTCTCCCATTTCCTCTGTAAAATCGATAAAAATATATAAAAAAAGAAACCTAGAAATGTATTAATGGATTGCATAGGGTTATAAATGGGAGGATGGTTTCTTTCTCCTTTCCCTTCCTGATTGGACACTACCAAAGCAGTAGGTTAGGCAAGCAGCCCAGCGCCAAGGGGTTAGGGTCTCTGCAGGACACCTGTCAGAAGAGATTGGAAAGTGTAATGGATCACCCGGCAGTCTGAGGACTGAGCGGTCGCAGCCACTGCAGGTTTTTGTCTCTCTTGCTGAAGAGGTATCTTTGTAGTCTCTGGAGAAAGCTCAGGTAGCTGTTTGTGGCTTTCGGGATCCTGTCCTGACAGGGGAGCTATCTGAATGGAGAGAGATGCTGTGTGTTTCTCGGGCACTGGGTTAGGGGGCGGTGAGCAGGGCCTTTTGAGGAATGATGGGAGGTCGGCAGATTTGGAAAACGGTGGCGTATTAAAGGGGATGCTATTTCCTGGATCCTGGTTATGGATTAGTTTCAGTGTAGAAATTTTCCGCGTTTGAGAATCCTGCATGTAGTCCTCTTGTAGGAATGGGGCACTACTTGTGTCAGCATTGGGTGGGGAACCTGTGCCGGGAGCTGCTGGGAGCAGGTTAGTGATTTTCTGTGTGTACGACACAGTCGTGTTAGATTCTTCAGAATACACGATTGTCTGGCCTGGCTCGTCTTCATCAGAGTGCACAGCTCCTGGAAGAAGTGTTTTATTGGTAAAGTACTCTGAACAGGAAGGGACGTGTGTGTTAGGTACTCGTGGGTCTAAAAGGTCACTCTTGGTGTGACTGGTGGTCAAGGAGCTACCAAAGCTCTCTTTTCTGAGTGGTGGGAGGGGTGCCTGGATTGCCAAAAGCATCCGGAGAAAGAAATGATGTTGAAAGAAAAACAGAGAGAAAGTCAAAGTTAGTCATGAAGGAAACCAGTGTTCACGCCATCCTTAAAGAGGCTAAAGCAATGTCATTCCTTCTCATCATGGTATACATTTTGTTGGCTAGATTGATCAATTTTATTCCATCAAGAATGCGTTTTATTTTATTATCAAAAGCTGCCTTCGAGGGGAAAATAGTCTTTATTTGGAATACATTATAAAGTTTGTCTCCATCTACATCCTGGGAAATTACCTTAAAAGTGAACACCTGTTCTCTTGCATATTTTCAGGCTTTGAAGCACACATACTCACACACACACACACACACACACACACACACACACACACACACTTTAGTTACATTGTTTTGATAATTCTTATGCAGCAGCACAATTTTGCTTATATCTTCAATTCCTTCCTATAATGAACAGTTGCATGACTCATATTTATAAGTGTATAATGATTGCTGATCTCATTACTTTGAAGTCTAAATCATCAACTGATAACGTTTTTGTAATTCAGAAAAGAACCTAAACATCATGTTACTAACTGACCTGCTTTTATCAGCCTAATGAAAAAAAGAACCTGTGTTGAACTTAAGATTTGCTTACCATATTGTCTATACAAGTCTGACCAACAGTACGAATAGGAGAGTAAAAACATATTAAAAATAAAACATGTACCAAATATGCACCTATGACTAGAAAAGAGATGCTAATGTAGAGGGCTAACAGCCTTGCTTTCAAATAACACAACAAAGAGTACGCGGGAGTACCTGAGTGGGCGACCTTTTGTCTTGTAGGTTTGGTCGGACACTTCTAAAGCCTTTTGCTGCAAGAGAGGAATACGTAGCATCTCCGTTCAGTGTGTCTTGATTTTGGTCATTGTAAGATCTCCAAGCTTTTATTAAGGGAACACAAATTGGATACAAACATATCTGCATTCACTTTTAACGTTTTTTGAAATAAAAATAAATGTGAAGTTTTCTTTAGAAATTTAATTTAATTCGATATGCATACTGTGCATGCAAGTTAATTTTACTGCGAGGTTCCCAATGTGGCTATGAATATGTTAAAAAAAAAAAAAACCCCACACAATTCACAACGCCCTAGCCGGTGTGGCTTAGTGGGTTGAGTGTCCTCCAGTGCACCAAGAGGTCACTGGTTCGAATGCCAGGTCAGGACACGTTCCTGAGTTGTGTGCTTAATCCCCAGGAGAAAGTGTTCAGGAGGCAGCCAATCGATAATGTTTTTGTCTTTCTCTCTCATTCCCTCTCTCTTTACCCACCTCTATAAATCTATTAAAAACCCCACACATTTAAAAAGAAAAGAAAAAACAAAACAAAACAGCAAATGGAATGCTTATCCAGAAGAGCTTTTCTGTACCTGAGTCTGGTGACTGAGAATCACGCCCTAAAAAAAAAAAAAAAAAAAGAAATGTTCAAATTACTATGAGGGTAAAGGAAAGGAACAATCAAGTAAGATTGTTTGCCAAAGAACTACATGTTTTTGAGGGGGGCAACATTATCTCAGTTCTAAAATTCTGGGTACATAAAATACACCAATGAGAAGTTTGTACATTAATTTCTTACTTCAATTAGAATATAATTCATTATATAACCATAATTTATAATTAACGCATATATAAAACACTGATTCCTCCCCGCTACCCCGTGTTATGGCAACCAGTAATTTTATCGTATTATTGCCCATGCAGGATGTATGAATTTCTAAATATCAATTTAAAGCATCAAAAGGTATCTGGCTTGTATACAATGAGTGTTTCTCCAGCATTAAATCAAACCTCTGGATCCCTAGCTTTTGATGCCCTGGTATTTTCATATTCAACTCCTGTATGAGAGAGCAATAATTTTTTTTCTTTATAATTTGACTTTTTTTTTTAATTTGTAGAAAGATCAAATGTGTCTACCATATTATGTGATACTTCAAATCATCCTCTAGACTTTGAATTTTCTTCTTATTGCCACTTAAAGTCACATTCTATTCAAATATGAAAGAGCTGTTACAGTGTAGTTCATTGTGTTGCAGTAAGCTGTGGAAAACAAAATTTAGCACTAAGAAATTTCTTTGGATGATGCAGGAAGAAAGTGGCTCAACGACATATTTACTATTAGTTTTTCTGGACTCACACATTCAAGAATCTTCTATAACTTAGGAACATTGGAGGTAATTGATTCGCATTGCTCGGTTCTATTATGTCACTTGGCCAACTTCCCCTGGAATCAGAAAGCCTTAACTTTGAGAAGGCATTCGGGGTCATCCAGCTTCACCTCTGTCCTGGTCCTGGATCCCTTCTACATGTCCCCCGAGCCATTATTAAATTGCTGTTATTTCAATGCCTAATAGAACATGAATGTTATGTGTAATAAAGACTCTTTCTTTTCTTTTTAATGCTTAAGGAATGGCTATTTTGAAATCTAAACACATGAATTAGGAATGATAAAAATTAGCTGAGAAATGCAAGAGTTTGAGTTTAGATAAAATATCGGATGTAGATTCTTTCCAAATCAAAGAAAGAGAAATAAATGAGCCAGCACAGAGTATGTTAGAATGACTCCAACTCAAATGCGATAGAGCAGACTAACAAATCTTCATTTTTTAAAAGAGGATATTTGCTAATTTAGTATGGATCGTTACTCCAGTAAATTTCAAATCAGGGTGATAAACGGGGATCGTGCAGTGAAAATAACTTTGAGGAGTTACATATGAAATGCTTCCTAGACTATCTCCAGGATTTGATGGGAGCAGAAATGATTGCACTACTTAATCACTTAAATGATATTGAGGACTCCATAAAGAAAACAGTGTAACACACAGAGCAGCAATTAGAATTGTGCTGTGAGCAGTCAGGGGGAGAGATTTAATAACCACCTGGTTACCACACACTGTTCGTGGATACGGAACAAGTTTTGGGACGTGAAGAAACGGCAATGAAAAGACAAGCAGTATGGATAGTAATTATTATTATTATTATCTGTATTACAGTTATATGCTTGAGAATAGGGATTTCACTTTACTCTGGCTTGATAGAACTGGGTTTTTATAAAGAAGGATGTGTGGGTATGTATTGGGGATGGAGGTTATAGGAGCCTGATGCTTGGAGATGCAAGAGGGATAGGCGTGGTTGAGGAAGAGGAGGGCATATTGAGAAGATTTGAAGGATACTTTGAAATAAACTTCCTCTGACTGATGGTTTGTAGAGGGTCAGTTCTTTTTCTTACTGGTGATCGCATTAGAGATTATGGAACAGTGAGTGGGATAGACCGTAAGTGTGATCAGAGAAGAGTCATTATAAGCTGAATCCAGGGGCTCTCCACTCTCCCCTCAATACTGAGCCCAGGGATTTCTAAATGAAATTATACCTGTGCTATGGGAAATATGAGCTATTGAACAGGATGAGCTCTGCTGAAAAAATCCTGCTCAACATAGGAGACATGAATGTGTAGAATTACGATAAAGGACAAAGAATAAAAATACAGGATGAACTGTATTTTAATGAAGTTTATGTTAATGATGGAAGTCCACACCTAAGAGGATGGTCTCTTAAGGACACTCAAATGTATAGTGTTGCAGTTCATTTAAAATAAATCCAATTATAGCCGGGACTGGTTTGGCTCAGTGGATAGAGCATCGGCCTGCGGACTGAAAGGTCCCTGGTTCGATTCCGGTCAAGGGCATATACCTTGGTTGCGGGCACATCCCCAGTGGGGGGTGTGCAGGAGGCAGCTGGTCGGTGTTTCTCTCTCATCGACGTTTCTAACTCTCTGTCCCTCTCAATTCTTCTCTGTGTAAAATCAATAAAATATATTTAAAAAAATAAAAATAAATCCAATTATAATATAATATTTAAAGCACCCAATCCTGATTTTCTATTTTATTGTAGTTCTCCAGAGGCATTGAAAGATAAATAGCTCCCACATGGATACTGTTGACCTCAGTCCTGCTTTTATTTCATTCCTGCCAGGAAAGGGTAGGAAAGGAGGGACGAGTGTGGCTGGAAGCAGGTGACAGAAAGCATGAAAGCATCCTGGGTCCATGTCAAGTAAAGAGAATATGTGTGTGTGTGTGTTTTTGTTAAACCTACCTATTGAGCTATATTATGCTAAGCAAAATGAGCCATTTAGAGAAAGACAAGTATCACATAATGTCCCTCATATGTGGAATCTAATGAACAAAATAAATCGATGAACAAAAAGGATCCAGAGACATGGAAGCATGTAATAGACTGATGGATCTTAGAGGAAAGGGAATGGGGCAGGAAGAGAATAACCAAAGAACTTATATGCATATATGTATAACCCATGGACTCAGACAATAGTGAGGTGAAGGCCTGGGGAGGGGGTGGGAGTGGGGTCAATGGGAGAAAACAGGGACATCTGTAATACTTACAACAATAAAGATAAATTTTAAAAAACTACTGAGCTGATAAATGACTTGACAGATGCATGGGGAAGATGGTTTTGTCCAATGTCTTCAATATTATTTATGATCAGTCATTGTAAAAAAACAGAGCCAGAATTCTAGGGATCAGAGTTCTAAATTTCTAGTGTTCTTTAGTAGATGGTTACTGTGTCTCTGAAATTTAAGAACGAGTGACTGGGTCAGATGTGAATAGTGTCTTTGAGAATGAAGAGCCATGACCCCTCTCACTGGTACCATGAGCACTCCCTGTGCCCAGCAGAAGGGAGGTGAGGATACTGTCACAGAGGTTGTCCAGGCTCATTGCAGGGTCGGTGTTTGGACTCCATGCTCTCAGAGGTCCTTTCCAACTTTATGATTCCAACGTTTAAATTCCTTTTAACTGATGTGGTATATTAGACATAATAAACTCAATTTTTCTTGAAAATTAGGGTGATTTTAAATTTTATAACTCCTTCCGTTAGAGGGCTCAATTACTTTGCAAGAATTAATTTAAACCCATTAGTTAAATTCAAGCCAACTAATTGAATGCCTACAGTGCCTCTAAGTACTGGGATAAGACTTTTATTTGTTTTCTTCATTTAACCTCATTTAATTTTGACAAATCTTTGGGAGTCTAGGAAATGATTAAGTTTTCAGAGAAGTAGGGAAACAATAAATTCCTCCTCCTCCCCCTCCTCTTCCTCCTCTTCCTCCTCCTCCTCCTCCTCCTTCTTCAGGACAATGTGAGTTACAGACATGAATTTTCCCAGGGTGTAAAACACGCAGGTGCTGTTTCCTGGGGAATGGTCACCACTGCATTTCATCCTCTGCAGTGTTACCAGAGACTGCCAGGTGGTTTGGCAAAATAAAATGAACTTTGAAAGGCTTATCGTGTCTCTCTATATTTTTAACTAAACTGAGATGGTACTACATACATTGCAATGAAACTTACATTTAAAAAAATATAATATATTGTGGAACCACCTGGCCTGCTATTGAAACTTGGACATTGAAATCCATGTGTGGATTGGAGGTGGTGGGCAGGAGTGGGTTTCTCCAGATGGAAGCTTGTTTTTCCTCAACAACATGGGAGAGTTCAGGACCAAGGACATTCTGAGCATTTAATCAACAACTACGTGTACGTGTGTTCAAGATATTGGTGTGCACCGTGAGAATTAAAATGATTCAAGTACTCTCCGTCCCTTTTCCACTTCTGCTCCCAAACTATGCAAATAGAAATAAAAAACAAAGAAACCTCTCTTTTCCCCCGCAAGGAACCAGCCAAGAATCAAACCTATCGGTCAGCAAGAGGTGCAGGTCTGATTCTGGGTCTGGAGTCCCAGGGGCTGTCAGGCTCACGTGGAGCTGCCAGAGCCATGCCCCCTCTCGGAGCAGACTGTGCCTACCAGCTTAGGTAAGTCACCACAGACATTTGTTAGAGATACCCACCTTGTGTCTGCTGGCACCTCATGCTCCCAATTACCTTTGAGAGTACATGTATACCTGTGGCTGCACCCAGGTATACACTCGGTGCTAATCTTAATTGCACCAAGGTGTTTAAAAATACCTTTAAATATATTTTTAAATTATATTAAAAAATATCTTTGCTGATTGGATTAAAGGAAGGTTTAAGATCTCTTTCAAAACAAATGATCATCCTGTTTGCAACCTTTGGCGAAGAAGTGAATTAACAAATATTCGGTTTCCTACAAACCCCTCTCTCTGACCCCTGTGTCTCCGCCCCTCAATAGTTTTTAGCTTAAAATCAAACAAACCACAAAAGCAATTAAGAGTTCTCTTGATTAAATATTGTTACTTTAGTTCATAAGAGACAAAAGCTTAAATAGTTATTGACACTTGCAGTTACTCAACACATTTTTGGCAAGTCGCTGTTGTTTTTAATTAGATTTTTAAAATGTTTTCTACAAGGTCTCAGTTTCCTTTGGCTTTTTATTTTTTTATTTTTAGAACAAAACAGTCAGGAGGGATAGGAGCTATTCTTGAGACAAGAAATGTAAGAACTTGTGGGGCATTCACAGGGTATTTACAGTCACTTTCTTCATCCAAGCAAGATCATTCTGGAAAGAGAGAAAGGTCAGACAAAGCCATTCCAGTGTGGCACTGTGGCAGTTAGTGATATTATACCTGCAGCCAATAGGTTTGGAGAACTCTGAACTCTCTTCACAGATGTTAATGTAACAGACATGGCGGCACGTTTGCGAGCACACCCACCGCTATCTGGAAGCAAAAAAATGACATAGCAGAAGCCACAGCAAAGGAAAAGCACATGCAATCTCATGCATTTTAAGTGGAATGTGCCAGACATCCATGGGAAAGATGAACAATCAGCATTAGTAACCAGGGAATCCATACGCAAATTTTACAACTACCCCAAACTCAAAACAAAACAAAACAAAACAAAATAAAATAAAATAAAATAGAAGGTGTTTGTTTTAGTAATAGATACTAATGCTTTAATAAAAAAAAATTTAAAAAGGATTTACTTAACATTTGATGGTTTTTCTTTAACGAAAACATAAAAGTATAAAACTCAACTTTGTTTATACCATTTGCATTCAACTGTTAACTTTTTAAGCAAGATAACCAGCGTTTTGAGTTATGAATAAGCTCTCTTTCAGGGTTAAGAGCCATAATATAATGTACTTTTATAGCCATCATTAGGCTTACTGTGTTTTAGCTGTTATGAATCCTGAAGATGGTTTTAAGCACCTTTTGAAGTAAATGCTGTTAACAGACATAGCCATGATATATTTGGTATATGGAATTCTTAAAAAGAAATATAGTATTATGGAAATTCTATGTCTTCCCATAGTTACTATAAGTAATGGAAATAATTAGCCTAGTTGAAATCAAGACAATATTGACACATACAGTATTGAAATGACCATGCTAAAAAAATTAACTTGTTTTTATACTTTTGAACATGTATATAATGATCTACCTATTTATACTTATGCAAATATCAACATGAAGTAAAGTAAGTGAAAAGGTACCAACTATTATAATGTGATATAAGTTTCGAGTTACAGGACTTCTAAAATTGAAAGGTTAATGTTCTATTTATGAACAGATTCCAATTCCATTCCCACATTCCTTTGTACATGGAATGTGCAATAAATAGTTTTTCTCATTCCCCTGAAACCAGAATAACCAAGTTTAATTTTTTTGAAAGTTATTACAAGAGACAAATAATGTAACCATCAATATAACATAAATCATTACATATTGCCACATGCTATTCTCATTTTTTTCTTTTTCTTTATTTTTTTATACTTTTTTATTTTTCAGTTACAGTTAACACACAATATTATACTAGTTTCAGGTGTACAATGTAATGATTAGACAGTTATACTTTTTGTTTATTTCTTAAGGAAAAGTATCCACTTTGTTTACTGAACATGAAGGAACTTAAGAATGCTTGGAAGCATGATCTGAACTAATTTTTGGTAAAATCACAAGTAGTAAGGTCAATAGACCTTAAAATTGGTGGAATTGTCCTCATATCAAAATACAATTTCTTAACTATGTTTAAAAAAACAGTTTCCTAATGCATATAATAATGAAAATAGAAAAATGAAACAACTTAAAGTCAAATAAATCAAAGACTATAATTCAAAGGCCCAACATAGAAAGACACAAATGGTGGAAGCATACAGCTAACGAGAGGCACTAATGGGATATAGCAAACTCTGCAAACTGAAAATAGCTATGAGGGATGAGAGTTTCTGATAAATGGAGGGAATGTTTTTGAGTATGCGGTTGTAGCAGCCCCGATGGTCTAACAGGGTTGTGTAGTCAAGGGTATTGAAAGTATGAACTGATGGCTCTTGAAGAGATTTTATTTTCTAGTTCTAGCAATTCTGAACATTTGAAGACAAACAGTGAGAAAGATGAAAAGGGGGGATTTCAGAATGAGAAGATTCAAGGTCATTGGTTGAACCTACGGTTCCCAAACTGTGTTTAGGTGCCCCGGCTACCTCAGTTGATTCATGAGGGTTTTGAGGGATAGTTTACATTTTTGGAAAACTCAGTAATATCTATTAGATACTGCATGAACTACTAGCCTGAGTTAGTTTCCAGTTTCACCATAATAAACTTGTGTTCTCTTCCTTTAGATGATATTATATCTTTGAAAAGTTGAGTTTTTGGTGATTGCTATGACAAAAAAGCAAGAACAAAATAAAATGATTTTTTTTCCTTTCAATTTAAGTGTATTTTTTTTTTCAAATTGCTTCTGAGTTGACAGAAAATAGGTACTTATGAAGTTGTTTGCCCTAAATAGTTAATAAATGGAACTGTTGGGTATTTCTTTTGGCCTGAGAGTGTGGGAACCTCTGGGTTAAATGACAGCTATATTCTAAGGAACTCTAAGACTTAGATGAAATAAGTGAAGAATCTGTCTTTATTAACAGTTTAATAAGGAGCTTAATTAGAAAAGTTGAGGCATTTGTGAAATTGCTGGGACAGAGAAATCTATTCTATCCCATTTCTACTTACTCGTGTGCTAATACTTCCTGTGATTTCTTAAGGATATTTTTAAGATCTCAGAATGAGGATCTGTCTTGCATACTTCAGGGCATTCTGAAGAACCCTAGTGCCACTCTCACCTTCACCCTCGGAATGACCTGTGCGGCGACAGTCATGAGTGACTTGCGCCTCTTCCTCTGAGAGACATGATTCTTGGGAACTGTTTCCATGGCTGAAAACACTCGCATGGGGAAAGCACATACAGAGAATTACTTCCTGTTTTTCTCTTTTAACTTTCTTCTAGAGCTAAGATTTGCCTTAGAAAATAATGGGTCACAGATTCTTGGAGTGGAAAGATAGCATGTTTTGTACATATTTCTATACCTTACCTTGTTCAGAGACTTTAGTGTAAAAAATGAACACATTTCCTCTGGCACACTTACTACGTATTTGACTAAGACAAAGAGCTGCTTTGCTTGAAAACAATATATTTTCTTAACTTTAGTGAATGACACATAGGTATTTAAGTAGTAATATATGGCTTTAGGGATTGGTAAGTAGATAATGAAGACTAATTTGATTTGTTAGATATTTCAGTACTAATTTTTACCAGTACTTCATTTTGTAGATCTATTGATAGATAGCAACAATGCTTTCTTTACCTTCCTACAGCAATATTTACACATATATGAAAAAGTGGCATGTTTTTTTAATAGCACTATGGTCATAGTTTGGAATTTTAAATAAAGGGTTTGTCACTTCTTACCAATTTTGTGTGCTTAAGTTTGAATATCATATTTTACATGCATATGTTCATATAGGTTCATTGATATATCTGTGCAAAATTGTCATTCTACATGGAGCCAAGCACAATCCTTTTACATGAGAGGATGTATAGTCATGCTGCTATAGCAGAAACCTGGCTCAAGTACCCTAATGACCTAAACAAATATACAAATGTCTATTTGCCTATTTTTCCCATTACAGTTGGATTCAATGCATAGGAGGACTAATTATTAGATGTATTTTACATGAATATGATAGCTTTAGCATAATCACATATTATACATCTGTCATGATAGGGTTACAATAGATAGGAAGTCAGCATTCCACAAGGTGAAGGGTTTTGGGAAGTTATGTCCTAAGTCAACTTATGTCTGTGAGAAGATGTCTCAGAATGATTATGGAAATCAATGTCTTCCCAGTTATTATTAGTTGTGGAAATATAACTTCCTTTTGCTGGACTGACTGCAGTGTCACAACACAACTTATCCTAGTTCAGCTACGAGCTGTCTATTCTATTTGCTTTCTTCAACCTCCTTTACCTAATACTAGTTTTTCTTCTATTTCCCATGTCTAATTCCCACACTTCCCATTGTCCAAATGCCTTTACTTGGTTCATCTCCAGGGTTAGAATTTCTCTGGGTTTCTACGTCTTCCTTGTATATTTTGACTGTCTCCAGTATCCCTGTTTTGCCTGTTGCTCTACATATCTATGAGTTGACTATATTCACAGGGGCTAGCTGTCCTTAAGTGTAGAGGTCAGTTAGGGCAAGTTTCTGCTAAGGGGCAGCCACAGTATCACGGGGAATGGGTCATGTGTCTACACTTAATCTAGGGCTTAGAGACCGGTTCTCACCAGTGATTGCTAATCCTTCATTGGTAACAAGAGACAGCAAACTTTCCAGTGATTGCTTGAAGATAGGAAACAGTATTTTTTAAACACAAGTTACAAAATTTCAGTGAGAAAGTTGTTTTCCAAAATTACTTACTATTGAATATAAGAATTTCAGGGGAGAAAAGGTGAAACTGTATGCTAAAACATTTCTACTATGGAAAAAATTCATGTCATAGCATGTATCACAAAGACTTACAATTAATCTGTATACAATAACAGAGTTCAGAGGCATTCATGTTGTTACGCTAATTGGAGATACTGTTCTCACATCTAAAAATCTAATGCTTATGACTTTAGATGTATTGTGTGTATGGATTAATTAAGCTGATTTCATAGGAAACTTTGGCAATGTCTGCTGACTGTCAACATAAAGGGTTTATAGAATGGGAAACTTTAAATGTTTTCTACTAGAGCAACCTGCCTTTGAATTTAGCCTATTCTAAGAAGGATTTCAAATGCATACATGCAAACGACATTCCACCTCTTCCTAGGGTAGATAGGAGTTAATTTCAAGACACAATTTACAGAAAAAAATTGAGTAAGAGTAGATAAAACCAAAAATTTTACTTTTGATTGTTGTAACACTAGAACATAAAGACAAAGACATTAAGTAATGAATGTACATTATCCATCTAATCAGAAACTCAGGATCAGCAGAGTGCTAACCTAATAATTTAGGGCCAAGACGATGTTTAGAGAGCAGGGCTGAACAGAGATGGCATACCTGTATTCATTGTGACCTTGGAGGATTTGTTATTAAAGTCTTCAGTTTCCCTGTAGAAAAAAAATAAAAAATGATGTTTTAATTTATTCACCAATGCATGGAACAAAATATCATAATGTGCAATTGGTTTTGTTTTTGGAGTACATATGAGTTAATATTTCATTATCATTAGCCTTATTTAAATCAGGGCTTAATAAGGTGGGCAGAATTTATAATTCTATTGAAGTTAAATTTCAATTATTATTAGTCCTATGCTCATAATTATAAACTTAAGTTTTTACTTTACAGTGACCAGTAGTAGATGAAAATGAAAAAAAAAGTTCTCATTTAAAAAAATTCAATTTCTCTCATAAGCATCTATATACATAAAAGCCTAAGCAACCATTGGCTGGTTGCTATGATGCACACTGAACACCAGAGGGCAGATGCTCAACACACAAGATCAGTCTCGCTCCTGTCTGGATCAGGCCTGTGTGGATTGGGCCCAAACCAGATTTCTGACATTCCCCGAGGGGTCCTGGATTGTGAGAGGGCATTGGCCAAACTGAGGGATCCCACTGGTGCACGAATACATGCATCAAGCCTCCAGTTTATAACTAAAAGGTCTTGCTTTTTAAGTCTGAAGAGATCATTAGTTATAAAGTGCCATCTTTCAGAATTTTAAAATATCCCCAGGAACTTTGAAATCTAATATATATTATTCAATTTGTTATATTTTATTTATTACTGGACCAATTTATTACCAGGGAATACTTAATATATATTTTGAACAAATAGCCAAGGAAGATGAGATTCATCTGTCTATTTTTAAGATGCAGGAAATAAATGTTTACTACAAAACCCATTTCTGTGTCAGTATCAGACACTCTAGCTTTTTCCAGTGAAGTGTTTGATGGATAACAATTGAGATGAAGTCATTAAAAATGGTTGCGGCCTGGCTGGTCTGGCTCAGTAGTTAAGCATCGACCTATGAACCAGGTTGTGGGCTTGAACCCCAGAAGCGGGTGTGGAGGAGGCAGCTGATCAATGATTTTTCTCTCTCTCTTCCTCTCTGAAATCAATAAAAAATACACACTTTAATGAAGCATTTGCAGAACAATGGTTATTGTAGAAAAACATTTTTTAGTGTTGAGTATTATTTTATGACGCATGAGATGACTTAATTCTTTCCCTGTCATATCATCTTAGCCCGCTTTTAGCATTTCTAATTTATCCACACCCTAAGAACAAAAAGGAAGGACTTGCTGTCATAGGAAGCAAACCTTACAAGAGCAAGAGCTCTCTGGAGATGTTGGATCCCAGCCACCCTCCCTTTGCTAATGACTAGCACCTACTGTTGGATGGACATGAACTTCCCTACACCACTCACTGAGTTGCCATGTACATTAGCACTCTAACATCTGATAGTTTAAAAATTTATTTATACTTTGTGGATGAGTGGGGATGATGTTGAAATGAAATCATCTGCCACGATTTGTCAAAAAAGACTTTTGATAAGGATGTTTGTTTTCAGGCAAAGGGCACCAGATGAGCTTCTTTGGCTTCCTGGGCTGTCTGCCTGGTGCTTGCCCTCTCCATCTTTCAGAGCATGTCTCCTGTCCTCATGTGCTCTGCTCCCTTCATCACCTATCATTTTCCTCCACTGTGGACATTGTGCTTCACCTCTGTTAGAAAGCTTAGTTTTTGCCGAAACCGGTGTGGCTCAGTGGTAGAGCGTCGGTCTGCGGACTGAAAGGTCCCGGGTTCGATTCCGGTCAAGGGCATGTACGTTGGTTGCGGGCACATCCCCGATAGGGGGTGTGCAAGAGGCAGCTGGTCGATGTTTCTCTCTCATCGACGTTTCTAGCTCTCTATCTCTCTCCCTTCCTCTCTGTAAAAAATCAATAAAAATATATTTAAAAAAAAGGAAAGAAAGCTTAGTTTTGTTCATTACTACTGTGAAATTCTAATAAAATTAAAATGCAAGCACCAGCTAAATGTAATATATCTATTTCCTCTCCCAGGGTGGGGAAAGAAATGGCGAAATAAAATAGCGTGAAAATAGTAACAATTAGGGACCTTTTTCTAGCAGATTTCCAATGCTTTACTAGAGAATTACTTATTTCCAGGAACTTTAATTTTTTTTTTTTTATAACATTAAGTCCCTAAATTTAACCAATTCTCACCAGATGGTTTCATCTTCATCATTTATCTAGAGCAGTTTTGCTTATATTTAGCAGCTATTGTTGGAGAGAGATTATAGCATTGTTAGAATTTGAGATTTTATTAATTTAAACTTAACTATTTTAAAAATGTGTATTATTTCAAATGACTAATTAAATCTGATTCTTTTTTGTTTCTTATACAAATCATACTTGACTTATTCAGTCAATTCTTTTGCAAATTTATTGGCAAATACTTTTTGTGACAATTTTGAAACATGGACTATACTGTTGATTTTTAAAAATATATTTTATTGATTTTTTACAGAGAGAAAGAGACAGGGATAGAGAGTTAGAAACATTAATGAGAGAGAGTCATCAATCAGCTGCCTCTTGCACACCCACTTCTGCGGATGTGCCCGCAACCAAGGTACATGCCCTTGACTGGAATTGAACATGGGACACTTCAGTCCGCAGGCCAATGCTCTATCCACTGAGCCAAACCAGTTTCAGCAGGATTTTATCCTTGATGGCTACACTGAATTAACTGATACATTGGTACTCAATGAGGGCGAGGGTAATGAACATAAAGAATGAATACAATCACAGTGCTGATTCCACCCCAATTTAATTTCAGAGTTATACACGGAAGACAATTCAGATGCTATTCTTGTTCTGTAGTGCTTTCAGACCATCCAATTGTTTTCACTGTCATATGGAACCGAACATCCAGTACCATGATTTTCCAGTGAAGTTCACAGTAAGATTTCATAGGCCAGTTGACGTTGAAATGGGATTTCAGTGTGTACAAATTAACAGCTCCTCTTCCCTTCCTGACTCCCCCCAACTTTCTCAGAATACACAGAAAACTATGACACATTACCGAGAAACTGCTGGTAGCCTGCGCACCACCTGTGCTGAAGAGACAGAGGCCAGTGAACCGGGAGGCGGCGGTGGTCAATGCAGGAGGCTTGAGAAAGCTCCATCAGACTATTTATCTTACTCTCTCAGTAGCAAAACTCCTAATATGTTAACCTTAAATGGACAAAATAAATGGAAAGGAAAACCCTCAAGGGATGTCTGTGACCGAGGCTAAAACAAGAAGGGATAAACATTCTCCAGAAATTGAGGACTGCAGGGACATTCCCCAGATTCTCTTTTCTCCTTTCCAAGAACACTTTATGTTTAAAACTGCTTCAAGTTTTAAAACTGAATGACAAGAGAGAGGGCTTGGACTGGAACCCTCCTGATGGATGGAATATTAAATCTGTCTCAAAGGTTAGGCTCTCAGAGTGCAGCACCTACGGATAAAACATAGTGATGCTTTTTATAGCGAGTTAAAGAACTAATTGTCAAAATGTGTTGTTTGAATTCAACTGCATACATTTACCAAATAGCTGACATCCCAAAAGTAAAATCGGATTAGTAGGAACAAAGACAGGCGCCACAAATCCTTAAGCGTTTCATCTTTAAAGTGATGTATCCTGTTACTTATAAAGGAAATTTGCGAGTTTTTTTAGACTTCACACTGGTGTACATGCCAAAATGTGAAATGACTAACTTACTAGTCAGCAAGATGTTTTCTACGTTGTTAAGAGCCGATTGATGGAGCCCCCCCCAGAACTGATACCCAAAAACGTCTTGGGTAACTAGTAAAAATGCACGATTCCATTTCCATTATGTGCACAAAAGCCATTAACAAACCCATGACTGAGAGCTCTCTTTAGACAGTCTAAGCCGAAGTGGATCTAATCCCTTTTTTTGGGTTCTGAAAATGTGTCTTTGATTGGACTTATATAACAAGCATGGCTTATTCTGGAAAGCATCAAATTCCTGGAGTGTTTGCATGCTAACAGAGGAGACAGTATGTCAAGTATTTCCTTAAATTGGAATTGAACCGGGGCCAAGGCAGTGAGAACGGACGGTAAAGTGCAGATTGCCTTAAACTTTAGCAGATAATCCACAGAGCAAAGAACTCTGCGCATTAGAGAGTCAAAAGTGGGGTCAGCAGAGGGTGTGGGGCTGTATTCAGTTCTTGCTGGAGTTTTGTAGGAAAGCCAACTTTATAGGTTTCTGAATTCATGGATGGCGATGGATTTGCTTTTTGTTTGGGTTAGAGCAGTTTCCCTCCCAATCAGTATGTGGCAATAGGTTGTGTTGGTTGTTCATGCATGGCCACAACGTCGGTCTGTGTGTATAGTCTTCTAATTCTGCTTGAATGTCTTTCAATAATCCATTAGATTTATGGATCAGAACAGCCTTTTATCCCCCACACGCACTGGGCAGCAGAGGGGGTATCTTAACTTCTGAATGAGGGTCCCAGAAAGATGTTTGATTGATTGTTCACGCAGAGGCACCTACGTGACTGGGCCCAGGATCTTGTAATGAGGCTTGAGTTCTTTCATCAGGCATCTCACTCTGCAGGGGAGCAGAGGCACATCCTGTCCCCAATGTTGGCTGAGAATTGTGTGTCACTTTACTTTTGTAGACTTGCATTTAGGCATCAAGGCCATCTAAACAACGGCAGGACTCAGTTTTAGCTCGGTTAATGCGAGAGGTTGCCCAGAAGATTGCTCATGGGATAACCGTAATCCAAGAATTGCTAGGGCTCGTTTGAAATTAATCTACTCACAATTCATATACAACATTATTCAGAATAAAGGGCACAGTCTACGTGGTAAGAAAACATTGACGGATGTTTGATTTTTTTAAGAGATCTATTTGAAACACAAGAAGGAAAAAATGATGCCTATGAAGGCTATGCACCAGATTTACCTGAATTTACTTTGAAATGGGATCATTTTTTTCCTTGATAAACTACCCTGAATAGTCAATACATCCTGCTGTCTTTCTGAGGGAGGTAGGATTAGAAGTATTCAAAAGTGCCAAGTGATTTCACTATTTACTTATACTCCAATGATTTCACGTAGGTGGAGGACGTTTATCTTTACTTATCTTTTCTAATACTCCGTCAAACGTGCTGCTTTTGAAATTTGCACAGGAAATAGCCCACGTAGTTTATTTTGCCCTTTACCGTCCTTGAGATTAGACACAGGAGAATCCACCTCAACTCCTCTTCACTTGACAGCCAGTATCTGATGCCAACTCACGGCTCCCTAGCCTCTGGGTAGGTGGTACCCGTCATCACAGTCAACTGTGAGCACGGTTGTGTTTGCTCAGAGACTGCAATGAGAACTCTACATTCCTCCCACCGTTCCTGGGCTAGTGGTGCCCGAAGATGGGCCCTTCGTATTCAGGAGCCAAGTTACCCACAGCCTGTAGGCGTGAGTGCTGGGGTCTGGGCATATTCCACAGCATTGGTAGGAATAATAAGAAACCACCAAGAAGAGTGAAGAACAAAAGCACACGAGGCCACTGATAATTTTCACGAGAATATACTAAGTATTCCTTGTAAGCACACCCACTCTCCCACGCCTGGGAATATCTCCTGAAGAACAGCACCATATGTTTCTCAAGGAGATCAGCGATTTTTCCTTTGGAGTCTTCAGAAATGCAAGCTGGTGAAAATACTGACATATTTCCTCTAAGACTATCCTGGTTAGAGGCAAGGAGACCACCACCTGGTCAATCATTTTCTTTCTGATACTGTTCCAAAGCCTCAGAGTCTGTGATCATTCTCTTATTTAACTGTGAAAGAATGTGGATTTTTTCTTTTTTTTTTTAACACATGAAATGGTCTTGAGATTTAATGTTGCTCTAGTATCTTATGTTCCTGGTAATTCCCTATTTTTATATGGTGATACTGAAGAGTGATTACAGGGTACATCTAAATACTTACAAACACATGTGTGTTTTTTTGTGTGTGTTTTTTTTCTCACAGTCATTTGAGTAAGTGGGTAGGACAGTGCTAGAAAAAGGCCATTGGCTTCTATGATGTGTATCAAAAGCCAAATGGATTCCTAATAAAAGGGAATCAGATGCCTAATGGCAGACCGGTGAGGCAGGCACATTATCAGAGACCTCTGATGGGTGAGAATACTGGGACACATGCTACAGAGGAACTGAATAGTGTGGGAAGGAGAGGGAAGAGTCTGGCAGATGTGGACTCAAATCTCAATTCTGCCATATCCAGCCCTGTCAATGACGTATGCCAGTGCCATCACCATCTGCTTCGGCAGTGACAACAGCAGAAGGATCAAACTTATCCCCTCCCCCACCACAGCAAACCATCCCCAATCCGGCCAACTGGCATCTTTCCCATTCACCCATATTTCAAATAGCTTGAGGCAGAACTTTAGCTTTGATTGAGTATTGGGAAAATAATCTAGACCAATGGTCGGCAAATGCATTAGTCAACAGAGCCAAATATCAACAGTACAACAATTGAAAATTTTTTTGAAAGCTGAAAACCGACTTCTGTGCATGGGCCACAAAGTTTCAATCACACTGTATGTGCACGCCCGCATGTGATATTTTGTGGAAAAGCCATACTCAAGGGGCCAAAGAGTTGCATGTGCTCGCAAGCTGCAGTTTGCCGACCGCTGATCTAGACTTTCCTGAAAGAGATACATGGGGCATTATTTTATTGCTTTAGACTGAAATGAGCCATTGTGGTTTATTAGGTTAATTTGTATGTATTCTCCCATCTTCTAATTATCCACCCCCAACTTAACAACATAATGGATTTGAAAAGGAATCCTGTTTTCCAGGCAGTGTTCTTTCTTCCATAAACAGAGCCCTCTTTCAGCTGAAGCTTTACTACCTCCCCCCTGTTTCTCTCCCTCCCCCCTCCCCCCCCCCATACACACCCAGATTGCAGGGAGCAAGAGGAGACAGACCTAAAGAAACAGTTGAATCAAACACTTGCCTCCTGGCCCAGCTGAGCCACGGCTCCTGCATCTAAAGGAATGTGACACGTAAAGGTTGTGACTATTAGTCTTTTAAAAACCTTCTTCATTGACTTTGACAGCTTATAACCCAAGGTGGTGGCCAGAGGAAAGAGATGTCTATAAAATGTCACATAAAGAATTGTGTGACAAATTGCAGAGTAATAACATCCTGATATCAGCCATTCCTGTTTAGTTTGTTAGTGAAGGCACCTTCCGTTCTTTTCACCATTGTATAGAGTACCATACAATTCATTTTGAGGAGCAAATTTACTTCTTTGTTTTCAATTTAGAAGTAAAACTCTCTACTTGCAGATGACATAATGTTATATATAGTACACCCTAACACTCCATCAAAGAACTGTTAAAACTTGCAGATTCACTGGAGTTTTAGGATAAAAACTAAAGGAAAGGCCAGTTCCATTTCTATCCTATATAATAAAGAGTTAATATGCTAATTAGACTGAACAGCAGAACAACCGTCTGGAAGACCGTCTGGACGACCTTCCAGACAAAGCTGGGGCTGCGAGGGCCAGCCTAGGCTGTGAGGGGCTGGGAGGGCTGGCCGGAGCTGTAAGGGCCAGCTGAGGCATCTGGGACTGCAAGGACCAAGACCCTTGCATGAATTTTGTGCAGTTGGACATCGCCCAAGGGCTCCCAGACTGCTGGAGGGATGTCTGACTGCCAGCTTAGGCCTGATGCCCTGGGGAGTGAGCCTAAGCTGGCATCTGGACATCCCCTGAGGGGTCCCGGACTGCGAGTGTTTATATACCACTGGCATTATTATAAATTTGTGTTTGTAAGTATCTCAGGTATGAAATGGTGAAACTCCTCTTGCTCCATGGCATTTGAATTTTGGGGGAGGGAGGTGATACACATTTGCTCCAATTTTGTCTTTTACGTTCAGAAACTAAATAATACTTCTCTTACAAAACTTATCTAGAATGAAAATATGTTAAATCACTGTGTATAGATGTTATGGTAATTTGACTCATGTTAGAAAATCCAAGGAGAAAAAAATGGGCCAATGGGAGGAAATACTGTCTTTGAAGAAATTTTGAATTTATTAACATTTGAAACTTCTGGCATTTTTTGAACAATCTATAGTTTATGACAATATTCATTTGGATTTAAAGAAAATAGATAATAATGATAGATACCTTCTATTTTCATTGTTAAAATTATATGGAGTACAAGATGGTTCCCTAAATTTTAGCAAAAAATTTGGCATAATTCTTCATGATATTTCTGTGTGCTGAGTGTGAAAGTGTTAGAGGAATCCTTGTTGAATGAAAAATATTCAGGAGTGCCTCTCCCTGGCTTGCCTTCAACATTTTTATTCTGGGAAAAAATAGGGTGGCATGCTTATCAATTCTACAGAAGGCACACACAAAAGAAAGGAATAGGTAACAAGTGGAAAGACAGATTATGCTGACAGCTGAATTAAACTTAAACAGGGATAAACAAGAAGTTCTGCAACTTGGCTAAACGAAATCATTTCATGGTTAGATTGAAAAATTTACTTCTTATAACCTTATCTGAAATAAGTCTAGGAACTTTAGTGGGCTGTGAGCTCCATGTGATTAAAATATAATTAAATCAATGACCAATGGTGGTAAAAATCCAGAAAGATTATGGTCCCACGTTTACAGCCATGCTTCTGCTTGCTCGATTTCAGAATGTCCTCTTTTAGTGTTTGTGAATGAATGAGCTTGGCCTGGACGTGACATCCTGGGCAGGCTCAGAGACTGTCACTGAAGGCTGAAAGAGTCTGGGTGAGGCCACTGAATGATTGGTGGAAGGACTAGTGTGAGCTGCCAGGTGACTGTTGGCAGCAAAAAGAAAACTATTGACATGTACCCTGATGCTTGTTTTTTTTCATCTCAGGGAACTCATCCCAGTGACTTTTAGGGTTAATGCTCTTAAATAACCCAAATGTATGCTTTGCGTTGACAGGAAGACAGATGGATAACAGTAGCAACTGGAAAGTTCAATATTTCCTTAAAATGTACTGAATTTAAGAAACATGATATCTAGATGAAATTTCCTCTATGCTTTTTATTTATTTATTTATTCTTGCTGTTATTTTCTTTTTCTTTTTTTTTAAATTAAATTAATTGGGGTTGATATCCTATATAATAAAAGCCTAATATGCTAAGTGTCTGGTTGTCCAGTCAACCAATCAAAGCATAATATGCTAATAATATGCTAAGGCCACTCAACTGCTTGCTATGATGTGCACTGACCACCAGGGGGCAGGTACTCCAACTGGTAGGTTAGCTTGCTGCTGGGGTCCAGCCAATTGAGACTGAGCAAAATGGACTGGACATGTCCTGGAATCCTTTGCGGTCCTTCCCTGGCTGGCCAACCTCTTGCATCCCTTCCCAACCCTGATTGTGCACCAGTGAGGTCCCTCGGCGTAGCCTGCACCCTCTCAAAATCTGGGACCCCTTGGGGGATGTTGGAGAGCTGGTTTTGGCCTGATCCCAATCAACACAGGAGCTGCCCCTGTGTTGGTCAGTGTGCTCCCACAGGAGGTGCTGTTGAGCCAGAAGCTGGGCTCATGGCTGGCAAGTGCAGTGGCTGTGGCAGGGAGTCTCTCCCACCTCTGCAGCAGTGCTAAGGCTGTCTTACTGATGGCTCTCCACTGGGAACGGGCCTAAGCCATCAGTCAGACATCCCCCGAGTGCTCCCAGACTGCGAGAGGGCGCAGGCTGGGCTGAGGGACTCCTCCTCCCCCGAGTGCATAAATTTTGTATACCGGGCCTCTAGTTAGTTAATAAGATTATACAGTTTTCAAATGTACATTTCTCTGATACATGATCTGTACGTTGCATTGTATGCCTACCATCCTAAGTCAAGTCATCTTCCGTCACTACATACTTGATCTATGCTGTGTTTTTAACAATCAGGTTTACAGCTTTCATTAGAACTACCAGTAAGTGTGTTGAGACTTCTGAATTATACAGCAAAATGGAGGGTGGATATCTATTGCCCTTTGGTTCAGTGAAATGCCAACGCAAATGACCTCATTTCTAGTTCTGATCCACTCACATGGTCTCAGCATTCTTCATTTTTTTATACCTAATATAGTCCTCATACCCTGCCACTATTTAAAGCTAAATCCTTCACTTATAACATCCAAAAATAGGCAAAGAAAACATTATACAAATTTATACTTAAATTATACATTGGAGAACAAATGAAACTTACTTGAACAAAGATTTTGTTTCATAATACCCTTATTTCTTTGACATGGTGGCTAAATCTAGAAATGGTTGGAACACTTTTTAAAATATTGTTGGGTACATGTAAACATATGTAGTTAAATCTTATTTGATTTAGCCCTAGCAGCTTTGGCTCAGAGCATTAGTCTGTAGTCTGATGGGTCCCGGGTTGGATTCTGATCAAGAGCACATGCCTGGATTGCAGGCTCAGTCTCCAGTAGGGGATGGGCAAGAGGCAGCCAATCAATGATGTTTCTATCTCTCTATCCTTCTCCCTTCATCTCTTCTAAAATCAATAAAACATATACATATATATATATATATATATATATATATATATATATATATATATATGGTTTTTTTTTTTTTAAGTTAGCAACTTTCTTGTGGGAGGGGCAGTGCGAGGAATATACATATGCACTAATTCAATGGCTAGTAAGTGGCAAGGTCAGGATTCAAGCCTTATATGTGGATGTGCGCTTGGGCAAATCATGTGTTTCTTTGGGTCTGAGCTTTTTAACTTATAAAATGAAAAGTTTGTTTTAAAATTCAAAAGCATATAAAGTCCTTTTATGGTCTAAAATTTGCCTACATCAAACTCTTCCTATATTTAGTTGACTAATATTGATTGAACTTTTTAAAAATGATTCATTTGCATACTAAAATCCAGAAGAAAGAGACTTTTAAAGATTCGTATAATATATCTAACAGCTTCAGAATGAGATGGCTATATACTGACATGAGTCCTAGTCATCGTTCAAAGCTGACAGAAGACAGCTTACCTGCCTACTTTACTTCATTCCAGAAACACAACCTATAGAACTCTCCTTATATAACACATCTTCCCATATTGTGTTTCCCCGAAAATAAGACATCCTCCAAAAATAAGATCTACTTGCAGGTTTCCTTCTGAGTGAAATATAAGGCATCCCCCTAAAATAAGCCCCCCACCCCCAGGCTAAACATGAGAGATTTGGTCCACTGATTCTGAAAGAAATGGAGTCACAAGAAATTCACCAGGAAATTCAGGAATTGGATTGTTATGATGATGGTCCAGAAGATAATGACATGATTGTCATTGAATAAATGAGTAAATTCTTGATACTGTAGGATTCACAGTTTGTCTGGTTTGTGTTGACAACTACCGTACTACCGTACAGTATACAGGTAATAAATTTCCTTTATTTTCATTTAACAATAAATGTGTACTGTATTCTTCTTCATGGAAAAATAAGACATCCCCTGAAAACAAGACCTAGCGCATCTTTGGGAGCAAAAATTAATATAAGACACTGTCTTTTTTTTTCTGGGAAACAGGGTATTATCTCAAGCCATTCCACTGAGATGACCAGTTATAGGATTTCACTTGCCAAAATGTCCATTTTAGAAATCAACACCAAAACAATGTGTAGAAAAATAAATTTTGGTTAATAAATTATCATCATTTTTAAAAAATTTTCATCAAGGCGTGTAGTGTTTGTAGGGACATTGGAGGTGATGAGAATCACTGATTTTTGTTCATTTGTTTGTTTCTATTAGAGTTTGCGGTAAAGAAGACTTTCAAGACAGATAGGTCACAAAATGCAGTTTTGCATTCCAAACGGTACATTCTTTTGCATATCTCCTATTTCAAAGAGTAAAGTCTATTGGCCTTTGAGGAGACAAGAGGCTAAAAGATCTAAGCACATTATGTTCAAAGGCAATATGTTCATTACCTTTTTCTTGCTGGCTAAAGCAGTCATGTCATCACTTGCTAAATTACAGCACGGGAAATACAGTGACATCTGGAGTTTTTTGTCATGTGGATGATGCCAATCTTACTTATGATCCACAAACCTTTCAATCAGCCTGTTCCCTCTTTCAGAAGTTTCTGAATTAGGATGTTAATACTTAACATATGTTATGATTGAATATATGTGGCTATTTGTGGCACAGGTATGTGATAAATGTATCATTAGCTTAAAATGATTGAGAAAAACAAATTAGGGAAAAGTTTAAATTATGGAATGTTTGTGACAAAGCAATTGATTTTCTTTCAAGAAATATAGATTAATTCTAGGTCCAGGAAATAAAGCCAAAAATAGATCCTTGGGGTCGTATTTTAATAAACACATAAGAATGATTTGTACATATGACATTAATTTATGTGTGGTAAATATCTCAGAAGGCTTATTTTATATAGTTTAAGTATTTATGTTAACGTTTTGCTTAAGGACCTAATATCATCAAAAGTATACAGCAGTTTGGACCCTCATCAAATTACCCCAATATCTAAGTTGGTATGTCTAAGTTACAATACAAATATAATTAATATTGATTTCCCAGTTTATGCTAGGTTTATAACATTTCCCTCTTCCCAAGCCTCACTCCATTTTCCAGTATTACCTACCACAGAGAATGGCATCATTCATTCATTATTTTAAAAAAACACACATTTTTATTGATTTCAGAGAGGAAATGAGAGTGAGAGAGAAATGTCAATAATGATAGAGAATCATTGATAGGCTGAGTCCTGCATGGCCTCCACTGGAGATCAAGCCTGCAACCTGGGCATGTGCTCTTGACTGGAATCGAACCCAGGACCCTTCAGTCCACAGACCAAAGCTCTATCCACTGAGCCAAATTAGTTAGGGCATTCATATATTATTTAATTCATTAAAATTCCTATGGCACACCGGTTAAAAATCACTGATTTAACCAGTAGTAAGTTACTAATTTATATAATGTATTTTAAACAAAATCATCTTTGTTGTCTGAACCTTAAACACTCACATGACCTGTCAATTCGTTTTTCCAAGAGGAGGAAACAAAAGTTTATTTTTTTAAAAATCCTCAGTATAGAAGGATTATCTTCCTATTCTTTACTCCAACCAAAATTAGAACAACACAATGCAAACAAACAATCTCTGGACTCTTTTATTTCTTAATTATTGTAATCTAGATAATAAAACAAAATTGATTATAACAGTGGACAATGATTGCTTTTATTTAGGGGGTATGTTGTATGTATACACAATCTGATAAATTGTGATCCTTTTTCATGACAAAGTCTTATCATAGCTCCTCCTACCCCTTCCTCCATTTCCTCCTTGTCATTAAACCTCTGCACCACCACCATCTGATAACTAATTGCATGGAACCAGAAGGCCTCACTCCATCCTATCCCTCTACACATGAAATAACTATTACTCCAGGGATATGTGGGTCATTCTCTTGCTTTCCTTTTTATGTGGTTTCTTTGATTCAACAGAGTAGTAAACATACTTGAATGTTTATTTGTAAGTACTGGTAAACATACTAGCATGTTTATTTTAGTTGTTTTTATCTTTAAAATGATGTCATCAAGCTGGATGTCATTATATTACTAAGTTTTATTCTTACTGTTGCCTGTTTCTGTAGTGTGTTCATTTTGCCTCCTGTATAAAGTTCTATTGTATGAATGCAATACAGTTTATGCCTCTACTTTCTTAGTCATGGACACTTGGATTGCTTCTAGATTTTTGCGGTTTTGGACAGTGCGGCCATGTTCATGAATATTTATGTACCTGTTTCTTACAGCTATGCTTGTTGATTAACTGCTTGCCAGAGAGCTTAAATGATAATCACAGCTCTTAAGTGCTTTCTGTGTGCCAGGAACTGTTTTGACAGTAGTTACATATATATTAACTCATTTGAGCCTCATGACAATCAAATGAGATAGCTACTGTTGTTATTTTACTGATGAAAAAAATGAAAATTCAGAGAAGTTAAGAAACATGCCCAAAGCCACACAGCTATTAGCTAGCAGACTCAAGTTTGGAAACCCAGGTAATTTGTGTTCTGAAACACTGCATTATAATGTCTTCCTTAGATCTAAGAACCTGAAGGATTGCAAAGTGTGAGTGTAGGACTGTGGTAATTTGGATCAATTAGTGCTAGGGTTAGGGTTAGGGTTAGGGTATGGTACGTCTGTAATGAGCCATACTGAAAATGTTCATGGGCATTCTAACTGCCCTAAAACACACTCCATATCAACTTTCTGGTATGTATTTTTAGATGGGAACAAAGCTCTTTGCAGATTTGTTTCCTTGAGGCGGCCACTGTTTTTGACGCTAATGGATACCTCGAGACAGGGTTGCAGTCCTCTGATGCCTTCTCAGGACATCTCTGAGCCATCATCCTGCTGGCAGGCCACGGGCACAGGCTGCCCTGGGCCCATCTTCATTCCCCCTTAAGGAGTCAGGCTTCTTCTGTGCCTTTGTGCTGAGGTGGCTCTCACAGAATCAGATAATGATTGGAAGTGACTTGGACCCTCACTTCCCAGGGGAAAGAGGCTTCTGGATGAAGAGCAAACACTCATCAGTCAGAAAAGCAGCCTCCTGAACAAGGACTGGACGGCACGGCGAACATTTCAAGCTCATCTGCCCTGACATGTGTGTGTAGTACACAAAATAGTAAACATCTTTAGTCCAGAAACTATATTGTCAGAGGTACACGTCAATACAAAGACAGGAAGCGCTCAGGGAACTTGTTTACTTTGCAAGCAGCAAAGCCATCATCAGACCACCCTCTGTGGCTCCACTGGTTACGAAGGTGTAGCCTCAAGAGGAAGAATGAGCCATCAGCTGGATGAGTCATGTTCTCATTGGGATCACAGAAACATTCAAAAGTGAAATCATTGTATTCAGCTGAAGGAACCTTATAAAAAGTAAATTACTTTATATACATTTGGCAGAAGACTGACCAGCTATTGTTGAGTTCTCCCTGGAGTTATCTTATAGGTTCTTTCCACCCTCCAGGGCACCTGCCGCTATCTCTCTTCCCTCCTTCCTTCCTGGTGCTAATGGCAACCTTCAAACCAGCACAGCAATGGGGAAAGGCCCTACAGTAGCAGTAGTTTCAAAGTAAGCGTCTTTCAGAGATGCAAATAAAATACTTTCAAGACAGTTCAATAGTATCTTTATCATTATCATTGCTTTTAAAATCTGGTTAAAACATTATGTGAGCATTTCCAAACTTTAGCCATATTTGTAACTGTGTCTACCTGTAAGTGAATATATGTTTCGCTCCCTTCTTTCTCCATGCAGTTTTTTCAACATATATCAATGCTTAAAAGTCAGAGCTGATTACGTATAAACTTGAATTCCCCTTCTTTTGTTTGCTAAGAAATTCAATTCAGTTCTTATTTTGAACCCAAGATCTCTCCAGTTTATAAAAAATAAATGGAAACTAAATTTATGATAAAGGAGCTTACTACATTTTGCTTAAACTAACTGGTAGGTTTTAAAGAAAGACCAATTGTTTGGAATAGGGTCGGAATAATTATGGGTGACTTCTCCGATTTTCCAAGTGTTTGTGATGCATTCTTGTTACTTTATAAATGAAATGAAAATAAACGTGTAAGTAAATCATAGCACGTCTACATGCCTATGTTTAAAAGAATAGATCCATGTGACTTGGCAGAAAAATTGACCTCCTTTTCCCTATCATAAGTCTTTGATGTTCTCAAAGTCCTGGCTATCCTTATCAAAACCATACACATGCTTGCTTTTCAAAGTTTGGATCCAGCTGCTTCCATCTCCCTCCCCCCAACTTCCCCCATTGGGCCCAATCACCCACATCTTTGTAGATTTCTACAAGGTTAGCACATGGGCTGCTCATTGGACATTGAATCACAGACTCTTTTGCAGCTTTCTGCTATTTCTGCCCTTTCATTTAACTTTTCACATGCATTGCCTTTTCACTATGTCAGAAGCACCTTGAGGGGAGAAACACTTAAAGTCACACGCCTCAGTTTCCCCATCTGTAAAACAAAGGGAACTAGGCCTCTAGTTCTGGTACCCTAGGGTTCTTGTCCCCCGGGCTGAAAGTCACCATCATTATCTAAGCTTTGCTTGCACAAAACGTGCCCTAACCCGGAGATCTGGACGCCTAAACTGTAAGACAGAGAGTGTGGCCTCGTCCCCAAGGTCTGCTGGCTGTGGATGCCTCGCTGCTTCTCATCTTGGGACATAAAATACCCTCATGTTAGTGGCCAAATGGTACAAAGTGTTTGAAGTTATGACTGATGTCATTTTTTTTTTTTTAAACAAGCAAAGGGCAATTTTTCTATTGCTGGTGGAGTGTATCTGAGTTCTCCTATTTTATAGTAGACTACATTTACCCTAACATTTCAAGATGAATGGAATGCATTTCCCCATAGTGACCACTTTAGCCCTTTCCCCCATGAAGGCGCGATGCCTGTATTTGCATTATGGTTGCTAGTTTCCAGCACTGAAGTGCTTTTTGTTTTTGGCTTTGCTGAGCGTGGAAGAGACTGCCGCTTTCCTGCTGTAGGAGCCCCTTGTCTGACCGGTTACGGAACTTGAGTCATGTGATAGTGGTGCCTGCTAATGACCAAGTGAGCGCTCGCCAGCCTGCTGCTCACTGCGTGGGAGGCCAGCGGGGAGGCTGCTCGTGGAGATGCCCAAGACCACGCTGCCAATGGAGCTTAGAGAAACCAAGCTCTTTGGGTAAATGCTGATGGGCCTTCAGAGACGCACCGCTGAGTCATGCCTCTGTTAGAAAATGGCAAATAAATGTGTCCAAAGCATAGCACGTATATTACTCACTAGGCGTTGGGAATTGCTTTAAAAACCAATTTAATGCCTTCTACGATCCAACGAGAGAGAATTGTGTGAGAGATGTAGGCAACTTGTTTGTACGGATTTCATGTTTCTCAAGTTCAACTAGAGGACTTTGTAGGAATGTATGGGTCGCATTGATGTTGAGTTCAGGTGTCCTCTTGCTGTAGAGCATCATCCAAATGAGAGCTAAGGGACAAGACACCGACAGCCGTCACAGAGCAGCAGAGGCATGTCGATCTTGCTACCCTTGTTCCCCGTTTTCACCTCCCGTCATTTCTATTCACGTTATTTTTTCTTTCATCGTAATCTGATCTCCACTCCTTCCAAGCAAAATTCCCAAACTTATACAAGGCCGTAGGCAGTCATACTTGAGGCAATCTCAGAGTAAGATGTGATGTGTTTGGCTTGGTCAGTGTGGCTCAGTGGTTGAGCTTTGACCTCTGAACCCGGAAGTCATTGGTTCGATTCCTGGTCAGGGCACATGCCTGGGTTGTGGGCTCCATCCCACTAGGGGGTGTGGAGAAGAAAGCCAATCAATGATTCTCATCATTGATGTTTCTCTCTCTCTCCCCCTCACTTTCTCTCTGAAATCAATAAAAGTATATATTTTTAAACTATGTGATGTGTTTGAAAAAGGAGCTATGTTACTGAAATTAGTGCTGCTTGAAGAATCCTACATTTACTTCTCTAGCCCCTGCCTGTCCTAAGAATGCCAGACTTAGAATATCACTGCCTATTCACTGTGCCTACTTAGATGTCCCCCAGGCACATCAACCTGACCCCTCATTCTGCCCCACCATCCATCTACCCTTTCCTCCTGGAGCATTTCCCTTCTCTGTAAAAGCATCCCCATTTCAGTTGTCCAGATCAAAACCAGTGACATGAAATTTGACTCAACTTACCTCTTACATCCCTTCCCCTCACTTATGAGCAAGTCCTGCAATCTCTGCCTTCAAAATAGATCCGGAATCCTAATACTTATCATCACCTCTCCACTACTACTCACACCTTAGTCTAAATCTGAAATGTTTTAATAGACTTGTGATTAGTCTTCTGTAGTCCACTTCTCTGATCTGCATTCTACTGTTCCCGAGGTTCTCAGAATAATGTCTCCAAACTCCAAGAGAGATCATTTATTCGCCTGTTCAAAACTCTTCAGTGGCCTCCCATCTCCCATCCTCACCAGGGCCTGCAGGGTCCTCCATGTCCTAAACCCTCACCATGTCTCTGGCTTCATTGCTGCCACTCTCTCTTGCTTTATTGACTCTGCTCTGAGCCTTCTGACACTCACTTCTCCTTGAATATGCCAAGCCTAAAGGACCTCAGAGTCCTTATCCGTGCTTCATTGTTCAGGTCCATGCTCAAATACCACCATTTCCTAACCACCCATTTAAAATGCTTCCTCCATATTTTCTTTACCTTTGAGAGCTTTTTCTTTAGAGCACTTCCGACCATCTCTCATCTTACATGTTTGTTTGTTATCTCTTTCCCACAGTAAGAATATAAACTCAGAAGACTTGGGATTGTTACAAGAAGAATTTGCTTCAGAGGCAGGAAATTCAGTCACGGGGTGGAGTCTACAGAGGGGTTCCACCCACACATTGGCATCCGGTGACTTCACCCAAGGTAGTTAGGGGAAGGGATGAGGATTACAAACTGCTGAAATCAATCTTTTTTTGTTTTTTTTTTCCTTTAGGAAATGTGCAGAGGTAGTCAACTTTAAGCACTTGACCACTTAGGCAGCTGGGAGAAATACTGCTGTGTGGCAGGAGTGCAAAGAACGTGAAAGAGTGGAACGAGTCAGTGCTTTATAGCTTGGTCGATAGAAACTCTAATCATTATTGTTTGCAAGTGGCTCAGTGTCACTGTAGTGCAGCATCCCATAATTAATATTGCCCTGTGTGCCTACTGAGCACCATTATTTGCCGCTCTTGTCTTCCATGTGAAACTAGACTATCATGATCGAACTTGGACTCTGATCATGGGCACTGATTCCAAACAGTGCTGACGCAATTCAGTGAAATGTGGGATTGCCACCACGGCTCAAGATTAATGTTCAATTCTATGAAAGGGATAGAATAACTGCCTATCCTGGGTACAGTGAAAACATTACTTCTTTTATGATGACAACCCTCATGATTTAAATGCACAGATGGCTGATTTCTTACATTTGATTTCTTTGAGTTTTGTTAAGATGAGTGATGAAGTAGTGCCTTATAAAATTAACACATTTGCATTTTAACAGGTTGTTTTCCATTTCTTGCCAAAGGAGTATCCCTAAGAATGGGAGGAACCAGCATGCTGGGATGTGGGGTGTTTTTGAGCAAAGTCTTACAATGAACCTCAACTTATTTCATTGATCCCCAACTGGCCTCTGACTCTGTACTTGGTTTATACTTGTGTTTAATGAATTCACTGAGCTGCCATCATGTAGAATTGTGGCAGATTGCACAAAGCTAACATTTAGCCATCTTTACTGAAATTTGCTTTATGCTCTTTTCTACTGCATCTGCACACAGAACTTATAACATCTTGCTAGGTGTGTATCTCAAATCTTTTAAAACTTCCACTTAGGTCATATTGGAAAGCATGATTCTATGAAAAGATGAGGAATTGTGTTTTTGGGATACAGTTTAAAGGCTTGTAAATCACTGTCTAAAAATATGCCTATTTTACAGTGGCATTTTTCATGATAAGTTTTAGGAAATATCAGGATGTATCTCATACATACATGAATTTGCAGCTAAAAACAAATTTATTTTATGTAATCATTAGCTTTATTCTGCTTTTAGAAAGAGGGATATCAAAAGAATAAATTATGTTGATTTAGGCATAAAATGGGATTATCTGAGACAATATGGCAAACAGAGTTAACAGTAAAATTTATTGTTTTTTAATATTAGTCTTCAGCAATTTATAGATTTTTTTTCTAAGAGGTAACTCCTGTACTTCCAGGAAGAGAGAATGAAGTTGGAAAAAGGCATATATATAACAAGGGACAGACAGAAAACAAAATAACATGTCAGATTAAAGAAGAAAAAATTTTAATTTAGCCCAGAATAATTAAGGCTGAATAAAAATGGGACTGAAATTTTAAAATCAGAAGAAAAAAAAATTCCCACTGGTAAAATTAACCTTACTCTTTTCCTAAGTTCTAACTTACTGGGAGAAAAATACTCCATGGTACTTAAAAAAAGTCTTTTTAATAAAAGTAGATTAAAAACTATTTTATGTAGTGAGTAGAAAATTTCTGGCACTCAATAATTTTAGTCATATAAAGGACTGAAAACGCAGACAGAATCAAAATCCTTTTGAAGAATGCATGAGTGACAACTCTATTCATGTTTCCATCTCTCAGCTATAAAAGGCTTAAAGACAGAGATCAAAAATAATAAATGAAAAATACGAAATGCTCATCAGATAAATCATGAATACTAACTGCTCAGTAAGTGTTTCTGGCATGTGCACCAGAATAGAATATTTTTAAAAGAAGGCTATACATGCTCACTTCCCAAAGTCCTATAGTGCTCTGGAGGGCACAGAGCAGATATAGGGTCTTTGTTCCATGTCTTTCGTCTATTCAGAACAAGCATACTTTCCTAGGTACCAACCACACAGCAAGATGCCTAAAGAAAGCAGGCCTCTTCCTCTTTATAATAAATACAGACACATTTCTGATTCATCTAAGGGATTTATAGGAAAAGTATTTCCCAACTAATGCTTATGTTCCAGATCATTGTTATTTTCACAGACTGTAGCCTTACCCTCTGCCCTCGGGTACGAGACAGAGCGATGGAAGTGGTGGCATGACCATGTCTCCCGCTGGGGTGGGTGGGGTGGTGATCTAGAGTGCAGACTTTGGGGCCGAGACAATGGGTTAAAAGCCCATTCTACCATATCCACTCCCTGAACCTGACTGGGTTTCCTCCTCTCTATGTAGAGATGACGATGGTGCTGACTTACTAGGTTTATAGAAGGATGCGGTGATTAACACACTGCCAATGGATCATGAGAATTCTCACTTCCTATTACACAGAATTTTACAAAGTATCATACTTAAAAAAAATAGTAGCTCGTAAGAACATGTAATACATCACTTCAAAATGCAATGGGTATTTAATTTTAATGTGTGCCTTTAACGCTTCTGTAAGACATTTTTCGTATGCGTTCCATCGGAACTTATCTGGCCACTGGGTAAAGCTAGCAATAAGACTACTGGCCCACAATGTGTTAACATATACAAAGCCTTTAGAAGTGGATCAAGCGCATGACACCCACAAAGTCACTGCTACTGCTATGCACCGTGGGTGTTTCTTTGGTGTTGACACATGTGACCAGTGGCTAGAGCATTTCTTGCATTGGCCATTCATTCAAATACATTCTCGAGTCAGGCTTCCGCTTTTTATAACCTCATGTTAAGGACGGCACTGGCTCTTCTGTGAGGAGACAGGACGCATCCTCCCGGTCACAGCTGTCTCCCTGAGGCACAGCTGGCTGGGAAAGTGGGTATTGATCGCCCCTGCACTTCGAACGTCAAGGTCCAGGAGCAGCAGCTTCCTGACACTGACTAGGAGCTGCGCTTGATTGGTTGGGCTCCCCACACACCAGCCTGTGTGGGCAGATAAGAAGCCCATGGGAGAACACATCAGGGGTGGCAAGGGGGCTGTGAGGCCCGGGCCACAGGTGTTCCCCTGTATGAGAGGGTTGGGGAATGGGCTTTGCCAAAGGGAAGCTGCAGAGCAGCAAAAATGATCTTGATTTCTAGTGATGTTTAATTGCAATTAGATTTCTAACAACTACAGAAATGATCATCCAACTCCTCTGTCTCTCTCATACACAGCTGCCTGCGTTTGGGCTGTTTTAATTTAATGCACATTCTTCTGGCCATAGCATCAACACCGGGTGTCTTATGTTTGCAGGGTGCTGAGGAGAGTTAATGGCCCAGAGCAGGAACTCACTGGCTTCAGAGTCTGAAATTATCCGGACTCAGACTCGGCCCCACAAATTATTCCTTGCCAGTAATCTGCAGAGTTGCTAGGAGATGAACGGTTTATACTTTCCTTTGATTACAGGGCATAACCGCCCACTGTCGAAATGCCAACAGGAAAATCAAAGGCAGCGATTGCCTAAGAACCATTCTCTCCCCCACCCCCCTTACTTGCTGTGGGTACTGAAACCTGGACTGTTTGGCGTGGAGGGAGGAGAGGGAGCAAGGGCGGCATTTCTCCAGTTGTGATGGGCAAGTGACAAGTGTTCAATACACATTACTAGTTCAACCAACTGGAAACATACTTTTTTTTTTTTTTTTTTCTAATTTCTTTAAAAAACAGTATTATGGATAGTTTGGTGGTGGCTTATGGTTTAAAAGAAGTGCTTACACATTTCCGGAGGAACCTAGCAAGGTCAAAGGAAATAAAAGGCCACGAACTGAGAAGTATAATTAGCCCAACCCTCTGGATGAAGGTCCAATACAAAGAGATCAGACTGTAACTCTTCTGGCCCCAGGGCCGGGCTCACTCCATTATGCCACCTGTCTCCCGTGCATACAATGAGGAGACACATAATTTTTTTTTTTTTTTTTGGATAGCCAGCATGGTGTAGTGATTAAAAGTACCCATCTGAGTTTCAGTAGTAATTCTTGCTACTTACTAGCTGTGTGACTTAGGGTGAATTACATACATGTTCTGTGCCTCATGTTCCACAACTGAAAATTGGGGATAATAATAATACATACCTCATAGGCTCAATGTGAGGAATTAATACATGTCATTGCAATGAAATAATGTAATATCCTTCAAAATTGTGTACCTAGAAAGGTACCGGGCACAAAGAATGATTAAAGAAATATAATCTATCATCTTCACTATGGCTATTAGAGTTATCAGTGCCCTGGCTCGTGTGGCTCAGTGATTGAGCTCTAACTGAGCTATGAACCAGGAGGTCACAGTTCCATTCCTGATCAAGGCATAGGCCCCGGTTGTGGGCTTGATCCCCAGTGTGGAGTGTGCAAGAAGCAGCCAATCAATAGTTCTCGTGCCAAAACCGGTTTGGCTCAGTGGATAGAGCATCGGCCTGCACACTGAAAGGTCCCAGGTTCGATTCTGGTCAAGGGCATGTACCTTGGTTGCAGGCACATCCCCAATAGGGGGTGTGCAAGAGGCAGCTGAATGATGATTCTCTCTCGTTGATGTTTCTAACTCTCTATCCCTCTCTCTTCCCCTCTGTAAAAAGTCAATAAAAAAATATATATATTTTAAAAATAGTTCTTATTATTGATGTTTCTATCTCTCTTTCCCTCTCCCTTCCTCTCTGATAGAAATAGAAGTATCTTTTTTTTTTTTTAAAGAATTATCGATGGCCTGGATGTACCTCATCACCACCCAAGAGTATGAAATTTCAAAAATTTGGAAAGTCACGAGTTTAGAGAGACAGTGCAGACTCACCAAAGCAGGAGAAGTTCAAGGAAACAGAGAGGGGTTTCTTAAGTCTCTGGTTCTGTTAGTTGCTGATTCCCACCTTACTCTCAGGAACTGAGTGGCCACATGCCTCAGGCCACTCGAGGTTGGTGACACATGCAGCACCGCCTGTGCACAGGGCGTTGATGTTTATGCCACTAGGGTCATGCTGCCGGGCATGTCAGTCAACAGGCAACGCGCTTCTCCGGGATTTGGGTGACCCGAGTTTGCTCATGAACTGGGCGGGTGCCCTCAGGAACCTTCTGCCTTTGCAGAGGGATGTCAGGGTCCTCCTTTGCAGTCGAGAGAGTTGGAACATGTAGACAATGTTTTCTTAATCTACACAGTTTCATCATTTTATGACCTCTCTTTCAAAGAGCAGTTGTGTGCTATAACTTCCTCTGCAGGTCAGCTCTCAGCCAGAGCTTTAGCCAGAAATAGCTAGCTGGTTTGTTTCTGCTCCACAAGTGGGTTCAGACTCTTTACAGATGGGTTGTCCAGTTCCATTAAATAGCAAGTTTGCCCAAGGGACTCTAAAACTACAATCAATAGACAAGACAAAAAAACAAAATAGACAAGACAAGCTGTTTTTTTTTTTTTTTAAAGCAGCTTGTCTTGTCTATTCATTATATAAAGTTACGTGATAGCTGTTAAATGGTGTGTTTAAAAATATTTTTATTGATCTCAGAAAGGAAGGGAGAGGGAGCGAGAAACAGAAACATCAATGATGAGAGAGAACCATTGATCGGCTGCCTCCTGCACACCCCACACGAGGGATGGAGCCCACAACCCGGGCGTGTGCCCTGACTGGGAATCGAACCGTGACCTCCTGGTTCAGAGGCTGATATTCAACTACTGGGCCACTCCGCTGGGCTTAAATGATGCATTTTAAAACTTACTCGGGCGGATATTTTCTTAAAGAGAGGTTACCCAAAAATAAAAAAAGAAGGAACATAAAAGAAAGAAAGGAAAAGGGAAACTCGGTTTTTCTGGCTCGGCGGAGCAGCAGGTGCGAGCCACAGCCCTGGTGCTGAGGGGAGAAGGCCCTGTGGCGGATGACCTCACCAGACGTGCCCTTGCTATTTATATGGAGCCTCAAACCAGCACGAACTGAACACTGTCATTAATTATTCACCGAGATCCAGGCCGGGGCAGCCTGTGCTGACACAATTCAGATACGTTTTTCTCTCCAGCGTTCGGTTATTGGTTATGCGCTATATAGAGTAACAGTTAGGAGGATCCGTTTCTGCAACCTCATCCCTCAACCTACTTTTTTATTGTAAATAAACCAGACGAGGGGGAAAAAAGGCAAAGGGAGAAAGGGCCATGTTTCAAGAACATTTGTCCTGATATTTCGGTGACAAGCGTACTCTAATTAATTCCATTTGGCTCTTGACTAGCTTAGCACAAGGTGTTAGCTTTCAGCTGTGAAGGAATAGCGCTTGACAAGGTGAGAAATCCTCCCTTGATTGTTGAAATCATTCAAGATGTGTTTCTAATCTGTTTTGAAAATGAAAGCTCTGGTAATACGCATGTGGCCAGAAAGCTCTCTGATCCCGTGGGAGGAGTCTCGGCAGCGTGGTCACTGCACAGGGCCATCACCAGTTGCCCTCTGCTACCCCGCCTCTCCTCCTTCCCTGACAGTTTCCCTTGAGTTGTGACCGAACTTTGGCCAGAGTGTGAGAGGAACTGTATTATCTCAGTCCAAAGGATAGCTTGATCAATACCTCCAAATTATTCTTTGAGATGAAAATGAAAATAACTTTCAAAAAGTCAGTAATTGTGTTCTCTAGGTCCTAAAATCAAACGATAATAATCATGCATAAATGTAAAGGTTTAGAGGGAAGGCACTCCACCTCTGCTTTCCCCGTTCTCCTCTCTGCTGGCTGGACTGCGGACCAAAGATTAGGATCTGGAGCAGCCACCTCGGTCACGTAAGGGAAGGGCTGACAATTAGGGAGATGCTCGCCCTGCACTGCCAACCCGTGCTCTCACCACCGAGCGGGCAATAAGCATCTCTCCTGTGTGAGCTCTGTTATTTGTGACCTCTGTCATAGCACTGAGCGTTGGTCCCAATTAAAGGACTACCACAGTTGGAATCCAGAAAATTGAATAATTTCATTGTTTACATTTATGCATGATTATAAGGAGAACGTCTCCAGTTTTACAGGTGTTCCACCTGTATGAAAACTGTACCAGGTGCTGGAAGATGTTTGTTTATTGTCCTTGGATTTTAGGACCTAGAGAACACAATGAATGCATTTTTGAAAGGTATTTTCATTATCATCTCAAAGAATAAATTGGAGGTATTGATCAAGCTATCCTTTGGTCTGAGGCAATGTGGCTGATCTAAAACCATAGGCCACAGCATGGCTGGTGAGGCTCCGTGGTTGAGCGTGGTCCTATGAACTAGGAGGTCACAGTGTGATTGGCAGTCAGAGCACATGCCTGAGTTCCAGGATCCCCAGTAAGGGGTGTGCAGGAGGCATCTGATCAATGACTCTCTCTTATCATTGATATCTCTCTCTTTCTCTCTAAAATTATATATATATATATATATATATATATATATATATATTTTTTTTTTTTTTAAATACACATATACACACATACACACACACACACACACAGAGGTTAATATTTGGTGTTCATTAACTTGATGGGGGAAATCTTTTCACAGGATATACATATTTCAGATCATCACAGTGTATGATTCTACCCTGTTTCCCCCAAAATAAGACAGTGTCTTATATTAATTTTTGCTCCCAAAGATGTGCTAGATCTTATTTTCAGGGAATGTCTTATTTTTCCATGTGCTAGGTCTTATTTTCGGAGGATGTCTTATTTTCGGGGAAACACGGTAGTTGTGAATTATATCCCAGTAAAGATTTTGAAAAAGTTTAGACCCCAGCCATGACTTCAACCCCTAATTGTCCCTGTGGCCATGGGCACATCGCTTTGTCTTTCTGAATGAATCACAGAACAGGTAGCAGCGGACCCTCTGAAGCCATGGAGGCAACCTTTCTGCAGCTGTTTGGTCACATTCAATTAGAATTTTGATCCGGATGTGAAAGGCAGACAGGGTGCGGAGGCAAACACTACGGAGAAGGGATAATTCTTTTGGTCTAACCAGAAGATGAAACCTAGACCACAGCGTCAGAGAAGCCCAATGTTTCCTGTAAAGTGGGCGATGAAAATATCCAGAACATTCTGCCAAGTCAAATGGTCTCTGTTCGAACATGCACATTGGAAACAGGGGCAAACAAGAGCTGTTTTAGTCAGAGGCTCCATCAATCACTTGAGGAAGGGCGCCGGTCCAGAGTCCTGAGGACTTCCTCTGAGAAATTAGAGACCTTTGTTCCTTGTAATTAGGCCTTGCATTGCTCAACTTCCAAATAATGTAGAGGAAACTATCATGTGAGACTAGAATTTTTCTCCAAAACAACCTTCTCAATGGGCAGCAAAATGTAGTAGAGGAGAAAAATGAGAAGTTCTTTAGACTTGAGCCAAGACAATACTGTAAGCCCCAAGTCATTATATAAACGAACACCAGGGATACCTGTTAAAGGGCCATGAATTACCTAAGGGATGTTAGAACAAATTGCACTTCAAAAAAAAAAAATCCACAAGAAATCAATGAAAGGAGATTATGCTTTGTCCTGGGCCTAGGAAGACCAATAAAACACTTATGATCTTGTATAAGCTTCATCTGGAGCATAGGTGGGGATGTATGTGGTACTTTCAGAGTTTTTATTTCATCTATCTATTTATCTATTTATCATCTATCTATCTATCTATCTATCTATCTATCTATCTATCTATCATCTATCTATCTATCTCTATCTACCTATCTATATTATTGATTTTTGAGAGAAGAAAAGAGAGACAGAAATATCAATGATGAGAAGAATCATTGATTGGCTGCCTCCTGCATGCCCTCTACTTGGGATCCAATCTGCAACCTTGACCAGAATCGACCCTGGGACCCTTCAGTCTGCAGGCCGATGCTTTATCCACTGAGCCAAACCAGCTGGTGCTTATTTTGTTTTTAAGTGAAAAGCATCCATGAAACTCTAATGAAACAGGAGATTTTCTAATTCTCTGGACCTCAAAAGGATTCTTCAATCCTAATGAGCTGTGGGCAAATATATTTATTATTATTGTTCATTGGGCATTGAGTTAGAAGGTGGCATTGTTTGCAAAACTGTTTATGCAATTTTTTTAAAAAAAAAATCAAGTTTAGTGTGAAATAGCTATGTTGCCTTTTGGATATTTTTAGATGTGCGAAAATCTTGACTATCACTTCAGGCTTTGCAGAAGGCTCCTCTCCAGTGACTCCATTTCTGTCATGTGGTTGATGATGCAAAGAATGAGGAGTGGAGCATTGGTTATTCTGGGATGGTTTTGAGAAAGCCGTTGAAAGAGCAGGACTTGATGCGAATGCAGCATCCTTCTCCTCATCCCCCGTTCAGACTAAGAACTTTGTCCCCTCTTTCCTTTGATTAAGGCTGAAGCACTGATAATGCTTTTGATATTAAATGTCTCTGTACAAGAAAGCATCTGAGCTTTTAACACTCCTCTGAGGTTACTCGAAACTCTGACTAAAATGGGTACCCAAAATGCCAGGGGAAGAACCAGTTTTCCAAGATTGAGTATCATTTTATTTTGTTTCAATAGCTGGAGTGGGACAGAGCTGAATTTGCACCTTCAAATGGGGAAGAAGAAAAACCTTCTGAGAAATGAACCCACCCCAGAGCCACTGAAAGGTATGTCACGTTTGGGAGGCAGCTCTGGCCATGAAGGTAAGCAGCTGAAATAACACACGTGTCTTCTCGCTCTGCGGTGACAGCCACTTGGCCCAAAACACACAGGAAAGTACCCTTTTGTTCCAACTCCCTTAGACACTTTGAAAACCATCACCTGCTTTAAAAAATAAGTACTAATTTAGTTTTAGTTCTAGATCACACACAACAGGGTATATTTTCATAAGCTTAAACCTAAGCAACATATGTTAACTGCAATCAGTTCCTATGAAGATTGTGAAAAAAACTAGAGGCCCAGTGCATGACATTTGTACATTGGTGGGGGTGTGTGGGGGGGAGCCCTAAGCCTGGCTGCACCCCTTTGCAGTCTGGGACCCCTCGGGGGATGTCCAGCTGCTGGCAGAGATGTGGGAGAGGCTCCTGCTGCCACTACTACACTAGCCAGCCATGAGCCTGGCTTCTGGCTGAGTGGTGTTCTCCCTGTGGGGGCACACTGACCAGGGGCAGCTCCTGCGTTGAGTGTCTGCTCCTTGGTGGACAGTGCACAGCATAGAGACCAGTCGTTCTGCCTTTCAGTTGATTTGCATATTAGGGTTCTATTATATAGCATAACTATCAGGCCTTAAGGGATGCCAGGAGGGGGAAAAAAAGATCCAACCCAGAGTGTGTTCAATATCCAGAAAAAAGCGGAGATGCTGATTGGCTTCAAGCACCACTCTGAGTCAAAAGGATTCCCTTTATTTCCTTAGAATAATTCCTCATGTTTGTAAAGGCATACAGAATGTGGGGGCTCTGGGTGGGGAGTGTGTCTTATCCACACTGGAAATGTTACAACTTTGGGAGTTCTGCTTCACCGAGCTCTGTAGATTTGAGTAAGAAACACAATTTGTGGACATAGAGCAGGACGTTGACCTTGCTTCAGTGAATGTCAAGGTTCTGGGTTCATAAGGAATGAGGAAAGAGCAACTGAGGCATATTAATCTACAGATCCCAGCAGCACCACAGCTACTTCGTTTCAATCACATTACTTCCTTTAAACTCTCTGGGTTTTCCATGTACACAAAGGGCAGGTAGCTAACTAGTAACAGTTTTCAGGGGTTTTGGCATTTACTTGCTAGCATCTGATATTCCATGTAATTTTGCTCCGCTCTTGTGTGTGTGCCAGTGTCTTTACAATCGACAGCAGGAAGCAGTTTTGGGCATATGGTAAGTTAGCTTTTCATTGCTTCACCTTCTCATAGAATCTCCAATCCAAGATGCTTAGAATTAAGATCTTGGGTTTCTTGACTTACATGAAGCCTCTTGGGCATATAAGGACACCATAAATTTAGACAACTTGTGTGTGTGTTTGTATTCACTATTTGGGGTTTTTCATGCACAAAGAAAATAGGGCAAAGGAACGAGCAGCGAATTAATGGTTTTCATAGTTATCCTTCAAAACCAAATATTTCCTGATCTGTTTGCAGAATTACCTCTGTAACAGTTTCCTGATGTGCCATCTCATGATCATATTCATAGTTTGTCTTTATGATCTGAAGTAGGTGTCCCTAACTTAACTTTCCTAACCTTCGCTGCAGTCATTTATACCGTTGCCTGGGGGCTCTCCCTAAAACCTAGCTCAATTACCTCTCTCTTTTCTTCAAACCTTCTATTGTCCAAGAGATCAGCTTCTAGCAATAGTATGACCTCGTGGCCGGACCCTGACCTGACTCCACTTTGTAAGTCTCACCTTCTGCCACTCCCCTCCCTTCAGCATCATCCATCTGTTCTTCTCAAAATCCACTAAGGGCATTCATGCTGCCTTCCCAATCTGGATATAAAATTTCCTTAACTTTCTTATTTCCCCACATCCCACCCATCCTTCAACGTAATCTTCCTGAATGTGTGTGTATGTATGTGCGTGTGTGTGTGTGTGTGTTTGTTTTAATGCTCTTAATATGTTCAAATCCTGTAACATACCATGTATTTCCAAGTCAATAGCAGTCTATGGAATCATGCCTGTGCCCCTCACAGCCTTGGGCACAGAGACTCTAAAACTCCCTTGTTCATGTATCTGATGTATTGACTGTGGTTACAGTTTCTGTGTTCTCAAAACACTTTCCTAGAGCAATACTGGGTTATTCATTTCCTCCATGTCTGTCTGTTTCTTTCACTATATCTGTGAGATCAAATAGATTTCTTTTTTCATGATTTATCTCTCATTGCATCTAGTTCAGCACCTTGCACATCTTAAATGCTCATGTTTTTAAAACATGAATCACATATAAGATTGTGTTGCCAATTATGCTTTAATAGAGTGGTGTGTTTTAAACACACACACACACACACACACACACACACACACAATTACAGCCCTTCTTTGCCTAGTTCCATAAAAAGATCATCTGTTTTTGAGGATTTCTCCCGTTAATATTTGCAATGAACTTCAGCCTTTTGAGGGTCAATGGCTATAAATCATCAGATCCTGCTATAATCCAGTGGTTACAAAAAGGTGGGAATTATCTTGCAAAAAGTGCCATGCTGTATAGATTTTAGTTTTGAATTATTACCATGGATACTGGATATTCCAGCTAATCATTTGTATTCAAAGGAGAAGTTGCATTTGACAAAGCTTGTAAATGTGGTTTCTGGCCCCTGTCACATAATACTCTGTTCCAGGGGATCAAACAAAATAGAGCACTCTACTATAGCATCTAGCCGAGCTTCTTTGGGAAGTTACTTAATTCCTGTAAGTCTTAATTTCCTCACCTATAAACTTGTGAATTGCAACTTTGTGGTAAGAGTCCCAAGAGGTAATTCATAAAAATTTACTTTGTTCTTAGACATAGCATTGATTATTACATATTAGCTCTTGTTGTCTTTATCTTTAATTTCTGTTCTTTATATAGTACTTGTAATTACTACTACTAACTTCAGGCTCATCATCTGTCCTTTCAATCTCATTTTAGTAAAAGTATTTTGATTGGCTTTCTTGTGGCTAGTCTTCCCCCAATTAATCACTCTCAATCAATCTCTCTCTCTCTCTCTCTCTCTCTCTCTCTCTCTCTCTCTCTCTCTCTCTCTCTCCATGCCATGTTGCAGTTGTTACAAGGTTAGTTTTTTGAAAAGGACCAGTGACTTTGAATTATCTATTAATAAATTCCAAATCAAGTCCAGCACAATATGTTCCCAACCTAGCATTCGAGTTCTTATCAGCTAGTGCCCATCTCATATTCTGTTCATTAGTCAAACTGGACTTTTTGGTATATTTTATATTTCAGCCTTCATTTCAGTTTAATCAACACCTTTTCAACGGGACGCCTACCATGTGTCAGACATTGTTCTGGGTCCTTGGGGTGCCAAGATAATCAAAGCAAATCCCTGTCTTCCAGGAGAGCATGACTGTGGCCAGGCAGATAGGACTGTGAGTCACCTCTTTTGTGATGTTTCCACCAGTGGGGTTACTCCTGAATACACTTAAAATCACATTCATTCTTGAAGGCCCATCTCCAAGTAGCCCCTGTGTCAACAACATAAATTGCTCCCTCTCATTTATGTTCTTTGTCTATGTACATTATGTTTTCTGTGCTTATGTTTTATTAAAGGCAGGAACCATGTTCATTCCCTTTTGTATTCTTCAGTGTGCCTTATACATGGTGGGCTTTCAGCAAATACTTGCTGAATTACAAAGGAACATATTAGTAGAAGATTAGTAAAACATACTTAAAAGTAGAAAAAGACCCAAGCTTTTCATGGGTCACTTTAAATGACCTATCCCCAAAGATACTAATTCCACAAAGCTTACTTGATGAGAGCTCTGTGCTACTTAAGCTGAACAAATGAAACCATGGGTTTTTTTTTGTTTGTTTGTTTTTTTCCCCCCCAACCTAACTAGACTGAGTTTGAGTGAATAAGGAGCTTGGTTGCCTATTTTCTTTCCTTTTTTTTTTTTTTTTTTTTTTTTTTTTGTATTGATGCCCTACAAGTATATATATTATGGAAACAGATGCCTGAAAAATAGAGACACAAATATACAGATAAATATAGTACGGAGCCTGGACATTAACCAGGGCTTTCAGAAATAGAAGTAGGAGCAATGTGTCTGGGAGGAGGGTCTGTTTTTAGCGCATTTGGACACACATCTTTAAATATGAGGCCCATTTCTGGAAGGAACATAGGGTTCCGGGAGTGAACTATTCCATTGCCTAATTCTGAGGCTGTGATAGAGAATCAGCAAAACTGGGAAGGGAAAGCAAAGCCAAACAAGTCCGGTTTTATGCGACATTAAGTATGCTTCTAACGCACTTGGATCCCTGCTTAGATGTGTCCACAAAATAGCAGGTCTAGAAGTGTGCTCACATGTCCCTCCCTTCATTCTCCCCAGTGCATCATTTCCATGGTTACTAAACGAGTCACTCCTCACAATCAACACTGATGTGACGGAAATGGCTTCCTCAAAGCCAATTATCTTCCCCTCTGAGAAGTGGACAGGTTATTAAGAAATGTCCAGAGTTGGCACTAATGATCTTATGACTTATGTGATCACAATTGCAGCTAACTAAATAGGTGTCGGGGTCAACAGAATGTATTAATCACTTACTACCAATGTACTAATACTCACAGAAAGAAGAAGTTAGGAGGATTTTAGTAAATTCAGTAATTGCCTCTTTTATTTCACTCCTGGGTAGGGCATTTTCAATGAAGCAATCTTACTTGTTTATCCCAGTGCTTTTGATTATTTTTGAATAGAGATATATGAGCAATTTTGCTACCAGGTTACCTAATAAAGCCCTTTATCAGATCATACCTGCATTAAGAAAGAAAAGCCTGCTGAGATTCATTTCTTTCAATAAGCTCCGTTAAATAACATATTTATCAAGGTTATTAAGCCATTATGCAACAATAAAGCTTCATTTCCAAATAATGCCCCACAATTAGGCTTAGTTTAGTTTGATAAAACCAGCTATTTGAAAATAAAGCAAGAGAAACAGCTTGTTTAAGAAAGACAACCAAAACCAGATAAAACCACCTCAATCAGGGCTGCGAATGGCTGGTTAATGTTTGTCCCCAGATCTGCCCCAGACAGATGTTAGGCTTTCTCCGAGGACTAACGCTCACAGGAATATAATTGGCTCTTAACATTAAAGCCATCCTGGTGGTATAGTCCTTGACTAGGGAGTCTGATTCTGAAAAACACTTGAAATGTACCTGGTCAATTGCTTATAGAGTTTTAGTAAACCTATGGAAAGTAAGTTGTGTGGACGTTATTAGACTGTTCAAAAAAAAAAAAAAGAGATTTTTATTCCAAAAACAAAATGCTTGCTTTCTGGGCCTGTGGGCCTATCCAATCCACCCAATGCTACGCCTGGTTTACGGTCCTCCCGTTCATTAATGGAGCACAGCTCTGAGGGATAGCCAGGGACTATGTTCCCTAGAAAAGCCTACTGCATGGTGGAGTGGAGAGAATGTGACCTTGAAATGATACTTTGAAGCTCTGGTTCTACCATCTGTCACCTTGACAAATGTTTTCGCTTGGTTCATAAGGGCCTTTGGATAGATAAACAAGCAAGCAAACAAACAAAAACACTGTATTCATGGATGGGGATCATTTGAAAACGTATTGCGAAGGCTGTCTTTGCCGTTCTATCTAACTGGTGATTGTGATGACTCTTATGTTCTAGGTCAGTGTTACCCAAAGTGTGGTATGCATAACCCCAGGGGTACTGGAAGAGTTTGGTGGGGGTACGTGTTGCACCGGAGTTTGGTGGGGATATGCATTGCACTGTGCTTAGCTGTGCCTAATTCTACGTTCTCATGAGTACGAGGGGTACTCAGCATTACGAAAATCATAGAAGGGGTACACATATGTCAAAAGTTTGGGAAACACTGTCTAGGTAAATACTGGTGAACACATCTTTCTCTATCTCTGCCCTATAAGCATTCATTGTTTCTTTCTTGGTGGTCGATAAGACTCTTTTTGGTGACGGAGCCAAAGCAACTGATGCACCATAGCACTGATTATTTTAATTCCTAATTCTAACATGATTCTCAAATCAGGAAGAAAATACATTAAGAGGCAATGTTATTGACTGATATCCTGGGAGATCTTACAGGTTCCTCAAGGAATTGCACTCTTAGTCTTGGTTTCAGCAGTTTGGAGACAGGCAAATAGATAAAAATTCAAGCTAAGTGTCCTGTCTGTTCCATCAGGAGGCAGAGATGGTGGCCCATTGCTAACCATACCTCCAGCACTCAAACCACACCGGCCATGCATTAGGAGCCAGGATCGTGGTTTCTGAGGGAGTACGTGGAATGAAGCTGGCCCTCCAATCTTACTCTCCTTAGCTGTAGGATAGAATGATGGAGTTGTGTGATAATTAAATGACACATGTAAAGTGTTTAGCACAGGGAAGAGCATGTAAGAATTATGATTCATAATCATTATCTTCCTACAGGAGAGCCATATGTCTGGTTCACATAAAGATGCTTTGTTATTTCCCACTCTCCTCGATTTTCTTATGTGGTAAAGAATAAATCCTACTGGTATTAACAAATAAAACCCTTGCTCAGGATAAAGTTGCTAAAAACCTTCAAACCTGTGTACTTGAGAAACAAAGGGAACCTCGATGTTCATTGACTTTCTCGCCAGTGGAGAAACCTCCACTTTCTCAGAGACTCCCCTCCAGGGCTTACAGGTGGGATTTGCTTCTGAATGTTCATTTTCTGAATAAGTAAGAGCAGAACTGCATGCTTAGTGCCTTCTCCGTGGCCTGGTCCTCATGTTAAACTGAGTTAGGAAGAACATTCCTCACCATCTGGTCCATTGATGGCTGCAGTTGGGTAGGAATGTGAATTACAAATACACCAGGTCAGCGAATCATGCCACCTCACATTTGCTCAGATCCTTGGTTTCCGGCCTGTGAAATACTGGGGCTAATGCAGGTCTTCCACTTCCTAGGAATGCACTCTATTACTTTTTCTCTCTTTCTTTTTACTTAGTCTAATGACTCATATTTGAGGTGGTTCTGCCCCATTTCAGAATTATCGTGATCTATTTTGTAGGAAAAAAGAACAACCTGTAACATCCCCTGTACAGTAACTTACATAATACTTTTCAAGGAATGAAAACTACACCACTCACCACAGAGGCATTTCCGGCTCCTTTCACGTTAGGGGATATAACATTTCAGTATCCTATTCTGGAGGTGTGCTACCACTTATTTACTGTAGTTTCCTAGTGAATTTACATTCTTAAAGAATGTGTAATGATATGGAAAGACATTCTCAAAACAAGAAAGTACAAGAAAAATATCAATATAGACAGTGTAATTCCAATTTTTGTTTTTAAAAAAAGGTTACTATGAATTAAAAACAAAAAACAAAAAACAAAACAAAACAAAAAAACACGGGAGAGAAATATCTCCAAATATTTATCATCTCAAGGGTGGGGTGAATTTTTGTAAAAATCACCTCCTTTTGTGTGTGTGTGTGTGTGTGTGTGTGTGTGTGAAACATGCCTTCTCCTACTCACAAGGTCACTGTCAGGGTACCTGAGAAACTTTATTAAGTCATGTATCAGCACTTACGAGTCTTCCAAAATAAAGGCAACATATGCATTTAATGAAAGAAGACTGATGACTCAGTGTTTCTGACAAGAGTTTTGAGTGGGTTTCTTTTTTAGTTCCTCTGAGAAAGGACGGACAGAGTGCTGGTGTGAGCAGCTGTGGGCTGCGGGAGCAGGCTCTTGCCGCAGCGGCCGGTGTGCTCAGCTCAGGCCCTGCCCCCGGAGTTCCGGGATTTGTGCATATCCAGGCTCTGAGTGCGGCTCCACCTCTGAAACAGGCGAACAGTATCCATGTGACACCTGCAGGGGGCGTCATCCTGACTTACCTGCAGATCAGTGTTCTACCCCGATGCCATTGTTACCGACAAAAAGGTATACTGATTATACACTGAGTGGCCAGGTTATGATGATCTCTGAGCACATAATCAACTGGCCACTCAGCGTACTTCTCTTGAGCACCTCATTTATTTGATATCAAAGATACTATAAATCATGTACCTGATCAGTTTTCCCCTTTGCACCGGCTGACAGGAAGCTCGGGGCAAATAGGTGGTTGATCTCCAGCAAAAGTCTAGAATATTTTGGTACCCATTTTGAGACACAAATATACTGAATGGCCAGATTTCTATGTGTTCAGAGATCATAATAACCTGGCCACTCAGTGTATATTTAAATCAATGTCATCTGCCAAAACCGGTTTGGCTCAGTGGTAGAGAGTCAGTCTGCGGACTGAAAGGTTCCAGGTTCAATTCCGGTCAAGGGCATGTACATTGGTTGTGGGCACATCCTGGGTAGGGGGTGTGCAAGAGGCAACTGGTCGATGTTTCTCTCTCATCGATGTTTCTAGCTCTCTATCCCTCTCCCTTCCTCTCTGTAAAAAATCAATAAAATATATATTTTTAAAAAATCTATGTCATCTGCTTACCAAGAATTCTTCCTAGAGAAACTACTAAACTGGTCATTTAGTTCTTTTCTTTTATTAAGGCAACGGTCGCCAACCTTTTGCACCTCACGGGCCACCAGTGGTCCACGGACCACCGGTTGGCGACCGCTGAATTAGGAAACAAATGACTCTTGCCACTCGCTATTTTGCATGTTTGTTTTTTTTTTGGTCTAGTATCCATGCTCTTTCCATGGCTTTTTAAGAACACTCAGTCCCAGTGGGGAACTTCAATCCTTCCCTTCATCGATGAGGAAAGGAACATGCTTCAGTGAAAGTTCAGATTCAAGTCCAGAGGCTCCACCTGCAGCTCAGCTGGCTGGCACAAATGAGGAGTTTCTGCTGGCCGTGAACACAGCCTAATGCAACACAGCCACCTCGTCCATCACTCTCCTTTGTACCTGCTTATCAAAATATTTACAAAGTGTCCTCGCACGGTCGCCCCTAACTAAGCCTCTCGGTATTTACGTTTCCAGTAGGATTCTCTGTCCTTACCCGACGTCTGGTCTGACGTAATGACAAAGCACGGGCTTTTAGAAAGTGGACTCTCTCTATGTGTCTCTTTCTCTGTCTCTGCCTTTTTGTCTTTGTCCCTTTCTAGATATACAGTCAAATCAGTGTGCAGATGGAGGACTGAAAGTATCACCGATCGTTACTATGGCTAATAAATTACACAGTCTGACACCTGTGCCCTGATGTCTTCTCCTCTTTCTTGAAGATATGCACATTTAAAACCCGATTTACAATCAAAGAAGTCAAAATTTTCCTTTTGAAACTAATATATCAGTAGAAAGTGGCAAGTTCTGTGGAGAAGGTGACCTTGTGAACTATGTGTGTATGAGTAACGCATTGCGGGCTGCAGCTCTCCAGGGGGTGCAGTATCTGACTGTCCAGAGCAATCTAGGGACAGCTGGCTTTAGACAAACTCACGCCCTGGGGAGAGCATCTCAATTGTGTGTGTCTATGAAGCATCCATGAGCAAGGGGCATCCCTGCAGCAAGGGGGCGCTGTTGGGAATGGCTGTGACTCAGAAGCAGGAGGAAGGAATTTTAGGACAGGTGAGGGGTTCAGCTATAGTTTCCTCACAGTGCTTTTAAGACCCCCAGCAACATATTTCATTGTGCAATAAGGCAGAGTAAAGAATTGCAGAACAACCCTTCTGCAAGGAAAAACTTGTGTTGCCTTGAGATCCCTTTCGCCTGCCTCCTTCCTCTGACTGTCCCCCACCCCACTTCCCACCATGGCCTCCTTTCCATCAGCTTCAATCCAGGGTGTCTCTGCGGAATCCCAAGGTGGAAATTCTGCTGGAACCACAGTGGGCATGAATGCCAAGGAGAGGCCAGCACACACGCAAGCATACTCTGATTGCCCATCTTTCTATTCCCTTCCTTTCCCTTCTCTTTCCTTGTTCTCTTCCCTTCCCTTCCCTTCCCCTCCCTTTCCTGAGAGCCCGGGGTTAAAATGCATGCAGATCTCCTGGCCTGTAACCCCGAGCCCAGCACCCGTTCCCCGTGCGTGCAGCGAGCGTACCTTCTGAAGAAGTGCACCCAGATCACAATGGTATATGAGTCTGTCCTATTCTGGCTCTAGAAAAGAAACGTCACAGTGAGTAGGTGGGTGGGATCTGCCCACAATCGCAAAGCAACCACAACAGCCGTGCAACCAAACCGAGACAATGTAAATTCACCATGGCATACATACATATATAAGAAATATACTTTTTTTTCTTTACAAGCTTCGACACCTACTTATCAGGAAAGACCTATGAAAAGGAAACTGCACATACGGGGTGGGCAGCAGTAGGTTTACAGTTGTATACACATAAATAATGCACTCATTGCCAAACGATAATACAGAATAAACCCTGTGTTTCGGCCTACTCAGAGTAAACCTACTTCTGTCCACCCTGTCCTTGCCATTTTTGCTTTGTAAGAGCCGGAGAGCCACTGTAATGCCATGGAGGGGGTGCACGGGGCTGTTTTACCCAGGGTCGGTTCTAGGTGGGAGGAAACAGGCAGTGTGGCTTTGGCAGCCCCGGAATGATTTGCTGACTGATTTCCACTTTCCTTGCCCCTGTATTGGAAACAAGCATTCTCTAACGGAGCTCCATCAGGCTGATCAGCACTGAGTAGGATGGAAGCGCGCAGTATGGTGAGGACCCTAGTGCAAATACACTTCATCCCTGCCGTTCCCACAAGCCCTGTGCTTTTCTAGTTCTTTCCAAGTCTGTGTGGAGCAGACTGGAGGAGGGAGGGATCTAAAGGACAAGAGGGAGCAAGCCATTTCCTGCCCGATGAAGTAGGCTCTCTCACCCCGTCCCGTTCCCCACTGAGAGCTCCGATACCTTCTCTCCACCCAAAGCCAGTTCCTATGTAAGGAGACCCCTCCTGGCGGTCCCCCTCCTCAGAGACTCTTCCCTGAATATTTGCACCAGCTCTTGATCCTTTCTCTGCACCTCCGAGTCTTTGTTGCCCAGGCTCTTTTCACAAGCGGAGTCACCTTTCAGGGTCTGCTCTTGCAACGGAAGGGGGTGCAGTAGCTGACGGTCCAGGCTCTACCGTGTGCTAAGTTATGGCGATCACACTCTACTCCCTCGGGGACACTGTATTTTAAGGGAGACGTTTGTCTTTTCTAAGCACAGGATGGGCTCTGGGGGCAGGCACTTCAGAGCAGGGAGGAGCGAGGGTGATGGGACGTGGGGGCTACGTGGGAGTCCGTGGGAGCTCCTCAGGGACCCTCGCATCCCTTCCTGAGGCAGATGCCAGGTCATCTGATTTCAAGGGATGGCCCTGATTTCACAGTGAGAAGTAATATGTGTTTCTGCAGATAAGTCAATCCCCAAACAGCAATAAATACTCCATTTTGACACCGTGGGCAATTTGCTCGAAATGACACATGGTAAGCTGCTTTGTCCCTTCCGGGCAGAATACTATTTGCAGATATCTGCACATTTGGGAAGGAAGTGTGCTTCCTAAGTGGAACTATTCTGACGACAAGGAGAAAAAGGTGTGCACACACACACACACTCGCACAAAAATCTCTCCAAGTCTTCATTCAAATGCATCTGTTTCGGTTAAATTTTAGTTAAGTTGCTGTTCCTGGTCTGTATTCCTGTGTGTGTGTGTGTGTGTGTGTGTGTGTGTGTGTGTGTGTACACACGTGTGCATGTGCATGTATGCGCGATTTTGTCCCCGTTGTCAATAATGGATCAAAATGAATGTTTTCCTTCAGATAACTAAAATTCTGTGCATATGCCTTGCTGATGCTTAGATTATTTAACAGTTGCAATTAACAAGTATCTCAGAAAATATTTAGACTTTAAATTTTAATAGAGGGCTAATGTTGCTACATTCCCTGCAGCACAGCTGTACATTCATTGCAGCCAACACTTACCATGCTGACTGTGTGCGAAGCTCTTTTCCAAGCTTTCATGTTAGCTCAGGTAATTCTCCCAATAATGCAAGGTGAGGCCACTGACAGGTGCCAGTTCCCTGGGCCCAGGTGATGGGCAGCGCCTCCCACACAGTGGCCAGGCCCTGGCATCAGTGCTCAGACTGATAGTGGCCATCGCCATGTTAAAAGTGCCCCTTTGTCATGATTCCAAATAGTTTGCTCATCATGGCTTCCTGCGTGCTCGGCTACTATGTCAATGAAGAAGCAAACTCAGTTCACCGTATTGTTTCTTCATCCTTAAAAATGACTAACCACCAGCCTCCATGCAGGGGTCACAGTGCAAGTCTAGGCTTGTGCCAAATTATAAAAAAGTATGCTTTGCAACTAAGGCAACCATAGGATGGAAAGAAATGGCAAATTGATGCCTGAGTTTAAAAGTGAAGGATAAGCATGACCTGGTTTGGCTCAGTGGATAGAGCATCAGCCTGTGGACTGAAGGGTCCCAGGTTCGATTCCAGTCAAGGGCACATGCCCGGGTTGTGGGCTAGATCACCAGTACGGTCGTGCAGGAGGCAACCAGTCAATGACTCTCTCATCATTGATGTTTCTATCTCTCTCCCTCTTTCTTCCCCTGTGAAATCAATAAAAACATATTTAAAAACTTAAAGTGAAGGATAGGAGAATATATCACCCCAAAATATGACTGTAGGAGTTCAGAACATGACACGCCAAAACATGCCACTCTGGCCTATATTGACTATTTTGAGCTGTAGACACTTGAAAACTAGCAACTACAGGGAGAGGCTTCCTCTGAGCTCCCTTATCTGCCCAAAGGCACAAGCTCTAGGAGAAACCCAACTGTCATACGTTTTTTTGGGGTTTCATCTACCAGGGAGGACTGACGCTTACCACAGGAGAGGAGACTTGGTGTGCACGCCACCCTCAGACACACTCTCACGAGCCACCCACCTCCCCCCTGTTCGCCCAAGGGCCAATCATCTGTCCTGAAAATCATTTCCTCTGGCCTACATCCCCCTCCCAGTTCCCTGGGAAGGTGGGTTTGCAGCCTGAATTCTTAGCCATGTGGGGAGTCACTCATTTTTCTCCAGGTCTCTCCCATGGACAGATGAGGTATCTGTGCTAATAGACTTCTGTCTGTTTTTCTCTTGTGAATCAGTCTTTTATGACAGGGGTCTCAGCTAAGAGTGCAGAAAGGTAGAGGGGAAATGATCCTTTCCTCCCCTGTGAAAGTCTTCCCTGGTCTGAGGGTGCCCCAGGAGCCTTAAGGTAGAAGGAATGGGTACGCTGGCGGTTGCTGAGCGAATCTAGGACTGGGGAGAGAGAAGGGCGGGGAAGAGAATTTGGAGGAGAGGCTGAAGCTGATGACATTAAGGACCACAGCGTTAGTTTCCACTTGTACAACTCAAACAGTCTGAAAAGGAGGCTCCGGACAGCAGGCTTTCCCCATGGAGCCGATGCTGGGTTAGGCCAGGCCCCGTATGCATGTGGAGGGCAGTGGAGGGTTCTGGGGTGGTCCTGGCCTCTCGCTGAGCCCCGGGCCACTCTGACACAACCCACTGAACCCCAGGCCTGCTCTGTGGGTGAGGAACAAACTTCTCTCTATCCTCAAGGTACTCTGGCTGGTCTAAATGCCCAACAGACCTGAGGCAGATTAGCAAGAGAAAGACACCAAGTTTAAAACATACGTGTGTACGGGACGCCCACAGGCACGAGGGAGTCAGAGAGCCCACCTCCATAAGAGGTTCCTAGGTGGAGAGGGGGACTGAGGGAGGTAAGGCATCTTGAGGGAGGGAGGAGGCAGGTACCACAGGGGCTTCACCGCAGGAGGTCGATAAGATGATAAGATGTTTAGTAAGTAGAAGTTGTCCTGACCTCTCATGGATAGGTCAAATGAGGTTATCTCTGATCATCTCTTATCATGGGCGAGGCCCCTGGCCCAGGTTCTTCTAGGTAGTCAGAGGGAGGGACAGGAGTTTCTCTTGAGCCTGAACCTGAAATTGCCTTTGGCTCAAAACAATCCGAATACCCACAGAAACACACTTTGGGGTGACTAGCTCTGAACCCCCACAACTCTAAGACCACGCTCAAGATTCATTCATTCATGTTTGACCCCTACGTGCCCCACGGCCGCCTGCAGAGCCAAAAGAACAACACACTGACGGAAGGAGTCACCACACAGCAGCTCCCTCCGGGAAGAGCCTGGGATCAGGGGCTGGTGGTCCATGTTGAAGTGAATTGAAAGGTGTCCTGACCAGGGAGCTGGCCCCCTTTTACTGATCAATGCCCACCTGCTGGCAGAATGCTCCCTGCCTCCACCATCAATGTTCTACTCCAGGTGAGCAGGTCCAGTGAGAGAGAATAAGGCATCTGAGTCTGGGTGTCTGTTAGCCACGTCTGTTAATCTGGGCTTCTCACTTCCTTTACTGGGAACGGTGACCACAGTAAGAACTGGGGACATTCCCTGGCATGGAGGTGGCTCAGTTCCTCCCTTTTCTGTGATCACGGAAGTGCTGTGAAAACACTGCTTCTTCCGCTGCTTTTCGGGGCCAGAGAGAAGGAGAGGTTGATGTTCCAATGGTTGTTCTGACCTGGCACTTAAACGTTCTCCTGCTTTCAAGTCTCAGGCCCGGGGCTTAGAGAGGGTTGGGACGGAGAGCGGCCGCTGTCCAGCCCGATGTCCACTCCAGACCCGGAGGGAGAGGACGGTGGGATTATCAGAGCCAGGTCTCCTCTTTCCTCAGAGTCAAGGCTGGGTCTGCTCCTTCTGAACCCGAGGCCCTGGAATAGCCACTCTGACACAACCCACTGAAACCCAAGTGTACAGACCTGTGTAAGGCAGACCTGAGCTGACAACACAGGTGCAATTTGAAGGAAATGAGATTTTCTGGGGAAAAGGGGAATGGTGAGAGGAGGGGAATCCCAGCCTTAAAAAAAACAGCTGAAAACATTGTCATTTCGAAAAGCAGGTGGCCCGTAAGCCCCCAGACAGCTGAGAGGTCCTCCTTCGAAAGCCCACGTGGGAGCTTAGATGCATCTGGTGTGGGCCCTGCCTCGGAGAAGGGCGGACACCTGCCTAAGGGGTGACATGTCACACAGTGGAAGGGGCTGAAGGATCTTCCCTCCCAGAAAGCGACATCTCCACAGAAGCGGGTACTGCCCACGGGCTAAAGGCCTCGACCTCCTGCTGAGCCCCATGGGAAAAGGTAGAAAAACAGAAAGTAATAACACGGTGAGCCTTCCTGCCACAAACAAACCTGGGCCTCTCCACTCAGTGCACAAACACAGGCTGTCGATCCAAACAGGGAACAGAAAGCAGCTCAGTGGCTTCTGCTTTGATGGACTCGCCACTAACTGCCAACCACAATCAATGACACCGAGAGTGAGAAGCAAACACAACACACAACACACAGAACTACGGCTGGGACGTGTGAGAGGACAGACCCACGGGACGGAAGGGACAGGCAGAGGCGTTTGTGACTTGCATTCCTTCTCTGACATCTGCCTCCGCCCCTACAGCAAGCAATCAGCTCGGGCAGCCATGGATGTTTGCTGACCCCGGGACACATTATTCACATTCTGGGCGATTTTCATGTAAATGATGGTGCTGGTCACCTCTGGGGTCATTCCAATATTTCCCGAGAAATTGGCTGTGTCCAGTTCTTTCTGGGAATGCCACGTGATTCATTTTGGGGGGGAGCGGAGGACAGCCGAAACCTTCCGAGGGGGACTGAGCTCAAAGAACGGAGCCCCGTGGGAAGGGGAGTGAGGGGCCTAGAGGCCAGCCCAGCCCAGGTCTCTTCCTTCTTCCCCGACAGAAACTGCAAAACACGCCTCGGGGTTTTGCAACCGGGCGAGCTTAAAAAGATGCTGGGGCTTTATATCCTGCCAAGTGTTTTAGAAAAAAACTCGTTTCTTTCTGTTCCCTGCCAAAAAAATGTTACCCCTTAAATATTTGTTCCCATATCTGGCTACGTGTCCGGGATTTCTTCTCTGCTAAGAATAATAATTTTCCCCCCCTGGGACATAAAAATGCCCCTTGCACTATCAGATCAAACATCTCTTTATATAGAAAAAGCATCTGAGGCATCCAGCAGGGGGGCTAAGGAGGGGTCGCTACTTGACGTGGCCTTTTAAATTAAATTTGATTAAATATTTGGCCTTCGACCTCTTCTTGTGACTCCCAGTGGAAAGTTCAAGCTTGTTTTACAGCAGACTCTGTCCTGCTCTTCCTCCCACTGCCTCTCACTCTTCCCTTTTACTAGAAAGCATGGAACTAGAACTAATCTCTGTCTATGACTGAAGTAGCACCTGGGAAATGGAGCCAGAGTGAGGGGAATCCTCAGGTTCCATCCTCTGTTAGCATACGGAGCTGGAATTGGGGGCCTGGCTGTCAGGCCTTCGGGAACTCTAGCATTCAGTAAGTGTGAACGTGCAAATTAGCTGTCAAGCTTCACAGAAAGTGAATAATGCAGCCCAGAGCTGGCTCCCATGGCTGGTGTCCTGCTGATCTTGCTGTGAGGAGCAGCAAGACACAGGAGAACACTGAAAAATAGCAATTTGTAAGGAGCTGGTTTGGTATGTTCTTTTTTTTTTGTTGCCAGCTACAAAATGGCAATTACATTCACAAAGTCGAAAAGCTAATAAACAGTCGTAGAGCGGAGAACACAGGACAAAACAGTATCACGCGTGAAGAAGCAGGACTAGCTGTGCAACTCCAATGTGGTTAATAGTCACAGGGAAACACACCGTGAGGCAGCAGCGCTCATGAAGCCACTAACAGCCCAGCGCAAGACACTACAGACACAGAGCTTAACACCGGGTAACTTAACGGATGGTCATTGGTGGTTGATATTGAATGAATCATTGTAAGTAGACGTACTATGAACAAAAGGCATTCTAAGCTGATATATGGCCTTATTGCTAGTTAGCTGGTTAATTTTTTAAATCTCTGTGTGTAAAGGTGTGTGTGTGTGTGTGTGTGTGTGTGTGTGTGAGAGAGAGAGAGAAAGAGAGAGAGAGAGAGAGAGAGAGAGAGAGAGAGATTGGGATGGGGGAGCTATGTTCCTCTATAAATGGTCTCTCTAAACATCCTGGCTTGCAAAGCTTTGTCACTCCTCTTAAAAATCTCAAAACACAAGCCTGTTCTATTGGAGAGCACATAAACATGAGAACGTGACAGCATTTCAGAAAGAGCACGGGACAACATGATGCTGAAATGCCCCAAAGTTGCTTCAGAGTAAGCCCAGATTCCCTCCAAAAGTAGCGACATGCTGAGGAACCGGGACGGAGGGGGAAGCAGTTGGCTGCGTGGCCTTCAGCCCACTGCCATCCTGCCCAGGGCAGACCCAGTGCCATTCCCCTCCCTCTCCTTGCTTCTCAGCACTGGCCCTTCCCCCGCACAAATGGGGAAGCAGACATCTGCATTTTGAAATGTCAAGCATCTCAGGACACTTACGTTTTGCGGAACCAGGTCTGCCATGGCAAAGGATGGATGAGACCCAGCACAGGGAGCTGCCTCCTAGGACGGGCAAATCAGCCCCGCGCTGCAGCTGAGCCAGAAATAATACCCTTCATCCACTGCAATTGGGTTAGTATCAGTGCAATAAAAAATAGATGACGGAAAACCGGAGCCCTCGACAGAAATACAAGTCTGCCGGTGGCTTCGACAGGACTGGAGCACAGCGAAGGGATGGTCTTGTCTGTACCCTGAACTCGGGCTGCACCAGCACACAGTGTCCTCACGTGCTCTGGGCCCCGATTCACTGGCATGAAAGGCAGAGCAGGGCACATGCTAGCTGTGAGCTGTCACAGGAACCTCGGCCTGCGGCATATCGCTGCGCAGTGTGTGCAAATTATTGATGGGGCTTGAGTTTTCCTCTTTGAAAAAAAAAAAAAAAGTGATTTTAAACAAAGGAATGACCTGTGGCTTTGCCATCAGGGGAGCTGAGCTGGAAGCAGTGAGAGGACAGTCCTCCGTGTGCGTTTCAGCGTGAGCGATGCTCAGAGGCCAGAATGCAAAATAAGCACCATCAGAGTCCGAACCTGTGCAGAGAAAAATCGAACTAAGACCTGCAATACGAGGACCTGTGCCTGTGCACTCTCTGAGAATACAAGGATGCAGGCTAGGACAGGGAGAGGTTCAAGAAAAGCATCATCTGAAAACCAACGCTGTGTAAGAGAACAGGAGGAGTCGAGAAGGAAAAGGGAAGGGAGAGAAATGCGTGAAAAAGACCTTTGCTTCTTCGGGGCTGTCCGTGCTTCAGATGCTGTGCCTGAGACCTGCCCCGTTCCTGACCTTGAAGGTGCACCCTTGCTTTTGTGTCTGCTCAAGGGCACTGCCCTTGAGCCTACACAAAGTCATCTGAACATACATGTTTGTATTCATTGTCTCCTTGTTTCTGGTCCACTGAGTGGGGTAACCCAGCCATAACCCCCACACACAGGTAGCTCATAGGAGCAGAGTGCTCAGACACTCGGCTTCTCGCCCCACCTGGTCCTGGTCTGTGTTGGCTTCCTCCCTTCCGACATTTCTCCATCCCTGCGGTTCCATGCGGCCTCTAGACCCTCCAAGGTCAGAGGCCCTTCCCGATCCCCCACTGGCTCTCTCTGAGATTGGTATCTCAGCTCCCTTATTTCTGATTTAACCTGACCCACTGGCTTCTTCTCTCTGCTCACTGTTGCTGAAGATACCAATTTCTAGTTCCCGGGGGCCAGGTCTGGCTCCAGGAGTTTGGGTGTGGAGTTCCCATCAACCCTGAAAGAATTTTATTTTTCAAGCTGCTCAGTAAACAAAACTAAAACCAAGCCCCACCCACGGACCTATGTAAAGGTAGTTCCTGTACACGCCAGGAGCCTGGGCTGTGGGATGGACGGCCAACTTTGCGTCTTGCTCTCAGTCACTTAACCTTGGACATTGAAAAATGGGGACAATAACAGTATCTGCTTTATAAGCTGCTTTCCACTCCTCATGAGTTTGCTAGTTCCTTCAGCAGATATTTAATGAGTACCACTACCGCCCAGGCAACTGAATCCAGGAAAGATAAGAGTTCCTGCCCTCAGGGAGTTTGCAGACTGAATAAGATGGCCCACCTAAACCACTCACCTTGCTAGCTATTATTATAACAACACTGAGCTCTTAGGGAAGGTTTAAACTAGGAAATGAAGGTATACCTGCTTGAGTAAAAGGGAGAGAAAATGTGAGGGTGTCAAGAAAGAGGAGTACTTGTTAAAATAAGTTATGCACCTGACATGCAGTTGATTCTGATGGTTTCTAATCCTCGACCTGGAGGTGGCATTGCACAGTTGGGCACATGTACTTAAAAAGTCCCTACCTATATGCGCGCCATCTGTCAGCACCACACAGCTGCACGGCCCTCGGCGTGAGTCAGCGCCCTCCTTACCGAGAGAGCCAGAGCGCGTGGACAGGCAGCCCTGAGCCCGTGGGTGCGGTCGCTCCCAGCTCCGGTTTCCTGAGCAGGGATCTCATTTCCACCCACCCACCTAAGCACCCTTGATCTGAACCTGAGATCGCAAGATCAGGCGGTGGGGAAGATTGGGGTTTCACTGTCCCTTTTAAGTTACCTTATGTTTTACAATCATTTCCGGATATTATTATTTTTCTAGCATCCTAGTGAGGTGGGCTAGTGCCACAACATGCTGCTTTGAGGAAACTGGCCTCTGCTGAGCCACTTGACCGCCCTAAATGTTGGCACCGCAGGAAAACCCAGTGTAGTAGCTCTTCCTCTTTCTTGCAGACCCACCCAGGCCTGACAGCTGTGGACTCTGCAAGGACAGCTCCCCTCCCCCCTGACTGCCCCTAGGATGGTGGAGAACAGGACCAATACTCCCTCGGTCAAGCCTTTCACTCCCGAGGATGTGATCTGCGATAATTGACACCTCCTTTCAGGACATACACACCCACTAGTTTAGAACTTGTTTTTTTACCTTTACAATCTGCTCGCTACTCTGCATTCTCCTCTCCGCTCCCACAAATTCTGTGTGAGACAGGGTTCAGGTATCCAATGTGTGGCTGGACAAGGCCAACTTAAAGTTCATTGTATTTGCTCCTTCTCCTCCTTCCCCCCACCCCACCCTTCTCCTCTCCTTTTTTATTTATTTTTTGTTATTCCGTCTCCCACTTCTGTCTCCTACAAGTTCATGGGTTGGGTGTATTATCACTATGCATCGTGAGCCTGTGAGTGCGGGTGGTTTCAGACCCATATTCCCCATTGTCCAAGCTCTTGCCTTCCCACAGGATTTGGAAACACAGAAGTTCCATGTGGCCCTTTCCAGGGTCCCAGGACTGCTGATGGGTATTGGGTCCAATTTTTCACATTAATCAATCAGCACATGACTCTGATCACATTATATTTAGCAGAGAATTAGACCTGGGGAGAAGGTATTTTCATAGGTAAAAAACAAAGCAGCAACAGTCAGGAAGCATTTCTCTTTTTGCTTCTTTTTAGCTGGTATGTCTCATTTTAAGCATACACTACCCCGCTCACCACACACACACACACACACACACACACACATACACACGCAATCTGAAGACATCAACTCAGGCTGCCTGAAGAGTGTGTGATGGAAGCCTATATCCTCGATGTCTATAGTGAACTGTCTCCTGCCAGGACGCTTGCTGCCCCTCTGCCCTTCCTGAGAAGTGGGCAGCCGCAGGTGCCACAAACACATCTTCCTGGTCTTATCTTTGTCCCCTCTGCTCATCAGCAAAACCTCAACTATAGCCAAAACCAGTTTGGCTCAATGGATAGAGCGTCGGCTTATGGACTGAAAGGACCTGGGTTCGATTCTGGTCAAGGGCATGTACCTTGGTTGAGGGCACATCCTCAGTGGGGGTGTACAAGAGGCAGCTAATTGATGATTCTCTCTCATTGATGTTTCTAACTCTCTATCCCTCTCTCTTCCTCTCTGTAAAAAAATCAATAAAATATATATTTTAAAAAACAAAAAAAAAAAAACCCCAAAAAACCTCAACTATATCCTTCCACACCGCAGACTATGAAAAAGGCAGAGGAGATGTCACAGGAGGAGTCAAAGTGACAGACAGTTTGAGGTGGGCGAGGGAGGGAGGGGAGCAAGTGACTCATCATCAGGGTCACCTCTCGGCCAGATTTCCAGGAGAGAATGTTTCCTCTACACTCAAGCGGCTTGAAAAGTTATAGAAAGCTGGTCCCCTAGTGACACGATCCGGATATTGAGCGGTTTCTGTCAGGTCCTCTGCTGACATTACCATCGCCATGGTTTTATGGTTGTCTTTCAGAGGCATGATGGAGTCCTGTGGACCCGCATGGTCGCTTGTATTTGATTAGACTTTAGGGAGAACTGAGTCTGTGGCTACAGGAGGGGACAAATTGTGACAAGCCACCTGACAAGCTGAGCTCATCCTGGACTGACAGAGGTCACATATTCTTGCGTGGGGTCAGCTCTGCGAGAAACACCACATTCTGACACTCTCTTCCCCACCAGCTAGACTGTCCCTAACCTGGATGTGGCCTGGAGCTTTAAGCTACAAGCAAGAGGTGCAGCTTTTGGGGAGGCAGTGATTTGAATTCAGTTGCAGATGTTTGAATGGGAGCTCACACAGGCTTTCAGTGGTATGACTGGAAAGGGCTGGAAGGTGCTAGGTCATGGCAGTGAGCTCGGGGTGTCTGACCTCTCTCGGTTGGAACACTGTAGACAAGAGGGCACTCGGTCCTCTCTCGGCAACAGTTGGGGCTTCCAAATCTGTCCCATTTTGGGTTCCCACCCTCAGGTGATGGGGGAATGGCTTCTCCTTGTTCCCTCCCAGCATGCACTGCTCTGTGCCTTGCCGCCTCCTAGATCAGAGATCTTGCATTTCTCCCTGGAAAGGTCTAAGCTGTGTAAGACAAGAGGCATATTTTGTGGGTTCTGAGGTGGTCCACCTGAAGTGGAGAGGATTGCTCTGGGCGACACTAGGAAATTAGTACATAACCATGTCATCCGGAAGTGTGACCAGGGCCTTGTCAGTGAGGACTGGGCTCTGAGGAAACCAATGCACTCACGGGCTGAGCAGCGGGTCCTGGGAGCGAGGCAGGTTTCCAGGAACCTCCCCCACCCACGGCGCCATCCAGTAGGCTCAGTCTTTCAGGGGAGCTGTCTGAATCAGGCTTAGATTTGTGCGGTTTATTCTTGAAAACATACTCAGAGTTTAGTGTCCGTCAACCTTATCCTCCCCTATGACATCTGCTTCTGGGTCTGAAATAGGGGGAACGGTGATAGCGCTGCTGAGGGGCTTATTATGGGTTTTGTTTCTGGTTTAACATCAATGACATTTTGGGGGTAAGTCAAGTTGATTTGTTAAACCACTTCAGAATAATGTTCCCATCTGATTAGATTTTGTCACTGAGCTTCTTCGTGTGTTTGTTTGAGAAATGAGAGCTAGGCTGGGCTTAGTGTAGCTGGTTTACATGTCACCTGTGGCTGCTGGAGATTTCCCTGGGCTGTTTCTGGAGTGGAGTTTATTGCTGAGGGCCTGCGCCCTCCTGCATGAAGAAGTGTCTTTCCACTGAACAGCGAAGGGCACCCCTACAAGTTCTGGGGAGAAAACGGGAGGAGGAAGCTAGAGAAACCCAAGCAAGGCAGTCCTTCTCTGAGGGTGGTGGGCAGTGGCCTAAAAGGCATTGAGGAATATGGCTTGGCTTGCTGTGGTTATCGCTTGTTGTTGTTGTTGTTGTTTTTTTTTTAATGTATTTTATTGATTTTTTACAGAGAGGAAGAGAGAGGGATAGAGAGTTAGAAACATCGATGAGAGAGAAACATCGATCAGCTGCCTCCTGCACCCCCCCACACCACCCAGTGGGGATGTGCCCACAATCAAGGTACATGCCTTTGACCGCAATCGAACCTTGCAGTCCGCAGGCCGACGCTGTATCCACTGAACCAAACCGGTTTTGGCATGTGGTTTGTTTTTATTTAAAGCACATCTAGGAAACTTCGAGCAAGACCCTCTTAAAAGCAGGTCCTTGTGAAAGCCATGGAGTTGCACAGCCACCACTGGGGACCACATGGCCGCTAGCTGACTTCTGGAGGGGGTGTGGGTGCACTGAGCCACCCAGCCTCCCCAGGGCAGGAGCGCTGAAGGCCATCTGAGGAGAAGAGATGCCTGGGGCAGCCAGTGAGAGGCTACTGCAAACTTCTGGGGACCGGTGACCGGGACTGCTGCCAGCGCCACAGACAGTAGCAAAAGGCTGGGAGTTGTTGCCCTGAGCCACCTCGGGGAGCAGAGGCAGTGTCGGAGAGGATATAATTGCTTGGAGCATCCTGCCTTCTTGATATCCCACTGAGAGTCAGCCTTGAGCAGGAACAACAAGAAAGAAAAAGGAAAGACAGTGTGCATCTGAAATCTTGACGGGACTGGATCCCAGAGCTGATTGATCGGCAAGGGCCTCCGATTCCTGGCCACTCTGGCTCCCAGTTATAGGGACAAATGCAGCAAGTTGTGTAACCAAGTGCAGGGCATGCGGACTTTTAAGCTAGCAGAAAAGGAACAAAACTGTGAAGATCATTTAGTTCAGTGTACATGTGGACAGATGAGGGGTAATTTTGGAGTTGCTGCAGAGGCCAGAGCAGAATGGGCCAGAGCAGGCTGGCTTGTCGGCAGTTTTCGGATCTAATAGAAGACTTTCAGTGGCCCATGTAGGCAAAACAATGCAGAGATGGAGACCAAAGCCCTTAACACAGCAGCGAAAAAGAAACTATATGCCTCAAGTGTCTACCCATGAAACCCTTATAAACCGAAGGTTAGACATTATTCTCTGGGGACCGTGGCTCACCTGCTGCCTGAGCTGGGTGCTATTGCTTCCTTTTCTGTCTACAAACACTGGTCGGCCTGGGTGCTAAGTCTAGTCATTGGGGAAATGGTACACGGTTTCAAATATGACCACTTGAATGGACACAGGCAGATATATTGATCCCAACAGTTATGTGGAGAGAGCTTGTGTTGTAGTAGCTGGTGTCACCCACACCTGGGTTAGAATCCCTGCTCTGCCACTCACTAGACATGAGACTTAAAGCAAGGTATTTAACTCCTCTGAAGCTTTTGAGTGTCACTTTACATGTCAATGGTGTATATCAAATATGTACAAATCATAATGTCCTATTTAATTTTATCACCACCAAGCTGGGGGGTTAAATTGGCTCATAATGCCAACAGTATTGTCTCTTCCCCACTGGACAACATTGAGAACCTAGTGCCACCCACATCCAGAAGCTACACCCCTCAAATCACATACAGGGGAGGCAAGAGAAGGTTTGCAGTTGTTCATACAGAAAATACAAGAACTAATAGGTAACACTACAAGAATAAACTCTGTTTCGTGTACTCACAACTGCAAACTTACTTTTGCCCCACTCTGCGTTTGAAAAGTCTCCTGAATTCAACAGCATCATGTGACCTGCCATAACAATAGCTAAGTCGACCAGCCTGTTCTGACCCATGCAGGTGACAGAACGAATCAGAACAGTGGCTGCGTGGAGTCCCCCATCCCTGATCTTTCTTGAAGTTTACAGAGAGACTTGGTGCGCTCTTTGCGAGTTACATAAACTAACTACTTAGGAAATACCGAAAAGCACCCTCAGCCACGTTTCCCGGTCAGTTGCTCACTGGAGAATAAGTGCTTCCTCCTGGCCCAGCAGACAGTGGTGCTCAAGAGCCACAGTGAATTTGGGTGGAAAATGAGCTCTTTGTTTCGCTCTCTGGCTTTCACTTACCTTTTGGAACATAGAGGTAGACTACAAGCTATGTAGGAGCACTTGTTTCTTTCCCTTTTGCTATCATTTCTCTCTTATCCTCTTCTTGGCCGTTGAAATTCAAATCACAAGAGCAAGTAGCAACCAAATTCCCATTACCTATAAGGCACTTCAAGGGGCGCAGAAAAGTTTACAACATGGTTTCTGTCCCCAAAAATGCATAGCCTTGTTTGGGAAACAAGACATACCAGATGAAAAGTCCATGATACAAGACTGAAACAAGGGCTCAAACGAATCAGAGGACTCGTTACATAACAGGGCACTTCAATTAACTGCTAAAGGAATGCTGTTAGCTCTCACCACTGCATGAGTTCAGAAAAGAGAGACCCATAAACTTTCCTATCAGGCTGAGGGAGGGGGAGGGGAAATGAACTAGTTGTGGTGGGCTGTGTCGGGGTAGGAGCTGGTGCAGAAAATTGGGACCGGAAGACCAAGGGCAATCTGCGATGAGACAGGCCCTGGGAAAGTGAGATGAGCAGAAGTCGACAAATGACATTTTGTTAAATTAGGTGGGACAGGGGCAAGAATGAGCCATCCTTAGGCAAAGTCAACCTCTCGTCAAGTTCAAGGAGGGTAGACGGAAGAGCAGGAGAGGCAGCTGCCCGGCTGTCCTAGAAAATGGTTGAGGCTCTTTGAACGCAGTCGATACATATTGACCACAACAGAGATAGTATGTGTGTGTGTGTGTTTATGTGTGTGTGTGTGTGTGTGTGTGTGTGTGTGTGTGTGTGTGTGCGCACATACAGATGCATGTAAGAGGATGGACGCCTGAGTGTAAAGGGAATAATTACAAGGAGAAAAGAAGCCAAGGTTAGATGCTGGACATTCCTCAGGAGAGGCTCAGGCACAGGAACGATTGGGACGAGTCCAGAATGCTTTGGGAAAGGCTTTCTACTAGCGTCAGTATCTACACATGAGCAAAATCACTTTGAAACTTAGGGATATTTTATTATCTAAGGTCATGGCAGTTTTGTTTCCCAGGTACTATGTGACATTCTGGAGACATTTTTGCTTGTCACAGTGGGGTGGGGGGTGGGGGAAACAGGGAAGGATGCTAACTGGTACCTAGTGGGTAGAGAGCTAAACATGCAGCTAAACATCCCACAGTGTGACGGAGGCAGGAGAGCCCCTCACAACACAGAATGATCTGGCCCCAAATATTAATAGTGCCAAGACTGAGAAGCCTAACCTAGAGGATTCAGGACACAGTCTTCAAATAAACTACGAAGGTACTGTGAACACTGATGAATGTGAACGCTGAGCATTTCCTAAGCATGAATTGAAACCACAATTATTGTGGTTAAAATTCTTTAATATCAGTAACGACTACAACAGGTGTTTAAACGAATACATTCAGCTTCATCCCTTTTAAAAAGCACACACGAAAATGCTCTGTCCAAGTCATGCCAATGGAGAGCAATGGTATCCTGAGTGTTGTCCTTGTCAGAAAGAATTCAAATACAGCAAGTGGCAAATTACCTTCGAGAGGGGGGGGGGGAATGGAAGAAGGCGACAACTTAATTAAAACCAGCAGCTGGGCTCATTTCCCATTTGTCTTCCCAAACAGCGAATGACTTCTGACCTGTTTAGTCCTGACAGAGTACATATCCTGGGGAATCTGTATCATTGCTAAGATAATGAATAGATGTTTATCAGATAGGAAAATATTGCATGTCTGTTCTCCAAAACAACTGATCTTTCAAATGGCACCAATGTGCCTCATTTAGAATACGAGGGGGCGGGACCACCACCACATACAGAGAACAGCGACTGAGATGAAAGACCTCAGAACCGATCTCAGAACCAGCGAACGCAGCCACCAGGGTGTCCTGGGCTGGACAGCACATTAGCCACAAACAATCTCCATCCTGGCAAGTACACTTAGCGCAGCTACTGGTGCATGATAAGTACTTGATCCTAATTCGACCTAATGAATGAATTTTTATCCTCTATGCTTTTGTAGGACACTGACCACAAATACAAAGGGAAAGGGGGGTGTTTACACAACCACAGCCATTTACATGCCACAGTAACATTCTGCATTTCCCTGTCATTTAAGGATGATGAAGAATCATCAGGAAGGCCCTTTAAAAGACAGGCTGTGGTAACACACACACACACACACACACACACACACACACACTCATTATCAGGAGAATTACAAATTGCATAGTAATTTAATAGGATGCACTTTGTAATAAAATTTCCTTTGTTTAATTTACTTTAATTTACCGAGGAGTTCAGGTAAAAATATGCTCTCAAAACTTTAATCTGGCAAATTTTAATTGGGGGTTACTGATTTGAAATTTGACAAGTTTAAGTGTATTTTTAAAGTTAATTTATAAAAATGCTCCTCTCAGGTAAAGTGTAAAAGGATAACAGTTTAATTTGGGGGAATTAAAAAAGTAATGTCTTATGCATTTTTTACTTTTGATAATAATAGAATAATTCCTCCTTTTAGGTGGCAGGATTATTTAATCAGCCTTGTCCAAAAGACATTATGTAACTTAAATACTTTAAAAACTATATTAGTTACACAACAGTACTGTGTCATAAAAAAGTTAAATTCTACGATGATTTTTATCTTTTTTAAAATCATGACACCATTTGGATCTGAGTTTTTAAAATTACTTATCTTTTAAAAAAATTTACCCTTGAGAAATACACTGAGTGGCCAGATTATTATGATCTCTGAATGCATAATAATCTAGCTACTCAGTGTATATCCTATATAATAAAAGGCTAATATGCAAATTGTCCCCTCGGTCAAAAGTTTGACCAGCAGGCAGGCCAGCCCATGTCCCCTCCTCCTGGCCAGGCTGGCCAGACCCCACCCATGCACAAATTCATGCACTGGGCCTCTCATATACAGTCACATTTACTATAAGAACAAATTTAATTTTGAATGCCAGAAGACAGATCCGAAGTAAATATTAATATATTATCTGATGATGATTAAAATGCACAAATTCATGCACTGGGCCTCTCATATACAATCACATTTACTATAAGAACAAATTTAATTTTGAATGCCAGAAGACAGATCCGAAGTAAATATTAATATATTATCTGATGATGATTAAAATGCAAAAGAAAAATGAAAAAGTTCCAGATTTTTACCAACGTTCTGTTTTAAAGCAACCATAAAATAAATCAAGGCAGCTTGATGAGAAATGAAGACATTCAGGAATTTTCATGGTGGGCAAGTTATTTAGACTTTGGTTGGCAGAGCAGGAGTTAAATCGGCTGACCTTCACGCACAGCTTCCTGGAAGAGAGTATATTCCAAGAACTTCAAATAGAAGCTGCTCAACAGAAGGTCACCTCAGTCCAGCTCTTGACTGCTATTTTGTTCATGCCATCAAAAATCACTATTCACCTGAGAACACGTAGCTCTGTAAGATCCAAAGATTACAGCAAATCAAACTAAATATTTCCCCTCTGTTACAGCATAAGCACATATAACCTTGCTGTTTACTTTACATGGGTTTTTAATGATGTTTTCCAAAAACCTAGGCAGTCAATTTCTGAAAAAGAAATATTTCACAAAGTGCACTCTTCTAGAGTCCTGGTTCTAGGCAGCTCATTCTATTTATATCCATCTCTATCATCCCAAACTCAAGTCCTGCCCTGGCTAGTTTGGCTCAGTGGATAGAGCATCAGCCTTCAGACTGAAGGGTCCCAGGTTCAATTCCTGGGAGTGTGCAGGAGGTAGCCAACCAATGATTCTCTCTCATCATTGATGTTTCTATCTCTCCCTCCCTCTCCCTTCCTCTCTGAAATCAATAAAAATACTAAAAACAAACAAACGAACAAAAAAACTCAAGTCCTCTTCTAGGTAGCTTAGTCTATCTGGATCTATCCATATTGTCTGAAACTCAAGTCTGCTCAGGGCTGGTTTCTTTACCTCTGGGCTGGTTTCCTCACTGAACTGCATGGAGAAGCAGGAAGCTCACGCCTCAGGGGGCCTGGCCTCCTATTAGAAGCCTCTCAAATATTGTCAAGTTTAGTTCACTTTTCTGGACTTTGGTGGCTTCTATGATGACATAAGATATTTAGATCATACAAAGCCCCTTCGGGAAACGTGGTTTTTATAAAAAGAAACATCTGATGGATTATGTTGTCATTTCATAATTCACCTCAGAAGCGAGACAGGAAATTCATCAATGTGAAGAAGACAGAGCAGGGCAAAAAAACAAAACAAAACCCTACTGCATTTTCAAATTTTGACTTCTGAGTCGCAAAAAAACACACAACTCAGCCTCCTGTCAAATTTGAGTCTTTAATTGTACATTCTAACTTTTAGAGATTTTTGGTAATGTTCCTTTTCATTGTTCCCTTGACATTCAAGAGACTTCAGACACTAAGGCTTTTATAAAATAATTTCGAGGAATGAAAATAGTATTTATCTTTAATGTCACTGGCTTTGTACCAACATCACAATTGTATTTTACAGTTACTATTCCGAGTCCTTGGAAATTAAGCCACTTTATCCTTCAAGGCAGCATAATCGACACAGAGGCACAATAGGCTAGCACAAAGAAATTTATTTGGTGTAGGATAGCTCCATATTGTATAACATATCACAGAGACAAGTGTATGAATTAGTTCAGCTATTTCAAGCCCTTAAAACATCTGCTTTCCCGCCAGTTAGATCTCTACAGCCGGGTAGTAAAGACTAGGCATATGTTTTTTAAAACGATCTCTATAATGGTGATTGTCTTATTGTACTCTGATAGGAGCCACTTTCCAGCGTGAGCTTCCTGCTTCTCCATGCAGTTCAGTGAGGAAAACAGCCCAGAGGTAAAGAAACAGAAACCGTTTTCAGGCACCAGTCCTGAGCAGACTTGAGTTTCAGGCAATATGGATAGATCCAGATAGACTAAGCTACCTAGAACAGGACTTGAGTTTTGTTCATTTGTTTGTGTTTAGTATACATTGGTTGTCAGACTGATGTGATGGAGTGTGATAAAGGGAACCTGCTGGAGATTGCTAACATAGAGGCCAATGGCTTCTGTATGTGATCTGTCTCGGGTTGTGTGGAGGCTGCTATTCATAGCGTTGCTGACACCAATGCACGTGATTGTTTACACAATTAATAAGACTGGCGGTACAGAAACTCTCAAGCTCTACATGGTAATTCATAAATTGCCATGGACATATCCAGAAAAATAAAAATGTGTAACACATCAAAACCAACATCTCTCTCGTTTTAGTTGCAACATTTTTATTTGAAAACATTGATATCCTTAAAATAAATCAACCTTGTTGCTGATTTCAAAAATGTGAATGAGTCTTAAGGAGCAGAGGAAAAAATTGTTACCAACCCTACTCTGAGGAAGTTGTTATCATACTATTAAAGCAGAAAATATATTTTTAAATTATTGTTATCTCAGTCACATAATAAAAATTAACAGATATAACCCCAACCACAAAGTTTAATTTACACACACACACACACACACACACACACACACACACACTGAAACATACACATTCGTGTTGGTCGATAAAATAAATATATCTTTAAATCAAAATTAGGTATTTCTTTGAACTGCAGTTCAAAGTGAGGAAGGAAACGTTAAACATTTTCTTTCACCTTTAACTCCTTGCATGCTTCAGAGCAAATACCTGAACATATGTCAAAATATTCCGCAATCAGTAAGGTCTTTATTCATTGAGAAACTTTGCTTCAATATCCCTCTGTTAGACATTTCCTGGATATTTATCTTGAAAAACCTTACTCAAAGCTCAAATAAAGTTTTCTCAGAGTCACATTCATCTTTCATAGGTCTCTCAGAGATCAAACTCCTTCAATATTTAGATAGGTGCAAGTACAACACGATCTCTATAATCCACGGAGAATTTATATATACTAGTATAGCTAGCTGTCATTCTAAAGATACTTTCCCCAAGAGACAAAGGCCTTTACATAAGTTCATGTGTATTTAGGGAGTGACTGCTCATGGTGATACCTGGTATATCTGTTTTTTGGAGAAATTCTGGCCATATGTCTTTATTTTTTTCACACTCAACCACTGACCAAAGGGGCTCTCACTCTCAGAGCAGTGCAGTGCCTCCTCCCATTCCCACCCCAGGTCATTCACTTGAAGTTGTGTTGTCATTGACCTTTGGTTCTCAAAATTGTAGGTTCTGCTCATCCCCTCCTACATTTTCCTATCATAGCTCTTATTGCAAGTTTAATTATGTGGCTACTCAGACAATTACCTTTCAGTAACTGTCTCCCACTGCACTATAAGCTCCATGAGGAGGGGAAAGACTAGTGATCCCCGGTGACTGCTGCCCAGAGGCCAGGTCACAGCACGGAACAGACTCAACAAATGATTGCTGATTAAATGACATGAAGATCAACGATGCCATACATGTTAAAAGATCCTGAGGATTGGTATTTAGAATCTCTTCCTTCATATCAGATAAAAGTACATTTACTTTAATTAATAGTAATAATTCAATGAGTGGGACCTTTTTGCTGTGATTCCATACCTTATTCTGTATTTTTACTGCACATGATAGGTTAGTACACTTACTTGGCTGTGCTTATATTTAAGGCAAATGATCTTACCTATAAATTAGAAAGGAAGGAAATTAAGGGTTTACTAGTAAGACCAAATACTGTTTTAAGTGTCCACAGGATCACGACTTTTAATGCCTTAAGCAAGTTCATATTCATTGAATGAAATCCTGTCATAAGGATCTAATCTTCCATCGTTGCTTTCATAACGACTCCTTTCACTATAACATACGCATTGTATGGAGTTGGTGGTTTAAAACTCTGCATGCTGCTTGTAGCATAACAAAACATTTATCACTTAGCATTTGTCTACAACCATCCTATCAGTACTCAATGGCAGTAAAACAGGCAGAGAGTCCGAGGAAAAGGGGTTCTTTGAGGTAAGTACCAGGATGACATTGGATCTCTATGCCTGGCACAACGAGTCCCCACCCTTTCCTTATTATTGAATCTGGAACACTTGCCACCTCTGCCTTTTATGTGGAAAAACACAGGGCTATTTATGCGCAAGGCATGAACTGAACTTATTGCCTTTGGTTGGCATGGTCATCTTTCTAGGTTATGAAGAGAAGGCCAGGTGAATGTAGTCGCTGTAGGATATGGAGTTTGGGAGATGGGAAGTCCATATGCAAAGCCTGTTTGTATTGGTGAAATAATTCTGGCCTCAAGGGATGAGAATGAGTGGCAGAGAAAGCAGACATAAAGAGTGGTCAGGACACTATTGGGAAATCTGAATCAAGAAAGTTGCAACAGCCATTTAGCTAGGCCAGTGGTGGATATTAACGATATGTGGAGATGCCAAAACTGGTTTGGCTCAGTGGATAGGGCATCAGCCTGTGGACTGAAGGGTCGCAGGTCCAATTCCAGTCTAGGGCATGTACCTTGGTTGCAGGCACATCCCCAGTAGGGAGTGTGCAAGAGGCAGCTGATCAATGACTCTCTCTCATCGATGTTTCTAACTATCTCTCTCCCTTCTTCTCTGTAAAAAATCAATAAAATATATTAAAAAAAAGATATGTGGGCAGGTAGAATCAATAAGTAGTAACTATGTAGGTATGTCTACAATTTAAATGCTCAAGATTCTAGTCCTGAATAACTGGATGGCACAGTTATTAAGATATAGCCCTGGGAAAGATAGCAGATTGGGAGTTGGAAGATGAGTGTTAGACCTATTGAGTCTGAGGTCTGTGGCATGCATTCAAATGAGATGTTTACCAGTTACTTGGACATGTGTCTGAAACTCCTGAGAGATCAGGGATACAGACATAGATTTGGGGATTATTGTCAAGAGAAAACTCTGGGGAGATGAAATAAGAGGGACAGAACTCAAGGGAATAGCATTAAAGTCAAAGAAAGGCAGCTGTAAGTGGAATTCGGGAGTATTCAGAGATTGGAGGAAAATGGCTGCATCACAGAAGGCAAAGGAGAGGAATTCTAAAGGAGGTCAGGGAATCAGTGGGGCCTGAAGGTCTTCTCGCATTTGCCTCCAAACAGTACTCTAGGCTGGTTTTGCAATATTTTGTTTCTCAGCTTTAGTAACGATGATATGAGGAAATTCAGTCATTCTTTGTGTTATTAAAACTTTACAATTTCTGCCAATGTGTTAGTGTCCCATTTAAACAATTTTATATACATTCATGGTCTTTACCTAGAAATGTAGAAAATCTCTTTTCTTTGAATTGTCTGATATGACAATATGAACTTTTTGCTTATGCTGAACTTTCAGACTACATGTAAAATTACTTGTAATAAAAAAAAAAAGAACAGAAAAAAAAATCACTCAGTATTACCCATCGTTTGTCAAAACTCTTAACAAGATAGTGATGTTTTCCAGCATTTCCATTTTAGCATACTAAGGGTAGGACCAATAGGAAACATCAAAATTAAAATTCTCAAAGTTAAGCATTGATTCTTGTCAAACAGTAATGAAAAAATCATGAGGTTCCCCCACCTCCCCATATCAAAGAAGTGCTAAGTGTAAAAATTAAGTAACAGTTGTGTGTATGTAAATCTTTTGAACAAATTAAATATCAGGAGAAGCACTACGAAATATTAAGTATAAGCAGTCCTCATTGGGCATAGTATCATGTCAAGTGAGCTGTGTGACTGCTTTCAGGGTCCTATCGGTCACTGCCTCTATGAAACATTTTCCATACGCTTATGCACAGAGCATCTTCAAACAGGAAGATACGATCAGCTTATTCACCACTGGATTCAAACCCCATTATAAATTCCCATAAAGCATAATGACAAAGTATTGATTAATTTAAAGAGTAAACATCACATTAGGTAGATCCTATGAATTGTATGCAACCATGCCTTATGGAATGAAACATCCTATACAAACTTCAATGGAGGTTTACAATAGATATTTGTCTGCTAAGGAACAAAATTCATCTTCTTTTCTAGTTCACCTCTTATGGAAGTTTTAGGCCCTAGGCAAAAATATAGAAATATAGGTCAAACATGATAACAGTTGTATTATTTCTATTTGTAAGTTTTCAGAAAATGTGGGCTGCTTTGGGTAAAAATAATATTGTCTCTCAATATTAGCATCTGATCAACTTATTCTGTGTATAGAATGCATCTTAGATTTAGGACATGAAAGATAGACGAAAATACTTTTTTTATTGATTAAGGTATTACATATGTGTCTTTATTTCCCCATTATCTCCCCCTGGTGTCACCCAAGCCCTCACCCCCTGGTGTCTGTATTCATTAGTTAGGCTTATATGCTTGCATACAAGTTCTTTGGTTGATTTCTCCCCTTTACCCTCACAAGATAAAAAATAATAATAGTATAACAAACATCCATGTACCCATCATTAACCTTAAAACATAAGACATCATGGACTCAATTAAAACCTGTTGTCTACCTCTCTCATTGAAATATCCTCCCTGCTTCCAGAGGCAACTGTTATCTGAATTTCTTATTTTTTAGTCCATATATTTCTGTGCATTTTTATGATATAGGTTTTAATTTTTTTATTTTGATTCATTTACTTTTTTTTTTTAAGTTAAAGCAATTCCTTCCTATGTTTGCTTGCGAATGTTTTTCTTGGAAGGCTGTTTGAGATTTTATCAATGTTTTTCACATTGAGATTAGTCCAAGTGTTAAAGTGTAAAGTCTTAAACCTTGAGCCCATATGATTCATATTTAATGGTGAAAGGAAGCAATAAATGATTGGAGGAGCATAAAAAGATCTTTTTGACAATATTTCATTCGATAAATATGAAATTGGCTAAGGCATTAAAAGTCATCATCTCTGGCCATTTAAAACACTGTTTGGTTTTTATTGGGAAACTCCACTTTCCTTCATTTCTGGCTTATTACATGTAGATAGATCATTCTTAAGAAGCACAGACAAGTGTTAGATGTACCAGCCACACCAGCTGGTCTTCTGCCAAGTGTTTTTACACCTCTGCTCTCATTTAGTTATTCAGAATATTGATTAGAAAAAGGATGCTATGTGAATGTATGAGGTACACACATGATTTTTTAATGCTCTATGTTTTTTGTTTAATTTCAATATCCAAAATAGATAAGATAAAGAGGATAAAAATCTAATTGCAATCAAATTTTCTCACATTAGCATAAAAATTACCACTTTGTTTCCAGACAGGCTTGTACAAGTTCTTAGACAAGCTGTGGTTCTCACCGCATGAGACAAAGAAAACCCGAGTGCCAATTCTAAGTTAATTTTGGAACATGAAATGCATTCATTAATTAAAGTTACTCAAACACAAACTAAAATGAAATATATTTTATATTAAAGGCCAATAGTCATCTTAATTTTTTTTTCCCCAAAAAGAAAACTTTTATTATTCTTTCTACAAAAATTGTCTCTCAGTGAATTTTCCATTTCACTCAGCTTTTTAGTCTTTTACCTGGTTTTTAAGAGTTTTTTTTTTTTTTATCATAAACTACACCTTCTGTGGTAGCAATATAAACTTTAAAACTTGTTTGTATTTTATTTTGGTTTTATTCTGCCTTGAAAGAAAATAATTATGTTTGATACAAAAAATAAATTTTAATGATTTAATTTTGTCAGAAATAGTAATGGTAAACTACTAATTTTTATTTCAACACTTTGTAAACAATTGCTTATATGTCATATATAAACATTTCAAATTAAAAAAACAATTTTAAACAAATTAATAAAATGATCAATTTGAAATTTTATATTTAACTAAGTTAGATAAAAGTTTAAAATAACTTACATTTCAAATTATAAAATGATTTTTATGGTAAACAACTTGATTTGTTATTTATACTCCACCACTCACTAAGAGGTGATAAAGGTATTTACTTCTTCCCAAAGTTAGCATTTTACTGCCCCACAGTCAGGGATAGTGACCACTTTCTACTTCAGAATGAGGCCTAGACCTTTGACATTCAACACCCTTCTTGCATTAGCACAAAACTTCCTTCTTTATCCCACCACACCTGTGTGAATCCTTCAAGCTCACTGTGGAGGTCTATTTACAGATGTGCACTGAAGGTCAACCAGTTGCTAGGCCATACTTTCCAGCACTTAGCTCTGCTGGTACCACAGGGTGTGGTTTCTGATCCAGTGGCATGTGTAAGTGGCCATATTTGTTTTTTATAGTTTCCCATTCTTAACTTTTTTCTGCCCTCATGGATATCTTTAGCATTAAGAATTTGTCTTAAAAGTTGAGTGCTGCATAGTTTTAAGACATTTAAATGGTCAGTGCAAACAAAAATCAAAACTTCTGAATGTTACTTGGAGCTAAATTCGAAACCAGCCAAATTTCTTAGGTTTGCAAAACTGAACCAAGTAGCACTGAGCTGAATACATGTCAAGAGCAACAGCTCTCCTAGAATTAAACCAATTCAAAGTTGTACTTGAACCAGGATATGCAACACTCAAAGTATTCAAAATGCGATGCTTGGAAAACACACCGTACATGTATTTTTCCATTGAACTAAATTCAACTCCTTTTTTCAGGCCCAATTTTGTCTTTGGAACCAGAGATTAATATTTCTATTCCATCCTTTTTAATATTGAACTAACCTGTCATAAGAGAGTACACTATTTTTGTTTACACTGTATCAAGTTACTAACCTCATTCTTTTTACTGTCCTGTGTCTTTTGATTCAATCAGCCAACTCCTAACTTTTGGTTCATTAATACCATTGGCACATTCATGTCTTTCTCTGTAATCCTCATCTCCCTTTTGCTTATGTTTTCACTTAGTGAAGTATAGAAAATTAAAACTTGCTATGATTAGAAACTATCTCCCCTATTGCTTGGACCAATAGTTTTCTTGTTATGCTTTGGCTATTGTTTCTAACCTGTTTTATACTTTTGTATTTTATAACTGGGTGGAATGGCACACTTTGAAAGATCTGTACATGAGTGCAACCTACCATTTGCTATTTACTAGGGATATAATGTGGATGATGCAGCAACTATCCGGGTGTCATTGTCCTCAACTGTACACTGGGTATACAGTGCCTGCATGACCAACCCTATATTAATAGCAATACCATCCTACATTAATAATTAAGGAAATCAAAGTAGTTATTGAATATGATACAGCTATGTATTTGGTGAAACAATAAAAATAAAACTTATTATCTCTGATAATACTGAATATTAAGTAAAATTACAGGTGCAATTATTTTGCAGGTAGAGTCTTAGTTTCTAGGACAAAAGACTAGGGGGCAGTACTGTATAGTCCCAATGCCTCATGCTCCACATCAGCTGATCTCCTTTCATTTCTACTATGCTTATTTTTGTCCCTTTCTTCTCAGCTACATCTACTTGAAGGGCTGCCCACTGTTTCATTTCTAATCATTTTAAATGTTGATCAGCAATAATACTAACATATGTGCCTGATTATGATAAGTTTCTTCTCAATAAATGAATGCCAAGCCAATACCCCTTTACAGGGACACTCCATCAGTCCTAAGTTCTTGCTATACCAGATTTCTGGATATTCTCTGAGAATGAGCTGTCTTTCTTCTCAGTCTTTAGTAACAATCACCTTCTTATATTTGAATGCTCTCTTATCTGACCCAAAGTCCAATTCAAATAGTTTTTCCATCTGTGATAACATCTCTGATTTTAAGCACTATAGATGCCTAACTCTCACCTCTGACTCTGTGGCCTGAGAGCACTGTGGATCTCTACATCATCCATCTTCTCCTACCAACTGTTATTACCTGACTGTCCCACCAGACTGTTTATGTGTCTCTGGCACAGTCTTAGAGTAAGTGGAAGGCTTGGTAACAGAATCCCATATTCATTTAGTGGCCTTGATTGATCAAATTGTAAATAATGCCTGAGGTCCTTACATTTATTTAAGGAAGAAACAATGGATTTCTACCTTTTAAGACTTCATTTAAGACTTTTGAGGACCACAACTAAGACTATGAATCTCCCACCAAAATTAACAATGACAAACAGAGATGATCATAATTAATCGAATTTGTTTCAAAATGATGGACAGGGGAGTGAGTATGCAAAGGCCACATGTAGCCTATTGATCTGAAAAAGCAGGAAAGGTCATCTTTTTATACCACATCAAGGTATTTCCAGCTACAAACTGAAAATTCACAAACAAAATGAAAATTTTCTTTAAAAGAGAAGTGGCTGATAAGGTCACATTCAGAAATTAAAATGGATGCCCTGGTCTTGGTTTGTAAGGTCCTTCTTCAATAAAAGAAACCAGGGCTTCTCGAAGAGATGATTGATTTTAGGACTGAGGCAGGAAATATACAAAATGAGCCTGGAGTATCTTGTGATACCGGGAAAGAAAAAGAAAAACTCACAATGATGGGAATATGTCAAAGGGACATAGGAGCCAAGAAAAACTGCCAATAGCCAAAGCTGGAAAAGTTTGAGCAACAAAATAAAAAATAAAAATTATATTCAATTATAATCCAAAGCATAAGATAAACATCTATGCATTCATTCTGATGTAAGTAAATGATTGAACTTAAGTAAATTGGGGAGTAAAGACAAATCTCCCACTCAGAAGAGTTTCAAATAATTTATGTAGGTGCTCTAACGGGGAGGAGCATAACTCTATCAGTGTGGGTGCACAAAGTTACTTCTCAAAGAGTGTGGTTTGGAAAGGCGGGGAAAGAGAAACATTCCAGTGGAGAAGCATGACCACCAATGTTCCCTCAGCAGGTAATCAAGGTCAGCATCTACAGTGCTACCTCATGTGAATGGTATGTATCCTTGATGTGAGGTACTGAGAATGTCTTCCTCCCAAGACCCATAACCCTGATCTAATCATGAGAAAACAGACAAATTCTAATACAAAACGGTCTATGAAATACTTGACCAGTACTCCTCAAAACTATCAAGGCCAACAAAGACAAGGAAAGGCTGAAGAAAGTGTCATGGCCAAGAGGAATCTAAGAAAATATGATCACTAAATGTAATACAGTATCCTTTTTTTTTTAATGTATTGAGGAGAGAGAGAGAGAGAGAGAGAGAGAGAGAGAGAGAGAGAGAGAGAGAAAATGATTTGTTCCCACTTATTTATGCATTCATTGGTTGATTGTTTTCTTTTTTTTTTTTCAGTCCTCAGCCAAGAATGTTTTTTCCATTGATTTTGTAGAGAGTGTAGAGGGAAAGAGGAAGGGGAAGGGAAAGAGAGAGAGAAACATCATTGTGAGAGAGACACATCCATTGGTAACCTCTCACACATGCCCTGACCAGAGCCAGGGACTGAAACTGCAACCCAGGTACATGCCCTTGACTGGGAATCAAACAGGCTGAGGATCTAAGCACTGAGAAACACCAGCCAGGGCTGTATTCTGATATTCTGGGTAGGATCCTGGAACAGAAGAAAGATATTAGGCAAAAACTATGGAAATAGGAATAAAGTATGAACTTTAGTTAATCAAATGTCAGTATTCTCCATTAATTATAATAACAAAATTACCATGTTAATGTAAGATGTTATTAACAGGAGAAACTTGGTATGGGGTATATGGGAACTCTGGTTCCCTCTTTACCATTTTTCTATAAATTTAAAATTGTTCCAAAATAAAAAGTTTGGTTAAAAAATGGATCTATCATTCTGACCTAAAGGGCTGCACTCATGCCCATTTTATTTTTATTCTGATATGAATTACTCGGCAGTTATTGAACACAAACTCTAACCGTGAGACACATGAGAATGCCCTTCTAACTTAGGGGCCTGTGGGCGAGCTTTGCCATGTGTGCAAAACTGGCAGCCTGCAGAGCTAGAGACCGTGGGGCTTTTTCCTCCTCCAATTCAAGGATGGTGAAGTCTGCAGGGAAGACTTTAGTTCCTGTCAGAATAAGAGGAGTGGAGACCTGGCTGGTGTGGCTCAATTGGTTGGTTCTCCTCCCTTGTACTGAGGAGTTGCCGGTTCAATTTCCGTTCAGGGCACATGCCCAGGTTGCAATGTTTCTCTCCCTCCTTCCTTCCTCCTTTCCTCTCTCTCTAAAAACCAGTTAAACATCTTTATTTTTTAAAAAAAGAGAGAAAAGTGTAAATAATAGAAAAGAGGGATAATGCCATGAGAGAAAGAAAAGTTAGGGCAAGAGATGTAGAAAGGCCTCAGTCCAAATACAGAGGAAAGAGGCGTTGCCTTCTTAGTTCTCTGGTTTATTTAGCTCAGGCCCCAGTGGGCTGCCCTTTTCCCTGGGGATCAGAGAGACTCAGGGGTCACCAGGGTCTCCTACTCCATGACAGAGCTCAGGATGAGAGAGGCATTAGGGGGCCTGTCTCCAGACAACACGGTGTACACATAAACCTACAAGAAACGCCCACATCTTTGTGACAGTCCACCATGGGTAGGTGAGAGAGCTTTGGGATCATTGAGGTGTTTTGGCATTGTAGTGATTAAAGCATTATTTCAGAGAAAATGATAACATCCAAATAAAAAACAAAGGTTTAGTTGGAGCATGATGACTTTCCTGGAAATGATGGTTTATCTGTTTAAGGCAAATAATCCTCTTTGATCTACCAAAAGAGGGAGGACTTTTTTTGTGACATCATGGTCTGATCAGAGGGATATGAATTTTTTTTTATAACAACATAGATGCCATGTGTCTATACATTTAAGTTTTAATAATATATCCTTGTGGAATGGATAAGCATTATATAGACTCCATTTTCTGACAGTAAACTAAGCACAAGAGAAGATGTGTCAGAGATGGATTTTTGCATTCTCAATGACCAGTGTGGTCATTTTTGAAAGAAGATCACGTTATAATGTAAAGGAGGTTTGCGTGTGCACAAGTTTGGTGTCTATTTGCCACCTGGTATTTTGCTTTTTCTCTTTCCCAACCAACCTGGACGATGGTTGTTTTCAAAATATTGAGCTCCTTCCACCTTTATGTATTTAGTGAACCCCGTTGCAAGATGGTCCTGATTGTTTTCTCTTGTTTCTCTCTAGCACCTCCATTTGAGCATCTTCTTCTCCTCTACTCATTACACTAGCTTTGGGATATAAAAATCAGATATGTTGGTAAGTGCTACGCAATGAATAGTGAAGTCAGTGTTAAAGCCCAGCTCCTACACATTTTGTTATTGTAGCTTTTCAAATGCTTTACGTAGTACGGGATCAGTGACAGTCAGTTTGCTAATCACCTGCTAAAATGCAAACTGCATCTTCAGTAGTCTAGCTTATTAAACAAAAATCTGACTACAGAATGTTCAAAATCACATTTCATAATTTAATTTTGTAATAAATAACTATCTATAAATGACACTATATTCGGTCTGACTAAATCTTTAGTGCGGTCGCAAATTTATTTTTTTAAAAAATTCTTCAAATGTGTTCAGAAACTCTCCAATTAATCACATGACACATCAGCTCTTGTCTTTCTGAGGCTGGCTCTCGAAACTTGTTTTACAACTCCGTAGGTTCCCCATTGGTCATATTTTCATTGGAGGGTATTTTTATGAAAAGTCTTCAAATGAGTTCATCTC